>OZ025289.1:119716103-121010103 GCA_964019185.1 Maratus speculifer | reverse complement strand
GGTTCAAGATGAGTAATAATTAAAGGCAGAAGTTCCAGCAATTAGTTTCAAGCTCGGCGAAAATGGCGCGTATACACACAGCGTTGCGGAGAATTCTCAGACAAAGGTTCAGTTGTTATTAAGCCACAATAATATCCTTTTCTCAAAAGTCGTGCGCCGGTTCATTTTTTTATCCTGCCGGCTAAAATGTAATAAATAAATATATGTTGAACTCGACGAAAATAAACTATGTTGCATAAATTCTAGATATTCTTAGCAGCACGGGCAGAGTAGTCGCTCCGACAGTTGGTGAGCAGTAGAAGAATTTCATTGGGGTATTTCCCCATTAAAAAACAGACACCATCAGTCTTCAAGTTCTTTATTGATGAACTCATAAAATAGATAAAATCTTCCCCGGAATCACCTTAGTACACATCGACACTACAACTGTCATTATCTCGTCCACATCATCAAATATTCTAATTCAGCGGAGAAGTGAAATGTGCGGCTTGGTAGTTTAAAGGGCAAATCCGTTCTAACCTCCTAAAAGACCAAAATGAATATGGGACATTTCCACGACAAACTAGCTCCCTCCTACTCCGCGTCAATCATTTTAAAAATCCAATTAGGATGAACTCGAGCCTCAAACGGACAAAAATGATCAATTCTAATTGGTCGTAGCATGCGGTCCTTGGCAAGAACTATATTTTTTCCTCGGAAGAACAAGCCCTTTAGCAACGCGTACTAACACCTGTCACGCGATGTTAAAATAAAAAATTAAATTAAAATCCCAGGAATATTTTAGAAAGTAAAAAGCTTACGAAATACCTCCCGCCGTTTTGAGAAGCAAGCAATAATTTATTAATAACTAAAGTAAGAAAAAGAATTTTAGCTGTTACAAGTTACGAAACTAAGATTGAAATATGTTCCACAAATTTAGAATTGAAGCTAAGAGAGAACAAAAATGGCGCAATTTTTTTTATTTTATTACATGTATATATATATATATATATATATATATATCTGTGTGTGTGTGCTTGTTATTCGTCAAGTTCTGAGAAGGTTTACTCACTTATTTCTGAACAAAAAAATAATTTTTATTTATTTTATATATTTGCAACGTATTCTCACTGTTAAAAAAATTGAAACTTTTGCTGCATCGTCACTCCACCGCTTATATTGAAAATGAATACTTGACTGTATTTTGGAGAATTCTCATTGGTCAAAATAAAGATATTTTATAAAAGGGTGCAATGACGAGGCAGCATAATATTTCAAATTTTTAACTGTGTGGTTGACACTTTTATTCATATGTCATAAAATATTATAATTAAGGGCCATATGTATCATATATATTAAAACGATAAGCTTTTTTTTAAGTATAACCAAAAACATTCTCTACGCATGCGCAAGCAAGTCTTCCGGTTGTACTCATCATTTTTTCATCATTTATAAAAACTGCATTAAACTGTACAAAAGAGCAACAGAATTAGGTAAATGAGCTTTTAATTTAATGATTCGTGTATGTAAAGGTATAAAATATAGTTTGATAATAACTTAATAATAATGTCGTTAAACTTTAGGCATTTATTAAAACATTTGCACAATTTCATTTGAAGCAATGTTCGTGGGACTTTGGCATGATTTACTACATTGGAATATTTTATTAAGTATAAATATTATTAAGTAAGCAAATCATTGTCTACTGTGCATATGGAATTTGCATATTATTTATCACAAATGCAATTTAATATTTTATACATGTGTTACAAATTAAAGAGAGCTGTATATTTGTATTATACTTTAATTGCTGCGATTTTTTATTTTATTATTTTTAAATAGAATATAATTTTTATTTATTTTATAAAGTTACGAAGTATTTTGTGGACTCTTTTACACATATATCGTAAAATATCATAATTAGGTTCCACATATCTTTTATTCTAATTTTAGTAAGGGAAAACTTAATGTTCTAACATTTTATACATAATAATATATTTCTGTCATGAATGCATACGTCATTTAGATTACATGTTCAGTTTAATTAAACCCGGATACGTAATATTGAATTCCTATATTTAGAATTTGAATTTATAATACACAAATTGAATATGATGTAATTTCATACAATATCTACTTGTCCTTGAATCTCATGTCCTACAGTCTATAGTGTTTCGTAAACATTAGGACACATGCATTTAATAAATCGCCTGATGTATTTGATAATAACTTAATAATAATATCGTTAAACTTTAGGCATTTATTAAAACTTTTACACAATTTCATTTGAAGCAATGTTTGCGTGATTTTGGTATGATTTTCTTCATTGGAATATATCATTAAGTGTAAATATCATTAAGTAAGCAAATCATTGTGTGCTGTTCATATGGAATTTGCATATTATTTATCACAAATGCAATTTAACATTTTATACATGTGTTACAAATTAAAAAAAGCTGTATATTTGTATTATACTTTAAGCGCTGAGATTCTTTATTTTCTTATTTTTAAATAGAAAATAATTTTTAATTTTTTTTATAAAGTTGCGAGATATTTTGTTGAGTTTTTAACTCATAAGTCGTATCATATCATAATTAGGTGCCATATATATTTTATTATATATTTAGTAAGAAAAAAAATAATGTTCCAACATTTCATACATAATGATATATTTTTGTCATTACTGCATACGTCATTTAAACTACATGTTCAGTTTAATTAAACCCGGATGCGTAATATTGAATTCCTAAATTTAGAATTTGAATTTACTTTATATTACACAAACTGAATATGATATAATTTCATACAATATCTACTTGTTCTTCAATCTCATGTCCTACAATCTGTAGTGTTTTATAAACATTATGACGCATGCATTTAATAAATCGCCCAATGTATTTGATGTCTTTCTCTAACAAATGGTGAGTGTGTCTAGTTCAAAGAAACTAAATATTAGTTTAAGTTTGCACTGTACAAAGATTGATAGAAGTAGACTAATGAGATTGTAATTTAATGTTTCGTATGCATAAATATATAAAATAAAGTTTGATAATAACATAATAATCTTATCGTTAAGCTTTGGGCATTTATTAAAACTTTTGCACAATTTCATTTGAAGCAAAGTTCATGTGAAGTGTGGCATGATTTGCTCCCTTGGAATATTTCACTAAGTGTTAATATTATAACGTCAGCAAATCATTGTCCGCACAACATATAGAATTTGTTTACTATTTATTACAAATGCAATATAATTTTTTATATGTTTTAAATTTCAAAGAACTATACATTTGTATTATACGTATAAGTGCTGAGATTGTGCTGTGATCGGATACGTAATATTGAATTCCTAAATCTAGAATGTGAATTTACTTTATAATACACACATCGAATATGACGTAATTTCATGCTATATCTACTGGTCCACCAATCTCATTTCTGACAGTTTGTACTGAATCGTAAACGTTATGATGCATACATTTAGTATATCGCATAATGTATTTGATGCGTTTCTCTAATAAATAATGCATGTGTGTAGTTCGCAGAAACTAAATATTAGTTTAGGATTACACAATACAAAAGAGCAATAAAAGTATGGTAAAGCATTTCATATGGAATATTTCGCACACATAAAGCCATAAAATGCAGTTTGATAATCATTCAATATTAATGTCGTTAATCTTTGTGCATTCATTCAAACTTTTATACAATATCATTTCAAACAATATATGTGATGTAGAATCACATATAATTTTCTTAAATTATACATTTTTCTAAATTACTGTTAAAACTAATCTTTAATTAGATAGCCATTTTATCTTAACGTTTTATTTCGATCCCACAATGACTTTCCGTTAAAAAGTAAAGAAAGAAAACATATGTAACATCTGCTTTATCATTAAAACGTTTCACAGATAAACAGATTTCATTTAGATGAATATTCACCCTTGCTAGAAACAAATAAAAAAAAGAATAAAAATTGCCTGTGCTTGCGGTTAATAAAATATCATTTTCCTTTCTGCTTAATTTTGAGTCTAACTTACTCGTTAGATAATAATCATTTTATGTGCATGCGGGATATTGTTCTTTTCACAAAGTTTCTCAAAACAGAGCTATAACGTACGATTTGGCGCGAATTCTTTTTGGGGTATTTTTTAGGATTGCTATTTTCTGGTTGCCCTGCTATTAAATTCAAAATCATCTACATGGTTTAAGGCGTAGCAGAAAATTTCATGGATATGATATCATTCACTTTTCATATGCTCTTTGTCGCCAATTCTGTGGTGCCAATGTGTGAATTATAGAATGAGGAATTCAATTGCCTCGCCCTCGCTTCTCGAACTCAGTCATGTAAAGAAAGTCTCTTAAAAATGCTTACAGGCACCATCCCTAACTATTTCTGTAAGAAATGATTTAATTTTTATAACTCTACTTGAAATAAACAAAGTTCTTAAAAAGCATTTATTTTATTATAATGGATCACAGCGTACATCTTTAGCGAATGCGTTTAAAAGGAACCTGGTTAACAATATTTAAAATACAGATCTACACTATAATGTTCGCGTGAGGTAAGGCAGGATTTGCTCACGTGGACTATCTAATAAAGTGCTAATATCATTACATTGTCTATCTGTGCATATTATATTTGTACACTTATTATTTAAAACACAATATAGCATTTTACACATATGTTTTGAATTTCAAACACATATATACATATTTTGGTGCACAATGCAAAATTTGATTATATCAATTATAATTAATTTTTTCCCATGATTCAATGGGGTAATTCTGTATTAAATTGAAAAGTTTATATATATTGGTTTGCAATTCATCTGTCTATCTATCCATCTATCAATCTATCTATCTGACTATCTCTCTCTCTAACTATCTATCTATACATATATATATGCATATACAGGGTGCCCAACATATAGCAACCCAATTTCAAAATTAAATTTCTTAAAAACAAAGATGGATAGAAATATGTTGTAAACGGTTTGTTTATTAGGTATGTTGTAAAAGTCTTATACAAAAGTCTCGAACGATGAATATTTTGAAAAAAAAAATCAAAAAATATTTTGAAAAATATATATTCTGATTGCAAGGAATGCGACTTGAAAATTTCTCGTTTTATATTGCTTGCAGCGAATGAGTTTTTCGGCGTACAGTTCTATATTTTAACTGTTTTTCGAATTTTACTTTCTGAAATTTCGAAATTCCAATAGAGTAGTTCGAAAAATCGTTAAAATATGGCAGCGTACATCGAAAAATTCGTTCTCTTCAAGCAATCTAAAACAAGAATAATGTCAAATTAAGCATTCTTTTTAATCATAACACAATCTTTTCAAATATTCCCCATTCGAAGCTTATGTATACGAATGGTATAACTTAATATAGTAATAAAATAACTATTATGTAACTACTAATGTAACTTAACACTACCAAACAACTTAGACAAACTGTTTACTGCCATAATTCTATCGATCTTTTTTCTTCATAAATTTAATTTTGAAATCGTAGTCTTATTTTCTGAACACCCTGTAGATATATGTATATGTACACACGTATAAGTATTATGCGCTAATTACTAGGACTTTTTATGTTTTTATTTCTAAATAGGAAATAATTTTAATTACTGTATAAAGTTGCGACGTATTTTGATTGTTTTATTCATAAGTCGTAATATATAGTTATGTTTCATGTATATATTTTAATATAATTTTAGTAAGAGAAGACTGAATGTTCCAAAACTTCATACACAATAAAATATTTCTATCTTAAATGCATGTTTACTTTAATTAAACCTGTATAAGCAATATTGAATTCCTAAATTTAGTACGCAATTTATTTTATAATACACAAACTCTATGTGACGTAATTTCGTCAATATCTACTTGCTCATTAATCTCATATCCTACAATTTGTAGTGTATCATAAACATTATTACGCATGCATTTAATATATCGCCTAATGCATTTGATGACTTTCTCCAATAAAAGATGCATATGTGTAATTCGAAGAAAATAAATCTGAGTTTAGGTTTACTCTGTACAAATAACAATGGAAGTAGACAAATAAGATTATAATGGAATGTTTTGTGCACTTAAAATCATAAAATATAGTTTTATAATCACTTAATATTAATGTCGTTAAACTGTTCATTTATGAAAACTTTTGCACAATTTCATTTGAAGCAATGCCCATGTGAAGTGTGGCATTATTTGCTTCCTTGGATCATTTCATAAAGTGTTATTATCATGACGTTAGCAAATCACCGTCTGCTGTGCATATAGAATTTCTATATCATTTATCGCAAATGCATTTTAACATTTTATACATATGTTTCAAATTTCAAAGAGCTGTATATGTGTATTATACATTAATTGTTAAGATTGTTTATTTTCTTAGTTTTCCGTAAAAAAATATTTATTTTATAAAGTTGGGCGTACTTTGTTGACACTTTTACTCATAAGTCGTAACATAACATAATTAAGAGCCATCTATATTTTATTATAATTTTGAAAAGGGAAAACGTAATGTTCCAATATTTAAAACATAATAATATATAACTATCATAAATGCTTACATCATTTTACTACATTAAAGTAAATAATGTTCACTATAATTACATCCCATATACGAACATTGGATTCGTAAATTCAGAAAGCGAATTTACTATATAATACTCGAATTGAAAATGACGTAATTCATACAATATCTACTTGTCCATCAATCTCATATCCTACAATCTGTAGCACGTAGTAAGCATTATGACGCATGCATATAATGCATCACATAATGTATTTGCTATATTTCTCTAATAAATGATGCATGTGCGTAGTTCAAAGAAACTAAATCAGATTTTAGGATTAAACTGTACAAAAGAGCAATAAAGGTACACAAATCATCTTAAAATGGCATATTTCGTATACATAAAGGCGATATAGTTTGATAATCACTTAATAATATTATTTTTAATCCCCTGACTGCAAAGACAAAAATGTGATGTTGTTTTCTCCTTAATTTATATTAAATGTTAATAAAAGAGGGATTTTCTATAACGGTATACATTTTTTGTAAAGTATATGCCTTGAAAGTATCAATCATAACTGAATTTCTATAACTATAAGCCTTGAAATTATCAATCATAACTGAATTTGTTGAAACTAGATTATATTTGTAGAATTATATTTATTTAAATAAAGCTTCAATTGCAGTGAAACTTGCAGCCTAGTGAACGTATATATCCGGTAGCGGCAGTGGGAAGTTTAAACTTTGGGCAGTTATTAAAACTGTTGTACAATTTCATTTGAAGCAACGTTCAAGTGAAATGTTGCATGATTTGCTCCCTTGGATCATTTCAGAAAGTGTTACTATCATGACGTTAGCAAATCATTGTCTACTGTGCATATAGAATTTGTTTACCATTTATCACAATTGCAATTTAACTTTTTATAGATAAGTTCCAAATTTCAAAGAGCTATATATTTGTATTATACGCATAAGTGCTGAGATTGTTTGTTTTACTATTTTCCAGTAGAAAATATTTTTTATTTATTTTTGAAAGTTGCGGCGGATTTTGCTGACCTTTTGATTCATGCGTCGTATTATATGATAATTACGTGCCATATGTATCGTATTATACTTTTAGTAAGGGAAAACTTAAGGGGTCTCAGGAGTCTTACTTTTTACCTGGTAGTGCAACTTAGCAACATGTCACATTTGATTTTTTTTCTCAGTGCCTATGAGGCATAAATGCATAAAATTTTTAATATAGACAACTTAATATCGCTTCTATTTAAAATAATTTTTTTAATATTCTACATTAAAATTATATTTTAATTTTTTAATGTTTAATTTCGATTAAAAAAAATTAGACTTGTATCCATTGCGCGCAGGATTCTAGCAAAACTATTAGTTCAAGAACCGCTAAAAAAGTTGATAATGGTGTAAAATTAATGTATCTTGAACTTATACCTCATTTTAAAGCAATTTATGCATTTATTTATTTTAAATTGAAATTGAAATTGAAAATTTTTTTAAAAAAATCATTTTTTATTAAAAAAAGTGCCAATTATCCATAATCAATGTAATTAAAATTCTAAATTTGAGGTATACGTTGTTCTTAAACTTAAAATGAAGATATTTACCAAGTTTCATACAAATTGCTTTATTATTTTTTGAGAAATGTTGCGCGCAGTCAAAGAACAATTTAAATTTTAAATCAAAATTAAATATAAAAAATATATAATAAAAATTCAATATAGAATGTTAAAAAAATTATTTTAAGTAGAAGAGATATTAAGTTGTCTATATAAAAAGTTTTATGCATGTAAGTTTAATAGGGACTGAGAAAAAAAATCAAATGTATATGTTGCTAAATCGCACTACCAGGTAAAAAGTAAGACTCCTGAGACCCCTTAATGTTCCAACATTCCATATATAATGATATATCTGCATGTTTGCATACGTCATTTATACTACATGTTCACATTAATTAAACTCGGACACGTAATATTGAATTCCTAAATCTAGAATGTGAATTTACTTTATAATACACACATTGAATATGACGTAATTTCATGCTATATCTACTAGTCCACCAATCTCATTTCTGACAGTCTGTAGTGCATCGTAAATGTTATGATGCATAAATTTAATCTATCGCATAATGTATTTGATATAGTTCTATAAAAAATAATGCATGTGTGTAGTTCGTAAAAACTAAATATTAGTTTAGGCTTACACAATACAACAGAGCAATAAAAGTATAGTAATGCATTTCAAATGGAATATTTCGCACACATAAATGCATAAAATATAGTTTGATAATCATTTAATATTAATGTCGTTAATCTGTGTACATTTATTCAAACTTTTAGACAATATCATTTCAAAGAATGTTCATGTGAGGTATGGCACGATTTTCTCCTTTGGACTATTTCATAACGTGCTAATATCATTAAATTAGCCCATCATTGTCTATCTGTGCATATTGTATTTATACACTAATTATTACAAATTCAATCTAGCATTTTACACATATGTTTCAAATCTCAAACACATATGTACATATATATTGATGCACACTACAAAGTTTGATTATACAATTTTAATTTAGTTTTTTTCCCATGTTTCAATGTGGTAATTCTGTATTAATTTGAAAGGTTTATATATTTTTTTGCAATTAATGTTTATATATATATAATATATATATATATATATTATCTCTCTCTCTTTGTGTATATATATATATATATATATATATATATATATATATATACGTATATATATGAATATATATTTTGCGTCCAACAAATAGGACCCTGTTTCAAAATTAAATATCTTAAAGACAAAGATCATTGAATTATGAGGTAAGCGGTTTGTTTATTAGGTATGCTGTAAAAATCTTATTCCGAAATCTCGAATTGTGAATATTTTGAGAAACATATTCGGATTGCAAAGAATGCAACTTGAAATTTTCTGGTTTTTATCTTTCAGTGAACGGGTTTTTCGGCGTACAGTGCCATATTTTAAAGGTTTTTGGAATTTTACTTTCTGAAATTTTGAAATTCCAAAAATTTAGTTCGGAAAATCATTAAAATATGGCAGTGTACGGTGAAAATTTTTTTCTCAGTAAGCAATCAAAAACAAGAAAAATATCAAATTAAGCATTCTTTGAAATAAAAACACAATCTTTTCAAATGTTCACCATTCTAAACTTCTGTATAAGATTTTTACAGCTTAACAAAGCCTAACCAAACAGCTTAAACAAACTGTTTACCGCATAATTCTATCGATCTTTGTTTTACAGATATTTAATATTTAAATCGGGGCCTTATTTTCTGGACACCCTGTAAATATATATATATGTACACATGTATACGTATTATGCGTTAATTGTTGTGACTTTTTTTTTCTTATTTCTAACAAGAAAATAGTTTTATTTATTGTATAAAGTTGCGTCGTATTTTGACTCTTTTATTCGTAAGTCGTAACATTTGGGCCCCACCAGTGGCCGAGAGGGTCTGACCTCTCAACTGGTAGACGGCAGGTGCTGGGTTCGAACCCAATCGCGGCCGTAGGCCTAACCGTTCGGAGTTTTCGTGGTTTTCTTCAAACCTTGCGTAAATACTGGTTAGGTTCCCTTAGAAAGACCACCGCGAAGGGCAAACCTCCCCCTGGGCCTATATCCCTAGCGTAGATAATCGGCCGACACAAAAGTACAACAACTACAACGTAACATATGGTTATGTTTTACATATATTTTAGTATAATTTTATTATGAGAAAACTGAAAGTTCCAAAATTTCCTACACAATAAAATATTTCTATCATAAATGCATGTTCACTTTAATTAAACCCAAATAAGCAATATTGAATTCCTAAAATTATTCGCAATTTACTTTTTAAAACACAAACTGAATATGACGTAATTTCATACAATATGTACTTGCCCATCAATCTCATATCCTACAATCTGTAGTGTAATGTAAACATTATGACACATGCATTTAATATTTCGCCTAATGTATTTGATGACATTCTCTATTGAATGATGCATGGGTGTAGTTCGAGAAACTAAATATAAATTTAGGTTTACTCTATACAAAGAGCAACAAAAATAGACCAACGAGATTCAAATTGAATGTTCCATATACATAAAGTATAAAAGATAGTTTGATAATAACTTAATAATAATGTCGTTAAAGTTTAAGCGTTTATTAAAACTTATAGACAATTTCATTTGAAATTCATGTGAAATGTGGCATGATTTGGTCTTTTGGATCATTTCATAAAATGTTGATGTCAAGGCGTTAGCAGATCATTGTCTACTGTGCATATGGAATTTATATACTATTTATCACAAATGCAATTTAACATTTTACACATATATTTCAAATTTCAATTATATATATATATATATAGTCCAAAAAGTTTTTAAAGTTTTAAGTGAACTTAAAGTTCACAAAAACTTTACATGATCAGCCCTATAGCTGCAATAATCACGCAAATTATGTATCTAGCACTTAATGAATAAAGTGTATCGGCAGATCCAAAGTCCCGTGCCATAATTAAAAAAGAAATCAAACTATTAAACTTTACAGGAAATAAAATTCGAGCAAGAAAAACAAAATAAAGACAAAATAAAATAAAGGGCCTGTGAATCTCATCAGCGGTGGACAGTTTTAAAAATACAGCAATAGATATGAATGGATATGCAAAAAAAACTATTATAATGTAGTGGCAGTGGGTTTCGATTAGAGTGTCACAATGTAATGTGACCATTTATTTCGACTGTATAATTTTTGAATATGTTATATGCTGTATTCTGTGGCGTTTGGGTCCGGTGGGAGAGTGTTATGATATCAAATGTGTTTGCACATTTGATTTTTTACATTTTGACACTCTAATCGAAACCCACTGCCACTACATTATAATAGTCTTTTTGCATATCTATTCATATGTATTGCTGTGTTTTTAAAACTGCCCACCGCTGATGAGATCCACAGCCTCCTTATTTTATTTTGTCTTTATTTTGTTTTTCTTGCTCGAATTTTATTTCCTTTAAAGTTTAATATCTTGATTTCTTTTTTCATTATGGCACGGGGCTTTGGATCTGCCGATACACTTTATAAATTAAGTGCTATATATATATATGAGATATATATATATATACATGAGTCTTTCAATTCCTTTATTTATTAACTCATGAACTACGTAAGTTCTTCCCCACATTCACCTTGGCCTGATCATCAAATATTGCAGCTTCGTGATTAAGCTGCATTCCAAGATATTAGAATTTTTCGGGGAAAAAGAAACAGCATCCTAATATTTTAAAAGCCAATCGCATTCTCGGAAAAACTGACATGGATTCCGAGTAGTTTAAAGGAGAGGTGTATTCTAACCTCCTAAAAGACCAAATGAAAAAATCATTTTCACGACAAAACTAGCGCCCTCCTACTCCGCGTCAATCATTTTAAAAAACCAATTAGGATGAACTCGAGCCTCAAACGGACAAAAATAATCAATTCTAATTGGTCGTAGCAGGCGGTCCTTGGCAAGAACTATATTTTTTCCTCGGAAGAACAAACCCTTTAGCTACGCGTAGTAACACCTGTCACGCGATGTTAAAAATAAAAAATAAAATTAAAATCCCAGGAATATTCCAGAAAGTAAAAAACTTACAAAATACCTCCCGCCGGTAACTTTGCCGGTATTTTTTGCATCTCATTAAATGTTTTCGTAAGCTTATACTCAAATTTTGACCTCAAAATCTGAAAAGTTGGGAGTCGTTAAGTAGCACAAATTGAACTGTGTTCAGAGAGTTCAAATTTCAAATGATTATAAGAAACGGGAAAAAAATGGTTCATTGATTTGCGGTTTTCACTAAAATTATTTTTTATGCTGGTATTTTCTTAAAAATAAATTATAAAGATAAATTTCAAAAAATGTCGATAGAGGGCGCTTTAGACTTTGGAGTAACGAACAACTATTTTTTGCCCTTTTTTTTTTTTTTTTTTTTCTGCTTCTCATTAAATGTTTCCGTGAGCTTAGACTTAAACTTAACTTTTGAGCTCAAAATCTGAATAGTAGGGAACAGTTAAGTAGTACAAACCGAACTGTGTTAAAGGGATTGGGGGGAGGTTCAAATTTAAAATAATTATAGAAAATGGAAAAAATTGGTCGGTTCGTTTGCAGTTTGAATTAAAAATATTCTTTAATCCAGTATCATCTTGTAAATAAATTTTAAAGATAAATTTCAAAATATTCCGTTAGAGGGCGCCTTAAACTTCAGAGTAACCGACAATTAATTAAGACCATTATTTTTTGGTTCTAATTAAATGCTTGCAAAAGCTTATTAAATTTTTTTCGGCATTTAATGAGATTAAAAGAATAACAGTTACAAATAGTTGCACGCTACTCCAAAGTCTAAGGCGCCCTCTATCGATATTTTGTGAAATATATCTCAAAAATATATTTTCACGAAAAAGCTGATTTAAAAATTAGTTTTAGCAAAAACCGCAAACGAATCAACTAATTTTTTCTTTTTTTATAATCATTTGAAATTTGAACCATCTGAACACACTTCAGTTTATTTACTTAACCACTCTCAACTACCCAGATTTTGAGCTCAAAATTTAAGTTTAAGTCTAAGCTTACGAAAGCATTTAATAAGATGCAAAAAATAACGCCAAAAAAGAGTTATTCGTTACTCCAATGTCTAAAGCGCCCTTTATCGGCATTTTTTGAAATATATCTTTGTAATTTATTTTCACGAAAATACCTACATAAAGAATAGTTTCAGTGAAAACCGCAAATCAGTCGAACAATTTTCCGTTTTTTATAATCATTTAAAATTTGAACTCTCTAAACACAGCTCAGTTTGCGCTACTTAACCACTCCCAACTATTCAGATTTTGAGCTCAAAATTTGAGTCTAAGCTTACGAAAACATTTAATGAGATGCAAAAAATACCGGCAAAAAATAGTTGTTCGTAACTCCAATGTCTAAAGCGCCCTCTATCGGCATTTGTTGAAATTTATCTTTATAATTTAATTTCAAGAAAATGCCGACATAAAGAATTATTTTAGTGAAAACCGCAAATCAATCGACCGATTTTTCCGTTTTTTAAGTTTATGTGAAATTTTGGTCCCTAAACTTTAATGGTGGCTATCTCCTTTGGAAAACGTTTGGTACCCTCGGTTTCCTGATTAATATTGTTTGTCTTGATGTGTACTATCACCTCTCTTTTATTGTAAAAAGAATTTAGAATTACCCTGTATACATACATACATATATATATATATATCTGCGTGTGTGTGTATTGTGTAGGTAAGTATTATACATTATATGCTGAGACTTTTTATTTTTATATTTCCAAATAAAAAATATGATTTATTTATTTTATAAAGCTGTGACGTATTTTGTTGACTCATTTTCTCATAAGTTGTAACATATCATAATTATGTTTGATATACACTTCACATATAATAATACACTTCTGTCATAAATGCTTTCGTCATTTATCTACATGTTCAGTTTAATTAAACCCGGATACGTAATATTGAATTTAGAATGCTAAATTCCTCAATTTAGAATGCGAATTTACTTACATGCGAATAATACACACATTGAATATGACGTAATTTCGTATAACATCTACTAGTTCACCAATCACATATACTGCAATCTGTAGTGCTTCGTAAACATTATGACGCATGCAATTAATATATCGCCTAATGTATTTGGATGTCTTTAATAAATGATGCATGTATGTAGTTCAAAGAAACGAATTATTAGTTTAGGTTTACACTGTACAAAGATAAATAGAAGAAGACTAATGAACTTCGAATGGTATGTTTCGCATTCATAAAGGCATAAAGTTTAGTTTGTTAATCACTTAATAATAATGTCTTTAAACATCGGGCATTCATTAAAACTATTACACAATTGAATTTAAAGCAATTTTCGTATGAAGTATGCAATGATTTGCTCCCTTCGTTTATTTCAGTAAGGGTAAGTGTAAATGCGTTACCAAATTTTTTCCGATCTGAATTTAGAGTTTGTGTAATATTTAGCACAAATGTAATTTAAAATTTGATATATTTATTTGAAATTTCCAAAAACTGTATTTTTTTAGTATTATATGTTAAGTGCTGAGATTGCTCATTTTTATTTATGCAAACACTTTAAAAAATGTTTGAATATTGCTTACAGCTCAAATTATAAAATTAAATCATAAGACGTCATGCATTATATGTGCATAGGCAATCAATTTCGTAACGAGGCACTAACATACAATGTCTACAAAATATATTTTTAATTATCTTAAAAGTTTAAATAACCAGTAAGTATCTCTCTTCTACAATTTTTAACCTAATCTATATCTTTTAACTTAAAAACTTCTGTATAATTATCGACACATTTTAAGTAAAACCTGTAATATGTTTTTTTATTCCAATTTATGTTTTTTTAATTAAATTTATGCTATGCTGTTAATAAATTTCTCTCAATTAAATGCATTGCACTGAGTTTCTTGATCATCATTTTACAGACATGTCCCTTATCTTACACCTCATTCCTGGTTGGTAATTCTATTTCTTCATTTAAAGTTATTTTAACTTTTCTTAAAACTTTTAATTCAAAATACAAACTTAAAAAGATATTTTATATTTCTTTTTCAAATATTTAAAAAAAGTTTAAAAAACGTAACTTCTTGTAGTTAGTGAGGATTTTTATCGATAATCACATTGCAGTTGCTTCCTTCACGTGCCAGAAGCTTGTTAATACTGAAAGAAAATTTCGTCTTATTATTTCAAAGCTGCTATGATTATTACAATGCTATTGTTTTTATTATTAATACTTTGGTAAATGTGCTATAAATATATATATATTAATCTTTTAAAAACATATTACACAGAAATAATAAAATAATAAAAGCGTAAAAAATTACATTGTTTCTGTTAATTTTCTCTTATTTCTTACTAAAAAAAATATTTTAAAAATATTAGTGCATAAAAAATAAATAGAGTGGGACAATTTCAAAAAATTCTCTTAAATATTATTGTTGTAAAAAAATCATTATATTCAAATATTTGCATTAAATAATCTATTGAATTCTTTTATTTGTTACTTAAACTATTTAAAAAATTTAAATTAATAAAAAAAAATAATAGAGATTGTGTATTGCTCTAAAATAAATTTAGATGAATTGTTCACGATTCTGCAATATAGTTCATAAATGAATCATAAATGAATAATTCATGAATAAATTCATGAAGGAATCATAAATGAATGATTCATGAATGATTTCACGAATGAATCATAAATGAATGATTTATGAATCAATTCATGAATGAATCATCAAAGACGTATTTTGCAAATCAATCATTTTCTACAAATCAGTCAGTAAGAGGCTCATCGAGAGATGTCCGTTGCAGGTCCCAAGTCAGCTAGAAGCAAGTCGTCTGATTATAATGATACAGCAATTCAAAATTACTCGAAAAATTCTGATACTTTGCTGCAATTTAAGTTATTCACTAATAATTTTAAATTTATTAAAATTAAAATAGTTTAAAAATAATTCATTTTAAAAATTATTACTTATTATATATTATTTATTTTAAAAATTAATTTAAATTATTATCACTGAAAATAAATTTAGAAAGTCGTGTGTAATTTTAGAATGATAATTTACAGAGTTTGCTGCCAAATTTACCTAATAACGTCTCTAGGTTTTAACAAAACCTAGGTTTTTCTAATCTCTGTAAGACTTAAGATAATTATTACCCGCAGATTCTCTGTAATTTCACAGAAAATGTTTCACCAGTGTATTTTTTATTTCTTTTATTTGTAACAATTTTAAATACAAGACAAAAATTTATAATATTAGTGCCTAAGTTGTTAAATGACATTCACAACGAAAGATTTTTTAGAAATTCATAAAATCTCTTACTTATGTATTAGAAATTCATATTTGCCTATAAGTTACAAATCTTTAATCTTATGTAACATGTTTAAAAAAAGCAAGACGAAAATTTATAATAATAGTGCAAGTTGTTAATTGACATTCACAACGAAAGATTTCTTAGAAATTCGTAAAATCTCTTATTTATACATTAGAAACTTATATTTGCCTATAAGTTATCTGCAACAAATCTTTAATCTTATGTAACATCTTTAAATAAACTAGACCAAAATTTACGAGGGTGGTTCAATAAGTACCCGTGTTTGAAGACAAAGGACGTTTCTCAGGGAAGTTGCTGTTATCATCGTGTGCTGCCATCTATCAAACGACATCTATAAAAATTTCAGACTGATTGATAGGTTAGTTTGGATTTGGCAGCCATTCGAGTAAGACGTGTTTCGTGATTTTCGCTAAGATGTATATCGTTCGGTAATCCGCTTTTTGTTTTTGGATGGGAAAAAATGCGAGGAGATAAAAGCAAAGTTGGATGCTGTTTATGGGGACACGTCGCCATCTATGACCACAGTTAGATATTGGTTCAACGAATTTAAACGTGGGCGAACTTCCGTTTTCGATGATGAGCGACCAGATGTGGTTACCGAGGAAATCATTGAAAAAGTCAATTACATGATTCTCGCAGATCGACGAATGAAGGTGCACGAGGGAGCAGAGGCCGTAGGCGTGTCAACCGGAACGGCAATTCATATTTTGCATGACAAGTTGGGGATGAAAAAATTTTCGGCCCGATGGGTGCCGCGTTCACGATAACGCACCAGCACAATCATCTGGAGTTGTCGCCGCCAAACTGCATGAATTGCTTTATGAATTGCTGCTGCACCCCCCTTATTCACCCGATCTGGCACCCTGCGACTTTTTCTTGTTCCCTAACATGCAGAAATGGCTCGCGGGAAAAAAATTTAGCTCAAACGAGGAAGTCAGAGGCGTATTTTGCAGAGTTCGACAAATCCTATTTTTTGGAGGGGTTAGAAAAATGGCCGGAACGTTGGGAGAAGTGTATCTTTCTAAAAGGGGACTATGTTGAAAAATAAAAAAAAACGGTGTCTTCATTTCTAACACGGGTACTTATTGAACCGCCCTCGTATAATACTAGTGCAAGTTGTTAAATGACATTCACAAAGAAAGATATCTTAAAAATTCGAAAAATCTCTTCTATATTTTAGAAACTGATATTTGTGTATAAGTTATCTGCAACACATCTTTAACCAGTACTGCACTGCTAATACAGTATTGCTAATTAATGTTATTAAAATGGTAATTAATGTTATTCATGTATGCATTAATGGAACAGTAAGCTTTTAACATTGAAAAAAAAAAAAAACATTGAAAATTCGTCAAAAGATTAACTTATTTTTCCTTTTTTTTTTAAGAAAAAATGATAAATACGCCAAAAGCACAAAAATTTCATTATATATTTATGTGATATTGAACGATGTTTATAATTTTTTATTTCGATATATTATAATGTAAAAAAATTCAAGGGTTTAGTTTCTAAATATTATTTAAAATGTTTACGGCAAATAACATTTCAGTGCGCCCACGATATCCACGGTTATTTTCATGGAATTTGCATAAACTTTATCTTAATTTAAAGACAACAATTTAAACTATATTTTGAACCAAAATATTTATAATTGGTTAAATAGATAAAGAGTAATTAACTTTTCATACATTTTATCTCATATATGTACATGTGTATATATATATATATATATTCATACAGAACACAGTTTTATGATTCTAGTTCAATTTCATGATAATATAAACATTTATGCAGGGAGAAAACGGTAGTTGTGCCTCAAAATTTTTGAGGTATCATGCACGCATGAATAAAAAAATGTTATTTTGGGTAAACGCCTTTTAGTTCTTTAATTGCATTTTTAAAATATAAAATATATAGTAAAAGAAAAAAATCTATTATTTATATAATTTATTTAGTATTAAAATTAAATTAGATGCTATTTTAAAATGATAAACTTATTTCTAAAATGCAGCAAAGTGTAGGAACATGTGTAAAAAATAAATAGATGATATTTGTAGAAATGTAGCATTTACTATTACAACAATTTAAATTTGAACATATAATATAAAGTTCTGTTTTGCAATGATAGGAAAACTAATATATATGCACTTTTTATAAAACAAAATTATGTAATGATTATTTTCTAATATATTTATTTCAAACGCTATTAAATTGGTTTACTTTCTAGATCTTTATGTGTAATTACTACCTTAGTTTATATTTTTATCATCACATATTTGTATAGTGTCCCACTGACTCCTTATAAATACTAACAAATACTAAAAAAACGCTTAGAAGCAGAATATTAATAAAAAATCAGGAATGTATTGCTGTACGAAAAAAAACTGTTTTGTTTTAAATTAAGCTGATAATAGCGAAAAAAACTAAACACCTAAGCAATTTGCGATCACGTTTTAGATCAAAACCATAAAAGAAAAAATTGCGAATGGGGTGCTTTTATAAGTAATATTTATAAGTAAGAAAAAGTTTATAAGTAAGAAGTAATATTTTAAGGCTTTTGTATTGCTATTTTTTTATTTGATTAATAACAACCAATGAATTTTAGCATATTTCCAAAGTCGTGATAGTATGAAAGTACGAAAACAAAATGTAGACAACCCGTCATAACATGTGTCTCAAGTTTCTTGAATCGAAAATGTAGGAGTTGTGTTTACATTTCCCTTTATATCTCAGTAAATAGTTGTCGCATAGTTTATCTATTAGTACAGACTTATTTGCAATAGAATAGACTTTTAAAATATGTAAAATTAAAAATCCATTTTTTAATTATTTTAAAAGTGTACTTTCCCTTTAAAACTTTCTTCTATTCTTATATCTCCTTGTCTTGCTTTAAAAAAGGCTTTGCGGCGTTTAGAGAATGTCCAATCATTTTAAATCGTGGTAAGATAAGTACCGTATATTTGTAGATTGTCGGCATATTTCCAAAATTGATCGATTTAAAAAAATTAAGAACAATTTATTTCTCATACATATGATAACATTTATCAGTACTCTTCATAAAAAAGGATTTGAGAAGATTCAAGACATTATTTTAAAACGAAGTTCAAACGTCATTTTTCATATTTATAATACGCATTATCTTCATAATCCTCTTATAAAACATCCGGAACGAAGAGATTTTATAAAATATACGCAATTTAAAATCCAAAGTGCTAGTAAAGTATATTCTTTTTGTCGAAATATTTATTTTTTCTCTTCGTTTATTTTGTGTCATTATGTTGCATTACTGTAGCATTTGCTTTAAATATGAAACAATAACTGATTATAGAGGTAGAAAACTTATTATTGTAGAAATGGAAATTGACATGAAATAAAATTTTCTTTCTTCGAAACTTACCGTGATTTATAAGAAATAATTTTTAATTGGAAATTATAAATTTCATCATGAATAAAAGCATTTATAATTAAGTAAAATGAAATGGGGTAATAATGCCAAAGGTGGGTAATAAGACTAAGAGCTAATATTACGCGTAATTATGAATTAAGCCTTGATATGGTCCCTACCTGTTCTGTGGAGAAAGGCTGGGATTCATCTAGACCACAAACAACCTGCAAAATTTATTTGTTCTATTTGTATACCTTATCGCTGAAAGAAGCACGTAAGAGACAATGCACGATAAAAAAATTTGCTACATATTTTCTGTGATATTATCTGTGATCTTAACTATATATTTATAAATAAATATATATATTTTACATAAGTTTGCTGTGCATTTCATGAATTTTCAAAATGTATGATTTTAGATATGTTTAAGAGATATAGTTTGTAATTTAAAAATAGAGTGATTTAAAAATATATAATACGGAACCGGAGTAATAATGTTACTATTAGCGTTATTACTCCGGTTGATTCTTTTCGGTGCTAAAACTTTATCCAAACTTAGTTTTTTTTAACGCATTAGTTATTGTTTAAAACTAACAAATTTAAAAGAAAATGTTGCATGCTTAAAATTCTTCTAATTTTGTCAGAAAAATAAAATATCAAATTATTGTTAATATATCCTGATGCAGCAATTAATGGTAAGTAAAAGAAACTTTTTACTTTCTAGGGCTGTAGAGTTCGTATCTTTATATCAAGACTATTTGCATACCATAATTCTATATTATTTTATAGTTATGTTTCTATTGCGTTGGTCAATAATTCTAGTCATTACATTTATTAATACGCATACTAAAATAGTAAAATATTTTTTTTGTACACATAGTCAGTTACTTGCTGTTTCAAATCATATATATTTTTTAAAAAATACAAAAAAAACCATAAAAAAATAAGACGAGAAAATTGGCAGAAACTTAAAGTGACGTCATTACCACCACATACCACATTTTTTATTGTATTATATATGAAAGCAGGGGTAACCGAGCTAAGCTCGGTCAAAATTAATTTTGTGTTCATCTCGATATAGTATTTTTATTGCATCATTCACTCTGTATTATTACTGTAAAACATGTTATTTATAATAGCCTTATTTACAAAAACAATTAATAAGGAAACTATGTTTGTATGCACATGTTCATTAATTTTACTCTATTTTAAAACTTACAACGAAAGGACATCAATCCAAATCACTTTTTTAGCTCGACTCTGATTGGTTTTCACTATGCATCTCGAATCCTATGAAGAATGTATAAAAAATTTCTTCACATTCTGAAAGACAATGTTTTTTGCCAGATCAGTCTAATTAGGAGACATTCTTTCAGTTGTCGCCAAACACGTGTTTTGGCTTTTGTATTCTTAATAATCGATTTTTCGGCCAAATGTCGCCAATATTTTGTCAAATATCGTCAACTTATTGTTTGTTGTCATATTTTTGTGACTCTGACTCGTATTACCCAAAATGACCCACTAATCAAATTTGATCAAATATGTGACTTAGTTCAATTGTCTTCAGATAATCAAAAGCAGTAGAATATAAAATTGAATCAAAATCGTTTAAGCCATTTCTTAGGTGAAATTAGCCTGACAGCTTTCAGCAGTGAAGCGAAGTGACCCACTAATATAATTTTGTTTAGCATGCGATTCACACCAATAGTCTTCTCGTGACAAAAGTCAATTTTCATTACAAAATTTAGGTAAAATTGATTGAGTCGTCATATATAATTAGAATGACCCTAGCCCATTATGACCGAAAATGACCCACTAATCCAATTTTCGCGAGCATGTGTCCTAGCCCAAACTTTCCCAAAAACGATATAATACAAAGTATATTCAAAATGGTGAGAGCCATTATCTACATAACATTAGCACATCATGACCCACAAATGACCGTTATAATCGAAATCTCTCCAATATGTGACCAAGCTCATTAGTTTTTGCGTGCCGAAAAACATTAAATACAAAATTTAGATAAAATCGATTGAGTCGTTTTTTAAGTACAATTAATTTGACCCTGACCTACTATGACCCAAAATGATCCACTAATCTAATTTTCTCAAACATCTGATCTAACCCAATGTTTTTCTTGTGCTCGAAAACGATAGAATACAAAATTTAGTCAAAATTGTGCGAGACATTGTCTAGATAAAATTAGAATGACCCAAAAGTGACCCACTTATCGCAATTTCTCGAATATGTGACCTAACCCAATGATTTTCTTGTGCCGATGCTGTATACATAATTTCGTTAAAATCATCCACTCTTTCTTTAGATATAACTTCACCATGACCCATTATGACTTACAAATGACCCTTATAATCGAAATCTCTCAAACATGTGACTTAGCCCATTAGTTTTCTCGTCTAAAAATTGCTACATACAACTTTTCGTTAAAATCAATCCTACCGTTCTTTAAATATAAATAGCTTGACCCAGACTCTGTATGACCCAAATTGACCCAGTAATCGAAATTTCTCGAAAATGAGATCTAGCCCAATAGTTTTATCGTGCCAAAAAGTGCTGGATACAAAATTTCGTTAAAATCAATCCACCTATTCTTTAGATATAGCTTGACCATGACCCATTATGACCCATCATGACCCACAAATGACTCTTATAATCGAAATTTCTCGATCGTGTGACTTAGCTCATTAGCTTTTTCGTGTCGAAAAATTGTTACAGGAAAAATTTCGATGAAATTGATTCTGCCGTTCTTTAAATATAAATATCTTGACCTAGACCCTTAATGACCCAATATGAGCCATAAATTTCTTTCCCGAACATGTAACCTAGCCCATTGTTTTTCTCGTGCCCGAAAACCGTAGAATGCAATTTTTACTCAAAATTGCGTGACAAAATCTCCAGATAAAAATAGCATGACCACAATGACCCCAAAAATTACCCACTAACCGAATTTTCCCGAACGCGTTGCCTAACCCAATGGTCTTCTTGTAATCGAAAACGATAAAATATAAAAATTGTTCTAAATCGTTAGAGCCGTTTTTTAGATAAAAATGATTTGACCCATAATTACCCAAAAATGACCCACTAATCGAAATTTTTCGAACATGTGACCCAGCTCAATAGTTTTCTCTTGCCAAAAAACGATTTGATACAAAATTTCCTTAAAATCGATTCCGCCGTTCTTTACATATAAATAGCTTGATCCTGACCCATTATGACCCGAAATGACCCAATAATCGAATTTTCTCCAACATGTGACCTAACCCAATGGCCTTCTCGTGCCCGAAAATGGTAAAATCCAAATTTTTGACACACACCCACAATTTTTGCTCGCATTATAATATAAGATATACATTATGTAGGGGAGATTAGAGATACTTTATCCTTTGGGTACTTTATCCATGCGGGTACTTGATCCCTCATAAAAAATATATATGGAAATCAATATGTAATGTTTTAAGATCTAAAAAACATTTTAAGATGCGCTATTTCAGATAATCTATTAACATAAAATCATTTATAGCAATTTTATTTCAGCATGAAAAGGAAATATGCAATTGTTGCAAGTTCAATTTTTTAAAAGATTTTAAAGTTTTTCTTTTTTTTTTCTGTTGTTGGAAATTTAATGAATTTAATAATATATTATTTCATAAAATATACTATTCTCAATATAACTTCTGTAGCAAATTAGATTGTTTGTTTACCAGCCAAAATATACATTTATGCTCTAAGCACAAAATGGGGATACTTGATCAACCTCCCCTTTTTCTTAAGGACACTTGAACCTTAAGATCTTTGCCTATCTGATCTAACCTTTTGCTGTCTGATCTAACCTTTGCATCCTAAAATAGCTAAACTTTTAATACAAACAGAAATACTTCAGCGTTGTAACTAAATAAAGAACATAAGAGTTCAATTTAACAAAAGGTGTTTGTAATACTTTAATTTTATTTAAATTACTACCCAAATTTAAAATTTAAAAATTAAGAAAAATAAATAGCCAGTAATAAGAAAATGATGCTTACAGTTTGCGTGATTCTAGTGATGGTAAGTTTAATTACGATGATCCTAATGTAGAGGACAAAATTGCATTAAAAATTTATAGTTTGTATCTAAAAGATTTCGTAATTAATAAATTTTCTGCAATATATATATATGTATATATTCATTACTTAGATCAAGTACAGAAAAAAGTGGAAGATTTGGAAATTTCTTCACTAATGACATAACTATCCCCGAGACTGTTCTTTTGAACGGATTTCCAGATTTCTTTTTATTTGACCAATATATTCAATCTGACCTTTTTAAATGCGGAATTTACGAGTTTTCTTGCAACGGCTGTGATTGATTTTATATTGGTTAAACTTAAGAATCTCGAAATCTGCTTAAAAGAATAATTTCGTTATGTCACTAAACAGGCTATTTCTAAATTTTCTGTTGACAAGCATTCTTGGGATTCCGGCTATAGTTTTAATTTTGAAAATGCTAAAATAAAATTTAGTGCCAATAGCACATATGAATAAAATTTTCTTGAAAATTTAGCTTACTATTTTAATCATAAAGTTATTGTTAATGATAATTTAGATTCTAAAATGCTCTCCGTAGCTCAGAAACACCTTTTGGGTGCTACCATATAATAAACATTTTCAATAAATTAGTAACAGACATATGTGATTTTTTCTCATTTTTTTTCAATGTTATGGTGCTCTCATATTATATGTATATTTTCATTTTGTTTCTTTTTTTCTCTCTTACAAATTTAATTCTTTATTTTCTTTACACACTGTATCCGTTTTATTTATACTCGTCTGTGATGGGAGGTTGCCTTCCGCTTTCCTATTGGCTGTTTCTTCAGCTTGTTCCTTTTCCTGTTTTTTCTCACTTAAGACTTGCCGCTGCGTAGTAGATTCACGTTTAATTTAAGCTTGATGAAGAAAGACACAGATGTTTCGAAAAACATAGCAGATTTAAGGAATTAATTTGGTGTGTATAAGGACTCTGTTGTCCATACTAATTACTAATTACTAACAAATAAATATCAGCAATAAATGGCGCATGAACATTAAAATAATCAAAAATAAATTTAAATTATAGAAGTTTACTTAAAAAATATATAAAGTAGCAAAAAAAATATTGACTACAATAATTAGTTATTAGATATCAGAAATCAAAATTAGTAAACTCAGTTTAATGTATTAAAAACGTGAAATAATATTTCTAGTTAAAATTAGATTCAAGTATAAATGCAATGATAAATTTACTTTAAAACTAAATGTATAATACTCTTATATATAATTCCATTTTTTTTCAATTAACATGCACAGATATATCACCCATTTGGACAAATGATTTTAATATAGTAATTATACTCTGAATATATATAGAAAATCTAGTACAATATATTACAAGCAGTGCAAACGACAATGCGAATAATAAAAATTACGCATACAAAAATGAACAAATAAATTCCCTAAATAAGTAATTGATTGCTTTTCATAAAAATAGGCGTCTGCTATACCATAATATGTTGACAACTACGTCAAATTTTTTTGGTTCAATTCATCTCAAAATATACAATTGAATATAGATATTTTATACTTCAATTATTGTAATAAAACAAATGTTATAACATTTTTGAATGTAGATTCACAGCATTAAAATATTTGTAAATAAGTATATTAATCTTATTAACAGTTTAGTTCATTCAAATTTTATATCAAATGATTTTTATAGTTAAGATAGGTGTGCACGATTCTTCATCTGTAATAATATTTATGAAGTTTAAGAAATGAACTACAGTAAAATAAGTATTGCTCATTGAAAACTTTACAAAACTTATTCACATTTTAGTTCTCTTAAATAGAACTCAATACGATAAAGTGTCAATTTTTAACTTTCTGTTTTCGTGAAAAACTCCGATTTATTTTTTATTTAATTTAAATTAAAGTTCAAACATTTAGGGTTCCGAAAATGCCTTATTTTTCATTCAGCAATAAAGAAACAAAGTTATAGCTTGTAATACAAAGCAGAAAAGAGTCATTTTAGAAACGGAAGTGTCAGATTAAAGAAGAAGTAAATTTAGCTTATAATTTTGTATACGTAAATTAAAGAGCTATTTTTATAAAAAAAAAAAAGGCCCACTTTAAAAAAAATCATGTTTTGTATATAAAATTTGGTGTATGTTTTTGAATTTAGACGATATTGTAAATCTTTAGCTTCAAAACAGAAATAAATTGTTAGCTAATATATTTATGAAAATAAAGTGAATTATATTAAATAGTTTTCGTTATAGAGGAGTTGGCGTAAACGTCATTCCTTTAAAAAATTTAAGATTTATTGCTCAAATTTTATCAATTATTTAAATTTCCATTTAAATTTACACGATTTCATACTTTATTGTTTTTTTTTTGCATCTAAAAACACATGTGTTTTGTAATATTTTCATACTAAACAAAATGCCCCAAAGGTACCTAATTATGCATGACATTTTATAAAGAATCATTTTGGTATTGAAAGAAATACCACATTACAGAAAAAGAGATCTATGAATGATATTTATGATTCAAAAATAATAATAAAAATATATTATTATTATTATTACATTGACATGCAAATAACTAATAGACTAAAATTCATGGAAGGTACATTTATTAGAAGAATAATGTATATGATGATTGGTTGTTATTTTAAAACTCCTTTTATACTTTATTTTTTAAGTGTGAGTAACATGATAGCGCTCGCTGTTACTACAATTAAAATGATGAATCTCTGACAATAAATCAGATAAGTAGATAGCTGAATTCGCTTTCGTATTTATGTAAAATAAAACTGATAAACGATAACATACCAAATGATTAATGCTAGTTTCTATGAGAGTTGTAAAACTGACAATACATGAAAATAATCTTCTCACCTCAAAAAGTAATTTTAAAGCTATTTTTAAATTTAGTACAAAACTTTTAAGGTACTTCAGCCATTAAAAATTCCGCTATAAGATTTTTCGATAAAGAAACAAAGTTAAAGCCCAAAATAAAATCTGGAAAGGTACTTTCTGGAACCGAATGTGACAGATTATAGAAGAAGCAAAATGTAGTTTATAAATTTGTATACATTTATTTAAGAGCTATTTTTATTGAAAATTGCACATCTAAAAAAAAAATCATGTTTTTTATACAAAATCTGGTATATGTCAGTAAATTTAGGAAATATTGTAAATCTTCAGCTTCAAAACAGAAGCAACTAGTTTGCTAATAAATTATTGAAAATAAAGATAATTATATTGAATGGTTTTCGTTATAGAAGGTTTGGCATAAAAGTAATTCTTTAAAAAATTGACGAAATATTACACACATTTTAAAAGTTAATTACTTTTCGATGTAAAATGTATATGAATTTATACTTTACTATTTTATTTTAACTAAAAACCCACGTATTTTGTAACATCTTCATATTAAAAAAGTGTCGCGAAGGTCCTAGGATTATCCTAGTTATGTGTGACATTTTATAAAGAAACTAGCGGACCAGACAGACGTTTTCCTGGCACCGACACCAAAAAATCAAATAAATGTACATAAATATAACAATACGCACGATAAAATACTCCGCTCTTAATTTAATTTCTTATTACAAATATGTAAGGAAATTATTTTTCACTTTGCAGTAGTTTTTGAAGTCGGTTCAATTTTTGAGAGAAAAGTATATTTTTCTCTTTTTAGTTAAAAGTTAACAATTTTTCGAAGTCGGTTAATTAAAATTATAATGCAGGAAAAAATATTGCAAATCATACACGTATGTCAGGAGAGGGGTTCGAATACACTCTCTCTTTCTTCAATAACGAGAGATTAAATCTAGCGCTTTAGAGTGCTCAGCCATTCCATCCACACTCTGTTCAGCGAAATTATTAAGCATTTTTAATTAGCGAAAATCCATTAACTATTAGTTTTTGCCTGATTACTAAAAAAGTATTGAATCAATAAGTATGAAATGTGAATCTAAACCATTTCTCAAATCCACTGGAACACACACAAATTCCATTAAAATCGGTTCAGTCGTTTAGGAGGAGTTTAGTGACAAACACACGCACAGAAGATTTATACATATAAAGATATTTTGAAGCTGAAAGAAATACCACATTAATGAAAGAGAGATATGTAAATGGCATTTTTGATTGTACTAGTTATATGTATATATATAATTGTATCTACATATAAATAACTAATAAACTAAAATTCAAACAATGTACCGTTATTAGAAACAGATTGAAATGTATTGTTGGTTGTTATTTTAAAATTCCATTCATAGATTATTTTTAAACTGGGAGTAACTTGATAGTGCTCGTTGTTGCTACAATTAAAATGATGAATCTGTAAGAATAAATCACAAAAGTAGATGGCTGAATCCGCTTTCGCATTTATGTAAAATAAAACTGACAAACAATAACATACTACATGATTCATTTCAGTTTCTATGTGAGTTGTAATTTTGACAGTATAAGAAAATAATCTCCTTACCTCAAAAGATATTTTTATAGCTATTTTAAAATTTAGTAAAAATGTTTTAAGATATTTCAGGCATTAAAAATTTTGCTATGCATATTCTATATTATGTAAAAGAAAAGTAGTTGTAAACACCGATAAAGAATTATTTGAAATAAATTAAATGTGATAATATAAATGACCAGAGATCTCAATAACGCATAGGGTTTAGGGGGATTTTTAACGTCAGTTTGAAGAGAAAAAGCTATACAAATGTGAAAAAAGTTTGAAATTGAAAAGATTTCTGCATTATATAAATATATTGAAAAAATTTAAAATGGGCATGCATTGACAACTTTTGTGTTTTCTAGGGAAAGTATGTGTGTTAATAAATAAATTGCAGAACAAAGTATAGAAAACAGACACATCTTAGAGGTTAAATACTTTTGTAAACGGATACGAACAGGAAAGCATCTACAGATGTATAGAACCTAAACGTTTTCATAAAATACTCAGTACAAACATAAAATTGAAGGGAGAACCAAAAAGGGGTGAAAGTAAAGAGTGATGTCTTACTGTGTTTCAACACCGATGCTACGGAAAAATTGACGCCATCGTTCAATGGTAGACCAGATAAACCTCATTGTTTTAAGAATGTTTTAAGAATGCGCAATTTTTTTTCGACTACGCTAGCAACAAAAGGGTGGGATTAACATCGCACCTCCTTTGATTTTCTTTCTTAATTCGTTAGAAAAACGAAAATAAAAAAGTGGATTTTACCCATGGATTACATGGCTTAACTACTCTACATGATCTTCCAACATTCATAAACACAAAATATTTTTTTTCTTGTTAATTTCGCAACAAAGATTAAAGTTTAGTTTCTGAACATCATATGTTGTGTGAAAGTGCACTAAGGAAAACTGTGACATTCTTCATCATTTGGATGTGTCAGAAATGATTGTGGAACGAGCGACAATATAAAGCAACATGACTCATATCCAATTCACACACTGTGAAAAAAACGCACGACTTTGCTGAAATTGTTCTTGCAATCGGGACGACAGTACAAGGTAATGTTTTTTAACAAAATAAATAAATAAATAAATAAATAAATAAATAAAAATAAAATAAAAATATTAAAATTGCGGAAAATTTTCTGTTTAAAACAGTCTTTGTTGAAATTGTACCGGCTTCCCGATTACCACTACAATTTCCGTAAAATCACCCTTTTACTGTGCATATTGCGCTTACCATAGCGGAACATCAGTGATAAGTGTATTAAGGGGTAAGAATACAGAATTTTCAATTCCAGAAGAAAATTATTATAAGGAGCCAGAAAAGAGAAAAACTGTGAAAATGTTATAAACGAAGGAGACCGGCAAATTGCATATGATGACTAAATATTTGCACTTTCAGCAAACTCGTTGATGTATATGAAAATTTAATTTATGCTCATTAGAAGGAAACTGACGGTAGAAATAGTGGCTGAAAAATGCCGGTGATAAAGATGAAAAACAGAACTACAATCATGAAGCAGATGCAGTAAAATATCCCTCACAAAGCAGAACATTAACAAACATTAACTCACAAAGCAGCCTTAAAAGAATTTTGAGTGTCTATTTTCAGTTCAATTCCAGAAGTGAAGAAGCTTTCTTACATCTTAGTTATTTTAAAAACGGTTCCTAAAAAATTCACGAAAACAAAATTAATTTTTTATTGTAAGTTAATTCGTGAGAAAGTAATAGTACTAACGTAGAATTTGGGAACATAATCATTTCCCTTTCCTTAATACTCTTAAAAATACTAATTATCGGAGATTATACATATATCGCATTTTGAAATTAATCTTATTCGTATTTTCCCACTAGTACATAGAACATAAATTAAAATATGACAACGCTGTATTGATGTTTCACTTAGAAATTCATTTTTGACCCTAATAAGTTTTTTAGCATTAAAGCCTACACAAGAAACTGACTATTAAAAATTCAACCGTTGAAAAAAGAAAACTATTCAAATTTCTACATTTTCTAAAAAGTTTCATAAGAGACTTTTAAAGTTAAAGGATAAAACAGGAATATTCTAATAAACATTTGAAAAAGATCATCTAAAAATTAACAGAATTCAGTTAAAATAATTATTAGTACTCCAGTATAATACAGGGCAGATGAACAAAAGAAAGCCTTATGTTTCAGATAAACAGAATGTACATATATTTTATTCTTTTTAAGTGCGAATTCATATTTACATTTCAGGTTAACAGAAAATTATCAAAAATTGAAATAAGCAAGTAACGTCATTTTTGTAAAAAATTAGTAGAATTTCTTAAATTATAGCAATAAAATTTATCTAATTGAGAGACTTTTGAACAAAACTTTGGGAACCTGACATTATTTTAAATCTAGAATTATTGCAAAATCACCTTTGTTTTCTTGACAAAAAAAAAAAAAAAAAAAAAAAAAAAAAAAAAAAAACTAAATCATCCAGACAAGAATCGCCAAGATCTGTAATTTTAGTTGCTATATTTCAGTCAAAGACTTTGGATCTAATTATGCATAGTGTTTGGCACTGCTTTTTATAAAGGAACGCTATTTTTTTGTAAAACATTTCATTTGATCTGCATATGATTTCAATTACGTTATTTCAAATTAATATATTTCGACTTGGAAAGAAATTCAGTATCACTAGAAAAAAAAATAACTTAGTTCTACAAAACATATATTAGTTTTAATATAAAAGTGTTTTTTTTGTAATTTAAATTAGAATTGTTGTATAATTTTATTATAAAAATTTAAAAATCTGCAGTAGCAAAAATTACAAAATCGAAATTTTACAAAATCGAAAGTGACGTCAGCGTTACGCATATTTATTCTTTAAAATACTGATACTTTTTTTAAACTGCATTCTTAGAAAACATTACTGTAAATATTGTGTACAACATATTTACACATTTACAGTAATAACAACATATAATAAATAATCATTATCAACGTACAATATAAAGTCAATTTTATAGCAGTATTTACTATTGTAGAAATCAATAAACTTTTACAGAAATAATACTTTATAAACATGAAAATATTTTATATTAACTTGCTAAAAATATTAATAATGCATAGAACATAATAAACTATTTCTGATACCTACATGCTCCATTTAATTATTCTACGACGTACTGTTTTGGTACATTCTATCTCACTTTTATCTTTCATATTAAATTTAAGAAAAATAATTTCTTTGATTAAATGATTATTATGAAAATCTTTAGTCCGAATAAATTGATTTTCTGTATCTCAATATCATCTGTAAAATATTATGAAAATTTCATTAAAGCAAACAGTATATCATCTTTTAAAAAATTAATACTTTATAAAAGACTTATTAATAAAATTTCTTAAAATATTCTAATTTCATTTCCAACATTTTTTACGTAACATTATTCACATTAAAAATATAATTTTTTTAATCACAACTCTCATTTATTTAATAGTTATGGCAATACATTTTTTTAAATTGTATCAAGAAAATACACTAATAAACAACATTATATGTGGAGACAGCAATTAGTATTAGCCAAAAGACTTATTTTTTTAATATTGCATTATGTTTGAATACATAAATTAACATGTTAAATAATCTTCTGTTGCTGTTTTCCAGCTCCCCGCTAAATTTGACCGATTAATCATGATACACTGTGTATATGTAAAATTAAAATTAAAATGTATTATTTAAAAAATCCTCTTCAAATTAAATATTTTTTTATGAGCAAATTTGAACGGTTATTCTTTGTGCGAAAGTTTTATAAACATATTGTCGAAGAACAAATTCCCCAAAGTAAGGTATTTCACGGTTTGTCCAAAAGATTCCTATCGTATGATCTGTTGGGAAATAGCCTCTAGATACACTGTAATTCATTTCAAATATTTGATTTTCTAGAGAAATGAAACTTTTCCTTTAGGTTTATGTCAGACAAAATTTCTTTTTTCAAACTTTTAAAGCATTATTATTATTTGTAAATGAAAGTACTCTGAAAACAATAAAAGAATGTGCTTCTTTACTACTTTCATTAAACGTTAAACATGTTTTTGCATAACTGTTTTAACGTGGAAATTTTACACTACGTATCATGGAAATTTAATCAGAATTCATAACTTTAAAGCAAATATAAATGTAAAAGTAATTTTCAAAATTTATATGTAAAAATAATGTTTAAATACAGAAATTATTTCATTTTGTTGGATTACATTTTTTTATTATAAATCCATAATTTTTTTAAATCAAAAATATAGAAATTCATAGATTTAGAAAGATATCAGAAAAATAAACAAGCATTGGTATTAATAAACAAACATTTGGTATATTTCTTCAAATCTCACTATTAATGGTATACGGAAGTTTAATAATTCAAGGTTGATAATTATTAAACAAACATTTGCTTTGAGACTCCTGATTGCAGCTAATTTTTGACAGTGAAAATATTTACTTTTTCTTTCAGTATCACATATTTTAGTATGTTAATCATCACAAAAATATTAGTTACCTAATGTATATATATATATTGGTTTCGACAAACTCAAAACTTCCTTTTATCTCATACGTGTGAATGCTTCTTGAAAAATATAGCGTCTCGGCGCCATCGGTTATCTGATTTACTCCAAACTCTAATAAAATACATTTGTACAATATTAAATAAATCAGATGTTTATGAAAATCAAACTTTATTTAATTATTTGATCACTAATGTTTGAACTAGAGGAATGTCAGAAAGCTAAAAAAAGTCTGTATAACAGCACCATCTGTTGGGGATATATACTCTAAAATCTAATAAGGAACAGATAATTTCAGAGGCTAACAGCATCTAAAGTTTGATGAAAATCCATGCTTTAATTCTTGAGGAACAGCTATCATATCAGTGGAAATCCTAATAAATGAAGTAAAGAATCCTGAAAAATGAAGCTGAATGACAATGTGGGACGATTTACACCAAAATCTAAAATTTTCTACTTAATATAAGAAATATCTTAAAGTACAGTTGGATGAAATTTTGTGCATTATATCTTAAGATAAAGTTATTGCGATAATAATAAATAATGAAACATAGCATCGCCATCTTTTGTGCGATGTACATACAACAGTCATCTGAACTATTTTTTATTAGGGACTACTTGAATCGAAAGTTTTATTAAATTTCGTTCATTAGTTCTTGAATCAGAGTGTTCACAAAATATGTGTCACAAAAGTAGAGAAAGTCACTGTCTCATGACTCAGAGACAGAAAAATTTTAAAAAGACGTATCTCAGACCCATAAAATGTGTAAATCCAAAATTTTCGCGAATTCAATACTTACTACTTGTACATATGGAACAAAATAATAATTTTTATTTAGATAAATTAATAAATAAATAAACAATTAAAGCGCAATTATAGAAAAGCTGTTAGATTACATTATCGATATCTATAAACTTAATGAAAAAACAAACAAACAAAAAAAGAAACTCAACATTTGAAATTCTATTTAGCCTATATAACTATATAACTATATACTATAACTACCAGGTTATAAATAAACCTTAATTCAATAAGGAATAATAAACCAGTCTCTTCATATAGCACCTCCATAAAAAAGCACTATGTTAAATACTAACATTCAAATATTCTAAGATTTCACGGCAGTCTACTATGTGTTACTTACAGGGTAAAAGATCAGACAACAGGGGAAGTTTTACTTCTTTGTGTTATAAAAATCGATTTAAAACACTACATTTTTTGCTTCTTTTAATCCTTACATTTTCATATGAAAGCGATTCGTTATACTTCAATTCCATACGCATATTTTAAACATTGAATACTACTCGATGAAGGCAATGCTATAGAATATAAAATTAAACAAATTTTTTCTTTAAAAACTGTTTTTCGGACGGAATTATTCACGAAGACAAGTGAATCTACTTTATTTTCATGTATATATTTTTTTATTTAATGAAATTTAAGCTTTTAAAATGATCATTTTTCTGGTGTTTTTGCACTAAAAGCATAATGTTTATAGATAAGTACTTTTTAGAACTAACAAAATTTAGAAAAAAAAGTCAAAAAGTGGCCGTTTTCATTCGAATGACTGCTATGTTATCCAAATTGGAGTTTCATAAAAATTTTATTATAACTTCTAGAAAATTGTATCTTCTAGAGCATTTTGTCAAAATGGGGATAATAAAATATTAACTTAAAGAAAAAAAAAGAAACTCAACATTTGAAACTCTGTTTACCCCCTATAATAACTATATAACTACATACTACTAACTATAACTGCCAGCTTATAAATTAACCTTAATTCTGAATAAACCAGTCTCTTCAAATTGTATCTCCATAAAAAAATCACTATGTTTAAATACTAACATTTAAATATTCTAAGATTTCACGGAATGTTCTAAGCGTTAAAAATGTATTTTTTGCTTCCTTTAAGTCCTTAATTTTCATACGAAAGCGTTTCGTTATTTTCAATTCCATACGCATCTTTTAAACATTGAATACTATGCTACTCGATGAACACAATGCTATAAAATATAAAATTAATCTAATTTTTCTTTAATAAATATTTTTCGGACGGCGGAATTTTTCAGTACGACAAGTGAAACTATTATATATATATATATATATTTAATTTTAATCTTTTAAAATAATCATTTTTCTGGTGTTTTTGCTACTCAAAAGTATAATGTTTATAGATCAAGTACATTTTAGAACTAACAAAATTTAGACAAAATGACTAAAAGTGGCCTTTTTTATTTAAATGACTGCTATGTTATCCAAAATCGAGTTTCATAAAAAATGTTAGTATATAACTTCTAGAGAATTCAATCTTCTAGAAATCTATCTAATCAATAGGTCGCGTTTTGACCAAATGCAACTTTTGTATTATTGCAGGACTCAGAAAAAAAATTTGGCACCTTAATTATTTATAAGATATGATTGATCTCTAACAGCAAGCATTTCCCCGAAAATACAAAATTTATAAAGTGCAAAAAAAAAGGGAAACTCTTTTTACAATCGTTCAAATTTGAGATTTTAAAACAATCTCAACAAGTAAGAAATCGAATTCAAAAGTAATGGCGTCAAAATGGTGGTGACAGACCTTGCAACAACACAGGTTATATCTTATTTCAGTGTCACTGCCCCAAAGGAGGTGCAAGCGAAAATAGCATTCTAAAAATACGACTTTTGTGTTGCTGAAGGAGCTAGAAATATAAAATTTCACATGTAGATTAGTTATAAGATATAATTCAACAGTTAAAGAACATTTCCTAAAATTTCTATCATAGCTGAAAAACATTTCCTAAAAAATATTAAAATAAAAGGAAGTGAGAGTTCGCAAAAAGCGATACAAAATCGTTCTACATAGAGATATTTAAAAATAGATATACACACCCAGCAAACACATACCTTCCGGCACACGATCGGACCGCAGGTGGCAGTGTCGGTTATGTGTCTGCATGGATACAGTGGTTTCGGTAAAGTGTCGGCAGCATGTCGTCAACTGAAATATAAGAATCTGCTTTTACAGCTGCCGGTTATCGTAAAAGATGCTTTTATGATTTTATATCGGCAAGCGACTTATACCGGCAAGTGACGCAGGACCGATACGTGATTTCTGTTTGTGGGCCAATTAGATTTGCTAACACTGAACCGAATTAATAATTTTTACTCTTAACCGACAATTTTTTTAAATTTTTGTTTGAGTTTTTTTTTTGACAAGATATCTAAATTTGATGTATTTCGTTTAAAATTCTAACAGGTATTAACAGAATTTTTTTAAATAGCCAATATTTATTTATATATTTATTTCGATTCATTAAAAAAATGATTTACAATTATTTGAGTCAGCAAAAAACATATTTTAATCGCTCCTTAAAATTATTATTCATTATAATCTTTATCGTAGAAAAATTAATAATTATAAAAAATACTTCCTAAGTTAATTCAACGTATTTTCTAATTATATGTTCATTTTAAAAGAAATAGTTTTTTTTATTTTGTTTAAAAAACAAATTATTAAAAAATGTTTAAAATTATTTTACAATTTATAAAAATATAAGAATTCTACTAGCTTTTTAACCTTAAAACTTAAATGAAAGATTTTGAGCCCCCCCCCCCTTTAAAAAATTATTAAACGAAGATAAATAAAATTGATACATATTCACTAAAATATATTCTACAGTAAGTCATCAAATAACATAATTTATTTTTTTTTTAATAAAAAGGGATTAATTGTAAACTTATTTTCTTCTTGTTGTGTTTTACTTTTTATATATTTGTTTATTTATTTATTTTTTTCGAATATATATCATGTAATCTAACACGTTTAATTACATTATAATTCCTAAAACGAAAACTGTATCAACGAAAAGAATTTCTAGATTCACAAGTTTTATTAAATACTAAGTATTCTCAAATGTGCAGAAATAATCAGAAATATCCTCGATTATAAAAATTATCTACCTAAAGAAAAAATATTGATATAAATTAATGTTTTTGTTTTATTTTTAAATTAAAAATATTATTAAATAACAAATGACATAAAACGAATAATGTAATTAAAATTTATAAATTACCAACTTACTTTTTATGAAAATAACTTTTTTCATGTTAAAAATATGATTTATAAATTAATGCAATACATGTAGTTACATTATTAATCCTAATAAAAATAAATAGTAACTAATGCAAAACATCTAAAAATAATTCATTTTATTAAATACATAATTCTTAAATTTGTAAGAAAAATAATTTCGTTTGCTTTAAATAATTCGCTATGATAATTATTTCATTCAGTTAATATTAAGTTTAGTTTATTTCAGCATAAGAAAATTACAAAATAAATAAATAATACTACATTAATTTATAATACGCAAATAAGAAATAATATTAAAACATATCAAAATTGGAACTTTTCCATCAACTATTTACCTTCAACTACAAACGCATCCCTTAACGAAATGCTTTCCGCTTATTACCTCATAAAATCATCTTCAACGAGACAGAGTGGTCGATTGGTTAAAGCATTCACATTCTGTCTTTGGGAACCTGGGATCGACCCCAACGTCATTCTACGCTGAAGTACATTTTTGGGGATTTTTAACAAATATAAGTTCCAAGATGAATCATAGATAACTCCAGCAACACTTTTTTTTTCAATTTATGGTGGGGATGCGATAAAGGAACTGCTGTGTGCCTAACAGTCGGGCCGCAGTTGCCCGCCGTTTCGAAAAAGCTATGGAACCGATACTGCGTGACGGTATCGTGCCGATATCATCGGTAACGTCAAAGCGATTGATCTACTTTGACTCAGTCATATAATTTCCCCAAATGAAATCTAAGCCCGATATCATTTTTAACATTTCAAAATTTACATAGCACCTCTCATTTCCACATTCACCTTTTAAAAAAATGGCTTTATAATTTGATTATTTTAAAATCATTTAAATTTAAAACTCAAAATTTCTATAGCTATTATGTGGAAATAGATACTAAACTGTTTATATTATTTTAAGTGTAAATGAAAATTTCTCAAATAATCTGCATGCAATAACTACAATAAACAATATTCCTGTGACGGCACGTAAGGTAAAATCATGATTTTCATAGCTTCGAACTCGAATTAATGCAAAGAGCTTCTTTATTTCATTGTCTAACTCAGCGAAGTGAATTCATCCAGTCAAAATTATCAAGTTGTGTAACATAATAATAATAATAATAATAATAATAATAATAATAAATATATATTTTGGAAAAAAGTATAATATATTTTACGTACTTGATAAGGTAATTACTATATTGTATTTTTACATTAACAATGGTAGAAATTATTCATAAGATATATGATATTTATTACTTTTTAGATAACAAGTGTAATAATTTATTTTTGTATTTTAAAAAATGATAGTATTTATAAAGGTTAAAATGTATTTTCCAAGAAAAAAGGTTTTTAGGAAAAGATAAACACTCATGTATAGTTTAGAAAATGGTATTTATATCTGAGTCATCTCAAAAAAATCTTATAATGTTTTTATTGTTTAAGGTTAATAAAATGTTTATTTCTCGATTTACACTTTTTTTTGCATAAAAAAAGAAATAGTTACTTTTCTACAAAATCCAATTATTCTTCATTGAAGGATGTTAGACGTATCATTGATTTATGAACGCATTTTATATATTTATTATTTCAAAGAATTTAGCAGAAATTCTTGTTGATCCGACTGATAAGATAAATCCCAAATTTTTCAAAATATCATCTTGAGATGTTTCAAGATATCCTTTATCATTCAGCTTCATTTATCATTTTTAGACAGCATTACTTTTAAACTAATATTATAAAGCATTTTGAACAAAGGGCTCTAATAAAACTTAGCGAATTTAAAGGTATTTCATCTCTTGAAATCTGAGTAAGTAAAATAACAATATCAGTATTGTATGTATTTATTTTAATTTTTCATATTTTATGAGTTTCAATATTTTTTAAAGAAGAAATAATAATTTAAAAATAATAATCATAAAAACTAATAAATATTTTCAAAAAAAGTAAAATCATAATATATTTTAGTTACTTGGAAAGATAATTACTATATTAAAATAATTAATTTTACATTGACAATGGTAGAAAATGATCTATGTGGTATATGATATTTATTACATTTTAGGTAACAAGTGTAATAATTTAAATTTTATATATTTAAAGATGTCAGGATTTATAAAGAAAAAATGTCATTACCAAGAAAAAAATGTTTACCAAAGGAGATAGATACTCGTCTATATTTTTAAAAAAAATGTATTTATAGTTAAGTCATCTTATAAAATTCTTATAATATTTTTATTATTTTAAGGTTGATAAAATATTTATTTCTCGTTTTATACTTTTCTATTATTTAAAAAAGAAAAAGTAACTTTTCTACAAAATTAATTATTCTTCATTGAAGGGTGTTAGGCGTATCGTTGATTTATGAATGTATTTTTTTATTTATTATCTCAAAGAATTTAGTAGATACTCTTTGAGATTCGGTTGATAAGATACATACTTTCTTTTTGCAAGTAACATCTTGAGATGTTTCAAGATTTCCTTTATCATTCAGCTTCATTTATAATTTTTAGAAAGCATTACTTTAAAACTCCTATTATAAAGCATTTTGAACAAAGGGCTCTAATAAAAGTTTTTGAATTTAAAGGTATTTCAACTCTTGAAATCCTAGTAAATAAAAAATATATATATTAGTATTGTATGTATTTATTTTAATTTTTCGTATTTTACGAGTTTCAATATTTTTTAAGAAGCAACAATAATTTTAAAAAATAATAATAATAACTAATAAATGTTTTGGAAAAAAGTAAAATAATAATGTATTTTATTTACTTGGAAAGATAATTACTATATTGTAATAAATAATTTTACATTGACAATGGTAGAAAACGGTCTATGTGGTGTATAATATTTATTACTTTTTAGGTAATAAGTGTAATAATTTAAATTTTATTTGTTTAAAGATGTTAGTATTTTTAAAGGATAAAAATATCATTACCAAGAAAAAGATGTTTACCTAAGGAGATAGACATTCGTCTGTATTTTAATAACCGGTATCTATATTTAAGTCATCTCATAAAATTCTTATAATATTTTTATTATTTTAATGTCGATAAAATGTTTATTTCTCGTTTTATACTTTTCTATTGCTTAAAAAAGAAAAAGTAACTTTTCTACAAAATTAATTATTCTTCATTGAAGGGTGCTAGGCGTATTGTTGATTTATGAATGTATTTTTTTTTTTTTATTTATTATCTCAAAGAATTTAGTAGATATTCTTTGAAATTCGGTTGATAAGATATATACTTTCTTTTTGCAAGTAACATCTTGAGATGTTTCAAGATTTCCTTTATCATTCAGCTTCATTTATGATTTTTAGAAAGCATTACTTTAAAACTCCTATTATGAAGCATTTTGAACAAAGGGATCTAATAAAAGTTATCGAATTTAAAGGTATTTCATCTCTTTAAATCTGAGTAAATAAAAAAATATTAGTATTGTATGTATTTATTTTAATTTTTCACATTTTACGAGTTTCAATATTTTTTAAGAAGCAACAATAATTAAAAATTAAAAATAATAACTAATAAATGTTTTGGAAAAAAGTAAAATAATAATATATTTTATTTACTTGTAAAGATAATTATTATATTGTAATAAATAAATTTACATTGACAATGGTAGAAAACGGTCTGTGTGGTGTATAATATTTATTACTTTTTAGGTAAAATGTGTAATAATTTAAATTTTATTTGTTTAAAGATGTTAGTATTTAAAAAAGGATAAAAATATCATTACCAAGAAAAAAATGTTTGCCTAAGGAGATAGACATTCGTCTGTATTTTACAAAACGATATCTATATTTAAGTCATGTCATAAAATTCTTATAATATTTTTATTACTTTAAGGTTGATAAAATGATTATTCCTCATTTTATAATTTTTTTATTGCTTAAAAAAAAGGAATAGTAATTTTATTACAAAATCCAATTATTCTTCATTGAATGGTGCTAGACGTATAATTGATTTATTAATGTATTTTTTATTTATTATCTGAAAAAAAATAGTACATATTCTTTATGATTCGGTTGATAATATATACACTTTCCTTTTGCAAGCAACATCTTGAGATGTTTCAAGATTTCCTTTATCGTTCAGCTTCATTTATCTTTTTTTGAAAGCATTACTTTAAAACACCTATTATAAAGCATTTTGAACAATGGGCTCTAATACAAATTATTGAATTTTAAGGTATTTCAGCTCTTGAAACCTGATTAAGTAAAATTAAAATATTCGTATTATGTAATTATTTTATAGTGTAATAATTTTATATGTTAAGAATGTTAGTATTTATAAAGGATAAAAATGTCATTCCGAAAAAAAAAATCTGAAAAGATAGACACTCGACTGTATTTTTAAAAACGGTATTTATATTTAAGTCACCTCATAAAATACTTATATTTTTTTATTAGATGAAGGTTGATAAAATGTTTATTTTTGGATTTTTACTACTTTTTTATTTTATTGCTTTAAAAAAAGAAATAATAACTTTTCTACAAAATCCAATTATTTTTCATTGAAGGGTGCTAGACGTATCATTGATTTATGACTGTTTTTTTTTTTTTTTTCAAAGAATTTAGTAGAAATTCTTTTTGATTCGGTTGATAAGATATATACTTCTTTTTGCAAGTAACATCTTGAGATGTTTCAAGATATCCTTTATCGTTCAGCTTCATTTATCATTTTTCGGAAGCACTGCATTAAAACTTCCAATATAAAGTATTTTGAACAAAGGGTTCAAATGAAAGTTATTGACATAAAGGTATTCCAGCTCTTGAATCCAAGTTATGTGAAATCGAAGTGTTAGTATTAAACAAGATGCCTAGCAAATTATATCCTGATTTCAAAATAAAATTTCTCGAAACCGAAGATTGATAGAATTATGTGGCGAACGGTTTATTTATTTGGTAAGCTGTAAAAATACTGTAAATAGAGAAATTTTGATCGGTGAATATTTTCAAATGATTGTGTCCTGAATGTAAAATGCATGATTTGACTTTTTTCTTGTTTTAGATTTCTTGCAAAAAACTAGTTGCAAAGAACAAGTTTTTCGTCTTTCAGAGCCACATTTTAAGGTTTTTTCCAAATTAATTTTTGAAATTTCGAAATAAAAAAAAATTAATTCAATTAATCGTTAAAATATGGCACTGTAAACCAAAAAACGTGTTTTCTGCAATCAATCAAAAATAAGAAAAATGCCAAATCAAGCATTTTTTGCAATCAGAATTTTTCAAGATATCCGTAGTTCGAAACTTCTGTCTAAGATCGTTACAGCTTACCTCATAAACAAACCGTTTACCGCATAGTTTTATCTATATTTTGAAAATTTGATTTTGAAATCAAGGTGTTATTCGCTAGACACCCAGGATATTTAAATTTTTAATGAGTTTTAAATTTTTTTTAAAGAAAAAACAATAATTTAAAATAATTTAAAAAAACCCTAATAAATATGTGGAAAAATGTAAAATCATAATAAATTTTACTTAGTTGAAAAATTCATTCCTATATTTTAATAAATTGTTTTACAGAAAATATTTTATGTGACATATGGTATTTATTAATTTTAGGTCACATTTTAATCGTTTTAATTTTGTATGTTTAAAGATGTTAGATTATATGAAGGATAAAAAATGTCATTCTAAAAAAAAAACGCTTTTTGGAAAATATAAACATTTGTCTGCATTTTAAAAAACAATGTTTACATATAAGTTATCTCAAAAAAAAAACTTATAATATTTTTATTAGCTTAAAATTTATAAAATATGTGTTTCTGGATTTACATATTTTTTAAATTATTGCTTTAAAAAGAAATACTAAATTTTCTACAAAATCCAGTTATTCTTCATTGAAGGGTGCTAGACGTATTATTGATTTATTAATGCATTTTTTTTTATTTATAATTTCAAAGAATTTAGTAGAAATTTTTTATTCGGTTATCCCTGTTTTTTTTTCAAATATCATCTTAAAATATTTCTAAATATCCTTTATCATTCAGTTTCAACTATCATTTTTGGATAGCATTATTTAAAACTCTTATTATAAAGCATTTTGAACAATCGGTTATAATAAAAAAAAATATTGACCTCGAAGGTATTTACGCTCTTGAAACAAGATTAAATATTAGCAGCATATACAGGGTGGCCAGTAAATGACTGACCCATTTTGAATTTAAATGAGAAAGAAACGGTTTGAGATAAAAATGCGCGGTTTGCTGCATTGTTATTAGACAATACATGACTTTTTAGATATACACTTTCTTAAAATATTTCGAAATCAAATCAACAGATGGCGCTGGCGGCGCCAACAGGCTGTCGAAATTCAGACAGTACCTTAGTTTTCATATGCATGACCTATTCGGCATATTTCGCTGAGTCAAATCTCAGTCGACATGTTGAATCGACTCTCCACTCATCTACAGAAATAGAGTTTTTTGGAAGGAAACAAATTAAAAATAATATTTATGTTTGAAGGATGTTCACTTTCCTTAAAAAAACAAACAAAACATAATTTTTAATAAGCATTGATTTTTCACACATTTACTATAAGTAACTTGTATAAAAAATGTTTTTCTAACCGGTTAACTGATTCTCTTTTTATGGGATAACACCACTTTATGGTACACTTTATGGTAACCACTTTATGGTACCACTTTATGGTAACACTTGATATGGGAAAAACACCACTTTTTTAGGTTAAAAAAATCTTAATATTTAATCAAATCATTTATTCCATTAAATAGTATGAAATTGTGTTTCAAAAAATTAGTAATGTCAAAAAACTTTTAAAGATGGATCAAGCAAACTCTTCTTGCCTGTACGTTGTGTGGTGAAATCAGAAATTAAAACAGTAGTACGCAAATATTGGTGCCAAGTTCTCTGTCTAAAATAAAATTAAAACAGTGACTTATAAATCGGCACATAAAATATATGTTACGTGGCTCGTCTGCATTTTATCTACAACAAGTCTTGTCTTAACTACAAAAAATTGATCAGGACGAAGAAAATAACATACAAAACTACCTGCTAAGATAGAAACCTGTCTGAAACGAAATTTTTTTCAGCAAACCGAATTCATCCCACGTTATATTCATCTTTTGACATTTAAAATATCTGAAAATGTTATTACGAAAGACAAGACAGATTTTAAGATGTTTTTTACACACAATCCATCTGTCTTCTACGCTTAAATGGAAGGATGCTTAAAAAGAGCTAACTACCTGTTTTTATATATATATATATACTGCGAGTCACCCCTCTTCAAAATTTCATTACAGAAAACATAATATATCTTGAATGATCAAAGAATTATTATAGTTCTACTTACTTACTTATTTTTTTGTTCTACTGAATTTTATAAATATAAATATTACCAGATTACTAGAACATTAGTTTTTCACAAATAATTTTCAAAAAGTTTTTAGAATCATTTTTTGAATAATGTTAAATGTCAAATTATGAATATAATTTAGGGATGAATTCGGTGTTTAGAAAAATGAGCAATATTTCGTTTTATGCAGGTTTCCGTCTTAGCAGCTGGTTTTGTATGTTACTTTCTCCGTCGAAATCAATATTTATTTTACGTTTAAAACAAAATTTGTTATAAACGGATTTCTTCATTCTAATGTTTATTATATTTTTATGTGTCACTGTCACGCAATTTATAAGTCACTGTTCTTTTTTTGACAGGGAACTTGCCCCAACACTATTTCTGTACCACTGTTTTAACAATTTAACTTAATTCACTGCACGACGTAGCAAGAAGAATTTGCTTGATCCATCACTTAAAGGTTTTTAGCACTACTAACTTTTTGAAATACAATTTCATATTATTCAATGGAAGAAATTTTTAAATTAAATATTAAGATTTTCTTAGCTTAAAAAAGCGGTGTTCATCCCATATTTTCAATTTATTGTACTTAGAAAGAGAATTGGTTAACCGGTTACAAAAACATTTTTTAATACATTTTATTTACGGTAATTGTGTGAAAAACCAATGCTTATTAAAAGTATGCTTTGTTGGTTTTTATTAAGTATAATAGAAATTATTCAATCATAAATATTATTATAAAACTGTTGCAATCCAACAAACTCTATTTCTGCAGCTGAGCGGAGAATCGATTCAACATGTTGACTGAGATTCGATCCTGCGAAATGAGTCAAAAAGCTTGAGCTTATGAAATATAGAGTAATGTCTGAATTTCGACAGCCTGTTGGCGCCACCAGCGCCATCTGTTGGTCTAATTTCAACCTATTTTAAGAAAGTGTATATCTAAACATTTATGTATTTTCTAATAACAATGCAGCAAATCGCGCATTTTTTATCTCAAACCGTTTCTTTGTTATTTAAATTCAAAATGGGTCAGTTATTTACTAGACACCCTGTATATATATATATATATATATATATATATATATATATATATATATATATATATATATATATATATAATGCGAAAACCCTAAAGAGCGCTGGAACGGTATGGTTATTGCAATAAACGGACGCGATATGCTTGCACAAAATCAGCTCTACGGACGGCTCCAAAAAACACGATCAAGGCGCATGCAGAAAATTTTAATATGACAGAGACAAAGTACCAATCACGGAACGTCGTTTGCCAGTTTACCATTAAGAGATCATCTTAGAAAACGGATAAAAAGACTCTGTGTCATATGCGAATTTACTCCTTGCGCGCCAATCGTGTTTTTTATAGGGGGGAGGGATTCGCAGAACAATTTTTTGTGCGTGCATAACGTGTCCGTTTGCGAAATTTTAAAATGGAGGGCCAAAATCACATTCAAGTGTGATCCAGCGACCTCATTGGTCGTGTGGTATAGGTGAAAATCACGAACGTGTTTCTCCATTTGAAAAAGAGTAAGGGGTAAAGTAATTTTGAAGCAATTGTTACCACCTGTTTTTATTTACGATAAACCATCGAAATGAACTCAATTAAGATAATTTGATGACATTATATAAAATGAGAGTGAAAAATAGATTATAAATGAAAACCGATAAGATTTACATTAAAATTGACGCTACGATTTTGTTTCGAAAAAAGGAGTAAGGCGACATTTCGCCTACCGTTAAGAGATTGTTCTTTGAAAAGGACGCGTCTCAATGACCAATGAGGTGTTGGGATATCACCGGACTGTGATTTTGGCCCTCCATTTTAAAATTTCGCTGTCCGTTTCTGGCTATACACTTACGGTTCGAACGCTCTCTAGGGTTTTCGCATGCGCTGATCATTTTGCGATGAAAAAACATGGGTATTGTCATTGAAAAATTTCGACCTTCTGTAACTATAACCGTAACCGTGAGCGCCATTTTGTTGTTGTTCAGAGAATCTCGAGCTCATACCTCTGAATAGCTATATCTGAAATTTTACCTCAATCGGTTGAACGGACTGGCTGCTAGAGCTTCATATACCGGCAAAGTTTTTTTATGACCACCCTGTATATATATGATGATGCTAATATTTAATACAAAAAAGGATACACACACACACACACACACATATATATATATGTATATATGTATCCTTAAATTAGCACTTTTTTATTTTATTGCTTTAAAATAAAATAGTAACTTTCCTACAAAGCCAATTATTCTTCATTGAAGGCTGCTAGACATATCGTTGATTTATCAATGTATTTTTTTATTTATTATCTCAAAGAATTTAGCAGATATTCTTTTTGATTCGGTTGACAAAACATATATACTTTCTTTTTGCAAGTAAAATCTTGAGATGTATAAAGATTTCCTTTATCATTCAGTTTTATTTATCATTTTTGGAAAGCAGTACTTTAAACTCCCATTATAAGGTATTTTGAACAAAGGGTTCAAATAAAAGTTATTCACTTTAAGGTATTCCAGCTCTTGAATCCAGATTATGTGAAATCGAAGTATTAGTATTAAATAGGGTGTCCAGCGAATAAGGTCCCTGATTTCTAAATAAAATTTATCAAAACCGAAGATTGATAGAATTATGTGATGAAGGGTTTATTTATTGGGTAAGTTGTAAAAATACTGTAAATAGAGAAATTTTGATCGGTGAATATTTTGAAATGATTGCTTCCTGAATGTAAAATGTATGATTTGTCTTTTTTCTTGTTTTCTTGTAAAAAACGAGTTTTTCGTCTTTCAAAGCCACATTTTAAGGTTTTTTCGAAATTAATTTTTGAAATTTCGAAAATTAAAAATATTAATTAGAAAAATCGTTAAAATATGGCACTGTAAACTGAAAAAGTCGTTCTCCTCAAGTTATCAAAAATTTAAAAAAAATGCCAAATCAAGCATTCTCATACTTTTCATAATACCCGTCGTTCGAAACTTCTGTATAAGATTGTTACAGCTTAACTTATAAACAAACTGTTTACCATATAATTTTACGGATCTTTGTTTTTGAGAAATTTAATTTTGAAATCAGCGTACTATTCGATAGACATCCTGGACGTTTAGTTTTTTTATGAATTTTAATATTTAAAAGAAGCAACAATAACTTGCAGTAATTTAAAAGAAACATATAATAAATGTATCGAAATATGTAAAATCAAAATTTGTTTTACTTACTTGGAAAGTTAATTTTTTTTTTTTTTATAAATAGTTTTACAGAAAATAGTTTATGTGATATATGGCGTGATATATAAAGTTATAAATTCTTGTTATGTTTTTATTAGCTTAAAATTGATAAAATATTTCTTTCTGGATTCATAATTTTTTTATATTATTGCTTTAAAAAGAAAATACCAACTTTTCTACAAAATCCAATTATTCTTCATTGAAGGGTGCTAGACGTATTGTTGATTTATGAATGCATTTTTTATTTATTATTTCAAAGAATTTAGTAGAAATTCTTTTTGATTCGGTTGATAAGATATATCCCTACATTTTGCGAATATCATCTTGAGATGTTTCAAAATATCCTTTAGCTTTCAGCTTCATTTATCATTTTTGACAGCATTATAAAGCCTCCCATTTTAAAGTATTTTGAACAATGGATTCAAATAAAAGTTATTGAATTTAAAGGTATTTCAGCTCTTGAACCAGATTAAATACAATAAAATTATGAGTACCATATATATATTAGGGTGGATCGAAAAGTATAGGAAAAATATTTTTTTAGAAATCACTGACGTGCAAAAGTTGCCTTTTATGCATATTAGTTTACAGGGTATTTTTTTTTAGAATCCATTCATATCTTCCGGTGCCCCAAAAGCCCCAAAAATAATAAAAAATTGAATTTTTTTATGATTTTCTTAATTTTTTTTCTAATTTTTTTTTTTTTTTTTAGTCAGAGGGTGCAAAAGTTATATTTTATCTTTCTTAGATTACATATTTTAAAATAAAATTCATTCATATCTTCCGGGGCCCCAAGCACCCCAAAAATAGTTTAAAATTGAAATTTTTATGAAAAAAGTAGTTTTTGTTTTATTTTATTTTATTTTATTTTAATTTTTGAAATTCATTTGGCACCAGATTGTTTTTAGTATACTACATAACTGTTCAGTTCCCATATATTTTTTTAATAAAAATCCATTCATATCTTTAATGCACCAAATATAATTAAAAACTTAAATTTTTACAAAAATGTATTAAGAATTACATTTTATGAAAAATATTTACAAATTTTGAAAAACAGTATAATTAATAACGTATAAACTTATAAATAACAATAATTTTACAATAATTTTAAAAATCAATGCATTATATTATAAAAATTATAAAAATTGAACTTGCGTAGAGAAAAGTTTTACATCCTTTATCTTGGAGATTTACATATTTTTAAAGTTTGTAATCTTTTTTGGTATCAAAATGTTTTGTATGACTTCTTGATTGTATTCTATTCAATATGAAACCGTGTCCAGATACAGTGTCTGATGCTTCAGACTCTAGTCGAACACATCTTTCAACAGCTTGGGTATAGCATGGATATTTTGACCATTCATTCATTTTTACTACTTTTATCATATCCTCAACGTCTTCGCAGGGCACATTCATCTAGAAAGTGGTTCAAAACGTCCAACTCGTTGCTAGTTAATAAGTTCAAAATAATCATTCGCTTTCAAATATATTTGGAGTACTTGAAAAATTCTCCCTTCTACTGATTTTCTCATTTTATTTCTGGCATAAATTAGCTTTCCTGTTGCTAAAGATCTGATATGCTCTCTGTTATCTGTGAGCATTGAAAATAGCAAATTTTCAGAGTGATATACCAAATAAAAAAGTATAAAAAGTTAATTTTATACATTTAATAACATACGATAAACGATTTCTCATCCTCTTGATGTTTTACGTTAGGTAAATCATTCTTTAACTGTTAATTTTACTTGTATTTTTTATCTCAAAATTTGGATCAAAATCAATTTTTGAGGCACTGGAATAAATTTATCAAAGTCGAAATTTATTTCGATACATGCTAATGTACTAAAAAGGCATCCTTTGTATCCCGCTGATAAACTAATTTATTTATTTTTTTTTAAATTATAAGTTTTTATAAAAAAATTTATATTTTTACTATTTTCGGGGCGCTTGCGGCACCGGCAGATATGAATGGATTTAAATTTTAAAAAATGTGTGAACTAATATATATATGAGGCAACTTTCGTAACCTATGCAAAAAATAATTTTTAAAGATTTAAAAGACAAAAAAAAATATATAAAAATTAATAAAAATTTCAATTTTTGAATATTTTTGAGGCTCTTGGGGCAACGGAAGATGTGATTGGATTTCAATTAAATAAATATATGAACTAGTATGCATAAAAGGCAACTTGTGCACCCCGCGCCAATTCGTGCATCCAAATTTCATTTTTTTCGATCCACCCTAATGTATATATATATATATATATATATATATATATATATATACATATTATGGACTTTCAATATTTTTTAAATAAGCAACAAAAAATTATTATGAAAGTAGGAATATAAGCTAGACACGTACATTTATTGTTAAGAAGGCATTTCTTGTTTAGTAATTTAAAAAATATTAAATTTTTTTTTAACTGAAAAGGAATTGTTAGATCTTTTCAAAATTATTTTCTGAAATATAATACCGAAAACTGTTTTGGAAAAAATTATTCACTTGAAATTTGCAATTAGAAAACTGCTTTCTAAAACTTTTCCTACAGGAAAAATAAATTACTAACATTAAACATTACACTTTTATTTAGATTAAAAATTAATTTCCGCGAACTATCTAGTGTTATACTGCTTTCATTCATTGATGAATGTAACAAATTGTCTCTTTTTACGTTTCTTATTTTTGAATATAAGGTACCCTGGGGTAATAACGCCAGGCGGGGTAATAACGCCAAGTGCTTATATTTTGCATAATTATGAAATAATCACGTAAATGACACCCATGTGCTCTGCGCAGAAGGGTTTTGAGTCATATAAATCGCAAAAAACAGCTTCAAGTTAATTTGTTTCATTTCTAGGTTTTATTGTTTTTACAAGCAACTAAAATTAACGCTTGATCTAAAATTTGCGAGATAAGGTTTTTGATGTGAAGACTATATTTTTTATCCGGAAATACTTTGTTTATTACATAAATTTGTAGTGTATTTCATGTACTTTCAAACTGTTGTAGAAGATTTTGGATATCTTCTCGAGATAATTTGTAGTTTAGGATTTACTGCGCAATAAGTATCCCGGGGTAATAACGCCAGGGATTGGCGTTATTATCCCGGTTGATTCTCAACAGTTGCCGAACTATATCCGAAGGGGGTTTATATATTAACCCTTTCCGGCGCACTACTCTTTAAAGTTGGAATTTAAAGAAAAAAAATTAGGCAATCTACTTAGGCCTAGAGGAGTACACAGGTACTGTTTTGTAGAGATTGCACTAACCATTTTAATTATACAGCTGCTGACGAAGTGGTAACCTCCCATAAGTAAAGCACAGTGAGAAGAGCATTGCAGTGAAGCGCGTATTGCAGTAAAACATTTTACCTATTATTTAAAAACACTAGAGTTTGATCTCTGTGGTGCTGCCATCTAGAACTCATAAGAAAGATTTATAGTAGCCATTAGAGTAGTTTTTGAAACATTCACGGAGTTTTTGTGGCTCTAAACAGGGGGAACTTTAGGTGTTGCCGACCCGGCAACACTGCGCCGGAAAGGGTTAATATGGGACAGCATTATCATCATTGTTGAAATGGTAAGATTAAGGGGGGGGGTGTCCAATACTTAAAAATAAGCTCTCTGTTTTATTTTTTATTATATTATTATTATTTTGTTTTTTTTTACTAATGTAAAAAATAATTTTTAACTCTTGTAAATAAAACTATATCAAAATGCTTTCGAGATTCAAATTCGAACATCTTCAAAATCATTTTTCTATTAAATTTCCACTGGATTGTTCAATTGAGTTCGAAATTTTAACTGTCCGCTTTCTCAGCGTTCGGTTTTTCAAAACTTTATAAATTTAACCTATAACTGATGTGACAGAAATTGTAACGTATGAATGTGATGCGGTTTGTGAGACCGCAAAATTGAAAGATGAATAAAAGGCGGGAATAACTCACTGAATTGTGTTTTTGTACTAAACTTTTTATACAAGAGTATTATGCTTAATATTCACCTATTTAGTATCTGATGATAGTACTAAAATTCTAAATAAAACAAAATTTCGGTAGTGTTTTCAGTTAAACTGAAAATTACAAGTTAAACTAAAAAACTAAAAGAAAAATAGTGGTCTACGAGACCGGTAACATTAGTTAAAAGTTAAAAGGCGATCCATGATTAAAAATCATAGAATACTGTTCCTGCGCTAAACTTTTTGTACAGAATTAATTCTAATTAAATTTAATCTATTCAAATATTTCTAACAATATTACGAGAACTCCAAACGAAAGAGAATTTCAGTTGTAACTATAGTGGAACTGGAAAATTCAAGTTAAACGGAATTTTTTTTTTTTGGGGGGGGGAGGGGGTACAGTGTTTAGTCAGATTGCTAACAGCAGTTAAAGGTTAATTTTGTTGCTAATATAGAGATAATGATATATAACCATATGATTTATGTATAAAATTGAATAAGAGATCTCTTTGGGATAATATTTTTTAATCAAAAATTTTATTCAATTTATTAAAAATTTATTAAAGCATGTTCTTTAAAACGTCGACAATTTAACTGTAGGTTTGGAGAATCCGCATTAGTGTGGATTTATGGGTTAAAAACTATTTACTAGATTACTATAATAGTATTACCCTTAACTGCTGTGACAAAAATTGTCGCATAACATACTGTGAGCGGCCTGTCAGACCGCTTAATCTAACGATGAATAAAATGTTAAATTAACTTTTAGAATATTATTTTTGTATTGAACTTTATATACAGGACTATTATAAATAAAATTCAGCTATTCAAAAGTCTCAAGAGATAGTAATAGGACTCCAAATGAAACAAAATTTTCCCAGTATCTATAGTTAAACTAAAAATTGCAAGTTAAACTCTGAAACTTGAAAAACTCAGCGGTATGTGAGACGCTAGCAACAGTTACGGCTTAACAAAAATATTTATTACATATAACTCTAGTTATTATAAAACTTCACATGATTAAAATATTACGTTATGAATGGTTAAAACCATGCAATGTTTCTTATAATCATAAGCCATAGCGGGACTTTTTAAGCAAAGAGAGACACAGGGTGTTATATTCTGTTGAAGCTCCCCCTCACTCCTTTTTCTTTCACTTTCACAAAAAATCAATATTTTCTATCGCATAGAATGCATACATGGGAATATAAATACTGATTCAAATAATCCGTGAAATGTTTCTAATAATTCTATTTAAATGGTCATTTTTAAGCAAAACGTAGCTTAGAATCTGATATTCTTTTGCCTCCTCCTCCCGCCACCACCACACCTTTCTTTTTCTTTCAGAGTCACAAAAAATTGTACATTTTCAATAGCTTAGATTGCAATTTGTCAATTTCTAGAGCTGTAGAGTTTGTATTTTTAGAATTGGGCAATCTACATGCCATTATTTCATCTTATTTTATAGTTTTGTTTACATGGCGTTATTACCCATATAGGTGGGTATTAACGCCAAATAGCATTGGTCAAGAAAAAAACGTCATTACATTTTATGAATACATATCTGTTAAATTATTTTATTTTATATAGATAGTTAATGAGTTGCTGTATCAGATCCTATATTTGTTTGAAAAATACAATCTAAAACTAAGCCGTGAAAATTGATAGAACCTTAACGTGGCGTTATTACCCCAGGGTACCTTACATAATAATACATTTTTAAGTAGTATTAACACAACATTTTATTTTATTTGGAATTACACAATATTTTTCTTTGTTTTGTAGAACTTTTTCATTAACTTAATTCAAATTTATCTTTAAAAATCTTATAATATTTTTATCAGTTTAAAGCTGAAAGAAATGTTTATTTCTGGTTTTATATTTCTTTTTTATTATTATTATTACTTAAAAAAGAAATAGTAAAATTTCTACAAAATCCAATCATTCTTCATTGAAGGGTGCTAGGCGTATCTTTGATTTATGACTGATTTTTTTAAATTATTTTTTTATTTACTGTTTCAAAGAATTTAGCAGAAACTCTTTTTGATTCGGCTGATAAGATATATCCCTACTTTTTGCTAGTAACATCTCGACATGTTTCAAGATATAGTTTATCATTCACCTTCATTTATCATTTTTGGAAAGCATTACTTTTAAAATCCTATTATAAAGCATTTTGAAAAATAGGTTCTAATAAAAGTTATTGATCTTAAAGATATTTCAGCTCTTGAAATCAAATTAGGTAAAATCGAACTATTATATATATATATATATATATATATTGCACTTATATATATATATATATATTGCACTTATATATTTTAATATTATATAGATTTCGATATTTTTAAAGAAACAACAATAATTTATAATGAAAGTAGGAATATGAGCTAGACATGTGTTTCGAATTTTAAAAATATTCCTTGTTTATAAATAAAAAAATTAACGCATTTAAAAAAATGTTTTTAAACTGGAAATGAATTATCAGATTATTAATGCTTTTCAAAATAACTTTTTAGAATATAATAGCGAAAATTGCTTTGGTAAACGTTATGCAACTGACATTTGCAATTAGATAACTATTTTATAAAACTTTAATCTGCTGCAAAACAGAATTACTAACATTAAAAATTACATCTACATTTGTATTCAAAATTTATTTCTGTGGACTATTTAGTTTATTTTCCTGTTTTTATTCACTGATAATTTTAACAAACCATTTGTTTTTTATGTTTCTTTTTTTTAATACAGTTGATAATAACGTCTGATTAACATTAATAAAACATGGATATTTATTCGAAATTATATAATAATTTTCTCCTAACATTTTTTTATACTTTCTAACATAGTGCGAAAAGTATTAATGAGTTAGGTTTGTCTGTCTGAGTCATCGCTTGACTGTTTGTCCGTGCTGAAACTCTCGCAGATATAGTCTTATAACCACAAAAATGGTGCATATATTTAATATCTACTCTGGTTATGTTGGGTATTGAAAAAATGTATAGCATTTACATTTTATCTATATTCGTTCAGTTGTTGTGTGTGTTTTAAAATTTAATTGTTAATTAAATATTATTTGTGTTTACGAATTCTATAAATCATATACAGGATCGCACGGAAGTTCTTATAAAGATCAATTTATTGGCGGAAATTTCTAAATGGAATATTTCATATGTGCTATGCGTTTAACTGAACTAAATTTTAATATGCTGCATAGTGTACATACACATTCATACACTATATACAGGAATACATATAATAGGGTCTTAGTTTTAGTTCAACTTTTCATGGTAATAGGTTTCTAATACATTATGGCTATGGGTTTTCATAAAATTTTATTTCGGCATAATATTTTATATAAACTGTAAAGTTTTGTTTTTGTATTGTTAATGTGTTGAGAAGAGTTTCATAATCTATGCCTTAGACATACTAATCTTGCTTCATTATTTTCTTTATGAATCTTTTAATGTAGAAATGGAAGTTAGAGGAAAATTTCTCATATGACTTTCATTTTCGTGAGAAAATTCGAATTCACACCAAAAAAAAAAAAAAAAAAAAAAAACTAATAAAAAGTTATTTTTATGTTTAATATTTTACAGATTTTTTAAAAATTGCATTGAACTTAAACATATTTATGAAATAATAATAATAATAGCACACCTCTAAAAATATTGAAAATTATTTCCAAAAAAGATTTAGAAATAAAATTATAAATACATAAATCTGCTACTTAAGCCTCACGTGTGTCGTTGATTTAGGTAGATAAATTGGACAAAATTAATATATTTATCAAGTAAATTTGAATTTTACCAGTTGACTAATCTATCATTTTTGCGAAAGTACTTAGATAGCAACAAGAGCAAAATGTATTTTTGAAGGTATAGAGTTATCTAAATGAATGACTCGCAATCATAATTGCCAAAGAATATTTATTAAATAAAGGAGATAGCCAATTTAGAAGGTGCAAAATATCTTTTTTATCTTCCACAGTAAACAGATGATATATATTCGAAAGTATGTGAAAAACACTTACTTCGCGGTGGGAGTGGATAAAACACATTTTATGCATTTTCTAATCCAACTATCTCATTTTATTTTCAAAAAGACATTGCCTGCTATGACTGTGATCCCATAAATAATAGTTTAAAAATTATCGCAAGTACCGAATTATAAGCTACAAAATTATATAAGTATAGTGGCCCAGAAATTGCTATTATTATTTTTATTATTATTTACAGTGCATTTATTATCTAGCTTTTAGTGTTTCGTCCATCTGACGATTCGTCTGTCTCCTCTGTCTGTCCGTTTATCACACATTCCATCAGGGGGAATAATAGTATGGGCAGGCATCATGTTGTACGGCCGCACAGACCTCTATATCTTTGCCGCTGTGACTGTGACTGGTATAAAATACGGAGACGAAGTTCTTGAGACGTATGTTCGCTTGTTGCGAAGTGCTGTCGGTCCTAACTTTATATTCATGGATTATAAATCTCCTTATCACCGTACGTTACTGGTTGACGACTTCCTTAAAACAGAAAACATCCAGCGCATGTCGCGGCCTGCGAACTCCCCCGATCTAAATCCTATCGAGCATGTATGGAATTTTCTCGGGAGACAGTCGCGCCCACCACGCTCCGTTCCAGAACTGAAAGGAACTCTCAAAGAAGTTTCGAACTGTGTGAGCTCACAAATCATTCATAATCCCTTAGCATGTATGGGAAATCGATGTGCAGCATGCCTGGCTGTCAGAGGTGGCCACAAGACTAATTAAACTGCAGCATCACTATTTTATTTAATGTTTTCTTCATTTTTGCTTTAAAGTGTGAACCCTTACTATGCTGAGTTTTCTTTTAAATTACTACTTTGTATAATAAAAGTAAATATTATCGCTCTTTTGAATTGTTTCCTTACTTTATAACCGTTTTACTCTCGCATATCACGTTTCACCTCATTCCGACTTACATTTCTTTCATCACTTACATATTTACTAATTATACTGAACTTTTGGGCACCAGTGTATAACAGGAAGAAAAATTAATATGAATATTCTAGAGAGTTTCTAGTACTTCAGTGACATTTATTTACCTTTTATTAAGTATACGTAAAAAATAAAGTTTTTGAGTAGTGAGACATAAATATACTTAGAGTGAAAGTGACATTAATGTTATTAATTTTAAAAATATATTGGATCAAATATGTGCAGAGTTTTACTTTATTTTCGTTGACGCATGAAGAAGTTGACAAATTTAACATAGCTCAAATTGAAATTATTAATAATTCAGATTGAAACGATATAAACTTTAGATTTCTTATTTAAAGATATTGTTGATTTATTATTTATCCTCTTAACGTATTTTTTTAGCCACATGATGAATGTATACAGTTACTAATTTCTTGAAAAATAATAATATGAAATAATTTGTTGTTATTCCATTATATTAATTATGATGTTATAGAAATATGAAAGAAAATAGTTATTTGAAAGGATAAGCAACAAAAATATTTTTTAATTTTAGTTTTTTTTTTTTTAAATAAAGTAACAACTAAGTTTTTTTTAGTAAGTAATTCTGCATCGCTAGAACTGTAACTACCTAAGAAATTCATATAAAGATTTAAATATAATAATATGTAATGACTATTATCCCTAATATTATTCCTAATTAATATCCCTATTACCCCTAAAAACAAAAACAAAAACAAAAATTAAATATCTTCGTCCATCTGAATACCTACATTTAGAAATTACTGTTTTGGATAGTTGAAATGATCGATTTCGTTTTTTTTTTCGGAAAAATCAAATAAGTTAAAAAGGCAGTAAGGCTAGAACACAAGCAAATACACTGTAAAAAAAGTCCGTTAAATTTACGGCAAAAAACATCTGGCAGCAATGTTTCAAGCAGTTTTTGCCATAAAATTTGTAGCAAAATTAGATGTAATTTTTTTTGTTACATATAATTTTAATACAATTTCTGCAGCAAAAAATTGCTGGCGGCATTGCTGCCTGCAGTTTTTGGACTAAAATTAACGGATTTTTTTTCAGTGTAAATTAGATGCATTAAAAATATAGATATGCAATTTTGTGTGTTGGGGATTACTTTGAAATTTGTCTGTAAAAAAAGGACAGAAGCGAAAATTTCAGGAGTGAAGAAGTATATGAGCATTTTTATTGTTATTTTAAATTATTTAATATTGAATTCATTTTAAATTCAAAGAACTTTTAAATATTTTATATTGCGCGAAGTTAGGCAAAAATGTGACAGCGCTCAAAATCTTCGAGTGGTCGAAGTTTGTATGAAAATCTACCTATTAGTAATGTTAAAGTAATAAATAAGATACTATGACAAAACAACGTTAAAAAAGTCGGAAATGTCCCGTAAAACTTAGCAAATCAGTTCCTTTCGTAATATAATGAAGTTTTAAAAAATTTCCGATATGGGTATAACAATATACTGTATTTCAGATACAATATCAAATCTAAAATATTTTGTGTATCCCTGTAAATACTATTAGCTTTCTCTTATACAGGAAGTAACTTGAAATAACTTATATTAAACCTCAGCAACGTATATCAATTTGATAAAATGCGAAATTGTTTAATAAAATGAATACGTGCCGAAAACAATGTTTCCTCATAAAACATCAGTAATGGAATACTTTTGTGTGGTATTGTAAATTTATAAAATATATTCTTTACACTGCAGATTTTACAGAATGTATACTCTAGTATATAGACCCATGTCAATTTCATGAAGTTCGAAAGAGCAAAACATCATAAAAATGCATTTCCAACTGCCTGTTTTCTATTGGCCACAATGTAACGAAATATTTTGATTGTCACTGTATTAAACTATGCATCCTATTTTCATTCAAACCTGGTACGACTCGAGAAAATTAAGCAAAATAATATATCTGTTAAATTTTGAGCCATTTGATTACATAGTTTCTGTATCGTTATATGCGAACACAAGAATAGACAGACGGACGAACCATACAAAGATTAAAGGTTATACGTATTTATGTAATTACAATCTTACCTAAAAAGAGAAGAGAATAACAATAAAGTTTCAGAATATTTAAGATTGATAACTTGCCATTATTTTATTTATTTTCATTTATTGTCATTATACTGTTGTGATTTTTTTAAGTATGTACACCATGACAAGCACATTCACAAAGCAAAAAATAAATAAGCATCTTTAATTTACAAAACAGTAGCCGAAAAGTTTGGGTACAATAATTTTAGAAAATTGTGTGTAAAAAAATATTGATTGAAAGCGATTGTTTTTTAATGAGCGCCTAAATTTAACCTTTGCACAGTTTAAGTTTTTAGGAAGGGCTACACAAAAAATTAAAAATTAATAGAAATCTATCTAAGGACTTATATGAAATTCAAAACAATAAGAATTTAATATAAAAATTGAATGTGTTTTGTTTAGTTTTTTCAGAATTCTATAATTTATGTATTCATATACTAAAAACAAGAAATCGTTTTTGAGGATTTGAAATTAGTGTCAATAGTTATTCGTTTGTCGTTAGTGTCCCATATTGTTTTGCAGGTTTGTCGTGGAATACAAGGGCTAATCTCTTAATAAGCAATTTTTATATCAAGGTTGTCCCCAAATCCAAAATGACTAAATTTCTGATACTTTTGGAAAGTTATTTTCTTTCGTACAAATAAATTGCATTTATATTCGTAAAAATAAAAGCATACCAAAATTATTCAAATACCAAGAAGTTGAAGATTTTCCAATTTTCTTATAAAGGCAAAGACGCATTCAAGAAATTGAGCATTTCATGAAAATTTATAGTATTTGGCATCTACAATATTGCCGTCATGAGAGAGCTTGGTGAAGTTTTGAAATAAAGTTTAAAATCCCAGAGTTTACGGAGATTTAGCGAAAGATATTTTGCTTTTATTGAAAAGTGGAAAGCGCTAATCAATCACATTTGCTCTGGATAAATGCATCTTGCATCTGAGAATAAAAAACACTTCATGGATATGCCAGAAATTACCTACTTTGGATTTAAGTACAGCTTTAAAAAATTCAGAAAGGTTAAGCAAATGATAAGTCTGAGAGAAAATAATGTATGTTTATTTTTTTTAATGTCCTGTAAAAATTTTCTTCATTCAGGAGGGGGTCGTGCCCCTCATGACTTCCCCTTGGATCTGCCACTTGTTGAGTACGTATGAGAGTAAAACATTACAGCCTTATCGAAAAAATCTTTAATATTATAACGTCTCAAATTACACTTATCTACAATATATGTATCTAACAATGGGCGGCTCTATATTTTCATATCGATAAATAAAATGCAAATTAATTTCTTTAAGCACGATTACTATCTGAAGTTAACTAATATAATTAGATTATTCAAATATCCTTCAAAAGCTAAAATAAACTATAAATAGAATTGAATTTATAGCTACAAGAGTTTATACATTATTTTATTCTAATACATTTAAAAAAAATGTATGTAGCTGCTAAGAAAAAAAACGTTAAAAAATCATTTAGTTTATAAAATAAACAGTGATAAAAAAAACTTCAATAGGCAAGTACGTTTTTCGAATAAAATTATTCCTATTTTAAATTATCTAAAAAATAGTTGTTTAATTAAGCATTAAATACAAATATCAGAAAAAATATATGTATATTTATTAAAAATATATACGCATTAAAAATTTACAAAGTAAAGTGGAAAAAATAAAAGTACAAAAAACTTACTTATCAAGTAGGGATACAGAAATAAAAATAGAATTTCTAATTTGTGAACATTTAACACATTATTACTCTTGGATGCACGCAATTAGATGCTTTACCGAGAGGAAAAACATAAGGTGTTTTTCTTTGAAGAATTAGCTTTTAATTGCAAATGTAAATATTTATATTATTTAACATAAAAACTGCACTTCGTTGTTGTTATAGAAAATCTAGCTCTTGTATTTACTTTGCTTTCCTTTTCGATATATTTTTTATCATTTAAAAACATTTAAAGTCTCTGTTAGTATGTTATTATTCCCAAAAAAGTATTTAGGTTTAATTTTTCTTTTTAAATATTCTCATAATTTTTTTTAAATGATTACTAAAAAGAGTGACTACATTTACATATATAAATAGATATAAATGCTTTAAACGAAACAACTATCTAATGATCATTATAATAATTAGTTTATTCAAACATTCTTGAAAAAGTAAGCTAAAAATAAAAATTAAAAAATAAATAAATAAATCAACTATACATAAAAATGAAAGTAATATTACAAGAGTTTATCTTTTTTACTCAATTTTTAAAAAATATATATTTAGTTCTAAAGTAAAAATAAATTAAATAACTTACTACATTAAAGAAAATCTTTGTAACTGTAAAATAAACAAGTGTGATACATTGTGCAAAATTTCAATGGAATAATTTTTTTTTCAGATGAAATTATTGCTATTTTAAATTACTTTACTTAAGCATTGAATACGAATATTACAAGATATATATATATATAATATATATATAATATATAATATATATATATATATATATGTGTGTGTGTGTATGTGTGTTTATCGTTGAAATGAGCACGTAACGAAATCTACCTCCGCCTATATATATATATATATATATATTATATATATATATATCCATCTATACATATATATATATATATATATATATATATATATATATATATATATATATATATATATATATATATATATATATATATATATATACATATGCGCATTAAAAATTTACGAAGTGAAGAAAAAAATTAAAGTATAAAAAATCCCTGGCTTGGCCTATAGGCGGAGGTAGATTCCATCGAGTGCTCATTTCAACGATAAAAAATAAAATGCAATTATTGAACAACCCAGTTAACAATTCTATTTGGCCGCTTCTGATGAAAATTTAATTTTATTTTTCTTACGGAACCGGTTTTATCAGAATCATCTCAAGCTAAATTTGGCTCAAATGCGCACTTTGACCGCATTATTTTGAAACTTTTTCTGACTTTATGAAAAACATTGACGAATAAGGTAAATTATATAGTTCCTAAATAAGAAAAACTGCCAACTGAATGTATTTGAGAGCGAAAAATGTTTTTAAAAATGAATCGTAAAATAAACAATTTCTTAGTTGAATAAATCCTCAAATCTTCAATCACGATTGCTTCGGGAAATTTTGTTCAAAATGGCTAAAAAATCTGTCAAAAGACAGATTTTTTTAAAATATATTCTACCTTTATCAAAAAACTGACCAATACGGTACATTATATAGTTTCTGAGTAAGATAATCTGTCAATTGGATGCGTTTGAGAGCAAAAATGGTTTTAGAAATGAATCATAAAAAAGCAATTTGTTATTTGAATGCATCTTCAAATCTTCAATCACGACCGTTTTGGGGAATTTTGTTCAAAATGGCTATTTGGACAGCATTTTTTGTAATATATTCTGATTTTATCGAAAAACTGATCAATACGGCGCATTAAACGGTTTCTAAATAAGAGAACCTTTCAATTGGAAGCGTTTGAGAGCAAATATGGTTTTAAAAATGAGTCAAAAAATTAGCAATTTGTTATTTAAGTACTTTCTCAAATATTCAATCACAATCGCTTAAGGAAATTCAGTTCAAAGTGACTGTTTTTTTAACTTTTTTTGAAATATACTCTGTCTTTATCGAGAAACTTGCTAATACTTTACATTATATAGTTCCTAAGTAATATAATGTGAGTTAGCACATTATATTACTTAGATTTTAATTACTTACCACATTATAAGTTCCTCAGGATCCGTCATTTAGATGCGTTTAAAATCAAAAATGTATTTAAAAATGAGTCAGAATATAAGCAGTTCAGATTTGAGGTTGTTTTATCTAACTCCTATTTTTGATTAATTTATTTTTGCTATAAGAATTGGTCCTATGAAAATTTTATTAATGTAAAAGTTGTAGATAGTTTTGGGAAGATGTAAAATAAATTTATTTAGATTTGATAGCTTAAGAATTGAATAAGTTATGGATTTTTTAGCTCACAGGCTATCATAGCCTGAGAGCTTATGTGCCCGTCCGTTCTGTATGTATGTGCGTATGTGCGTAACGCGATAACTCATGATAAAAATATCGGATCCACTTGAAATTTTGTATGTAGGTATATCCTGACAAGGCGCTTCCCTGATTAGTTTTTGGAGTTCATTCGATATGTATAAGAGGGGGAACGGGGGGCTCATGCCCCCCGTTAGTTGATATAAATGGGATTTTCATGCAGAATTAAGTTTTCGTTCAAAATTTAGATTAGGATCATTCTGATGAGGCGATTCCGTGACTGTTATTAGGTGTTCATTGAATAAGTATAAATAGGGGGACAGGGGTTCTAATGCCCCGCCCCCCTTAATTTATAGAAATGGGATTTTCATGCAGAATTAAGTTTTCGTTCAAAATTTAGATTAGGATCATTCTGATGAGGCGATTCCGTGACCGTTATTAGGTGTTCATTGAATAAGTATAAATAGGGGGGACAGGGGTTCTAATGCCCCCCCCCGTTAGTTGATATAAATGGGATTTTCATGCAGAATTAAGTTTTCGTTTAAAATTTAGATTAGGATCATTCTGATAAGGTGATTCCGTGACTGTTATTAGGTGTTCATTGAATAAGTATAAATAGGGGGAACAGGGGCTCTAATCCCCCCCTCCCGTTAGTTGATATAAATGGGATTTTCATGTAGAATTAAGTTTTCGTTCAAAATTTAGATTAGGATCATTCTGATGAGACGATTCCGTGACTGTTATTAGGTTTTCATTGAATAAGTATAAATAGGGGGAACAGGGGCTCTAATGCCCCCCCCCCCCCCGTTAGTTGATATAAATGGGATTTTCATGCAGAATTAAGTTTTCGTTCAAAATTTAGATTAGGATCATTCTGATGAGACGATTCCGTGACTGTTATTAGGTGTTCATTGAATAAGTATAAATAGGGGGAACAGGGGTTCTAATCCCCCCCCCCGTTAGTTGATATAAATGGGATTTTCATGCAGAATTAAGTTTTCGTTCAAAATTTAGATTAGGATCATTCTGATAAGGCGATTCCGTGACTGTTATTAGGTGTTCATTGAATAAGTATAAATAGGGGGAACAGGGGCTCTAATCCCCCCCCCGTTAGTTGATATAAATGGGATTTTCATGCAGAATTAAGTTTTCGTTCAAAATTTAGATTAGGATCATTCAGATGGGGCGATTCAGTGGCTGTTATTAGGTGTTCATTGTATAAGTATAAATAGGGGGGACAGGGGTTCTAATGCCCCCCCCCCCTTAATTTATATAAATGGGTTTTTCAAGCAGAATTTTCAGATTTCGTTCAAATCTCTGAATAGTTTTGGAAGTTTAATGGTTAAGTATAAAAGAGGGGGATAACTCCTTTTAAATTATATAAATGCTAAATGGGTTTTTATTAAGAATTATCTAATTTGCTCTGAATTTTGGATATAGATTTTTTATATGATAAAGCATGTCTTTGATAGTATAGGAGGTTCAATGATTAAGTATAAAAAAAGAGGAAAGAAGAGAGCTGTTTCCTTTTCTTAATTTTTTAACGGAATTAACCCTTGAAAATATAAGGCTTTAATGTACAATTAGTATTTGTAGCCTGTGAGCTCAATGCCATCAGTTTAACTGGGCAGTATTCTTTATTTTCTTTTTCCACCCCTCTCCCATTTTCTTTTCGTTTTTAATTTTCCTCATCGGTAAAAGTTGATCCTATCAAAAACTTGTAAGTAGAAAAGTTTTAGATAATTTGGAAAACATTTATAAAAAATTTAGTTGGATTTGATATCTTGAGAACTGAAGAAGTTATGAATTTTTTTTCTCCCAAAAACCCTGTTTTTTTTCGCCTTTTGAGGCCATTTTTAATTTTATAATGTATCTGTCATCATAAACGTTTGGCCTATTTCTTAGAAGTATAACAAACTTTAAACTGATTCGATATCTATTTTATTTAAAAAGTTATGGCGTTTTGTTGGTTTTCACAAAAAAAAACCCTCCATATTTCCACTCCCTTGGTCAGATTTTGCCCATTAACGAACTTGACTGAAATTTTATGACCATTGATTTTATGTATCAGTTTGAAAGAGATTTGAGCAGAATTGGACAAGTTATCGTGTCCATAAAAAAAGTGATATACACTGATAGATAGATAGATAGATAGATTAATAAACTTTTTTACTAATGTTAGTTTTGGGGTCTAGAGGTCATGATCAGCGTATATCTGCAAAAAAATTTCAGAAATTACAACATGGGAGCGACCCAATAGGTAGTATTTCATACAAAATCTACCTAAAAGCAAGAAAAATCTGATTATTATGGTCTAAAATCTGAATTTCGAAAGTTAAAAAAATAAAAGTTTTCTTGTATCAAGTAGTGATTTATCAAGTAGTGATACAGAAATAAAAATAGAATGTCTAATTTGTGAACATTTAACACATTATTTCTCTTGGATGCACGCAATTAGATGCTTTAACGAGGAAAAAAAACAGCAGGTGTTTTTCTTTGCAGAATCAGCTTGTAATTGTAAATGTAAATATTTTAATTAGTTAACATAAAAATTGTACTTTGCTGTTGTTAAAGAAAATCTATCTCTTGTTTAAGTGTTTACTTTGTTTTCTTTTTCGATATATTTTTTATAATTTAAAATATTTAATATATTATAACCAATAATATCTAAAATTATGACCAATAATATCTAAAAGTCATCATAATAATAAGCTTATTCAAACATTTCTTAAAAGCAAAGAAAAAAATAACTATACATATAACTGAAAATAATGCTACAAAAGTTATTTTATTTTTACTCAATTAAAAAAATATATAAATATTTAGTTGCTAAGGTAAAAATAAATTAAGTAATTAACTATATTAAGGAAAATCGTTGCACCTGTAAAATAAACAAGTATGAAAAATTTCAACAGAAAAATATGTTTTTCGAATAAAATTATTGCTATTTGAAAATATTTTAAAAATAATCCTTTACTTAAACATTGAATACGAATGTTACAAAAAATATATACATTTTTAAAATATATATATACGCATTGAAAATTTACAAGGTAGAGTGAAAAAAAAGTACAAAAAAACTTATTTATCAAGTAATGATACAGAAACAAAAATAGAATTTCTAATTTAAGAACATTTAACACATTATACCTCTTGGATGCACGCAATTAGATGCTTTACCGAGGACAAAAAAAAATGATGTGTTTTTATTTGCAGAATTAGCTTTTAATTGTAAATGTAAATATTTAGATTTCTTAACATAAAAACTGCACTTCGTTGTTTTTCAAGAAAAACTAGCTTTTTCTTAAGTTTTTATTTTGTTTTCCTTTTCGATATATTTTTTTATCTTTGAAAAACATTTAAAGTGTTTGTTAATATCTTAATATACCCCAAAAAGTCTTTTAGTTATTTTTATTTTTAAATATTCTCATACATTTATTCAAATGATTATTGAAGTGACTCACTAAATTTACATACATAAATAGATGCAAATAAATAGTTTTAAACGAAATTGCTTTCTAAAGGTCATTATAATAATTAGCTTATTCAAACATTCTTTAAATGAAAATAAATCCACTATACATAAAGCTAAAAGTAATAGTACAAGAGTTTAATTATTATTTTTGTAACTCATTTTTGAATATATATATATATATGTATATATATATATATATATATATATGTATATATATATATATATATATATATATATATATATATATATATATATATATATATATATATATATATATATGTATATATATATAGTTGCTAAGGTAAAAACAATTTAAATAATTTACTATGTTAAAAAAATTCATTGCAACTGTAAAATAAACAAGTGTGAAAAAACTAATAGAAAAATATCTTATTCGAATGAAATTATTGCTATTTTAAATTAATTTAAAAATAATCCTTTACTTAAGCTTTTAATACGAACATTACAAAGTATATGTATATTTATTAAATATACAAGGTGATTAAAAAAACGTGGACAAAATGATATGATAAATCAGGCATATGACAAAGATAAAAAATCACATAAGAACATAGGGCCGCAAATCACTCATTGAGTCACAGGTACAGGTTGTTTCATTCTAACTCATTTTGGGTTGACAGTAATAAGTTTCAGAAAACTGAAGTATATTATAATAAAACATTTAAAAGACATTCTCACTTTTGGTAAGAAAAGTGGTAAAAGTTTGCATTATGAGCAGCAGCTGTATGCATTTCGCACCTCACATTTTGAACGGTGATAATCAGTTTATATGGTATCATCGATTGCTTGAGCAATATGTTTTTCCAGATCTTTTCGTAACGTTATCACATTTCACACAAAACAAGGTACAAATCGTTATATTTTCATTACAATATTTTTATTTTTCTCGAAATTATTGCTTTCAAACCGGGTATAGCTAGAATGAAACACTTTGTATTTGTGACTCAAAAAGTAGTTTGCGACCCTATGTTCCTATGTGATTTTTTATCCTTGTTGCCTGCTTGATTTGTCATATCATTTCGTTCACGTTTTTTTTTTTTTTTATTACCCTGTATGTATATGTTACCGGCCAAATCCGATTTTAAGCCAAACATGTTTATCCTAAAGTTCATCGGATAAACTATTTTTACCACGCCAAACCGGATAATCCTAATGCCCATCGGATAAACTAGTTTTTCCTGGGAAAACCGGTTTATCCTCATGCACATAGGATAAACTAGTATTTCCTAGGCCAAACTATTCTATCCTAAGGCCCATAGGACGAACTAGATTCGAGCCTGGAATGTATTGGCAGAGGCCACCAATGCTCTTCCAGCCGAGTCATTCCGGACGAATACTGGAGGATAAGGTTATTTCATTCAAATATCCTTATCAATCACAGTATCTGGTTTGATACTTTGGATCAACTCAACAGAATAAATCACAGGTTAATATGTGGAACTGCAGAAAACGCTGCATATGAAATTATAATAGACCAATCCATAACACGTGTTATGGATTGGTCTATTATTGCGAGAATATTATTGCGAAGTTATGAATAAATGCAAAATTATATACATCCAATAAATTATATAATAAAGCTTTTAATTATAAATTTAATGATTTTTATAAATCAAGCTTGTTTTCATGAAATAATTGCAGACAAAATTTTGTTTCGGAATTTTAAAAAAAGAATATTTATTTAATTAAGTGCTTTTTTGATAAGCTTAAATATGAACTGTAATAAATTACTTAGTATTTTATATATAAAAAAAATGTCGAACATAATATGCAAGTATTTTCGATTGTATAAATCTTAACAACATATATTTAAACCATTCATTATAGATGGTAGAAAATTTCAATAATTATTCAGTTAGGAAAATACAGGATAACACCATGCTATCTGTAATTAAACATGATAAATATTTCTACTTCCAAAAAGCTGTGAGAATTTAATATTTTTAAAAAGTCCTTCCGGCAATGCCGGGAGGAAGAGGTAGCTTTCATATACTTATATATTTATTTATTTATTTTAAAGTAAGTTACATTGTTCAAAAATACTAAGCTCAAATTAGTGGAAATAATCTTATAAAATTAGTGATTTTATAAGATTGAATACTAGTTTTTGTCAATACTGAATATTAATAGGAATTTTTAGAAATTAGTCATCTTTTATTCAACCTGGTTTTATTTTAAGCGATTTAGAGAGTCACCAAATTCCACGATATCATGAAGTGTATGCCATTTTAAAGCAACATGATGGATCGTTCAGATCAGACCTTTTCAAAATGTCAGCCATAAGCAAAATTCAAAGTGCTATAACTCAATCATTTTTTAAGATACAAACAAAATAAAAAGTGTTCTGGAATCGGTGTTTTAAGTTTTAACACGTAAACAAAAAATATTTTTCAACTTTTAATTTTTTCGCATTTAATTTTAAATTTTAATTTTTAAAAAAAATTTTAAATGGCCGCCATTTTGAAACAAAACGGTGGATGATGCAGGACAACGAACTCAGTCGAGACATTTGTATGTACTATGTACATATCAAGTTTCATTGATATCGGTTCATAAATACGCGTGTTATCACGTGACAAAAATCAGATCGTTTCAAAATGTCAGCCATAAGAAAAATTCAAAGTGCTATAACTCAATCATTTTTTAAGATATAGACAAAATAAAAAGTGTTCTGGAATCGTTGTTTTAAGTTTTAACACGTAAAAGAAAAGTATTTTTCAACTTTTAATTTTTTCGCATTTAATTTTAAATTTTAAATTTTTTTAAAAATTTGAAATGGCCGCCATTTTGAAACAAAATGGTGGATGATGCTGGCCAATGAACTTGGTCGAGACATTTGTGTGTACTATGTACATACCAAGTTTCATTGAAATCGGTTCATATATTCGCGTGTTATTACGTGACAAAAATCAGATCGTTTCAAAATGTCAGCCATAAGAAAAATTCAAAGTGCTATAACTCAATCATTTTTTACGATATAGACAAAATAAAAATTGTTCTGGAATCTTCGTTTTAAGTTCTAACACGTAAAAGAAAAATATTTTTCAACTTTTAATTTTTTCGCATTTAATTTTAATTTTAAAATTTAAAAAAAAATTAAAATGGCCGCCATTTTGAAACAAAATGGCGGATGATGCTGACCAACGCACTCGGTCGAGACATTTGTATGTATTATGTACATACCAAATTTAATTCAAATCTTCAAATCGGTTCATAAATACATTGGTTATCGCATGACAAAAATCAGATATATATATATATATATATATATATATATATATATATATATATATATATATATATATATATATATATATATATATATATATATATGTTAACATTTGAACAGAGGGTGGTTTTGTGGTCTGGGGGTCATGATCGGTGAAAATATACCAAAATTTTCCGGAAGTGCTTTCCTCCGGACGGCTGCAATAGGTAGCTTTTTACTTTTTGTAATGAAAGCTACCTAAAAGTTAGTCTACACTTGTCAGGCTCCATGCTAACCGTCTGACCAATTTGAATTGACATATCTGTTAACTAATTTCACAGATATAGAAGCATTTTTTAAAATTAATATAAACCTATATGTATAATCCAGTTTTGAAAGATTTAGTCATAATGAATACTCTCAAAGATTTATTCCTCCACATAATTATATTTTCTATATCATGTTAAAAAATTTATCATTTTTAAACATATTTAAAAATATATAGACAAGACAGCATTGTAATTTTTGCCCTTTGCTTGTTTTTCAGGAAGTTAAGGATATTATATAAAATGTTTTTCAAATCCCTTTTCTTTTACAATAACTTTATTAATATAAATTGTTTTTTATGCTTTAATATTTTTTATTACTTTCCTTTCATAGAAATCTTATTTAAATTAAAATGATACCTTTCAAAATTGTACTGCGAACTTTTAATTATTCTTATTTATTTCAAATTTTAAAAATGATATCTTTTAACGCGAAAAATGTAAATTGATTAAAATTATATTATCATTTCTCACTTCTTGCCAACTATATTTATTTATTTATTTGTTATTGCTATTTAATTTAAACTTTCTTTTGCTGAATAATTTTTCTTCATAATATTTCCATTACAATTAATAATAGATTTATCGAGTCGGTTTCACTTTATCAAAAACAGTGTGACTAAATTTATATTTATACAGATAATAGTAAATAATATAGTATAAAAAGTTAGCCTGTAAATTTTGTTTAAGAAAATTACTGCGTATGCAATTTTTTAATACGCAAATAATAACATTTTTAGCGCATAAAAAAGTTTACTATTACATAAATGGGACATAGTCAAAATTACTTAGCGTATTAAGGATAAATTAGAGGATATATAAAATTTTCGAATGTTAAATTTAAAAAAAAAAAAAAACATATCTTTCGAAAATATACTGCAAACTTGTTAATTATTCTTATTCGTTTCAAATAAAAAAAATGACATCCTTTAACACAAAACTGCAAATTGATTGTAATTATATTATGATATCTTGCTCTCGTTTTATAATTATTTGTTACTATTATCATTATTTGATTTAAACTTTCTTTTGCTGAATAATTTTTTATGATACATTTTGTTTCCATTACAATTAATAATAGCTTTATCGAATCGATTCCACTTTATCAAAAACAATGTAACTGAATTTATATATTATTGCAAATAATATATTATTAAAAGTTAGTCTATAAATTTTGTTTATGAAAACTATTGCGTATGCAACATTTTATTCGTAATTAATAACATTTTTCGCGTATAAAAATTTTACCATTATATAAATGCAACATAGTCAACATTACTTAGCGTTTTACGGTAAAATATATCAATATTTTGGAAAGTTGTTCCAGGAAGAATAAGGAAAATGTTGAAAATAAAAATCTAAAGGTGATTAATTGTGACATGTTATTGCAGAAGTGTCGAAAAACGTGATAGATAGCTGCAAAATTTTAACATTTTATCAATTTCTTAGAATTTCTTTTTATTTGGTGTCATATTGAGAAATAAAAAAAATTAACATTTAAATTTAAATAGAGTTGAAGATTCAAGAGTTTATAAATGATTATGCAACATTTATTTTGTTTCATTCATTAAGTGGGTCAAAAGGCAGAAATCTTCAAATTTTCTAGATAAAAAGTGTCTGTTTTTATGCCTAAAATGCCGTTGTTAAAAACAATTTTCTATTTTAATTAGAAAAGGATTTTTTTGGGGGGGAGTTAAAAGCTAGTTTTCAAGTAATGGTTATCATGGAAACAACAACTTGTTAAAATGCGTATTGCTTCAAGACAGGTTTGTTTCATCATTTCTCAAATTTAAACTGTTATAAGTCCATAACTGTTACCGATAAATTTTTCAAACTTTGAATATACATTTATAAAATTTAATTCAACAAGTTTAGAAAAAGGTTTATTTTTGAAAATATTTTGTCTTTAATAAAATTTACATCATTTATTTTATATTTTTACTTCAAATATTTTAATAAAATAAAATGATAAGTTTAAAAATTCTGAAGAAAAATTAAATATAAACATTTATGTTTATTTAAATTTTAAAAATGGAAATTCTTTAAGTAATATTTCAAATTACCGTACTTTTTTATGAATTTTAAATTAAAAAAATTATGTAAGAAATTTTATCATGCGATTTTGTTTTAAAAATAACATGGTTAATCTTAACAAAAGAATTCAGAATAATAAATTAAAAAATAGAAAATTATTTTAAAATGTGTCCTAGATCCCCATAAATCTGTTATACACTACTTTTTTCGTGTGAATATGCTATAATCTTCATTGAAAACAGGTCACATCGTAAGTTAAAAAATGTATTTGAGAGTACTCTAGTAAAATTAAAAGAATCATAAACACATTTTTGATTAAACATTTGTGGTTAACTCTTTACAACATTTATATATTTTATTTTGTTTTTTGTTTTTTTTTATTTTTTACACAGCGTAATAGGAACCCACTATCCGGGATTATCCTCAATTGATCGATTGAAGGAAATTGAAGGAAGACATGCCTCCACGCTTTTGGGATTCAAGTTAAAAATACTTGAATTTAGAAAAAAATGAAAGTTCCCCTTTTTTGTTTAAATCAGATAAAATGGAAAAATTGCTAATGAAAAGGTTCGAGCCATTAAGTGAAAATGTAACCCTTTTTGCTTGTTAGTCAAATCCAAATTTAGTATTTGAATAAAATAAGAAATATTTCAAATATGAATCGTTAAAACTGTTTCGATTTACAAATAAAAAAATGATGTTTATGACAAACGAGAAAATAAAACATTCATTAAATATTTCAATTTTAAAACTTAAAAAACACAGTATTTAATGTCTTACTTCTATTTTTTTTTAATTGCATACATTAGGCATTTGCTTTGCTCATTAAATTTGTTACAAATGCATTTTTTATCCGGTATAAATATAAATATGCATATAAATCAATAGATAAAAATAATATAAATACAGACGTATAAGAAAAATTATCCATTAAAGAAATATGTATTCTAATATTTTATAAAAAACTGTAAAATAAATAATGTAACATCTTCCATTTCATTTTTTATACCTTTTTTCATGTAACTTTTGTGAGCTTATTTTATAACCACTTTCACTTTTCATTCTAGAAATGATTTAAAAAAAAACAATGTTTTCAATATAAACAATAAGTATATAACCAGTATTTTGTGACTTGTTTCTTAATTCGAATGTTTTTGTCTAATTTCATCGAATCGTAATTAGTCCTTTATTAGATTAAAATACTTTTTTAATCATAGATTTTTTTTCGATATGTAATAAAGAGTTTTATACTCTGTAACAAAAATCTAGAAAGTTATTAAACTTTTTTTTAAGAAAGGGAGGTTTTTAGAAATTTTGATGTAACGGTAGCAGCAAAAGTTCATGTAACCAAATCTGATTCATGAATTTTCGTTGTTGCCTTTACATAAAAAGCCCTAGTTTCCTAAAAGAAGTTTAGTAACTTCACAGATTTTTTTAAGTTAATGAAATATTCGTTAAACTCTAATCAATTTATTTGAATAGCTAGCGTTAATATTATTAACATAAAAAATCTATTTAATTTCTTCTATCTTTACAAAAAGAAAGCATTGGATTCATGAATATTTTCGAATTCCGAGGTCAGAGAACCAAAAAAACATGTTAAAAAATATATGTCTGTGAATCTATGAGTCTCTGAATCCGTCTGTCTATATGTGACAAAAATTTTGTGGCACTCTATCTAAAAAGCTAATGCATTGAATGTCACAAAACGTTATATTTCGTTCGACCTTGATATAAAATAGATCTGATTAGGTTTTGGTGTATATTGCTCAACAGTTGCTGATTTTAAGCAGCATTATTTACAATTTCCACGATAGCCATATCTCTAGAATTATTGCATAGATTTTCCTAAAACTTCATATTCAGTTAGAACGTGACATAAGAGGCTGCTGGATACATTATGGTGCAAAAAGCACTACAAGTGGCACTGCCATGGGGCAGAAATAATGATTTTCTCAATAGCTCTATCTCAAGAACTAATGCACGGAATTTCACAAAGCTTTTGATTCTGTGATATATTGATATAAACTAGATCTCATTAGGTTTTGGTGCATATCGCTAAAAAGGTGGTGCTACTATGCTGCATTAATTTCATTTTCCATAGTAGCTATAGCTCAAGAACAAATACTATGGATCTTTTCTTCATGAAACTTTATATTTAGTTCGTATTTGATATTACATGGTGATGGTTACGTTTTGGTGCAAATCACCCAACAGGTGTCGATGATGCATAATTCCTGATAATCGCAATAGCTCTATCTCAATAATTAATGCACGAAATTTTTTAAAACTTCAGATTCAATTAGTCCCTGATGTAGATTAGTGTTGTTTAGTTTTTTGTGTAAATCACCCTACAGATGTCATTACTATGCTGCATTTTTCAAGATTTCGTAATAAATGATCTCAAAAACTAATTCAGGGATTTTCAGTAAACTTCAGATTCAGTTAGTGCCTGATATAAAAAAATGACCCTGATTGGTTTTTGGTTTACATCACCCTACATTTGGTGCTGTTATGCAGATTTTTTTTTTTTTTTTTTTTTTTTTTTTTTTTTTTTTTTATGATTTCTCAATAACTTTATCTCAAAACAAATGCACGAATTTCCATCAAATTATAAGTTAACATAATTTGTCGCTGACTAGATTTTTGTTTAAACCACCTCACCGGTGGCACTACGATGCTGAATTTTTTCAGAAAGTATTATTATGCACAAGGTAGAAGAAAGTTTTGGGAATGCCACACATAATGCCACACATAATGCGACATGTTTCCTATAAATTGAAAACAAAATCGGGCTCAAAAGGGATAAGTTATTTTTAAATGCTGAATGTCTATTGCAGGTGCACCCCTCATATTTTGTTCAATTTCAATCATACAAACAAACAAAAATTACGCCTTTATAATATTAGTAAAGTGAAACTCGTTTAAGATACCAATTAATGGATACAGGAAATTTCGTATATTAAGCTGCATCGTACCTTATATGGATAATTTTTTGCACAATACTGTTTCAAAGAACGCAGATAATTCATATATTAAATGAGATCGTAAATTCAACGGTCGTATCTTAAACGCGTTTTACTGTGTATACAGTGAACAAACTTGCTTAAGATATTTTCGTTTAATTTGCAATACCGCTTACGATACGAATTATCCCCCCCAAAAAAGAAACCTGCGTAAGATTAACAATATAAGATACGATTTTGCTTAATATACGTAATATCCCCGATCTCTTGATTCATATCTTAAATCGCCCCAGCAGTGGCCGCGAGATTCTGACCTCCAGTCTGGTAGACGGTAGGTGCTGGGTTCAAACCCAATCGCGACCGTCGGCCTAATTATTCGGTGTTTTCTGTAAAATTTTTGGAACCTTGAGTAAATACGGGTTAGGTTCCCTTAGAAAGACCCCCACGGAGAGCATCCCACCCCATAGGGCCTATATCCCATAGCGTAGATAATTGGCCGACATAAATAGAAACAAACAAACATATCTTAAATCGGTTTCATTGTACTTACTACAGAAAAAAAAATCACCGAATATTTTTATAATCATTCAGTAATTTATGGATTTTAAAGACACACAGTTATAATCTCAATAGCAATCATTTTACAACGACATCCCAGAAATAATATTTCTTATAAAAAAAATCATTTAAAATGTGTCGTTTTGTTATATGATTCAACTTGTATAATAATCTATTTATTTTAAAGTTTTCTCTTTTTATTTTATATTCACATGTTTAAAAATTTTTTGTGATGTAATTTTCTTATTTTACTGCTTTTTAGACGTTATCATTCAATTTCCTTTAAAACATTTACTTTCTCCTTTTTAAAAATAAAATGTAAATAGAATTTTCTATGTATATATCTCTTGTGACGAAATGGATCCGAAATACCCCAAAAGAACTCTCCAAACTTCTAAATGTTAAATAATAATAATAATAATAATAATAATAATAATAATAATAATAATAATTAAGTATCTTTTTGTTTTAAATTTTAATGACAATTCTTTAATAATTTCTACAATGATTATTTTATTGAAGTGGATGAGAGACAGGAATAAGTAGATGATGTCACTTGTCCGTTAAAACTGAAACGAAACCATGGAGGATTTTTTTTTCATTTAATCTACCAATAATTAATTCGTGTTATTTTTTCATACACTCGAATCCGTCAAATCGTCAAATCTTTTCATAATATACTATAATAAGCTCGTTTTATTGCATTTTGTATATAAAAGATACATTTGAAAAATTTTACTTCTTTTTTAGCATGAAAAAAAAAAAATCACTTTTATTAACCGACTTCAAAGAGGAGGTTATGATTTCGACCTGTACGTATTTGTTGTTCACGCATAACTTTTGTAAATATGAACCGATTTTGATAATTCTTTTTTGTTTGAAAGCGTATGAGGCCCTTGTGGTCCCATTCAAATTTCATAAAAATCTAATAATTAGAACTTTTTTAAAAATAAAAACTTTAAATTTCAAATTCATTTTGAAGCAATCGACCAATTAGAAATGTTCCTTTTGCATGCTTTTATGTTACACTTACATAGACACACTATCTTTTCACTGTAAAAAGTTTGAAGTTTTTGCTGCATCGTCACTCCACCGCTTTTATGGAATATCTCTATTTTGACCAATGAGAATTCACCATAATACAATGAAGTAATCATTTTCTATAAAAGCGATGGATAGACGATAAAGTAAAAGTTTCAAATTTTTAACAGTATTCAAAGTGCAAAATCCTAACTGGAAGAGGGCCAGGATTCACATAAATTTTGCGCTGTTTGAGAAACGAGATTTATTAACAAGAAAATTTATTTAAAACATTGAAAAATTTGCTAAAATTCAGGCTTCTGATTCGTTAATCTGGTTTCGCTAACAGCACAAATTCTACCTGGATTCCGGACAAGTTCTCTTATGCAAGAAACCGGAAATATAGCATCTAGGGGATATAGTGTGGAAATCGACTATCTCAGGGCGTGTTCAGAGCAACTTACAAAAGTAACCAATGTTACCAACCGATTATAGGGCAGTACGAAAGCAAATTGTGGCATCAATGAAAACTATTCTGTTGAATTGTAGCTGGCGTCACACTTCGCTATGATTTTCATTTCGTACTTGCCTACAATCGGTAAGTGGTCGGTAAGTAACCGGTAAGTTGTGCTGAACACGCCCTCTGTAACACTTAAAAAAAGTGCTGAAATGTTCTATTCTTTAAATGTGCAACAATGCTAAAGAAATTTAAAGATAGAAGCGACATCTGCAGGACATTTTCAAAAAAATGCAAGAATTATTGCTAGTCTAGATAATGTATCACGAAAATGCCGCAGATGTCGCAGTAATCGACACTTTGGAATTCAGTAGCACCGTTGCACATTTAAAAGATACAAATTTTTTAGCACTGCTTGCATTGTAAAAAATTGAACTCTTTTGCTGCATCGTCACTCCATCGCTTTTATAGGAAACGATTACTTTGCTTTATTATGGAGCATTCTCATTGGTCAAAACAAAGGAATTCTATAAAAGCGATGGAGTAACGATGCAGCAAAAGGGTAAAATTTTTTACAGTGTCGATAGCAGATTTTCACTCCATGTATTCCAGACTCTCTCCTTCGAACAATGAAAAGTTCTCAAAAATGAAGGCTTATGATTGGTCAATCTTGTTTTGCTTAACAGCGAATAATCCTTATGGATCCTAACCACTGTTGCAGAGATGCTAGTTTTTTTCTAAGTTCGAAATCTTAGCAATTCTCGTATCCACCAAAGTGAAAGATCCACATCGATCCAGACATGAGAATTCGATATCGAAAAGCTGAAAAATCATCTCTAAAGAGCCTTACACGTTAAAGCAAGAGTGTCTGTGTATCAGGGTGCTTGTTATTTCGGATTCACAAAGTGATTAAAGTACATTGCTAAGTGCTAGATTTACATTTGGACAAATATAAATGACGAAAAATTTTGATAAGCTTACCATTAAAGTTAAGCTAGTTAACTTCTTTTACCCATAAAGCAAACTCGTTCGGGCGACTACAGCCAAGTTCTGGAATAAAAATTCTTAAGTTTTCTGTACTTTGGAAAACCGCGTTTATCAAAGAACATTCTTAACTTCAAATATTGCTATTTTCATATAGACGCATGTTGAATCATGGTGTGATTTGGATAATATCTTCCTTTTTAGTTTTTATGACTGAAAAGGGTATTTTAATACATACGAACATTTAGAATTACTTTGCTATGCATTGAATCATAGAAGCAACTTGACGCGCTCTGATTGTGTACGCGTACTTTAAACTGTAAAAAATCTGACCCTTTTGCTGCATTGTCACTACCCCGCTTTTATAGAATATCTCACTTTTGATCAATGAGAAAGCTAACTAATAGGCTGAAGTAATCGTTTTCTATATTAGCGGTGGAGGGACGATGCAGCAAAAGGGTAAAATTTTTAACAACAAACCCTGTTTAAAATATCTTGAAAAATTACCTCTGTTTTTAAAGACTATCTATTTTCTGACCAATGAAAACGCTCTATAGACGTTTTTAAATCGCTCTCATTAGTCAGAAAATAGATAGCCTTTAAAAACAAAGGTAATTTTTCATAATAATTTTAACGTGTACTGATGGATTGTCAGCTTTTCAATGCCTATTTACGAAGTCTGTAGATTTCAATGTGGACCTTAAGGCACTACACTAGTCTCAGAAAATGATCCGGATGTTAGTGTTAAGACTATGGATGTGTTCTTTTCAAATATCTCGCTCAAATTTTAATATATTTACATGATTTTTTTTGCATAGGATAGCCGAGAAAAATCTACAACCGGCCTAGTTTTTACTTCTTCGATTTTGCTTATGTATTTTTTTTTATAATGATAGTTTCAATTTCAGAACCATTTAAACCGTTTCTGAAATTTAAAATAATTTTTAAAAAATCTGAAACCAAAATTGGAAAAGTAAAAACTAGGTCGGTTGTGGAATATCCTGAACTATCCTATGCAAAAAAAAAAAAAAAAAAAAAAAAAAAAAAAAAAAAAATCACGTAAAAATTTTAAAATTTGAGCGAGATATTTGAAAAGAACGCCCCCATAGACTTCACATTATCATCCGGGTCTTTTTCTGTGCCTAGTGTGGCGCCTTAAAGTTTGCTGGATGCGATAAATTTCCGAAATGTTAAAGCTTAAATGGACAAGTTCTCGCATCCACTAAAGCGGAAATAGACATCGATACCAATCGACATCCTTAAATTGTTGTAAAGATGAAAATTCTTTAGTATATATTTTGCTCCGGAGGAAAAAATTATCTATACATATCAATGCAAAATAAAGTTCGTAGATATGTGTAGCAAAATTATCTTTAGATTCATATTTGGTTACCAGATTAGATACCAGAATGATTTTAGATTTTGTTCATGTAGGAGCACAGTATATGGTTGATTGAAAAGATTCTGGACAAAAATGAGTCATCAAGGGGGTCCTTGTAGCCGAGTGGTTAAGACACCACACTGCTAATCTCCTGAGAGCATAGGAGATAGTGGGTTCGAATCCCACTGGCTCCGTTGCACACACTCTTTATGTATAGCTCCCGGTTGTACTTTTCTTCTGTCGTAATATTTCCTTGTGTTATCTTGTCCTTGTATGCCCACGAATTTGTAAAATAATATGGATTATGTATTTATGTCTGTGTAGAAATAAAGGATCATTCGGCGTACAATCGAATTCTACCAGGAAATCATCATCAAATTTTATAATAGAAAATGCCTAGCATTGCGATACATTGTTAAAAATTTAACTTTTGCTGCATCGTCACTCCATCCCTTTTATGGATTATCTCATACATATACTGTAAAAAATTTTACCCTTTTGCTGCATCGTCATTCCCCCGCTTTTATAAAATATTTGCCTTTTGACCCATGAGAATGCTCCATGATAGGCTGAAATAATCGTTTTCCATAAAAGCGGTGGAGTGAGTTTCAAATTTTTAACAGTTTAGTTGGGCCAAAAGCGTCCGTGAAAAAAGTATTTGGGATTTGGGCATCGAATGCTGTCACTCTCTTATAGATGCAGCCAAGTACAGGTTATGATTTTCGGATTCCTCGTCGAATCATCACTGCTCATTTCCGATGCCTTTACTGCATTTATAGGAATTAGATTGTTGTTGTTTATCTATTGAATCAGAGAGCGATTTTTGTTAAAATCTTTCTTTTTGCTTTTTCTGACTGAAGGGGGAGTACTTTTGACTACACTATTAAATCATTTTACTATTCATTGATACATGGAGTCATTTTGCTGTTTACTCATATATGGAAGCGCTTTGTCGCGCGCTTATGTGTAAGGACACTTTACTTCAGGCATTGTCACCTTTCGATAACCACTTCCGATGTCCGTATGATTAGATGTTGACTTTAAGATTTCATGAATGCGGTAGCTTTTCGTCGTGCTAGATCTAAAGAAGTTACCATATCCAGAAAACTTAAAAATTCACAACGATACTAACCGATATTGTAAGTGTTTTTTGAAAAGTTGACAATCAAACAGTGACAAGTAAAGCGAATACATCAGAACTCAGCAAAGTGCATTCATTAGTAATGCGTTGCAAAGAGCCATCATATGCCAGTGCACATAATTATGTATTACAGTATAAATAACTAAAAAGTAGGAAATAAATCTAACTTTTTCAAAAAAAATGCATAACCGACTCCAAAAAAAGCGCTAAAAAGAATTAAATAATTCCATAACATTCTCTAATGACAAATCGTTATCCAATAACCACACACTGACTATCATGTACCGGTATAAAACGGTTAAATTTAATATATAGAATTTAATATCCACCAAACATAGGTTTTCCAGAGAATATTTTTTACAAGATATTAATTTGCATATTTTTGATTTAATTTTTGAATATATACATATAAAAAGTTAGGAATTACTTTTTGAAGTTGGTGCCAAATTATCTTAACTATAGTAAGAATTGTGGATATATTATGTCTAGTACCATAAATAAAATGGGGAAATCATTATCGATTATGATTGTTTGGCACCAACTCCAATAAGTAATTCCTTACTTTTTATATGTATATATTCAAAAATTAAATCAAAAATATGTAAATTAATCTCTTGTAAAAATATTCTCTGGAAAACCTATGTTTGGTGGATATTAAATTCTATATATTAAATTTAATCGTTTTATACCGGTACATGATAGTCAGTGTGTGGTTATTGGATAAAGATTTGTCATTAGAGAATGTTATAGAATTATTTAATTCTTTTTAGCGCTTTTTTTGGAGTCGGTTATGCATTTTTTTTGAAAAAGTTAGATTTATCTGCGTAAAAAATGCAAAAAGTATAAATGCATAAAAAAGAAGTAAGAAAAATCATGCGTTAAGCATAGATTATGAAAGACTTTCCAATACTTCTTGAAATCTTTAACAAAACTTCGTTATACAAGACAATTAGGCATTACTGTGCATAGCCAATTATGCATTCCAATATTTTTGAACAGCCCTGCATTTGATCTGTCGGTTGGTATATAGACTACATAATTGGGAAATTTAATTTAGCTAGAAAACGCCCAAATGATTGAAATTTTCCTTTCAGCAATTTATACTTTTAGATGGAAATATACTTGAATACTTATGTTCATCCCTGTATTTTAACTAGTGCGTTATTGCACGAAAGTATTTTGCTAAAATTTAGTTTAAACGAAAATACTCTTTAAACTACTAAAATCACATTTCCAGAAATTATTATCTAACGGTAACCATGTACCCAGTTCTTTGCGTGACCCTGTATATATTTTTATCTACATATGTTCTACTAATATTTCCTTCTAATCTGAATGAAATTAAACGAAAAAATACGTAACTTATTTTAAAAATACCTTTCCGTAAAATTCGCTCATAGTCAGTAACCTTTCCGAGATCTTTTGTGTAACCCTATGTATCTAACTTGTGTAAGTGTTAGCATTTATACTCATCATGTAATATGCATACATTTCGTGAAACTTAAAAGCGCTTACCTAGATGCATTTTAACCATCCAACAACCATTATCCATAATATACAAAACTGCGGATAAAATATACTATTTGAAAACTCTTCTGCGTCCCTGTAAATGCTATGCACTTCGTATTATGCGAGAAATCACTCATATTAAGCCTCAGCGACGTGCACCTATTTCAATGTACATAAAATCTTTTACCACAATTGAAAAAGTTCGCAAACAATTCTCCCCTTTATTATTATGTAATGGAATTCTTTTGTGTTGCCCTGTAAATGAAGAATAACTATTCCTATTTAGCGCATACTTTGCAAAATGCATATTTTAGTGCGCTTCGTAGATGCATGTAAATTTGAATATGTTTGACAAAGTATAACATCTTTAAAATTCATTTGAAACTATTTTCCCACAAAGGCAATAATACTGTAATGTAAAACTTTTGGCTGTCTATGTAAATGAACTATTCGTGTAGAAACTTCATTTTCAATAGGGCTTGTGCTACGGGAACATCAATAGCGTTTAAAAATTTCATGGTAATCCGAGTATATTTACAGGAGTTAGAGCGCGGGCAGACAATCCGAAAGTATAAACATTTTTCAACTTTGTTGGAAAGTGTTAAAAATCAGGGATGAATGAAGGGATTATAATCTGCAACATAACATTTTTCGGTGTGACGTAAATGACATTAAACGGCATATTTTAGGAATAACAAAACAAAACAGAACAGATTTGCACAATTTTCTATATATACATTTCATGGAAGAATCGGAATTAGTTACAGAATGTAAAATCTTTCTAAAAGGTTTTGTTTTTTCTTTAGTAGTAGAAAAGTACATTGCATGCTCAAGGATACTTTTGCGTTAAATGAGTGCTCAACCACTAATTTATTAATAGCTTTCATTCAGAACAATATTGAAATCATGCAAAAGTAAAAAAGGGAAAAAAAAATTCCACACCCTTCGAAAAAACTTCTAAGAAAATTATTTTTATGTAAGAAAAATTTTTATGTAGTAATGTTACTTTGATGTAAACACATGAATATTCACCACAATGAAATTCAACAATTAAAATTTGTATACATATTTTTCTCTTTTATTCTAGAAAATATATAAAATCTCAAAAAAAATTGCAATTGTTTTTCTTTCATTTACAGTTTAGAATTTAAAACTATTTTTACCAACTGGTATCAAGAGATACCTTTCGTATATTAAAATAAAATTGTTCTTTAAGTTTAATAATGCCTCCACAATATTTTTCTTATCACAATAGATTTTTAATTAATGCAACAAAATCATTTTCTTCCAACTTATTTTGGATATAAAAATATGCAAATAATATACTTATTTCTACCATGATGTGTCTTTTGAAAACCTTACAGTTTTCATATTTTCTAACTTCTAAGGATTTAATAATTTATTTTCTTAACAACTTTACATTTTCTATAGGTATAAAGAACATTTTACAGTATTATATGAATTGTATTCATATTTAATAAACTCGAATTCAGTTACACAGAAAATGGAGTTGCAGTATAACAGTGATGAACACTTGTTTCGCGCCATCTTGCATTTTGGTGTAAATCATTTGAATGATTAGTTCTAAAAATTGAATAATACATTTTGTTTTCCACTTCTGGTAGTAAGTTCAATATGAATTCAACATGAATTTTATTTTTATTTGTGTAAAAACTGCGGTAATGAATGAGAAAATACACTGCTGTTTTTTATGATTTCTGTTGTTGTTGTTGTTACAAATATTAATTTATTAAACATGAGTTTATTAAGTTAGTGATTAAAATTTTTTAGATTTTCTAATAATTAAAAAAATAAAGAATATAGTATTTTTAAATTCTTGTTCCTGTTGACGCAAAAACATGTTTGATTATATTTATGCATATTCATAGTATTTTGTAGATTGTTGAATAAGGCTAGAAATAATGTCCAGTAATAAATCTCATGTTAGTTAAGTAATCGCTAAAAAAGTAGCGCATATGAATAAATATATTTCTCAAATTATCTACATTTAACTGATAAATTGAAATCCCAACATTTTTCAATAATTTCATTCAAACTCAAGGGTGTCAAAATAAATTTTTTGGTAGAAATAAGTATGCAATATGCATAATTTTACACTCAAAACGAGCTAGAGGGGTGGGGGGAAGAAATCGTGGTAAATGTATTATTAAATTCAGTATTTCAAACAAATGAATGCTCAATTAAAAATGAAGCTTGAAATTCAATTACTTATTAATTTTAAATTGTTACTGGTCAAAATACTTATAGAAATATATAAGGAAGTTAGTCATCAAAATGCATGAAAACATGTGTATATTGAAAATACCCAAGCTTTTACATAAAATTTTTCTTTTACAGTATGTTTTTCTCGCATAAATATTTAACAATTTAAATTCAAACTATGCAATATTTAATTTTGTTCATTAGAAATAATTAGTGTTAGTCTTATAGACACAGCAAAAATAATGCACACATTGGCGAAATCCTTATTTATTACATTATACTCTATTGCATAATATATTGATATATTTTTTCAATCTGCAAAAATAATCTAGAATGTAAATATATTAAAGCCTATCTTAAGTAAGAAAAAAAAAGTGATTTACATTAAATTGTTTTTTTTTTTCGCATACTCGAAATTAATATCAATTTTCGCTTTTTGTAATAAAAATAAATAAAAATTTTCTATCTCTTAAAATCGATTTTGTGCTTTTAATAAATTTTCTTTACTAATAAAAAAACTATTTTAAAATTTATTTTTTATTTTCAAAATTCGACACTAATTTTTATAAAATAAGATCTTTATTTAACGCATTATGTTCCATTGACAATATTTCCATAGTTTTACTTTAAATTATAAACTATACACGTTATTTAACGAAGTATTAATTAATTTGTTACTTACTGTGCCTACGCTGTAAACTTACTTGCACACAAAATCTTAAAAATATTATTCTGCATTACTTTATTTTAAAACTCCTTAACTGCGTTTAGAACAAATTTTAAATCATAAAGATAACAAATCAGGATCATATAAAGCAAAGTTTCTCATGGAACTATGTGAAATATCTTTTAAAGAGGATAATAAAAGTTCATGTCTCTTCACATAAAATTCTTTGATAGCTAATATAATTAAAAATGTTTATTCTATTTTGAATTAAAACTTTATAGTTTGGGGTTAAGTTATACTACAAGTTTGTAACGAAATATTTCAGTTAAATTCACGTTAAGAAATCTGATACAGAACTGATAGAGCTTTCCTTAAAATGGTTGGGCTGTTATGTTTTTGTTATTTTTTTAATTATTACTGTTGGATTGGTATGCTTTTGTTCATGTTTTGTACTGATAGTTTTATTAGCCGTTTTATGTTTAAAATTTATGTTTTTAATAAAGTTTTAATTAGTTCAAAAATGTCGAAATCTCATTTATTACGTAGTTTTATTTTAAAATGTAAACTATAGGTTTTATTTAACTAAATATTTATTCTTTTGTTAATAAGTACGCCCACGCTGTAAGTAATATTTTACACATAAATCTAGAAATATTTTTCTTCCTATCTTGGTTTTAAAACTGGTTAACTCCGGTTGGAACAAATTTCAAATCATAAAGAAAACAAATCAGGATCATATAACGCAAAGTTTCTCATGGTGCTATGTTAAATATCTTTTAAAGAGGATAATAAAAGTTCCCGTCTCGTCACATAAAAATTCCACGACAGCTAATATAATAAAAAAATTTTATTCTCAACCGTAGTGAAAATTGATAGTTCGAGGTTAAGCTATACAAGTTTGTATTAAAGTTTGTAAAGAAATATTTCAGCTAAATTCACACTAAGCAAAGCATTTTATACAGAACTGAAGAGGCTTTACTTAAAACGGTTCGGTAAGAGTTTATACTTTGAATTGCTGAATTTTATAACTGTTTTATGATTGAAGTTAGTATTTTTAATAAAGCTTTTAATTATTGTAAAATATAGATTTTTTATTTGTTTCGAAACTTTACTTTAAATTTTAAACTATATGCATTATTTAACCAAGTATTTATTATTTTGTTAATTACTATAACCACGCTATAAAGTTTACTTGTACACATAATTCTAAAAATATTATTCTGCATAACTATTTTTTTAAAAGTCGTAAACTACGTTTAAAACAAATGTGAAATCATTAAGTTAACCAATCAGGATCAATAACCTAAAGCTTATCATAGTTCTAGATTAAATATCCTTTAAAAAAGATAGTAAAAGTTCCTGTCACTTTACAGAAAATTCCATGATGACTAGTATAATTAAAATTCTTTATTTTCACCTGTATTCAAATTTGATAGTTTAGGGTTAATTTATACAAGTTTGTAAAAAAAAATTTCAGCTAAATTTACTATAGGTAAGAAATCTGATACAGAACTGATGAGGCTTTACTTAAAGTTGCTTGGTAAGAGTTTAGAGATTTTCTTAACTGTTTTAGTTTAAAATTAATATTTTTAGTGAAGTTCTTAATTATTAAGAAATATCGAAACCTCATTTATTACCTAGTTTTACATTAAACTATACACTACGCATTATTTAACCAAGTATTTATTCTTTAGTTAAGGTATCCGCCTTCGTTCAAAACATTAATTTCAATGAAAATCCGCCATTTTTTTAAATTCGATTTTCTGATAGAATGAAAATTTCTGCTTTGATATCCGTTTTTATTTTTCTTTTATATGCCGATTATAATAAAAATTATAAGCCTTAAAAAATTGACGATGTTAAAGCAAACTGAAGCTCAAAACTTTAAATGCGTTTTCTGAAAAATTAGATTTTCATCGAAAAAGGTATACGGCTGTTGATCTAACTCAAAATATTTTTATCCTATTGCCATGAAATTTTATTTGTAGATTTTAGATAATGTTTAGAATGTAATGAACAAAATAATTATCTCTAAGTGTCTTACTTGTTGATAGCTATTTTTATGAGGAATTACATGTAAAAGTAATGCCATTTTCTATGTAATTGTATATAAACCACTGTATCTCTTTAAGATTATCGTATACTGACTAGATTTTAGTTCATAACACTCTGAAAAAATTCGGCACTAATTTTTAAAAATTATAGCGTGATTTAACGCACATTATTCCATTAAACGCATTTACCTAGTTTTACGTTAAGTTAAAAACTTTACATAATTTTTTTAATAAAGTATTAATTCATTTGTTAATTACTGTGTCCACGCTGTAAAGGTAACTTGTAAAAAAATTCCAAAATAATATTATGCATAACTTTATTTTAAAACTCGATAACAACGTTTGGAATATGTTTTAAATCATAAAGATGACGAATCAGGATCATATAACGAAAAGTTTCTCTTGGTTCTGTGTTAAATATCTTTTAAAGAGGATAATAAAAATTCCTGTCTCCTCACATAAAATTCCATGATAGCTAATATAATCAAAAGTGTTTATTCTAATCTGGATTGAAAGTTGATAATTGAGGTTAAGTTATACAAGTTTGTAAAGAAATATTTCAGCTACATTTAGTGTAAGAAATATTATACAGAACTGATGAGGCTTTACTTGTAACTTTTTGGTAAGGATTGATGTTTTGATTTAATAAGTTTCTTAACTGTTTTAAGTTTAAAATTAATATTTTTAACTCTGGAACTACCGGAAATTTGAAGCAAATTTTAGAAAAATATTCCACATCAGAATTTTGATTTAAAACAGTTTAACTGTATTATTTATTATTTTTGTTTTTGTCGTTTTTAAAATTATTTCATAATCCAATTTCTGGTTTAAACTGAAAAATATTCATATGGTAGCTGACAAAATGACAGTTTGCTGTAGTTCTAGTACCGTAAAAATACCGAAATGCTATTTATTACGAAGCTTTACCTTGAAATATAAACTATATGCATTATTAACCAATTATTTATTATTTTGTTAATTATTATGCACACGCTGGAAATTTAACTTAAAATTCTAAAAATATTATTTTGCATAAGTTCGTTTTAAAATTCTTTAACTCCGTTTGGAACAAATTTCAAATCCTAAATTAACTTATCAGTATCATATAACGCAGTTTCTCATGGTACTATGTTAAATATCTTTTAAGCAGGATATTAAAAGTCTCTTCACCTAAAATTACATGATAGCTAATATAAAAAAATTGTTTATTCTCATCTGGATTGTAACTTGATAGTTTGGGGTTAAGTCACAAAAGTTTGTAAAGAAATATTTCAGCTATATTCACACTTAGTAAGAACTTTTATACAGAGCTGACGCGGTCTTACTTCAAACGGTTCGATAAGACTTTATATTTCGAATGGATGAGTTTATATTTTATGTTTAAAAATATTATATTTAGTAAAGCTTTTAATTATTAAAAAATATCTAAATCTCATTTATTATGGAGGTTTATTTTAAAATATAATCTACATGCATTATTAATCAAGTATTTGTTCTTTTGTTAATGTATCCATCTGCGTTTGAACCGTAAATTTCAATTTCAATTTGCTTTTTTTTATTTAATTTTCTTACAGAATGAACATTTCTGTTCCGAAATCTGCTTTTCTTTTGCCTTTATGCCTATTAAAAATGAAATTATAGCTCTTTTTAAAAAAGCAGACAACGACGTTAAATTAAGTCGATGTTGAAATCTTTAAATGCGTTTTCTAAAGAATTAGATTTTTATCGGGAAAAGTAAACGTTTGTTGCTCGAACATAAAATCTTATTTATCATATAGTCATTTAAAAATATTTTTGTGTAGCTTTTAATAATGTCTAGAGTGTAATAGAATTAAATCTAAGTGACTTATTTGTTGATATATAGCTATTTTTATGATGAATTATCCGTAAAATTACTAAAATTTCCTATATAATTGTGTATAATCAGCTATATTTCGTTTAGATTTCCATATATTGACTAGTTTTTAGTTCATTATACTCCAGAGTATCTAATATGTATATGTTGAAAAGGAATTTGTGTTACATGCATTTTTATTTATTTTCGAGCCGGGACCATTTTTATAAAATATGCTAAAAATGACCATATATTTCAATTTAAAATTTGCATATACACTATATATTTGTTTTATAATTTGCTGTATTCTATGTCAGAGTATACTGAAAATTGTGTCAAAAGTAGAGTTAAAAAATGACTTCGAACGTTTTCGGATACCTTAATTACTGTTCCCACACTGTAAAGTTTACTTGTGCTCATAATTCTAAAAATATTATTCCGCATATTATTCCCTTTGTTTTAAAATTCGTTAACTCCTTTGGAACAAATTTCATATTTTGAAGATAAAATATCAGGATAATATAATGTAAAGTTTCTCATAGTTTGAGATTAAAATATCTCTAATGATGGATAATAAAATTTCATATCTTTTCACATAAAATTCCATGACAGATAACATGATCAAAAATTGTTTATTCCCATCTGGACTTAAATTTGATAGTTTGGAGATCTATTACAGAAGTTTGTAAAAATATATTTCAGTTAAGTTCACACTAACAAGGAACGTCTCGTTACAGAGTATACTCAGAATATATTGAAAAAAATACTAGTGATACTACTTACGCATGCTATAAAGAATCAATTAAAATTAGCGGCGGAGTTCCTGTAGAATATCTGTAAAAAAATAAAATAATTTCTTATATTTGTGGAGAAAATAAGAAATTTACATGGCGAGCAGAATTTTTCTCGTCAAAAGCAAAAGATTTTAATGCATATGAAAGTTGCTTGTTAATTGTCGCTCAAAATCCTTCAATATTCCCGCCAGTTATTTTTTATTGTCAAATTTACTTTATTTAATCAGAGCATTATCGTGATTCAGTTACGATAGTTTTACTGTTTAGAAAAAACCGTTAATAAAAGATTAAAAATTTAGCAAATGACTCTCTTTGCAATAAGGTTAAGAATGTTCGACATAAAAACCTCTATTTTTGAAATTTTGTTTCATCGCCAATTGATGATACATCACCAAATAAACGGAAATTTCATTACTTTTTTACAGACATTCTATAAAGGTTCCGCCATTTTTTACAAATATATATATTCATACGAGAAGAATAATTTGTAATTTTTTTCAGATTTTTCTTATTATGCCCGTAAGGAGGCCTTCCTCGTAAGTAAGAAATCTGATAGAGAACTGATTACACTTTGTGTAAAACGGTCTGGAAAGAGTCTATATTTTAAATTGATAAATTTCCTAAATGTTTTATGTTTACAATTAATATTTTTAATTATGTTAACTGTTTTATGTTCAAAATTAGAATTTTTAATAAAATTTTTCATTAAAAAAATACCGAAATCTTATTTATTATCTACTTTATAATATAAACTATACGCTTTATTTATCCAAGTATTTATTCTTTAGTTGATTAGTATGCCCACGCTGTAAAGTTTACTGTACGCATAAAACTAAAAATATTATTCTAGATAATTTTCTTCTAAAGATACTTAACTCCATTTGGATCACATTTCATATAAATAATAAAGTTAACAAATCAGGTTCAAATAACGCAGAGATTCTCATGGTGCTAGATTAAATAGCTTTTAAAGAGGATAATAAAAGTTTCTGTTACTTCACATAAAATTCTACGATATTTAATATAATCAAAATTGTTCATTCTAATCTTGAGTGAAACTTGATAGTTTGGGTTTAAGTTATACAAGTTAGTAAAGAAATATTTCAGCTAAATTCACACTAAATAAGAAATTTTATTCAGAGCTGATGAAGCCATACTTAAAACTGTTCAATAAGACGTTACATTTTGAATGAATAAGTTTCTTAACTGTTTTTGCTTAAAAATCAAGTATTTAGTAAAGTTTTTAATTATTAAAAGATACCGAAAGTACATTTATTATCAAGATTTATTTTAAAATATAAACTATACGCATTATTAATCAAGTATTTATTCTTTTGTTTAGGGAGACCCGTAAGAAAAAACCAAACTTTTTATTATTGATTTTAAAGTAATGAATTTTGGTGTACTATTTAAAAATCTTCTTGGAAGGAATAATTAGCAAAAAAATCACTTTTTACTAAAAAGTATATTTTTATGGGGATTTTAATGATTTTTTTTTATCGAAAAATACATTTTTTAAAATTACTACTCCTCATTCAATTTTCAATATTTTGGCATTACTAAAATTTCTTAAATAGTGTTATAGTATATAGAAAAGAACTAAGGAGAGATATTTTTAATTTTCTATTTTAATCGGCTAAAAAAAATACGCATGGTAAATTTCCTTAAATTCGTTATAATTTTCATGTTTACCAATTTATGTAAAATTTTCAGAAATAGTTTTAAAAAATATCTCTCCTTAATTTTGTTGTAAATATTTTTAAGATTCTAAAAACATAAACATTTTGTTTCTCAATCATTTTACCACTGAGCCCTAGTATTTTGAACTTAGGCAAAGTATGAAAAAAGTCATTTTCAGGAAAACACGTTTTAAATGGCCGCTAGTCCTTTAAACTCTATAGTGAGTACAATTTAAAAAGCTCATTTTCTACCTGTTCCAAGTGTCCCCGAATTTTGAAATTTTGCATGGATATATTCAAAAATGTATTTTATAGTTTTCTGAGAAAAAAAAAATTGAACTTTTGATGATTTTGGGCCAAAAATGGGGTTCGGGTAGCCCTTAAGGTATCCATTTACGTTTGAACCGTCAATTTCAATTTCAATTTGCAATTTTTTTAATTTGATTTTCTTATAGAACAGAGATTTCTGTTTCGAAATCTGCTTTTATTTTTCCCGTACACCTATTAGAAATAAAATTATATCTCTTTAGAAAAAAACAGAGTACATGGATAATTTAAACCGAAGTCGAACACTTTAAATATGTTTTCTAAAAAAATAGATTTTCAGCCGAAAGGATATACGACTGTTTCTCTAACGTAAAAGTTATTATCGTATAGTCATTTTAGAATATTTTTGGGTAGTTTTTTGAAAATGTCTAAAGAACAGAATTTTTTTTGTAAAAAGCATTTTAATGCATCTGAAAATTGCTTGTTAATTGTCGCACAGAATCCTTCAATATTTGCAACATATACATTTTATTGAAAAATTTACCTTATTTATTCAGAGAAGTATCGTGATTCAGTTACCAAAGTTTTCCTGTGTAGAAAAACTGGTGATAAAAGATTAAAAATTAAGAAAATGATCCTCTTTTCAATGAGATTAAAGAGTATTCGAAATAAAAGTGCTTTTTTGAAATTTTGTTTCATCGCCAACTGGTGATACATCGCCAAATAAACGGAAATTTCATTATTTTTTACGGACATTCAATCAAAATTCCGCCATTTTTTAAAATATAAACATATATGTCCAAACAAGAAGAATATTCTGTAATTTTTTGAAATTTTTCTGAGTATGCCCATAAGGAAACCTTCCTTGTAAGTAAGAAATCTGATAAAGAACTGACTACACTTAAGTAAGGTATGGTAAGAGTTTATACATGGAATTGATAAATTTCCGAAATGTTTTATGTTTACAATTAATATTTTTAATTAAATTAACTGTTTTATATTCAAAATTAAAAGTTTTTATAAAATTTTTAATTAAAAAAATGCAGAAATTATTTTTTCTTATCTGCTTTAAAGTATAAACTATACGCTTTATTTAACCAAGTATTTATACTTTTATTAATTAGCATGCCCACGCTGTAAAGTTTATTTCTACACATAATTCTAAAAATATTATTCTAGAAAATTTTCTTCTAAAACTCCTTAACTCCGTTTGGATCACATTTCATATTATAAAGTTAACAAATCAGGTTCATATAACGCAGAGATTCTCATGGTGCTAGATTAAATAGCTTTTAAAGAGGATAATAAAAGTTCCCGTCACGTCACATAAACTTCCATGACACCTAATATAATCAAAATTGTTCATTCTAATCTGGAATGAAACTCGATAGTTTGGGGTTAAGTTATACAAGTTCGTAAAGAAATATTTTAGTTATGTTCCACTAAATCAGAAATCTGATACAGAACAGATGAAGATTTACTTAAAACGTTTTCGTAGGTGTTTATGTTTTAATTTGATAAGTTTGTTAACTGTTTTATATTTAAAATTTAGATTTTGAATAAAGTTTTTAAATATTAAAAAATACAATGTTTTATTTAATATTTTTAATTCTGGAGAAGTATGAAAATAATTTGCATAAGTTATCGATAAGAAAATTTACTTAAATATAGTTTTATCCATTTAGCCCATAAATTGCTACAGAAACAGACTGTTAACAGAAATTCGTATTTAAGACTGCAATATCCATACCCTATATGAAATTTCAGAGGAAGATACCTATTTATTCAATTAGGGACTAAAATATTAGCAAATAAATTGGCGAAAAAAATAAATCCCGTGAGAAATTAAAAACAAAATATTGAGTTGATGTTCGAAAAAAACTTAGAACATAAATATATTTATTAGTCTAGATCAAAATTTTTTTATTATTATTAATTTATTTAACGATACCAGTTGAAGCTATAGTGGAAACTTGCACCTCAATAAACTTTTAGGAAAATGTATGAAGCACACTAAGTTGTTTTAACAATTTGGGGGAAGATTAACTAGCAAACATGCCACATAAGGTGCTCGGGAGTATTAAAGTGCTATTACACGAAAAAATAGCAAGCGACAAAAATCGCCTGCGTTTTTTCGTTTTCTAAGCCTTTAATTGGCTGTTCAAAAAGAGGCTTTACCATCATTTGGATTTCCAAGCATTTGATTGGCTCTTACTAGCAACTCGCTTCGTTCCAGGCGTCAAAGACGCTCCGATACAAGAGAAGCGCTGGCTTCTTTAGGGACACTTCTAGCTGTTCCACGCACTTAACTGCCACAGAAACACATAAAATGTCAGAAATTCCAAATAATTACTCTTAATACTACAATCAAAATCGTTAAAATACTGTACTGTAGAACGTAAAACCGTAAAAATCTAGAACAAGAAAAATGTCAAGTCAACCATTCCTTGTAAAGAGAATAGAATCTGTTTAAAAAGTTCACCGTTTGAAACTTTTGTATAACATTTTTACAGAATTTATGAAGTTTTATGAGTTTATTAGCTTACCTAATAAACAATCGCATAATTTTATCGATAGTTGTTTTTGATAAATTTTATTTTGAAATAAGGAACTTAATTGCTAGACACTCTATAAATATGAAAAAAAAAGTTTTAAAATAGAATAACATTGTTTTGTTGTAGGAACTTTTAAATATTTTTGAGCTATTTCAAAGGCAATAAAGCAGCTACAAGGACATATGTTTTTTAATATGTTTTAGTATGATAATAATACAGCTTTCACCTTAACTATTCGGTCATCCGGAAATTTCTGCGTTTTTTTTCAAAAAGAAGCTTAGTTTCGTCCAGATATTTTGCTACTACTGATAAAACGTGACATCGAATGTATATTCAGGGCTGAAAAATGGTCTGTGAACTGAACACCAGTATCTTATAACAGAAAAGTTCATTGTAGATTTATATAGAATTTGAGATAAAATTGATCTCAGAAGGTAATTACTGTGAAATTCACGAGAAAAATCTAAAACGAAACTTTTTTTCTAAGAAAATATTGATGTACAGTTGGTGGACCGTTTGGAATCTTTATATATTGAGGGTTTTTTGCTTGCATATGATTCTCACTTGTATAGGCGAATAACTTTTGTGTTAGTGCAATGCTAGGGATAACAAAGCAATAAGGTAATTATAGTCATATAAAGATATTTTATTATTTTTTTTAAATGCTGGTCCGACTGTTCAAAAATTAGCGCTGTATAGAGACAAAGTCCTATTTCAGATAACATAATTCGAGGTCAATTTGAGAAGTATAATTGCGGATATTTCACTAGAAGATCACATTCGTTCTCGAGGACAATCATTTGTAAAAGAAGAACTCTTTAAATAATCTGCCGCTAATAATCCACATTATACAGTTCAGACGCCACAGTAGTCATTGAAAGAGATCCGAATGATAATATAAAGTCTATGGGGGCGTTATTTTCAAATACCTTGCTCAAATTTTAATATTTTTACATGATGTTTTTTGGATATGATAGCTGCGGACCATCTTCAGACGGGCTAGTTTTATTTATTTTTTAATTTTGGTTCCAGATTTTTTTAGAAAAAATACTTTAACTTTCGGAATTGATTTGAACCGGTTTTGAAATGGAAACTATCCTATTATAAAAAGAATACATATATGTAACCAAAATTGAAGAAAATAAAAACTAGATCGGTTGAAGATCATTCTCAGTCATCCCTTAAAATATAAAAATTTGAGCGAGATATTTGAGACTAACATCCCCATTGAATTAACGTTATCATTGGGGTCTTTTTCAGTGACTAATGTGGTATCTTCAGAAGCTATTACAAGGATTCAATATTCGAAATTGTATAGTATATGATTTTTTGAAGATGATTGAGTGAGTAAATTGTTACGATGCGTGGGTATCTCATACTTTGATACCCAGAATATACTTGCTTGAACTTTAGGTTGTAATTCATCACTAAAACAAAATAAAAAAAGTTTTATTTGATTGCTCGTTACTGGAAATAAGGAATGAATATTCAACAATAATGTTTTAATGAAAATATCATGGGGCAAGTCAAATGAACCCCTCAAAATGACACCGAGAAGAGAGCCACATACCAAAAAACTAATACTTTTTTATGGTGGACCTACAAAAAGTTATTTGTTAGTAATTGTTACTGGTAAATCAGACAATAAATTCGGAATGATACTGTTTCCAAATAGCAATATTAAAAATAAAAACTATAGAAAATCGTTAAGAAATGAAAAATCGTTGAGATATTGAATTCCAACATGCCAATGATCGGTACCTCACAACCATTAATGAAAAGCAATTCTTATGTTTTTATAAGTTTTTATTGAAATTTATCATAAAAAAACGAATCACCCAATAGTTATCACATTTTATTAAAATATGACAGTTGTTTCTAATGAAAATTTTATCACTATAAATTTCACAAAATCAACTTAAATAAATATAAGATGATTTGTTTTGCTAAATACTTTTACTTTTTTTAAAGTAAAAAAAAAGTTTTACTTTTAGTATTAAAAAAATATAAAAGAAATTATTGTGCCGAAGAATGGTTAAATTGAATTTGTATAAAAGGCATTATAAAAAGCCTTAAAAGGTCCTTTTTAGTTTTTTTATATGTTTTGAGTGTAAATCGAAAAGGAACTCCTTCATTCAGAAAGCTCATGTCAGAAGAAATTTGTGAAAACTAAATATCTAACATGAAAACATTTTTAAATAAAGTTGCATAACTTCATGTCTATTTTCGTAAAATATGCTGATCAATAGTGATTTGTCAGATGCATTTATTCAAATCCCGCAAACAAATTTAATCAGTTTGTGTTTAAATTTGGTATTGCATTTGAATTTTATTGGGATAAAGTAACATGTCTTTGTGTAAAGGGAATACACAGCTGAGATGCTATGACCTTCAGCTTTAATATTATCTAATATTTTATACTAATTTATTATATGTAATGAAATTATTACCCGAGTTTTTTATGTAGTTTAACATCGGAACGCCGGGAAGGTATGAATTTAACACCAATCACTGGACTAATTGTCGATTTGAATCAGAAAAATCTTTAAGAAACAAGTTAGATATTAGTTGCAATGAAACGAGCTAAGCAAATAAACAAAATAATTTCAAATTGTTTTTCTGGTGTAAAATATATTTTATAAAACTTGTGTAAAATTTCCCGGCCGGCGTTCTAGTGCTAAATCATGTTTTTGATAAAATTGAGCAAGAACTTCATGGAAGTTAGAAGTGCCGAAGTTTTTCAATTAAATAAATTTCTGGTTGTAGAATGTAAATGGAAGATCATATATTTCAGGCAGTTAAAAAATATATATGTACCTTGGGGAGGAAAATTCAGAAAAATGGAAAAATTCTGAAAAATATCACTGTTTTAAAATAAAAAGTTTTAGTCACATAAAAAATTGTTTGCTATAATCAACTGTATGTGCATAATACATTATTCATTGATTCCAAATTTCATTCAAATCTTTTCGTTAGTATACGAAGAAATGTATAAATGGGTTTGAAACTTCGCATATTTTCCATAGGATTGGACCCAATGGTATAATGCTCCATTAAAAACATCGTATTAAATGATAAACTTAAATTTTGCAAACGCAAAAGTTTTAAAATCATAAAAAATTACAATCGTTGCGATCTTAATTATATATACTGTTAATTTTTAGTTTGTATAAGACTTACGATATACTTTAATTGTTCTGAATAGTGTATCTGAAATATACCAGTTCTGATGTAAATGCATTCGTCATTTAATCTAAATATTCATTTTAATTAAACTGGATAACATAAGTTTCCTTAATTTGGAACATGAATTTACTTTAGAAAACGAAAATTAAGTATGACACAATTTCATACCATCTGTACACTCCCATCAATATTATATCACAGAGATTGCAGTACTATGTAGACAATATAAAGTATACATAAATATATTGTATAATGAATTATACATGTTTCTGCAATGAATGTTGTATGTGTGTTATTTGAAGAAATTAATTCTAATTTAACTCTATTCTATTCTGAAATTTAACAAATGTAGACTGGTGAATGGTTCCTAAAATGTAGTTTGATAATCATTTAATAATAATGACTCTAAGCTTTGTGAATTTACTAAAATTTTTATACAATTTCAAAATCAATATTACACTTGTGAGTGACGGATTTAATTTCACTGTGATATATTGGATAAATAGTTATTCTAAATATAATATCATGTAACTGTTTTACTTTGTATATATTATAAAACGATGAAATAATTTTCAAAAAATCCACTGTATAATTGGGATTTTTGGTGTAATTTCAAATATGAGGAGCAATTTTATATACAAAATACAATGACATTTTTAAAGTAAAATATTTTACACATTTCATATGTTTAATTTTTTGGATTTGAAGACTTTTAATACTTTTTAAACACGGAGTTGGAAAACTACATCAAGTCTAAAAGTCAATGTAAGTTATACCGTGAGATTAACAAGGCGACTGTATACGTTGCTTTTATCTGCCAAAACAGAATAAAAATTCAACAAAAATTAATATGTTTTATCATGTGTTTTAGTTATTTTATAAAAATTTTAATATTTTAATATTTTAAGAAGTGCACAAGAAAGTCAATAAAATACCACAAATTTTGCATAAAGAACAATGTCGATCGGATTATTCGTTGCTGAGATATTTGTAATCCTGTTTTCTCCATTCTTCGATTTTTATGACCCTGTATTTCATCCAAATTTCAATTCAAAGATATATTTTAATAAAAAATGAGACTCTTAATCCGACGCATTAAATTGTTAGTTAATATGATTGTTATTTTTGGAGTTGTTATTTTTTCATTTTCGCAATTCGGCATTACTTGAGTAATTTGCCGTTTTATATAATTTGTCGAAATTGATTCATCAGCAATTCATTAATAGAATATTACTCTATACTAAAAGTATTTAAATATGCGTTTAAATTTTCTTACGATGCATTTTATATATAGTTTATACATGTTTTATTTTCATATTTTATATTATGGATGATGGGTAAATATTACGCTGTTAACTTCTTTGGGACGAGCACCTTTTGTAGTATTTTGAATCTTTTATCACAGATATTTTAAAGGAGAAAATTTTGCTTAAATGAGTCTCGAAAATTTTCAGATTAAATAAGGCAAAATTTATCGTAAAGATACTTCTGAAAATAATCAAGAATTCAGTGCACGTTCTGTGGCACGTATACCAGTCGCTCGTCAACCAAGTGGTTGATCTATATTTTTCATGAAATTCACAACACACGGCAATAGTAAGATAATGTTTCACAAAGAGGATTTGATTTTTAGCTTTATACTATTTATTATTTGAGTAATTTTGCATCATTATTGTTAAATTCAGCATGGGAAAATTCGTGAAATTAAGGGGACAGGGGACCTTTACTCAAGTGAAAATCTACTCAAAATTCGAAAGATGTTTTTGTGCGTATTATTATTGTATATTTTGTACTTAGCCGTTTGCGAAAAATCGCATGCAGTCCAGATATAATTCAGAATTTTACCAGTCTTTGAATTCGTAGATTAGCAGTTTTTTTGGCGCTTTTCCCTACATTTTAAATGTTTTTCTCAAAACAGATTTTTCAAAGATTTTACATTTTTTGCTCCATGTGTCTTGCTTTTTAAAAATCAAAAATAATGTAACTGGTCAATAAGAATCGTTAAAACGAATTGTTTAAAAATATTAAAATATCACTTGATTAAACCGGCGGGACGGGCGCGGGGTGCTTTGTCACCCTATACCTAAAAATAGTCAACAACTGTCTCTCTAAATAAAAACCAAAGTACGCAGGTCCATCTGTAACTGCTTCGTACGTACCGTGTGAAAACAGCGTATTCAGATTCTTTTTTAGCCTTATAAAACGATTTTTGGTTTGCAGACACTCATAAAATCTAAGGTTTCTGATTCTTGTACATCTTAATTTTCATGAAAATTCATAAATCTCTGTATTCGTATCCGCAATAATATATAATTTTATTTAAAAAAAAATGTTTAAAAAAATAATTTAGTGCTGCGTGGGAAATCTAGTATTTTCGAATAACTAAAATAAAGGTGAGAACTTTTAATTTCTTTTTCATTAATTTTTTTAACTAACGATAATTTCACTATTTAGTTATCACTTTCTACGAGAAAGAGTAATTATGATGAATACCATAACAGATACTACAATTTTAAGAATTTTTTTCTTTCGTATTTATGCTATTTAATATTAGATTAATTTATAACACGACTTTTCAGTCAGCAAATCAATTATAACACACGTAAATTTTCCATGAGGGTATAAAAAGTTCGAGCCAGGATTCGAACCAGGGATGTATTGGCTGAAGCCGCTAATGCTCTTAAAACTGAGCAATTCCGGACACGAACACTGGAGGACTATTTCACCCAAATAACCTTACCGATCGTATAATCTGGTCTGATAGTATGGATCAGCTCAACAGAACAAATCGAAGGTCAATATATGGAAACTGCAGAAAAAGCTGCATACGAAATTATATTAGATTAATTTATAATACGATTTTTCAATCGGTAAATCAATTATAAATTATATTATTGGGGTGTGCTGTCTTCTTGTGAATCTTCTGGTGTTACGTTTCACAGCACCGCCTGCTTTATTAAATAATTAAATTTCGTTTTTAACTTAAAAAAGGCGCAATTTTGGCAAAAAAAATGGAATTCAGAAAGAAATCTCTTATGCATGATCTGTTAAACGAAAAAGAGAAAATTTAAATATATTTATTTGTAACAGAATTTAAAGTGATTGAAATAGAAAATTAAATAAATATCTGAAAAAATTAACACACATAACGCAATATAAAGTGTCTTTTTAAAGTTTAAAAATGCTTAAAAGTATTTAAACATAAAAAGTTTGGATTTTTTAAGTGTTCATATACTTATGGTAAAGTGTATATTTCTTTTAAATTTGATACGTATAAGAAGAGAATAAATAAATAAATATATAAATAAATAAATAATGTTCACCATCCCCTTAAAAAGACTGCAGAAGTCCTAAAATAGAATTTTCAATATGGTAGATTTGTATACTTTGTAACTTTCTATTAGAAAGTTAGTAATATTTATGAATATAAGTATATGCATTTCTGCTTATTCTAAATCTGAAAAAGAAAACTTTTAATCAAAAATATTTTTACATTGTACTTCAAACATCTTTTATTATTTTTACATGTTTCTAATGAAAATTAAACATCTAACTAGGGAACTGCCAGAAGTGTAAGTCACCGATTTTGATAAAAGTGATATCGTTGAAAAGATCTCATCGTGAGCAGTAAAAAATTCAATGGAACTACCCTTCGTAAACGAGCCGTTTTCAAGATATCCGACAATTTATGTCACATAACTAGCGCATACATATTGGGGAATCAAAAAAGTAATTAGTTTAGATTTTGACAAAAGTGGTGTTCTTGGGAAGGTCTAATCGTGAGGAGTAAAACGCTCAATGGAACTAATTACCCGTCGAAAATGAGCCGTTTTCGAGATATCCGATAATTTATGTCACGTAGGTAGTACATACTGCGCTAGGACTAGTGCACACTTAACGACTACCGCAAAAAATTCTTTTCTCGATTTTGATGAGTATGGTGTCGTTGCAAAGATACCATCGTGAGAAGTAAAAAACTCAATGGAACTACTCATCGAAAATTATCCGTTTTCGAGTTATTTGACAATTTATGTCACTTAATGCTGTTTCCAAGCTAGTATACATTAGCTATGTGACACAAATTGTCGGATACCTCGTAAATGTCTCATTTCCGACGGGTAATTCTATTGATTTCTTTAATCCTCACGATGAGACATTCCCAACGATAACAATTTCGTCAAAATCTAAACTAATTTTTTTTGCGACTCCCCAAAAAGTATGCACTAGTTACGTGACATAAATTGTCGGATATCTTGAAAATGACTAAATTCCGACGGGTAGTTCCATTAAATTTTTCAATTCTCACGGTGAGTTCTATCTAATGATACCACTTTTGTCAAAATCGGCGACACTTCTTGCAGTTCCCTATTACGTAAAAAGTTTTAAAATCGCAGATATCGAATCACAAAGGTTCATAAAGAGTGAAAAATGATGTTGAGCACGAGGTTGCGCATTCGTCTTCCCGTAAAATTATTGTTTTCTGGTGATAATTCATGAAATTTTAGAGAAATATTTTAATTGTTTATAGTAATAATATTTTTTTAGATTTCAATTGATATTCAGTAATCGTTCTTAAAAATGTTTATTACTTACACATCATACGTAGTACAGGTTAAGCCTTACAATCGTTTTGAAAATCGAATTTTCTTTGACGGATTTACATGTTTCAGATACTGGAGATTCCGAAAAACATGTTTTTAGAAAAGAAAATTGGCGTCCGCCCATCTGTGTGTCTGTCTGCGTGTGTTTCTGTAAACGCTCTTTCTTCCGAACAAAATGAGATAGAGACTTGAAATTTTGTATGTACTTCTTATGTAAGGGTGGGGCGAAGCCTATTTATCATCAGTAACCTCGATTATTCGGCACTATTTTTTTCGGACTGTCGAAAAATTCTTTCTGATGAATGGTTTATAAAAATTTTCCATTTTTTTTTTATTTTAAGGAGTGGACGAGAAAGGCAATAAAATATCACAATTTTGCATAAAGAACAAAGTCGATCGGATTATCCGTTGCCGAGATATTTATAATCCTGTTTTCCCCAATCTTCGATCTTTATGACGTTGTATTTCATCCAAATTTCAATTCAAAGATATATTTTAATTAAAAATGAGACGCTTACTGCAACGCAGTAAACTGTTAGTTAGTATGATTAATTTTTTTGGAGTTGTTATTTTTTTCTTTTACGCAATTTGGCATTACTTGAGTAATCTGATGTTTTATATAATTTGTCGAAATTGATTCATCAGCAATTCATTAACAGAATATTACTGTGTACTAGAAATATTTAAATTTAAGTTAAAATTTTCTTGCGATGCATTTTATAAATAGCTTACACATGTTTTATTTTCATATTTTATATTATGCATATGTATTATGGGTAAATATAACGGTCGCTCCTAACAACTATTTTTCTGTTTTCTGTTGAATAAAATGATATTAACTAAATAAATTATTAATACTGTGCGCTCACTCTCAGAAATAAAACTCTCATTTTTGACGATTCAGAAATCCTTGAGCCTTATTTCGTCGTTTTTGACGATCATTTCGTATCAAAATCACGTGACATTTAACGAAACGTGAACTCTCAAATATTTGACGAAAGTGTTTTCTTAATCATGGCCAGACTTGATGAATTTTAAGGAAACTGTTGCGGTAGCTGTTTATAGAAGGACCCGGTATTGTACCTCCCCAAATCTTGCGATTTTAGCAAAGATATATTTCTTGTTTAAAACAGAACTTTTTAGCGTTTTTCAGAAAATAATGAAATGTAAGCAATTACTCTTGCTACATTAGATTTTTTTTTTTTTTTTTGGGGGGGGGGGGTTACTATTTTTAATTATTTATTTGTAAGTTGTATTTCGTTTTGATTTCATTCGAAAAAAAAAATTTACTTCGTTCTACAAAACCGTTCAAAAAGTAAATTTGATCAATAAATTTCAAAATTCTAAGGTCTATTTTACATCATATATCTACTTTTTTCACTCAAATTAAAAATATATACATATTTTTTCTCTATCTCCTCTATAAACAGTAAATTGTTAAAATCTTATCCACCTACTTAAAGTCTCACGTAAAGTAGTAAAATCTCTCCCAATAAGCACTTCATAATTCGTTATTTCTGAGCAACAAACTAACCAGCCCAAATTTTAATCATTCCTTAAGCAAATAAATTTCCCCTAGATGTTATTTAATTAAGCCATATTATAATTATTCATTAATCATAAGAAAATCAAAATAATAAATTCGTATTATTATTTAAAACTTGCAAGATTTATAACAGAATCGATAAAAGTACTATCACAATTATAAAAATTTAAACACACACTATAATCCACTATATGCCTTTAAAATCATACTTGTCTGAGTAATCTGTGGCGTGAACTTAGGGCGTCGGACTGTCACACTACGTTATGAGTTCGAACCCCACGTGTGACATGTCTTTTTTGCTTCGGTCATTGAATACAGGAGCTTCTAAAAACTTCGATAGATGGCAGCACTAGTCCCTTTTTGACGAAATTTTTTGACGATTTGGTATCGTCAAATGAGTGAGGGAAGTTATTTCGTCAATCTGACGAAATATTTGTTCGGAGCATTTCCCAGGAAACGGTTTCGTCAAAAAAGAGGAAAATTTCGTGAAATCTGAGTATTCATTTCTGAGTGTGCTTAGTGCCTAGATTTTAAAAACAAACACTTTTACAAAAATTATATTTACCCTTTAACTGTTACACATTTTGACAAGTAAATTAAAAATAGGGACTAAATACCATTTTTTCAGTGTTAAAATATTTACCTTACTTAAGCAAAAAATATCTGATAATCAGTAAAGATAAATTTGCAGTTATAATTTAGTGATATCGAAAAGCTTTTAGAACAAAACAAACAAATTGATCTTGTCTAAATCCAGTTCAGACAACACAATTAAGAGCTTAACAAATTAGCTGTCGATCATGCGCTAGTGCGTTATATGAATCCAGCGTTAAGTGGCCCCTCACGCGCTGGCGCGTGATGTGCAATAGCCAGTCATGCGCTGGCGCGGGAAATGCTCGCTTCTTTTTATAACTTTATTTTTATTTTTTAAAATACGTAGTAATTTTTAAATGAATTTCGACTGCACTTTATAAAGTTGTAAGTGCACCGTATTTTTGTCTGTTTAAAGAATTTAAAAGCAATTCTTTTAGATTCAGTATATAATATATCCTCTTTTTTGAATGAAACTACTTGAAAAATTTTAAGATAGCTTTTTGAAATGTAAGTTCAAGCATCATTTCTTATATTTTCCAAAAACATTATCTTTAAACTCCTTTTATAAAAGAGTTTCAGCAGAGCAATTTTGTAAGAGGTACTGACATTAAAGTTATATATATATACGTGTGTGTGTGTTTATATATATTTTTTTAATGTTAGTTTTTATTACCCTTTGTTAGTTTTTATTACCCTTTTTTCAAGTAATATGTTTTATGTGTCAGTTTTGACATATTATAAGATACTACAGTAAATTATAATGAAAAATATAATTTTAAATACTTAGATGTTATAAAATGTTATAAAACTTAAATGTTATAAAATAAATGTCATTAATAAATTTACAATATTTATTTTAAATTATTTTAAAAACAGAAATGAGATCTTATCTATAAAAATAAACCTAAGTTTTAAAACGCGACTGAAATATGATTATCAAAAGCTGAATATACTTCAACTTTGTGATTAGATATTAATTAACGAAAAAAAAAATTATTTGAAAGCCGGCATATTTTGTGTAAGCTATTCATTTTAAAATAGTAACACGTTTTAAAATATAGGAGCTTTTAAGTTTTCCAAAATATCTTATTTTTAATTTAATTTTACTCTCACAAATTTTATTTTCTTTAATTCTGAAATGCATTACTGTAGTTCAGAATTTTTCTAATTATTTTTCTGTCTTTTAAGGTTATGCGAATTCTTTTTGCAAAAAATAGTATCTGTTATTGCTTCCTTTTTTTCTATTTCTATTTTATCTTCTTTATTTAAAATTTTATAAGAATATACAATAATTTATCAGAAAAAATTTACGATTTTAATTACGCATAAATATTAATTTAGTTAAAATAAATGTTTGTTGGTAAATTTACTATGTTTATTTTATTTTTTTTAATTGGAAATTGAATCTTATGTATATTAAAAAACATATGTTTTAAAACTCCATTATAGCTGTTGGGAACGTCTACTTGGGAACAACTTGGAAAGGGGAACATGTTTTTACACTGAACTTTCGATGATATCGTTGAAAATATAATGCCTAAAAATTAATTAAAAATATTTTTGTGTTCGGTTTCACGAAAGCTTTCAACACGATTTTCCACACAATATACAAAGAAAATATTTTTTTCTTCAAGTAATTTAATTACCCTCCCCCCTATCCCCTACCTGGGCATAATTTTAAACGTTTAATAATTTGTAAATATGTGCGTCAATAGCTTTTATTACTTACTCCAATTTTAACTTTCTATAATTTATGGTTTACGAGTAAATTAGCTGTGACAGATGGACAGACACACACAAGAATTATAATAATACCATTTTCACTTTTTTAAATTCGGAACCCTGAAAACACTATGTGAAAAAAATACATTAATAATATGTGTTTTAATTAATTTTGTAACTTAAGTAAATTTTTATATTTAAATCTCATCCTAAAGTGAGATTTTTTTCTATTTCTGGTGATAATTGTTCTCTGCTGATTTTTATAAATGAGCAAATTTCCCATTATCAAAAAATTTTCACAAAGTCCGCATTAACAATGATCTCTTTAATGATAGAAATGAAAAATAATTAATACAAAAAACTTTTAAAACTGAATAAGGAATCGTAAAAAGAAATATTTTATCAGAGAGTGAAACAATTGAAAAAAATGATATTCTTTAGCAAAATGTAACAAAGATTAAAAAAAATCGGTATCCGTTAGAAAACCTTAGATGTGTATTAATGTTTTTCATTAATTTATTCTAAGAATAATATTTCTATCTTTTTTAATTAAAATTTGAAATAGCATATGCCATCAAAATAAACAAAGGAACAACGATCTTTATTTATTTTTGCTTTATATATTTATATTTTAAATAAAATTCTTTTTATTGAATAGTTAGTTTAAAAGGTAGCCGTTCTAAATATAAATCTTTTCTTTTAATTCCATTGTATGATTTAATGAAATATGAGAGAATTTCTTTATGAAAATTATAAACTACACAATAAATAAAAAGTGTCTTTTCTTAGGAAATGGATTTCAACAGAGGATTTCAATAGCATGTATAGAACGATGTATGAATTTGGATATAAATTATAAAAGCGTGTCTAAATTTAATAGAAACGTGTTTGAAATGTATGGTTTTAGAGGATTTATTTTTGTAAAGCGAACAAGTAGTTGTAAAGCTGTAAATCTAAAATAAATTGTATAAATGATACAAAAAATTTGAAATTTAAGAATTTATTAAGCATTTATTACTAAGATCTCTAAACAATTTCTAGAAGAAATAAAATTTTTAAATCATTGAAGATATAATTTTTTAAATATTGCGATTTTACGAAATAATAAGACTTATATGTAATTTTATCGTATTAGATTATTTAAGATGCAATCTTTAAAAAAAATATCTTAACTAAAATGCAAAAAAAAAAAATAATAATAATAATAATAATAATAATGTTTTTAGATTGTTTATTTGAAATTCTGTTATCGGTTGCCGATTCTGGGAAAAATAATCCATTGTTTAGTCGCTTTAAAGGTCGAAATGGTTACGTATATAAATTTAAGTGCCGTGTGTGCTCTATAACAGTGTTTAATTAAAAAATCATTTTATTATTCCATAACGAATTACAGGAACTGTCTGTTTTTACTATATTGAACGCCATGTTTATTATGTGAAAGACAGATTCAATGTGAAACATTTTATAAAATTTTGCTAACGGAAAAAAGCGTCATATCTCACATTAATAAGGAATGAACTTACAAAAATTTAAAACTTTTCAAAAACTTGTCGAAATTTTAAAACATTTGCTGCATCGTCACGCACTTCTTTTATAGAAAATGATTACTTCACTCTATTATGGAGCATTCTCATTGATCAAAATATAGACATTCTATAAAAACCGTGGAGTGACGATGCAGCAAATGTTTCAAATTTTTAACAGTATAGAAATAAAAGCTGTTAACAAAATTATCGTAGAGTAGAGAATATAACAAGTTATAGCAGTATAATTTTATTTGAAACGTCATTATTTTTCTCCATCAACTTCAATGACCATTTCGATGCATTTGTCCAAAACATAATCATTTCTCCTTATGTTAAGGTTTCGAGATGTCTCAGTGTCGGAATTAACAAAAAGCAAATGCACGCTTTAACCATTCTATACTTCGCATTAATGTCTACAATATGACTTATCATACTAAATGAAAGAATGTCTACAATACTGTAAGTTAGTTTTCTTCCTATCTCTCTCCGCTTTCATGACAAAAATGCTAACTCCGCAACTTTTCACCAGGTGGATCTGTAGTCTGCTTCGTTCAGCAGCGCATGGTAACTTTACTATACCTAGACTCCACATTTATGATATTGCTCAAAAATTGTTAGGGGGGAGGAAAACGAACTAGGTATAACTAGGAACGCAGGTACACTGATATAACACTAAAATACACCTAAAACTATGTATATATATATATATATATACATTATAAACATAAACATTAATTAGTTAAGCGTTTTAATTAGTGCTCTCGATTATACGTTTGTACGAGTATACGTATAATACGTATTATACGAAATACGGATTAACTATACGTATAATACGGCATCGGCGTTTATACGTATAGCACAAAAGAGCATATACGGTACATCGTATATACGGATCTTATGCAAGCGGTTAAACGTATAAACGTTTAAACGTTTTTCATTCAAGGTATGAAATTTGATTTTTTAATGTTTTTCTGCGGATTAACGACATTGAGAAATATCCGGTAGAGTATCCCCATCGCGTTTCTTTGTTCAAAGAACTACGATGTGTTTACTTAACTACTACTTGTTTTGCAGGCACTTAAAAAAATCTGAATACGTTCCTCAGTTTAGATTTTGGTTTTTTCCCCAAAAAACTAAGTTATTTATTATGAAATGTCTTACATTAGTTGTGGTAGAATCAAACTATTCTTTGGAAGATCTGTGGCGCAGTACTTACTTTTTTATATTTTCTTGTATCTTTACAAGAAGAAAGTATTTAATTAATAAGGGAAAACTTTCGACGGGCTTACACGTTTTAAGGGTAAGAGAGTCCGAAAAACATGTTGTTACAAAATATCTGCCTGTGAGTTTGTGACTTTGTCTGTCTGTGTGTGACATGAGATTTAGGGACGCTCTATCTCAAAACCTAATACACAGAAATAAAAAACATATATGGGGGAGACTGGGGCACGCTTGAAAATGGGGCATATGAGAACATTGCTATTTTTCACAAGTTATTGTATGTTTTATTATTTCAAAAAATTACCAAAGATAGTAGTACTTATAGATATTTGGAAAAAAATTGTTGAAGCTCTTCGACATTTTCTTTGTCCCCAGGAGCCAAAATACTGATTAACTGAACACAAAAGTAAAATCTCCAACTTGCTAAGATAATAATTTTATTTATTTATTCCTTTTTTTTAAAAAAAAATAATGTTTTAACTTATATTGTGGATACTAATAAATATTTATGATAATTGTTTTTGTTAAAATTGAAAAATATTAAAGGTTTGTCATTTTAACTCTTGTGGGAGTGTAGGGCTCTTATGAAGAGTCTTGTTGGAGCAGACCTGAAAACAACATTAAATTCTCCAATAATCATTCAGTTATTCTGTTCCTTTTAGTTAACTTCATGAAAATAATGCCAGCTCCATTATCTATAATTTTATTGAAATAGAAGACATTTCAGTCTTATAAACTTGATTTTGTATAGAAACTTTTACAAACATATCTGTCAGCAAATACATAAAAAGCAACAAGCTCGTTTATGTTCAATTGAAATTTAAATAAATTTAATGTTTTCTAAAATGCAATAAATGTTATATATTATTTTATTTAACGGTTTTCAATACTATTTTTTATGCATCGTTAATGCAAAAAATATTACGTTTAACAACTTTGAAAATTTTTCTATTTCATTTGTTGTAAACTTGTGTAGTATTAATTTACTTTCATTTCTTAAACAGATATGTTATTTGGTGCTTTGAAAATAAAATTATATTTTAAGAAAATAAAGTTTTTAAATTACTGTGAAATCTTCATTATTGACTTCCACCCCCCCTTTCTTTTAAAAGCAAAAAAATTAAATTTGGCGGAAGCTTATAAACGGAAAACAATTTTTTATCCTTAATTTATAGGCAAATAAGGCAAATATAGGAATGAAAATTTTTCGCCTTTCGGTAGATTTCCGATAAATATTATCCAAATGCTCCCTCCCTAAAGTCTCTCTCAAACAAAAAGCCCTAAGCAAAATTTAAATTCTATTATTTTTTCAAGTTTACTTCTTTAAGCTTTTATTTTATTGCAACAATATTTTATCAATTATCTAACCCCCCCCTCTCCCCCCCAAAAAAACAATCTATTTATTTTTATTTTATAATATTTTGCTTAAACATATCACTCAGAAACTAAATAAATATACATATATTTTTCTTTTGGTGAATTTAACAGATAGTACAACTAATGATTATGGTAACATATGGAAAATATAATAAAAAACGTGTCAAATAATTATTTTTCCTTGTGTTCACATGTTGCCCTTGTGTTTTACAGCTGCCCCTTTGTTGGGACACATATGAACATTTTTTTGAATTCATAAAACTATTTAGAAAAGTAAGAAGAGCTATAAAAATAATTAAAAAAATTACCATGCGTAAAAAAGTACTGTTTGCTATATTGAGTAGTTTTGCTTATAGAAATTAACCCAGTTATGAGACAAAAGCTATGTTCACATGTGCCCCAGTCTCCCCTATATTTTCAGGTAGTGCCTGATAGAAATTGGTGCTGATTAGTTTTGTGTGTAAATCGTTCAACAGGTGATGGTACTATGCTGTCTTTTTTACGATTTCTACAATCTTGGTCGGAATCCAGATAGATATTTCACTGTTAAGTGAGTGAAACGAGATTGGCCAATCAGGAGTCTGATTTTTTGTGAACTTTTTGCAAAATGTTTTATAAAGTATACGCTTTTTATGCTCGATCTCTTATATATAGGACATACTATGCGGATTCCTGTCGTAACACCACCGATTTCCAAATTATTCTTAATTCAGTGACATACGACTGATGAAGTCTACTATTTAAATTAGATACGATACGTGGAATATACGTATACTTTAAATATACGTATTCTTAAATATACGTTTAGTTGATACGCGTTATACGTATCCGGATACGTTTAAACGTATATTCGAAAGTATCCGTATAGCAGAAAAGCGTATTATACGGATATACGTATATCGTTTAAACGTATAGCTGCTATACGTATCCCATCGCGAGCACTAGTTTTAATGTAGCAACATTTAAGGAGTTCTCATTTCGCATCAATAAAGTCGCTTTGGGAAGTGTTAATTTTAAAATAATAAGAATAAACTCTCAGTTTCATCTCAAAAAAATAAATTTTGAAACATACAGAACTTCATTAATTATTATAATGGCTGAGAAAATAATTTATAATATCCTGTATGAGACAGTTATGAAATATAGCATTAGAACGCTGATTAATAGGATCGGAAGTAACATGATTTATTATTTCCAGCCATCAATGATAAATAGCTTTTCATAGTTAGTCAAATTAGGAACAACAATTAATTTTCTGTATCAACAAAGAACATTTCCATGACTTTCATTTAGTGATTATCAGTAGAATGAAATTTTGACGTTGAACACAATAAACATCAATGTTTCTTTTTTTATGAAAATAATACAAAGGTTCTTAAAATAGGGAAATATTAAGTTTTTCATCAACTTAAGGGGGTCGGGACACAAAAAATTATGTTTTTTATATTTAAAATGACGTGTAAATCATGTATCTATCGTAATTAAAAGAAGAAAAATTATTTTTTTGTTTTCGTTTGCTTCAGATTTTAGTTTTCGAATAATGATTGTCATGGAAACAACTTTTCGTGTAAATGCGTTTTTCCTCCATGATGATTTTTTTTTACTCTTTTACGTTCGAAATTGTTAAAAGTCAAGATCCGTCAAAGTTCCATATTTATCCAAGTTTCAAACTTGGAACATTTCTACAAGAAAATTTTTTTGTAAATGAATCACAAAAAGGATCTGGTCAAATAACATAAACTTTACAATAAAAAAAACTGGAGAGAATAATGAAGTGCTCTAAGCGACAATTAGGAAGCAATTTTCAGATGCATTAGAATTGTTTGCTTTTGGCGAGGAAAAATCCTCTTCGCCAAATCTGATGTCGCTTCCATTTTTTCGCGCCAAATATTCGAAAATGTTTTATTTTTTTAGACTTTCTACTGAAATTCCGTCGGTAAATTTAATTGACCTTTACTACATATGTATGTAGTACAAGTAGACTACATGCATATTTTTACTACATATTCTGAGTATACCCAGTAAGGAGACCTTCCTTGTAAGATATTTGCGGCTGGCAACTGATAAAGCTATTACTTACAAAGTATACCAATTTAACAAATAAGCAAAGGAAAAAAAAGAAATTAAATAAAAAAATTCTTACTGCCGCAGAATCTAAATAATTAACATTTTTTACACACATTGATAAAGCGATTTTCAATATTTATCGACAGGGTTTTACAATTTCTGATAAGTAGCTTTTTTGAAATTTTCGCTTCTGCGATTTTTTTAACTTTCTAAATTTCAATTCTATACTATTATATAGCAAACAAACAACAAAACCCTATTTTTAAATGCATAAAATGTAATGCATTCAAATAATCATGCATTAAATATAATTTAATGCATGAACGATGTATTATGGTATTTAAAGTAAATTCAAGGCATGATTTTTTAAAATCTATGTCTATCGATTGCCGGTTTCGTTACCAAAGAATTAGTATCTTATTCATTTTTTTATTATGATTTTATATACATAGGGTAGATAAAGATCTCTTTCTAAATCGTTAGCTAATTGGAAATGAAAGCCGTTATGTCGTTGTTCTTCAGCGTATGAAATTTTATTTATAAAATACCTTGTCTTATTTATTTTTTTCTTTAAGTTATGAAATTGGAATGTTTATTTAATAATTTTTCTCAGAGCTCTAACTAGTAGACATTTTATATTCAGTCATTCTAAGACGACAAATGATATTGAATTATTTTTTTATCGTTTTTGATGCTAAAAAAAATAAAGTGCTGTTTTTTAAGCTTTATAGGACCACATGTAAAATGTTTTGCAGTTGAACAATGCCTCCTAAAATACGTATCAGAAAATCGTAGCATAAAATAGACATCATGCTTACAATTTATTTTCTGTGCACTGTACTATATTAGTAATCGTACTCAAATAAAACCAAAGTAACAATTTACTTAACTGAGTAAAAAAAAGAAGAAGAAAACAGCTTGAAAAAAATACTTTGTACAGAAGTCAAAAACATTTCGTCATTCTTTAAAATACTTTTGAAATATCTGTTCAAAGTATTTCCATTTGTCTTGAATAACTGACATTTGTCTTGAACGACTTTGAATGATTGTCAAGAAAATATTTTTCTTCTGACATTGAGTTAAGAAAATGCAAGCGATGTTGAGGCACAGAAATATTCTTCAAATTCTAAAATAATGTTGTTTTACATTTAATTTTACATTTTTACCTTTTTATCTCTTATTAACGAGATACTTTTATATGCTCTTATAATAGATTTTCCCATCAAATGTAAATGAAGTCCATAAATGTAGTTAAATAAGAAGAAAAGAAGTATATAACCGTATAATACATTTCTAAATTTTACAATCTATGGAAATGAATATTTCTTTCAATGTAAGAAAATGACAAAAGTTAAAACTTTAAAATATGAAAAAAAATAAATATCTCATGTAAAAATCCACATTATTCGAGTGGTAAAAATTTCTTGCCCTGTAATGTTGTTAATTAAATAGCATTATTTTTCAACTGACAAGAATGTTTTATATAAATAGCATTCATACATATATATATATGTATATATATATATATATATATATATATATATATATATATATATATATATATATATATATATATATATATATATATATATATATATATAAAAGTGTGTGTGTGTGTTGAAAAGAATAATTTTGTCTTAAAAAATAATAACTTTTCTTTAAACATAAGAGTTTGTCTGAGGAAAAGATATAACATTTGAAATTTGATACACAAATATAAATATATCAGGTGACAGAATTCATTTCAATAAATGTATTGAATATTCAAATATATTATATCAGGAAACACCCACACATCTGCATAAGTATATGAGAATACATAATTTCACACTGTTTATATGTAATAATAAGTATTTATTTCTTCCAATGTAAGAAAGTGCCACAGGTAAAAACTTTAAAATATGAAATAAATAAATATCTCATTTAAAAATCCACATTATTCGAGTGGTAAAAAATTCTTCCCCTGTAATGTTGTTTATTAAATGGTCTTTTTTTCAACTAAGGCGAATATTTTATATAAATAACTATACATTATACACATACACACAAATGTATACATATGTGTGTATGTGTGTGTTAAAAAAATAATTCCGTCTTAAAAAAACAACTATTTTTTTAACATATTAATTTGTTTCAGGAAATGATATTACATTTAAAAGTTGGTACACGTATATAAATGTTTTAGAGGACAGAATTAATTTCAATAAATGTATTGAAATATTGGAATATATTATATCATGAAACACTCACACATCTGCATACGTATATGTGAATACATAATTTCACATCGGTTATAAGCATTTATTAATAAATATTCTAATCTTTTTTAAATTATTTTTAAATTCCTTAATTTTATGTTAATTTTGGGGGAATCTATCTGAGATACATTTTGAAAATTCAGATAAAAATAACACCTATTTTACCCGGAGAAAAGCATCAGTCTTGCCATTTATTGGTTTTGTTCTAAAGCCAAAAATATCAGGCTATATAAAAGTAAAGTGAAAATTTAAAAAATATATAAAAAATTTCAGATTATATCTCCTGTAGTCTCGAAGTTCAACTGAAATTCATGAAATTTTTATAATAAAATGCTCATATAGTATGGAATGAAAAAACAATCACATAAATTGGAAATATTGGAAAAATGCATTTTAATTCAGGAAGAAACTTTTCTTATTCTATGTAGAAATATGAGAGCAATTTAATTAGAATAATGTCTAAAATAAAATAAACGGTCAAGTGTGAGATTTATTCGAGGTGAGAGGGTTCTGTTCAATAAACGTATGTATTATTAATACCTTCGGGACGAACGAAAGGTATACGTGCCACTTTAATTTCTCAGACATTTTTTTATTATTCTGACTAGTTGTTTTTTATTTTAAAAGTTACCTCATTTATTTATAGTTATTTCTCGATTCGAGCATAGAAAATTTTATATTCTGTATACTGTAGACCTATTCTGTATAAATCTTTTTTTATCTTATATTTATTTATTTATAAGAAACTTAACTCCGTACTTAAAATGAAATGTAGTACACACATAAACTTCATTTCACATTTCATAAAATTAAATTCAGCGTAGTAATAACATTTTGTTTTTCCAGTGTAGCTGACAAAAGCCCATGTTCAATGTTTGAAATTGGCATTGTGTTGATGGGATAATAAGAATCGCAAATACGCAAAACCGCTTTGGTCCGCGACGAGTGTTTCCAGATAAGTTTTTGATTAACTTTTAAATACACAAGAGTCGGGATGAGAAATCGACTAAATGCAAAGTAGTCACAAACTCCAGAGTACTTATAAAGGGTTCGCATACATAGGAAATAAAAAAAATATAGCCACTCTGATACAAAAAATTTCACAGTGTAGTGGCCATTATAACCAAAGTAAGAAATGTTTTGCATTTAAAAAGCAAATAATACTTTTAAAAAATCATGATACTAAAATGGATACATTTCTTATGCTTACGAACCCTAATTTACGTGATTAATTCTAATTTAATTTGTATATTTACAACAATATGTAGTTTATTGTATTTATACTAGTACTAGGCATTGCATTACACAAGTATATTATTAAACGTTATTATCTAAGCTTTAAAAGCCGATGGTATGTAGAGTATTCCGCACTCATCATTATTTATAATCGTCCCTGTCTTTAAGGATTAATATCTCGGCTAATTACAGACGATTTTCTTTTTAAACCATTATCAACAATGTCTTTATACTTTTGCGTCTATAGGTACCACCAATGCTCCTCAACAACTTTGCTCAATGCCCAGAAACTGAAATTCGTGTATAACAGAAAAAAGTGCTTTTTTCGCAAATTATGCGACCTAGAGTAATCGCTGTAGTTTTCCTGCAAGTCCTTAAGTAACATCTATAATCTCTATTTTTTTCATACTTTTAGTTTTAGTAGATTCGGAATTAGAAGAGGGAGGGAGATATTTTTGCACTACATTTTCAACAATACCGCTAAAATTATTATACCTAAAATTAAATAAAATATATTTTTGAGTTCAACCTCACGAAAGTTTTCACAAGATACCTCACACGATGCACAAAGTAAAGGGTTTTTTTTCTTCAAATAACTTATATAGCCCCCTACCCCCTCCTAAATATGTTTGTACATATGTATTTTATGAGTTAATATAATTAATAATGTAGTTTTATGCGTAACAAGGCTGTGACAGACAAACAGACAGACACGGGACTGCTATTATAATGGCTCCCTTTTCACTTTATAAGTACGGAACCCTAAATATACGAAATAAAGAGAGGTTATCATTGATTTTTGCGTAACATATCTTTTCTGATTTTTCTCAGTACACCTTAACTTTTAAAAATCTGTAATATTACTTTGTACAGGCTTCTTGTAAAAAATACACTATTCATAAATTTTTTCACACTCTCATAAGCATTAGAACAATTCATCAGTATTTCTTTATATTAAGACTGGAATGATCTTATTGTATCGAAGGCTTTTAGTCTTTCCATCTAATAAAGGTCTTTCAATTATTTCATTACAAAATTCATCACTGACAGTAATTTCTTTACTATATTTTATTATATTTTGCAACGTGGAGTCGTCAATAGAATATTGACTTGTTTTTAAATAGTTTAATTGTAATGAGTGGAATAAATTTAGTTGTATAGAAAATATTTTTCACAATATGGAGTAATTTGCATGATAATGGTAGTCAAAGTCAAGGATCGACAAAAAATTTCGTTCCTAGTTAAAGAAGGACTGCATAAAAGGGCAGTTAAACTGTATTTTAAAATTATTCAGAATATTCATTATTAAGAGATTTTCATTTCGAACAAGTGTGAATTGTATTGTTTATAAATTTCTTTTTATAATTATTAAATTTTGTGCATAAATGTTTACTTAATGCTTATGTATTTATTCAAATCATATCTGACGTGCTATTTTAGCGTTTAAGCAGTTTTTAAAACTTTTGTGTGACATTTCGTAGAATGCAATTTTCAGAAGTATTATATTCTTTGAATCTCAAATTTGAAGCCCTTCAAAATTGCAACTTAGGTAAGAAATTCCTCTTTCCTCAAATAGTGACCGTGGTAGGAATTCCAACTCCTTCATAAGGTGTCCTGGCTAGAAATAAGAAAGTAGAATAAGAAAAAACTAGTCAGATTTGACAATCAAAAAACGTTCTTCTATCTTATGCTTGTTAATACCTCCTAATAAATGCAACATAGCAGCGACACTGTTTAGATAATAATCAGCAACAACTTATGTCAACTCATTACTGAATCTGAAGTTTGATGAAAATCCGTGCATTAGTTTTCGTAGTAGAACTTTTGCGAAATCTTTAAAAAATGCATAACAGCGCAATATGTTGAGTGATGTACACAAAAAACTACTGATGGTATTTTTTTTATCAGGTTCTAACTGAATCTCTAAAGATTGATAAGACCCATGCATTAGTTTTTGAGATACATTTATTGCGAAATTGTGAAAAAATACACCATAGCAGCGACATCTGACGAGAGATTTACACCAAAAACTAAGCAAGACTAATCTATTTCAAGGACTAACGGAATATGAAGTTTTAGAAAATTTTGTACAAGTTTTTGTCCTAGAACTATTTCGATAATCAGGAATAATGCACTATGGCAGTGCCACATGTCGAGCAATTTGCACCAACTCATACGCAGCACAATGTTATACCAAGTAACTAACTAAATATACAGCTTTAATAGAAATCCATACATTACTTCTTGAGGTATGGCTATTACGGAAATTATAAATAATGCAAAATAGCAGCGCCACCTATGCCAAAAAATAATTATTTCTTTCAAATATTATTTGCTATTATATTATTTTATGTGTGATATTTATATTTTATTGCCTTATCATTCGTTATCATACATTACGTTATCATTCCAAAAGTATTTATAAAGAAAAATAGAGAAAACATGTCAAAATAAAAAGAATTTATAGTTATTGATAATGCTATATCATGGGGGGGGGGGGTACTAGGAACGATGTGCCCCGAATAATCCATGAGATGAGTAGATTCGAAATTATTCGTTCTGAGTTGTCTGGTGGCTGAACTCTGTCTTTGATTGGTTGGTTGGTTGGTTGATTTTTGACGTCCGATTATCTACGCTAGGGATATAGGACCAGGGGGGAATGCCCTTCGTGGGGGTCTTTCTAAGGGAACCTAACCCGTATTTACGCAAGGTTCGAAGAAAACCACGAAAACTCCGAACGGTTAGGCCGACAGCCGCGATTGGGTTCGAACCCAGCACCTGCCGTCTACCAGTTGAGAGGTCCGAACCTCTCGGCCACTGGTGGGGCCTCTGTCTTTGAAAAGAAGTAGTTTAGAAAGTAGTTTGAAAGTATGAAAGTAGTTTAGATAAGCTGTCATTATCCTCAAAAGCAGTCATTTGCACAAAAATGATTCCTGACATTCCCTAGCAGCATTTAAATATCATTCTATACATACGATATACGCCAACAAAATAATCGTGTCTAGTTTATATCAAGGTCTCTCAGAATCTAAAGTTTTTTGAAATTGCGTGCGTTAGTTCTTCAGAAAGAGCTATTACAATAATCACGAATAATGCACCGTGGCAGCGATTTCTTTTGAGCGATTTTCACCGAAATATAATCAGCAACATGCTATATCAAGGTCTAACTAACTCTAAAGTTTAATAAAAATCCATACACTAATTCTTAATACATTCTTGTTCTGTAAATTGTGAATAATGCAGCATAGAAACATTATGTGTTGAACGAGATACACCCAAAACTAATCAGATCTAGTTTATATCGAGGTCTAACAGAATCTAAAAGTTTGTGAAATTCCGTACATCAGTACTTGAGATAGAGGACCCACAAAATTTTTGTCACAAACAGACCGACTCACGGACATTTTGTAAAAACACGTTTTTGGGGTTTTCTGACCTCTAAAATGAGTAAATCTGTCGAAAACCGGATTTCGAAAACCTTCACGAATCCGATACTTTTTTTTTTTTTTTTTTTTTTTTTTTTTTTGTAAAGATAGAATAAAGTAATAATGGGAAGAAATGCAGGCAGAAATCGAAGACAAGAAATAAAGAAAAACTAGACGAAACGTAATAATAATGTCAAGTGGAGATTAAAAGAAAGTAAACTGCAATCGGTTACTAAATTTAAAAAAAAAAACAAACAGGAAACGGATAAAATATAAATATTAGTAGAAAATAAAGAGAAAATACGCGGAAAGGATTTCAAGATAATCAAAGTACAGATACAAGAAATTTCAAGAGAGCATATTGATATGAATCCAATGTGAAATTCAGCTAAGCAATATAAATTACATAGAGTGGAAATATAAATGTGCATACTCAAGAGCAAAACATTGTGACCATCCCTGCATTTTGCAATGAACTTGCCTGGAGGATAATGAAGGCTCATAATCTATACAGAATGATTTTTAAACATTGACAGAGAATGCCAGGAATCATTTTTGTGCTGACTTCTGCTACTGAGGATAATGACAGATGATCTAAACTCTTTTCATGGAAGATAGAGTTCAGTCACCAAACAACTCAGAACGAGTATTTTCGAATCTGCGCATCTCATGGATTTTTCTGGACATATCGTTCTTATCACCTCCCCTCTACCAACTCCGTCCAAATGATAGCATTATCTATAAATAATATTTTTATATGTTACCTTTATTTTTCTTTATAAATATGTTTGGAATGATAACGTAATGTATGATAACGAATAATAAGGCAATAAAATATAAATATTAAACATAAAATAACTTAATAGCAAATTATATTTAACAAAAATAATTATTTTTAAAAAACATGTTTTTTTTTTGGTTACGCAATACGTTCAGCAATAAAATTGTCTTATTGCACATGCGCTCTTTGTAGACAAGGGTTAAGCAGAACTTTTTGTCAACAGAACAGGTAACCAACTTTTTCCCCGTTTTTTTCCTAGTAAACATAACTAGTAAGATTTCTAACCAGGTGTCATATCAAATAACCTAAAAATAATTTTAAGATTATCTGAAGTAAGATCCACTTTCTTCAGATGCTTTACGGAAATCAAAGGAAAATTTGCAGATTTAGCTTTAGCTTAAAAATATCTGCAGAAATTTCTAAGATATTCTTAGAAAAATCTGGAAGGATGGAGCAAATACCTACAGAATTTAGGCAATTACCTACAGATTTTTTTTTTTTAGTCGGGATTGTATCCACGAATTTCAGAAGATTAGCAATAACGAACGTTGGGATAATCCATATAACGGAATAAAATTATTTTATATAATAAGTTAATGATTTTAATAATACCTTTTTATTTTCATAAAAATCTATGACAAACAATAAAAAAAATCTTTTTTTTTTTTTTTTTTTTTTTTTTGACGCAAAAAATGAAAATTTTGATTGGATAATCTGATAATTGTATTAAAAGACAAATACCCTTTCCCATACCTTACGATATCAAGAGCCAGACCTCCCCCCCCCCCTAAAATGTTAACATTATATATGCAAACACAGAAAAGTTTTTTTTTTCATAATAATATTTTTTGTTACATAAACCATAGTTGCTAAACTCACGGTTTTTTATACCAATATTTTTCTACAGGAATACTTGGGCGCAATCGCACAATTTATGCAAGTAAATAAAGGGAACATTTTTGTAAAATTTGATAGAAATCCAAAAAAGATAAGAAGATAGCAGATTTGGCATAAACTAACATGTAACAAATGTATTTGCGAATTATATCTGATTTGCATACCGTAAATATGAGTATTTACGGAAGGAAAATTTCCATAAAAATTATTCCTCTAATAATAAAATAAATTGAATTGTAATTTATGTTTCCTTAATTAAAAATTATTATTAACATATTTTTATTGCTCAAAGAGTAACAATTTCTTACGTAACACAAATGACTTTCTTTGTTTAAGTTTTGTTCACATTTGAAATGAAAAAATTTTTACCATTTGCATATAGAAGTATACATGTTTAATATGCATCTTAAATATATATATATATATATATATATATATATATATATATATATATATATGCATATACATATATATATATATTCTTCTTAACTATGTTATTTTAATTAAAATACTTATCAAATAAATATCGTTTTAACGAATAAACGACTCTTAGTTTTGCATGCCTTAAAGATAAATTAAAAATTTATTTTTAAAACTAAACAATCTCAAACAAGTTTCCAAAATTTCTTTATTGCATGTATTTATTTTTTACAACATATTTTGAAAATTCATTCAAAATTTCTTGCATAAAAATATATTTCTCTAAAAGTTTTGTAAAAGTTTTAAACTTAATTAGCAGAAGAACATTTTCTTTTTATGAATATTCTTATTTTTATTGAAGGTTATTTCTATTAAATTAAATATTTTCTACATATCAAAAGTTTTTCAATACGATTTGTAATATTTTATGTCGTATAGAGTTTGGGGGATACATTTGAATTTATTTTTGGACAAACAGCATTTGAATTTATATATATATACATATATATATACAAGTATGTAGAGAATGGATATTTTTTTAATATTATTTTTTTAAATGATGACATAGAAAACTAAAATATTTTGCAAAAATATTTTGACAATAAAAAAATCATTGCTCTTACTTTCTGTCTAAATAAAATCTAAAAAAGATGGAAAATTATAAACAGGCTGAACTCCAGTACCAAAATTTAATTTTACAAGTCGTCCAATTTATTATTATTTTTTATTTTGGAGAGAGGGATAATTTTTACTTTTTTCTTATTATATTTCCATTAAACCGGGATAACAATAGAAATAAATAATTCAGGCTTCCTTGCAGCATTTGATTAAATTTCTAATTTGCTACTTTTCTTGTAGTTGTAGAAGAGAAGTATTTCTTATAACAAAGCGTATTCAACACGTATTCTACTTAACAATTACTACTATTAGTATGAAAAGATAATCATTAAATGCATTTTGGTGCACAGTAGTTTACCGGCTTATACGCAAAAGAAATAATTGTTAAAAAAGAAACTATGAATATGTTGTAAATAACGCAAAATTAATAAATTAAATTAATGGGATTTTTAAGGATAACATCACAGTGTGTAACGATTTAATATAATGTATTTTATACACTAAATTTCCTGATATCACATCATTAAAAAAAATTCAGCCTATTTAAATCTGTACGGTTGACTTTTATTTGAATCACTTCTTTAGAGTTAAATTTTAGCACTCGCAGAACTATTCAACAGAGGGTAAAAAGATCTCGTTTTGGTGTATTCTTATATTTATTAACTATAATCATAAAGTTCAAACAAGAAATTATTGGCCTGTAGATACTACTGAACATTGCCATATTTCATGTTAATTCTTATGTTATTTTAAAATATTTGATGAGCTTATTATTTATAACAAAGATTCTTACATTAGCTATTAATCTTATTCTATACGTTTTAGCAATACATTCACGAATGTGTATAAATATGTATTATGTAAAAATTTTATATTCCATTTGCCCCTCTTCCTCTCTTTAAAAAAAACTATGTTTCATTTAATGTAATCTTTACGTAATTTTATCCAACGTTGAGCGGTAATGTCATGGGAGTGTTTCATCAACTGCGTTATAAAAATATTTTCGTATTAGAAATGCAATTTTCATGCATATCTCTTTTCTATCAAGCTACAAAAAAGTCAAATCCAAATTCAAAGTTTGTTGAAATTCCCAGTGAAATGACAAACTTTTCTTTAAACAGCAGAAAAAAAGAATGTTTCAATACTTCGTGTTTCATTAAAAAAAAAATGAGTGTGTTAATTTGTGAAATAAAAGATTAAAAAGTAATGTATTGTTTTTATCATTTAAAAAATATATCTTACCATAATCCTTAACAAGAACACAATACAAATTTCATGAAGCACTATAAAACGTAATTTTTATAGAAAGAAACTAGGCAGACGGTATTACATTTTTAAATTATTTTTTTAATTACAAAACTGATTTTTACGTTGGTGGTGTAGCATTTCGAATATTTTAGAAATAAATACTTTCAAAGAGTTCTCTTTGTTTTTCTAATATCTAACATTTATATCGCACACCAATTTCTACATTGGAATCTATGATTTAAACTCTTTATTTTAAATTTCTTGTTTATTCTTCTTATTAATTTAATGTAACTACTAAAAATAACACAAAGAAAGGGTCAATCCATTTCAAGTGGTCCAGCACTGGTCGCTCGACTATTTAAAAAAAAATCTGAAATTTTTTGTACAACAACCCTAACATGATGGAATTTCAAAATGACCGTTATTTTAATTTTACTATTTTTTGTTTGTGCATGGCGGCCATCTTTGTTTCATCGTGTGCAGCAATTTTCTCAGATACTAGGATACACAAAATTGTAAATATCTCGTCTTTTACTTTCCCAATTGAAATGGGGTTTGCAACATTTTGTTCAAAAAAAAATAGGCTAAATATACAGTGGTAGAAAAATTTTGAAAAATAAATTTTTACAGGTGAAGTTTTAGCACGAAATTTAAGATTTTTTCCAAAATCTATCCGTATGCAAGAGGAAATTTTTCATACAAGGGAAACTGTCAACCTTACACAATCTTTTCTACAAATAGCTGAAACGTGCGTGTACTCATACGCCAAGTCCCAGATCTGAGAGATTTCTCTTTGCGAAAAAAATTCCGAAATTCGTCAAAAATGTCAAAAATCGCACTTTTTAGGCTTTGATATCTCTGGTGGGGCACGAGATAAAAATCTGAAAATCTGGCCTTTGATTGTATTGTGTAGTAGTGTTATATACAAAAAAATTCAAGAAGGAGATTTGACTACAAGCTGAGATATGACATGGACAATACGTGAAAACAATACTGCCATACAATTGTAACATACTATGTAATTGTTTAACAAGACTGTCCACCTTACACAATTTATTATACAAATAGGTCAAAAGTGCGTGTACTCATACACCAACTCCCAGGTCTGGGAGATAATTTCTCTTTGCGAAAAATTTTCCGAAATTCGTCGAAAATTTCAAAAATCGCCCTTTTTAGGCTTTGATATCTTTAGTGGAGTACGGGATAAAAATCTGAAATTCTGGCCTTTGATATTATTGTGTAGTAGTGTTATGTACAAAAAATTTCAAGAAGGAGATTTGACTACAAGTTGAGATAAGACATGGACAATATGTGAAAACAATACTGCCAAACTATTGTAACCGACTATGTAATTGTTCATACCTCCAAAATTTTAAATTAATTATTTATGGTACAAAGTTTTATGTTAATTACAAATATCTTCTTCAAATGCTTCTGTGTCATTCAAACAATTCAGAATGTATGCTTAGCCAATACACTATTTGTCCAGATGAACAAACATACTAGAAATGCTATTGCAACAATTTTACTGGGAACACATTTCAGGAAAAGTAAATTACAGACAATGGGTTGCAATTGATCGAGTTGACATGGTTTCAATTATTAAATCTAGAGAATTTCATTCAAGTTAACAAGGGATGACAAGACTTGGGTGGATTCAAATAAAATTTTGAGAAAGAACAGCCTGATGGACTGACAACAGTAACTGGTCGAATTCATAACATCTCTCGTAAATAGTGTTAAGCTCTTTGGTGAGCATATATAGTATCTTTGTAAATTAAATGTTTATTATTTAACTGTTTTCAACAAACGATATTTTCTGTGTAAATATTTAATAAAAGAGACTAATCTCATTTCTCCTAATTTACTCGTAATAGCATTTCTTAAAATTTTTTTAATCACCGTATCTAAGCTTATAATCAAATCTCCTTCTTGAAATTTCTTGTGCTTAACACTACTACACAATACTATCAAAGGCCAGAATTTCAGATTTTTATCTCGTGCTCCACTAGAGATATCAAAGCCTAAAAAGTGCGATTTTTGACATTTTTGACGAATTTCGGAATTTTTTCGCAATAAGAAATCAGCTCCCAGATCTGGGACTTGGTACATAGTAGGTTACAGTAGTTTGGCAGTATTGTTTTAACATATTGTCTATGTCATATATCAACTTGTAGTCAAATCTCCTTCTTGAATTTTTTTGTGCATAACACTACTACACAATACTGTCAAAGGCCAGATTTTTAGATTTTTATCTCGTGCCCCACCAAAAATATCAAAGCCTAAAAAGTGCGATTTTTGAAATTTTTTGCCGAATTTTGGAATTTTTCTCGCAAAGAGGAATCAACTCCCAGATCTGGGACTTGGTGTGTGAGTACACACACTTTTGACCTATTTGTAGAAAAACTTGTGTAATGTTGACAGTTTTCCTTACATGAAAAATTTCCTCTTGCAAACGGATAGCTTTTGGAAAAAAAATCTTAAATTTTGTGCTAAAATCTCACTTGTAAAAATTTATTTTTCAAAATTATTCTACAACCTTACATTTAGCCTATTTTATTTTGAACAAAATGCTTCAAACCCCATTTCAATTCTGAAAAAAAGACGAGATATTTTCAATTTTGTGTATCCTAGTATCTAAGAAAATCGCTGAACGATGAAACAAAGATGGCAGCCATGCACAAGCAAAAAAAAGTAAAATTAAAATAACGGTCATTTTGAACTTCCGTCATGTTAGGGTTGTTGCACAAAAGATTTCAGATTTTTTAAAAATGGCCGAGCGACCATTTTTATATTTTCTGGACCACTTGAAATGGATTGACCCGAAAGTTAAAAAAAATGACTATTTAATGTTTATATTATGAAGAAAAGTTTAAATAAATGAAATGAACGCTTTAAATACATAATTTAATTGTGTAACGCTTAAAAATTAAGAATAATTAATCAAATCTGTTTTTTTTGGAAAATATAAATCGACTTACTGTGCCTGAAAATTGTATTTATTTTTTTATATTTTTACTCGTACATTTTATTCCTACGGTTACTTTTAAGATGATTTAGTTAGAATGAATTTTATTTTAAACTACATTAAATTTACGAGCATTTGTTTCATTTCCTAAATTAAATATTGTATACAGGGTGATTATAGTTAAGATTTCAAACATCGATAATTTTATATCCACAGGTTAGAATGATTCCAGGTTTCAGCTGAACAATTGTAGGGCAATGGAATTTTGTTTAGCGAAGGAAAAAAATATTTACAAAATGTGCCGATAGATGGCGCTGTCAGAGCAATATCGAGACCAAAAAGGTATTCATTAAAAACAGAAGTATTGTTACACAAAAGAAATATAAATACTACAAAACATTTTTACTGCAGCAATTTACTGCAAATTTATTAGCGAAAAGTCAAGAATTCATGTTTATAGTGACAACATGGAGTAGCGCCAACTTGCATGAATATTGCGCGACTCACACACTGACACTGCTGAAGTGCCGGATGGAGATGGTTATGCAATAGTAACTTTGCCAGTAACGGTGCAGATAATGGGACTAGAGGTGTGCACGGGCCCGGGCTTGGCCCGTGGCCCGTACCCGGCAGATTTAGAATAGTTTTTTCAACGGGCCGGGCCGACAAACAACATAAACGGACCGGGCAAGCAAAAAACTGAACGGGCCAGACATGCCGGGCAAGGCCGAAAAAAAAAAATTTCGGGTCTACCGGCCCGTTCTGAAGATTTTCGCAACAACGATAAAATATGAGCTACTTTCAACAAAAATGGTTTTTACGAGAATAAGCATAAATGTGCGGCACGAGCCATACTAGTTAACAGTATCAATATAAAAATGTACAGTGCAGAGATCGGCATCGGAGAGTTACATTGTGTGTAACCCATTTTAATATTTTTTTAGCTAACTCATGCCGGGCCGAGATCAAGCTTGCATTATTTTTCTACATATAGTCTGACCGGATCGGAGCTAGACCTAATTGTTCTCAAGATCTGTAGGATAGAAAACATGATTTGTAAAATTATTCACAGCGACAGAGATAAAGAACTTATGTTAGCTTATTCGTTGGATATATACTTCTGAACTTTTTTAAATTAATTTCTGAATAATGCGAAAGTTTGACACATTTTCTGATTAATTTTAAATTGTAAAAGTATAAAAGTAATAAGCCTAACTATTGAAGGTATTTGGATTCGAATAGCATTTTTCATTTTTGGTAAATAAAACACTTGTATAACCTTGTTGAGATATAATAGTTTCTCAAATGATTGCACGTTTTTCTCCCTTCCCATGCTATCACTTCCGGAAATTCTTTTCAAAACGCTAATTATGACAGTATTTTATTTGCTTGCAGTATTCTTAAATTGTTTGTACCAAAAAATTGGATAACGCCATTCGATTATATAGTTTCCGAAAAAGATACCTGCTAATCTTAAGAAACCATAATTATATCATAAAAATCCGATTTTTTTAGAAATCGTAGAAATTGTAACGGGCCAAAACGGGTCGGGCCGGGCTCGGGTCTGAAAATTCCGTCCCGTGCAGACCTTTAAATGGGACTCGCAGGCGTGATCGCCTCCAAGAAAAACGGATCGACGATAAACGCTACCGTTACACCGCACTACACAGTGACTTTCAGACTGAAGAGGTAATGGCTGTAGCTGAGCCGGATTTTCGGTCACCCATATCCTGCAATTTTGCGTAATTACAGATCCTAGCAAATGAAAGTGGGCTTCTTTAGATTACAGGATTTTCTTTGGCCATCCGTTGTCCACATCTATCCGGCCAAGAATTGTAGTGCAACAGATTGACATGCTCCCAGGTTAACAGATAACAAATAATGAGCATGAATTTTCTTGTACGGATAAAAGTGCAAAATGTTTCGTAGGATTTTACGCATCGTGCTGTTCAGATATCCAGCATTCCGTCAATTTCCAGTTTTCCGTCAAATGCGAAATCCAGCATTAGTGTCAGTGTGTTTTTGTAATGCTGTAACCACAACTTCCACTGCCACAACAAAGACTGGTTTCCTTCCTCTACCCTTTTTAATTTGAAATGAATCTCTTCGAATTTAGTAATCATGAACTATTTTTTCCTTCGCCAAACAAAATTCCATTGCCTAACGATTGTTGTTCTGTTAAAATGTCAAGTCATTCTGACCAATAGTTTTAAAATTATAAATTTTTGAAATCGTAACTTAATTTATAATCACCCGGTATGTTAAAAAAAAACCATTATTGTTTCAACTTGCCTTCACCAAGAGAACATTGATGATGAATAATAAGGTCTAAAATCATCTCCTCTTTTGTATGATGAATTTAAAAATCCCAAAACTCGTATTTAATCGTCAACATTTAAAAAAAAGATGTTAATTTAGTTGCATAATGCATTTATTTTACTAAAACTAAAATGTCTAAGACTATTTTCTACAGATAAATTGCGCCTTTGTTTAGTTTGAAATGCATGTTATGCATACGTAAAAGTTATATATATGTAAGATTAAGCTCTTACATTAAATAAAAAATACAAAAGTAATTTCCAATCAAAACAATTCTCTTTAGCAGATAATTTTGCATTTTTAAAACGATTTATATGATTATCAAATTAAAGTTTGAGATTATAATTTAATCAATATTTGTTGCATTATGTGACACAATCCTAAAATACGGAATTAATCAGAAAGTAGAGGTTTCAAGGAACACGTTTATTTTTAATTATAAACGAATTATTTTTATTGACTGCATATATAGTTGTTTACTGCTTGTATAAAGGCAAACCGATTAAATAATTGGGAAGTACAAGGAGTAAAATGCTTATAATTTTCTTTTAGTAGTAACCTGATATGGCAATACAGCATATGAAAAAATATAATTAAAAACATTTTATAAATAGTAAAGTAAAATCTTTTAGTCATTGAGCCAGAGGCTCGTGTGGTTTCATATCTGGGGACTTGATAAACTATTACTTTTTGGATTAACCACAACAATAGCACATCTTTTATCAATGATACATTCAAAAGGAGGGTAGCTTTTGGGCGCCATATTGAAAAATGGGCGCCGTCGGTCGTTGAGTTAAGCGGTCATGCGGTTTCATGTCAGCGGACCTGGTAAACCACACATTTTTGGATTCATGACAACATCAGCATTTCATTTGTTCATGATACATTGAATACTAGGGTAGTTTATGAGCGCCATATTGGAAAATGGGCGCCATCGTTGAGGCGGGGACTCTTGTGGTTTCATGTCAGCGGACTTCTTACACCATACAATTTTGGATTCACGACAGCATCAGATTATCATTTATCTATATTTTCAAAATGAGAGTAGCCAATAGATGCCATATTGAAAAATGGCCGCCCATGTTGAGCCAGGGGCTCGTATGGTTTCATGTCAGAGGACTTGTTAAATCATACACACATATTTTTGTATTCACCGCAACACCATAATGATATTTATCCATACTTACAAAACCAAGGTAGCTTATGGGCGCCATATTGGAAAAAGACTGAAGTCATTGAGCCAGGGGCTTGTGTAATTTCATGTCAGAGCATTTCGTAAATCATACATTTTTATATTCACCACAAGACCAGCCACAACATGATATTTATCCATGTTATTTTCAAAATCAGAGTAACCAATGGAGGCCACACTGGAAAAATTTTCCGATAAGTACGGTGATAGGAAAGATTTTCTTAGTTTTACACGCTGTAAAATTAACAGGACGATTAAAGAGACAATAAGTAAAGACACAGGAATTAAACATTACATCAAAGTTCAGTCAAAGACCTGCTACAGTTAAGAGATATTTTTGACACTATGGCAGAATTTTTTCACGTGATACGTGAAAAGACTGAAATCAGTTCATCAGAAAAACCTATTCTACTTCCGGAGCAGTCTTTGAGCAAGATCCAGAAATACGAAGATAATATCTCATATTTACAGAACATGATCATCAATGAAAAGAAATATAGACAGGGTAACAGAATCAATTTGAACAATTACAAATCCAGAAATTGTCGAAGACATGTTTAAAATTTATGAGATGGCTGAAGAAATTTACGAGACTTTCAAGAGAAAATCTGTCTGAAGACTCAAAGACAGAAGGATATTTCAAATCTCCGAAGATAAAGAAGTTAAACACCTTTTCTGACTTGAAGACGAAAGAGCATCTAAAGTCAAATAAATCAGAGTTTGTTGCCAAAAATAAAATAAATCTGTTCGCTCAGATGAGATGATTATAGCAAAGCGAAGAAATTTCGATATAAGTATTGTCTTTTCCTACCATCTCAAGCTTCTTCTATAATCCTTAGCAACCCTTGATGGTTCGATGTGAAAAACTGAAAACTGAAAATGATGTATGTTATGACAAAATTGCACTGCTCAAAGAATGCAAATGATGGTGTTATTAATATAAATTACAGAATGTGCTTTGTTCAGAGCTACCGTGGGAGCTAAAATCATTTGGACAACTAGCAAGTAACCTGTTTTTTGAAAAAAAAATTATACAAATACATCATTTCAAAGCATAGATGTTTTATTTAATACATACAGGCAGTTGTCGGTAAAAAAAAAGTACAAAAAATATGAACTGTCGGTGATGTTATAAAAAATATACACTCTCAGACAAACAGTACGGAAATGGAAACGGATTTAATCTGATGATGAGAACAAGAAAAAGCTTATGCATTTCATTTCTCAAGAATCGCAGGATAAACATTATCTGAAATAGTTACGAATGTTGTAAGTTTTCAACGGAGAAAATGCTATAAATTCACGAAATAACTAATTGAGGAATCCACTAAATTAACTTGCTTCCAAAAAGAGATAATACGAAACTTATATTTCACGCACACCATTCTTTAGCGTCTGGATTTAGAAATATTATTATTATTTTTACACTATTTTCTTTAGAAAACGATTTGAAAAACTAGGAAGGTTTACTATTTGCTAAATTTTGGATCCAATGACAGGGTAAAGGAAAATATAACAGTTTGGGCGAGATGCATCGACTTCTAGGTAAAGAGATATACAATGCATCCCTTGAAATGCACTCACTGTCAGGAACGTTGCAGTAAGTGCTTTTACAGGCAAGGGAAAATGATGAATCAGAACACAAAATTCTAAGATGCGCATAAGGCGTTAGATACTGAAGCTGATTATTAGAGGAAACAAAGAAAAAGTTAGAGCCGTAAGTTTACAACCTTGATTATGGAAAGCAAAAATACTTAGATATCAAGAAATTACGCTAAATTGTGTGTATTTTTCTGTAAAAAAAGAAATCTGTGGAGTCGCATTGCCTTTTGCCATGTATTAATACACTCTGCCTAAAGGTAATTACCTCGGTCTTGTTCGGCAGAATTGCCTATAGGCTTATCCTGATCTTCTATCCCCAGATAAATATGGTTGGATTTTTGAACAGGTAGTGAGGGAAAAGGCTATCTAGAGATCCAGTGGAATGTCAGTCCTCTTCCTCCTGAAGCTGCTTTGGAACTTGTGTCATATTCTTGTCCAAGAACATGTATCACACTCACTGTAAAAACAAAATACCCAAATTGGGTTGAAAGATTTTTGGGTACAGCACTGTTCCAATTTAGAAAGTTCAGTTTGTAGCACAAAATCGTTTTAAATAAGTCTGATATTTAATGACATTAAAACAATTACAATATCTTAGATACTATATACATTGTACCTCAGAAATTTTGATTAATTTAATGTAAATAAAGATCTGCTCTGTTTTGAACCATTTTGGGTTATCTATTTTGGGAGCAATACTCTACCATTTTGGAATCCTCACTGTACCATTTCAGGAAAATTACTATACCCAGAAATCTTTCAACCCAATTTGGGTCTTCAATTTTTACTGTGTACTATGTGCGTGTCTATTTAATAACCTCATGTGCAAGCATATGTGGAACACAGAATTGTTCTATGACGATTGAAGTTTTTTAGATATAGGAATGTGAAGCAATCATGATAGAAGTGCAGAAGAGTAAGATTTTTGTTATTTATTAACCCTTTCGAGATCAGCATATTTTGTAAAAAAATTCTTCAATCGACATTACTTTTTTTGAAAAAAATTAAATTTAGTTTAGCAAACAAGAGAATTTTTAGTAAAATAAGGAAAATTTTACTTTTTAATGGTATAAAAAACAAGCGATGGAAGCACGTTTTGAAACTGCATGTATGCACCCGTGGTTCCGAAAGAGTTAAATTCTTAACAGACTAATTACAATAGTTTTATCAGTACTACTTTTTTCTTGAATTGCTGTGTCTTATCCAAATGAATAACATGAATATAATATGCATTAAAATGCAAAATAAGATTTCGATTTTCTTTCATCGTAGAAGTTTTTTGATCGGTTCATCCTATTGAAAATTTTCATTATCATATTAAAATTTTTTCAAGAAATATATAATTTGTATAAATTTATATGTTCAATAATATTTGTTCTCTGCATTTTTTTATTGAAATTTAATTATGTGATAATGATTTTAAAAAAATCATTTGTATCTAAGTGCGATAGATTGCACCAATCTTTTCAATATGGCGTCTATATATACCCCAGATTTAATAGAATCATTATAAAATAAACTCCTTGGACCATTATGAATCCAAAAAAGGACATATCACCAAGTCCCCAGAGATGAAACCAAAAACCCTAATATTGGCTTCTGGCTCAACGACTATTTGTTTAAACTATATACGTTGAAATAAGATGTTGTTGAAATATTATTAAATGCATTTTAGCGGGTGGTAGTTAATTATTTTAATTTAATTTGAACTATTTATCAGGGGTCGTACAATTCTAGGAATTTTTCAGGACAAATATCAGTATTTATTTATAGAAACATACATCTAGATCCAACGTACGAAATGACACTTTATTTTAAGAAGATATTTTCTATGAGAAAATACTGGTGCTGAAGATTTTCTTGGTCTTAAAATTTCAGGACATGTACGACCCCTGGTTTATAGTTCGGAGACTCTTTATAAATTATATTTGCATTATAAGAAATTAAACTGTATAGAAAGTAGGAATAATTGCATTTATCATTGTGATTTCACAATAAAATATTAGTTGCCTTCCAAATTTTAAGTACTGCAGAATAAAGAGCAAAATATTGTACATAATAAATAAAAATTGTTTGGGTTTTCATTGTTCCAAAAATACTTAATTTTCCTGTTATTCAGAGGCATAAAAGTAATCAATTATATGAATAAAATATGCTGTCAAGAGCTTAATTTGGTTGCATTATACAAAGGTTTCTATTTAATGATTTAATTAACCCGAAAGATGCAATATAATTCATTGTGAATTCATTCCGTTCGTATATATCCTATTCTGTTATTCAGAAAGCATTATAATCAACATCTAACGCATGATTTCTAAGCACAAGAGATCTTCATAAAAGCTTCAATATAAGCATACAATTCGCTATTGTGTTAATTGAAAGAGGAAGCTATCTATATACATAATATTGAATAGTAATTATATTCATGAGGTTATATTATCTTGAACTTCATAAATGAGAAATTTGCCGTAATTGCCTATTGTGGAATACATAATGACGTCAACATTTTCATCGATATAATTAAGCGTCTAGCATGGAATAATATATTTTGGTAAATATGTGTGTTACACACTAAACAAAAATTGTAGCTTAAATTACAGCTTAAAAAAGTAATTTAATTTAATTTATTTGGAAAAAGAAACATTGTCACATACTTAAAAAGTATGGTGTTTATGATTAGATAGATTATTTATTTGCATTGCATTAATTTATAAGGCGATTATTCAATCCAATGCTCTTCCAAGTGAGCCATTTCGCTCACTGAATGACTAGTCAAGAACTGGAAGAATTAGTACTAATTCACCCAACTAAACTTAAGGATCATACAATCTGGACTGATACTTTGGATCAGCTCAACAGAAAATCAAAGGCCAATAAATGGATGGGCAGAAAACGCTACATACGAAGTTACATTACAATAATTTATAGCACGAATATTTAATCGGTAAATGAATTGTAACATATGTAAATTTTCAAGTGGGTGAAAAAGTCAGGGCCAGGATTCGAACAAGGTACACTGTTAAAAAAGGGTCAATCTACTAAAAAAATTTAATAATCCTTGAAATTACTGAAAAAAAAATAGTAATCTTACTCGGTTACAAGAAAATGTGTAAGAATTACTAGAAAAAAGTTAGCAACGAATAGAGTCAATAGTTTTATATTTTTAATAGCTTTACTAAAACTCAATTGCTGTGGCCGTGGTAGCCTAGTGGTCATAGCACCGAACTCGAAGTTGAAAGGTCCCGGGTTCGATGCTGGACGTCGCCAGATACGCACCGAATGCATGCAGTATGGAAGTACTCGTTAAATAAAGGGATTATAAAAATCCTGTCGGAGCAGGTAGCAATGTTTGGTGCTGCCATCTATTTCGGCTTTGTCGAAAATCTTCGTTCGTCTTCTTACCCACTGGATGCAGCTCGAAGGAAGCTCCTGCCCTTCGGGCACAGGTGATGGTTATTAAAAATATTTTTGGAGCTATTCCTAAAATTTGATTGGTGGCTCATACTAAAAAGTTTTAAGTTAGTTGTACAAAAAATTCTTTTGTTCAGTTTACAAAAGAAATGTTTGTTTCACTTGCAAAAATAAAGTTTATAATGGTTACTAAAAAAATCTGTGGAACACAAATTTACTAAAAAATTTTTAGTAACCTCTTGATTTTTTTTACAGTGTATGTACTAGCTGAAACGGTCAATGCTCTTCCAGCGGAGCCATACCTGATGAATACTGAAGGACTAATTCACCCAAATATCCTTAAAGATCATACAAACTGGATGAATACTTTGGATCAGCTCAACAGAAAATCGAAGGCCAATATATGGAATTGCAGAAAATACTGCATAAAAATTATATTACAATAATTTATAACACAATTATTCAATCGATAAATGAACTGTAACACATGTAAATTTTCCACGTGGGTGAAAAATTCCGGGACAGGATTCGAACCAGGGATGTACTCGCACAAGCCGCCAATCTATATTATAAAGGCCAAGCGTATCTGTGCGTAACGCGTACGTCATTTTGCGAATGGCAACACTTTCAGATGCAATTCGGTTTGCAATTATCGGTAGTGCAAATTGTATACTTCTAAACATCGCATATTTTTAGTTTTTACACCATCGTATAGAGAAAAATACGTATTTTTAAATGCAATTTGTTTGAAAGCTGTATCTCAATTTATTCTCCATATATTATTATTTTTTATTATTTTTAGTACGAATTTTGTAGTTGTGGCAACAGAAATAAGGCATTTTCTCTTAAAATTGTTAAAAATTGAAATGTGAGCATGTAAATTTTGAGAAGATTAAAATTATGACGGGTTTAGATTTCACATAAAATTCTAGGATCATGTCAATTTGAAAAAAAAAAAAATCATGCGCATTTATAAAAAACATAAAAGCCTCAATTGATAACTTCATCTTAACAACTCCCAGGTAAAAAAGTCAGCAAAAAACCTTTAAAAAAAACCTTCAGGGAAGCTCAAGGTATTTCGGACAAAAAAAAACCTGAAAGCTACCTTAAGGTAAAAAACCTGTATTTCCCCTCCACATTTTTGTCCGAAATACCTTAAGCTTCCCTGAAGGTAATAAAACCTGCGTAAACCCTTGATACTTTGTCCGAAATACCTTACACTTTCCTGAAGGTAATAAAACCTGCGTAATTCCTTGACACTTTGTCCGAAATACCTGAAGTTAGCCTTTAGCCCCGCTTAGCCCCACTAGGGGAAACCCTGAGAGGTGTCCCCCTGGGGAGTGGCAAAATGGGGGTAGGGGGAAAGGAGGTGCATAACATGTATAAGGAGTCACAGGTTTTCCAACAATATGTCACATGTGGGGGGCAACAAAATTTAGAAAATATACCCTTCGGGGGGGGGGGATAAATGAGAAAAGAGAAACTGTTGATGCATAAAAAGATTAAAGTAGTTACATGCCTTTCAAAAGGTATGTCACAACAGGGATATCAGCAAAAGAGCCCTGCTTTGAATCCCTCGAAAAATTATGCTCCTTGAAATGTCCTCTTTCCCCCTTTCTTTGAAATTTTTAGATATTATACATATTTATCAGAACACCATAAAAAAAGGATCTAAAATGATAAAAACGCTACAATTTCAAAAGCATATGAAAAGCAGAAAAAATAATGAAATTCTTCGTTCGTCCAGAGGAAAAATCTGCGAAATTTATCCGTTGACCCAATGAAAAAAATTGTAAATCAATTACAGCTGCAAATTTTTTTAACATGTAGGAATAAAATGTTTCAAAACTCATAAATCAGTAATGCGAAAAAAATTGATACAATATTTCACTCTTTAAAAAAATTCACAATATTTCCCAGTCAATTATTTGAAAAAAAAAAAAAAAAAAAAAAAGAGAGAGAGAGAGTTTCTTTATTCCGTTACTTTAAAATAATGAGAAATTTAACAATCTGCTGCAGTAAAAGAAACTCACCAGTGAATTGTGAGAAAAAAAAAAAAAAAAAAAAAAAAAAAAAAAAAATATTGAGATTTTTTAGTCGGTGGCAGGAGAAAAAAAATGCAAAAATTTTAAGCCGATTTCTGGTGAAAAATCGTTAAATGAGTCCCACTGAATATTGCATAATGAATAATAATTAATGTAAAGAAAAATATTGCATAATAACATTTTAAATAGGGAAAAGTCACAAAATTAATCTACCACAGGAAAACATTTCAAAATTTTACCGATAAAAAAAGTGTAAACAAACCAATTCAAAATATTTTTTTCTGAACAAGGTACATAATAGTCCTTTTATAAAAATTGCCTTTTTTTCTTTTTTAGAGCAGCTCTTTTATATATATATATATATAAACAACATAATTTTAGTATATATTTGAGATAAAAATTACGGAGGGGGGGGGGAGAATTTTCAAAAAAGGGAGCAGTTGTACATTGTTAAATAATTTATACATATATATATTTTTTTAAAGTTCATTTTTCACAATAAATTTTAATATTTTCTGTGACTGATTGATTTTTTGGAGATCTTCCCAATTCACTGATGAATTCAGCGATTTTTTTGCCTGTAATCAAATAAAGAATTTTGCTTTTTTTTTTTTTTTGTTAGAAATGTTATTTCTGTCATTAGGCTGCCGAAAAGCTTTGCAAAATTGTCAATCGTTTTTGTGAAAAAATCGAGAAATTCACCAAACAGTTGACTATGATGAAAAAAAAATTATTCAGTCCGTCAAAAATAAATACTTGTTTTGCCATTAAGTCGCGAGGGAAAACAGGGAAATTCACCAACTGTTTACTGGTTAAAATGAAATTTTTGGACCACCTGAGGGAGGGGGGGGGGGGGAGGAATCTGCACCTTGCCTGTCCTCATACACAATTAAAGTTATTGACCGTAATAGCCTAATGTGAAAAAAAAAAACCTTAAAAAGTAAAAATTTTTTAATAATAATTAAAATGCTAGCAAAATATATGTGAACACTCCCATAAGATTAGCATTAGCTTGAGTGTTTTAAATCTTAAATAGTCATGCAAAGAAATTGAACTGCTAATGTTAAAAATTGGGTTACTGTTTACTTTTCGATTTTTATTACAGATTATGTATATATAAAGCTTCTTTTACTTTCACATATCTCAGAAGGATGCTCCCATAGAATTAACATTAGCTTGTGAGATTCTTTGTATATCATAAATTTAAATATATACATTTTTGTATGATAAAAAAAACATTCTTCAATCTGTCAAAAAAAAAAAAAATGCCTGATTCACTTATTGATTACATGTGGAAAGAAAACTCACAAGTTTATCCAGTAAGTTGTGCAGAAAAATAGGGAAATTCGGCAGCTGTTTACAAGATAAAATGAAATTTGTTGACCATCTGCATGGGGGTGGGGAACCTGCACCTCCCATGTCCTCATACACAATAAAATTGATCAACTGTAAGAGCTTAATGGAAAAAAAATCCCCAAAAAATAAATAATAACTAAAATGCTAGCAAAAAATATGTAAACTTCCCCATAAGATTAACATTAGTTTAAACATTAAAAATCGAAACTGGTCATGCAAAGAAATTGCATCACTAATGTTAAACCTATGAGAGCATTCTTTAAAAAAATTTCTCACTTGCATATTGATAATTTTAAATGTTTTTTTTTTCTTGCTCAGAACAGCTGAGATTGAATTATAATTGGGCTACTGAATACTTTTTGATTTTTAGTACAGATTATATATATAATTACTTTTACTTTCACATACCTCAAAAGGTTGCTCCCATAGGTTTAACATTAGCTTGCGAGTTTCTTTGTATATCATAAATATATACATTTTTGTATGAAATGACTAACATATTCTTCATTTACCACTCCCCCCCCCCCCCCCGCCTTTCATTTTGCCACCATGGGCACGTGTGGGAAGAAAAAAAATGAAAAAAGTCATACAAGTGTTGGTATAATATAAATAAATAAAAACAGCAAAAAAAAAAAAAAAGCTGAACTTTTACAGCTTCACGGACTTTTGACAAAATTAGCATTTTCTCGCAGCGATTTAACAAAATTAGCACTTTTCTGTAATTTTTTAATGAAATTAGTGTTTTTTGTGAACATTTTACAAAAATTGCACTTTTTTCTACGATTTTTTCAATGAAATTTATATTATCCATAATCCTTTAGCGATATTCAGTTTTTCTCACCGTTTTTGACAAAATTTACATATTTTTCACAATCTTTCGAGTATTTTCTGCAATATTACACCATAATTCGTGTATTTTCTGTGATCTTTTGTCAAAATTTGCATACTTTCCAAGACCTTTCGTCAAAATCTGCATATTTTCTGAGATCTTTCATCAAAATCCACATATTTTCTGAGATCTTTTGAGAAATTTCCCTTTTTTCCACGATCTTTCGATAAAATTAGTGAGTTTTCTTCAATCTTTCAAAAAATTCATGATTTTCCACCGATCATTCTTCAAAATACGTCTATTTCCTGTTATCTTTCTACAAAAAACTTCTACTTTCCTCGATCTTTCGGCAAAATTTGCAATTTTCCGTGATCTTTTGGAAAAATTCGTGCATTTTCCAAGTTCTTTCATCAAAATTTTCATATTTCTGCTGATCTTTCAAATAAAACCGCATATTTTCCCTGATTTTTCGACAAAATTAGAATATTTTCTTCGATCTTCCGAAAAAGTTTGAGTATTTTCCACGATTTTTCAACAAAAATTTGAGTATTTTTCCTAATCCTTTAACAAAAGCTGCGTCTTTTTCCGTAATCCTTTGACCGAAATCGCATTTTCCTTTCCGCAATCTGTTGAAGAAAACTCCGCTAATTGACTGTTTGAAACTGACTATTTTTTTTCCACGATCGTTAAACAAACTTATAGGTTTTTTTGCGATCCTTTAGAGAAATTTGCATTTTTTCCTACAGTCCTTTGAAGAAATTTTCTCAATTTGGTGCAGTTAGTATTCATGTTTTTGTTGTATTTACACCTTCCTTCCCTCAATAAGAAGGCCAACAAATTATAATGCATATTTGCATCGATCCCAGGGATGATAAAATTCATTCCCGAAAAAGGCGGAATTCAGCATTTCTGCAGAAAAGTAGAATGTATGCGTAAGTCAACCCACAAAGATAAATCCAAAAACTCACCATGTTATAAAATGGGTTGTAAAAAATGCAAATTTTGATAAGTGACCGTGAAAAAAATGGAAAATTTAAAACAAATTTCATCAAGATCCCGAGAAAAAGACAAATTTCAACAAGCGATGCTGAAAAAAAATCTGCAAATTTTCTAGGCAGATTGCTAAAAATGATAAATATTGTAAAAAGATTACAAAAATGACTAATTTTGTCAAAGAATTGGGAAAAAACTATAAATTTTGTTAAAAAAAATCCCCCCAAAACGACACATTTCAACAAAAATCCTGAAAAAAAATACAATATTTGTAAACAGATTGCAAAAAAAAGGTGAATTTCATTAAACGATCATGAGAAAACACCTCAGTTTCTATAGGTATCGGAGAAAAAAATGTGAATTTCGTTAAAAAATTGTGAAAAATCTCAGAAAAACAGTAAATTTTGACAAAAAATCCTAAAAGACAAAATTTGTAAACAAATCTAAAAAAAGGCAAATTTTATTAAAAAAGATGAGAAAATGACTTTTTTGTTAAAATATTGTGAAAAAACTACTAAATTCGTCAAGAGGTCGCGAAAAAACACAATTTTTATCCATGTATCGCAAAAAAAAATGTGAATTTCGTCAACGGATCGTGAAAAAAGAAGGCAAGTTTTGACAAAAAAATCCCTAAAAAACAAATTTTGTAAACAGATCACGAAAAAAAAAACCCAGCAAATTTCATCGAAAGAAATTCTGGAGTCTATTGCTTTTAAATACAGTAAACTCCCTCAAATCCGCACTCCTAAAATCCGCAACTCTGTAAAATCCGCACATATTTTACGGATGTAAACATTGAAACATTCAGTTCAGATGTAGGTGCAAAAATTGATTTTTTTTTTCAGTTTTATATCAGTTCCATACATTTTTTAATTAATGATGTTTGTTAAGGTTATTGAATTCATGTTTTTTCATGAAGAAAGAATAATTTATTTCTGAAAAAATAAAGATATTGCTAATGTCATTGGTAATCACAATCTTACCAAATATATTTATGTATTAATCAAGCTTTTTCAGTTATTAAGTCTGGCTAAACCTGAAATAAAGTTTCATTATATTATGATCCTGGTGTGAATTAGTAATGTACCTTTATGAGGCAAGTTTCATTGAATAATTTAGGAAAAACGCATTTCCTCTTTTATAATGAATATTTAATTGTACATTATTGATTATTAACTTGATCTTTCCTTTTAGTATATTGATCATTTTTTAAAATATTTAAATTTTTATTATTTTAGTTTATTACTTTTTAAAATATTTTAGTATATTGTATGCATTCATTATATTTTTGATTTTATTATTAATTACATTCAAATTATTTTAAAAAAATGTAAACAAAGCAATGACCAGAAATCTGCAAAATTCTAAAATCCGCAAAACCTCTGGTCCCAAGCTGTGCGGATTTGAGGGAGTCTACTGTATAGTGAAATTTGTTAATCGGTAAAGAAAAATAAAATCATAAACATGGAAATTCGCTAATTCCAAAAATACAATATTTATCTTATAAAATAAATAAAAATTCACTTACCTTTATTTTAAATACTTGTACAACCTTTCAAAAATTTTTAGAAAATGCATTCTAAAATCTTACTTTTAGATTTTTGTCATGTAATTAACATTGTTTTCAAGTTTATATTTATTCATTATATTATCGAATTATCAACATCTAGCACAGATATAATTTTATTTGAAAACAAACATATCAAAATCATTTAAAGCAGTGTTGAACTCCTGGACAAGCCCGGGAGACATTCCCCATTGGAGCAATGAAATATTTCTCTCCACCCCCCCCTCCCCAAGATTTGAGACTGTGTTTTCAATTACCCCTCCCCCCCCCCCACACACACACATAACCCCCACATTCACAGAAATCCCTTCCTGCAAAAAAGTATTTGAATTTAACAGTGATATACAAAGTGGAATTCTGGTTACAATAATTAAAATCAACGTTTAACACACAATAAATAAAAACAGCTATTATTACTATTATTGGAATTCTGATATTGTATATGTGGTTCATTTATTGAATTTTTTTTTTCTTCTACGAATGAAACAGATAAATGTTTTTCTGAAGTCTGTTTTGTGCCCGTTCCAAAATAAAAATTTTATTTCAGAATTTTTCTCACCAGTGGCAGATCTAAGGGGGGGGGTCATGACCCCCCCCCCCCCTGGAGCTCTTCAAAGAGTGATGCACAGTGTAAGTAAAAAGTGCTAAAACAAGAACGCAAAATAACGTCTAATCGAAAGAATTTGCACTTTTTTCGAAACTAATCAAGAAAATTCATGAATTTTCCACGCCTAATCGACATAATTCACAATTTTTCCACACCCAATTGGTGAAATTCACAATTTTTCAATGCCTAATCGACGAAATTCACGATTTTTTCGGGTGTGATCGACGAAATTTGAGATTTTTCTTCACTTGGTTGAAAAAATTCACGATTTTTCCGGCCTAATCCACAAAATTAGCACATTTTTCCGTTCTTGTTCGATGAAATGCGAACTTTTCCACACATGAACTATGAAATAAGTGTTTCTTAATTGACTGACAAAATCTGCTTTTATACCTGCCGTAAATTGATGAAATCCGTGATTTTCTTCTCGCGATAAACTGACAAAACTCACGATTGTTCCGCAGTCACTCAGATTTTTTTTAATTTTTCCACGCATCATCGACAAAATCAGCGGTTTTTCCGTGCCCTATCAACAAAATTCGGGAGTTTTTTGTACTCGATCACGTGAATTCATGTTTTTTACGAAGGCGATCAACCGTATTCACGATAATTTCTTTCCCTATCGATAGAATTGTCAATTTTTGTTCGCCATATCAACGTAATTCGCGATTCTTTTCATTCCTGATCGACTGTATTTGCGCTTTTTATGAAACTGATCGACCATATTTGCGACTTTTTCATTCCTGATTGACAAAGATCGCGTTTTTTCCGTGCCCTACCAAAAGCGATTTATCGTTCCCAGTCGACTAAATTCGTGCTTTTTACGAAAGCGATCGACAATATTCAGGATTTTTCTGTGCCCAATCGATGAGATTCGAGTCTGTTTCCGTTCTTGTCCATGAAATACGCATTTTTCTTAACTGACTGATGAAATCTAGATTTTTTCCCTGCCGTAAATTGATGAAAACTGATTTTTTTTTCTCTCGCGATAAACTAATGAAACTCGCTATTGTTCTGCAGCCGCTCAAAAAATTTTTTGATTTTTCGCATCATCGACAAAGTCTTCGATTTTTCCATGCCCTATCAACGAAATTAGCGACTTTTTTGTTCCGAATCGACAAAATTCACGAGTTTTTTGTACCTAATCTCCCGAATCGCTCTTTTTATGAAGAGAATCGACTTACATTCGCAATAATTTCTTTCCCGATTCACGAAATTGGAAATTTTTGCATTCCATATCAACTCGAAATTAACAATTTTTTTATTCCCAATCAACAAGATTCGCGATTTTTCTGTTCCCGATCGAATAAATTCGTGCTTTTTACGAAGCGATCGAGAAATTGGAGATTTTCCCTGCTTTAGTAATGAAATTTGTGATTTTTTTGTACCAGATATACAAAATCAGTGATTTTTTGTGCTCGATCAACAAAATTTGCGACTTTTCAGAGACATACAGACAAAATACGAGATTTTTTGAAGGCCGATAGACAAAACTGGTAATTTTTCAATGTCTAGTTGACGATATTTTCGATTTTTCAGCGCCCGATCAACGAAATTCGCGTTTTTTTTGTGCAGTAAACAGGCAACTTTTCTGCAACCCAGTGGCGTAGCTATGTTTTTTGGCGCCCGGGGCCAGCAAGAAATTTTGCGCCCCCATCCCAATATAGATATATAACAATTTCTCTCAATTTTGCGCCCCTAGGCCTCGGCGCCCGGGGCGGACGCCCCCCTTGCCCCCCCTTAGCTACGCCACTGCTGCAACCTATTTCAAGTATTATGAAGAAATTAGATTTTTTTTCCTTGCCCGATAAACGAAATCTGAGATTTTTTGTGCCTAATCGACAAAATTCGCAATTTTTTTCATACCCGATTGGCGAAATTTGCCACTTTTTATCGTAATTCCGTTTTCACAAGATTTACTGTATTTTAAAATTGTTTCATTAAATCATCTGACAAAAGTTGTGACCCCCCCCCCCCTGGAGGTTGGGCTGGATCCGCCCTTGTTTCTCACGCTGTTTTAGAAGGGTGCAGTTGCTGAACCCTACCTGCCCATTGCTTTACAAAATAGTACTATTTCTGTCCTTCATTTAAAAAATTTGCACGCTTGTAACCTCTCAATAAAAAATAAAGTTCCCTTTTGCAATAAAAAAAGGGCTTACATATTCCTTGCTGTAACAATTTTGATTAAAAAATTTAAAGTTTATATTATAGAACATATTTTTTTTAAATAATTTGCAGTCTACAAAAAAAAAATATATTACACAGAAGGTGCAGGCAATTTCTTATCATATTTTATAAGCTGACTATTTACAACACAATTACTTTAAATCATTATTTTTTCAATTATCTATAAAACTATTTACAGATTAATAATTTTACCAGAAATATTTGATAATATGCATAAAAAGATTAAGATATTTTCGATAACTTGATTGACACTTATTTTTAATACATCGGAGAAGTAAAATCAATATCAATACAAAAAATAAATAAATAAAAAAATACATATATACATGAAATTCTTTGCAATGAACAGGGCTAAATTACGTATGGGTTATTTGAATTCCCTGTAACTGACATTTAATTACCTCCTCTTCTATTAAAATATTAAAAAACAAATCTAAAATTAAATAATAAGAATAAAAAACTTAATCTAAAAATTCACTATTAGTATTCTTTATATATTATATTATATATTCTTATATATAGTCTTTAATATTGAATAGCTAAAAATACACTAAATGTTCATTTCTCCAAAGGGATTTTTTTAAGAAACGTGGGACTTTTCATGCTTAAATTTTCGCCAAGTATTAATTTTAAACTTGTCGGTTTATACATTTAAAAAGATTAATAAAAGTACAAAGAATGACTCCAATGTTAGCTAAAAAAGAATAACAAAATAATAAACAAACGAACGGACGCGACTAGACACGAGAGCGATTATCATCCCGCCAAACGAGCGGTCAGTTTGTTTACAAAGTGGAGTAGAGTTGAGAAGATTTCAGTCGCGATATCAGTCATGACATTTCGCTAGTAATCAAACTACAAATTATATTTAAATTTATATTTAAGAAGAAATTAAAGATAGCAATTGTCCTGACGTCACCATCTTGGAAGCGTTTAAAGTAAAATTGATCTTGTCTGATAGAAAAGAAGTTTAATCATGGGCGCCACCCACTGAGCTATTAATATAAATGGATTTTCTTTAAAATATCGATATATATAACACTAAATGTATGGACATTTTATGTGACAAGAGTTGAATTTCGGGGCATGAAAAGGGGGGGGGGACATATTTTTAAAACTTCAGATGCAGTTTTTGGACGGATCTCTCTGTTAAATATTATTTATCAAATATAGAAATTTCAAAGGGATTTCTTATTGGAGGTGGGATGAATTTTCTTTGGGGAATTTTCGTGCGTGTTTGAATACGATTTTAAATAGTAATGAAAGGGATTTAAAATTAATTTGAAGGTTTTCTTAGGGAGAATTTTTGTTAGTTGAAATTTTTGTATGTATTAGAATTCGAGGGGCTATTTTACTGCGGAAATTTGAGGAAAAATTATGAAAAATTTTATGGTAAAAAATAGATTTCAAGAAAATTTCGTGGTTTTTTTTTAATTATTATTTATTTATTTTTTTTTTTTATTTAACGAGGAGACTTTCAAATAATTTTGAGATTTTTGTTTTCTTTAAAGGGATTTGTTGATGGGAATGAAAAATAATAATTTTAAATGGTAATTAAAAATCTTAACGAGGAAGCCTTAAAATAATTTAGATATTTTTATTTCTAGAACGGGATTTTTATATCGCTATTTTAAATTGAAATTTAATTAAAAATTTGAATGAAGGGCGTTAAGAATTTTCCATTTAACCGCTAACGGGATTTTTGGATGGGACTGGAAAATTGTAATTTAAATGGTAATTAAGAATCTTAATGAGGGGACTTTAAAATAATTTGAAGATTTTTCCTTTCTTAGAACGGAATTTTTATATCGCTATTTCAAATTATAATTTAAAATAATTAAAAATGTTAACAAGGATAATTAAGAATTTTTTATTGAACCGGTGGAAGAAATTAGATTTCTCAGAATTATCTAAAATATTAATTTAAAATAATAATAATAATAATAAATGTTATGAGGAAATGCAAACATGTCAAAATCTTAGATATCATAATGTGCAATGATAAACCTCAATAAAACCTTCAAGTAAAACCTTTATATCACCTGCGTGAGAAACAGTTTTCACTTTCCTTCAAACTACCTCAAGTGATTTCATGAAAATCTTCTAAGTCAATAAAGGTGATTTAAAGGTAATAATTTGCTCATAAGAACCTGTATGAAAACTTTTTAAAAGCTGTATATTTCTCTTAGGGAAACCTTTAGCTTTCATTTTCCTTATAAATACCCGCAAAAACCTTTAATATGCCTGCAAAATCTCAAAATATTTAAAGGTTTTTTGCTGATTTTTTTACCTGGGCTGATCTTTATTATACTGAACTGACCATGATATATACTGCTGATGCCATGATTTATGCTGCTGAGCTGACTAAAATAAGTGATCGTATTTTGCTTTATATTATATTTTTACATATGCGATTAAAGTTTAATTTTAATATCTTCGACAAATGAGTTTTACAGTAATTTTTTTTTCTTAATTTTAGCTTTAAATAATATTTGTTTGAGAGCTAGACTGACTATTGAAAGATGCATATTTTACGGTAGCTAATTTTGTAAGTTTATTATAAATCAATGAAACAGTTCCATCTTCAACATTTTATTTCGTCGATTCATTTTAATTCGACGGGTTCCACCTTGTGATTTTAAAAACTGAACCATCCCGAACGAACATTGTTATAACGAATGTGTTAATATTCATTTACCGATTGAATAATCGTGATATAAATTAATGTAATATATTTTATTAAGCAGCGTTTTCTCAGTGTCATATAGTGGCCTTCGATTTTTTGCTGAGCATTGAAAATAGCCTTAAATATTAATATATTTCTGTAATTTAAACTAACATAGAAATCATATGGAGAAATCTTTAACAACATATCGTAATTCTTGGCATTTGACCTTAGGAAAAATACCAAGTTAACAAACGCTAAATGCATGCGTTCATTATTACTTACAAAAAGTAATGTTTGGAAGCAAATTATAAATATTTAATAGTACTGTTTAAAAATATTTCAATAAATATATTTGTAAGCATAATTAAGCAGTAGCGAATGTGGTAATGGACCGAAAATTTGATATATAGTATGTTATTTCTAAATTAAATAATGAATAATGATTTTTTTCTTTTTTCCATACGAAATAAATGTGTTATCCCAGGTAAAAAAATCAGCAAAAAATCTTTAAAAAAAAGTTCAGGTAAATTACCGGTATTTGGAACTAAGGTTTTTTGAAGGTAAAAAACCTGCACTTTCCCTGAAAGTAAAATATTCAGGTATTTTGCAGGTATTTGGAACTAAGGTTTCTCGAAGGTAAAAAACCCGCATTTTCCCTGAAAAAACAATATTCAGGTATTTTACAGGTATTTGGAACTAAGGTTTCTTGAAGGTAAAAAACCTGCATTTCCCCTGTATATGTGTGAAAACAAAGATTTAAATTTCACATTTCTCAATTGTACTCAAAATAAACAATAACCCCTCCTCCCCCCAATTTAGAAGTCGTAGGTATAGTAACCCAGCGGAAAAGAATAAATATTAATTAATTAATGAGATAATTAGAAATTAGTGTTTTACGGCTGGATGGATAGTACGGTGAATGCGGCGTAATCATGCCGGCCACCGGTAAAAACAAAAATGCCGTACTAAAAAAATTTTTAATTTTAAAGAAAATTAATTAAAATCGTTAATTTTATGTAATAATTAGTCAATTTCCCAGTTTTTATCTAAAAATTCGAAAAAAAATATTTTTGCGAAAAAATGAAAAAAAAAGTCGAAAAATATTCTAAGTTTAGAAATTAAAACATTAAAAATGGAGAAAATAATTAAAGTTTTTTATATAAATGCATATAATTACAATATATAAATATAATTACAATATATATTTACGGGATACATTTGAGGCCAGTGTATTGTCTTGAAGTTTTTTAATCTTGAGATTTTTTTCAAAGTTCAGAAATTCCACGTGGTCGCTACGGGGTCTGAATTGCTGCCGGCAGGGGTGAACGAGACGCTATCTTGTGGATATATATCTTAATACTTATTCCCATTAGGCCGAACTTAGCGTTATTTAGCTCGAGTTCGAACACGTGGTTCTAGATTAATTTAGAAGAAATAATAATAAAACTTTAATTAATGCGAGAATTTTTATGAGAAAATTTTTATAAACTAATCTTGATTGAAAATTAAATTATGGAGATGATTTTTACATGATTTGAGAATTTTTAATTAAGAGTTTAAGCAATTAAATTCTTAGAATTGTGGAACTTAATATCTGTAAACGCCGATAGAATTAACTGGCAAAGGGATGTGATAATTAATTACTTATAATTTAATTAATAATTTACCTAAAAACATGCAACTTACCGCAAAATATAGCTGAGATATTAACGCATCTAAATCAACAGAATGTTCCTGTCCCGCGGGCCGTGGGTCGCGCCTATTCTTGTATTTTGAAGAGCATTTCTGGGACACGTCCTCCCGTAACAAAACGAAGGCTTGAACTAAGAAATTGTAAATATTCACTAAGTCATTAAGTCACTAAAGGCAAATTGAAGGCTATATTTTTCTTCAAAATACCTGAAGTACACTTATCAAAAATTAGCTAAGTCACTAAAGGTAAATTGAAGGCTATATTTTCCTTCAAAATACCTGAAGTATACTTATCAAAAATCAGCTAAGTCACTAACGGTAAATTGAAAGTCATTAACTTGCTGATAAAAGCCTCTATACAACCTTTAAAAATCTGTGCATTTTGTTCAGTTTTCAATTTCCTTCAAAATACCTCAAGTGACCTTCAAAATACCCGATTAGTAATTTGGAGGTCAGATAAATGCCTGCATAAAATCTTTTGATTAACAGTAAATTACCTCAAATAAACCTGCTCTTTTAATTTGCCTTCAAAATCCCTGTAGAAACCTTCAAAATCCCTGTAAAATCTTATTTTTTCTAAAGGTTTTTTGCTGATTTTTTTACCTGGGATTGTTGTATTTTTTTTAATTGTATGGATTTTATACCCCTCAGAGGTACATAAAGTAAAATGTATAAGACCGTATTTTATATATATATATATATGTGTGTGTGTGTGTATGGGGGTGTGTATGTGCGCATGAGTGTTTCTGAATGTTTATGTGTGTGTGTGTCCATCTTTTTGTGACGCACTGTAAGGCTTTCGCCATTCCGAAAAATGGAAACACCGATTCGTATAAGCTTGTCACTACACAAATTACTCACACACTTGATTAAAAAACAAAAGTATTTCATTTTTGTGCTTACCATTTAATCGTATAAAATTAAGCTTGCAACAAAAGCTGACGATTCTTTAATTTGATTGGTTTACCCAATCTTCAGTTCTCTTTCGTAAAACTGAAATGCTAATATATCAGTATGTCCATCATTCTAATTTTTAAGAGACTAAAATTTTTGAGATATACCTCAATGATAAAATACTATAAACGACCAACTCTACGAAACGCGACATAAGTTTCTTCAAGTGCCAACACATTTTGATCAATGTCTACAGGAATTCCTTAAAACAAACGTTTAACGCTTTGTTCATGGTAAAAACGTAGGTCAGTTTTAAACATATCTGAGTTTGAGAGTGTGATTTTTGCCCCCAAAATTTAGAAAAAGATGTGACAGGAATTTTCAGTTTGAAATTTATCTTGATGATATTCACCATCCATCTTTAACCCTCGCAGAAAGCTTTGAGGACTAAGTTACAGGCCTTAGATATTATAAAATTAAAAATAGCAAAAACAAATTCAGGCAAAATTTTAAAATATATAATATTTCATATTCATGATTTTTGTCATGCTTAACCCCTTGAGAGTCGCCGTTTGCAGTCTGCAAACGGTTATTTTTAATAACCAAATTTTCGAATGGCACCAGTAAATTTTTATTACAATACCAATCTGATAATATGGGTGAAAAGGAGCTTTTGATTATTATTAAATAAATTTGTTCGACAATTACGCTCCGAATTAATTATTTGAACAATTTTGGAGCAGAAATGCCTTGCCCCTGAAAGGGTTAAAATGCATTCCTTACACTATATATGTAGAAAAAAATAAGGAGAGACAAATTTAAATTCAATGTATAAGAATTATACATTGAATTTAAATTTGTGAAATCTTTCAAATGCAGCTAAGTGGGATAATTTAAAAAAGAATAGTATGCAAATTTTGCTTCAATGTAGAACTAGGAGAAAGAAATTTCGCTGCACACAAGTTTTGAAAAGGATGAATAAAAGTGTAACTAGACTACTTAATAGTTTTTATCTTTTCCTGCATTGAAATTCTTTAAAAGCATCTTTATTTTTAAAAGGGTGTTACTTAAATTAATTGTGATAACTGTTTAAAAGAATGCATGATTTTTTTTTCCTTTTAAAGTTTCTGTTGTCGGTATGCTAGACTTAAAGTAAACGTATTAAAGTTAAAGTATGTAACACTTAAAGTAAAAAAAATTTTAAATAAATATGTAGTGATTTAAACGAAAAAGAGTGTTAAATAACGTTTATAATATTATAATAAGTGTAACACAAATACATTCATTTTTTTTAATTGTAAATAATTCCTGCCAAAAATTAAGCTAAATCAAAATCTTTCCGAATAAAAAGTACACCTTAATGTATTTTTTTAAAATATGTTTTGAAACATACATAACATCTTTTAATTTTTCTACTCCCAAAGGCTTGGTATTTCTAAAAATAAACAAATGAATAAGAATTAGTACAAAATCAGGCTTTTATCTTTTCTGAGCATGAAAAACATTTATTTTTCTCTAGCACATATTTAACAGGCTTTGTAGACTGAGCACAGAATTTAATAAAAATTAGACATGTTAAAACTGTTTTATTACATCCACTTTTTTACTGATCTTTTTAAGAATCAAATATTCACACTAAAGGATTTGTTAATGGATTGCCTTTGAGAAAAAGTGTTTTTTTGAAAATACTGTTTCATGAGTATATTGATTTACATGTTTATTTTAAACCCATTTAAAATTTCTTAAGATTGCATTTTCTGCCAATGTAAATAACACGGAAAACATTAAGGATGAAAGAGACTGATGAGTATTCGAAAAATTCAAAAACAATTTCTTTAAACAACATAAAAATTAGAAATGCGCAAGGTTATTGAAAAGGATTTATTTATTTTTCATCAGGAGCAAAAGATAAAAGCTTTTATTTTGAAGCGAGAACATCTCCTAAGGTTAAAAGGTAAGTGAGTAGAAAAATAAATGCAAGTATATATTTTTTCACAATGTTTATAATTTTTATTTGATACATATTCTTATTTTTAAAAATATAATCAGGTGTTTTAAATTTATTATTGAATTACGTATTTATTTAAATGCTTATTTATTTATTTACTAGCTGATCCGCCCGACGTCGCTTGGGACCATTGATATTTTCCAACAAATTGCGAATATTTAAATTCTTCATTCATATTAAAAAAAGAAAAAAAAAAGAAATTTTATAATGAGAATATTTTAAATTTTATCTGGGTGAATACATGTATGTATTTCTGTTACGAAAACCATGCTTTGGAATAATATAAAAATATTGTCGTTTATTATATCTGTTTTGAACCACAAAAATAATACAATAATTGAGTTATTTTAAAGTTTCTTTCTTCAATGAGACCAATTCCATGCTAAATTTTCAAAGCCTAAGAAAACATCAATGGAGTAATTACCTAATTTACTACTTTTTTGGATGGTTCCATAGATAGATTTTGAAGATCGATTGTAAATTAATCGGAAAAACAAAATCATTAAAATAGGAAAAATTAACAAATACGTGTGCAATTTGTTGCTAGCATTAAGCTGTGAAATGCAGTCGTTAAACCCCATATTTACCGCCTGCTGTCATTGGCTGGCTGCTTCGTGGCCGCGGATTGGTGACTAGCTGCAAATAGACTCTAACATGGCTGCTTCGTTGCTGTGGAAAGCTGCAAATATCCTTTGAACCAGTAAGTTTTAATTAAAAAACATCTAAATTGAAATTTCAAAATCCGGCTGCGAAGTGCATTTTCTGATGTTAGCATCCATACATGACAAAAATTTCATACACCTGGATGTTATAATTTCGGCGTTATTCACATCAGGCAGAGAGGCATCTCTTATTTTAAATATATAGATTACTGTGAATATTCTAAGTAATTCTTTTATTGCTGATTCATTAATTTTACGGTTTTTGCCTTTCTTACATGCATTTCAAAAATACATAAGATCATGAACATGATGCATACAAAAATCTAAAATATTGACAAAAATGACAAAAAATCGATGCTAGATACATAAAAACTTGACGTATCATTAAAAATCACATCGAAAATCGCTGAAATTCAAAATTCGTAACAGACAAAATTTAGTAAATTAGGCTGAAAGTTTGAAACAATTTTCTTTTTTATTAATGTAAAAAAATAACCGCAAAATGCGAAAAAATACTAAAAATCGCGTTAAAGCATTCATTAAAAATTCATAAATCGCTGTAAAAATTCCTATTAAACTTTATTGAGAAGACAATAAATTTACTATGTTGTGTTAAAAGAATGAAACTGTATTATTTTCACTAATGTGGGAAAATCGCCTCAGGATATAAAAAAAGCTAATAATCGACTAAAAAATTAAAAAACAAAAAATAATTAAAAAATCGAAAATCGGGCATCAAAGTGCAAAACTTCATATATAGACGTACCTTCTCCCCAAATTTCGTAAACTTACGTGCAGCGGTCTCTTCAGAATAGCTCTGACACTCTCACAAACTGTTCTAGTATTACAGATTACTGTGAATATTCTAAATGATTCCTTTATTGTAGATTCATTAATTTTATGTTTTTCTCCTTTTTTACATGTAATTTAAAAATTGATAAAATGTTAAAGAACCTATAATATTGACAAAAGTGAAAAAAATCAATGATAAACGCACAAAAACTCGGAAAATCGTTAAAAATTACTTATAAAAACACAGTACTTGAAAATCACATTAAAAATCGATGAAATTCAAAAATCGTAGCAGTCAAAATTTAGCAAATTAGGCTTGTCAATTAATATCCGCAAAATGCGAAAAAATACTAAAAATTACATTAAAAAATTCGTTAAAAATTAAAAAATCGCCACTTTAATTCCGAATAAACTTTATTGAAAAGAGAACTAAATTTACTATTTTGTTTGAAAATAATGAAAACATATTCCTTTTACTAATGTGGAAAAATCGCCTCGAAACATTAAAAGAACGCTAAAAATCGACAAAAAATTAAATTAAAAAATCTAATCAAAAAATCGAAAATCGGGCTTCGAGGTGCAAAACTTCATGTATAGACGTACCTTCCCCCCAAATTTTGTAACTCTACGTGCAGCGGTCTCTTCAAAACAGCGCTGACACACTCACAAACTTGTCCCTTTTTCATTATGAAGAAGACGATGCATTCATTCATCTTGCATGTACATACTGAACCATATCCTTCTGGGATTTTCTGATAACTTCTACTGTCCTATTAAGCTTTCTTTAAATAAATTCCTCTTAATTGCTTTTTACCTGTCAGTTTTGCTTCTGTTTTCAAAGTAGAAGCACGTATTTTTTTCGCTTCGTGAATGAAAATGGTTTATTTATTTATTTTGAAAGGATTTCGCGTTTCTAAATTTTATGACATTTAAGATTTTTTTTTTCCCTTACGAAAAATGATTTGTTGAAGTTTGCGGCGCTGCACTAATATCGTTTAAAAATGAACTTAGAAAATGCATTATAATTGTGTTAGGAAATAGAAAATATAATGCCCTATAGTTATAAATAACTTCTTCGGAATATATACAGGGTGTATCTGAAAAAACAGAGAAAACTCTACGGGGTAATAGAACGCAGCTATACGAGCAAATTTCGTTATAGAATGTGTCTTTGCAACGCAAACGGTGAAATGCTTTGAATCTGTTTTTCACTGTTACACTTAAAGAATTAACTGAAGAATGAGATAATAAGTTAATTGAATAAAATACAACAATTGATTTAATAAAAATTATTACTCACCCCTTTAATTAGATAAATGAGCTTTTAGTCCGATTATTGTCCTCTTTTTGGAATGATTATTATTCAGAGGTTAGATATACAAAATTTTGGTTTTGGGAGTGGAGAAAACTGTTAAAAACAGGTATCCGTTATTCGAAAGGGTTGTTTATGGAGATTTTACTGCACTACATTTTGAATTAAATTCGAGAAGAAATGTTTTCTTTTACTTTCTTCTACATTACAAATAGAAAGTATTCGTGAAAATTTTCGAAATCCAGTTTTTGACCGATTTACTCGTTTTAGTTGTCGGGGAATCTTAAAACATGTTTTTACAAATTATCTATCTGTGAGTATGTGAGTCTGTAGTTCTGTGCCTCTCTGTGTAGTTCTCTGACAAAAATTTTGTGGGCGCTCCATCGCTATAGGAAAATATAAAATATACGGGTGCCAATGGAATTACTCAGAAGATCGTCCATTAGCTATAATGCACGATTCCTACCTGTGGAATAGGAACTGATGCTTATTTGTGAAAACACCAGGTGTTTCCCGAATATCGCCGGGTACAACGGCAATCCTGGTGGATAGATCCATATGGATTAAAATAGCAAATAAACCTTTGCTCAACATAGTTGGTCTTCCCGACATAAGTTCAACTTTTCTTCAGTAAGCATTATCCATAATTGTCCTTCTATTCTTGATCTTAATTTTTGGGAAGCTTACCACAGCATTAAAAATTCTTACTCCTCAGTCAATGACTTATTAAGTAATAATTATTTTACAAGCATTTGGAAATCTGTAATATAATGCTCTTTTTACTTCCCGTTTTAGTTTTTTTATTCGTTCTCCTGTAGTGTCTCCAGTTGTTCAGGCTGCTTTATTCATATTGGTTGCTTTTCTTTAGGCTGGGATCGTTTCCGTGACGGGTATATAGGCCAGCGTTTCTCTGTCTCCTTGCTCAGTTTTGCTTTTTCTAGCTCGCTGAGGTTTTCACTGATGAAGAATATCTCCATAGTAGACTCGAAACAGCTGTTTACTGATTTTTCATACATTATTTGTGCATTTATAATCGTGGTTTTCTATCTTTAAAGATCCATATGGGTTTCATTGGGACACTCGTAGATTAGGCTTTTCATATTGCATTATCGGGAAAAGCCCAAACATGAAAGATCCTATGATCTTGTTGTCAAAGTTATGAAGCATGTCAAAGTTCGACCGCTCCATTGCCCTGACCAAGGAAAAGTTACCTTTAAACTCCTCACCACTTGCGTTCCTAACATACATTCTATGATGAAATTTATCCGTATATCAGCGATCTATCACCCCGCGAAGTTTTACAATCTTTTTTCAGAACTGCCCTGTTTATTAATTATCATTTTAGAACCTAAGTAGACACAGAAAAACAATTTTAATCATATCCTATCTAGTTTACATAATACATATTACAATGTTAAACTAATAATTACAATGAGATTATAAATTCGGTGTTTCATAAAGATGCAGGTTATATGCACTTTAAAATTATGCATAATATTAGTATGCCATTTAAATATTTAAGAAAATAGGCACAAATGCACATTTAAAAATAATTTTCTGCTAATAATATTATTGTTTGAAAAAGAAATCATATTATACAAATAAAAGTCCAAACATGAAAGTTCCTGTGATCTTGGTGTCGAATGTATGAGATCACCTCGACCAATCCATCGCATTGTCATGGCACAAGGGAAAACTACTTTGAACTCCTCACCACTTTCTTTCCTAAGATACACTGTATGGCAAAATTTGCTCATATTTCAGCGTTCTATCACCCCGTGAAATTCTATAGTCGTTTTTTAGAATTACCCTGTTTATTAATTATCATTTTTGAATCTAAAAAGATATAGGCAAACAATATTAGTCATATCCTACCTATTTTACACATTATATATTACAATGTTAAATTGCGCACGAGAGACATAAATACGATATTGTATAAAAACTTAAGTTGTATGCCCTTATTTTTTTTTATAATATTATTTATTCATTCTTTTAAATGTAATAAAATTTGGTCTTAAAATACACATTTAGAAATAATCTTTAGCAAATAATATTATTGTTTGAAAAAGAAATCACATTATATAAGGGAAAATCCAAACATAAGAGATCCTGCGATCTTGGTGTCCAAGCTATGGAATCACCTCAAACAATTAATCGCCGTCTCATAGTGGAAAATTACATTTGAACTCCTCGACACTTCCGTTCCTACCATAACTTCTGTGGCGAAATTTGCTTGTATATCAGCTTACTATCACCCCATAAAGTGTTGTCTTCTTTTTCAGAAATACTCTGTTTTATAATTACAGCCGGCTCTCGTTAATTCGAACTTGTCGGGACCACAAGAAATGTTCGAATTATGGAAAATATGAAATAAAACACGCTTAATATGGTACTATTACAAATGAATTAATGTTATAGTGTTTGTTAAATTTATTTCCTCTGTTATCATTAGAATATGATTTAATATTAAATTAGAATGTATAAATACATAAACTAATTAAAAGATTAGAAACAAGCACGATGGAAGAAAAATTTAAAGCATCACTGATGGATACACGGGGCTCTAAGAAAGTGGATATCAAATGCATTGTATTATATGTATACTCCTTCGGAACAATTTTCACAAAAATGAAAGCAAGAAAGTTATTCGAATGATCTAAAATCCACGAGAAAGAAAAGAAAAATGAAAAATCGTAATTCTCGTTAGTTCGAATTAAACAAAGTCAAGAGAGAATGGATTCGAATTTGTGAAAATTGTTAACGTTATTCTGCTATTGAAAATTTCGGGACTTTATGTCTAGTTGGAATTAAGCGAAGATTTGAATTATCCGATTTCGAATTAACGAGTGCCGACTGTATCATTTTAGAACCTAAGAAAGGCATAGAAAAAATATCATTTATATCCTACTTCGTTTACGTATTACGTACTACAATGTTAAATTATAGTTAAGTTACATATTACAATAAGACATAAATTAGGTATTGCATAAAAATGTAAGATGTATGCCCTTTAATATTATTTATAAAATTAGTATACCATTTTAGTGTAATGAAATTTGATCTCAAAATACACATTTAGAAGTAACCTCTAGCAAATAAAGTTATTGTTTGAAAAAGAAATCGTATTGCATTCAAACAAAACGTTAGCGTATTCCATATTTTGGTAATAATATTATTTCAAATATGGAAGCTTAATGATTAAATATTGTTATATTTCAATCAAAGTGCATTTCATAAACTATAGCGTGTTCCGTGTTTAAAATAAACTAATAAACTAATACGTTAGAATAATTTCATTTTCTTACGAGCAGTTTTACATATTTATTATAAAGTTTAAATAAAACATTTTATAGGAAATAATTTTAATGCGATTTAATTTCAAAACACACTAACAGATTGTATAAATTAACTGATTTAAAAAAAACCCATTGAGTAAAATCTTTTTAGACTTATAAACACACCGTAATTAAAGAACGTTTTATACAGCAACAATACATATTATTTAAAAAAAAAATCCGAAAAATTCTGAATCAAATGTGTTTTGAAAACAGCAAGATTGAAACTCACCACAATCGCTTTTTAACAGACATTGAAAATTTCCTGTAAATAAAGTGTGTGAATTTGTATCATTATGAATGAAAGTAACGAATAGGCAAACCAAAGTCATAATAAACCCCTTTATTGATCAATATAAATAAAAAAAAAATTGAATTTTTATATTTAAAGATGTCTAAAAAATGCATTTTAATTAACATTCATTCTTTTTAAGAAGTAACTTTAACATAATTTAACGAACTTTAAAATTACAGTTTAAGGACTACAAACAATAACTTATTGTTTAGTATAAATATTTATATTCTTAACTAGGTATTTGAAAGTTTATTATATAACAAATGGCTCAAAAGACCTTCTTATGCATCCACAACCGCTGAAAAAACAACCAATATCAGGTTGCTCCAGAAGAAGGAATCAAAGGAATTGAGATCCGGTAGTTTGAATACGTAACACTAGTCATTTAAAAAGATCCGGATGATAAAGTTAAGTCTATCGGGGCGTTCTTTTGAAATATCTTGTATTTTTACATGATTTTTTTTCTGCTTAGAATAGTTGAGGAGGTTTTACAACCGGGCTAGATTTACTTTTTCCATTTTGGTTGTATATTATTTTTTATATTGTAATAGTTTAAATTTCAGAACAAGTTCTAACCGGTTTCGCAAGTTAAACTAATTTTTAAAAAATCTGAGCCCAAAATCGAAAAAATAAAAACTAGCCAGGTTGAAGATGGTCCTCAGCTATCCAATGCAAAAAAAGTAAAAATATTATAATTTGAGCAATATATTTGAAAATAACGCCCCTATATACTTAACACTATCATCCAGGTCTTTTTCAGTGATTACTGTGGGGCCTGAAGACAAAACATTAGGTTCGCTCCCGGAATTGGATGCCTGTTCACATTGAAAAACTTATCTAAGATATCTCAGCGAATGTCACTGTATCTCCGAACTGAGGAAGTGTAACGTATGCGCATGCGCTTGAAATAAAGACGGCCGCAACAGCCAATCAGTAAAAGCGAAGCTTGATAGCTAATGAGAGTAACTGGTTGTTCCTGTATGTAGCTCGAGCAAGTTGAAACTGTCTGGGGGAGTTTGTGGAACTCTCTGAGAGAGTTCCACTGAGATGCCTGAGATATCTTAAATATCCATAGTGTGAACAGGATATTAGAACCATCATACATGAACCACATGTTCTTCTGCACACCGGAAAGTATTGCTATTATCAAATTCATGATGATGTTCTTTAGAAAAGCGAGGTAATTTGAGCCATTTAAGCGTTCTGCAATAGATACTGTCCAACAGATGATTTCCGAGAATCACTTTCTCAAGTGTTATGGCTGCTAGTCACTCATCAGACGAATTACCCTCAGTAATGTTAAGTCAATGGGGGTTTGATGCATTTTGTATTAAATATATCTCCTCGCGATATTAATAATGTAAACTACTTTTTTCAGTGTTTTCTTCTTAAAGACTGCGTCTGTTTGTTTTAGGTTTCAAAATATTTTAAAAATATATGCATAATTTTTTATGAAGTGTCAAAATTTTACTCCCAGTTCATCAGTTTTTAAAACATAAACTATTAAATTGAGCATAGATTTTAGAAATATTTTTACAACTGAAGAAAAAAAGTGTCATCCTTTAAGAATAGAACAATGAAAAAAAAAGTTAAAATATTAATTCACTGAGGAGATATTTTGAGAATAAAAATTCATCAAACGCCCATAGCGTTAATATTAGTAAGGTGAATTTAGCCGCACCCTTAATACCAAACTTGCGTTACACTTTCGACGAAACAGTGCAGAGGGGCTTATTGGATTACCACTCGTGAGCATTGTGTGTAATGTCCACGTCTTCTCTTTTAAAGCAGGATTCTTTTCAGAATCTTTTTTAATCATAATATATTAATATAAAATCATTTTATAATACATATTTTAACTTTTAATTTTTTACATGCTTTTAAACTGAAATAGTTATGAAATTACCATCAAAACTTTTTAAACTATATTGGCCAGCATTAAAGTAAAAAGAAGTAAATTACAATTTTATATAAAAGAAACTTAGCTGTCACTAGTAAATTTTGGAAATAAAAAATACTTTATCGTATTTTTTTAAAAATATTTTAACTTAGCAACTGACTAACTATAAAGTATGTAATATTTAACTAGAAGAAAAAATGATTTACATTAAATTTTATATTCTACGTGTGACTAAATTTAGTGTGACTTTTATTTCAAGCAGATCATATTTTGAATACTTTCCATTTTAAGTATATTAAATTTTAAAACTACAATATATATATTCAAGAAAACCCTTATAAATGTATAAATTTTTATTAATAAAATATGTCATCATCTTTGTATTAAAATCTGTGTGTCACTTATGAAAAGCATAAAAAATATTATAATTTGATTTCCGAATCGGAAATAAATGTAAGTAATATGCAAGCATTTCTTAAAAAATATTCATATTAAATTTTCTCTCCTGACAGGATTTTGTATTTAAGACACAAATTCCAAATTTAGCGTGTCATTAACTTTTCTCTTATTGGCAGGCCACTGTGATTACGGAGTTAAATTCACTCATATATAAAAGACAAGGGAAAATATAAAGTTTGAGATGGAAATTTTAATTTAGAGATATTAAAGAGAAGGTTATTTATATATTTTCTGAAAATTCTACATTCAATAACAGATGAAAATCTGAAAGTAATGTGAAGCTTTTACTATTTTCTATTTTAAGAATTGTAAAAGTGACTTATGCTTATATGTATTTAAAAATAATAATGAATAATTTTAAATATTCTTTTGAAAACTACTTCTGTAATATTTAAAAATAAAATATTTGTTGAGTCCATACTATTTTTCTTTTATTTATGATAGAAAGCTATGTATCAAAAAAAAAAAATCACATGTAAAAAAATAACGCATTTTATTTAAAAAAAAAAAAAAATCATTCTTTTAATAACATACTATAGCATTTTCACGTTTTTATTCAGTTTTAAACTTTTGCTTTTTGCCCTGTCATCCCATTTTACGGTAACTTTACAGAATAAATTCCCATTCTTTTTTGTACATAACCATTCACTTTTTATTATGTACATGGCATAATAAAAATATTTCAAAAATTACTTAATTAAGAGAGCTTTGACCGTTTGAATGATTATGGAAGTTACATTATGTACCGAGTTACACTGTGCATTGGATAATTAATAAAAATAAAATTTGTAAGAGTAAAATACAATTAAAAATATGATATTTCGGAGAACTCAAATGACGCTTGATATTATATCTTGTATACAATTTTAAAATGAATAGTTTAAGCAAAATATGCCCACATTAAGATAGAACATTTTTTCCTGTTAATTATTACAAAAAAAAAAAAAAAAAAAAAAAAAAAAAAAACTTTTTGCAAAAATTAGGTTATGCAGATTTTTTTAATTATATTTTAAACCTTACAGGGAAACTATAGCGATTATCCAAGGTCACTTAGTTTTGAGAAAATAGCATTTTTTCGTTACACATGAATTTCTGTTCATGGGCATTCAGAGATTATGCTGAGAAAATTGTTGGAGTACCTATCATCACAAACTTATAAAAGTATATTTGATCAAGATTTTTTAAAACAAAAAAGTTGAAAAATAAGTGAGGTATTAACCATTAAAAATAAACATCTACTCAAATTGCTAATTTTTCCCCGGTAACAAGTTTATTATTAGACCTTTTAGTGGCAAACTGTTTTAAGTGCTAAAATCTTGAAAAAAATTGATAGCAAAAATTTTTTAAATAATTAAATAAACATTTAAGCATTTTAAATTAATTTTCTATTTACTGAATAAAAGGAAGTTTTATTTTAAAAATCTAGAACAAATAGTGCATTTAGGTATTTAAATTAAGTGGTATAACCAATAAACCACAGGATTTCAAAAGGTTTAAATGATGCATTTTGTCAATAAAAAATGTGCATGCTATATTTATTCATATATATAATTGATGAGAACCATGTGATATAATTGAATAATGTTTAATAAAAAAATAATCTGTTTTGTGAGTTTATTTTAGATTAAAGAAGTTTGCTTTTAAGAAAACATTACAAATGTAATTAAAATATTCTTCTTATAGAGCAGATGTCACAGTTTGCTTGAAACATCCATTATTTATGAAGAATATCAATATTTTCTAATCTTCAGATGTACCTCACTTTCAGGCATTAGTTTTTTTTTCAACACAAAAACTACAAGCATAGACAATTTTTTTTATAGTCTGCAATAGATCACAATAGACTATTGTGATCAAATAGATATAAGTCGAGAACTGTTCGTATGTATGGTGTTTGAAAGAAACTGATTTTTAAAATTTGACTTTTTTTTTATTATCTGAACTTGAATTTTTAATTGACTTTTAAATATTGAACTTTTAGGGATAGTGATGGCACTATTATAAAACTATGAAAACTAAATATGCATGCTTTTTATATGAAGGAAATTGTACATTTATATAAGGAATATAAATAAGAAAATTTGTCTATGCGTGTGGTTTTTGTGTTAAAAAAAACGAAACAAAACAAAACAAAACAAAAAAAAATCTAATGCCTGATAGTGAAGTACATTTGAAGATTAGAAAGTAACATACGGGCATTAAACCTAATTTTAATAATTCTATTGGATAGAATTTGTTTCTAAATATCAATATTTTTCAAAATTATATATAAAATGTAATTAAAATTCATTTCAATTTTTTGGAAGTAGCCAAATTGTGAGGATGTGAAACATAGCATTTGTAACAATTGTTCAGCTGCACTGTACACATTTTTTCGTTCATATTGTACTCAATAAAGTAAAAAACTAGTGGCTTCTTTTGTTAATGGTATTTATAAATATGCTTGATTCTATTTTTTTTTATTGTAGATGGGCTAGTCTCATGAAAGTTTGGAAGGACATGAAAGTGTTTGTAGTAATTCTATTTGAACAAAACGAAGCTCAGTGTCTGATAATCTGTTGCACCTCCCCTGTCCCATCCTGATCGTATTTCTTTTACACTTTATGAAAATTTGAATATTTTCTATCCATTACAATGAAATTTGTAAATGCCTAGGATTTCAAAAAATATATTTTCAGAATTGGACGGTTTAAATGCCACTATTCCATCTTAGTTTAAAGTTTTCTTTGCATGACGTTATAACCCACAAAGGTAGATAGATGATTGTGTCAAGTAGCAATGGTCAAGAAATCATGCCACTGCATTTTATGAAGAGATATATGTTAAATTATTTATTATAAACAGTCAATGAGTTGCCATATCAAATCCTACATTTGTAGGGAAAAAAATCTAAAACTAAGGCATAAAAATTGGTTGAACCTTAGCGTGTCATTATTACCCCAGGGTTTATTATTATCCCTATGTAGTTAATGCCTTCGAAAATATAACTATCGAGTCTTTAAAATGTCAACTTTGTTCATTTCTCGTCATCACTAAAATATTATGTGAGAATGTCGGTAAATAATTATTCTAATCTCTCACATTTGGTATTTTATAATACGCTGATAATAGTATCGCCCTTTAAATTGTCTTTAGAATTCAATTCTCAACTACTAGAATAATATTTGAATTTTAAACTTATAATTATTAAGTAAGCTTTGTATACCAAATATTTTTAAAATATGATATTTCTTTTTCCGATTGCTATGCTAATTTATTTAACAAAAATATTTTTGATATCCACACATAGAATTTAGCAATTGCTTTTTAACCCACGTCCTAATAAAATAGAATTATTGAAATTATGTAAAAAAAAAAAGAAAAATTGTTTTTCCGAACACAGCACTACATTTTGATATAAAGTAATTATAAATTAATAGAATACTTTACATCGTTTTTCGGATATCCGTTAGAAGCGGTAAATCGCCAAATATTCTCAGTAGCGCTTATAATTCTATGGAAGTTGAAATGTATGGTTTTAATTATTCGCCAAAAAACGATCGCTAAATTATGCCGATAACAGTAAAATTGAAATAATAAAACGACTGAAAAAAAGTAATTTAAAAATAAATTATAAAGGTCGGGGTATTTGAAAAAACGCTTTTATCAATTAATTGTGTAATTACTTAATTCATTATTATCCATTAAAAAATGAAATTTAAAATTCTAAAAAGGATAATTTAAATAGATTCGAAAACTGTTTCCCGTTATATTGTAATGAAAAAGAAAAAAATATGTTTTTTTATTAAATTCACTTTTTTTTGTTAAAAAATTCGCATTCAAAAAAAAAAAAAATGATTTTTAATCCTATGTAAATTATGAAACACTTTACATTTCATTTAAAGTAACATATAACTGGTTAATATTGTAAAGAATGATATCTACATAAATAGAAAAAAATGCATTACACAGTTGCAAGCACAATTCAAAGAATTCTCTTTAGTAGGTGAAAAATGACCCGGAATATTTTGTGTTATCCTGGGCATAGTCCATAGTTGTGTAACACAAAAAACGTAATGTGCAAAAATTTACTTCAATTATTAAAAACATAACCAACATCAAAACTTCCATTCTATAATTTCAGAAAATAAGCAGAAATGTACTGGAATCATTTTGGGAAAACCTGTATAAGATCTATATAATTTATATTTCAAGTTATATCGAAAAGTTTCTTCAATTTAAAAACACACGACAAAATTGTAAACTCACTTCCAGAAATTAATGCTCAAATACAGATTTGTAAACAATTATTTTGCGTATGCCTGTAAATGTAATTAAAGACTAAGAAATTAATAATGTATAGTAAACCTCCTATAGTGACCCGTATGATTGATATAAATGTCTATGTATTTGAAATAATGCAACAGAAACAAAATTAAAAGCAAAATATATTTCACATAACGTTGGGAAATATTTTGTCTAACCCTGTAAATGAGATATTAATGCAACACTCTTTAGTTTCAATACCGAACATACCATGATAAACATCAATAAAATATATGACATACATGTTAATTTTTCTATAATTATACGCAACCTAAAGAAGGCAGATAGGCTATCTTGCAAACCAAATTCAATAATTCCTTTCATCTTTAGTGTATAGTGTAGAAATGTTAGTGAATTTTTCGCAACACAATTAAGTACTTACGCGAAACTGAAATGGGAATGTTTGTGAAAGAAATAATGGTGCATAAATTTCGAGATTGAAACTTGATTGTTTTTAAAAGAGAATTCAACAAATTCCTTTTTTCACTGTTCTAATTAATAAAATGTCAAGAATTACACATTAAAATGTAACTAATAAATATATTTTTTTAATAAAAAGTCTCTGCTACATATTTTGCCTTTCGATCATTCAGGGATTCACTTTAATTTCTACCTTTATTTTTGAATATTAAGAGTATTGCTACATGAAGAGTTAAATAAACAACATTAGCTATTTAAAGATTGATATAATTTAAAGATAAATCTAAATTACTAATCTTACTTATCTTCGAAGTAAATTAAATTCTACTTCATTACATGACGTTTTCTTGAACAATGTTTCATCGATACAAAAGGATAATTGGGTCGATTAGTTTCTAATTTTTATTCTGTTTGAATTAAAATAAAACCTCATTTCTAATTTATTTCATGTACTTTCTGTGTTTGACAAATTTGCTAGTTTTGTTCTGTCTTTGAATTCAAAAATTTTGATTTCATACCGAATTTTTTTTAAAGAGCAAGTTTTTCTTTATATATTCCTGCAACGTCTATGTTAAACAAAGAAAATGTTATTATAGGAATTTTTTGATATAAATAAACATATACATGAAGAAATATAAAAAATATTTATCTTGTGATATATTTTGTATAGTTATATGTTAGAATAATAAAAATGTAACACTAATAAAAATTACCTTCATAAGACAAATTGCTGTACTTTACTGCCTTTTGAATAAGAAGTATTCACTAATCTCTAAGAAGAAGGAAATGAGTAGTTGGAAGCTCTCTGAACTGCAAAAGTATTAGAAATATTAGCAGTGGATTAAGGTCATACCAAAAAGAAAAAGAAAATCAAATTAATAATATTTATCACTTTCTCAAGTGCTGCTTTCTTTATATTAAATAAATCTCACAGAATTTTTTAAAAGAAATGGTTATGGAGTTCCGGTTTTCCAGTTATTTGTATGTAATTTTATTTAGTGCGTATTGCTGAATTTTAACTGTAAATTAAATTAAATTTAAGGTTAATGCTGCAGAACCAAAGCAAATACTTGTTATATTTTGTGCAACAATTAAATTATTTCCCAAATTTCTATTCTGATTATGTGAAAATTACAATTCGTAGCAAATAATATCTTAATAAATTTACCAAATGCGATGTCAGTACTCTCTGGTCCTGTGGAAGTTTTTATTTGTCATCCTTTTTAGTAATTTAACAGCTTATTGCATTTTCTCTTTTTTTTCCTAAAGCTACATGTCATAAGATAGTGAAAAAATAATGTTGAAATTTTCTTTCTAAACTTAAGAGACTGTAAGATGTTAAGTAAGAGATTAAGTACGTTGTTAAGTAAGAGATTGTAAGAAAACACTGACCGTATTTGTAAAAAAAATGTAAAAATTTTGTATCTCCAGCTTTGTAAACACTAATTGTGCCTTCTCGAGTAATCAGTTTTTCTCATACACTGAATTTTATACATAGTAGGTACTTTGAATATTAGTATTATAAAAATCAACTAATAAATTTGCATTGACTAGTTCCAACTAATTTATTAAGATTTTAATCTTTAAAAATACATATATATATACCAAAAATGGTGCAAGACATTTTCAGATGACGCAATTTTTACAGAATAAGCATTAATATGATATTGCCCAAAACTTTGATTTAATTTTCGAAATATGAAACAAGAATACTTAAAATGAAACATTTATGAAATAAATTATATTATCCTTTTCTTAATTTAGATATTGAATTGTAGCTTTGTATGTTGACATATTATAGTTTTGACTACCTTAAATACTTTATTTTTTGCCTGAATTAAGTCTACATAATATAATGAAATTTGTTTTTATATAAATATAAATCTTAAAACAATTTTCGATTTTTTCTTAGCCCTTTTTTCATACGTTCCAGTTTGTATGAAAAGCAAAACTGTACAAATCGATTTTTTAAATATCTTTGAAAGAAAAAACTATATTATCTCACATAACAGGTTTGGATTGATTTATAATGTTGTACTCAGAATATTTGTGTTCGGAAAAAAAATGTGCAGTTACAAAATGCGTTATATATATGTATATAAATATATATATACACAGGGTGTCTGAAAAGTTTGAAAACGGTCGAATAACTCGAGAAATACATAAGAGATTGAAAAACGAAAATATACGTGTTAAATATTTTTAAATAAGTTACTCAGTGATACCAAATTTGACTTTCGCAACCAACCCCTGGGGGGTCAGAGGGGGTCCAACATCGAAATCTTAAATAATAACCCCCATTTTTAATGCAGATTTGGATTCTACGGCAAATGAGTTATTTTTTACAGTGTATAGAGTTTTTTTTTATATTTTTCTCTACAAAAATTCATTGAAACATATTAATTTAGTTATCTATTTGGATTTTTATTTTATCCATTAAATGGTTTCTAAATACGGCTGATGTGGGTGTATGTTTTTTTTTTTTTAATTATTTGCTGTAGCGTCACTCCACCACTTTTATAAAAACGGTTTCTTTACTGTGTTATGGAGCATTCTCATTGGTCATAAAATAGATATTCTATAAAAGCTGTGGAGTGACGCTACAGCAAATGGATCAAATTTTTAACAGCGTAGCATTATCGAAATAATCGTCACCGGTGATTTTCAAGCTATTCCTGCAAAAGACGAAGAGTTTGACGTCAAAAATTCTGGTCAATCAGGCAAAACCTGTTTAGGAAAACCAAAATATGTATTGATTTAATATGCTCAATTACACCGTGATAAACGAGGATTCGAAATAAACATCAAATACAAAAGTTACGTATTTTTGTCCGTAGAATCCGAATTTGTACTAAAAAATGGGGGTTATAATTTAAGATCTAAAAGTTGGACCCCCCCCCCCTGACCCCCAGGGTTCGGTTGCGAAGGTCAAATTTGGTTTCACTGAGTAGCTTATTTAAAAATATTTAACACGTATATTTTCGTTTTTCAATCTCATATGTATTTCTCGAGTTATTCGACCATTTCCAGACTTTTCGGACACCCTGTATGCATATACATATATATATATATTAAGTTTGATAATGAATGTCCTTAGAAGTAAAATGAAATTTAGACACTCCATTATCAAACATTTTTTTTTCAAATATTTAACATAATACATACATTACTTACGTTTTTTTTTCCTCTGTAAATACTTCAGTAAACCCTTAAATTTATCTCAAACGCTAATACAAAAAATAAAACCAGAAGTATAACTTTTATTCGCTTAGTTTAGAATAAAAAGAACGGTTCATTAAAGCATTTACAAAAAATAAAAAATATTTTTAGAGGAACTAGACCATTCCATTAAATAGTCATTAGTACTAAATTAATGGCAGCAATATTTTGGCTCTCTTATTAAATTTTATAAGGAATATACTTTTTTCCTTTACAGAGAAACCTTAATATATTATGCTTGATTTAACGACTGCTTCATGATATTATTGAATCTCTTAATACCTCATTAATTTCACTTGCTAATTTTGTAGCACAAAAATTTAATGAGCTACTCTAAATAAATTTTCTATCCATCAAAAAATAAAATAAATAAAATCTGAAACATTAAGCGTGTAATATTCTAGAGTTCTTCATTAATCAAACTGTCGGAAACAGAGAATTAATATACATAGATTTTTGATTTGTTGATTGTATAACACGAAGAAACTTCAAATTAGTTTTTTGTATGATAAATGATGTATTTATAGGCTTTAAAATCATATTAAAAAATTATTTTCGCTGATTACAGCTACTTGATAAGTATTTTATTTTTTTAACAAAAAAAAAAAAAAAAAAAAAAAAAAAAAAAATCAAAACTTTTTTTTTATTAAAAAAAAAGTTTCATTTGGTTGGTGCATTTTATAAACATATATATAGCATATAGTATTTTTCATTGATAAAGAGGAAGAGTAAATAAGGTTTAAGATTTTGATTATAGCACTTTGCATGTAACAACACTAATTAAAAAAATCAGGAAATCATAAAGACACAACAGTATTTTTTTTTCGGTTTTATGCTTGTAGTGAACTTAGTTTGCTTAAGAAAGAAAAATGTTATCATTTGTTTTTTACAAGGGGAAAAAAAATCTTATCGTGCATTTCTGAGTACAAATCCTTACGCAATATTTAAAATACAGCAACACACACATACTCAGGCAAAAGCTCTCTCGGTTATTAATATTGATAATTCCACTTCAATTCTCTACTTAAATGAGCTAATCTAGTACATCTGTTAGATGCCTGAAATAAATAAAGTAACATTTCCTGTTTTAATAATATAATTTTTTAAATATATATTTAAATAAAAATCTTTGAAATGGTACTTTGAATGGTAATTTGTTTTCGGCTCTCTGAAATATGCTAACGTAATTTATAATATTCATACACTACAGAAGATAATGAAAATGTAATGCAATGCAGAATAAGAATATATGTTTAAAGAATACGTTTGTGAATTTAAATGTCTGTAAATAATTTTACTCATAAAAATATAGTGATTTATAATATATATTCACTATTTTAAGCCCAACCTGTAAAAGAACACAATCCAATACATTATTTTCACACGTAAATTGAATTAAAAATCAGAGATTCATAACTTTAAAAAGGTCTAGTTTTAGGAATTCCCTTTTATGTAAAAGAAATGTCCAAAAGGAAATACATTTTTTACGTGTTATCTATATTTGAAAATGGAATTTGATTCGAAGTCATTCATCGCTAAAAGGAGTTGAGGTCGATTTCTAGATAAATAGAATTGAATTCTACTTCTTTCTGTGGTTTACTCAAATCAATAAAATATGACACATAAATATTTTGAAAATTTCACAATTTCTAATCATCATCTATAACATTAATGCTGTTAGCAGATGTTATTTCGTTTGTTAAATTTCGTATGTTTTACAATACAGTATCACTGCAAATGAAATTTGGGTACACTGTTAAAATTTTGAAACTTTTGTTGCATCGTCAATACCTTGCATTTATAGAAAACGATTTTTTGCTGTATTATGGAGCATTCCCATTAGTCAAAATTGATAGATTCTGTAAAAGTATTAAAATGACGATACAGAAAAAGTTTAAAAATTTTCAACAGTGTATTTTATCAGTTTGTATTTTCTTTTATTAATAATTCAATAAAATTCACTTGATATTATTTTTAATATAAGCGGGTTTAGATAAAGGTACATAAAACAACTGAGGAAAAATAATAATTATTATTCAAAATATTATGAAATTATTTACAAAAAACAATTTTTTCATAACTAATATACATTGTACCGCAACGTATACAGGGTTGACAGAATAAGCTGATGGAGTTGAAAGCCTACTTTTCTAAAACCTACAAAGTCAGACGTTGGAAACATTCTATAAATGTTATTCAGACTATGAAAAATCAATTGGAAAAACAACAAATAATTCTATTGATTTATAATTCTATACTGAGAATATTTTTGTTAATATAAAACTGCGACGTTATATAATGTGTTATTATAAGACCAATTTTTTAAGTGTGATAATGAATGTACTTAGACATAAAAATAAATTTATACATTTACCAGCCCAAACGATTTTATCAATATTTAACATAAAATATCATTATTTGCATTTATTCCCCTGTGCACTTTGCAGAAAATCCTTAAATTTAACTCAAACGCTAATACATAAAATAAAACCAGAAGTATAGCTTTTATTCGTGTATTCTTCAAAAACAAAGGAACGATATATTCATTAAAGCACTTACAAAAAATGAAATATTTTTATATGAACTAGATTATTCCATTAAATACTCGTTAGTAGTAAATTAATGATAGTTATATTTTGGCTTTTTTTATTAAATTTTGTGAGTAGTATAATTTTTTTATAGAAAAAACTTAATATATGATGCCTGACTTAATGACTGCTTCATGATATTATTAAATCTCTTAATACCTCATTTACTTTCATGTACCACAAAAATTTAAAGAGGTAATTTAATGAGGTACTCCAAATAAATTAGGTAACCATCAAAAAAATAAAATAAATAAAATTTGAATCATTAAGCATGTAACATTCTAGGTTTTTTCATTAATCAAACTGTCGAAAACAGAGAGTTAATATATATATATGTATAATATATGTATACTCTTAACTTTTGTTGATTGGTACAAGATGGGAAAACTTCAAATTAGTTTTTTGAATGATAAATAATGTTTCTAAAGGCTTTAAAATCATACAATGAAATTTAAAAAAATAAATATCATTTTGGCTGATTACAACTGCTTGATAAGAATTTTTAATTTATAAAAAAAATGCGTTTTTTCTCATGGGAAAAAATATATTGTTTAATTTGACTGACGTATTTTTTAAACTTTTTTTTAATGGATAAAAAAAAGAAATAAGGTTTAAGAGCTTGCATATTTTACATAAAACAACATAAATAACATAAAGCAACATTAATTACATAAGGAAAAATTCAGAAATCAAAAATACGCAATATTATTTCTTTCTATTTCGGTGCTATATTTGTAATGTGTTTTGTAAGCAGTTAAAAGATGATAACTGTATCGTGCACTGTATTGTTTCTGGACACAAGTAATTATCCTTATGTAATTAGAAGTCTATTTCAATTTTAACATGTAATTATTTTTTTTATTTTACACAAAAACAGAGAAATAATTCAGAATAAAATGAGTTTAATGTTTCCATGTTTGAAGAAAACTCTTTATGTGAACACTTGATAACGGGTGACTTTAATAGCTTTATAAAAAAATATTTCTAAAAAAACTAAAAAATATATATTTATGAATAATTTTTTCAATAGTTTGAATAATTCTTATAGGGCAAAATTTTAAAACTTTAGGAATATTATTTCTATACATTTTTTAAATATTTTAATGCTCATTTTTTTAATTTAGCATTATCCGTTATCATTTATCTATTTATATGAGTGACGCTTAAAAAATTATTAATACATTTTTTATTTAGCTGAATTCTGTTTTATAATATATTCTATGAAACATTTCCTTTTTTATCGATAATTCTAAAAATAACACTTTATAATAAAACTTATTCAGAAATTTGCTGTCATTTACAGAGTTTATTGGTCTTGTGTAATAGCTACAACATAATATAAACATAATATATGAAATATTTCCTTTTTTATCGATAATTCTAAAAATAACACTTTATAATAAAACTTATTCAAAAATTTGCTGTCATTTACAGAGTTTAATGGTCTTGTGTAATAGCTCTAACATAATATAAACACAGAGTTTAAATCACATATATATTTATTTAAAACTATGCTTGAATTTACGGCTAAATTAATGTAAGTCTGATGATTGGGAGGTTCTTTTTATTTTCCGTAATTAATATACACTTCTAGATAATATGAAACAAAAAAAGCATAAATGATCGAATCGCTTTTGTCATTATTCGGTGAATAAAAAAAGCAGAATCGATTGATTGAATTAATCTCAAACTATAAAACAGAATCCGTTAAATTTTCGGCGCAGCAATGTTTCCAGCGGTTTTTGCAGTAAAATGACATGTGATAAAAAAAATAGCAACTAATTTTACTGCAATTTTTACGGCAAAATCTGCTGGTAGTTATTCTGCAATCAGTTTTCACCTAAAATTATTATTTTTTTCAGCGTATACAGAGATTTCTACAAATATATGTTTATTCTTAACTGTGTAATTACAAGTAATACTGGCCTTTTTCCAAGCACCAAATAAAAAAGTGCGTATAGCAATTATTTTTAGAGATAATGTGAATTACTTAATTTACTGACGGTAATGTTTACACTTCTCTCCAATCGCTGCATTTCCGAACAAATATATGGCACAATTTTCTTTAAGTAATTTTTCGGTACTTCATAATGTACTTTACAAAATCGATTACCGATGTGTCATTCTTTCAGAAGCATAAAATATAATATTGAATGAATACGGTAAAAAAAACAGTCCTAGTAGCCAAACAAGATTGGTAGAACTTTTCGCCAATATTTCATTTATTGGAATTATTGACAATAAAGCGTGAATATTGCTCCAATATTGGGATGTTTACATTTTGGCCTTACTTAGCCAATATTTGCAGCCAATATTATGTCAATATTGGGATTTCATTAAAAATACTGTTAATAAAACGTCAATATTGTAAAAATGTTGTCGTTACATTGGAAATATTTCCAATGAAATCCCAATATTTAACCAAAATTGGCATTTTATTGGAAATATTTCCAATGAAACCCGATATTGGCATAATATCGGCTGCAAATATTGGCTAAATAAGGGCAAAATGTAACCCCCCCATATTTGAGCAATGTTTCATGCCAATATTGCGCCAATGTGCCAATATTGCTCCAGGATGTAGCCAATATTGGCCCAATATTGTTTGGCTACTGGGTGCCGTTGAAAGAATAATATTCTTAATTAGAAAAAAAATTGGGAAAATAATGCCTTATAAAAAATCGCCAAAATACGTAAGCACAAGTAAGAAATACAAATTTTTGTAAAGAAAACAACATTTACTCTGTTGGGCAATAAAGATTGACTGCTGAAAAAGATTTTTTAGAGTCTGAAAATCACGGACAATCATGAAACGATCTGAAAAATACCCTAAAAATTCTTTTTCATTAACGAAAAGTAACTAAGAATATATAATTTATATGACTAGGTACATTTGACCTGTTTTTGTCAATTCTGTAACAATCTTGTAGAGTGAGCAGGATTTCTCGACCTGACGCTATGAAACAGATACATGCACCAACACACATACTCAGACAAATGCTCTATCCATTGTTAAAATCGATAATTTCGTTTGAATTTTATTGTAAATGAACAAATCTAGTACACCTAGTAGATCCAGAAATTAATTAAGTACCATTTTCTTTCTCAATATTGTATCTTTATAAATAAATATTTAAATAAAAATATTTTAATTAATGTTTTCTGCTCTCTAAAATATGCTAACGTAATTTAGAATTTGGATACACTAAAAATAGAAGATAAATAAAATGTAAAAGTTGTAGATGATTTTATCATAAATGTGTACTGGGTACAATATACTTTTAATACTTTCGGTCCAACCTGTAAAACCACACAGCAATTAATTTTATTTTCATTTTTAAATTGAATTTAAAAATGGAGATTCATAACCTTAAAATTCTCTATTATGTAAAAAAAAACCCACCCAAATGAAAATACATTTTTTACGTGTTATATCGAAATGGAATTTTGACTCGAAGTCATTCATCGCTAAACGGAATCGAGGTCGATTGCTTGATAGATAGAATTGAATTTTATTCTTTCTGTGGTTTACGCACATCAATAAAATATGACATATAAATATTTTGGGAGATCACAAATTTTTAAATACAATTCATAAAATTAATGCTGCTAGTAGGCAATATTCCATGCCCGAATTTCTCTTTGGTATGTTTTATGATAGAGTATTTTCATAACTGAATAAGAAATACAAAACAAAAAAGAAATGAATTAATGTATAATTAAAATTTTCACCACTTTTAACATTAAAGAAGATAAATACAACAAATTCATTTGCAAAGCAGCGAAAGTAAAATTCAATTTTCATTTGCCCATTGCATTTAAAAATTATTAAATTCCTTCAGCATTCTCGATGTTTGATATTTTAATAATCATTTGATACTGTGCCACTTCAAATAAGAGGAAATTGCTTTCTATTTTACTTTTCATTTCATTATTTAACTAATTTGTATTTAATAACTCAGTTCAAGTACTACTTTTGATGTTTAAAGTTGCTTGATTAACTGTTAAAATGTGTATACTGAAATCTTAGTATTTTTGAATAGTATATAAAAATAGAAATGACTTCTAATATTCTTTTCTATATCTTTCAACATTTATTTTCAACTATACACAGTGTAGGATTTTATTAGGGACTTTAATTTATTATAACAGCAAATTTATATAATTTTGCTATGCTATAAAATGATTAGAAATGAAAAAAAGTGTAATACTAGAATAATATTTACTAAATATTTTCAGACAAGAGATCATTTTAATTTTAAATTCTATAACCATCATTGCAGAGAAAGATTACTTTTAATACAGTCTCTCCATATTTTTTGATATACATTTATTACGCTCTGTTAGAGATCGATGACATGTAAAATATAGTCAATGGGGTAAGTTGTACAAAAAATCTTTTGTAAAAAGGGTTTACCAGTATTTTGTTTCTTTAACCCTTCAATGCACGATTTTTTCTATTTTTGTGAAAAAAATTTTATTTGAAACCTACACTGTAAAAAAAGAATTACCCAAAAATGAGTAAGTCGATGTATTCATAAGGAAATGAGTAAGTTTGGATAAAAAACGAACACATTGCTATATCGTAATACTAATAATATACCGGGTGTCCCAAAAATGACTGATGGATTTTAAAATTCAATAATTTGCAAACGGTGACAGCTATTTAAAATTTTTTTACAGGAGGGTTATGTATAATGTCAGGAGTTTTTTTACCGTAATTTTTCATTTTAGTTCGAATGTCAAACAATAGGTGGCGCTGAAGGCGATTGAAGGCCAGGTCAAGGCTTCACTCAGCACTGATCACCTTTCCTTCAATCGCCTTCAGCGCCACCTATTGTTTGAAATTCGAACTGAAATGAAAAATTACGGTAAAAAATCTCCTGACATTATACATAACCCTCCTGCAAAAAAATTTTAAATAGCTGTCACCGTTTGCAAGTTCTTGAATTTTTAAATCCATCAGTCATTTTTGGAACACCCGGTATATTTTACATAAACATATAACAATTTATATTATAAAAAACATTTTGCTTCTAAGATGTTGTATAATAACAAAAACATTTAAAATATATTAAAACATTTTTATTTACATGTTTCAACTTACTATTAATAGAGTCATCTTCAGAATATTCTGAGGATGTTATATATTTTAAATGTTTTTGTCATTATACAACGTCTTAGAAGCAAAATGTTTTTTATAATATATATTCTTATATTTTTATGTAGAATACATATTATTAGTATTACGATATAAATATTAGTGGACGTAATCAAGACTTACTAGTGTTATTTTTCACATTCATATGAACACATTGCTTTCTCAATTTTGATGTTATTAATATGTTATTAAATTCAAACAAACGATAATTCTGTACCCAATATTTGTTTATCTTATTTATGGCGGCATATAAGAAGCTTATTAATGAAAATATTAAATTATGGACAGTATTTTAAAATAATTTAATAGTATTTTTGCCAATAATGCTCTTATAAAAATGTTCGATTTGGGTATTTTATTTATAAATTTGCTATTTGTCTTAATAAATAGTCAAATAAATGTTTATTGTTCTTAATTTTGGGCAAGAAATAAATACCAGCATGTTTTCAGATTAATTTGTAAGTTCAAGGGGAGGATAATATTGATTTATATTTGAACACAACCATGGAATCAAAAATGAGTACATGAGTTTCTCAGTTTTGAGAAATTTTGGATCGGAGCTATTTTGAGCATGTGAAGTACTTAAAATTGAGTACTTTTTACTCAATTTTGAGAATCCATTTTTTTCAGTGTATATGTCGGCCTAATAATAAAAAATATAGTAACAAAATAATAAATAAAAATAAGCTTCAAATTTTCAGTTCAACTTTGATATTTAATTGCGTGTACCTTTGTATACACAATTAGGTTTTTTCAATGTTTCATTGCTATATCTTGCAAGTAAATGGGCTTAAATTAATTAGTATTCTTTGTTTAACACTCTAAAATTTGCTTTACATTGATATTTTCAAGTTTTCAGTGAAAATAATAAAAGTAAATTTTGCTTTAATAGCTTGATTTTTTTCCCTTTTTTGTTTGTTTCCGAAGAAAAAATTTTAATTTTATTTTCCAATTTGGCCAACTGAAATAAGCAAAATAAGCTTTTGTCCATATTTTGACTGCTATTGATCACTTACAGCTAGAAAATAGGCCAAATTATTGACATATTTATCTAACATTAAATCTATTGTGCCTTGTTTTCGTATCTTCTTGCTCGCTCAGTATATTTAGTATTTCTGCTACTTTCTTCAGGGTAACCTTTGAACACAACTAGATTTGCTGTTCTTGCAATTTATGTTGCAGGATTTTCGAGTTCACACTATATACATATCATAATAATATACAATGTAGTAAGAAGTGGATATATTAACCAATGTTTACTGTGAAAAGTTTACTTTTTGTATTATGAATGGAAATTTCGTAAACGAATGTGTATTTTGGGATTTTGAAAATTGGTAGTTTTTGTCAATATTTAAAAGCTGTTACAAAAGTCATATATCCTAAGACATAAGAACATGTAATGTGCGAATGTTTCTCAACTGTATTTTAATATATGATTACATTTTGAGAAAAATGCTTATTTTACAATACATAATGAAAAAATACAGTTTTTAATTGGAGGGGGGGGGGTTATATTTTACTTATTCGGCGAGAAAAGAGTGTAGGACAACATCATATTCGTACTCAGCACCAAAAAAAAAAAAAGCCCTTAACCCCTTAACTGATTTACCCTTACGGGCAAGACGAATTTGCTTGATTCATCATTTAAAGCTTTTTGACACCACTAATTTTTTAAAGTACGATTTCTAAGTTTTTAATTTCAGAAACGTTTAGATGAAATATTACGAATATTTAAGCTTAAAAAAGCTGGTGTTAACCCACATTTTCAATTTATTGTGCGTAAAAAAAGGAATCAGTTAAGGAGTTTAAGTAAACCACCAATACAGTTATACCAGAAGTTTTCACTTCAAGCTTTTTTTTAACCCTTCACTGCACGAATATTTCTATTTTTATGAAAAAAAAAATTTAAGTCTATATATCGGTTTAATAATGGAAAAAATAGTTAAAAAAATTAAATTTAAAATAAGCTAAAATTTTACACTTTTGATCGTGTGCCCTATATGCACAATTAAGGTTTTTAAATATTGTATCGCTATATTTTGCAATTAAATGAGCTTAAAGTAATTAATTTTATCTGCTTAATGCTCTACAACTATCATTATATTACTATTTTAAAGTATTAAGTAAAAATAGTAATAATAAAAATTGTCTTAATAGCTGGATCAGAAATTATTTAGTTTCCAAAGAACAAATTCAAACTTTTTGTTAAATGCAATCATCTGACATTGGAAAAATGAATGCTTGATCAGACACATCAATTCTATTGGTGAAATTCATGGCAGATTATGAAAATTATAATGTTTTTTGTATGTGCCATATGTGGCACACGGTGCAGTGACGGGTTAACATTCTTTTTTACTAATGTAGTTTTTTTTTCATTAATACATTATTCGCTATATTTAAATATAACTATTTAGGAATTTAAAACTGACAGTCAAGTACAATGAATGATTAAAAAATTCTATGTATCTTAAAATATTCAAAACATTTGCGTCTTTGAATTTACATCTGTCGATTATTTAAAAATTCTTTTACTTATATATCTTTTCAAATTCAAAAACTTCGGAAATTCAAAAATTTATTTCATTTACAAAAATATTAAACACCTTAATTAATTATTATTGAAAAATAGAAAAGAAAAAATGTTAAATTTTCCCTCATTCTCAAGTTATCTAGTGATTTAATTTTCTTAGCACCAGGGATATGAGTAGTTGATACTTCTATAATTAATTATTATTCATTTCTATAAAAAATATAATTCTTTTTTATATGTAACATGACATTAATCATACATTTTTATAATACCTTTCACTAAAATTGTAATATTATACGTGATCCATAATATTGATTTTTGAACATATCTTAAAACATTCAAAGTACAACTATTAAGTAGCTCTTCACTTAAGAAATATAAAACAACAAAGGAAAGAACTGATGTATTGTTAAAATTTTCACCATCTTTTAACATTAAAGAAATTGAATACAATAACCTTGTTTGCAAAGTAGCAAACAAGTTTATTGTATTCAATTTAAGTAAAATACAATTTCAATTACCAATTCTCTTTAAAATTTATTAAGTTTATATAACTTCGAAATTCTCTCTGTTTGATATTTTAATAATCATTTAGTAAAGTGTCATTTCAAAGTAAGAGGAAATTGCGTTCTATTTTACATCAACTTTTATTTCATTATTTAATAACTTTGTACTTAATAACTCAGTTCAAGTACTACTTTTGATGAATAAAATGGTTTGATTCCCTGTTAAATTGTGTATTCTGAGTAAATGTTACTTCTAGTATAAATAATTACATATTTTTATAGAAAAAGAAATCTGTACATATTTTTGTGTATATAACATAACATTAATCATACATTTCTTTATACTGCTAATTCCGTAAAATTGTAATACTATACGTAATCGATAATACTGGTTTTTGTATATTACTTTAAATATTCAAAGTGGTAATGAAATCGTAGCACTTCACTTAAAAAATATAAAACAACTAAGTAATAAATTGATTTATTGTTAAAATTTTCACCAACGTTTAACATTAAAGAAATTGAAAACAATAAACTTGTTTCCAAAGTAGTGAATGTAAAATCCAATTTTCATTTAGGAATGCTCTTTAAAATTTATCAAGTTCATAAAACTTTGATTTTAATTTATGGTGTTTGATAGTTTAATAACTATTTAGTAAATTGACACTTCAAAATGAAAGGAAATTGCATTCTATTTTTACTTGAAAATTTATTTCATTATTTAATTTGTTTGTATTTAGTAACCCAGTTCAAGTACTATTTTTGTTGTTTAAAGTTGTTTGATTAATTCTTTAAATGTGTATACTGAAGGATAAATATATATAGATTTCGTATAAAAATAGAAATGATATCTAAAGTTGTATCGTATCTTTTATTATTTGTTTCAAACTATACACAATATAGGACTTTATTAAAGATTTTAGTTTGTTAGAAGAGTAAATTTATATAATTTTAATATTTATAAGTAAGTTTAAAACTGAAAAAAAGGAAATCCGAAATGAACATAAATAAAATAATTTCAGACAGAAGATCAATTAAGATTTCAATTTTAAATCATTCTTGTAGGGAAGGATTATTTTTTATTACAGTCTTTCCATATTTAAAAAAAGTTTTTCTGATCTACATTCATTACGGTCTGACTGTGGTCGGTGTTAAATAACGTATGGGGTAACTTGTATAGTTAAAAAAATCTGAAAAAAAGTTAATAGATGTTCTTTCCTTTAATATATATATATATATATGAATATACATATATGTATATACATAGAACCATTATACAATACTACTATTTAACATCTATAATGAATATAGAATAACCCATAAAGTAACAAACTAAAACAAATCAATAGAGGTTGGCAAAAAAGAATAAAATCAAACTGACAGTAATATAATAACAACCATAATAGTAATCGAACAGTTATAAAAAACTTGGAGTAAACAAATGGAAATTCTTAAAGAAAGGTATTAAATGACCACAAAGTAGGTATCCAAATATAATACACTATGAAAATGCGCAATGCAGCAATAAACTTAGTGTATAAAAATTAACAAATGTTAAACATATAGCTAACCGATTGATTGATATTAATTTAATAGTATACAAGATACCCATAAAAAGAAATAGATTTTCAGTATGAATTTTACAACTGTAGAAACTTGTGTATTAGATTTCGAAGATTTCTAAAATGAAATTAATTTGAATGATATAAAAGTTAAAATTACTGATTTCTTATGAAATAAAACAATACGAATTTAAATACCGAATAGGTTGGAAATCTTTTTTTTTCGCTGTAAATGAAAATTATTTTTACGATGGATCACGGTTTATAAACAAATTAAAGGCATTCCAAATGGGGCGAGGGGCTATCACTCCAACCACAATGATATCTATCTTTACATGTATCAAAAAGATGCCACTATAAAAGATGATTTTATAACTTTCAAATATATCGATGCCATTTTGGTAATTAAATGTAATGATGTCCCATGCGATTAATAAATTTGAAATTTATTCTCACAGTTTAAAACTGATGAAAGCTTCATATAATCTTAAGACGGTTAACTATATGAACGTTTCTATTGCCATTGAACGCAATAAAGTGATAATATGTATTTTTGATAAGATGAATGAATTTGATTTTAACGCAATTGACATTTTGGATTTTAATTCGTATGTGCATTTTTCTATCTGTAAAAATGCTTAAATCAATAACTTAACTCGTAAAGAGTTATTAAATTCCAGCTTTGAAAATATTGTCAAGGACCTAGTAAAACTCTATAATACTGCTATCGAACATGGTTTATCTCATGAATCTTTTAGCGCAGTTGAGTTTTGAATTACTAAAAAATAAAAAGTACTGGAAAGAGATACATTCGAATTTCGATATGTATGTCGATTGACTAGTGGTTTACTTATTGAATATCGTCCGGTACAATACTATATTAGTGTCATTTATAGTTTAAGTGTGGTCTTGGCAGTTATTGAGAAACGTTATATGTGTAATACCGGTAAAACCTAGCTTGCTCGTCGTTATTCATGCAGCCTGCCTCCGGAAAGTTAAAGCGTTTTCCTGACTTCCGTTATTCAAGTTTGTTACAATATTTTTTTTTCTCATCTTGTTTTTGGATTGTGCTTTCTAGATTTAATTCTATGTTCCGAGTATAATCTGGCTTTGGTGAAATTAATTGTTTTACGCTTAGAATTTATACTTATATATATATATATGTATGTATATTCAGGAAAATAATTTTTCAACACAATTCACTACCAACCTAAATCATGCATCAATCATTCATCAATTATTTGTAAAGTTCGGTTTACAGCGTTAGGAATAGAAAATGCGTATGGATAGTATTATTTGTGCATGCCTAAAAATCATTTATTAAGGTTTCTTCTAGTTATTACGGTAAGTGAAATATTACGCTTAGTCATAAACTGAATCATCTCAATTACAAACAACCACTAAAAATTAATTTGTTACATTTGTAGGCCTTATCGATGGAATAAGCAGTAAGAGTGAATGCCCATTCTAAATTTGCTAGGCAAGTCCTATGATGTGAAATTGTTTCAAGTGAAAGCTATTGAAGCTCATGTGAAAACTGTTTATTAAGAATCACATTGTTTATTATGTAAATTTGTAGTGCATTTCATGTACTTTCAAAATGTTGTTGGAGATTTTGGGTGTGTTCGTGAGGTAGCTTGTCGTTTAAAATATACTACACAAAATGTATACTAGGTTAAGTTGCTCGGTGTTGTTTTTAATGTTGTTTGGCATATTTTTTGAAAATAAGATATTTTTGTATAAATATATCTGCAAATAAAAACAAAAAACTTAGCGAAATTTGGAAATGCTCTTTATAAGGACCTTAATTTCTGTAAAAGTATAGATGCTATCCTAATAAAAATGACGGCCTTTTTAATACAATAAGACGCTTAATCAAAAAGTACAATTCGAACGCTTTTTAAACATCAGTTTTTACAAGGTTATCCAAAAGATATTTGAGAATTCTGAAAATTATCATCGATAGAATAAGCTCAAAATCCGTTGCTTCGTTTTGGGAGCAACGGACTTTGATCTTATTCTATCGATGATAATTTTCAGAATTTTAAAGCTATGTTTTTGAGCCTATCACAAAAGTTGCTCTATATATTTAGCTAACACATTATGCAAATTATATTTTGATTGACTTCACGCATTCGCAATGAAAATTTATTTTGTAAACCTGCTCAATATTCATACAAATTGTATTATTTTTTAATTATGATTACAGAGTATGGTGAACAATGTCGCTTGTCGCGTTTTCTGAAAAAAATAATTTTTATATTAAAAATTAAACAAATTATAAAAAAAAAGAAACTTGATAAAATTCGGAACTGTTTTATGAAAACCGTAATTTCTCTACAAGTATACATGCTATACTCATAAAAATGAACACAGCTTATTACAATAATCCATTTAATCATAATCTACAGTTTAAATGCTTTTGCTACGCTAGTTTTAACAGGGTTATACAGAAGATATTAATTATTTTTCAATTTGTCGACGGTCCCTTGTGGGGTTTTGGGAAAAACTCTTTGAAAAAATATATAACATGCACTAATTTGTTTACACACCTGGAGTTTCAGTATAATCCCTCACTTATTTGTCAAGATATTTCACAAAACGACTAAAATCGCAAGATATATATATATATATATATATATATATATATATATATATCGCTCTCTCTCTATATATAATTACTTCATATGTGCATTATAGTTTGGTGTTTATTTATTACAACTCACTCATTTCATAACAGTAAAGAAATTAAAAAAAAAATGTGAAAAGTATCATTCAATAAAACAAACCAACAATAACTAGAGAGCATTTATTCCATAGAATGTTTCACAGTTCACCTGGGTGACTTGATGGTGAAAATTACATTTACAAGTTTACAATTACAAGACAACCGCAGAAACATGAGAATATATCTGTATGTAAATATACATAAATGTATACATATAATTACTTAATAATATCTTATGCCAAACTATAAAATACTTTTTGTAGCCTGAAGTTAGATTACTAATATTTAATAGAATTATTTGCATGCGTTAATTGAATATGTATGTATAGTTTAGTAACATTAAAGTGTATCATAAAGTGCAGTAGCTTCAGAGAAGCAAACATGTCTTTTACATCTGCTTTTATCATGAGCAAATATAGTTAGAAAGCATTACTCCATGAAATAGTAGGCATGAGAAGTTAGTTATAATTTTTTTTTATTAATGTTCAAAATCCATAATAGTTTAGTTTATTTTTCAAAAAATTATTTATTTAAATCACATAAAAAATATATATATATAATTATTTGTTATATATATTTGTATACACTTAATGTTGTTGAAAAGGATTAATATTTATGCTTGAAAGATATATGGAAATAGTGAATATAATTTAGCAATAATATTTTAAGTAACTATACATAATATTAAATGACATTTTAAATAAAAAATCATATGCGTTAAATATAAAACTTATCAATTTTCTTTGTAATATGCATATTATCCTAAATTTAAATATGTAGTTTTATAATAAGCCAATTATGCTTTACTAAAATTCTTTACGTATGAAAAACAAAATTAAATCCTTTAAGAAAAATGCGAAAAAGAACTGTAAAATGAAAATATTTCGATTTAACATGTAAGACTTTAACCCATATGATTATGACTGGAAAAATATTGAAAAAAAAATCACAGTGGTGATATAGAAAATGTTTATGATAATTTATAGATTTTGTGATTTGAGCGAATTGAAACTCACTATCATTACGACAAAAATATATAATGAAGAGTTTTTTTGTATGATACAGATTTAATAACTATTAATAGATTTGAGAAAGATTTGAATAAATTATTAAATTCATTCTTCTTGTGTCACGCATTCAAAAAACTTTTTATAAAATGTGTTTAGTGGTGACTATGATATTATAAGAGACTTCTTGAAAATTTCGTCATCCAATAATTTAAATAATATGCAAATAATGAGTTTTTTTTTAAATATCGTATGTAAATATGTACAATAATTGTAAATTGAAATATTTCATTTTTCCATTTCTATAAATTACTGTCATTTTCTCAAAATTAATTTTCCCCATTTCTTTAGATTACTTTTTTATAAAATTAAATGTTAAAAATACATTGTTTTATAAAAATATATTAAGCTATCTTTTAATAACCTGATTTGGAACAAAATACAATTTAATATATTAAGTAATTCAGATTGTGTTGATAAATAAAACTAAAGGTTTAAAAAAAAATTCTTTTTTAAAAATTTAAAGAATTATGAGACTTTTTAGAAATTTTTTATGATATTTATTGTTGAAATATATAAATAAACTATCGTGACATACGTGTGTTCTAAAATGAAATCCCGAAACTTTTAATTATATTGCTTTAAAATTTTATTAGCCGTTATCGATACAAATATAAATATTAATGAATGTATTATATGTGCATTATTTTCCATGCCTGTTTTCTTTTCTGTTAACTAAGCCTTAAATTAATATATATGAATAGTTTCTTTAAAACTAGGTATTCGTGGTTTTCCAGTAATAATGTATCATAAAATTAAATTAAATGTATAATTAAAAATACAATTCAATCTTTGTTAATACGGTTTAGGTTTCTTTAAAATGCTCCTACTCAACTGAGGGCATTCACCTTCAGAACTATATCCCTGGATTAGATTACTGAACGTCATCTATAGCACAGCAACAACCATCTTTGTTAATTTAATTTAATTTAATTTATTATATTTTTTGTAAGTGTGTAGGTACCTTAAATAAATATTTTTATACAAAGTTTGAATTTTCAAGTACTACCAGAAAAAAAAAATACCGCAAAATGTTTCACAAAATTTATTTAGTAGTAGCAACAAATAAAATCGTACAAAAATCAAGAAATTAAAATTTAAATACGCAAGGAGATTTCAAAAAATACATACACACACATATGTATATATATATATATATTTAACAACTATATCTCGAAAAGAAATTAACTTTTTTGCTTATTATATAAAGGTACTGAAGCAAGTGGAAATTGAAAGAGGAAAAAAATATCATATACATAATGCCTGTATTCCACAAATTGCCGATATACATATTCTGGCATACTTAGACTGAATATTTGTGATTATCTTTTTTCTATTAGTATGCATTAATAAAAACATTCTTTAAAATGAAGATTATTTTTCTTTTTATATTGCTTTGTTATGAATCTGCTAAATATATAAAATTATTAAATGATTCATGTTACATCAATGAGATATCTCATTTCACATAATTACTGTCAGTTTCGTGTGAAGGATTAAAAAAGGATGAGAATTTATTTACATTAGCGAATGCAAAAGTGTTATATAACTTCAGAATAGCTAAATGTAAAATAAATAAAATTCAATTAGCAACAGAACAAATTAAAGCGAATGTATATATATATTTACATTTTGTAAACAGAAAATAAAAATTATGTTATTTTAAATTATATAGAACTCATTTTACACATGCGAAAACCGAAAATGTTTTGCAACGAAATTTTAATTAAACAATAAATATAACAAATTGGCATGTCTAGTATGAAATTTGAATAAAATGTAGTGCAAAATGTAGTGCATTGTAAAATAAATTCGTCAAATTTACGGCACAGCAATGTTGCCAGAAGTTTTTGCCGTGAATTTAATGGATTTGTTTTAGAGTGTGTATATTGAAAATTTTAATCCATTCCTTTAAATTACAATGCAAATATACAAATTAGAAAACACGCAGAAAAATGCAGTCTTTTCACAAGAAGAAGCCGATAAATTTTTAAAGATCACTAAAACAGTTTACCCGCTTGCAAAAGATTTGTATTTCTTTATTAAAAAAATAAAATGTGCATATCCTTTTTTAGCCTAAATCCAGGGACAAACTACTATTTATTACAAATCGTAATTTGCTTTATTCCCCAAGTAAAAATTTTAAGTAACTAATTGGTAATATGTGCAATTAAAAATTATGTTAAACGATAAATGTTTAAATAAAATAATTTTTAATTTTAATTTTATTAAGAAATTTAACATTTATCATACATAAATTGAATATTCTAAAAAAAATTATGTGATATTTATTTAAAATTACTTTAATTTATATTTGAGAACATGAGGATTCTATTGTGTCTTATGTTAATTTACAGTTAAATTTCAATTATGTAACACTTTAATTATTCCAAATTAGTAACAATAAAAATTTCTTAATAAAATTAACAGTAAAAGTAACTTCTTCAACAGTGACCTATAGATATGTAATACGACTAAAAGAATTCTTTTAATTAAATAAAAAGAGAAAATAGTGATATGTTAATAAAAAAAGAAAATAACTATCACTATTATGTTTTTCATTCTGTATTCTATTCGTCATGTTGTTGAGATTTACATTATTATTGACAATTCTCTTTTAAATACTGCTCGACAAATGTTTCGTTCTCTATGCGTTTAAACGGTACAAAATGTATCAAATTCGATATTACTTTATGTTGAATATACATTTCCTCCAAGCTCAAAACAATATGATATAATTAGTTTATATCAGGGAAAAAATCATATTTTAGAAAGTTTTGAACTTCAGTATTATAGCTTATAATATTTACGATTTCTTGAACACTTTTAGGATATTCATATTGTCTTTAAGTTTAGATCACCGATTAAATAACTATATATTATAAACTACATTATATTATAGTATTACATTTTAGTTTACAAAGTAAAAGCATCATACGACATAATATTCTTATGATAAGAATGTGAACTGAATGTTGAATTATTATTAAATTGAATTCGGTTTTGAAAAGAAAATGAACGTGTTTATATTTCAGTTATACGTTATGTGAACAGGTTTTTTAAAACTCTTCTGTAGCAACATTTTTTTCCCTCAAGAAGTTAAATAAAAAGAATATTGCCCAGTTAAACTGATGGCATTCAGCTCACAGGCTATGCATACTAATTGTACATTACAGCCTTATATTTTCAAGGGTTAATTCCATTCGAAAAAAATTAAGAAGGGGAAACACTTCTCCCCTTTCCCCCTTTTTATACTTAATCATTGAACCTCCTAAACTATCAAGGACATGCTTTATCATATAAAAATATCTATATCCAAAATTCACAGCAAATCGGATCATTCTTAATAAAAACCCATTTAGCATTTATATAATTTAATATGAGTTATGCCCCTCTTTTATACTTAACCATTAAACTTTCAAAACTATTTAGAGATTTGAACAAAATCTGACATTCTGCTAGAAAAACTCAATTATATCTATTAAGGGGAGGGGCATTAGAACCCCCTTTCCCCTTTTTTATATTTATTCAATGAACAGCTAATAACAGTCACGGAATCCCTCATCGGAATGATTCTATAGCTAAATCTTGAACAAAAACTGTTAATTCTGCATGAAAAAACCCATTTATATCAATTAAGAGGAGGTGCATGAGCCCCCCGTTCCACCTCTTATACATATCGAATGAACTCCAAAAACTAATCAGGGAAGCGCCTTATCAGTATATACCTATATACAAAATTTCAAGTGGATTGGATATTTTTATCATGAGTTATCGCGTTATGCATGTATGCACGAACGAACGAACATCCATACATACAGAACGGGCGGGCACATAAGCTCTCAGGCTATAATAGCCTGTGAGCTAAAAATAATATTTCGTATCCATTACAGTATCTATTACTAAACCTATACAGCTATTATTGGAATTTCCTATTTTGAAATATAAATAGAGATTATATTTTTTTTATGTTTAACATTGAAAAATTGTTTTAAATTGAAGAAAATGCATATCGATTGTTTTGCTTTTCTATCGTTTATTTTTGTATAAATTCAAATACATTGTTTTTCAATATACAACTATCCATATTGCATTTCAGAAAAAAAGAAAACTCATGTTTTCTGGAAATGTGTCATTGATCCAAAGTACTCATATTTTATAAAAATCAGATGAAATGATCCGGTATGCGAACATTTTAATACCGTAAAATTATATTTATACCTATGAAAAAAATGTTTTCTGGATAAGTATCGTTGTTCCAAAATATTAAGATTTGATTTAAATAAGATTAAGTCCTAAGGTATGCAGACATTTTAATCGTGTAAAATTATATTTATATATATTAAAAGAGAAATGATTTTTTTCAGATTCATTAGAAAGCATGCAGTTTTTCTAATTCACATACAAATGAAGGAATTAAAACTTTTTTTGATTTGACACAATGTCATAACATCTGCACTATCTGTGAACGAAAGGCATCACCTTTCTCAAATTATAAATTTTGCTTTCGATCAAAAATGACATTTTTAAATTAGCCATAAGACAATAAATAACACATTGTAATTGATTTTATTATTAATCTTTCATTAGTTTCTTAAACTTACTAGGAAATAATTTGACAAATATTTCCAATGAAAACCAGTGGAAGCAGTTAGAATTGTTTCGCAATTTTCTAAAAATTAATTTTTTTTGGATAAGACTAGTTTTGAAAATTATATTCTCATGGTAAGCCTAAATTCATATTATCCTTTAATGATATTTTAGCCTGATTAGGTAACGTCTTTATATATATATATATATATATATATATATTAAATAATTACAAAATAAGATATGAATATATCTAATTTAAAATTATATGAAAGCCTTGCTTTAAAGATAATATATATTCAAATTAAAATTCACAATCTGCACCAGAATCTAAAGTGTATTAATAAAAAAATCTTTACTAGTTATTTTTCAAGAATTTGAAGTATTGTGCTCACAAGCTTCGATAACATATCTTTCAACTAAGCGTCACTGATAATTTAAACTGTAAATTATAAACTAATTTAATATTTTTTAAAAAGACTTCTTTATGAATTTATCTTTTAATATTAATATTTTTAAAATGTAAATCTAAGTTCTTATTTTTCGTGATTTCACGCAAAAATATGATTTATTTATAAGTTTTACATTTAAGTAATCCTATCAGTAAATACAATTAACCATTGTGTTTCGTTAAGTTATACTATAGTACTTTACTTTACAGTACTACACTACTACAGTACTACACATATAGTACTTCACTGAACAGTGTAAAGAATTTAGTTATTCCTGTTTCACTGGTATTGTAAAATTTTTGTTTTCAACGAAAACCAGTAGAAACAATTAACATTTTTTCCCGATTTTTGAAAAAATGATTTTCTGGATAAGAAGAGTTTTGGAAATAATATTCTGATATTTTTTCACGGTAAGTCTAAATTTACATTGAGCTTTAACACTATTTTAGTCTGATTATGTAAAGTTTCTTTATATAAATGAAGTAATTGCCACCTATAATATGAATATATCTAAATTAAACTAATATGAAACTCACATTAAAAATTAAGTTGACATTCTATACCAGTATCTAAAATGTATTCATAAAGAAAATTTTGCTGGTTATTTCATAAGAATTTGATGTATTATGCTTATATGCTTCCATATTAAATCTTTCAACAAAACGTCACTGATCATTTTATTTGTAAATTACACATTCATTTAGTATTTTTAAAAATCCTTCTTTATAAATTTATCTCTTAATATTAATATTTAAAAAAATTATATCTAAGTTCATATTTTTCGTGATATGACGCAAGATTATGATTTATTTATAAGTTTTAAGTAATCCTATCAGTAAATAAAACAAAACCATCACTTTTCGTTAAAATAAAAAGTGAGAAATTGTTAATCTGAACCTATATTTTATTGAATAAAATACTTTTAGTTTATTGGGAACTTTAATTTATTAGACACCTTGTCGTAAAAAAATATAATACAGAAACTAATACTTTTTTTCAACTATTGATAAAATCTGTTTTTGTTTTAAGACATTAAAAAATCGCAGCTGTCCCCCACATTTTCCTAACATATTTGACAAAAATATGCCAATAAAATTATAAACCTAGCTGAATCGGGAAGAAATATTTCTTGATAAAGTGTCAGTAAAAATGAATCATTTCGAGTTCTTACGGAAGAATCAGACAACTTGATGAATGGTAAAGAGTTTAACATTTCTTCATTTTTTAAGGATCATTTGTCTTTCATAGTAACTAAATTCTTAAAAAATGTGTTTTGAAGAAAAAAAACTTAGACACGTATATTTTGCTTTTATCCATCTTGCTATGCTTTTGATTTAAATACATTGTAAAACTATATTGTAAATCTACTAAACTTTTTCTAGCAAACTGAGATTCCTAGAGATTTTTATGTAACAATAACAGCAAAAATTTATCTAATGTACCAACCCTTCAGATTTTTAAAAAAAATATTATTTTTAAAATTTAAAAAAAAAAATTTAAAAAAAATTTTAAATTTTTTAAAAATGAATTTTAAAAAATATATTATTCCTTACAACTAAAGACAGCTAAAGAATTATTTGTATTATTTGTATATTATTTGTAATTATTTGTATTATTTATAATTTTTTTCTTAAAAAAAACTGTATATATGTAGTTCAAGTAACTATACGTGATAAATTTATAGTAGAAGCTATAGTGCCTATAATTTTCTCAGATATACACTTTCATGTAATTACGTGTTAAAATGAACTTTATACGTATTTAGGGTAAATTAAGGTTAGATACCCATCGGGTTAGTTGCCCCAGTCACCTAAATTCAGCTATCCGATGTATGACGGCACTACTGACGTTTTTTCATGCTTAGTTTTTATAAAATTGCGTAATAGAAGAAGTTAAAGTAACTTAGTTCTTCAAAAATATATATAATCTTCAAGTTTGGCTTTTATGATACGTTTTTATGAAATAAAGAAATCTACAAATTAAAATAAAATGTACTTACTAGTGATTTTTCATAAACATGAAGTGAATATTTTTGAAACATTTATCAAGTTATGTGTTAATGCCGGTTGCCATTTTTTTCATGTTCCGGAGATATTAGCTGAGGAATCTATCCCTGATTAAAAGGACTCTTACTCTACTTTTAATACGGGATATATGCCTCAATTGGAATTCGGAATAATTGTAATTCTGACGTCTTTTTTGTTATTAACAAATAACTTTGATGAGTTAGATTATATTTTTAAATATTCAGAACTTTGGACATATACAGGGTGTCCCAAAAGGTCGTTTACAAACTTAACATGCTGGTCTGTCATATCACAATGAACAATATTAAATAGGAAACTAAGGGTCCCAAACGTCTTCCAAAGGAGATATGCGCATTTAAAGTTTAGGGTCCAAAAATTCAAATGATTAAAATTCAAATGATTGAAAAACAGAAAAATTGGTGGATTCGTTTGCGGTTTTCACTAAAACTATTCTTTATGTCAGTATTTTCTTGAAAATAAATTATAAAGATAAATTTTTAAAAATGTCGATAGAGGGCGCTTTAGACTTTGGAGTAATGATAAACTAGTTTTTACCATTATTTTTTGCATCTCATTAAATTTTTTTGGAAGCTTAGACATAAACTTAAATTTTGAACTCAAAATCTAAATCGTTGAAAGTGGTTAAGTAACTCAAACTGAATTGCGGGGGGAGGTTCAAATTTCAAATGATTATAAAAAACGGAAAAATTGGTTAATTGATTTGCGATTTTCACTAAAATTATTCTTTATGTCAGTATTATCTTGAAAATAATTTATAAAGATAAAATTCAAAAAATGCCGATAGAGGGCGCTTTAGACTTTGGTGTAACGTACAACTATTTTTTTCCGTTATTTCTTGCATTTCATAAATTGTTTTTAGAAGCTTAGACATAAACTTAAATTTTGAGATCAAAACCTGAATCGTCGGGAGTGGTTAAGTAGCGTAAACTGAACTGTGTTGAATGGGGTTGGGGAGGTTCAAATTTCAAATGTCTATAAAAAACGGAAAAATTGGTCGGTCTTCGCTAAAACTACTCTTTATATCAATATTTTCTTGAAAATAAATTTTACAGATATCTTTCAAAAAATTCCGTTAGAGGGCGCCTTAAACTTTATAGTAACCAGCAACTATTTTAAACCTTTATTTTTTGTATCTAATAAAAGGTTTGTAAAAGTTCAAACTTAAATTTTGTGCTCAAAATCTGCATCGTTGTGAGTAATTAAGCGGCCAAAAATTGAACTGCGTTCGAGGGGTGGGGAAGGTAACATTTCAACTCCTGAACACAGTTCAGTTTGCGCTTCTTAACCCCTCCTATCGATTTAGATTTTGAACACAAAATTTAAGTCTAAACTTTTGCAAGCATTTAATTAGATAAAAAAAAAGGGGTTAAAAATAATTGTTAGTTATTCTAAAGTTTAAGGCGCCCTCTAACGGATCTTTTTAAATTTATCTTTAAAATTTATTTTCAAGGAAATATTGACATAAAGAATAATTTTAGCGAAAACCGACCAATTTTTCCGTTTTTTATAATCATTTGAAATTTGAACCTCCCCACCCCCATTGAACACAGTTCAGTTTGCGCTACTTTACCACTCCCAACGATTCAGATTTTCATCTCAAAATTAAAGTTTATGTCTAAGCTTCTAAAAAAAATTTATGAGATGCAAAAAATAACGGAACAAATAGTTGTACGTTACTCCAAGGTCTAAAGCGCCCTCTATCGGCATTTTTTTAATTTTATCTTTATAAATTATTTTCAAGATAATACTGACATAAAGAATAATTTTAGTGAAAATCGCAAATCAATTGACCAATTTTTCCGTTTTTTATAATCATTTGAAATTTGAACTCCCCCCCGCAATTCAGTTTGCGCTACTTAACCACTTCCAATCATTTAGATTTTGAGCTCAAAATTTAAGTTTATGTCTAAGCTTCAAAAAAGTTTAATGAGATGCAAAAAATAATGGTAAAACTTGTTTATCGTTACTCCAAAGTCTAAAGCGCCTTCTATCGACATTTTTTGAAATTTATCTTTATAATTTATTTTCAAGAAAATACTGGCATAAAGAATAGTTTTAGTGAAAACCGCAAACGAATCGACCAATTTTTCTGTTTTTTATAATTATTTGAATTTTTGGACCCTAAACTTTAATGGCGCATATCTCCTTTGGAAGACGTTTGGGACCCATAGTTTCCTATTTAATATTGTTCATCATGATATGACAGACCAGCATGTTAAGTTTGTAAACGACCTTTTGGGACACCATGTATAAACACATATATATATGTATATATATATTGTTGTGGGGGTGGTGATTGTATCTTTTCCAGGAAATAATTCCATAACAAATAAGGAACTTTATTAAAATAATATTTATTTAAATAATACTTCTTATATTACCAATTTTTCTGTCACTTCTCTACGTTTTAAATTTGTATTACTAGGTTAATCTTCAGTAGAATTAAAAAATAATTTGAACTGGTTCATTATGGAACATATAATCTAATGTATATAATTTGAGAAATTTAATTTCGTTTCACGAATTAATTTTTAAACTTTGCGTATCGCATATAAGAAGTTGAAGGCGATAATCCCACTTAGTTTGGATTAAACAAGTTTAGCCTTCGTTTAAAATTTTGTTCACCGACTTATTGCAGAAAGGCGCTTAACGAATTTTTTTTTGAGTTTGTGCATAGAATATCAGAAGAGGGGGAAGGGGGTGAGTTAATCTCTGCTAAATTAGATTAAACAAGTTTGATATTCGTTAATATTATCCGATTTGATATAATTTGTTTATATCAGTTTATTGTTAAAAAATGCTTTCAAAATTAACTTTTTGAGTTTACTCATGAAATATAAGAAGGATGGGCATCACTTTTCTCAGTTTATATTAACACATAATTTAGATCGGACATCTCACAGAGAGCTACCCTTTTTCTATTATAACAGTTTAACTGCAGATACTACATTAATCAAATTTGCAGTTTTGTTTTGTTTCGAGCTTTGCATTATAGTCACAGACTTTTGAACAGATCGAATTTAGTTATACTAATCTTGTATAAAAACGTTTAATGTAAAAACAAAATAATGTGAGTTAATCAAAGCTTTTATTCCTCTTTCCATGGGGTGGACTTTAAATGAGCAGTTTAAATCAGCGGTGGTTGATTAGCAAATTTAAATATACAATATCCCTCTAAGCGTTTGGCCCGTAATTTTCCGTACTCTAAGCTCCAGGTTTCACTGCAATATAAGCAATGTTTAAGATATTATAATTCTATAAATTTAATGAATTTTCAAAGCATTGAAGAATGATTAAACCTCTCAAGGATTACATTTATTAGCAATACATATTTATATATTTTATAAGCAATTAAGACAAAATGCAGGGGAAACAACATTACAAATTTACCCATTTGCAAGACGCTTGGAGGGATATACAATAAGCGGGATAGTTTCACTTTTGAAGTTAATCAATTGGTGAACTGGACTTCAAATATTCATAAACGAGTTTACATAAATATAAACATAGAACAAATTTTTCGTTACTGCAAACTCTGTTCAAATAAAAATTTATTTTTAAAGGAGCTTCATTATTTAATTAATATTTTACACTATAAAAATATATATCTGGACAGTTTTAGAAGGATGTTCTGCAATGACGATTGGCAACGACGTAGAACAAACATGGACTGATTATAGAATGCTGTCTTTTGGTTGTTTGGTGAGGCTGTGTTTCTCAGGTTTGGGTAATATAACTTTATTACTGTTTTAATGTATATTATACATAAGTTTGAATCGGTTGTATATTGTTTGGATGAGTTATATGCTGTTTATTATGGCGTCGGGGCCGGCGGGGGAGTGTTATGATACCAAATGTTTTTGTACATTTGCTTTTTTAGATCATGACACTGATTAAAACCACTGCCACTGCATACAATAATTGTTTGCATATTCAATGTAATATATTGCTGTGTTTTTGTAAATTTCCCACCCCTGAGAAGATCACAGCTTTTTTGTTTTTGGATTTTGTTTTTCTTGTTCGAGTTTTATCTGCTTTTAAATTATTTAAAGTATGAATCTTTATCTTTAGTTTTATTATGATACAGGACTCTGGATCTGCTGAATACGCTTTAAACGTTAAGTGCTATATATATATATATAATTTATGTGATTATTTGCAGCTATAGCGCTTGTCACGTGAATTTTATGTGTTTTTTAGGTTTTACTTAAAACTTATTTTTGGATTATATATATACATAACCATTATGAAATACTACAAATTATCAGGTGTATTTATTATGAATTATATATTAACTTTTAAGACAAAATAATTAATGATATTAAATATTTAATGTTTATTAGAGAAGTAGAGAAATGATAAAGTTGCAGCTTTAAATGGATTTCTTACAGAAAGCTTACAAACAATTACAAAAGTAAAAATCTATTTGTAGATACAGAATGAAGTTAAATTTAACGCAAAAAATTTGGAAGATTGCTGTCGTATATATATATATATATATACATATGTCTTCCTTCTCAATTCTTTTCTTTTCATTTCTCTGTTAAGGGTAGCCTATTATTTCTCTTATTGAATTAACTAAGTATGTGACTTCTAAATATGATGGATGTGAAATAAGAGAAAGCAATCTCTGAAATGTATGAGTGAATTTGAAATTTATGATCGATAGTTTCCTGTTGTCACATAAACTTTTTGTTCCATTTAATTTAATGTTGCTCTTTTGTTTATTTATAAAACCAATGTCTTAAAATGCTTTTTCGAAACTGATTAAAGAGCACAAATATAATTTTTAAGAGAGCAATTTACTGAAAATGTAGAATTCACAAGAAATATAAACAAAAGAAACAAATTTACTTCCTAAATATTTCTTCACTAAATGGTCTTCTGACGGAAACAGCTAGTGTATTATAATTCTACAGAATAAATTTTTGTATCAGATGACTTAAAAAAATCTAAAATAAGGATATTAAATTTTGAGATAACTTGTATAGGGACACCAGGTTTCTAATTTCATGTATCAGACTATTTTAAGATTTTTTTAAAGTATGAACAGCATAAATGTAAAATCAGCTACATTGTAAAAAAAAATCTGTAAAAGGTACTACACATTTTCTAGGAAACTGGGATTCCAAGAATTTTTCATGTAACGATAACAGGAAAAATCCATGTAACCGATTCTAAAACTTGAGTTTTTGTTGTTACCGTTACAGGAAAAGTTCTTGGAATCCCAGTTTCCTAGATAAAGTATAGTACCTTTACAGATTTTTTTTTACACTGTACCATAATAAATGTAACTACCACAATTTAAGAAATAATACTATAATTAGGTAATTTTTTTATCTAAATTGGGCTTTGAATAAGTCTAATTAGTAAACATGTCAAATTTACAATCAGAATATTTTCATCGTGTGTGGTATTTTACTAAAATTATTGAAAATAGTTCCAGATGTAACGCAAGTTACCTTGGAATGACCCATATTTATAAAAGAAGAAAAAACAATTTTAGTTATTCTCTGTTCCATAAATATGAAAAAAATCGGATGTGCTCATCTCGAAATATTATTTTATTTCGTACATATTAATATTTCTAAATTTGCATCATCATATACCATAGTGACAAAATTAAACGACAATAATCACAATCAATGCTTATCATAAGGATTTTACAGATTCCTAGACTTCCTAGGCATTGAAAAAGAGTATAACCGCATCAGTTCTTATATCGTTTGTCGAAGACACTAAAGAACACCCTTTAAAGTAATTTATATACTTATTTAATTGTTAAAATAATTTCTAAACTTTTCTATTACATGCATGCATATCATAAACATTGCTATAAACTGATACATCTTTACAGATATTTTGTAGTAATTCCAAATTGAATTTTGTGGCGCATCGAAATATTTGTGTCAGGACAGTTGAGAGTACACTGTAAAAAAAAAATAAGTAAAGGTACTAAATATTTTCTAGGAAACTGGGATTCCAAGAACTTTTAATGTAACGATAACAGGAAAAATCCATGTAACCGATTCTAAAACTTGAGTTTTTGTTGTTACCGTTACAGGAAAAGTTCTTGGAATCCCAGTTTCCTAGATAAAGTATAGTACCTTTACAGATTTTTTTTACAGTGTAAGGGTCGCATTTTTCAAACAAATCATTGAATTTCGTCGCCCACCCTTCAAGATGTGCACAACAAAAATTAACAACCTAAATGCCATAAAAGTGTGTGTGCTGTTGGGAAATATAAACTCAAGAATTAATAAGGATATAGTTACATGAAAGTGTAAACTAAAGTGAAATTTCCATTAGGCTCCGCCAGTGGCGAGATATTTTACTCAGAGAGCTGATTGCCGAGAGTATACGTCATGTCGTTTCCGTTGGCCTAATCATTTAAAGATTCCCAACGTTTTTTTCGAAATTTAGAGAAAAGTTTATAAATACAGGTTAGGTTCCCTTAGAAATACCCCATCTACGGCACTGATAGTCGGACCTATATATATTGTGAAGGTATTCGTCGGTCAAAATAACACCATACATATGTTTTTTGACTTAGCTATCGCAAAAATGGTGAAAAATGCATTATATAATTTTTTTATGAAAATAGAATGTAAAATTATATAAATGTTTTTAATTAGTGGAATAGCCAGTGTATTCATGGACAAGCAGCGTTGTTACGATTTCATTATCAATTATTGGTTTAACAGGACCATGGTTAATGAATTTGTTTTGAGGTACTTTTAGTTTTTGGTGAATAATTAAAATTGTTAATATTACTGTTGTCATACTGTTAAATAATAGAGCATTTTTTTGTCTATTACGTTGTAAAATCTTTCAATGTTCTGCTACGTATTTAAAAAAAACACCGTTTAAAGAAAAGTAACAGGGTATTTCTAAATAAATATCGGAGTTTTAATGCTTGGTAGTATTTATTACATAAAACTTAAAATTATTATTAAAACTTAAACTGAAACAGCCACTCAAGCAATTTTAGTTAGACACTTACGAATGTTCAATGCGATAACTTTCGTGACACGGTACCCTATTATTAAAACTTAAATTGAAACAGCAACTCAATCAATTTTAGCTAGACACTTACGAATGTTCAATGTGATAACTTTCGTCACATGGCACGCATTATGACGATCAGCTTTTCCTAAACGTTGATTAGTTTTTGTGAGATTACTGTTGCAACAATTGTAATGATCAGCTGATTGTGGAAGCACATACACACATTCTTACGATCCTTTATGAACCCCCATAAGTATAAATCACTTGCATCAAATCGAGTGAGCATTTGAATAGTATATTTTTTGTTAATCAACGTTTAAAAAAACTGACCTATTGATTTGATGTGTGCCATGTGCCGATAGGTACTCACATTAAACACTTGTAAGTTTATAGATAAAACTGTTTGAGTTGTTCTTTGACTTTATCTATTAATAATAATTTCAAGTTTTATGTAATAAATGTTACCAAACATTAATACTCCGATATTCATTTAGAAAATCATCATCAATTTAGTATTATAATTGCAAGTATAAAGTATGTACTATGAATAAAAAAACATTTGAAAACATTGATATATCGATAGATCATTGAAATTTGACAATCGAGGAAATATATCAAATTTGTATATGTAAATGTACTTGACGCAGATATGAAAATTATAAAATTTGGCAGGTGTGCTATTTTTCGAAAATTAATTAGAATAACTTTCATGAAATACTTTATTGTGATTATGAAAGACTACCAGAAATTTAATTATAAAATTACATCAGATAATAAGATGAACTTAGCTTTTTAACAGTTGAAAAAAATAGACGGTCTGTTTATGGTCCTGTAGACGGAATTTAATAATAAAACATCAGCATTAGATATACAGAACATTCAGAAATCTAGACACAACTGGTTGATTCGGATAATTGTGTTATTTGATACAGGGTTTTTTACAGCCAGCCCAAACAACATGCAGAATGTGAAGAAGGTAAAGCGACGACTCAGAATCACATAGCAATACAGGGTAATAAATACTGTAGTATCGAGTTATGGTACAAAGCAATGTTACAAGTGGGATCATTGTGTTATTTAATACTGGGTGTTTCATAACGTGCAGAATGTGAAGAGGGCAAAGGGACAACTCGGAAACACATACAGGGTCCAAAATACCATAGTTTCGAGTTATGGTACAAATTAATGTTTCTAATGGGATAATTGTGTTATTTGATACAGGGTGTTTCATAAGTTAAAGATTGTGTAAAGAGCACAGAGACGACCCGGAATAACATGAAGGGTCTAAAAAACCGTAGTTGCGAGTTATGATACAAAGCAATGTTACAAATGGGATAATTGTGTTATTTGATACAGGGTGCTTCCCCGCCAGACCGAAAAACTTGCAGGATATATAGATGGCAAAGAGCCGACTCAGAGACACATGTAGGTTTCTAAATATCGTAGTTGCGAGTTATGGTATCAAGTAATGTTAATAGTGGGCTACTTTTTAAAATTCAGATTTCTTGATTCACACCATTATTGATAATGGTAGAATTTTACTTCTTTAATAACATAATATTAACCTCTTCGCTACTGGCGATTATTACAGTATTTTTAATTATTACTGAATTCTTTCTTCTCTCGTTTGCTTTTAGAGCGAAATTTTTGTTTTATTTTCATTAGCTCGAATCTTAGAATTCGAGACATATTATTCTTATATCGAAATTTCATTTATATTCGAGTATCACTAATAAAATGGGACAAAACTGAAGTACCCATTTGGGTACTCAGGGACTGAAGAGGTTAAGGGTGAAAATAAGGATATTTTAACACTTTCTAAAAAATGATGCCTATCAAGAAATGTGAATTTTAAAAAAAGTAATCCACTGGTAAAACTGATATAAAGAAACAGAGGAAAAGGAGCATATTAATGGGACAGAAAACATATTATTAACAGTTGTGCTACAAAACAGGGTTGAAATAACGACCAAAAGTTGTTAGACAGGCTTGACAGCGATCCACGGCTTCAGTTGGATACCATGTCACTCGAATATCTGTAGCTTTCGTGATTATACCCAGTACGCCAGGAATCATCCGGAACGGAAGGAATTCTACGAGATACCAGTACACTGTAAAAAATGTCAAATGTTTCTGAATATCTAAAATTGTACGTAATCAAAAACGAAAATATACAATAACCTCTTCTAACACACCTAAGGTTTCGAAAACGTTCCTTTACTTATAAAAATCCCAGAAAACTATTTGTTTTGGAAATTTAAGGAAATTTTTATAATAATTAATTATTAATAATTGCCCGTCTTTTTCGGAAACATTTCTAAATAGCTTTTACAATACAATAATCATTTTTCTCATATCAAAATATCACTTTTTCGGATGCTACCAATTTATACGAAAATATTTTGATAGTCAGAGAACATGTTTTATAGACAAACATACAATTTTAACAGTATTAACATTAATATGAAAATTAACATTATTTTGCTACAATTGCATGCACAAAATCAGTTATGTAGCTGAAAATGTTTACTTGAGAACTGATAGAATCCGAAAAAGTTATATTTTGATTTAAGAAAAGTGATTATTGAACTGTAAAAGCTACTTAGAAACGTTTCCGAAAAGGACGGGCAGCTGATAAAATTAATTTTTATAAATTCTTTTTAAATTTCGAAAACAAATATTTTTCTGGGATTTTTAAAGGTAAAAGAACGGTTTTCGAAACCTTAGGTGTGTTAAAAGATGTTTCTGTGTATTTTCGTTTTTGATTTCAGTATATTTTTATATATTCAGAAACATCTCACATTTTTTACAGTGTAAGAGCTTGTTTGACCGCATCTAGTCATACCTTCGACCGCATTCACCATCCACAATCTTATATATATATATATATATATATATATATATATATCCATTAATATGTTGTTGTTTCAATATTTTTCCTTTGCTTCCCAATCTTGCCTGTGGTTGCAAACATTAATTCAGATTTATTGATTGGCATCAGTTATTCGAAATTGCAAAATTTACCTTATTTTCACTTTAATTAACATGTTATTTAATAAGGAGATGTTTACATTTTTCAAAATTGAGTGACATTCAAGAAATATGAATTTTAAAAGGTAATCAACAGAGAGCCGTGCTTTGCATCCCAACTCACAACTTTGGCATTTCGGACCCTGCATTTCTGTGTGATTCTGAGTCATTTCTGTGGTTCCAACAATTTCTTTAAATTTTTACACTGAGAAAAAATATACTCTTCTCATCTAGAATCTAAATTGTGACTCTAAAAATAGTTTCATGTCATCCTTATAAATTCTAGCTCCCTCATACAGAGCATTCTAGAGTCTCCTACTGGAACTCATGAGCGTTTTCCTATATTCTCGATTTCAAATATATTTAAAATATTTTGCGAATAGATGCGAACAGAAGGAATTTGATTTAGTAACTATAACTCTAATTTACGAAACCAATCCAGAAATCAAGCGAATATTTCTCCTTGCTGAAACGATTCAACATTTTTTTATCACCTTAAAAACAAGAGTCTAGAAATGCATGGTCATTTCGTATGTTCAGATAAGTTGTTTAAGATATTCCTATAGTTAGGTCATTTGTAATCCTAATTTAGGTAAACAGAAAGTGATTAACTATATTAAATTAATATTAATATTGTTTTAAATAATATTAATATAAATAATATGTTCTTAAATACTATTTCGTTGAAAATAACAATCCGTCACACATAATGTGATCAGAATACTAAACTTCAAAATACTTCTCTGAGATCTATAACAATCGTTTTACAAAAATATTTCTTTCACATTTTGTAATATAAATAATTGTTCAACATTCTAACATTCTAGGTGAAGGCAATATATGTTTCATCTCAGTGTAGATGTGATAGTGAAACACCCTCTATATATGTCCATACCATGATATTGACAGCGCCCAGAATAATATTTCAAAATGTTTGAGATATGCGCGAGCAGTAGGTTTCACTTTTAATTAATATCAATCTCTCATGTAAGAGAGACTAGTCACATTGAAACATTTAAAACTATGCTAAGGTCAATTGATAAGCCTTTATAACATACAACTAACAGAGAACTCCTTATATAACAGAGAACTGGAACCTTTATACGCTGTATACAATGTGCGGTTCTGTACATTGAACATTTGCATTTCAACCTAAATTACACGTTTCAATGCCCTAATGTACAAAATGGAATTATCTAAATCATAGTAGAGCGCATTAAGTTGTTGTATGAAATATAGTTTTTATTTTAATCATTTATTATTTTTTGCGAATTTCGGATTACTTGGTAATCGTTTTCGGAAAATTTGTTGCAGATTTTTGAAATAATATAAATATTTTCACTTATATCATAAAATCAAATTTGATATCTAGTAAATTAAAAAAGGATTTTTTTATGATAATTGCTTGCGAAATGTTTAATTACAATGGGAATACCGAAACACGATACAAAGAAATTTAATTAGGATTCTATCTTCTTCCTGCGTTATAATCTTAGGAAGCAAATATCAATTTGTACAATTTGTAAACTAGTTGTCTTAAAAGTTATCTTACCCAAAATTTCTAATTTGCATGCAACATCTGGTATAGACTAAGATAATTATTTAAAAGCTGCTTAAGCTTTACTGAGTCATTAGTTATACAGCGGTTTATATTTTCTTCATTAAAAGTATCAAACATTTCACTGAACGGAAGTTTTACTGAAATAAATGTCATTTATTGCAGAGCTTAAATAATAAAAGTAAAATTAATAGTTCATATTTTAAGATTAGCTAATTTATTTGGTAAAAAGATTGAATAAATCATATGTCAGATAATTTACAATAACTTGTTAATCATAAAACATACAATGGTTGGAAGGCAGGTTGTATAATATAAATAATTGAAACATTAATAACGTACAAATATAAATTGAAAAATCCCTAAAATATAATGTAAATAAGTTATTTTTTACAATAACAAAAACATTATTTTGTTTAAGTTATTACAATAAACATAATCACAAAATTTAACTTAAACGAGTGTTTAAAATAACATTAATATTGATCAAATTAATATTAATATTGTTTTAAATAATATTAATATAAATATTATGTTCTTAAATACTGTTTCGTTGAAAATAACAATCCGTCACACATAATGTGATCAGAATACTAAACATCAAAATACTTCTCTTAGATCTATAAAGATCGTTTTCCAAAATATTTCTTTCACATTTTGTAATATTATTGTTACTATTTAAAAAAAATTAATTTTATATAATTTTTATTCCATTAAACATTAGTATATTTGTTTAAGTTTTGTAACCTAGATTATTTACCTATTTTGCATTGGTTTTCTCCATATATTTGTCTCGTATGTATATATATATATATACGAGATACAGTAAAACACCAATAATTCGGATTAATTGGAACCAAACTCAATCCGTATTATCGAAAATCCGGATTATGCGGAGAATGAGGGGAAAAAAAGAATTAAAACATACTAACAGAAAATCACCTTTATATTAAACATGCTGAATATTTACAGGCAATGAAAATGTTTATTTTGTAATTATAAAATCTTTTGCTGTGCCAGTTTTGTATAACTTTTGCGGTCCGCATAGTCACGCATCCACTTGAGTATAGTTAGTTTGTTGGGTGTACTCTCCACCTGATGTTCAAAATAAACCATTAATTGTTGTAAATAATTTTGTTACTTCATTGTTACTAATAACGTTTGGCTGATCATCATTGATAATAGTGTTTTCGTTTGAATCATCTTCATTTTTAACTTCTTCAGTTGTACATAAAATCATTATTTCATGATCTGTAAGTGAGGCGTAAATTTCATTATTTTTTGTTTCATTCAATTGCTATGACGGTGATATCAACATCTTAGCAACCATCAGTTGTTTTTTTTTTTTTTTTTTTTTTTTTTTTTTTTTTTTTTTTTTTTGCTTGCTTGTTACTCAAGAAATCATAATTTGTAAAGCATAAATTCTTACACAATTTTTGGAGACTACTTTCATCAACCTGCTTTAAGTTACAACAAGTAAGCAACCTGCAGACTTTAAGTGATGCATTGTTGTTTCTTTGGATGTTAACATGAAAGTGCTTAAATGAAAAAGATTAAGGTATTCTTCCGAAAATATTTCAGAAAAGACTTTTTTATTCAAAATATGAAAATGAGATGAATTAATGTTATCGAATCTTTGCCGATCGTTTCTCAAAATTTGAGAAAAAAAAAAACTCCAGATTGATCCGGATTATGCGGAGATCCAGATTAACGGGGTCCAAATAAGCGGGGTTCTACTGCATATATATACCGAGCGATATATATATATATATATATATAACGGTCAATATATATATATATATATATATATATATATATATACTGTGGCGGTCAAAAGTTTCCGGCCAGCAAAAATTTTTCAGTTAATTTGTAAATATACCCATATGAAGAGGAACCTCAAAGCGATACTTATACATTTTATTCGCATATTAGTTAGGAACTTACTTATAGAAGAACGTGTAAATATCAATAAATTTAATTCACAAAATTAAGTATAAAAGAAAACACATATTCTCAAAAGCTTCCGGCCACTTATAATTCTTAAGTATTTTTCAATCCGTAAAGTGTTTTTTGGTTGTGTTTATGAATGATTCAAGTGTATAGCATAGTTTTAATTTAAATTTAAAAAGTTTAACAACTGTTGTTTATAAATAAGTGATTAATTTTTCGCTAAAAGGCCAATCTTCTCGAGATATTGCTGCTAAATTATCGATTGGTAAAATCGACTTTAAACGACATTTAAAAATTATATAAAGATGGCCATGGTTTTTAGGACTTTCAGAGGTCCGGGAGACCCCAGAAAATTACTATTCCTGTGGACAGAATTATCAGGAGAAAAACCAATGGTAATCCGCATGAAAATTCCGTTGCACTATACTACGATTTACGGAATGAAAATATTGCTGAAATAAGATAGTCTACCGTGTTATGATGCTGACGTGATACTGAACTTTATGGAAGAATTGGTGTTAAAAAATTTTTAGAGGTAAAAAAAATACCGACGTACCCTACTTTCATTTTCCAAGGAACACAAAGTATGGTCAAGTGAAAACTGGATAAAAGTTTTATTTTTCCATTAATAGAATTCGAAATTTTTTTGGTAGTGATGGCAGACACTACATACGATGACCTAACAACAAGAGGTATGATTCGACCTATGTTATTCCTACAATGAAGCATGACAAAGGACACGTTATGCCGTGGGGAGTTTTTTTTAGAAGTGTCGGTCTGTTATTTGAAATCCACAGCCAGATGAATGATACAATGTATAAGGATATCTTGCAAGACCATTTTTTGTCTTATTAGAGAAGAAGATTTGGACGCAACTATTTTCCGTAATATGTCAACGACATAAATTATGTATGCAAGCCTCGATAAGCAATAGTTTTCGATCAAAAAATTTCGTTTTTTAAATGGTCAGCCAAAACGCCCAACATGAATCCAATAGAAAATCTTTGGAAAGAAGTTGGCAAAAGTCTGCAAAACTATAAATTTTGCAACTCAGCCGAAATTTCGCCAAAATTGCAAGAAATGTGGAAAAAATGTACCATAGACGATCTTTAACCGTTGATTGTATGAATGTCACGTTGCTGCGCCGCAGTACTTATTACTAAAGCTAATAAAATAGCAATACGATAAATAGTATTTGTAAATGTTGTTGATCACTGTAATTTTCTATTACAATACCACATTTTTACGAACTTGTGAACGTGGCCTGGAACTTTTGAGAACATGCGTTTTCTTTTATACTTAATTTTGTCAGTTAAATTTATTGATATTTACACGTTCTTCTATAAGTAAGTTCCTAACTAATATGTCAATAAAATGTATAAGCATCGCTTTGAAATTCCTCTTCATATGGGTATATTTAGAAATTAACTGAAAAATTTTTGCTGGCCAGAAACTTTTGACCGCCACTGTATGTATATCGTCAAAACATATGTAGCAAATTATTTGTGTGGTTTCAAAAGAATGTGCTGTTTGTGAAAGCGTGACCGCTTTAAATGAGAAAACAATCGTAGTATTATTATTTGTTTAAGTTATTTACGTTAAGTCGTCCCATGTACCTGAAGTTGTCAACTGTGTTATTTTGCAAATTCTATTCTCAATAATGTTTATTAATGGAAATTAACTAAATGTATGTTAGTCCAGATAAAAATGTGAACATCTATTATACATTTATTAACAAACATTATATTGATTATACGTAACGTGCATAAAGCGGTCAACATAGTGTTTTTCTACAACAAGGGAAGTTCTTCAGCATATAATCGGGAGGATCTATGACAACTTTTTTAATTATAAAATTCAATAATTCCTATCTTTATGGATAATGAGCTTATAGATAACAAAATAAATATTTGACTAAATATGGTTTAATTGTTTTTATTTTACGCTACACGAAAAAGTTCATTTTAATAGGAGAATCTAGAGTAAATTTTAATAAATTATAAAACTAAATTTTTCCTTGTTTTGTAGATGTTATATTTATGATTCTTTTATCTTGAGGAATAGGCAGCAATATAATATTCTGGTTTTTATCTTACACGAAACTTAGATTTTATCTTTATCAAAACAAAATATATCATTACTAGAATGAAATTTAAACAGTTAAGTAAGAAATGCATTTATCATTGCTCTGCATTGTTTCTACGATTGCCAAATTACAACATGGTTTTTGGAGATTCTTTAGCTATACACTATAAAACATTTCTGTAACATTATTCCATAAAATTGATGAAGGCATTGCTGCCTCTTGATTATTGGAGGCCTTGCTGCCTCCAATTTTATGGAGCAGTTTAACCGATATTACCGGTGTAACAATGCAATATTACACCATTCAAACATGCTTAAATTACACCATTATATAGGTGAAACAAATTACTCCGTAAAATGTAAGTAGCAGCTGCCGACAATTTTATAGAGTAACGTTACACAATTTTTTTTTCAGTGTTGGTATGGGGGTGAATCGATTTTCCATATTATATTAATATTTGTAACTTATATTAATTCTGTCAACTATTGGAAAAATAAATTGACGCTGTTTCGTACACTTGTGTGCAAAATTCAAGGACGAGTACCAAAACGCCAATTTTCAAGAGATTTTTAAGAAATAATTCTTACGCGAATATTCAAAAGGAATTAATATAATTCAAATAAGTACAATTCCTCCATAACAGCTAGTCCATACATCTCATTCAGGTCACACATGGTCACAAGAGTCACAGTCACTACGAAAAATAGGATATTCCATACTTCTCTTTCATGAGTCTCAAATGACTACTATATGTCACTCCATTGACATGTCACTGTGACAGCTCCTTTGTAGCGAGTCACCAGGTGATTTTACAATGTCGTATCATTGAGACTCTCGTGTGACTTCTCATATGGAGACTCAATTTCGAAGTCATTGTGAACGTTGCATTATGCTAAATTACCAAATAATGTCCCATTAAAGTCACATGGTGACTTTGTACCTCTTTTCACAGTGGTTACTTCACAGTAGTGTCGCTGCCACCATTTGACAAAGTCTTGTGACGGAAAGTCACCATGTAGCTTTAATGTGACATTATTTGGTGATTAGGATGAGCGAAGCGAATCCTCTACTAGTCCACTCAAATTACAATTTGTCGTACGCTTTACAAAAAAACTATTCAATATTTTAACTTCAAATTAAACAAAATAAATTAGATCTGTAGATTTGTAGAATATAATTTTTTTACAGTAAAACGTTAAAAAAATTATTATTTTAATTAATTTATTTTACATGCATTTCCAATACGGACGCATTTTAGCAAATAAATAAAAAATGAAACGCGTATATTTTCAGAAAAAAAAAGTTTAAATCATGGAGTAAATAATTATAGATAGAATCATGATTAATTTATTAAATAAAACATGTTTTCATTATCCCGCAAAATCGTTTGCACAGATGACACTTAAACATTTTAAAAGAATTGTATTATGGATTTTTTTTTTTTTTTTTTTTTTTTTTTGTAAACTGACAACAAAATAATTGTAAACAAATAAAATTAATTCTTAAATTTGTTATATAAATGAAAAATTAAAAGATCTGCGTGAAGTTGTTGGTTCAAGCTCTTTATAAATATTTTTGCGACGGTCTTATTGTGGCTAAATAATATCGACTCATTAATCAGAAGGATTTTATAGAAAAAAAAGACTTTAATAAGTTCGCAAACACAACAATAATTATTCGTGAAAACGTCACTGCGAGAATGAGAGAGCGTTTCGTTAAAAGGTAATTCCATTAATTGAGTTGCCATTCGCAGAAAGTAAAAAGTTCTCCCACGCGGAGAGAATTACAGCAATTCTCATACGCTAACATGTATAAAAACGAAGAAATTAAAATAAAATGTTTTACAATTAAAAATTCATAGTATCAACGAAAGCAGATTTCAGATGTTTTTTCCAGAAAATAGGATTTTGAAGAAGTAACTTTCTTCAAGCTTTCTTCAAATATATTATTCTAAAATAGCTATCAAAGATTATCGGATGTTGATTACAAAGATTGGAAACATGCATATTTCAAACAATTAAAAAACACCAGTTGCTACTTGAAATTGTAAAAACATCTTTAAAAGAGATTTTAGTTGAAAATTTAAAAAAAAATTGTAAAAGTTTGCTTCGAAAATATCTTATTATGCCAGTTTTACATCATAAATAAAAAATTAAAATGCGCCAAAACATAAAATAACGTTTTTGTTTAATAAAGATGCAAAAATAATAATAAAAAAATATTGTTACTTTCAAATATCTGTTTTATAAAATAATGCTTCGCGAATCCAAACAAAGCATGGCTTTTGCTAGTTTATCATAATGCAACATTCACAATGACTTTGAAATTGAGTCTCCAAATAACAGTCATATGAGAGTCTCCATAAAACGACATAGTAAAGTTACCTGGTGGCTCAACACAAAGCAGCAGTCGCAGTGACCTGTCAGTGGAGTAACATATAGTAGTCATTTGAGACTCATAAAAGAGACGAATGGATTTTCCTATTTTTTGTTTCGCCGTAGTGACTGTGACTTTTGTGACCATGTGTAACCTGAATGAGATATTATATGGACTAGCTGTTATGCAGAGATAGTAATTATTCGAATTATATTACTTCATTTTGAATATTCACGTGAAAATTATCGATTGAAAATCCCTTGAAAATTGGCATTTTGGGACTCGTCCTTAAATTTTGCACACCGGTGTATATTAGTGGATGCTCCATTTCTCAAATATGGTTTAAAATCAGTCATGTTTTTTGTGTTTAAAATGCAAAGCAACACAATTTTCATAATGTATTTTGATGGTTCGTTCAGCGTTTATATTCAGATGGGGGTTGCAATTTTGCAGTTTCAATCAATTGTCACATAATTACTCTGGATTGTATGAATATATGCGCGTAAATAATGAATAGAATTTTCTGCAATATTTTCAAACTTATCATTTTTTTCTTGCCTTAACTTTTCCTCGTAAGAATAAAGACTGTTTAACAAGAAGTCGAATATTTCTTTGTTCAATGCTGCAGTAAATTAGAATTGTGTGTATATTTAGTAGAAAGAGTCTTTACTCAAGCTAATCGTTTGTCATTTTGTCGTTGGTCATGTAAAAAAGATAGAAGTCATTACCATTCATATATTCAGTAAAAATTTTAAGTAATTTATTGTCAGATGCATTCAAAATATCTGAATACGATACAAAGTTAAAATGCAATCTAATGCTATTGTAATTGTATGCAATTTTGATGGTTCGTTCAGAGTTCGAATCCACAAGGGGTTGCAATTTTGCAGTTTCAACCAATTGTCACATAATTCCCTGGATTACCCTGGATTGTATGAATATATGCGCATAAACAATAAATCTAATTTTCTGCATTTATTAGCAAACTCGTCGTTTTTCTTTCTTGTCTTCATGTTTCCATATTAGACTGAACACTGTTCAACAAAAAGTGGAATATTTCTTCCTTCATTGTTGCTGTAAGTTAGTATTATGTGTATCTTTAGTAAGAAGAGTCTTTACTCCAGCGAAATTTTAAGTAATTTTAAGTAAATATAATTTTAAGTAAATTTTAAGTAAATATAATTTTAAGTAAATTTTAAGTAATTTATTGTTAGATGTACTAAAAATATTTGAATACGATATAAGATTAAAAAGCAATTGTTTTCTAAAAATATACAAAGAGTTTATACATTTTCTATATTGTCATCATAATGTCGATAAAATTTATTGATTTTAAAAATAATTAATTCATTGTGCTCATTAAATACATTGCCGAAGAAAATTACCAATGAAATTGCACATTTTTAAAAAGAAATTGAACATTAGAGGTATTAAAATAGAAATACTGAAATTTATATTACAGTATTTTTTCTGTTTTCATTTTTGGCCATGAATATTTGATGCGGCTAATGTGACACTTGTTACATCATTCATATCTGTGAAAGTTGTGAACACGTGGAAGTACAGGAAAGTATTAAACAGATCAAGAAATTATTTTCCATACCTGGTAGGTGCCAAGGATTCTTTATCTTTAAGGATAACGTAACAAAACCAGAAAGAGGATGTGAAGGATGCAAATAAGATGTAGGCGAATACGGAAAATTCTCATAAAATTTTTCATCAGTATAATCAAAGCAATATTTTAATATGTGATACTCAGTAGTTAATTTCTCGCAGTGTTTTCATTACATGTCTATAGCAACTAAATTGCGTTTAGAACTTTATTACTTATCCAACTTACGTAGTATAGAGTAAATCTTGCAATCATTTTGAAAAAAAAAATGTTTCGATGGATTTACACGTTTTAGAAACTATGTACTCCGGAAAAACATATTTTTAGAAATTAAACTGATATTTCTCTGGTTCCCTGTCTGTCTATCTGTCTGTCAGTCTGTGTATGTGCACCTGTAAAGTTCTATCTACCGAACAACTTGAGATAGAGACTTGAAATTTCGTATGTACTTAGTATGAATAATGGGAAGAAGCCTATTCAATATCAATGACCTCGATAATCGGGAACTATTATTTTTTTTTGGTCTCTCGAAATATTCGTTGTAATGAAAGGTACATAGAGTTTTTTTTTTTTTTTTTTTTTTTTTTTTTTTAAGCATTGGGTGTACACTACAATACAAAACACTAATTTTTCGTACAGTATGAAGTCGATGGGATAATTAAATGCCGATATATTTGTAATAACATTTTCCACAGTCTTCGATTTTTCTTGACTGTGCATTTCCTTTAAATTTAAATTTAAATATTTATTTTAATTGAAAATGATACGCTTAATTGTTAGTTGACAGGAGTATCATTTTTGAAGTTATAAAGATGCATCTTTAACACAATTTAGTACTACTTGAGTAGTTTGGCGTTTTATGTAATTTTTAGAAAATGGTTCATCAGCAATTCAGTCATAGAGAATTACCATGTATTAAAAATATTTAAATATACTATTACATTTTATTTTGGAAATGCAATGCATTTTATAATTTTTTACACATGTTTTATTTTCAAATTTTATTTTTTGCATATACCCCCCCCCCACCCTCCAATGACTAATTTTTATTTTGGTATATATACCTTTTGATTAGTGACACAACATGATGAGCTTAAAAAGATAATGAATTCAAAAGCTAAATTTTACCTATAAATAATCTTATGAAGAGCAATCCTCACCTCCCCCACCTCCCACACACACACTTAAAAAATGCAACTTCATGTTATGAAACCTACAATAATGTATTTACAGTATTAAATAAAAGCAAGTTATTATAATTCAATATGTGAAAGAAAATACCATCACTAGAAATTTTTTAAATAATATATATATATGTACAGTCGGCTCTCATTAATTCGAAATCGGATAAATCGAATCTTCGCTTAATTTGAATTAAACAGGATTTCTCAAAGTTTTCAACTGCACAATAATGTTAAAAAATTTCATGTTATTCGAAATCATTTTCTCTTGATTCCGTCTAATTTGAATTAACAATATTCTGATTTTTCATTTTTCGTTACTTTCTCCCAGACTTCAGATTCTTGAAATAACTTCCTTTCTTTTATTTTTGTCAGAATTATTCTAGACTACTGTATATATGGTCCCATGCATTTGATATTCGCTTTATTAATTGCCCGTCTGTAAATCAGTGACAACTCCACCCCACCTTCGTTTGTACTTGTTCCTAATCAATTAACTAGTATCTATATTTACATCTTTAAATTTAATATTATATCATATTCTAATGACAACAACCAAAAAATATTAAAAAATATAACATTAATTCCTTTGTAATAATTCCCTTTTAAACATGTATGCCTCTCATACTTTCCATAATTCGAACTTTGGATAATTCAAACATTTTTTGCGAATCCGAAGAGTTCGAATTAAAGAGAGTCACCTGTATATAGATTGATTCCGTTTATTAGTTTTTTATAGCGATATACTTCAATAACATTTCTTGGTATTGTTGTTCATCTTTTTTGTAACAATTAAAAAATTTGTGATGAAAGTAAGATATGGAATAATATGGGAATTTCTTATTAAAATGGAGCATCACTACTTTGCAATAATTTAATATATGTTTGTTTGACCAGACTTCATTGCACGCCTTTACAAATTGAATTGCGTATAGACTGAGGCAAGTTAAATAATAACCTTAAAAGATACCAAAATTTGTATGATTTTATATATTTTGAATTTTTTACAAATGAATCTAGCTTTAAGGACCTTATTGACCTCCACAGTTTAATGTTTTATTAAATACATTCTTTCGGAATGGGGCGCTCTTGGCCCCCACAACCTAAAGCAGCATGCACTGTAAGTACTCTACATGTGCTGGAGACAATTAAAAATCAAGTTAAGTGAACTAAACCTCGTAACAATCAACCCCTTAGAACTTGAAAAAGAATGCATCACTAATGTTTAAAAGACAAAGGCAAAATTTCATAATACACAATGTGGCCAAAATGTCATGTAAAATGAAGAAATCAAATCCTAATGAAATTGGGCCTTTCTTTAGACCCAGCTAAAATTGAAGGTGCTTCCTCTTTTAATTTTCACAAATTACTTCTTATATTCACTGATATTTAATAAACGAGAAAACAAAAAAAAGAAAGTTTTTTAAAAAGTAAAGCGATTTTTTAAATACGGTTGTAATGAGTAAAAATGAATATATTCCCTAAAAGGAGATTAATATTCACTTGGTAGCTAAGGAAAGAAACATAACTGGGCCCTAGGCTCGAAGATTTTAACTGGAATATACTTGAATCAATATCATATCAATTGATATAAATAATTTTACATATGGAGCCAACTAGTAATTTTATCAGACTTCATATCATGACTATAGAAAATGAATTGCGTTTAGAACTTTTTTTTACTTTTACCGTGTACTTTTTTATACGTATCACATCAAAAAACGAATAAATTCTATTTTATAATTTATTTATGAAATTTCTGGGGAAGTATTTTCTATCTCCCATCCTAAAAACACCTTGACGTTCTGAAACATACAATAACATCTATACAATACCAATTAAAAGCGATATTTTATAATTTAGCTTATGGAAGAAGACATCCTCGTTAGGAAAATTTTAAAATAAAGTATATATGTATATAGATTGATTAAATTGTTTAGCTTTTGTAACAATATACTTTAAAAAGCAGTTCTTATCATCGTTGTTCATCCTTTTGTTGCTCCTTGTCCTGTTTTTAAAAAAGCAGTTTGATACACTTAATGCTTACTTTTAAAGAGTTAGGTAATCTTCCTTATCCTATACAACGATTAAAATTATTTAAATTTCAAAACGTATAATTGAAAATTTACTTAATTTATCTCTAAATATGCATCGTATTAAAAAATGTGTTGGTTGTCATAAGGATCTTCCACATTTTTCTCGCACAATTTCTAGCTAATTATTGTTACATAAAGGGCAAACAGTCTTATGAACATAGACATTTTTACGAAATAAAACAAATTGGAAATTGCACGTGAAGCGTAGCAAATGAGTTGCGTTCGTACGATAGCGAAGTTTTAAAAATATCACTCTCATATATCAATCTCATAAAACTGTAAATAATTACAATTAAAATGCGCACCAAACAATGTTCTCCCTATACGATTATGCAATGGAATGCTTTTGCGTGGCCTTGTAAATCAATAACAAATATTGGTTGTACCACAGATTATTCAAAATGTATATTATAATATCTACTTTATAGATGCATATCAATTTTATTACGTTCGAATGAGTGTAACACCATTAAAATGCATTTGAAACATTTTCCCCCATTAATCGTAATGTAACGGAATACTTTTGATTATCCTTGTATTTGAACTATTCATCCGATTTTGATAAAATTTGAAATAACTTGACAAAATTATGTAATACTTATGTATTTAAAATTTCAAACGATTAAAATGCATTTGAAACTTTTTTCCCCATTGACCGTAATGTAACGGAATCCTTTTGATTGTCCCTGTAATTGATCTATGCATCCGATTTTCTTAAAATTTGAAATGACTCGACAAATTTATGTAATAATAATGTATTTTAAATTTCAAACAATTCGGTTGGGTAGTTTTTGCGTTGTTATATGTGGACGGACGGACATACAGACGAACGGACTGAACGACAACAATAGGTGCTACGTATATACATAATTACGAACGCACCTATAAAAGGGTATTTGTTACGATCTACAAAGTAATTACAAGTTCTGTGGTATTTTTATGCGTCAAGCAATTCAAAAATTATATTATCTTGAAGATTTTACTGAGTAGTAGCAAGTACTTCTCAATATGTAATTAAATATATTTTTAACACACTTAATGGATTAGCTTTAATTTCTGATACTTTTCATTTTACATACTTTATTACAAATTTCATTTAAAAAAGTTATCGTGTTTTCTCATTATGATTTTCTCTTTTAGAAAATTTAAGAAGCAAACAGCTCATTTTGTAAAGCTGACATCTTTATTAGTACAACAACAATGCAGGTATTAAGTTTTCACTCCTTATTATCATCTTCCGAATACTGCTTTATGAGATATTTACTTTAAATGTCTTACAAAGCACTGGATTGCCCTAAAGAGTTTAGGAAATTAGCAAAATTAACTGGACAAAAGCACGTGTAATTTAGGACGAAGGATTACAAAAGATCTTAAAATATTTTAAAGAGCTTTTAGCATTTGATCATTAGACAACAAAGAATTTCCACATTATCATAAATTTAAAGCTATTTGTGTAAATTTTAATGTTCCTACAAGGACAAAAATATTTTAAACACTTAAAAGAGGCTTTGGTTACGAGATTATTACGAATTAATCTCTCATTATTTCAATCGAGCATGTCCGTTTTATAATATATAGATGTTTGCGCGATATATAATATTCCTTTAAATTTTATAATTTTATAATATTAACGCATTTTGGAATAATTATTATGGCATAGTAATTCGAAAACTTTTATAATTACGTAAGTCGATCTTATTTTAGTGTTGGAAAAATATTATTTCTATCATAAATAAAATATTTACACAAAATACAACTTATAATATTGTTGTTCTGTTAGACACTTAGTACAAAATGGTGAATTTGTAACTAACTTACGATATAATGAGTAACAAAGATGAACTTGTAACAAAGTTGCAAAGCACTGGAAATAACCAATATGTTACTTAATGAATTAGCTTTAATGTATGGTACTTTTTCTTGTATCCTTTTATTAAAAAAATTATAGTTTAATGTTATTGTAATCTCTTATTATGATTTCACCCTTTAGAATAGTTTAAGTATCAAGCAGCCAATTTTGTACAGCTGACAGCTTTATTAGTATAACAACAATGCAGGTTTTAAGTTTCCAATCCTCATTATCATGTTCCGAAGACTGCTTTATGAGTTATTTACTTTAAATGTCTTACAAAGTACTGGATTTGCCTAAAGAGTTTAGGAAATTAGTAACATTAACTGGACAAAAGCACGTGTAATTTAGGACAAAGGATTACAGAAGAGCTTAAAATATTTTAAAGAGCTTTTAGCATTTGATCATTAGGCAACAAAGAATTTCCACATTATCATAAATTTAAAGCTATTTGTGTAAATTTTAATGTTCGTACAATGACAAAAATATTTTAAACACTTAAAATAGGCTTAGGCGGCCACCTCAATTAACCTCTCCCTGTTTCGATTTAGAGCATATCCGTTTTACCATATGTAGATGTTTGTGGGACTTATATATCCCATTAAATATTATAATTTTGTACTATTAACGCATTTTGGAATAATTATTATTTTATAATAATTCTAAAGCTTACATTGTTACATACGTTGTTCATTTTATAAGTGTTGGAAAATTATAATTTTTATCATATTAAAAATGTTTACACAAGAAAAACTTATCATATGTTGTTTTATTATACACATAAATAAAAATTGATAAAATTCACATATGTAAAACTGAAAAAAATATAAATTTTGAGCTACGCTTAATATGATTATCAAATGTATTTTATAATAGAATGCGGGTGATTATTCACTACACTCTAAAATTATTGATGAATAAAATAAACAGTTTAATAAGCCATGTACTGAGCGATAAAAGTTTTATGATTTAACTTTTATCTACATGTAGTTATAAGACGTATTACAACATTAACACCTCTAAACTAGGAAATTATTATTTTTTTTAGTTTTAAAATTGAAAAACTAAATTGTGTGTTTCTCCCCATGAATTCGGGAGTAACACAAATTCCAAATATATATGTATATATATATATATATATATATATATATATATATACTGTATTTATCTATAAAAATAGGCAACGTCTTTTTTGGACATTTCAGAGTAATCATTCGACATAAATAAATGCATACGTTTGAATATCACAATCAGGTATTGTACGTAAATTCATAATATATTTCTACAAAGTATGAAGAACACTTTAAGCCTAAATATGAGATTTGTTTAATATGTACACAAATTTAAAATGGAGTTAAACACATAATATTGCTCAAAGCCACAATATTGTTTTTATTAACACGTTCGCTGCCGCTTACGTGAAGATGTGATGATAGTTAATGCCGCCCTGTAGAAGTAGGTTTTTCCCAGAAGCCGGTTTACTTTTTATAACAAAGAATCAGTAAAAGATTTTCTCGCGCCAGCGCGTGGCTGGCTATTTGACATCATCTCACATCACGCGCTGGCGCGTGATCGGCAGCGAATGTGTTAAATAAATACTTGCATGTCATTAGTATGATTTCATTCATGAATTCTGTCGATAACTCATTTAAAAAATTAAAATACTCAATAAAACTCATATTTAAGAAAAACTCTATGAAATGTATATTTATTTAACTAGCTCACAACTCAGCCGCTCATGGCTGCGTTCTCTTAAAAACTCTAAACTCATAAAAACAAAAGCAGACGATAAAAATCGTTGCCAAAAATACAGAATAAATACGACCGAACATACCGGCCCCCGTTGAATGATTTTCATTCAACCACAATTATAATACATTATTACATGAAATTTTTAAATAAATAATACAACACATACTAATAAACAATAAATAGCAAATTAAATGAATAACAATTACTTTTCCAAGGGTAATAAACATATTTTGACACTGGTCTCTTAAAAAACCCTCTTTGTGTTTTCACTTTTACTACTCTAATAATTACATCATTACCTGGAAACAACTCTACAATTCTACCTAGAGGCCAATTGCAAATAGCAACATTGTCCTCCTTTATAATTACTAAATCATTTATTTTTACATTTTGTTTTTCAAACATCTAAAATTCTGCAATCATTTTATAGTGATGTACACTCATGACATCTATCACTCAAATTAAATTTACTCTAAATGATGCAAGAATTTATCTCATTTCTCATATTTTTCCTCAAAAAATAACTCAGAAATACTTTTTTTTTTAAGTATTTAAAGACTAAGAAACTCGATTTTATCAAATAAAACTCAAACCTTTTGAACAAAATGGATGTCATTTAAATAACTCAAATAGCATACATATGCACTCTCGATACACATTTTGTATTAATATTTTCTTTGATAATACTTAATATATTCAATCAAATAGAAATTAGCTCAAATTTACATATGTACACGCACAATAACTATATACCAAATATATAACTCAAAATATCTTACAGAACACATTGCATTAAGAAAATATAAAAACTTTTTACAAGATTTATAACATAAAATAAGCAACAATTATAAATTATTTTTCCACACATTGCTAGATTTTAAGGCCAAACTTCTGTCTAAACTGGAAAAGTAAAGCTTGTGGGCCTAAATGTAAATATCGTTTAGGAAAATATTCTACTATCATCTGAGTAAGTTTACATTTATTATGTAGTAAACTTGGAAATTTTTGGTTATCATTTAAGTTACTGTTTGCTAACCTACCTCCTACTCTAAGAAGACCTGCTTTATCAAGAAATGGGTGAAGATTTCTTATCTGACTATTATTATTTACCTCACCTGATTTTTGCAAGGATTTTATTTCCTTGTCAAAAAATTCTCGTTGAACACTTTTTAACAAAAAAGGTTTCTGCCTTTTTGAGCTCCTCGATGTCTAAAGGACCCTCTTTTCTTTCTTTTTTACAAATGCTAAGAAACCTGAAAATAAATCCTAAAATACGAATTATCTTACAATAATTATTACTTAAATCAATTATATCATGCACAAAGGTATTATTAGAAACTGAAAAAAAAGACATGTTTTTAAAGTCATTAGTTTTAAAGTTTTTCAGTTCTTTTGAAAAGTCATTTGTTTGGTAAAGTTGTGGAGCATTACTGCACCATTTATGTAATAACATTCCTCCGCTTTTTAAAATTTCTATTAATTGATTTTGGAGCTCTAATGCAGAACTTAAAGAATCAGATCCAGATAAGATGTCATCCATATACATGTCTTCTCTCAGCACGGGTGCTGCTAAAGGAAACTTGCTTTCTTCATCCCTAGACAATTGAAGTAGTGTTCTCATGGCCAAAAAGGGTGCACTAACAGTACCATAAGTAACAGTAGTTAGTTCAAAATTCTTTATTGGTTCGTTTATACCTTCTTTCCATAAAATTTTTTGTAGTTTCCTTTGATCTGGATGAATAGAAATTGCTCTATACATTTTTTGAATATCTGCAGTGAAAGCGATGATGTATTTTCTAAATCTCACCATAATTGAGAATAAATCATCTTGTATTACACCCCCATTATACTGAATAGAATTAAGTGAGTTTCCTTTTGTCGTTAAAGAAGAGGCGTTAAAAACTACTCTCAAAGGTGTTGACATACTTTTTTCTATTCCTCTATACACTCCAAGGTGGGGAATGTAATAGGATCCATTTTCTTCCTCGCTTTCGTTAACTTCGACCATGTGGCCTAACTGTTGGTATTCTTTCAAAAAATCGGAATATAATCTTAAATACTCGGGATCCCTTGCTAAGCGATTCCATAAAGAATTCAATTTTTTAATTGCTATCTGTTTAGAACTTCCTAATGTAGTTGGATCTTGTTTTAGGGGCATTTTAACAACATATCTGCCGCTTTTTTCTCGGGTATAATTTTCTATGAAATGTTTTTCACAAATTAAAGTCTCTTTGCTTTTTGGTTTTTCTATCTCGATATTTTCTATTTCCCAGAATTTTCGAAGTGTTTTATCTAAGTTAGTTTCTTTCTTTATTAAACCACAATGAACTTTATTTTCATTTTCTATTGGAAAACTTCCAGATACTACAAAACCGAAAACTGTGTCTTGCAGAATAAGATCAGAATTATTAATACGAATCTGGCCCGGTTTTAAAAGTTCATAGAAAATTCCTGCTCCGAGAAGCATATCTACATGTTCTGGGATATTAAATCTCTCATCTGCTAATATTACTTTAGGGAAATCCTGTGCTGAAATTTCAATTGGACGCGAAGGAGTTAAATCTGCAGTTATTTTTGGAACTATCAAGAAATCTAAATTTTTTACAAAACTTCCATCTCTATTGCTTATTGATGCATTAACTTTATGATTTATTACTAAGGTGGCATCATTTAGACCTGACACCAAAATGTTTGTTCTCTCTTTTTTCAAATTCATCATGTCTATTAAATGGCGGGATAGAAAATTAGACTCGCTGCCTACATCTAACAAACACTTTACTCTATATTTAGATCCTGATTCATCAATTAGAAAACACATAACCGTTGAAAGTAAAACTTTATTCTTTTTATTCGAATAGTTACTAATAAAAGTTTTCTGAACGAACTCTTCTGCATTAGCGTTTAACATTGACGTGCCATAATTTGCTAGTCTTGAATCTGAACATTCTCCTACATTTATTTTACCTTGTATATTATGTTCTGAAGAAACATATTCTTTCATATATGTATTATTTGTTTTGGGAAAATGAATAGTTTTGTGATGTCGTTTCTTGCAGAAACAAATGTTCTTTGATGTACAATTGGCTACTGGGTGTAAATTTAAACAATTGAAACATAACTTGTTACATTTTATTACATTTACTCTCTCATTAACAGATAACTTTAAATAATCTGGACACTTTGAAAGATGGTGCTGTTTGTGGCACAAAATACAGTTTAATGTTTTAACATCAGTTAAAAATACTTTATTTACACTTTTGGGATTATACTTTCGATTAACACTAAAATTCTCAGTAAGAGATTTTCCGCGTGATGTAAAATATAAATCAATCTCACGTCCTAATTCTTCTGGTAAAAACCATTTATCTCCTTGTCTCACACTAATGTGAGAAGCAGTCTCCTTATCTAATGTTTCATATAATTTATCTGACACAATCAATTGTTTTAGACTCTCGAAATCGGACACATTTCTTAAATTTAGATAATAATTCCAATTGGTCATCCGTCGTGAAGCGAATTGTACATGAGTCTCATTTGGTAGTTTAAAAGCTTTTCTAAATTGTTCTAGGCAAAAATAAGGTGTTGGTTGAAATTCTTTTAAGACTATTTCTTTTAATTTTTCATAATTCTCGATATCTGTATCGTGTAAATAAGTTAAAATGTTAGACGCTTTGTCACCTAATAAATTCAGCAGAATTTCTGCTTTATTTTCTTCCGAAACATTTTTAGTTTTGAAAGCCCGTTCTAAAGAAGAAAAGAAAAAACCCCATCCTTCAGGCTTAGTTGGAACTTTTACAGTCAAAGTTTTAATACTTTTTATTATTTGATCTAACGATTCCATTTTTACTTCACTTTCAGTAATAAAAGATTTAGTTTCAGATTTAATTTTAGCTAATTCCAATTCATTTTTTGATCGTTCAAATTCGTTTTTTGATCGTTCAAGTTTAAATTTTTCAAGATCAAATTGCCTTTGTTCTTCATGTTTACGACTCTCAATTATGGTGTTAGCTATTTCTGTTACAAAATCTGGTTTATTTTTATATATTTCGCTATTTTCAATAATATTGTTTAAATCAGCTATAGTCATTTTATCATTAATATTTAAATTTATTTCAGTGGCTATTTGCCTTAAATCTTCCTTTTTTGCTCCTTTAAACATTGTTTTAAATTTATATATAACAGCACAGATTAGAAAAATCACATTCACTTACTTTAAAAATTCCACTGCACGAAACTATATCGTTTCTTCTTGAACTCGAATAATTCAGAAATTTACGCGTTGCACTTTATTATCGCTGATCCTTCGCGGTCGGCGGACCACAAATTATGTCGATAACTCATTTAAAAAATTAAAATACTCAATAAAACTCATATTTAAGAAAAACTCTATGAAATGTATATTTATTTAACTAGCTCACAACTCAGCCGCTCATGGCTGCGTTCTCTTAAAAACTCTAAACTCATAAAAACAAAAGCAGACGATAAAAATCGTTGCCAAAAATACAGAATAAATACGACCGAACAAATTCGACCATATGAGCTGACTCAAACGAAGCAGAATCTGGAAGTACAACATTCTAACACCTTCTGTAGTGCCTGAAATCGTATATCAGAAATAAAGCAGCAAATGTTGATCGAACTACGAGGTACCATCTCCTTGTACACTCCTGGACAAAATTATAAACTCAGAATTTTTTTAATTTATTTACATCCTAATGTAAATAAGGTTAGCTTTAAGTTAATGAAATAATGATGAATATTTATAATAAGACATCTAAATTTAATATAACTCATAAATAAAATGGAGTGAGTAATTTAAATAAGAAATACATAACTTAAAAAAAAATAACATTATGTGAAACCTGGACAAAAATATAAACTCAAAGTTATTAATTTCTATATTCTGGCACATTTGATATAAATAAATGTATTTTATGATAAAAAACTAATAAACGGAGTCATTATGTATCAATACATTTCAATACATCAATACACGTTTTAGTTTTTCTCATAAAATAACATTATGTGAGATCTGGACAAAATTATAAACTCAAAGTTAGGAATTTCTATACTCTGGTATTTTTTATCTAAATAATAAATGTGTTTTGTGATAAGAAAATAATTCAGTGAAATTATTTTTCACATTGGTATTAATGCAAACGATATTTATTCATATTTTAAATTCTCTCCGTGATTTTATTAAAAATCATTTAACGTCTGCCTTTGAATTACTTTTAGAATAATTTTGCTTTCTTTTAATACATCTTGTTATTGTTAGTCATTGGGTGTTATTCTTAGAACAGTGAAAATCAACAACTTTTCTAATTTCTAATGCCTCGAGGAAAGGTTCTCACAGAGGTACAAGTTGGTAAAATTTTGGCATTCAGAGCTTTTGGAAAAACACAACGCCAAATTGCTTTGCTAATTAAATGTTCACAAGGAGCAGTAAAAAAACGTTTTAAAGAATCCGTCAATGTATGGAAAGAAGAAACAGAGTGGTCGATGTCCAAAGATAACAGAAAGAAATCGAAGATCTATCTTACGAACAGCATCTAGTACTGGAGCTTCTTCTAGCCGAATTGTAAATACTTTAAAGCTAAATGTAAGCTCTCGAACTGTCAGACGAATTCTTCAACGAGCGCCGAATATGAAATGGAAGAAAATGAAAGCTAAGCCAAAACTTGAGCCCCATCACATGAATGCCAGACTTCATTTTGCACAACAGCACATGTCATGGACAACAGAGTGGAGCACAGTTGTCTGGTCAGATGAAAAGAAGTTTAATTTAGATGGCCCAGATGGCATAAGATACTACTAGCACGATATCAAACATGAAGAACGGCATATCTTTAGTCGAAATTTTGGTGGAAGATCCGTGATGGTGTGGGCTGGTTTTTCGCAGAATGGTAAAACTGCTCTGGCTTTTCTTAATGGAAAACAAAAAGCAGAAGACTATCAGTTAATGCTGGAAGATAATCTTTTGCCATATGGACCTTAGATTGCTGGAGTAAACTGGGTATTTCAGCAAGATAATGCAGTAATACACTCCGCAAAAAGTAGAAAAGAGTGGCTGCAGCGCTGGCATATAAATGTCTTGAACTGGCCAGCCCGCAGCCCTCATCTAAACCCTATTGAAAATTATTGGGGTGCAATGGTTCGAATAGTCTATCGCGATGGATGTCAATATCAAAACACAAATGATTTAAAGATGGCTATACTTTCAGCTTGGAACCAGTTGTCTATGGAGCAGTTGGGAAAACTTGTTCAATCTATGCGGAGTCGCATATTCGAAGTCATACAGAAAAATGGCGGTTCAACACATTTTTGAATGTGTGCATTAATACTTTGCACCAGGATTCAAAAGTACGTTCACTTCTTAAACTATATAATTTCATGTTTTCAGTTTACACATGTACTATATTGATAAAACTCGTCTTTTTAAAAATATATATATAAAAATGCATTGATGTATCAAAACATATTCATCCCTAATAATTTCATTTATTAGTTTATAATCATAAAATACATTTATTTATATTAAAGATACCAGTGTACAAATTCATAGCTTTGAGTTTATAATTTTGTCCAGTTCCCACATAATGGTATTTTGTGAGAAAAATTAAAATATGTATTGATGTATTGAAATGTATTGATCCATAATGACCCCATTTATTAGTTTCTTATGACAAAATGCATTTATTTATATCAAATATGCCAGAATATAGGAATTAATAACTTTGAGTTTATATTTTTGTCCAGGTTTCACATAATGTTATTTTTTTTAAGTTATGTATTTTCTTATTTAAATTACTTGCTCCATTTTATTTATGAGTTATATTAAATTAAGATGTCTTATTATAAATATTCATCATTATTTCATTAATGTAAAGATAAGCTTATTTATATTATGATGTAAATAAATTAAAAATTTTCTGAGTTTATAATTTTGTCCAGGAGTGTATAAAATAATGCATTATTGTGAAATTACATGACTGTAAGGCCAGTGTATAAGTCTAATGTGCGAAGTTACTCGCGCATAAAATTATTCTCGCAATAATTTAATGACGTTTTGCACAAGTTGCCAGGGTTGTTTTGCGTAAATCTCTTCATGTTGAAATGACAAAACAAAATACGCACAGAGCATATTTCAGTTGTTAAACTGACTGTGACTAGATATTGTGCTGCCAATTTCAAAACCACAATTTTAAAACAACAACTTTTGCATATATCCGCAAATGAAAAGGCATTCCATAATTTCGTATCGTTCTCGTCTCAGTTTAGCTAAATTTCATTAATGTTGGAATAAAGTGGTATATCATATAATAGTTTTTTATGAATGAAATCATTGAAATTAAGAATATTATTCTCAGTTTCAGAAAGTACATGCCTCTCTTTCGGAAAAACTATCTCAATTTCCTTAAATGAAGCCATCCATTTTATAATGTTTTTATCACAAATCAAATTAGACAGACTTTAATCTAAATTACTTTCTAGCAAAGGAAAAATCTACTAGTGATATTAATTAACAATCAATTTGTAAATGTTATTTATATTACTAAACTAAATCAACATAAGTAATGCTATTTTTATTTACATGAAAATAAAAAAAAAGCTATAAAAGTTCTATTTATTCGATTTTTGTTAATAATTAAAATTTTATATTAAGTTCTCCCTTCTCATATAAAGTTATTGTTTATTTATTCGATGTTTAATATCAAATTCAATTGCGATTTAAATATAATTTAGATTTCGTATCTAATTTTAAGACTTAACACTAAATTTATTACTCGTTTATTCATGATTTAAATTTAATACCTGGGCAATTAACAAATTGTAAGAGGACGTTTCAGATAATTCTCATTAAAGTGGTTTCATAATTCATTTAAATTAAGATTATGCTGGATGTATTAAGGTCTTTCATGATAACATACTTATCATTGGAATGAGAGTTAAGGCATAATTGGAAGATTTAAAAGCTTTAATTCAAAATATTTCAAAGTGGATGATTGTATGGCAATAAACAATTACCAAACCACTATCAAATCTATTCTGAAGTCCAAAGTGGAAATTTTTGATACATTTTTAATACATTTTTATTTGCAACCTATTTAAATTCTTGGATGCTGCAATATAGTAACTATATAATTGAAATGCGTTTCCGTTTTCTGATATAAACAGATAAATTTTCTAAAGTGCACTGAAAGTTGAGTTCTTGAATGGAATATTTGGATAACACATACCCCGAAAGTGAAAAAAATGCTTTTTGTTTCAAAATAAAATATAAATCAAATACAAATTCAGTTTCGCGAAAAATCCATCAATATAGAAAAGAAAGCTATTCATGTACACCATTTCTATCCTGCGTGCAATTCTCAAATGTTTTTCATTTAAAAATGATGTTCGGTCGTATTTATTCTGTGTATTTTTGGCAACGACTTTTATCGTCTGCGTTTGTTTTTATGAGTTAATAGAATGTTTTTAAGAGAACGTAGCCATGAGCGGCTAAGTTGTGAGCTAGTTAAATAAATACAGTTCATAGAGTTTTTTAAACATGAGTTTTTATTGAGTTTGTGAATGTTTTAAATGAATTATCGACATAAATTGTGGCCAATCGACCACGAAGGATCAGCGATAATAAAGTGCAACGCGTAACTTTCTGAATTATTCGAATTCAAGAAGTATGATTGGTGAAATGAGAAGTTGAATACGAGAAGAATATTTTAAAGTAAGTGAAAGTGATTTTTTCTTATCTGTACTGTTATATATATAAATTTAAAACAATGTTTAAAGGAGCGAAATACATAAAAATAAACCAGATTTTGTTACGGAAATAGCTAACACCATAATTGAGAGTCGTAAACATGAAGAACAAAGGCAATTTGATCTTGAAATATTTAAACTTGAACGATCAAAAAATGAATTTGAACGATCTAAAAACGAATTTGAACAATCAAAAAATGAATTGGAATTAGCTAAAATTAAATCTGAAACTAAATCTGTTATTACTGAAAGTGAAGTAAAAATGGAATCGTTAGATCAAATAATAAAAAGTATTAAAACTTTGACTGTAAAAATTCCAACTAAGCCCGACGGATGGGGTTTTTTCTTTTCTTCTTTAGAACGAGCTTTCAAAGCTAAAAATGTTTCGGAACAAAATAAAGCAGAAATTCTGCTGAATTTATTAGGTGACAAAGCGTCTAACATTATAACTTGTTTACACGATACAGATATCGATAATTATGAAAGAATAAAAGAATTAGTCTTAAAAGAATTTCAACCAACACCTTATTTTTGCCTAGAACAATTTAGAAAAGCTTTTAAACTACCAAATGAGACTCATGTACAATTCGCTTCACGACTGATGATCAATTGGAATTATTATCTAAATTTAAGAAATGTGTCCGATTTCGAGAGTCTAAAACAATTGATTCTGTCAGATAAATTATAAGAAACATTAGATAAGGAGACTGCTTCTCACATTAGTGTGAGACAAGGAGATAAATGGTTTTTACCAGAAGAATTAGGACGTGAGATTGGTTTATATTTTACATCACGCGGAAAATCTCTTACTGAGAATTTTAGTGTTAATCGAAAGTATAATCCCAAAAGTGTAAATAAAGTATTTTTAACTGATGTTAAAACATTAAACTGTATTTTGTGCCACAAACAGCACCATCTTTCAAAGTGTCTAGATTATTTAAAGTTATCTGTTAAGGAAAGAGTAAACATAATAAAATGTAACAAGTTATGTTTCAAATGTTTAAATTTACACTCGGTAGCCAACTGTACATCAAAGAACATTTGTTTCTGCAAGAAACGACATCACAAAACTATTGATTTTCTTAAAACAAATAATAATACATATGTGAAAGAATATGCTTCATTAGAACATAATACACAAGGTAAAATAAATGTAGGAGAATGTTCAGATTCAAGACAAGCAAATTATGGCACATCAATGTTAAACGCTAATGCGGAAGAGTTCGTTCAGAAAACTTTTATTAGTAACTATTCGAATAAAAAGAACAAAGTTCTACTTTCAACTGTTACATGTTTTCAAATTGATGAATCGGGATCTAAATATAGAGTAAAGTGTTTGTTAGATGTAGGCAGCGAGTCTAATTTTCTATCCCGCCATTTAATAGACATGATGAATTTGAAAAAAGAGAGAACAAACATTTTGGTGTCAGGTCTAAATGATGCCACCTTAGTAATAAATCATAAAGTTAATGCATCAATAAGCAATAGAGTTGGAAGTTTTGTAAAAAAATTAGATTTCTGGATAGTTCCAAAAATAACTGCAGATTTAACCCCTTCGAGTCCAATTGAAATTTCAGCACAGGATTTCAATAACGTAATATTAGCAGATGAGAGATTTAATATCCCAGAACATGTAGATATGCTTCTCGGAGCAGGAATTTTCTATGAACTTTTAAAACCGGGACAGATTCGTATTAAGAATTCTGATCTTATTCTGCAAGACACAGTTTTCGGTTTTGTAGTATCTGGAAGTTTTCCAATAGAAAATGAAAATAAATTTCATTGTGGGTTAATAAAGAAAGAAAATAACTTAGATAAAACACTTCGAAAATTCTGGGAAATAGAAAATATCGAGATAGAAAAACCAAAAAGCAAAGAGACTTTAATTTGTGAAAAAAATTTCATAGAAAATTATACCCGAGAAAAAAGCGGCAGATACGTTGTTAAAATTCCCCTAAAACAAGATCCAACTGCATTAGGAAGTTCTAAACAGATAGCAATTAAAAAATTGAATTCTTTATGGAATCGCCTAGCAAGGGACCCCGAGTATTTAAGATTATATTCCGATTTTTTAAAAGAATACCAACAGTTAAGCCACATGGTCGAAGTTAACGAAAGCGAGGAAGAAAATAGATCATATTACATTCCCCACATTGGAGTGTATAGAGGAATAGAAAAAAGTATGTCAACACCTTTGAGAGTAGTTTCTAACGCCTCTTCTTTAACGAAAATGGGAAACTCACTTAATTCTATTCAGTATAATGGGGGTGTAATACAAGATGATTTATTCTCAATTATGGTGAGATTTAGAAAATGCATCATCGCTTTCACTGCAGATATTCAAAAAATGTATAGAGCAATTTCTATTCATCCAGATCAAAGGAAAGTACAAACAATTTTATAGAAAGAAGGTCTAAACGAACCAATAAAGAATTTTGAACTAACTACTGTTACTTATGGTACTGTTAGCGCACCTTTTTTAGCCATGAGAACACTACTTCAATTGTCTAGGGATGAAGAAAGCAAGTTTCCATTAGCAGCACCCGTGCTGAGAGAAGACATGTATATGGATGACATCTTATCTGGATCTGATTCTTTAAGTTCTGCATTAGAGCTCCAAAATCAATTAATAGAAATTTTAAACAGCGCAGCGGAGGAATGTTATTACATAAATGGTGCAGTAATGCTCCACAACTTTACCAAACAAATGACAAGATATATCCCTTTGGTGATTCAGAAGAATCCAAAACATTAGGAGTCTTGTGTGAAATCGAGAAAAGATTGTTTAAGTTTCGATGTAAAAATTCATAATGAGGTAAATGTCACTAAAAGACAAGTGTTATCAATTATATGAAGTTTGTTTGATCCTCTTGGATTAGTATCTCCTATTATAATTAAACCAAAAATATTTATGCAGAAATTATGGTTAATGCAAATAAATTGGGATGACTTGTTACCGGAAAAAGAAGCTAAGGAATGGGGAGAGTTTTCAGATAATCTACAGTTAATTAACAAAATTGAAATTAATAGGTGTATTTTATTGAAAAATGCTATTATAATCGAGTTACATGGTTTCAGCGACGCATCTGAAGCAGCCTATGGTGCGGTAATTTACTGCAAATCAGTATCAGAATCTGTGAAATTAGTGACAAATAAATCAAGAGTTTACCCCTTAAAGCAATTAACTGTTCCCAAACTTGAGCTGTGTGCAGCTGTTTTATTATCAAAACTAATTAAACGTGTGATTTCTGCTCTCAAGATCAGTATAAACAAAATTTTCTTATGGTCAGATTCTATGATAGTATTGTCATGGATTAAAAAAGAACCGTACATACTAAAAACATTTGTTCCGAACAGAATTTCAACAATACAAGAGCTAACTGAAATGATGCAGTGGTGACATGTTCCTTTTCAACGTAACCCAGCAGACCTTCTAAAAAGAGTAATTAATCCTGATAAGCTAATCTCAAATGAGTTGTGTTGGAGTGGCCCAATGTTCCTAAAAGAAAAAGACTATCCAAATACAACCATACCTGAAGCAGTTGATTCCAATGACTTTTCAAAAGAACTGAAAAACTTTAAAACTAATGACTTTGAAAACATGTCTTTTTTTACAGTTTCTAATATTACCTTTGTGCATGATATAATTGATTAAAGCAATAATTATTGTAAGATAATTCGTATTTTAGGATTTATTTTCAGGTTTCTTAGCATTTGTAAAAAAGAAAGAAAAGAGGGTCCTTTAGACCTCGAGGAGCTCAACAATGCAGAAACTTTTTTGTTAAAAAGTGTTCAACGAGAATTTTTTGACAAGGAAATAAAATCCTTGCAAAAATCAGGTGAGGTAAATAATAATAGTCAGATAAGAAATCTTCACCCATTTCTTGATAAATAGAGGTCTTCTTAGAGTAGGAGGTAGGTTAGCAAACAGTAACTTAAATGCTAACCAAAAATGTCCAATTTTACTACATAATAAAAGTAAACTTACTCAAATGATAGCAGAATATTTTCATAAATGATATTTATTTTTAGGTATACAAGTTTTACTTTTGAGTTTAGGCTGCAGTTTTGGCCTTTAAATGGTCCTGAAATATTAGAGAAACAATTTATAACTCTTGCTTTTTATGTGTTATAAATATTGTAAAAGTTTTTCATATTTTTAAATGCAATCTGGTGTATAATTATTTTGAGTGTACATATGTAAAATTGAGATAATTCTTATTTGATTGAATATATTATATGTCATCAAACTAAATATTAATACAGAATATGTATCGAGAGTGCATATATGCAATTTGAGTTATTTAAATGACATCCATTTTGTTCAGAATGTTAGAGTTTGATTTGATAAAATCGAGTTTCTTATTTTTAAATACTTTTAAATAAAGTGTTTCTGAGTTATTTTTTGAGATAAATATGAGAATGAGATAAAATTCTTGCATCGTTTAGAGTAAATATAATTTGAGTATAAGATGTCATTAGTGTACATCACTATAATGAATGCAGAATTTTAGATGTTTGAAAAACAAAATGTAAAAATAAATGATTTAGTAATTATAAAGGAAGATAATGTTGCTATTTGCAACTGGCCTCTAGGTAGAATTGTAGAGTTATTTCCAGGTAATGATGGAATTATTAGAGTAGTAATAGTGAAAACACAACGAGGGTTTTTTAAGAGACCATTGTCAAAAATATGTTTATTAACCTTGGAAAAGTAATTGTTTTTCATTTTAATTTGCTATTTATTGTTTATTAGTATGTCTTGTATTATTTATTTAAAAATTTCATGTGTAATAATGTATTATAATTGTAGTTGAATGAAAATCATTCAACGGGGCCGGCATGTTAGGTCGTATTTCTTCTGTGTATTTTTGGCAACGACTTTTTCGTCTGCGTTTGTTTTTATGAGTTAATAGAATATTTTTAAGAGATCGTAGCCATGAGCGGTTGAGTTGTGAGCTAGTTAAATAAATACAGTTCATAAAAATTCATTTGGTTTTTTAAATATGAGTTTTTATTGAGTTTGTGAATGTTTTAAACGAGTTATCGACAAATGACTTAGAAATTATGGCCAAAAACGCACAGTTTTGTCGTTCTGTTTTTGAGTCTTACTAATAAAAAAGACCATGCAAATTTTGAAATCAGATTAATATTGGACATGAGCTATTCTTCTTCTTCTTCTTCTTATTTTTTTTAAATGTATGTTCCTACAGAAGTAATCACCGTTTTCTGATAAAACAATGAAAAATGCTGTCCGTCAAAATGAAGATGTCTTAGTTTAAAAAGTCCTGTGTAAAAAAATTATAAATATTAAAATATGCGCACGGATTTTATTTAGAAAACAATTGTTTCTTCAGAAAGAATGGTTACAATTTGCAACACGCAGCATAATGTTACAGCATACTGGCAATAATAATACATTGCTAAAAATCAGTAGGTTTTTCTGTGTGGATACCCTGCCGCATTTATGGAAAATGGTTACAAGATTATATTAGGAAGCATTCTTATAGGTCTGATAAAGATATTCTATAAAAGTATTGGTTTGACTATGCAGAAAAAGCTGTAGATTTGTAACACTGTATACAGGATTCTAAGTATTCTAGAAATAGCATTTTAAAGGAAAAACGGATCGTAAAGTAATTTGGTTAAGGATAAATGGAATGGCAGATTTTGTTTTCTATTTAAATGAAATTCTCTTTTAGAATGCATTTGTTTCATCTTTAAATTTTCAGATCATATGAATTACATTTTTCTAGCTTTGCTTACTTTGTAACGGGAGGATACACATACTGGGTGTCATTTGTAACGTGTGGGAGGTTATGTTGATGAAATGAAGACATAATTCTAAATATATGATAAAATCAACAGTTTATTTAAACCGTTAGAACTTGGGGATAGTGGAGCTTTAGTTCGAGAATTTCAATAACTAATCACAATACCAAGAGATTAAGTCGAAACTATACTCACAGCCTCGGCTCTAGACTCAGTCAGGGCACTTCAAACCAGCTTCTCGTTCAAACTTCGGCTAAACGCTAGATTAAATCTTTATAAGACAGCCCATGGCTGCAAACACTCTTTATTATTTAAAATACTCAACGTATTAAACTATTTCTTACACCGGCATTCTTCTTTGGTAGCTCCGCTCGTGAAAAACTACCTCGGCGCACGCTGCTGTCTAGCTCACTCTAAAACACCATCTAAATCACTGGAGGCTAATATCTTCACTACTAGCTATCTATCTCTGCGGCCTAATGCCGCTTCACCACACTACTGCACTAGCTGGCTTTCGCGCTACTCACCACCTTAGCTGGCTTTCGCCGTTATCTCACCACACCACACACCACCACATCAAAGCTTTTATACGTTGCAAACTGAAGATGGCGCTATGAATTTGCATATTACTCCTAACTGCGACTTAACTGTAGAACCGAGGGCGGCACACACGATCTGGAAAGTTAAAGTTCAATAAAGGATAGATGTCGCTTTCACGCTACACTTGTTAAAACATTGACATCACGATCTCACTAAAATGCTGGAGTGCATTTATCATAAAGGACACTCCCTCAGAACTTTACTTAAAATTTTGTATTAATTAAACATTTTTTAGAGTTTTATTGAACATTAATACCAAATTTTAACTTCCACCGTATTTTTTAGGCGTAATTAGGCCTCACTACAATCTACGTAAATGAAATTTCTTTCTTCATAATAAATTGCTTTTGAGTGATCATATTCCTCGTTGCTAGCATTTCATATTAGTTTGAAAAAACAAAAATTATTATTTTTTCAACATTAAAAATTAGTTCATCTGTAATCAAAGAAAGCTATAAATTTCCAATAGAGAATTTTACATTTTATTTAGTTTTCTAAGCAGAGTGTTAAAAACATGAATAATGGCTTGAAAATAACTTAAAATCTTTTTTTTAGCGTACTTATCTTTCCGATTCAATATCTCTGAGAATAGTTGTATATGAAAATCTAAAAATATCTTATAATTTAATATACGGTTAATATATCACCTAATTATATGTATTTCATATTTCAATATTTTTCCTAAAATATTTATTAACAATCATTTTATACTTATATGTGGATAAGTACCTCTAGCGTTCGTCAGCTCCTTTGTTGAACACAAATCGAATTTTACATGTAAGGGAAAAATGTAATTTTATCAAAACTTATGTGACCTAGGGTAATTGATAATAGCTTTTAGACGAGTTTTAAATAAACTTCTACTACCTCTAATGCTTTCATAATTTTAGCTTCAGCAGATTTGAAAATAGATGACGGTGGACATATTTTTGCTTTGCATCTTCGAAGATATCTCTGAAAATATAATATCTTTAATTAAAATAAATATATTATTAAAATTGGCGCCACGGAAGCTTTCAAAACATTACACACGACATATTTTTTTTTCAAATAACTTTAGTAACCGGTCTACATTTTCATTAAATATATATTTGTGATTGTCATATAATTTACAAATATCTGGGTCAGTAGCCTTTGTTACTTTTAACAATTTAAACTTTCTATATTTTACGAGTAAAATAGCTGTGGCAGACAGACACATACGTGAGTAACCTAAAAATGTTCTTTTTCTACTTCTTTTTAGTACAGAACCCTAAAAAGTTCTTAAATGTGAGAAATCCTTAAAAAAAGTAAAATTTTATTATTCAGAAATCAGTCATTCTAAAATATGCATTCGTATTGTGAAAATTGACAAAATCTCCTATCGAATTGCACCTCTCGTATCTATCTACGGTAATCCTGTTATCAAATTGCATTAGTTCATCTTCTTCTTTTCAAGAATATTTATTTAAATTGATATATCATTGGTATTAATTAATGGATAACAAACTACTATATAATAAATGCCTTTAAAAAACTTGAATTTGTTGCTGAACATAGCATATATCTTTTGCTATTTATGGTTATAAATTTTTCAAAAAAATTACTACAGTTTTCAAAGAAATTTCGTTTTAATGTTCATTTTTCTCTATACGATGATGTAAAAAGTTAAAAAGTATGATGCATATATGTTTAAAAAATTCAAATAAGATACCCTGGGGTAATAACGCCACGTTAAGGTTCGACCAATTTTCACGGCTCAGTTTCAGTTTGTATTTTTCAAACAAACATATATTTCGATACAGCAACTCATTGATTATATATATAAAAAAAATAATTTAACAGATATGTATTCATAAAACGTAATGGCGTGATTTCTTGACCAATGCTATTTGGCGTTATTACCCACCCATATGGGTAATAACGCCATGCAAACAAAACTATGAAATAAGGTAGAATACTTGTATTTAGATTGCCCAATTCTAAAAATATAAACTCTACAAACTTAGAAATTGACAAATTGCATTCTAAGCTATTGAAAATGTTCAATTTTTTGTGAAAGTGTAAAAAAAAATAAAGGTGTGGTGTGGGGGGGGGGGAATATGAGGCAAAAGAATATCAGACTGTGAGCTTCTTTTTGCTTAAAAAGGACCACTTAAATAGAATTATTAGAAACATTGCACAGTTTTAACTGTGTTTATTTGAATTAGTATTTAGGATGTAGCTCGGCCACTGTAGGGAATCAACCGGGGTATTAATGCCAAGGATTGGCGTTATTACCCCGTTATAGTTATTGCGCTGTACATTTTAAATTACAAATTATCTAGAGAAGATATCCAAAATCTTCAACACTATTTTGAAGTCCATGAAATGTACTACAAATTTATGTAATTAACAAAGTATTTCCGGATAAAAAAAAGTAGTCTTCACATTACAAAACGTATCTCGCAAATTTTAGATCAAGCGTTAATTTTAGTTGCTTGTAAAACAATAAGTTCTAAAAATGAAACAAATTAACTTGAAGCTGTTTATTGCGATTTATATGACTCAAAACCCTTCTGCGCAGAGCACATGGGTGTCATTTACCAGATTATTTCATAATTATGCAAAATATTAGCACTTGGCATTATTACCCCGCCTGGCGTTATTACCCCATACCACCTTAATTTAAAATTTAACCGTTTGATGCCACCGCCGTCAAAATCAAAAGAATGTAATACAGATTAATCAGTTCATTATAGTATTTTTTTTTTGTCATAACAGATAATCTAGTAATTTTCGGTGGATTAATATAAGAGAAGACCATTTTAATTTTAATTATTTAAGGTTTGAAGAGTTTCTATTTCCTCTCATGACCAACATTACAGATTTTTTTATTATATTTGGTTTATTATTTTAATACTATGTAATATGAATATTACAATATGATGATCCACTTATTAGAAAGCTTATTACTTATTGAGACATTTTTTTTATCTCCGTACGCCAATATTATATATATATATATTGAGTGTGCTACGAAATTCCTTTTGTATCCTATAATACATTTCGTTCTGTACTTCTTAATCCTGTGTTACTTATTTTAATAATACTGAAATGTCCTGAACCATTTCAGCTTTATCACCTGCTTCCCTTTAATGATTTAAATGGTATTTTGTAAAGAATAGTTAGATGAACTAAGTTGTTTCAAAGTACACAGGATATTGTTTAAATTAACTCTCATGTGTAGGAAATGTTTTCCATAATAGGTAAAATCGATTTCAATATTCGTTCTCTTTTGTAATAAATGTAATTATTTTAACATTAATGGAGATATAAAATGTTAGTCAATACTTTAAGCACAGTAAAACTTTAATATTAAACTTTATTAATATTCACTTTACTAGAATATATTTTTAAGTAAATTATAACAGTACTAACTACATATTCAATAAAATCACCTTATGTATTTTTTTTTTCAAATCATGGAATTTAAGGATAATGGAAACAAATCGCAAGCAGCTAGGCCTACAGGTGCAGGTAAATGTCAAAGTTAATTGCTGATTTCACCAACAAAAAAAATAAAAAAATGCTTAGGGATAAAACCAGATTAACAAATTTATTTGACCACTATTAAAGGGTTTTTTTTTTTTCATTTTATTTTGAGAACTGGTTTTATCATAATCATGTTAAAGCAATATTCAACAAATATTTTCCACAATCAACAACTCAAAATTTTGTATCTGTTTTTTTTAACTCATTCTAAAAGAAAAATATGAAACTTTTTGACGCGCTTTTTAACGATATTTGTAAACAACCTGGTGTTTTTACTTTCCATTCTATTAAATAGAATTTCGTTTATAAACAATCCGCTTCTCGATCCCATTTTTACTTTCCAGTACTATTTGGTTCGAAATTTGGTTCAAAATGTCCACATTGACAGCATTTTCTCAAATATAATCTGCCTTCATGAAAACCACAGACCATTACGGCACATTCTGTATTTTTTAAATAAAATAACCTTCCAATGGATGTATTTGAGAGCAAAAATGAACATACAAATGTAGCAGAAAATAAGAAGTTTCGATTTGAATGCGTCCTTAATACTTCCAGCACTATTGCTAATGAAATTTCAGTTTGAATTTCTAATTTATATAGTACTATTTGGTTCGAAATTTGGTTCAAAATGTCCACATTGACAGCATTTTCTCAAATATAATCTGCCTTCATGAAAACCACAGACCATTACGGCACATTCTGTATTTTTTAAATAAAATAACCTTCCAATGGATGTATTTGAGAGCAAAAATGAACATACAAATGCAGCAGAAAATAAGAAGTTTCGATTTGAATGCGTCCTTAATACTTCCAGCACTATTGCTAATGAAATTTCAGTTTGAATTTCTAATTTATATAGTATTTTTGAAATAGTTTTTGACTTTATTAAAACATGCAACAATACCGTACGTTATGTAGATTCTAAATAAGAAAACCTACCGATTGGATGAGTTTGAGACCAAAAATGAATTTTAAATGAGTCAGAAAATTAGCACTTTGGACTTGAGTACACCATTAACACGATGAATTTTTATAAAACTCTTATTTTTGTTTGATTTCCTTTTTATAATAAGAACAAATTCTGTCCAAAACTTTCTAGCATAAAAATTGTAGATATTATTGAGTAGATAATATTGAGTAGTATAATAAATGTAAGTCAATTTCATATCTAGAGATTTGACAGTTATGGATTTTCTCTTACTCAAGCTCCGCCCTCTTTTTTTGTTTCGTTGAGTAAATCCTGCAGGTTTCTGAACAACCACCTATAATGCATTCAAAATGATAAAATAAATAAATTTGTAAACATATTTGCCAATGGACTTAAAAACTATACATATGAAATAATATAATATAATTAAAAGACAAAACGTACACAAGGCAATACAAAATGCATTTTGATAAACAATTCGAAAATATTAAAAAAAAAATCAAAATATAAACTCGAAAAAAAATCTACATAACATTCTTTATGACTTAAAACAACTTTCAAAATAAGTTAATATGCATCCGAAATTAACAAGTATCCAGTCTGTATCCACTTTTTCTTTCACTCTGAAAGAAAAAAGAAAAAAAAAACGTTAAATACATCCAGCCTCTTCCATTCTCCATGAAAATCCATTTCTTGTTGCATATATCCTGCAATTCAAAACACTAATCGATACACGTTCTCTTTGAAGATTTGAGGTTAAACACTTCTTACAGAATATTCTGGAAGCATACTATCTTAAAATGGTCGCTAGGGCAATCCAGAGTATTGCTTTTTTACAACAGTCTTTATAAAATATAAAAAAAATAACACGCTATATATGATTGTAAAAAAGATTGTTTATGAATTTGAAAATCTGGATTTAAAAATAAAGATCGGTACTGAAAATTTTATTGAAACAAACTAATTGATTAATTACAATATTATGTAGTTTTATATGTAATTTCGAATACCAATGTGGCATGCTTCTATTAAAAAATCTAAAACCTTTTAGTCTAGTCTTCTTTTTATCATGTAAAATTAAATTTACTTTATTATTAAAATATTAAATGAAATATCCAAAAAATCTACATTATAATAATCCCTGTTGGCCCTATTCAACTTAAAATATTCCGAATATACTTTCTCATATTCATTAATAAATTCAAAATTAAAAAGCAAAATAACATTAACATACCTATAATTTCTTAAAGACTTGTTATATTTCACTGTATATTTGTATTCAAAATTAAATAAAAATCAATTAGCACTGTATTAGAATAACTAGTCTCCATCCTTATTTCATAAATTTAAGTGCTAGCATTACTATTGAAATTTAAATATATATTGTGAAAACAAAAATGACATAAATTCAAAGATAAATCTCTATTAATATTTAATTATTCATCTGAATAAAGCATATCAAAATATTAATTAAAACTTTATACAGAAAATCAATCGGTATATTGGGGAATACATTTTTAAAGTCAAATACCCGCATTTTCAGAGGAGTGAAACTTAAATTGTTCAAAATTGGCCTCTTCTATGTTTTAAAAACAATTACAGAGACTTAAAATAAAAAATGAAATTTAAAAAGGCCTTTAATATGATTACGTTTACTACAAGAAATTCGTGAGAATTACAAGAATTTTATTCCAAATTACAAGCCCTCGTAGTTCATATATTCGAGAAATACCCATTTAAAGGTTAATTTATCTCACCTATAAAACGATGTCAGATCGGTTGTTCTCTCACTAGAAAATTCACGAAAAAATTTGCAGTTTGATCCCGTGTCATAAAATATTTTTACCTTCATCTTTTTCAAAAATTGAGACTTATATTAAAATATGGTAACGGTCCCTCATGATATTGTATCATACAACGTTTGATAAGCATTCGACAATAAATTTCGAGTTATAAGATAGGTTGTTCGAAATAGAACCAGATCTCATTTTATTGTCTATTGTTGTTTTATATATTATGTACTTAAATAAATATCAAAACTGTTTTAAATATTTGGCCGTTAGATACAGAATATATCCAGAAAAATTATATATAACGTATTCACAAAATAATTGTATATTGTGTTAAATTTTCTAAAATGGAAATTATCGCATCCAAAATAATTATTTATAAGCAATGCAAATGTTTCGACAACACAACGATTTATCATTTGTAAAGATAAATTCTAACATTTATCTCAATTTGCAAATATAACTACAATTTTGTGGTTGTTTTGATAATAGTTTCAAAATATAGGAAACTCATACATTATAATTTAGCATCAGAGAACATAATATAATATAATTTATTCAGCTAGGGTATGAAACGGAGATTAATAGAGTTTTGAATATTCATACAAATTTTCTAAAGGTATAAGAAAGTTAAATTATTAACAGAAGAATATATTATTATTTAGATTTGAGATTTTTCAAGTTTTACGTAGAGAAATGTATGTTTTTTGTGCTTATAATATTAAATATATTTTAATGTCGACGTCACAGTCGTCAATTTTTAGAAAGACTGTGAGCTTGAGAAAAATAAATTCCTTCTTTCAACTGAAAACATAAATTTCTAACTCATTTTAATTACATATTTCTTTGAAAAGAATGAATACTCTTTAATTATTTACGAATAATTTTTTGTCAAAGGTTACATTAAGCATACTAAATGTTTGAAAAATGGATAAAATACCTAAAACGACTCACATTATAAACGAACGGAATTAGATAAATGCTTTTAAATCAATATTTACAATAATAATAATAACAAACATTTCCAAACTTTTATTTCATTTTAAAAATGCTACCAACATTCGAATAAGCAATAAATAATACGGAAAAAATATTGAAATGAACGGTTCAGTTTGAATATTACTCGCGTTGAGAGGTTCTATACAATAAACATATGAATTATTAACCGTTTAAACGCCAATGTTTCCAAATGAGAACATTGCATTATTTGTAATACAAAAGATATATTTTCCAACATAATAACCATGTCCTTACTTTTCTTATAAAATATAAGGTTGATTTCAACTTAAAAAAATATGTTTAAGCATTTATCACAGGTATAAGAGAAATGTAAATTCATTGATTTGCATAAAAATATAATATTTGTTTTTATCGTTTCTCTATGTTACTTACATTTTGCAGCTAGGAATCTAAATGTATTTAGCATTCCAGAAAATAGAAAAGAACAATACACAATAACATACAGCAGAAAATAATTTGTTATATTTGCGTAGGTTGTCAATCAAAAATCATGTTCCAAAATGCGAACACTGAAATGAAAACAGCTAAAAAAACTACAGAGATATTTCTATTGTTATTTTTTAAACTTACATGCATAAATTAAAAGATTTGAAGCTGTAATATAGGTAAAACAAAATTATTATTACATTGCGATATTAATTCGGCGTGTAAACGGTTAAAACACCCGTTTCTGAAATAAAAATACAATTTTGTAAAAAACTATACTGCGTGAGGTTAGCTTTAGCTATATACACTAAAAAAGTAAAAAATGGTATATCATAAAAGACATTTCAAAGACATATCAAACCTAAATAGTATCAAATGTTGCTATTCAATGTATTTCCTTATGATATTCTATGTAACTCTCTAATCCGTTTATGATAAACTTAATTTGGTACTGAGGATAAAAGTAGAGCTTACTCAAACTTCATTTGGCATTTCATAAATTTAAATTCCGTGTAGTTACATTTTTGCCTAATTTTATAACCTAAATGTAAGATCAGGTAGGATAATTTTGAAGAGGGGGTAATAGCGATCACTACCATAGTGGAGGATAATATGTATTTGTTTCATGCTTAGATATTAATCTCATAATGTATACTTTACATTTTAGATAATCTTTATCACTAGTTTGAAGCATTTCTGAACAGCAAACAGAACAAAGACTTCCAATTTCTTTTATAAGTGGATTTGGCAGTTTGGTGTTCTAATGATCTTAATTATCCCCAAATAAATGTGTGCAGGCAAATATAAAGAAGAATTATACTGATGATAATTTTACGACAATTGCACTTAATTACCTCCAGACTTTTCAAATTTTGAGTTTTTGACGGGGTGATTATAAACATCCTTTACATTAATAAAAGTGGGAGCTGCGAGAAATAAATATGTTCATAATAAAAGTTGTTCATAAAGAAACAAAATTACTCCCTATGTACTGAAAACATCAATTTTCCAAATAGAAAGGTAAATTACAATGTGGAAAATGTATAAAGCAATCGTAATTCCCCACACTAAACAGACAAATATTATGTGTCTCTATAAAAGAACCAGTGAAAAATTGTTTTAAAAAACTCTAAAGATGCATTAATCTGTATATCGATGCTTCTAATATGCACACGCTAATTTAAAAAGTCTAGATGTGATTTTACCAATTCCAGAAGCGTTGAAATTAATTGAAAGGGTGTTTATGAGTGTCGCCTCCAAGTGACATCGGGACTGAGGAGGTTAAAAGAGCCGCCATGCACCTAAAAGAAATAAAAAGGGCGCTGCACCCTGGCAAAACAGTATTTTATTCTAAACTACATGTACTTTCTGGCAGCCTGTTCATGTCTTCATACGATGCAGTTGAAAGTGTGTAACAATTGAATCCATACACTTTGGGACCAACGATATGCAGATTTACTGTAATTTCTTTGTTTATATTTTTAAATGGTAATTTAAATGTAATTATGCAATCAAAATTATAATGAATGTTTATGATATAATAAAATATCGAAATAAAGTTATAGACTGAGACTGAAATAATAAAAATATAATTTAAAAAATGATAAAATTACTAAATGCATGTATCAAATAACTATAACTGATAAATTGAAAACTGATAAAAAATATACAATAAAATTTCATTGCATATTTTATTTATGAAAGTCACAAATATTGAAAAAAAGTCATTAGAAAATTTGAATGAATATTTGAGCTATATTCTTATTAAAAAGAATGAACGAAAAAATACTAAAATGACGTCCGTTATTAAGGTATAATGCTTGATATTTGGATTTTATATATAAAATTAAATTTATATACAGTCGAGTCTATATGTAACGCAATCCATTGTTCCAATAAAAAGTTCGTTATATAGAGAAATTTGTTGAATAGAGAAAGTCGTTGAAATTTCTGTTTAATGTGCAAATTTTGAACATGTATTATTTTTTATACGTTTAATTAAAAATTTGAAGCGTTTAACTATAAATATTAACGTAATATCCTATTTCTTAATTATTAAGACAGTTTCATAAAAAAGAAAAGACATTTATTTAAAAGCTTAATAAAAATCACACAACAAAAACATAGGTTAATGTTTTTGCAATTGAAAACAAAACATCTCAAATTTTCGGGGGCGATCTCATTGATCCGGGAGTGAATGTCTCCCCAAGCCACCCTCTGAAATCAACACAGACTTCAATTACCAAATTGATCCAGGTTTTATATGTTTAACAATTAAATTGACACTGTTTCTCTAAGGATGTTAAAAAATGTGTGGGAGGGGGGGGGGGCTGGTAGAATGAATTCGTTAGACTTAAAGATCAAGGTAGAGAAGCAATGTAAAAAACTCAGCCTTGAACGATAAATCAAAAATAAGTGATGGAAATTTGATTCCATGTGATTTTGAAGCTTTTTTAAAACTGAATAAATAAAGAACATTTTATGAAAAATTCGTTATATAGAGATAGATATATCGCTATATATAGACTGTTTTTAATGTAATCATGAAAAAAGGGGACCGTTCCGGCTAAAAATTCGTTATCTAGAGAAATTCGATGTATAAAGTTTCATTATAGAGAGACTCGACTGTATATATGAATCATTTTATACTTTTATATGTTTTACACGATTCTTCATATGACAGTTATACATTTATTTATTAAAGTCCATAACATAATATTCTACACATTTTTTGAAGTAACGAAGTTGTTTCATAACAGAAAAATGTTCTCAATTATTGTGACATTTATTTGCTCTGGACTTAATAAACTAATGTGCAGCCTATAATTCCCTTGTATTTTTGAGCTGTGTAAAGAAAGAATACAAAATAGTATTTCTTTTCACATTTATATATGAAATATGCATTTAATCGTAAGATATTGATGTTCTTAGGGATAAACATATTTGTAATTTTTTTCAAAAGACGAATCGCAACGCGAGAGGTTGGGACCTCTCAACTGGTAGACAGCAGGTGCTGGGTTCGAATCCAATCGCGGCTGTCGGCCTAACCGTTCGGAGTTTTCCGTGGTTTTCTTCGAACCTTGCGTAAATACGGGTTAGGTTCCCTTAGAAAGACCCCCACGGAGGGCACTCCCCCTGGTCCTATATCCCTAGCGTAGATAATTGGACGACAAAAATCAACCAACCAACCTAATCGCAACGCAATATAAAAATATGAAAATATTTTGATTTGTGTTCATTTTTAACGTAAAAATGTTATATCAGTTAAGACTGTTTGTTTATTAGAAACAGAAAAAGTACATAAAATGTCAAAATAAAAAATGGAAAATTTACATCTGTTATATAAAAGGAACATATTTTGAAGTATTATTCTAAGCATTGTGAGATTCAGTGATGCCTTTTAAACATATTCAGTATTTTCTGTCTTCGTTTCGAGATTGTATAGAATACTACAAATATTGTTTTTTCTTTCCTCTTAAACGATTCAAATATCTTATTAAAATCTATAAAGGTTTATTTTTTATATTTACCAAACACTTTTAGTCAGTACAGTACTCTTTTATCTTTATGAAAATATTTTTTTTCAAATCTTTGAAGCATGAAACATATAATACAAAACTATTATATTAAAACTGTTTTAAAATTTTTAGAAATGTTTTATCTGAAAATAAATTTGTAAAGAAAATATTATGTCTAAGTAAGAAAATCCACAATTGTATAAATTATTTCAGTGAGAACGTTCATTTTGTTTATCTATTATGATTTAAATGTATAATATATAGCATTATATATGTTTTGTTACTGGCAGTTTAAAATTGGATTTTTTACTCATTTTAATTTAAAATACCCGTAACTTTTTTACACAAATCTCTGTTAAAAAACTATGTTATCACCATAATTTAGTAATGCTACATCAGATAAATAATTTTTAATGACCTGTAAATTTATTGGAAGATTCATGTATTGTTGGGGTAACAATAAAAAAAGTTTTTGCTATGAAAAACTTAATCATAACTATTTATTAAATAAGCAGATATTTCAAAAAAATATAAATTTTTGAACTACTTAATTTTTTGCTGAAAAATAAGCATAGTTTATAGCTTTTAATTCTGGCAGATTCATTTTGTTTTTTGTGCATTATTCAGGACTCATTTTCATCTTGTTTATCGTAACTACTGAACTAATTTATTTACAGTAATGAATTCGGAATTTAAGCGTAATAACAAGAGATGCGATATGCAACGGGGTATCTTCCATGACTTCTAGAGGTAAAATTTATTTCTAGCCTTTCAGTCTGAAAATTGGTACGGGATAAAAATAAAAAAATATGATCTAATATGAAATTTTTTTTTTGATACAAAAATAATATTATTACAAAATTGGTACAATTCCATTGCGCAATATATATATATATATATATATGTGTGTGTGTGTGTGTGTGTGTGTGTGTGTGTGCAGATAAATATATAGCTCTATACATAAATTTTGCTGAGCTATATTTATCTGTTAATACGTGCATAGACTTTTGGTTTCTTCATGTAAAGTCTTTTCCTTTTTTTATACAGGGTGTCCCAAAAGGTCGTTTACAAACTTAACATGCTGGTCTGTCATATCATGATGAACAATATTAAATAGGAAACTAAGGATCCCAAACGTGTTCCAAAGGAGATATGCGCCATTAAAGTTTAGGGTCCAAAAATTCAAATGATTATAAAAAACAGAAAAAATGGTCGATTCTTTTGCGGTTTTCACTAAAACTATTCTTTATGTCAGTATTTTCTTGAAAATAAATTATAAAGATAAATTTCAAAAAAATGTCGATAGAGGGCGCTTTAGACTTTGGAGTAACAATAAACTAGTTTTTACCATTATTTTTTGCAGCTCATTAAATTTTTTTAGACGCTTAGACATAAACTTAAATTTTGAACTCAAAATTTAAATCGTTGGAAGTGGTTAAGTAGCGCAAACTGAATTGCGGGGGAGGTTCAAATTTCAAATGATTATAAAAAACGGAAAAAATTGGTCAATTGATTTGCGATTTTCTCTAAAATTATTCTTTATGTCAGTATTATCTTGAAAATAATTTATAAAGATAAAATTCAAAAAATGCCGATAGAGGGCGCTTTAGACTTTGGAGTAACGTACAACTATTTTTTCTGTTATTTTTTGCATCTCATAAATTTTTTATAGAAGCTTAGACATGAACTTAAATTTTGAGATGAAAATCTGAATCGTTGGGAGTGGTAAAGTAGCGCAAACTGAACTGTGTTGAATGGGGGTGGGGAGGTTCAAATTTCAAATGATTATAAAAAACGGAAAAATTGGTCGGATTTCGCTAAAATTATTCTTTATGTCAATATTTCCTTGAAAATAAATTCTAAAGATAAATTAAAAAAATCCGTTAGAGGGCGCCTTAAACTTTAGAATAACCAACAATTATTTTTAACCGTTTTTTTTTTTTAAATCTAATTAAATGCTTGCAAAAGTTTAGATTTAAGTTTTATGCTCAAAATCTAAATCGATAGGAGGGGTTCAGAAGCTCAAACTGAACTGTGTTCAGGAGTTGAAATTTTACCTTCCTCACACTTCGAACTCAGTTAAATTTTTGTCCGTTTAATTACTCACAACGATGCAGATTTTGAGCACAAAATTTAAGTTTAAACTTTTACAAGCATTTTATTAGATACAAAAAAAAAAAAAAAAAAAAAAAAACGGTTAAAAATAGTTGTTGGTTACTATAAAGTTTAAGGCGCCCTCTGACGGAATTTTTTGAAAGATATCTGTAATATTTATTTTCAAGAAAATATTGATATAATGAATAGTTTTATCAAAAACCGACCAATTTTTCCGTTTCTTGTAATCATTTGAAATTTGAACCTCCCCACCCCCATTGAACACAGTTCAGTTTGCGCAACTTAACCACTCCCAACGATTCAGATTTTTACCTCAAAATTTAAGTTTATGTCTATTTCTAAGCTTCTAAAAAATTTTATGGGATGCAAGAAATAACGGAAAAAAATAGTTGTACGTTACTACAAAGTCTAAAGTGCCCTCTATCGGCATTTTTTGAATTTTATCTTTATAAATTATTTTCAAGATAATACTGACATAAAGAATAATTTTAGTGAAAATCGCAAATCAATTGACCAATTTTTCCGTTTTTTATAATCATTTGAAATTTGAACCTCCCCCCCCCCCGTAATTCAGTTTGCGCTGCTTAACCACTTCCAACAATTTAGATTTTGAGCTCAAAATTTAAGTTTATGTCTAAGCTTCTAAAAAAATTTAATGAGATGCAAAAAATAATGGTAAAAACTAGTATATCGTTACTCCAAAGTCTAAAGCGCCCTCTATCGACATTTTTTGAAATTTATCTTTATAATTAATTTTCAAGAAAATACTGACATAAAGAATAGTTTTAGTGAAAACCGCAAAAGAATCGACCATTTTTTCTGTTTTTTATAATCATTTGAATTTTTGGACCCTAAACATTAATGGCGCATATCTCCTTTGGAACACGTTTGGGACCCTTAGTTTCCTATTTAATATTGTTCATCATGATATGACAGACCAGCATGTTAAGTTTGTAAACGACCTTTTGGGACACCCTGTATATACTTACTATGGGTACAATTTAAATAAAGTAAAAGTTCCTATGTATGCACTTACCCATTTATAAAGCATAAAAAATCTATATATTTCAATAATCTTTCTTTAAAAAATTTTAAACTTTTTCTTTTCTATCATACCATTTTAGTGTAGCTTTAAAAAAGAAATTTACATTATTTTATGAATATATCCATAGACACATCATTATGTAAAATTTATAATAAAAGGATTTCCTAGAACAATTAATTAAAGAATCCCTCACGTTTATTGCTTAAACCTTTCGTGTAAAGTAAAAGTCGAGTAATGATAGCACATTGCTGTGCTATGTCTTGTCTAATTTATTGTATAATTCTTATATCTGGAATGAAATTTCAGTATTTATGTGGTGCTTAGAACCTACTTATTTAAATTTGTATGATGTACTTTATCTAGAAAAATAATCTTACAAGTTCGTTATAAAAATATACTGTTTAAGTTGAAAATACTTCTTAGCTAATTTTTCCAGACGTCATTCGATAATCTGCATGAAATATAAACATTTACTTGAGCAATAAATTAAGTTTGTTTTATTTCTATTGGGGAAACTCTGAAATCGTCTAGAACTCTTGTGGAATTCAAATCACAGTCTCCTTGATGGTCAAACGTCCTCATTCTCACCTATGGAGGTAGGCAAAGGAATAGATTTTTAATTAGCAACTCTAGATTCAGGGTAGCACTATGACCCCGCAGAGAATATATAAAAATAACATAAAATAAATGTAACAATAAACTGTACTTAGACGTCTTTATTTGAAAAGAGACTAGTATTAAAGAGCGAGAGTATCTAAAATTTATATATTTTAATCGTATGAACACTAAATTTGTCAGTAAAGTTCGCCCAGCATTAGGAGCAGAGTTTGCAACAAACCACATCGGTCCATCACAGGAACCAGGAGAAAAATAATTACTTTTTTTCAGATCGGTACATATTACTTGGCTGTTATACACAAAATAAAATCATAATTTTTTAAAATAGGGTATTAGAAATGAGAACAAAATAGAGCTTGAATATTACGCTATTCTGTAAATACATAACAAATATTAAGCAATTCTTGTTTTACATGCAATTCATGTGCACATTAATAACAACTATGTACTTTAACAATATTTTTTCTATCACTTAATTTACTACTATCATCATATACAGGGTGTTTAAAAAATGACCGGTATATTTGAAAAATCAATAAAAATTAAACGGGCAGTGTTAGAAATAGACCGTTTGTTGCAATATGTTTGGAGCAACAGTAAATTTTCAGGCATACAACTTTCGAAATTAGTTAAAATTTTCAACAACACATGGCGTTGCAGGCAATTTAAAAACTGTAGTAGAAAACGCAATTTGTAAGTTTGCCATTCTGTAAAGCCTCTGTCCCTTCCCGCGAAGACAATCGCGAGCTAAAGCTATTCTTATGTTGAGGCATTTTTGTAAAAACTCTTTCGCATTTTGACATTTTTTAATAATTTTTTTGCTTTGTATAGCTGAGGTCTCTCTCAAAAACGCTCTTTGATTATATTTTTTGATTTTGGTCGCAGGTATTTTCTATAAAGTTACTTTTACTTCCAAAAGCGATTTCGAAAGTGAAAGTAACTTTATAAAAAAAATATCTGCGACCAAAATCGGAAATGTATACAACGAGCGATCTTGAGAGGGACCACATCTATGCAATGCATAAAAAAAAATATTTAAAAATGTCAAAATGCGAAATAGTTATTAAATTATAGCTCGCGAGTGTCCTCGCGGGCAGGGACAGAGGCTTTACAGAATGGGAAACTCACAGATTGTGTTTTCTAATATAGCTTTCAAATTGCCTGCAGCGCCATCTGTTGTTGAAAATTTTAACCATTTTCGAAAGTTGTATGCCTTGAAATTTACTGTTTTTCCAAACATGTTGCAACAAACGTTGTATTTCTAACGCTACTTGTTTAATTTTTATTGATTTTTCAAATATACTGGTCATTTTTGAAACAACTTGTATTAGCCAAAACTTTTTTTTTAACAATTCTTAATTGCTTTCGATTGTTATCGATTTCTTATCGATATTTGTTGTAGATTCCCACAATGTTGTCTGATTTGTTCATGAATGACACAATGCAGTTGATAATCTAATGATACATTTACATGCACATCTAAAAATCTGTATGCAAGCCAATAAGTTTTTATTATTTCAACTCGAATCTAAAATAATCAACTGAAATTAAATGGCAACCATTTTTCATGTGAAATAGACATTATTTTAAAAAATTAGAGCATATGACATTTAAAATAAGCAAGAAACTAGAATTCAGGTTCGAAACATAGCCATTTTTGAATTCTGATAATATTGAAAATAAACTTCCTGACTTTCAAAAAGGAAGAATACTTTTTTAAGAATATATATTTTTAAAACTAAAATCATTCAAAATGTAAAATTCAAAAAGTATTTTTGGACACATTAAAATCAGACAAAAGAATTGTATAACTAGATGTAGTTTAAGTCAGTTGGAAAAGTTTTTGAAATGTTCCTCCTCTCTTAAACAGCTCTCAATGAAAGTGAAAACTTTATAAGGTTACAAAGTTTCTTTTATTTTGAAGATATAAAAAGTCTTTGAAATTATTTTAAAATATAAAATAGTACAATTAATGAATGTTATTTGTCCGAAAAAGATACTTCATACATGTGAAAAATTTTGAAATCACAGATTCTTTTAGTATACAGATTCTTTTAGTATCTCTTTAGTATACTCAATTCAATCAACTGTTTCAGAGTTGGCGGAATGATGTTAGCAAACATCAAAGAGATGAAATGCTACTACAGAACAATAATTCATAATGTACCAATTTAATAAAAAATAATACTGTGTTTTGCACTAACTTAAACTGCGTTGTCGAATAACATTCATAAAACTGAAATGCATTATAATGAAATTTTTAATATATATACTCATATTTGCAGTAAATGTGACAACATAAATAAAAGTAGTAGAAGTTTCCATTAAACAAGCAACACAATGCATTTGATGTTATAAAAGTTTTACTGAGATTGACAATCACTAATACTAAAAATTATTTACTGAAAGACGTATTCATGGACATAAAAAATAAAAACACTTATAAACATTAAATGAAATCACAACCGACAAGTTTCGACCACCCTGTGTCTTTCATCAGGGTTATATAACAATATGAGACTTTTTTTTTATAGACATATGACATTTTCGTTACAGATTGTTTTGTTTTTGACTTTTTTGTGAGTTTTTAAATTTTTCTCTCTCATATTGTTATATGACCCTGATGCTTGAAACTTGTTGGTTGTGATTTTATTAATGTTTTTTAAGTATTTTTATTGTTATGTACACACATACTTCATTCAATAAAGAATTTTTCATATCTGTGATTAATTTCAAGGCATAATAGTCATTTAATTTATGAGACTTTGTATTTTTGACAGTTGAGACTAATTGACAATTCTTACAGTATAACCGATTGCACGAGCGTCCTGTTTTAGAAAACATTTTAGAGATGTTATCTCATCTCTTACGAAACAATGTACCCATAATTACATTTTCACAGCAATATTTAAACTTTTCTCATAATTATTAATATTGATCAGAGATTAATTAGGATTAAACAACCCGTAACTCTGATTAAATAAGAAGTTCGCGAGCGTGTTTCATTTATGAAATTTTTTCATCTATCATCATTAACCGATTTCCAAAAAGGAGAGGCGGTTATCAATTCGACGCGTATGTATTTTTTTTTATGTATGTTCATCGATTACTCCGAAACTATCCAACCAATTAACTTGATTTTGGTGTTAAATGAGAGAGCTTGCTCTGGAATTGGTACCACTTCTGTTTCATAGAAATTGGTTCAGTACTTTTTTAGTAATTAGGCAAAAACTAATAAAATTAATGATTTCTCGCAAATCAGTACTAATATGGATGTCGAATAAGTTTACCGATGCCAGGATGGCTGAGCGGTCTAAGGCGCTTGATTTAAGATCTGGTTTTCAAAAGGCAGCGTGGGTTCGAACCCCACTCCTGACGTACGTGTATACAATAATTTCCGTATTATAATTTTTAAATATATATTTAACAAGTTAAATACTAATTATGCTATTAGGAATATTTTGTATTTAACCGTTACCACAGAGTATCAGAGATTTTTTTATTAACGCAATACTTTATCAGTGAAAGAGTAGTCAAAAAGAGAATAGACTTGCAAAAAGTAACATGACATTGAATAAGTTCTCTAAAGAGACTGAAGTCCGGAAAGCCGAGCGGTCTAAAGCACCAGATTTAATCTCTGGTTTTAAAAGAGAGTGTCGGTTCGAACCTCACTCCTGACATATGTGCATAGTATACAAAAAAGTTTGCCGTGTTATACATTTTTTTAAGTGACTTTGAAAAAGGAGAGGATGTTATCAATTCGGCGCGAATATATTTTTTTTCTATGTATATTCACCGATTACTCCGAAACTATCCAACTGATTAATTTGTTTTTTGTGTTAAAAGAAAGAGGCTACTCTTCCATTGGTACTTCTTCCGTTTCATTGAAATTGGTTCAGTACTTTTTTAGTAATTAAGTAAAAACTAATAAAATTAGTGATTTCTTGCAAACTAAAAGTAACATGGACGTTGACTAAGCTCGCCGAATGGAGTACAGTCAGGTGGCTGAGTGGTGTAAGACAGCAGATTTGATTTATGATTCTTGAATGAGATCGTGGGTTCGAACACCACTACTGACATACGTGTATGGTTTACAGTGATTTTTCCCGTATTATAATATTTTTACTAGCGAGCTACGCCCGCTAGCTGGGCCACTTTTTCCAAACGAACCTCGGTATTAAGCAGTATATAGTAAGCAAAAAATTCATTAAATAAGCAAGTCTTGGTGTTCGAATCCTCAAGCACAAAAAAAAGTAAATTAAAGAGCCATGGTCCCGTTAAAAATATGTGATTTCGCACTGTGGGCCACGTGCACTTGAAAAAAAAAAGATTGTGGATCGGAACTATGGTCGCTTCGCGCCCATAGTATCGTTTTAAATATTTGGTTTTGCACGGTGGGCACTACGCGCCCTTAAGACATTTTTCCGTATTTTTTAGTTCATCAGAAACAGATTTTTACGCAGATTCTGAATATGTAATCAGTTTTTTCTACTTTAAAAACTGTCTGCATGATGGTTTAAGAAAAAACGCGCAAAAAAAACGCAATTAGCGCCGGTAGAAAAAGCGATTTTCGGCTGTTTCTTCTTTTAGCCAAAGGGGAAAAGTTCAGGTTCTTCACCGCAAGGTAGCGCAGTGTTCTGCCTCGGAGCTCCGTTTGAGCGCCGTTTCGGATTTGAGACATTTTTCGTTCCGATTCCCAAGGGGTTTTTATTTCATAACTTTTTTAATTTTTTGTCCCACGGTCTCGAAAATGCCCGAAATGACTTCCCCGGAATATTTCCAATCGAAAGACACCTCTCGCGACTTCCAACTCGCCCGCGTTGCGAACTGTAATCGGCTTCAAGCAGACAGACAGAGGCGCACGGATTTTATTAGTATAGATTAACTGACCTTAAAAAAATCGTTAACTTTTAACTAAAAAGAGAAAAATAAACTTTTCTACCAAAAATTGAACCGACTTCAAAAGCTACTGCAAAGTGAAAAATAATTTTTTTACAGAATAGTATTAAGAAATTAAATTAAGAGCGTAGTATTTATTATGCGTATTATTATATTTATGTAGATTAATTTGATTTTTTGAAGTCGGTGCCAGCCAAGCCAAGTTCAAAATTAAAATTAATTATCCAATGCAAATCGTAAAAGAATAAAGTTAAATTTTTAACTAAATATTAAATCGTAAAAAACTCGTAGATACTTGGATGCATGTCTATTGGAAAATTACATGTAACTTGGCTTGGCTGGCACCGACTTCAAAAAATCAAATTAATCTACATAAATATAATAATACGCATGATAAATACTACGCTCTTAATTTAATTTCTTAATACTATTCTGTAAAAAAATTATTTTTCACTTTGCAGTAGCTTTTGAAGTCGGTTCAATTTTTGGTAGAAAATTTTATTTTTATTTTAGAATCTAAATTCTGGAAATTTTCTTAGGCACGTGTAAAAGCTGAAACTCCTCATTACAGCCAAAAAATTGCCGAAGAATTCTTGGCTTACATACGGAAATATATAGTAGTTTTTAAAATGTAAACTACTGGTTACGTTCATTATTTTGCAATTTTACGAATTCTTCAATTTGTATCACATTATTTGCTGGTAAAATAATCCGTTATACACTAAAATTGCATTTGTGTCTGAAACGTAATGAGTGTTACATTCTGAAAAAAATATACTTCTAGATTTACCAGGTAAATTTAAATAACTATAAAATAAAACGTAACGAATTATGAACTTTTCCAGAAAGTACTCTTTTATGTTTAGAAATATCTCCAAAATCTGTTAGAGTTACTTCGGAAACATAAAATTCATTTTTTGTCCGTAAGTTTATTATGTATTAATCAGATTTCATAATCCATATTGACATTTTTTTAAATGTTGTCAATACTCAATAAAATATTTCTATATTAAAGAAAGAACACATGTAATGTTTACAATATAGTCTAAATTTTTAGAAATCCATGATTTAATTTTTTTTTTCAAATTGATATTTTCTGATTGTCGATTTAAATGAATTTAAGTAAACTTCTTTTTCATCTAATTTCTTTGTTACGAACTGTCGAATATTGCGAGTATATTTAATACTCATTAGGTCGCTGGTTCAATTAATACTACTAATAATACTTAAACTTCTTTATATACAAACTATTTACACATTATTTACAAATTTACACATTACTACCAAATTTACACATTATTACCAAATCTCAATTCACTTGCAGATAAGGCACCACTTTTTTTCTCCTTACCCTTTCGACAATTATTTAGAAATCTAAAAATATAACTAGTAATACGAATTAATTTCAAAAAATTATTAGTTAAAGAGAATAAACAATTATGAAAACAGTTTTCAGTTCTAAGTGAAAAGTTACTATTGATTTCAGTTCTAAATTCGGACTCATAGTCAGTGTTGTTTTCCAGTTTTACTGGATAATCTTCTGCATACTGAATTCTGTCCCGAAGAAAATTTGGTCCACTAAACCAAAATTTGCAGTAAGTCTTTAGCTCTAGTTAGTTCTTTAGCATCTAGACCTCGAGTTAGGACGTCAGCAGGATTATTTTCCGATGATACGTGTTGCCACTGATAAGAGTCCGCGAGGTCTTGCATAGCAGCCAATCTATTACTCACAAATGTTTTCAATTGGTGGGGAGATTTTCTAATCCATGCCAGTGATATTGTGGAGTCACTCCAGAGAAGAACAGTTTCTATTGGAATGCCAAGTGAAGGTACAACTTTATGCATTAATTTTGCTAAGAGAAGACATGAGCACAGTTCAAGATGAGGGATTGTCACTGTTTTTATGGGGGATACTCTAGACTTGCTACAGAGTAAATGTGCATCAGGAGAACCTTTAGTTGGTATATACTGGATGTATATGGCGGCTTCATATGCCAAAGAAGAGGCATCTGCGAAGCCATGTACGACTATGCGCTCTTCACGAAAAATAAATCTAGGAATTTTTAAATTTTCTAATTCTGCAAGAGCGGAGACAAAATCACTCCATTCTTTTGCTATGGAATCTGGTAGTGGCTCATTCCAATCTATCTTAGCTAGCCACGTTTTCTGCATGAAGATCTTAGCCCTTGCTACTACAGGGCCAATTAATCCGAGTGGGTCGAAGATTTTTGAAATCAAAGGGAGAACATCTCGTTTACTTTATAATTCCTTATTTTTATGAATCTTTAATTTATACAGAAAACAGTCACTTAAAGGTTCCCAGAGAACACCCAAAGTTTTTACTGAACTACAATCTGTTTGATCATCGAAATTACATTCGGTGGCAGCCATAGTATTAGGTTCAAGTAATTCTCGGTGGTTTGCACACCATTTGTGAAATTTCATATTTCCACGCTTCAAAAGTTCAATCAATTGGGACTTAAAAATTTTCGCCTTTTCGAGAGTCGATTCTCCGGAAAGAAGGTCGTCTACATAAAAATCTTTTAAAACGACTGACGATGCTAGAGGTAAGTTTGGTAGCTCATCAAGAGCTAATTGTTTAAGAGCACGAGTTGCTAAATAAGGAGCATTAGATGTCCCATAAGTAACTGTATTAAGTTTGTAAGTTTTCACTGGCGCGTTAATATTGTCCTTCCACAAGATTCTAAGAAAGTCTCGTTGGGATGGATCAATTAATACCATTCTATACATTTTTTCTACATCCGCTGTGAATGCATATCGATGTTTTTGGAAACGTATCATAATTACGAATAATTCTTGTTGAGGAATTTTGCCTTTCAAAAGAATGTCATTCAATCACAAACCAGATGTCGTTGGCGTTGAAGCGTTAAAAACGACTCGCAAGCGTGTTGTACTTTTTTCTGGCCTGTAGACCCCATGATGTGGTATATAATAAAGGTTCCTTACGGGTTTTGATTCTTCTACTAATTCCATATGATTTAAGTTTTTGTATTCTTCCATAAATTCCGAATAGAGAGGTTGTAAATTCGAATCCCTATCTAATCGGTGCCAAACTTGATCGAGCCTTTTTTCGGCTAGTTTTTTGGATTCTCCTAAAAGTGTAGCATCCTCCATAGGCATGCTAACAACATACTGACCATTGGAAGTTCGATAATGAGTTGTTTCAAAATGATTTTCGCAAAATTTCTCTTCAGTACTAAGTAAAGAACTAGAATCATTGATATTTTCGATTTCCCAAAATTTTCTTAAGGATTCGTCTATTTTTTCATTGGTTAATAAACCGCAATATTGGGAATCATCTAAGGAATTACTCACGACACCGCTAGCAACATATCCGAACACTGTTTCTTGAAATAACAAATTTTGAGATGAGCTGCGAATTTTACCAGATTTTAATAAATCGAAGAAACATTGCGCGCCGACCAACAGGTCTATCTTCCCAGGGATATAAAATTCAGCATCTGCTAACGAGATATTTGTAGGAATATCAGCAATTTCTATACGAATAGGTGTAAGTGGGGTTATTTCTGTAATTTTTGGCACTACAAGAAATTCCAGTTCCCTTGTGAAATCTCTATTTATATTTGAAATCACAGTTTTAATTTTATAATTTAATGTTGTGGTTGTGTTATTCAAACCCGATATTGGAGCAAAAACCTTTGATTTCTTTATGCCCAATTTCTTTGCAAATTCAAGCGGCACACAATTTATTTGGCTACAAGAATCTAAGAGAGTTCTTGCCTGGATAAAATTCCCTTTATTTGTTTTTATGTCAATAACTGCAGTTGACAAGATAACAGTTTTATTTGAAGCGAATAAGCAATTAGAAAGATTTTGCGAGACTGAAGGCGTCGGACTTGATTCTGGGCGACGTACTGTCTGATCAACACCTGGTTTTTGAAAATGAGTTTCATTACTGGAACCGATTTCTTTATCTCTATGTAATAAAGTGTTGTGAGGGGATTTGCAATGTTTACATAAATGTTTCGAAACACAGTTAGCTGCTAAATGTGATTTGTTAAAGCATATGAGACAAAGTTTATTTTTTTTAACAATAGCAAATCTTTCACCAAAATTCATATTTAAGAATTTATTACATTTATATAGGGGATGAAATGAGTCACAAATAATACACTGTTTTTCAGAACTTGTATTTACTAAAAGGGATTTTGATTTTATTTCACTAGAAATTTTTGGTCTAGCTAAATTGCTTCTATTTATGCTTTCGAGCTATTGGCTTCTTTTTTCTAAAAAGTCCATTAAATTGTCACAACTAGGAACTTCAGATGTGTTTATTGACAATTCAAATTGTTTTCTCGTTTCCTTATCTAGTTTTTCTAAAATTATAGCTGTAAACAAAATGTCAGAAAGGTTATTTCTCTCAAATCCTAAATTATTTAGAGCCCTGATATTTTTGTTTATAACATCTAACAAACGCCTTATTTCTTTAGATGATTCATGTGAAATTCTTTCAAAATCTAGCACAGCCTTTAAATGTATATTGACAACTATTCGTTTATTTTCAAATCTATTTTCTAACGCTTTGAATAACGAATCAAATGTATCATCTGGAGTTTCTAATAATTTAGCATCATTTCTTAGTGCGGAATGCAAATAATGTAATTTTTGAATATCAGTCAATTCTTCATTATTCGTAACAATATTATTAAACTCTATTTTAAACATATTCAAATCTTCATATTTGCCACTAAATAGCGGAAGAGGTATGTCAGGAAGTTTAATTTTACAGTTATTTATCTTTAATTCTGAATTTTTAGTTTCTAATTTATTAGAATATAATAATTGATTGAAACTTACCTCTAGCTGTTCTACTCGCTCTTCCATTTCCACCAATGAAGCATCAATTTCCGATAAATCCTGATCTTCAGGTGCTGTTGTATAATAATCGCGACGTAGTATATCGATGTTTGTAGACAGTTTTTGAAGATTCTTGATTTTTGTTTCAATTTGAATTCTAGACAATTCATCGGTGTTTTCATTTACATAATTTTCTAATCTTGTTAACTGGGCTTTTAAAGAGCCTCTAGTCCTATTCAAGCTAATTAACGAAGCCATTTTAATTCAAATAGAACAAGGAGAACAAGTTCGAATTAAAAACGAAAGTCCTACCGGCGAGCGGACCAATGTTACGAACTGTCGAATATTGCGAGTATATTTAATACTCATTAGGTCGCTGGTTCAATTAATACTACTAATAATACTTAAACTTCTTTATATACAAACTATTTACACATTATTTACATTTCGAATAAAGAATACAGATCTAGCGAACACACCATAGGCCCGCTAAGATCGCCGAAAACAAAACAATAACAAACGATATTCCAATGTTGCCAAAACGGCAAACCTAAAGTACAGTAGAATGCGCCATGGAGACGCGATATACAAGATTATGGTGAAGCCGTAACATTCTTAAAGGATGAAAATAATGGAAATTTTAATTATCCTTAGAATATTTTCCAATAAATATAGTATAAATAAAGTTGTGATTTTCATAATCACGAAAAAAAAAAAATAACATGCTTAATAAAGTATTTATTTTCTTTATGCGATAAAAGTGATATGAATGAAATATACGACGAGAAATTTAATAATCAGCCTTCATTCATAGATCTTATTATATATATATATATATATATATATACAAGCTTTTAAAACCATTAGTGAGATTCTATAATTTAATTATTTAAAGGTTTGTGAATTTATCCTGACATTTAAACATTTAAGATGGAAACGGGAATGGAAATTACTTGAAGAATATTAACATAATTAGCATATTTTAAAACGAACAACAATATAAGTGGCATTCTAAATTAATTAAGTACAGTTTCAAAGGAATATTTCAATAATACCTATGTTCCTACAGAAAAATGAATTTAAATGACAGATCATTAATTTAAGTTCCATTATAAAAGACATAAATTATTTTAATTACATTCGGATGCATCCTTAATGATTCAGAATTCATTTAGATAACGATGCTACCTTCAGGAATCTGATTTATGTTTTCTACAAAATAGGAAATTCAGTAGGGAATGAGAAATTATCCATTAAAGAACCGGAAGTTTCTATTATTGTATAAATTTACACACGAACACACACACACACATATATATATATACATATGTGCTCATGGCAGTCTCTTTTGTGAACAAATGGATTCAAAAATTATTATTTGAATAAATGAATAATATTGTGTGCATTTAATTTAAATAAATGACTCAATTTCTTTTGAACTGATTCAGTTGAAATTAACTATAAAGGTTAGTATAATTTTAATTTATGCTTTAATATTAAAATATTAAAAATCAAACAGTTTTTTTTGGCATATATACAAATATAGTTTACATAATGTGTTATAAACTTGCTAACAGACTATTTGTAAATTTTATTAGGTTTTTAAAAACATACTGCATTGCTATTCGCAGTACTGTAAATTATGTTTAAGGCGGAATAGATCAAAAACGGGAAACATTTCAAAGTATACAATAATACGCATTTGAAAAAAAAAAGCAGTCTATCTCTATTGATTCGTAAATACTTGAAAATCTTTTAGAGTAGATATATTTCCGCTTTAAACTGAGTTTAGTGTTTTTGAATTGTTATTGTATATTATACAAGTGTTAATACATCACTTTTTGCTAGAATTATTATTTGGAATCGCGTATGACAATCAGTTTATTGCTACGGTATAAACGTAAGACATGTTGAATAAAATTAAAAAAAAAATGAAATAATTAAAAAAAAAAAACCTTCGAATATTTTTAATTTAATATATCATTTCTTAATTTTTATAGTAAAAATTAATAATTTAGTTATTTGGAAGTATTAAAAACTATATCACGAATTTAGTAATGTAATCTATTTTAAATTTACAAATGAAGATAGATTTTTATGTATTTATTCTGATAAACTGGATAGCAATAATTTAAAAATTTTAATTACTTTTAAATATAATTGTAGAAAAATTACCTTTTATAGTAGATCTTGAAAATGAGACAAATATTCACGGGCATTCGGTATAAATAGGGAAAACAGTGGATTTTTTTTTATATACAGGGTGATTTAACAAATATTGACAAAATGATATAACAAATCAAGCATACAACAAGGATAAAAAAAATCACATAGAAACATAGAGTCGTAAACTACTTATTGATTCACATATACAGGGTGTTTCATTCTAGCTACACCTTGTTTGAAAGTAATGATTTCGAGAAAAATAAAAATATTGTAATGAAAATACAACGATACGTACTTTATTTTGTGTGAAATGTGATAACGTTACGAAAAAATCTGGAAAAACATACTGCTCAAGCAATCGATGATACCATATTAAGTGATTATCACAAACTAAAATGTGATGTGTCAAGTGCATATTGCTGGCGTGGATAATGCAAACTTCTACCACTTTTGTTTGGTGTTATCACATTTAAAACAATGGTCAGGATGTCTGCTAAATGTTTTATTACAATATACTTCAGTTGTTTGAGACTAATTATCGCCAACACAAACTCAGGATGAAACGCCCTGTATTTGTGACTGAATAAGTGGTTTGTGGAACTATGTTTCTATGCGATTTCTTATACTTGTCGTGTGCCCGACATGTCATATCATTTTGTCAAGTTTTAATCACCCTGTATATATATATATGGCTAATATGAAGATGAAACCATACACTTCATTTGTAGTTCAAAAGTATTTGGGGCTTGATAAATCTGCTTTGGTTCCACAGATTACATTTGTATTCATTTTATTTATTTAATATTTTCCTCGTGTCGTATCTGTTTTTTTTCTATTAAATTCAAATGATTATATTGTAATACAATTAAAGGTTTTATATAATTAATATATACCTAAATAATGATAAGCATCTATTTATGGTTTTGCTTCTGTGCTACATAAGACACAAGAGCAAATATCATTTACTTTCAAGGAACTAAGTTGGTGATGCGTCAGCAATAAGCTCTGAACGAAGGCTGGAATCTGAAGAGAACTTTAAAGACAAAGTACGTTGAAACGTCATACATATATTTTTAATGTCTTTAGTGTAATTTTGAGTAAGCTTTTATATCATACTTTCTAGTCCAAGTTCTATTAATTGTGTAACATAATTTTAAAATTTTTATAAAAATAACTTTTCGCATTAGATAAATTTCGTGATAGTTTTTTTTTTTTTTTTGAAAATTAAAAATATTTTTTTCGTTTAATAAAAATGAAGTGTAAAAAACGTTTTCTTCTTATTTTTTTTTCTTTGTGTGTATGTTACGTTGTGTGAGTCTGTTGTAAATAATTTAACTATTTCCCGTAAATAATTTTTGCATTTATCTCATATAATTTTTGCATAATATTCGAAATAAAATTATTAATTATTTTCATTCTTAATTTTAACGTTAGAATAAGATGTTCTTTGTAAATCTATTGCGAGTTTAAGAAGCATACTCACAAATATAGTTACATTCTTGTACCGATTCTTTTCAACCAAGATTTGCTTCAATAAAATTAGTTGCCTACAGTATAAGGAGAAATCTAAAGTATATTTGACATAAGCTCAATAAGAATAGGAATTTAATTTTCCTTTCGTTCAAAATAAAGTAGAAATTTCTACTTAAGTAAAGATTATTTCCGTAAAATTATATATAGAATGCATTTGTAGTAGACGTATCGTGAAAGAATATGCCTTTAGGCTGTTTGATTTAAGGAGATGTGTTATACATTTCCTGAAAGACAAGAGATATATTACGTTCTCTAAATAAAATAGGCTTTATTGACATTCAAAAGGGATTTTTAATCTATTATATTTATAGATATACCTTACGAAAAATATAGCCTTGGAGCAATAAATAAACTAGAATTAATATCAGCAGACTTCATAAAATTTATTGTATACGTAAAAATATATACAGGGTGGTCATAAAAAAACTTTGCCGATATACGGAGCTCTAGCGGCCAGTCCGCTCAACCGATCGAATGAAATTTCAGATATAGCTATTCAGAGGTATGAGCTCGAGATTCTGTGAACGACAACAAAATGGCTCTCACGGTTACGGTTGTAGTTACAGAAACTCAAAAGTTTCCAATGGCAACGCCCATTTTTTTTCATCGCAAAATGCTCAGCGCATGCGAAAACCATAAAGAGCGTTGGAACTGTACGTGTATCGCGAGAAACGGACATGTTATGCCCGCACTAAAAACCGTTCTGCGAATCCTCTCCCACCCATAAAAAAACTCCATTGGGGTGGAAAGTGGAAATTTGCATATGACACAGAGTCAGTGCACTAATCTCTGATTACAATACAGATCGGAGAAACTAAAACTTTTAATTTAATTACACATTTTCCACATGGGTGTCATCACAGGCAATTAATTGTCTAATGGCGAATCCAACGCTTGTTTACTCGCAAATGAAGAATATATTCGCAATTTGGCGTAAAGATGAATGACAGCGAAAACCCTACTTTAAGAAGTGGCAATTGTTTATTTCGCCCATTATTTCATTTTGTATATAAGATTGGTAGATATCTTATTTAAAATATATTCTTTTCCGTCGAATTTCAACAGGCGCCGCTGGTATCATTAAAAATATCTTTTGCTAAAATATTATCGTTAGTAGATGCAGCCATATTTCTAAAGTTCAATTAAAAACATTAAGTTTAAAACATTATATCCAGTAATCGTAAAATTCGAACAAAGAAATCACCATAAAAAGAAATACTTTTAAAAACTTGTGAAACAATAATATAATTATTTTCACCAGCTAGTTATTGTATGAATTATGTCAATCATAGATCTGTTTCAGTTGTTAATTCTGCATGACTTTGAACAAAATGTAAAACGCTAAATACATCAGGCGAGATATCAAGTACTAGATTTGCTATAAGAAACAAAAAATACCGTGTTACCATGATTAGCGTGAAATCGCCAATTTAAAAAGCACGAGCAAATGTGGTATGTATATGGCATCTGCGCCCTGTGAACGTCCTTTTGACTTACATATTTATAACTGCAGCCACATACATGCAACGTTTAGGATAAACAAATTTATCAATCTGTTTAAACATATTTTTTTTTCTTTGCATTTTATGTATCCAGTTACAACATATGATTTAAATAGAATATTGGAAAAGCCGGGTTTATATTGTAAGAAACATCAAAAATGATAAATGAAACTTTTCTTATAGTAATCTTCTGTCTTTTGCGGATAACAAAGAATCTTTTTAGATCAAAAGTATCTAGTATCTCGAACGTAAGAGATAAGGAAAAATCTCCAAAGGTAACAGATTTTTTCTGCCTTTTACAGTTACATTCGCAAGAAAGATATCTGTATTCTATAAATCACTTTTTTTTATTTGACGTAAAAGATTTTTAGTTTACTGATATGAGTAATGGTCACCAATGTTATTTTTCTCTGTACGATAAACAAATGTATTTAAAAATATTTTTGCTTGTGGATTTTTTCCTTGAATAATTATTTTTTAACAAATAGAACGTCATTTCAAACCTTTTGCAATATGTTCTATATATTCTAAACAGCTTTAGCAATAAAGTTTACGCTGTGTAAAAAGCATAAAATAATCTATGGTAATGAAAAACTTCACATTTCTACATAAACTTTTATCTATTTATTTTGAATGCATTCATGATGTTAATGAAAAAATACGAGGAATGAGCAGAAATATAATTCTAAACACTAGTAGTAATTGTATCTTTCCTTACTCCCTAAGAGTAGTAGTACACTTTTCTTACTAGTATTAAGGCGAAGGTGGACTCTCAATTTTTTTTTCTTTTGAACCGATGTGTTTGAAAATGAAATATGTGATTACAATTGTAGTTATTTGAGAAAGCTAAAATTTTAAAGAAAAATATTAATTACTGTGATAATTTTTAATTATTAATTATTGAAATAATTAATTAGAAATAAATGCTCCATGCGCATTTTTTTTTGCATATAAAATAATAATTTTTATTTACGGGATACCTTTTAGACCTAAGAGTAAAATCTAGTTGAAATCCTAAACATAAATAGAAAATAAAAATTAATAATGATAATAATAAATCGAAAAACCAATTTTTGTAGTGAAAAAACACTGTAAATCATTCTTTCGATAAAGAATTGACAGCTTATGTGTTCCGAAGTACAATTATTTTACCTAACATTTCTTCAATGTACTATAAGATAAATATATAATAAATTTTGAAGAACTCGGAAAATTAAGGATGCGCATGGAACATTTTGAAAATTGACATTATCTAGAAATTTTCACTTTGAGAAAATCCATTTTTAAGTTAGAACTATTAGTATTTCAATGATAAATAACATTAAATACCGTATATAAAATTAATATTACTTATAATATACTTATAATATACTTATGATAAACTTATAATAAGCGCTTCATGAGTTGGGGTAAAAAAAAGTATTTTTCGAAATTTTGTATGATTTTTGTCGATTTGAAGGTCCAACTTTGCCTAAAGGAAAATACACTACATGACCAAAGATGACCGTTCATTTGCGATTTTAGACATTTTGTTAAATATCTAGAAATTATCCATAATAAATACCTAGGAATTATCCCAAATTCCTAGATCTAAATACATAAATATAATAGTACAAGTACTACATTTCCGTGAAGATTTTTTTCCCGAAACTCCATAGGAAACCGTCAACAAGGGCCGTGTTCAAAAGACGCCTTTTTTGTGCGCGCGCGCTCAGAAGATTCTGCTTGGAGTAGGTGCTACCGAATAAGGGAATTTTAACGTTTTTCAATTATTGAATTATTTTTATGGTTCAAAATTGGTAAATGCAAATACTATATTCCTTTATCTTTTCAAAACATGATTCTCGTAGCAGAAATGCATATCTGCGGTCACTCAAATAAAATCTAAAATATTCCCAAAATGTATCACGTGACCTATTTTATCTAATTAAGCCCGATCAGAATTTAAAATGTGACCACCAACCTTGACGCGCGTAACTCAAAAAAAAAAAAAAAAAAAAAAAAAAAAAAAAAAAAAAAAAGTGAGTGATTTGATCACGTGATTGTGCATTTCGTGCTTCTAGTTTATTGGCTGTACTTTTGTTGGTAGGTTGATTGATACAATTTAACAATTCAATTAGGGATCTAAAGATTTTAACTTTTTAACAATTTTTTTTTATTATTTATTTAAAAATGATTTATCAGTTGCTTTATATTTTTCGCGATAATTAAAATGCTGTTATCAATCAAGATTGTGATATCAACAAGTTATAAGGTTTATTTTTAATCTATTATATTGGATGTATTTCAATGGAATTTGTACTGTTAGTTTGACAATTTTTCAGAAAAGGTTTTAGTATACATATTTCTTATTTAATAATTGCATATTTTACAGAATACTATAGTATTCTGTATAATTATTACAGAATACTATAGTATTCTGTAATAATTATAATTATTACAGAATACTAAATTGTTATAATAAAACTTTAATCACTAGTTGTCTAATGATGTAGCTTGTTTTATGCATAAATGGATACTCCATCCAGTGGATACTGGAAGCAAAGAGGGGAAGGAGGACCGCACTATCTTCTTAACTGTTTGAAAATATATGAATTTTGGCTGATTCTAATCGTTTGGCACCTTTTAATAAAAATCCTGATTAGTTTCAGGGGGGGGGGGAGTCCGGGGCGTTGCCCCTCTTGCCCTTGCATAAGTCGGGTCCTGAGTAAAAATAATATTCTAAAAAAATAAAGCTAGATATTTTCTAATAACTATAGTTATTATAAAATATGATTTGTATCTTAAACTTACTTCTAAAGTACTTTTTTAAAAGAATGAATGAATGAAAAACATCAAGAAATTCTTTTACGCGTATATCTTTTTTAATTTTTTTTGTTGTTGTTATTGTTGTTTATTTGCTTAATATGTATATATAAAAATCACTTTGGAACGATACTTAAAATATTAAATGAGTTCAAATGTAAAACTTTCTTCTTAAAATATCATATTTTCTCATATTTAAATAGGTATTTCATTATTGTAATAAAAATACATGTGCTTCTGTATTATTAATATAAAAAATTATCTTTAATAAGAAATCCTATGTATTAATATAAAACAAACAATTATTAATAATGAAAAAAAAAAAAAAAAAAAAAAAAAAAAAAAAAAACATAATTACAGTTTATAGACGCGAAAGATTCGAACTCACAATCGCTGATTTTAAGCTCATGAAGGTAACAGATGATCTTTTCATTAGCACCGTCCAATCAAATCCATGAACTGTTCTTAGCCTGTATCAGAGCGCACAGTTCTGAGTACTGTGCGCTTGGTTCGGTACACTGAACAGGCGCAATAAGAAACCACTCCATATCCCTGATTCCTGAGCGCGCGCGCTTGACGCGCGTAACTGCTGAACACGCTCAAGTTAAAAAAGAATGAATATCTTTTGGATAACTCTGTCAAAACTAATGTAGCAAATGCGTTCAAATTGTATATTATGATTAAGTGGCTTATTGTAATAAACTGTGTTTATATTTTTGTCAATAGCATTATATTTGTAGAACAGTCCCACATTTTTCCCAGATTTTTGCAAGACAATTTGCAGAGTTCTTAATATAAAATAAAATTATTTTCTGTAAATATAACGAACAATATTGCACACAATAACCTGTAATAAAAATTAAAAAATAATAAAAAATGCATGAAAAATTAGTAGTTTTACTAAAGATTTTTCCACCGCGCATGCGTCAACGATATCAAAATTTCATTTATATATTATGTTAGTTAAATGTATAGAGCAAATGTTGTGAAAGTCTCAAAATCATACCTTGAAAATTCTGAAATTAATCGTCAATAGAATAAGTTGAAAATCCGTTATTCCCGAAATGAAGCAAAAACAAGAGTTTTTGTATCCATTTATTCATTGATTAGTGTCAATATAGAATACAGAATGTTGAACGTACTGTTATATTTGGATAAGACCCCTAATTTTAGTTTCAAAATATCAGCAACATTAGAAATTCAAAGTGCTAGTGTGTTCTAACTTCTTTAATAACAAAGATCATCTTGAACATTTCAATAATAATGGTGCGAAACTGATGTATATTTTAGGTGGATTTCGTATAAAATATTACCTATTGCGATCATATATATATATACCTGTATAAATATATCACTTTTTTATGTACACGATAACTTCTTTAATTCTGCTCAGATATCTTCTATACTGATACATCTAATCAAGGGGCATAAAATCTCGGACGAGCTCGTTAATGGACTAAATCGGTTCAGAGTAGAAATAGGGAGGGTTTATGTGAAAACCGAAAAAATCCCATAATTTCTTTATTAAAATAGATATCGAATCAGTTTAAATTTTACATTACTTCCAAAAAATACGCCAAATGTTTCTGCATAACAGATTTTTGATAAAATTACAAATGGGCTCAAGGAGTGCGGAAATAGGTTTTTCGGGAGTTAAAAATTCAGAATTTTGTCAATTCTCAAGATATTAAATCCAACTATTTTTTTTATAAATGCTCTTAATATTATCTAAAACTTTTGTATTGGCAATTTTTTGATAGGAACATCTGTTATTGAAAAAAAATTAAAAACTAAAACAAAAGGGTGGAAGGAGAAGAAAAATATCAATAATTTCGTCAATTATTAAGATATCAAATCCGATTAAATTTATCATACATCTCCTCAATAACATCTAGAACTTTTATAGCGACAAGTTTTTCATAAGACCAATTCTTGTATCAAAAATAATTTAAACAATAATAAGAGTTGTAGAAAAAAATCTCAATTCCAAACTGCTAATATTCTCACTCATTTTACTATCAAAGTCATTCAACTGGCAGGTTCTCTTAGTTAGGAACTATATAATGTGGAGTATTGGTCAGTTTTGTGATAAAGGCAGAATATATTTTAAGAAATGCCTTCAAAATGGCATTGTGAACTGAGTTTCCTAAAGCAATCGTGAGTGAAAAATTGAAGAAGTATTCAAATATCAATTGCTTATTTTCTGACTCTTTTTAAAATTCATTTTTGCTCTCAAACGATTTCAATTCACAGGTTCCCTTATTTCGGAACTTTATAAAGTGTAACTGTAATACTGTATTCCTTATTGTCCAGATTTTTGATAAAGGCAGAATATATATTTTTTAAAAGCTCGATTCAATCGAGATTGAAGAATTGAGGATGTATTCAAATAGAAAATTGCTTTTTTCATGACTCATTTATAAATTCAATTTTACTCTCAAATGGATTCAACTGACAGTTTCTCTTATTTAGGAACTATATAAAGTTCCTTATTGCTTAATTTTTCCATAAAGTCAGAATATATTTCAAAAATGCTGTCAAAGTGGGCATTTGTGCCCAAGATCGCTTAAGATGATTCTGATAAAAGCAGCTCTTACAGAAAATGAAATTAAAAGTTCTTCAAAAGCGGCCAACTAATGTTATTAAACAAAATCTCTAAGGTTTATCTGTAATAATATTTCATTTTTTGTTGTCGAAATGAGAACGTAACTTCGTAATCTACCTCCGCCTATAGGCCAAGCTGACAGGGATTTATTCATTAACAACGGTTAAAAAAAATCGGTACTTATAACTTTTAGAGTATTTACAGAAATAATCATAGTAATTAAAAATGATAAATTTTACGGAAATACCACATTTCTCATAAAAGCAATGCATTAAAATATATTATGATTCATTCTGTAAAAGAAATGCTTTTGCAGGTAAAAATGCTTGATGTATGTGTATGTAAATACATACATATATATATATATATATATACATATATATATACACACATATATATATATATACATATATATATATACACATATATATATACACACACACACATATATATATATATACCGGGTGTTCCAAAAATAACCGGTAGATTTTAAAATTCAATAACATAAAAACGGTGACGGCTATTAAAAAAATTTTTGCAGGAGGGTTATGTATAATGCCATAAGTTTTATCTCCGTGATTTTTGATTTTAGTTCGGAAACCAAACAATAGATGGCGCTGACGGCGATTGGCGCTCAGTCGAAGCCGAAACTGAGCTCACTCAGCATTGATGCAAAGGAAGGAGATTAAGGATATGGAGTGCGTCTCATTCGATTTGATTTCAATGAAATGCATTTTTGCCATGGATGTAACAGATTCTTCGATAGTGGAATGCAGCGTTCAGAAATGGGTATAAATTTCGTAAACAGTATTTGAGTTTGCAGGATATTTTACATTTATAAAGTTTTATTTGCCCGGATAAAATTACTTTCTTATGGCATGATTTAAAGAATATTTTATGCATCGTATTTTAAAACTACACTGCTAAAAATTTGAAACCTTTGCTGCATCATCACACCTCCGCTTTTATAGAAAATGATTACTTCACTGTATTATGGAGCATTCTCATCGCTCAAAACAGAGATATTCTTTAATAACATCGAGTGACGATGCAGCAAAAGTTTCAAATTTTAACAGTGTTGGTGACGATGCAGAGAGTCACAAAAATGACCGGTATATTTGAAAAATCAATAAAATTTAAATGGGCAGCGTTAGAAATATACCGTTTGTTGCAATATGATTGGGACAATAGTAAATTTTCAGGTATACAACTTTCGGAATCACTTAAAATTTTCGACAACAGATGGCACTGCAGGCAATTTGAAAGCTATAATATAAAACGCAATCTGTGAATTTGCCATTCTGTAAACCCTCTGTCCCTGCCCGCGAAGAAACTCGCAAGCTAAAGCTATTCACTGTAAAAAAATTTGACCCATTTGCTGAAGCGTCATTCACTCCGCCGCTTTTATAGAAAATGGCTACTTTATTGCGTTATGGAGCATTATCATTGGTCATAAAAGACATATTCTATAAAAGCTGTGGAGTGACACTGCATCAAATGGGTCAATTTTTTATAGTGTTCTTTTGGAGAGGCATTATTGTAATAACTCTGTCGCATTTTGACATTTTAATTTTAATTTTTTTTTTTTTTTGCACTGCATAACTAAGGTCCCTCTCAAGATCACTCCTTGATTACATTTTCGATTTTGGTTGCAGATTTTTTTTATAAAGTTAATTTCAATTAAAAGTCGGTTTTGGAAGTAAAAGTAACTTTATTCCGGCTGTTTCAAAAATGACGGTATATTTGAAAAATCAATAATACACCGTTTGTTGTAATGTGCTTGGGACAATAGTAAATTTTTAGACAGACAAACTTACGAAATTACTTACAATTTTCAACATCAGATGGCGCTGCAGTCTGAAAAATCTAAAGAACGATATTTTCCACATATCCACCATGCGCAGCAATAATATGGCGTAGTCTCTGAACGAAATTACCAGTAACGTTTATAAACGTTTCAGGAGGAATGGCTTCACATACAGAAGAGATGTACTGCTTCAGTTGTTCGACTGTTCCTGGATTGTGGCGGTACAATAATACACCGTTTGTTGTAATGTGCTTGGGACAATAGTAAATTTTTAGACAGACAAACTTACGAAATTACTTACAATTTTCAACATCAGATGGCGCTGCAGTCTGAAAAATCTAAAGAACGATATTTTCCACATATCCACCATGCGCAGTAATAATATGGCGTAGTCTCTGAACGAAATTACCAGTAACGTTTATAAACGTTTCAGGAGGGATGGCTTCACATACAGAAGAGATGCACTGCTTCAGTTGTTCGACTGTTCCTGGACTGTGGCAGTACACCTGGTCTTTCACGTGTCCCCACAGATAGTAGTCACAGGGGTTCATGTCTGGCGATAAGGGAGGCCAATCCACGCCGCTCCCTGTATGTGTGGGATAGCCCAAAGCAATCACACGATCATCGAAATGTTCATTCAGGAAATTAAAGACCTCGGCTGTGCGATGTGGCCGGGCACCATCTTGCATAAACCACAAGGTCTTCGCAGTGTCGTCTAAGGCATTTTGTACCGCCACAAATTCTCGAAGAATGTCCAGATAGCGTGGTGCAGTAATCGTTTCGGATCTGAAAATTGGACCAATGAGCCCCTTGGAAGAAATGGCGGCCCAAACCAACACATTTGGAGGATGTAGGGATGATGGGACTGTAACATGGGGGTTTTCAGTTCCCCATATGCGCCAGTTCTGTTTATTTACGAAACCGTCGAGGTAAAAATAAGCTTCGTCACTAAACCAAACGCTGTCCACTTGGATATCGCCGACATCAATCTTTTGCACCATATCATTAGTAAATGTTACTCGTGCATCAATAGAAGAAGCGCTGAGGGGTTTCCGAGTTTGAATTTTGTATGGATAGAGGTGTAAACTCTGGCGCATGAGACGGTACGTGGACGTTGGCTTTATTTGGACCGCAGCTGCAACACGGCGAATGGAAACCTGAGGCCGCTGTTCGATCACCTTCTGCACAAGCTGAGCATTACTCTCTGTTGTTGTCGTACGCGGTCGCCCTACATTTCCAGCACGTTCATTCTTCACGTCTCCAGTCCGTTGAAATTTTTCAAACAAATTCTTTATTGTATCGCTTTTCGGTCTTTTGGTTACATTAAACTTCCGTTGAAAACTTCGTCTTGTAGCAGCAACACTGTGTTCTAGGCGGTGGAATTCCAACACCAAAAAAATCCTCTGTTCTAAAGAATAAACCATTTTTACCTGCAAACTTGCAGTCTGTGAACAGCATACGCTTGCAGCAGAAAGACAACTTACAGAATAGCGAACTCAGAGACTGAGTTTTCTTCAATAGCTTTCATCACACCTGCAGCGTCATCTGTTGTTGAAAATTGCCAAAATAATTGAAAATAATCAAGAAATATAATAAAGGAGAGATCTTGAGAGGGACCTCAGCTATGCAATGCAAAAAAAAAATTATTAAAAAATGTCAAAATGCGATAGAGTTATTACAAAAATGCCTCCCCATACACTGTTAAAAATCTGCCGCATTTTGTTGCAACGCACTCCCCTGCTTGTATAGAAAACAAACGGTTACTTAGCCGTGAAATTGAGCTTTCTCATTGGTTGGAATAGAGATATTATATACAAGCGGTGGAGTGCGTTGCAACAAAATGCAGCAGATTTTGACCAGTATAGAAACACTGCAAAAACGTTGACCCATTTGCTAGAATGTCACTCCACAGCTTTTATAGAATATGTCTTTTATGACCAATGATAATGCTCCATAATACAATATTGTAACCGTTTTCTATAAAGGTGGTGGAGTAACGCTGCAGCAAATAGGTCAATTTTTTACGGTGTAAGAGCAAGATTGTAGCAAAATATCTTCACCAACATTGTTAAAATTTGAAACATTTGCTGCATCGTCACTGCATTGCTATTATAGAATATCTCAATTTTGACCAATGAGGATGCTTCATAATACAGTGAAGTAATCTTTTTCTATAAAAGCGGAGGTGTGATGATGCAGCAAAGGTTTCAAATTTTTAACAGTGTAGTTTTAAAATACGATGCATAAAATATTCTTTAAATTATGCCATAAGAAAGTAATTTTATCCGGGCAAATAAAACTTTATAAATGTAAAATATCCTGCAAACTCAAATACTGTTTGCGAAATTTATACCCATTTCTGAACGCTGCATTCCACTATCGAAGAATCTGTTACATCCATGGCAAAAATGCATTTCATTGAAATCAAATCGAATGAGACGCACTCCATATCCTTAATCTCCTTCCTTTGTATCAATGCTGAGTGAGCTCAGTTTCGGCTTCGACTGAGCGCCAATCGCCGTCAGCGCCATCTATTGTTTGGTTTCCGAACTAAAATCAAAAATCACGGAGATAAAACTTATGGCATTATACATAACCCTCCTGCAAAATTTTTTTTAATAGCTGTCACCGTTTTTATGTTATTGAATTTTAAAATCTACCGGTTATTTTTGGAACACCCGGTATATATATTACAAAAATGTTCACCGGTTTCAAAAAATATTTAACCTTGGCTGTTTCTCAAGAATTTCTAAATTTTATCGAATAGAATATTGTGTGTGGAAAGAAAATAAACTTTTTCTTAATAAATGGGATAAATAAAATTTATATTAAATTTCTTTCAATGTTAAATATATGTACCATCAATTTTTAGAAAACTAAATGATAAATATTTTTAAATGTATAATGAACCGAATATCACCAGCTATGGTTAATTATATGAAAAATTTACACTAATTGACGCGTTTGCAAAAAAGTAGAAAAAAATCGGCTCTCAAATGCCACTGTTTAAGTAACACTGATTTTTATTTGCGTTGCAAATATGAACGCCGCCGTAATATAAAGAGAAAACACAATTATTTATAATAGTACAACAATCCCGAATGTATTAAACTGTTTTATTAACAAAAAATCGATAATTCAGTTTGAAAAAAATATGGGAATTTGTTAAATAAGGTAATTTTTCTAAATTACTTGTTAACTGAAAACCTCTAAAAAAGAATATTAATTTCTATTGCTTATCTTAGCAAAAGCTTATTAAAAGCAGATTTTAATTAAATTGTGTACTATGATTCTTTCATATATTATTATTAATCGACTTCTTCTATTTTCCTTCATCTACACAGTTACAAGCAAGTTCAAATCATATCGTTACAAGAGAGAGAGTTGTAGAAAACAAACTTCATGAGTAAATTTTTAATAACACGAATCATTAGTTATTGGGAAATTAACTTGAAATTTTTACCATAATCATTACTTTTATGAATGCCCACAAAATTATGAATTACTTTTATATAAATTTAAATTTTCTTTTTACTTTTTAAATAAGGAAATGTATTGTTACATCTTTAAAAGTTTAATTATAGAATTATTAAAAATTTAAAGAATTATTATGAATAATAACGATATTAATAATAAGAAAAACTTGTAATGTTATTTGTTTTAATAAATTTATATTATTTTCTAAAACATGTAACTTTGAAAGTGCCATTGATATGTTTTTCAAATGTAAATTAAGATGCAGTTAAAGGAAATGCTTTTTTTTTTATTATATATTCAAACAGCTTTATGATCGTTCTTTAACTACATGAATTTAGAGGAATCTAAGTTTTGTAAATTTTATGAAAGAATCGACTTTCATTATTTGAATCACTTTCTGTGCTTTAAAATCAAATCAAGTAATATTGGTATTTTTTAATATTAAATCGCTCGATTCAGGTTGTTTTTTCAAAAATCTCTGAAAAATTCTTTCCATTCGCCTTCTTTTTATTTAATTGAAATACTACTATTTATTTCCCAGAGTTCCTCTTTTTCAATAATTTTGCATTAAATTATTTATAAAAATGGTACGAACAATATTAATATTTTTACTAAATTTTGAACATCACTTAAGTTAGACTTAAATTTTATGAGTAAAATTATTACTAGTAAATGTATCTAATATAAATTTATTCGCTACTGAATATTTAGAAATACATGGGTTATTTTAAAAAACCCTTCAAAAAACGGTAACAGTAAAAAAACGAAAATTTAGCATCAATAAACCTAGAAAAATGCATTTCAAATACCAAACGTTCTTAAAAAAAATTTTAAACTGCCATCGGACAAAACATATATTCTTTGAACAGCGTCACATTTTATTCTTTACGATTCTGAAGCATGAAAATTTCTTTTGAAAAAATTCTAAGGCATTTTAAATGTTACAGTTATTTTGTATACATAAAAATATTACTTTTGACGTGCGACTGTTAAAGACGTATTAGAACATAAATCTCAAAACCAACCGAAATACAGCCTAACATTTGTGTACAAATTAACATTTTATTTCCACGTATTTGTCTAAACATTTTAAAATAATTTGTAAATAATACTATTTTGAAATATTCACAAAGATTAGGTTATTATAAAGACCTGATTATAACAACAGCTCGACAGTATAATATTATGATATGTATCTGATGCATTCCATTTCCAGTATAATACTAAATTAGACTTGTCGACCAAAACAATATCAATTGATGTTTTTTATTTATTAAAAGCATACGCTATTATTTTTAATAATTTATTCGAAAATAGCAAATAATCCTAATTAAGCGAATTGAAGATTTCATAGGCTCATATATTTATATTAAGATGCACTAACAGATGAATATCGACATGCAAATAAAAAAACAAAAATTGTTCATGAAAATTTTGGATAAAACATTATCAATTTCCTGTAATTTACAGGTTGTAATATTAAAAAAAAATCAGAAAAAACAGAATATAGAAAATGTAAAATAAAATTATAAATAACCATCTGGCTTTCACTGCATTTGATGCTGGCAAGCATTAGCACCCAATTGTTCAATGCCTTAATGCATTGAGGTACCTATATCACTATGACTGGAAGATGCTTGCACAGCAAATCAGCATACCTTACTGGTAAATAGTACGTCATACTGTTTTCTACCTAAGCTGCTTGCATTATATAGTGCATTATGCTGGCAAGCATAAAAAAGCGTATAATAGACACATTAAGGTTCCTAAATCTCTACGCTTTGGCAAAAGACTAAGCTGCAAATAAGCATGAAATGCTTTTATATAGCTTATCATGCCATTTCTCCTTAACCTGGCTGCATAACGTATTATGGTGGCAATCATAAAAAAACCCTATAATAGCACGTTAAGTTATCTACCTCTACATGCTTTGCAAGAAGCTTAAGATGCAAATAAGCTAAAATGCTTTTATTTCAGCTATTGCTATTTCTTTTTTCCTTAAAACTGGTTAAATGCACCGGTTTTTATATTTTGTATAAAATATTTACAAAACGAATGAAATTAATTAGCCAAAAATACTCTTATGGATATTCTCATTAAAGCAATATATTTAAATATATTATGTTCCTCTCTGTAAATGGAAAGGCTTTTGTATTTGATAATGTTGCGTCAGCTACTTTAGAGGAAAAAAAGATATATCGACGAAAATGTTGTACCTTTACGCGGGGGCTCGGACAGTATCTGTTTAAAAATACATGTTAAGTTGGATAGATGCTCTCTGAACCCCTGCGTAAATGTTAAGAAAATTAGCAACCTTTAAAAATATCTATCTTTTACTGTTTCGCTACCCTGTCTAAATTTTATCTAGCAGAGTATGTTGTGAGAAAAAAAAAAATGTTAATAGGCAGAATAATTAAGTTTTTTATAAAATTTTCTTTTCCTACATTTAAAAATACCGTCAGTGCATAAATTGATTGAAAAAATAATATTAGTCGTCTACTGAATAGTCATAATCTCTTACGTACTGAATAGTCATCGCTTCTTTCATAATAATCCAACAGCGTAGTCTTTTAATGATACATATACGAGTGAAAATGAAGGTCAGAATTCATGCTTATATCAGCAAAAGAAAATATGTTAGTCATTGTTAGGTATTTCTGTTGTTTGCTAGATTTTCATGCAATTATATGCTATCCAGCATCACATGCTATATAACCAGCGTACACAGCAATAGCATGATTTTTTTTTTCTAAAATAGGGTTTAAGACAAATTTATAAAATTAATTTACTTATAAACGCCATTGAAAAAAAATTATAGCCTTCCAAAGTATATCTTGTAAACGAAACAAATTTCCATAGACATTCAGTATAAATAAAGAAAGCATCGAAAAATTTTTAATTTTTTTTTTCTTTGTACATAAACAATAGTCTCTTCAATGATTGTTTGAACCAATTTAAGCAGTGTTACAACTATCAAACTTTTGAATGGATTTACAAATTTCGAATAACCAAAAATCGCCCATCTCCTCATGTTTGGACGATCTGTATCGATTTATGTTTTTGTTACAGAAACAACACAATAAATATTGTCAGTTAATTCTAGCCTTCTGAGCGTCTCGCAAATGGGTATATTTGTAATGTTGTTTTAGCTGCATTTAGTTATAAATGCTTAGGAAATATTATTCTTTCAACATTGTTAAAAAAAACTATATTATAAATATGAATATAATCCATCATAGTATTAATCATTCTAAAATGTATTGAAAATTCCTTAAATGTATAGAATTATATTATCTTAAATATTGCTTACATTGCAGTTAAACCTGGAGCTGAACGGAATATTACGCTCTAAACGCTTAGAAAGATAACTAATTAAGTAAATGATGTGTAAACAATGAGATCCAAATGAAGGTCAAATATCTGAAGAGTAATTTAAAAACATTGTTTCAAACGTCGGGTATTCTTTCTAAATGTTTTAAGTTTTAATTTTAAGTATACATTCCTGTAAATAGATTGCCACGTAGTGCTTTTTTAAGATTAAATTTGACAGTTTAAGTCCATGTTCTATGAATTATTTAATATAATTTTAAAACTTTTATCAAAATAACGTTTCGTATTATGTAAATTAATAATTATATTTTTAAAAAGTTAAAAATACATTTTGCATTTTAAAAAATAAAGTATTGGAAACGATTTTTCTTTGTGTGTATGTGAGTTTTGTAAATAATTTAACTATTTCCCCAATATAATTTATAGTTAATATTTGTATAATATTCAAAATGAAATTATTAATTAATTTTGTATTTAATTTTATCATAATATCATAATCATATCATTTTTTATATTCTTAGAATACAACATTCTTTGTAAAACTTTTGTGAGTTTAAGAAGTGTACTCACAAATAAATTTACATTCTTGTGCCGATACTTTTCATCTAAGATTTGCTTCAACAGATTTAGTTGCCAACATTGTAAGGGGAAAACGAAATTGTAGGAAATCAAAAGTGTATTGGATATAAGCCCACGAGGGAAAAGAATTTAATTTCCCATTCTTTTAAAATAAAGTAGAAATGTATGCTAAAGTAAAGATTAATTCTTAAAAATTATATACAGAAAGCACTAATAGTATATGTATCGTAATAGAATATGCCTTTAGGCTGTTTGATTTAAAGCGATTTGTTATACGTTTCCTGGAAGAAAGAGATATATTAAGTTCTGTAAATGAAATAGGCTTTATTGACTTTCAAAAGGGTTTTTATTATGATACCTGTATATAAATGACAAACGAAAATATGGCCTGGGAGCAATAGATAAACTAGAATGATTATCAGTCGAATTCTTAAAATTTATTGCAAACGTTAAAATAACAATAATAATAAACTGATTTATTGTAATGTAGTACATGGATTAACAACAATTTATGATATTATTCATCAATAAAATCATTTATTTGTGTTTTGATTACGAAAATAGAAATAAAAATAATATAGAATCATGTATACCAAATTTTGCTTTACGTTTGCACATTTGCATTACTAATAAATACACAATGTCAATGTACTGTTTTTAAATTAACACATGTTATGTGCCATTATAGATAATATCGTAATTCTTGAAATAGTACTGGCTGTTGCTAATAGCAACAAATCACGTGATAAATAATTAAAAGAATTAAATAAATCAATAAGAATCATAATCCTGAAAGTTTAAATTCAATCGTTCGTTTAGATTGTCATAGGGGAAAAAAGCTAAACGGTTTGTAAATTGCTACTTTGCAATTTCACAAAAAAATTCCATTTAAGGCTTAGGGATAAAATTATATAAGAGTTAAATATAGTTAATTTAAGAGTACATTTATTTTTAAGTTCCACTAAAAACTAATTTTATGAAAGCCTGTTAAAGTAAGTAGAGCTAAGTAGATTACAAACTACGTAGAGTGATACTGTATATGTGATGTGGTTATGTTACATCATTTACACAACAAATATTACGTCAAAAAGATATGTAAATGTCAGTTTTTATTTTTATTATTCAAAAATTAATCTAAAAACAGATTATTATAATTTGCATTATTTAGTATAATTAAGTTTATAAAATCATTTATTTAAACTATATAGTTTTAAGAGAAGGGAGAATATATGTTTGTACATTTTGTATTGCAACAACTAAAAAATTTTGAAATGCAAATTTTGAAACTAAAATAGAAATTGAAAGAATGCAAGTATTTGTTCTTTTAAGTTCTTAATAAAAAAGTATTTTAATGTATGGTTTTTTTACTGCCTTTCTTATTGAATTTTTGACACAGTTTAATACATTATAATCAATTAACGAATGTTACATCAATTACGAGGTAATTGACCTATTAAATAAACGAAAATAATCATATATATTATAAAGCAGAAGTTCTGAAACTTCCAAACGGGTGTTTTCAAAAACTACCCGATGGATCTTTTTGCAGATTATATCATTCGATAGGAAATATTTTTGCGGAGGTTTATGATACAAATATACAGGGATAACTCTGATTTTTCGTACTAAATTTCGTATTTTTTGGTTATTTTTGATGAAAGGGTTGCCAGTATTTAATTTTTGGCAAAAATTATCATTACTAAAGAAATTAAAAAGGATATATCTGTTAGAAATATTACAAACATCTTGCAAATAAAGGCAGAAAATATTTACTGATAATAAAATAACTATTGATAATAATAATAATAATAATAAAGAAAAACCATTTAATGAGACATGATATCATAAAAAAAATATTTATCTTAAAAATAAAAGAAATATTTGTAACGCTTAAAAAATAACGTGAACTATTACATTTGATGCAACATTTGGCGACTTATCCTTGCGTTAGAATAAAAAAAAATAACTTGAAAATTTGATTAAATGAATTTTGAACGATATTTATTTTCCTTTCTATTATTTCCTTTCTCTTTTTTATCAAATTTCGATAGTATATAACTTACTCCAGAGAAAGACAGATCTAATTATAAAAGTAATTGTGAGTTATTTGTTTGTTTCTTTGAGATTTTTTTTACTTTTGTCGGCAAAGAATTAAGCCAAAAATGCATATGTCTAACATTAGGTCGCAATAAAGTTGTTTTTTCCAAAAGATTTTTTTGGAGTATATTTTAGTATTCAATTGTAAGTTCAATAAACATAAGTTAATATTTTAAAAATTGTAATCAAATATTTAAATTTTAGCTTCAGTGTGAAATTCTGCCACACACATATATATTGTAAAATAATGTCATTCTTTTTCAAAAGTTTTTCACCGTAATTTTGAAAATTGTAATCAACAAACATACTTTTTTTGCGCCATTTTGTCAAATTCTCTTCCAGGGAAAATTAGTTCTAAAATTTACAAACTGAACAAGGAAATCTATGCAATTTAAATGAAATTTATGCAATTTCGCGTTATTACTATCGATAAATTCAACATTTTGAAATAAAAATTGCCTGCTGAAAAAAATGGCACGGATGTCATATATGCACCACATTGGCGCGATTGCAACAAAACGTCGATTTTATGTTCATATGGTAGCTCGGCTATTGCATATTTATTAATAAACTATTTACTCTTATTTATTTTTTTAATGATGTAAATTGTTTTATTTTATAATTTTTAACAAAACATTATTTATTTATTTTTATTTCCTTTTTAAAATAATAGAAACCAATTAAAAAATATATGTATAATTGATATTTAAAAACGAAGTTTTCGCCAAATTTGTGTAAAAAAGAAAAAAATGCACAAATGTGGTGCATATATGGCATATGTGCCAAAATATTTTACAAATCTGTTTTAATTAGCCATTTCTTCTTCAATTTTCTTCATATTTTTTCCTGCGTTAGATAATATTTAAAATGATATTGGACTAATCTTCGATAATTGAAATCCGCCAAGTAGCATATGTACTATATTATTGAAAGTTTTACTGTAACAGATATTATATATCACCGAGGTAAGTAATAGACTTTAAATTGGCGTTTTTTTGTCTGACATATTAACCCGACTATTAATATTTATTTATAAATAAAATGTTTATTTACTTTATAAATTATATAAATTGTTTTGTTATATACTTATTAATTAAACTTTTTCATTAATTTTTATTACTATTTAAATAATGTAAAATAATTTAAATATACACATGTAACTGGTATTACAAAACAATGTTTCCGCCAAATTAGCATAAAAAGTTATCGCGCCAAACTCGGCGCATATGACATCTTTGCCGTTTTGTTTATGTATTAAGGAGACTTCTAGATCATCAACGATGTTATAGAAAATTTGTCAGATTATTTTATTTGAGATTATTAAATTTATGGTTTTTCATTATGAAACAAACGAAGAAAAGAAATTTTACTATTGATGCAACTACAGAATTAACAACTGCTTGGTGTTTTTTTTTTTTTTTTTTTTTTTTTTTTTTAGCATCCGATGCTAAAAATGTCGTGTCATCAGCCCTGAATTTTCTAATCAATCGATTTTGATAATTATTTTTTTAAATGAAAGCTATTTATTTGTAGTTGTGCCCATTTTAATTATTTTTTAATTTACTTCCATTTTTATATTTTATTTTTAATTTTAAAAGCTTTTTCATGACATTTCTTCAAAATGGTGGCAACACAGTTTAGCTTTTCTCTCGATAATAAAAATTTATTTTCTAAAATGATTGCGTATAATTATGCACTAATTGAGTTAAAAAAATATATATTTACTGAGAAATAATATTAATAATGTAAATAAAATGACAGAAAATAATTTATGATAAAATTAATGTCTAAATCAAAATAAGAGAAATTTCAAATGAGGAAAATTATGTCATTCAGCAACCAGATAAAAGGGAATTACAATATTATTATGGATGCCTTTTTCATAAACAGTAACTTTTAAAGAACATTTAAAGAGAAAATGATGTCACTATTTAAAACATCGTATTTTTACTCATAGCGATATTAGGTACTACTCTGTTATCCCGTCGACCAATTTCGTCAAATTATACAAATCGCCACATTAATAGCCAAATTATACATATTGACATAATTTGTATTTTAAATAACGAAAAAATAAATAATTAGTAGAATATTAATAAAAATATTAATAAAAAGTCGAAATAAAAATCACTTAATGACATTTTAAACATGTGAATCGCATTTAATGTCATTGAATGTGACATTCACGATCATCCATTATTGGCATCTAATCTTATAGTTTGGCGATAATTTTTTGGTCGATGGGATAACCTAGTAGTACCCGATATTATTTTTTTTTCTTTCTTTTTTTTTTTTTTTTTTTTTTTTTTAATAAAGCTATTTTTCTGTGAGTGCATATAAAATAAAATTTCTGGATTTCGCCGGCACTCATATTACAATTTTAACTGTAGATGTGCGAATATTTGAATGCAAAATTGTAACTGGCAAATTTGACATTTACTTTGTAAATATATTTATTATATATTGATTCAATAATGTAATTACTTTTGTTTTTTTTTAAACCAAATCGATCGGGTCTTTTAAACATTTCATTCGTCGAATTCGACGGGATTCCATTCGTTTTGTTGTTAAATTGCATTTCCTTTTACTCAGAGTCTATAAAAAAGCGTTTAAACTAAAGAAAAAATCCGTTTTTGATGAATCTAGTCAATGAAGAAGTAGCACGTCAAATTGTATCTCTTTATTATTCCGCAATTCCAATGTCTCAGAGAGAAACCGCTATTCAATTGGGTATTTCACGCCGTTCTGTTTGCTATTATATTGATAAACACAAGAAAAATGAAGTTAGTTCATTGCAATCTAAACGGGGTCGCCCTTCAAAAAAACTTCTATCGATTTTTTTTTTCTAATCGGAGGCGAAACTGAATTCTGCAATGGTAGAATCTACATTCATCTTGTTTTTTTTTTTTTTTTTTTTTTTTTTTTTTTTTTTTTTTTTATCTGACACCAGTTTGGCAAACACTAAGTTTTCAAATACCAGTTACATATTATATTATTTTCAATTATTTTCTATGATTTTACACAAAGGAAACAATAATAAATAAGTGAAGTTTAATTAATAACTATAAAACAAAACAATAAATAAAAGTAAAGGAACAGTTTATTAGTAAATAAACAACAATAACCAGATTACCACGCAATCCATAAAATCACAATTTTGTTGCAATCGCGCCAACGTGATACATACATGACACCTGGCCAAAATATTATTGGCTATATTATTATTTATATATTTTTATATTATCTGGTACTACTTAATTATCCCATCGATCAAAAAGCTGCTGCATTTAAAATATAAGATTAAATGTCAATAATGGATTATCGTAAATGTCACATTCATTTGACATTAAACATGTCACATGCGTTTGTTACGTTATCAACTATTTTTTGATTCGACGTTTTATTTGTATTTCCATAAATATTTTAGTAATTTATTGATTCTTTTGTTATTTAAGATAAAAGTTATATCCGTTTGTATAATATGGTGAATCGTTTTGCAATATGTATAATTTGGCGAAATTGATCTATGGAATAATAAAGTAGTACCTATTATTTGTTAAAATTCTATCTGGATATTTAAGTTGACAGAACTCGCGTACTTTTCAAGTCTCCGTAGAGGCATTCGCCAAGCTGTCGTTAATTCTAGGTTTTAGCCTTATTATCTATTTTTCATCTGCAGTTATTTTACTATCACTAAAAAAGCAATATTTGCAATGCGCAGGAAAAATCTTCGTAATAACAATGATATCGAATTAAAAAAAGATATTTGCAATTATTTTATCAATCATTCAGGTAAAAAAAAAAAAAAAATACTTTAAAATTGGCTAAGAAAAAAATATACAAGAAATACCGACAGTAGAAAATTTTGTTTTTAATGTTTATGTTGCAATTTTAATTAATATTTAAGCCCTATCAACAGAATGTTATCAAAAATTAACTATTAAATACTACTTCATTACCCCGTTGAACCCCCGCCCCAAACAAACTATCGCCAAGGTATAAGATTAAATGCCAATAATAGATTATTGTAAACTTCACTTTCATTTGACAATAGACACGAAATAAGTCTATCGTTATATAAATGTTTGGCGCCAAAAATCATAATGGAATTGATTACAAGCTGAAGTTTTATTTTTCTACAAAATTTAGCATAAAGATTATCCCCTATTTAAAAGCTACATGTTTGCAACTGGTTTAAAAAAATGAAGAGGCAATGAAACTGATGTAATTTTAATTTTACTCAAATAATTCAGCTTTAAAACACACCTTTTATGCTTCATTGTTCTAATAAATATATAAGTTAAACACTCTTTTTACATATTTTGCTATGTACTTTGCTGGAACAGACCAAGGTAGAGAGAAAATTGTAGTAGACCTGCCAGGAGAGGACGGTTATTAAAAAATGTAACGCAACATGTAATGGAGATTGTATAAGGCTACCAGATCTACACATAGTGCATGTTCAGATTCGGGAGTTTAAGAACTAACATATGATAATGTGCGATATGAAAATTAATAGAGTTTGATAATCATTGCAATTCTTTCTAACAAAATAATGTGATGAGTAGAGAACATTTTGATTCCTGCTGTCATAACGATCTAATTTTCATATCAAACTCTACTATAAATGATAAAACAAGAGAGATAGTACTTAATTACCCAAATTTTGTCCAATGCATACAATAGTGCAATATCGCAATGTCATTGGCACTGGCATCGTTTTCAGCATTGCGGAAGGACATTCCAGGTGATGGTATACTCTGCTTTAAACGAAATTTCAAATCACCATTTTGTTTGAGTCAAGATTCGTTTAGAAAAATGGACCAGCGCAGCGGGCATAGCCTGCTAGTATCTTTATAAAACGAAATTAAATAGCACTTATTATAGCAAAACCGATGTTACTGTTAGAAGTATGCTTTAAATATGTTTTAAATTTATGTCAACTGCACAAGTAAAAATAAAGTAGTTTAAAACCATTTTATTTCTGTAAATATAAAGAAACATTAAAAGTGTTACATGAAAAATTCATGCAACAAATGTAAACTGCTTTTTCAAATTTGAAAATATATTCGCTAGAAAAATAATACAATACCTTAATAACCATTAATGTGTTTAAAATGTATGTATAAAGTTTTTTTGTCATCGAAGTTCGCAATAATACAAATAATATGGACTTTATTAATTCAAAGTTAATGTTTTTAAGTTAACTTTATGTAGATTTTCCTGCAATAATTGTTCTGTAAAAACAATTATTGCAAGATTACAGAACAATTACAGAACAATCATTTTAATTATGAAAAATGTAAACACAGATATGGAAGTGAATTTCTTTTAAATAAAGTTGCATTTAAATATAAGGAATTTTAAAGAATATTTATCACTATATAATATCAATAGAGTAACATATTCTCCGAATTCCGGTTAAGGAAAAATAAATTTTTAGAATGCATTAAAAATCGAGTTTTCTTATGACTATTTTAAACTTTTCAAACGGCAGAAAAAATTTCAAATATGCTGGAAAAAATCCAATTAAATGTGATACATTTCATAAATAATATATTGCTATATACAAACATACATTACATTGAAATATAACAATGTTATGGTGAGAAACATCTATTGAAAGCTTTCTTTAAATACAAGATGAAAATGTAATTCTGCAAAAAATATTATTTATATATGCTTTTAGTGAAATATTTAATAAAAAATTTTTAGTATATCGTATAAGGATATTTTATAACATTGTCAACTTTATCGTTAATTCTCTTCACATATATAGAGCAGACCATAAAATGTTGTAAATCATGTACTTTTTTGGCAATATAAGAAATATAAGTTAAATGATAAAATAATTCAAGGAGAACATCAACAAGAATAAATATTTCTCAAATTATATTTCTTTCTTTTATTGAAGAAAGTAATGTTGGTGACCAATACTCACATAATTAAACCAAGAAAAAACGGTTAAATTTTGAAAAGAAATGATGCTATAGATTACAGATATCATTCTTTGGAATGGTAGTGTAACTCTGAAGGTCAGAAAAAATCGGTTACCTTCTGAGTTTTTTCCTTATCTCTTAAGTCCAAAATACTTGATACTTTTGATCTAAAAAGATACTTTGTTATCCACAAAAGACAGAAGATTTCTATCAGAAAATTTTCATTTATCATTTTTGATGTCTCTTACAATGCAAACCATGCATTTCCAATATTCTTTAAATTATATAATATAGCTGGCTACATAAAATGAAAGGCAAATTATGTTTAAATGGATTATTATTTTAGTTTATCCTAAAAATATTGTGTACAGGTTTTTAAATAGTGTATATGGCTACACAATTCAATTGGGATGATATTGTATATGTGTGATGAAATTGTGCATGTGGGTACAGTAATAAAGATGTAAGTTAAAATGACTTTATGACATTATTATGAAGAAAGTGAAAAAATCTGAAAATATGGAATAAGCCGTTTAAAGTTTTCATTTTTCTAGGACATTGCAATGGATGTCTTAATGAAAGTTACAATAGCTCATGATATAATTGATTTATGGAAAAAAATGAGTTGAAAAATATGGTATATTCTATTAATTGAAGCATAATTAACGATCGCATGAATATTTTATCTAATATTCTTTAAAATTAGTAATTAAACATCCATCGTTTTATGCATTTTACCAAGATTCATTCTGATATTAGATTTTTAGATTTAGATTTAGAAACTCGTAATCACGATATTACATACCTAGGAATTCAAGCAAATACTTAAAAAAATACGCATATAAAGATAAAGAAATCAATTTTAAATTGTCACAATTTGTTTCAGGAAATTAGTTGTTCAAGAAATAAGTTGTATACAAATGTAAAAACTACATCGAAAATCATGTAATCCTTCTATAGTAAAAAAAAAATTTGCCTTAAAAGGAATGACTCCTGGAATGATGCTGATGTGTAAGGTTTCCGGAAATAACGCGTCCAAGTGGACCACACCTTCCATGAGTAGAATAGACAGATCAGGAAAGTGCTCCGTTTCCACTGTTAAAAATCTGCTGCATTTTTTTGCAACGCACTCCAGCGCTTGTATAGAAAACGGTAACTTGACAGTATTAAGAAGCATTCTCATAGGTCGCAGTAGAGACATTATATACAAGCGGCGGAGTGCGTTGCAACAAAATACAGCAGATTTTTAGCAGTGTAGGGTGGACTTGGAAATGAGTACACTTATTTTTTTTTCCTTATGCTGCTATTTTGGTTGATTTTTTCTGGTTTTTATGGATATTTAATGCTCGGTATTTTAATAAGTGTACGTTTATGAGAGGAATTCCAAAATAGAGTGTATGGAAAATAAGGTATCGCGAAAGGATTCCATGGGGTATTGGCGAGCGCAGGAATAAAAGCAGTAGAGTGGCGCTGCAGCAAATGGGAGTAACACACTGTAAAAAAATATGACCCTTTTGCTGCATCGTCACTCCACCGCTTTTATAGAAAACGACTACTTCATGATATCATGAAGATTCTCATGAGTCAAAAGAGAGAAATTCTATAAAAGCGGGGGAGTGAAGATGAAGCAAAAGGGTAATTTTTTTGCAATGTACGATGCTGGCGAATTTCCAACGAAAACCCTTTGCAAAACATAGTTTGGGATCCAAGGCTCCAGATAAATATTTCGCTATTAGCGAAATGAGATTCATCAATACGTTTGACCCATCTGCTGCAGCGTCACTCCGCACTGTAAAAAAATTGACACTTTTACTGCATCGTCTTTCCCCTGCTTTTATAGAATATTTCTCTTTTAACCCATAACATTTCCCCATGATATACTGTATAAATTATGACTATTTTGCTGCATCGTCACTCCACCGCTTTTATAGAAAACTACTACTTCAGGCTCTCATGGAGCATTCTCATTTGCCAAAAGAGTGATCTTCTATAAAAGCGGGGAGTGAAGATGCAGCAAGAGGATCATCACGAAGCGATTACGCGGGGGGTTGGAGAGAGTAGCGAGCAGGGGGGGGGGGCGGAGCCCCCCTAATATTGAAAACAATTAAAAGCCTCATGGAATGCATATGTAAGCGTGACATACAGAGCATGAAGTTATGCTTACGAAAGCTTTGTGTCTAAAGAAATGGGATTTGAAAAATACATTTACTCAAATAACAGAATACACCAAGCATCTAGAAAAAAGGTAACATTTTTTAAAGCCTAAATAACTGAAATAAAAGGGGCTGCTATAAAAATCCTGTCTTTGATAAATTATAATTAAAATCAAGAAACAAAATTAGACACATTTGTAAATTTAAAATCTTATTATGGAAATTTAATATCAGATGTTTCTTATTATTAGATTTTCTTTATTGCGAATAAAATCTGCGACATCAGAGGCACAAGAACATTTCACGTCTTTTAAGTTATGAGACGCCATGAAGTTTTTGTTCCTACAGGAAAAATCAGCAAACCCTTTTTGGTCCTATTTCTAAAATTCCTATTTCTAACAGGTCTTTTTTGGTTAAGATATTGACTAAGAAAGTATGATGGATTTGCGTTTATATTTCAGAATACAAGGAAAGTCAAATCAATGACATCATAGTCAGTGTCAATAACGATGCAAAACGAATTATAATTGTTATTAGTAAGTGACGAAGCATAAATGGAGAGACAATAAGAAATGCATAGAGAGTGTCATGCTATTTTTATTACATGTTGATAGTAGAAAAGTAATATTTAAGACAACGTAATACTCAATGAATAGAAGTGTACTATTAATAGTACACCATGCACAAATAATTACTTACGCTTAAAAAATAATTTAATTCGAAAAAATATAGAATTTGTTAAATGAGGACATTTTTCTAATTTACTTGTTTACACAAAATGTACAAAATAAATAATGATTTAAATTACTTCTCTTAGCACATGTTTGTTCTAAGAGACAATAACAAACTCTTATTGTTATAAGAGACAATACGAGACAATCAAATGACATACTATTATTGTTTCATGTATAAATAGCAATCGATTTGTGTTATTTCCCTTCATTTACATTGTTACAGTTAAGTTCAGATCATATTGTTACGAACAATAGAGTTATAGAAATGAAACATTAAATTTAGAAAAATGTTTTTGTTTACTTTCATGATGAATTTTAAAAATACGAAGCAAAAGTTACTTGGGAAAGAAATTGAAACTTTGCCTATAGTCAGTACTTTGATAAATACCTAAAATTGCAAAATAATTTTATATAAATTTAAAATCACTTTTTTATTTGTAAATAATTAAATGCAATTAACATTTAAAAAAATTAGAATTACTATGGATAAAAAAAAACTTGTAATGTTACTTGTTATAATGATAAACTAGTTTTTCTAAAACATCAAATTGGAAACTTATGAACTTGGAAAATAATTTTCTAAACCATCTAAAGTGCCAATAATATGGCTTTTGAAAGTTAAGTAACTTGCAGTCAAAACTAAATGCTTTTCTTTACGCTAATAAATTTATTTCCTTCGCCAACTTGTTATTTTGCTGCAATGCAACTTATTATTCATTTATTAATATTCTGGTTTTTTAGTATTTCTTCATTAAATTAATTTTATGAATATTAAAAACTGCAGCTATATTTTTAATAAATTTTTGAACAACACTTAAATTAGGTTTGTTTTTATGAATAAAATTACTAGTAAAATTTTGTAATAGAAATTTATTCGTTACTGAATGTTTGGAAAAAAATGTGGGTTATTTTATAAAATCTCTACAAAGCAGTTGCTTTGAAACAGCAGAAAATTTGGAATCAAGAAGGCTAAAAAGTATATTGTTCAAATTTTTTGTCTTAGAAAATGTCTTAAAAAATATTTTAAACTGCCATTGGAAAAATATATATTCTTTAAAAAAAATCACATTTTATTTTTTACGATACTGAAAGACGGAAATTTCCTTTGAAGGAATTCCAAGGCATTTTAAATGTAACAGATCTTTTATATGTATAGAAATACAAGTTTGAACGTATGGCAACTGATAAAAATATATGAGAAAATAGGTCTGAAAACCAAAATAACAGTCTAACGTTTGCGTACAATTTAACTTACATAACATTCCGTTTACGCGTATTTCTCTAAACATTTGAAAATAACTTTACATAATACTATTTTAAAATACTCACAACGATAAAAAAAAAACAGCCTATTTTAAAAATATTAAAATAGCAAATAAAACCTTTGTACACAAATGTTTAATGATAGAAAACCAACGATTATAAATGCACAGATAAAGTATGAGAATGTAGCAAACAGCTATTTCGAATTTACTACCGAGATTCTTCATCAGGGCAAAACTCAGCGAGCTAAAAAATAGCAAAACTGATAAGCTCAGTTTTGCTAATTTTTAGCTCGCTGCAGTGGCCGAGAGGTTCTGACCTCAAACTGGTAGACGGTAGGTGCTGGGTTCGAACCCAATCGCGACCGTCGGCCTAACCGTTCGGAGTTTTCCGTGGTTTTCTTCGAACCTTGCGTAAATACGGGTTAGGTTCCCTTAGAAAGACCCCCACGGAGGGCACCCCACCTCTAAGGGCCTATATCCCACAGCGTAGATAATCGGCCGACATACATACAACAACATTTTAGCTCGCTGAGTTTTGCACTGATGAAGAATCTCGTTAGTAGATTCAAAATAGCTATTTGCTACCTTCTCATACTTTATTTGTGCATTTATGATCGTTGGTTTTCTATCTTTAAATATTATAAAAATAGTTCAATAGAAGCGTATAATAACATTTATACAATGCTTTCGATTGTGGATAATTGGACTAGCTGAGAAAATTTAAATCAATTAACGCTTTGTATTTATTAAAATTGTAGTGTATTACTTTTAATAAATTATTCGTAAATTTAATCGTAAGTTCATAGAGGTGTACATAAAGTGTACCAGTGAGCAAAATTTCATAAAACTTAATTATTATGATTATTAATTTTTTTTTTCACACAATATATTCTGTTTATCTAAATTTTGATAGAGTAGAAAAACAGTTAAAGCTAATTATTACTAAAAAGTGCTATTTTCCCAATCTTTTTCATATGTGCATGTTTTCTTTTCCTTAAAAAGGGGTACATGAAGCATTTTCAACTGCAAAAAAACTTTTCATTCACAGAGAAGAACGTAGTACATTGCTTTTATAAGAATTATGGTATTTTTAATAGAGTATTTTTTGCAAAGTAATCTGATAATTTTTGTAAATAGTTTACAGAAAAAAATTATAAATATTAGTGTATTTAATAAGTTTTAAAGAAAATGTATATCTAAATTTCACATTACTATTATTTGCAGACTATCTTCAGATATTAAAGTAAAAAAATCATGATATGAAGTCATTTCTTGATAAAAAATTTATGTAAATAAAGGGTTAAATGAACGCAAATTATAAAACGAAGTATAGTATTCTCTTACTTAAAAAATAAATATTTTTCCAGATGCAAGAATACGATATCATATTACTTTTTCATTGTTTTAAAATTTTTTAATCGCAGCTAATAAGCAGATTAGATGTGACAATTATATACTTCATTAAAGAGTTTTTAAATACATTCTTAAATTGTGAAATGTATTATGACATATTTCAATGCTTAGGACACAACATATTTATTCTAAATTTATATTTCATTATTTTTTCTGAAGAAAAGATGTGAAATAAAAACATGGCATCAAATATCAACGTAGTTAATTTACTGTATAAAAAAATTATAAACAATCGTTTGTGCATTGTATTAAAAAAATAATGATATTTTTTTGTGTATTTTTATGTGTCTCAGGGAAAACATCACGAGCCTTCATACCTAATCTCTGGAATTACAAAATGTTGTTATGTTATTAATCGTCGTATGTTTTTGTCAGTGTGTGTAATCCTAATTCAAAGTATAAATGATTAATCACTGCGCTACAACAAACAGGAAAATGAAAGTACACTGTTAAAAAAATAAAATAAAAAAAATCTGTGAATTTGCGGTAAATCTACTGGCAGCAAAGTAGCCAGACAATTACCATTCCGTTAGTAGATTTTCCATTTTGAAAAACAAAAGAAAGGAAAACTCCATTTGAAGATGCGGTAACTTTTCATTACAAGGTTTGATTTTTAATGAAAATAATTTAATTAAAATTTTATGAACCAAAAATTCATTAAAGAATTTGAACTTTCCGAGACATTTTGAACTGCTATGTAACTTCCAGAGGATCGAACTCGAGACCTTTTGACGGCTGAATAAGTCCTTACCAACACAGCCAAAGCCGCCGATGCCAACCAGTACAAAGTATGTCGTTTATGAGTTAGTGGGAAAATCTGTTGTGTTTTTCAAAGATTTCCTTTCAAATATATTCGTTAGAGTAATTATAAGATGTTCATTTTATTTTATTTTAGACCGATGCATAATACTTATTCTTTTTAAATCAATTTTAATTTTTTAACTAGTTAAAATAAAAAAAAACACTGTTTAAAATCACTTTTATTTATTTATTTTTTGAATGAATGAATTTTTTTATTTATTTTTTACAAAAATAATCTTACAGACAATTTTTTGAAATTGTCTCTCCCACATTTTCTTTTTTTTTGGGGGGGGGGGGGTGGAGGGGATAATTAGTTAAAAGATTTTTTAATAAGAAATAAGAGAAAAATAAACAGAAAGTAATGCAACTAAAAGGGACCTTTTTTATTTTCATTATTTCATAGCACTAGTGGGATTCGAACCCACAATACACGATTGTAAGGTGGTTAGTGGAGTGGTGCCTTGAGCACGCGACCACGGAGATCTCCCAGATAACTGAGTGTCGCCGTTTTTTTCTTTCTGTTTCCTCCTCTTTCGTTATTTTCGAGAAATATGGTGGTGTTTTCTGACTTTTAACGAAAAATTCATTTTTGTTGTGAAAAGGGACTTTATCTGTGAAATTTAGTTAAAATATATCCGTAAATTTCAGATTTTTTTTAACAGTGTAAACACTTGTTTTGCAATAGCCATAAGATTCAGGACTCATAAGATTTAATAAGATGCATAAGATTCCAAAATGGCATCGTTGTTTTCATTAAAATCTTGTAAATAAGTATCGCATTGTATATGATACCCTATTATGCTTCATTCAATACTGTAAGTATTAGCAACTATCAAATGAAAATCAGACACGAAGCAACATCTTATTTTTAACATTTGTATATTTAATTTATTCGGACTTCATGTTTTAATGTCGCATTTACTTTATTATTTGGAATTGCTAAATTTACAGATTTTTGTATTGCTTCAATTTAAACTTCTATTATTATTATTATTGTGAAAACTCTTTTCTAATATATTAGCAGCTAAATATAAAGATCAAAATCTTCTACTTACCCTCTCTCTCGATCAGGTAAGTTCTGGCTGCTTCGTTTCAGTAATATCGGGTCCGCGCCAGGCTGGTTTTCAATGAATCATACTCAAAGAAAAGTTGCAGGCATTAATTTTAAAATTATGTACATTATATTACAATAATATTTACAAGGTTACGTTTGTTTAACATTAAATTCGAATATTTTCATTAAATACGAAGTCACAGCTTCGTTCAAAACAAAACAATTCTTCTAAAACAAATCTACATCACCATAGTAATGTAAAAAAAACATTCTCAACATTTTTAGTTTCAATTCAGTTCAAATAAAAAGAAAAAAGAGTTCAGTTTTCATACAAAAGTTAAAGTTCGATTAAAAATCGTTTAGAGGTGCGTTCAGTTTTTACAAAGAGAAACAGAGGGAGCTGTCCGCGACTCACTACCCCCCCCTTGAGTTTTACCATGTTGAAACTAAATCACTGTCGAGGTCAAGTTCATGAGGTCTAAACGTTCTGGGGTTGGAATCACACGTCCATACTTTGACTTTCTAGGAGAGTCTTCTCGAACTTTGGCAGAAATGGGTGACTCATTATCATTAGGTTCACTAGGAGGAGCACACTCAACATTTTCCTGGAAAAAGTCATTCGATTCTAAATTTACTTCCAACGGATATAATCTTTGTGCCGGACGAAGTATTTCCCCAAACTTGGTTCGTAGTTTTGCTAAGCGTACTACACCATCTTTTCCTGTAAACAACTGGATAACTTTTCCTAGAGACCAATTCATTCTTTTTGCTGTTTCTTCCTTATCTTTCAAATTTTTGTATTCACTTTCAAGTTTTTCCTTTCCAACTTCAAGCTTAGCCAGATCACACTTTACTGACTCATTAAATTTTTTATAGTCTGTCAGTTGCATTTCCATTTTGTCACTTTCAGACCTAATCTTCTGTATTTCTATTTGTTGTTTCTTTGAAGATGTTTGTAAGTCTTTAATTTTTTTTTTTGCAAATCATTAATATCATTATTCAACATATCAATAACTTTTTCTTTCGTTTTGAGTGTACTTTCTAAGTCCATAATCTGCACAACATACTTGATGCCGGTAGAATGAAACTGTTTTATTTTGTTGCTAGCAAATGCTTCACACTTTTCTAAGGTATTAATCAACTGATGCAAGACAGCATATTCCTTTTCATGGTTTATAGAACTGCTTGCAGGTTTCTCCTTCAATTGTCCCAAATTAGATTGTATTTCTTCAATATTATGAGTTGCTTTAATTTCACATGTTTCAAGTACTTTCACTAACTCATGGCCATTATCATTTTGAGAAATGACAGCATCAAGCTTGTTTTGAAGATCGCTGTTCAATTTTTTAAGCTCAATTAATTCATCTGTACCTTTTCTATTCTTGCATCTTAGTTTTTCAATTTCATCTTTTTGTAAATTGGCAGTATTAACAGCTTCTCCTAATCTTCTGCATTCTTTTTCCAGTTGCTCTTTAAGCTTTCTTTCAGATTCAGTTTGAGAAGAAATATTGTTAAATTCATTCTCAAGATTTTTCTTCACATTTTTAAACTTAACAAATTCCTCAGAATACTTTCTGTTCTCACATCTCAGTTTTTTCATTTCATCTTTTTGTAAATCGATGGTATTAAGAGCTTTTTCTAACTTTTTACTCTTACTCTCTAACTGTTCTTTAAAGCTTATCTCACATTCAGACTTTTTAGAAACAAGAAGTTTTTCTTCTAAATCAAGGTTAGCCTTTTCCAAAGTAGCCGTTTCATTCTTGCAGGCCAAGTATTCTGTTTCTAATTAATTAAATTTTGCAACTTTTAAGCTATTGCATAGCTTTTATCGCGGGCTTTGAGCGCGGTGACCGAATCCAAAAATTCCGTAACGCGAAAAATCCTAACACATCGGTAACGAAAAAACCTAACACTCGGCTAACGTCGTTTCCTTTCGGAAAACTTCGGAACGGTATGATTCGGTAGACTTCGGCAGACATTGACGCGGTATTTTTCAGATATTAGAATATCAAGTCTCAAACTTATGTTTCTTATGATCTAATTTTCATAGCGCTGCCAAATTTTGTTTGGTAATTTATTATGAGACAGTGTTTATTTTGGTGGTCTTATTTATTTTGGTGACAAGAGACCCCCCCCCCCCACCGTGAGGGTCGAAAAATTTAAAATGCTTATAACTCGCGATCTAACTTTCGTAGCGCGGCCAAACTTTGTTTGGTAATTTATTATGAGACATTGTTAATTTCTGGAGACAGGATACACCCCACGGTGAGGGTCGAAAAATTTAAAATGCTTATAACTCGCGATCTAATCTTCGTAGCGCGGCCAAACTTGTTTGGTAATTTATTAGGAGACATATTAATGTTTGGTGACAGGAGACCCCAGACGGTGAGGATCGAAAAATTTAAAATGCTCATAACTCGCGATCTAATTTTCGTAGCGCGGCCAAATTTTGTTTGGTTATTTATTATGGGACAGTGTTGATTGTTGGTGACAGAAGACACCAACCGGTGAGGGTCGAAAAATTAAAAATGCTTATAACTCGCGATCTAATTTTGGTAGCTTGGCAAAATATTGTTTGGTAATTTATTATAAGACAGTGTTAATTTTTGGAGACAGGAGACCCCCCCAGGGTGAGGGTCGAAAAATTTAAAATGCTTATAACTCGCGATCTAATTTTCGTAACGCGGCCACATTTTGTTTGGTAATTTATTATGGGACAGTGTTGATTTTTGGTGACAGGAGATCCTCCAAGGTGAGGGTCGAAAAATTTAAAATGCTTATAACTCACGATCTAATTTTTGTAGCACGGCCAAATTTTGTTTGGTAATTTATTATGAGGCAGTGTTAATTTTTGGGGAAATTAGACCCCCCCACGATGAGGGTCGAAAAATTTTAAATGCTTATAACTCACGATCTAATTTTCGTAGCGCGGCCAAATTTTGTTTGCTAATTTAATATGAGACTGTTAATTTTTGGTGACAGGAGAGCCCCCACGGTGAGGGTCGAAAAATTTAAAATGCTTGTAACTCACGATTTAATTTTCGTAGCGCGGCCAAATTTTGTTTGGTAATTTATTATGAGACAGTGTTAATTTTTGGTGACAGGAGACCCCCCATGGTGAGGGTCGAAAAATTTAAAATGCTTATAACTCACGATCTAATTTTCGTAGCGCGGCCAAATTTTGTTTATTCATTTATTATGAGTCAGTGTTAAGTTTTGGTTACAGGAGACCCTCACGGTGAGGGTCGAAAAATTTAAAATGCTTATAACTCGCGATCTAATTTTCGTAGCGCGGGCAAATTTTGTTTGGTAATTTTTTATGAGACATTGTTAATTGTTGGTGACAGAAGACCCCCCCCCCATGGTGAGGGTCGAAAAATTTAAAATGCTTATAACTCGCGATCTAATTTTCGTAGATTAATAACTCGCGATCTAATTTTCGTAGCGCGGCCAAATTTTGTTTGGTAATTTATTTTGAGACTGTTAATTTTTGGTGACAGGAGACCCCCCACGGTGAGGGTCGAAAAATTTAAAATGCTTATAACTCACGATCTAATTTTCGTAGCGCGGCCAAATTTTGTTTATTCATTTATTATGAGTCAGTGTTAAGTTTTGGTGACAGGAGACCCTCACGGTGAGGGTCGAAAAATTTAAAATGCTTATAACTCGCGATCTAATTTTCGTAGCGCGGCCAAATTTTGTTTGGTAATTTATTTTGAGACAGTGTTAATTTTTGGTGACAGGAGACCCCCCATGGTGAGGGTCGAAAAATTTAAAATGCTTATAACTCACGATCTAATTTTCGTAGCGCGGCCAAATTTTGTTTATTCATTTATTATGAGTCAGTGTTAAGTTTTGGTTACAGGAGACCCTCACGGTGAGGGTCGAAAAATTTAAAATGCTTATAACTCGCGATCTAATTTTCGTAGCGCGGGCAAATTTTGTTTGGTAATTTTTTATGAGACATTGTTAATTGTTGGTGACAGAAGACCCCCCCCCCATGGTGAGGGTCGAAAAATTTAAAATGCTTATAACTCGCGATCTAATTTTCGTAGATTAATAACTCGCGATCTAATTTTCGTAGCGCGGCCAAATTTTGTTTGGTAATTTATTATGAGACAGTGTTAATTTTTGGTGACAGGAGACCCCCCATGGTGAGGGTCGAAAAATTTAAAATGCTTATAACTCACGATCTAATTTTCGTAGCGCGGCCAAATTTTGTTTATTCATTTATTATGAGTCAGTGTTAAGTTTTGGTTACAGGAGACCCTCACGGTGAGGGTCGAAAAATTTAAAATGCTTATAACTCGCGATCTAATTTTCGTAGCGCGGGCAAATTTTGTTTATTCATTTATTATGAGTCAGTGTTAAGTTTTGGTGACAGGAGACCCTCACGGTGAGGGTCGAAAATTTTAAAATGCTTATAACTCGCGATCTAATTTTCGTATCGCGGCCAAATTTTGTTTCGTAATTTATTATGAGACATTGATAATTTCTGGTGACAGGAGACACCCCACGGTGTGGATCGAAAAATTTAAAATGCTCATAACTCGCGATCTAATTTTCGTAGCGCGGCCAAATTTTGTTTGGTAATTTATTATGAGACATTGTTAATTGTTGGTGACAGAAGACACCCCACTGCGAGGGTTGAAAAATTAAAAATGCTTATAACTCGCGATCTAATTTTGGTAGCTTGGCAAAATATTGTTTGGTAATTTATTATAAGACAGTGTTAATTTTTGGTGACAGGAGACCCCCACCACGGTGAGAGTCGAAAAATTTAAAATGCTTATAACTCGCGATCTAATTTTCGTAACGCGGCCAAATTTTGTTTGGTAATTTATTATGAGATTTTGTTAATTTTTGGTGACAGGAGACCCCCACGGTGAGGGTCGAAAAATTTAAAATGTTTATAACTCGCGATCTAATTTTCGTAGCGCGGCCAAATTTTGTTTGGTAATTTTTTATGAGACAGTGTTAATTTTTGGTGACAGGAGACCCCCCCACCGTGAGGGTCGAAAAATTTAAAATGCTTATAACTCGCGATCTAATTTTCGTAGCGCGACCAAATTTTGTTTGGTAATTTATAAAGCTATTGCATAGCTTTTATCGCGGGCTTTGAGCGCGGCGACCGAATTTAAGAATTCCGCAACGAGAAAAATTCCTAACAATCCGGCTAACGAAGTTTCAGTTTGGCAGACTTCGGGAAGGTATCCTTCGATAGACTTCAGCAGACATTGACGCGGTATTTTTGCATAAGTTGATAAAAAATGCTATGCAATAGCTTTACCGCGGCAGTCCCCGAGTGGCACACATATTTTTTTTCTTTAACTGCCTCTAATTCTTTAGTTAACTCAGATGCTTTCTGTTTCTCAAAATTAAGGCTCTCAGTTAAAGATTACAATTTTACTTTCTTATCTTTCTTCCAAGATTGCACTTGTGATAATTGTTCTTTTAATAATGTACATTCTTCTTCTATTGATATTATTTCTTTCTTCTGTTTTTCAATGACTTCTTGTGAATTTTCAAGGATTTTATTAACAGATTTTAATATTTCTTTAGCCTCATTAGCAACAGCTTTATGCCTTTCAAGAGAATCACTTAGTTCATTAATTTCTTCCTGATGAACTTTTTTCAGATTTTCAATTTCATCATTTGTTCCAGATTCAGCTTGATGAGAGGCAGTTGTAGAAGCTTCCGCAAATTCCAGTTTTGTTTTGAGTAAAATATTGGCATTCTTTAGTTCATCAATTGTAACAGAGAGAGATTCAACAGCATTATTTAAAAGAAGATTATCTTGTTCTGTTGATACTAACTTGGATACCTTCTCTTCCTCATAAATTCTTTTTGTGATGAATTTATTATTAGATTCGTTTAAACTTCTAATATCACAACTCAAAGTATCATAGTACAAATCCCAAATGAGACCAAGAAGAGGGACTGTTCTCCTTTCATTAGGATCCTCAAAATTTCAAATTTTGAAATATCAGATGATGAAATTTCCGAAAAGCTGTCATTACAGGCAATTTGGTTCGTCAATGGCAAATTATAAGCCCAATCTTGCAGTTCGAATTTATCACTAGCCAAAATTTCAATCGAATCATTTTTGAATTTACTTAACTCATCTTCATTGTTTACACTTGTGACTAAATTGTCAACATACCAAGATTCAGAAAGTTTCTTAACCGACACTCTGAGATGTTCAGGAACATCATTCATTAACTTTGTTAAATTAGCACTCAATAAGAAAGGACTACTGGATATTCCAAAACCGACCCTCTTATGTCGATATATCTTCAACTGATCTGGAATCCCTTGTTCCCACCACAGGAACCTCAAAAAGTCACGATCATTATGGTTAAGCCCTATTTGCAAAAAGGCTCTTTTTATATCAGAACTTACACCTATTGACTTTTCAGGAAATCTGTTAATAATTGCAGGAATAGTTTCTTTCAAATTAAGCCCCTTTTCTACACAATCATTTATTGAAGGAAACCCCTTAATTTTCACCGACCCATCAAATACTGCTCTTATTTTGGTTGTTTTGGAATTCATTCTAATAACGGCACGATGGGGTAAATAATGGCAAGAATTATCATATTCCTTTTCAGGTGCAGTTTCTATAATTTTTTCTTCCTCCCAAGATTTGAAAACCGCTTCATAATCTTCTAAGAAACCCTTGTCTCTTAATTTTTTTACTGTATTCTTTAATCTTTTCTCAGCGATTTCTCGATAATCAGGGAGTGGGGGGTGGCCTTCGACCGAAGGTAAACAGACTTCAAATCTGCCTTCTTCATCCCTTTTTACCGTCGAAAGAAAATGTTGCAGTGTTTGCTCATGCAATTCCCTTTTAGATTCATTAACGGATGGAACTAAAATGCCCAGAGTATCAAGATTCCATAATTCAGCAATTTTATAATCTGACACATACATCGAAAAGTTAAATGAGTTATCAATTTTATTTTCTATTTCTAAAGGAACTTTTCCCATAATAGTCCATCCTAAATAAGTTTCGACACATACTAAACCAGATTTTAATTTTCTTATCTTGCCCGTAAGTAGCTTTCCCGCAATATCTGCTCCTATCAGAACATGAATTTCAGTTGGCGAAGACTCAAACAATAGCTTATTTTTCATACGGATAGTGTCATTCAAAAAGATTCTATTTTGTTTGAGCTCGTTTAACAGGGGTCTTACATCAATTTGTGGAACATTAGAACAAATTTTAGTTTGATCAAAAGCCTTAAAATTACATTTGTAATCACCTTTTACACTACTCAAATTTACAACAAACTGTTTATGAATTTCAGACATTTCCCTTCCACCAAATAAACTATGAATAATGTTACTCTCACTTAAACTTTCATATTGCATCACTTCAGCAACAAACTTTGAAATGTAGGATTTTTGCGATCCAGAATCGATTAAGCATCTAACAAACTTATCTTCACCATTTCCGCAAATTTTTACAACTAAAGTTTGCAATAAAACTTTCTGTGTACATGTTTCGTTCGTCAAAGTGAAATTTTTCTCTTTAGTTTCCTTTTTATCATTAACTTTATTACCCTTATCACAAATTAAAGAATTGTGTTTTCCACTGCAATGTTCACATCTTATTTTCGAAAAGCAATCTTTTTCTAAATGATTTCCCTTTTTCATACAGAGGTAACACATTCCGTTTTTTCTTAAATATGCTTTCCTTTCTGCTACGGACTTAGAGCAGGCTGCAGAAATGTGTTTGACTGATTCAGAGGAATCTCCGCAAAAGATACACTGATTAATCGTAACCTTCAATGAAGCAGCAGTAGGAACTTTAAATTTATTTATTTTTCTATCCCTCTGCACTTGGGGTGGATTTTGAACAATGAGCCTGTCTTGTATTTGAATCGCGTTTTCTCTGCATTCGATCTCAGCCCGTAAAAATTCACGTAGTTCATTAACTTCAAAAAGATTATCCTGTGACTTTCGTTTACGCTGAAATTCCAAATTTAACTCATTGGGAATTAATTTCAGTAAAATTGGGGTAAGTAACGTACCATATGTACCGGAAGTTACTTCAAGAGAATTCAAACTTCTGATTTGTGTTTCGATACTGTCATACAGTTTCCGTAGTGCGAAAATGTTATTTACATTCTTAACAGCTTCTAAATTCAGTAATTTTTCCATATGAGCATTAATTATCAAGTCTTTACGACCAAAACGTTTTTTAAGTAGCTCAATAGCTGCTGTATACTTTTCACTTGATAGCAAAAAACCACTAATTGCACTAGCAGCAGCTCCGGTAAGAAAAGAATGTAAGTAATTAAATTTATCAATATCGTTTAAACTGTCATTCTGGTGTATAGCATTATCGTACTGGTTCCAGAAAGTTAACAAATGAGAGGGATCTCCACTAAATTTATCAATGTTCAATTTTGGTAACTTCACTTTAGAATGAGAACAAGCAGCTAAATTTTATGTTAAAATACTCTCATTCATTGAATTCGTTTTCCTAACAGAACGCTCAGGTTCAACTTTCGTTTTTACAACATAAGTTAATTTCGATTTCATTGAAATTATTTTCTCGGAATAACTTTCAACAGTTTCAAGTTCAGTTTCCAGTTCGCTGTCATTTTTCATTAAATTTTGAATTTGTTCATCTAAAGCCATTAAATTGCTGTATTTCGTACTTAACTGACCAATATGTTCTGTAAGAACGGAAATTACATGTTCTGTTTGTGAAAGATACACTTTACAAGTATTAATTAATTTTGTAGTTGCTGTTCGAGAAACCGTACGTTTCTTCTTTAATTTTTCAAGATCAGACATATTTTAATCAATAATTTGAAATACTATTACTTTTCAAAATATAACAATTCAATAACTTTCAAAATAATCCTGTTCTCAAAATATGTTAAATATCAATATTATCCGTATTATTATCTTTAATAGAATTAAGTATTTAACACTTATTTATTTCTATACTCAATTCTTCAATTCGATTTATGACAATAAAACAATAATATAATGATTCTCTTTCAGAACTATATAATTTTTCATTCAATTGAAACCACCTGGCGTCCCTGAATTCATGCGCCATATAAATATATATGTGAAAACTCTTTTCTAATATATTAGCAGCTAAATATAAAGATCAAAATCTTCTACTTACCCTCTCTCTCGATCAGGTAAGTCTGGCTACTTCGTTTCAGTAATATCGGGTCCGCGCCAGACTGGTTTTCAATGAATCATACTCAAAGAAAAGTTGCAGGCATTAATTTTAAAATTATGTACATTATATGACAATAATATTTACAAGGTTACGTTTGTTTAACATTAAATTCGAATATTTTCATTAAATACGAAGTCACAGCTTCGTTCAAAACAAAACAATTCTTCTAAAACAAATCTACATCACCATAGTAATGTCAAAAAAACATTCTAAACATTTTTAGTTTCAGTTCAGTTCAAATAAAAAGAAAAAAGAGTTCAGTTTTCATACAAAAGTTAAAGTTCGATTAAAAATAGTTTGGAGGTGCGTTCAGTCTTTACAAAGAGAAACAGAGGGAGCTGTCCGCGACAATTATTGATAGTATTTTGTAGATTATTAAATAAGCAAATCAATATACAGTCGGATCTCGTTAATTGAAACTCGTCGGGACCATAAGAAAATTACAAATTATCCAGAGTTCGAATTATGAAAAGTATGTGAGAAAAACATGTTCAAATGAATACTATTACAAAGGAATTCATAATATTGTATTTTTCAAATTTATTTCAATTATTCTCATTAGAATATGACTTAATATTAAATTAAAAGATATAAATACATAAACTAATTAAGCGATTAGGAACAATTTCAAGTAAGAAGGAGGAGGGTGTCATTGATAGACAGACGCCGTATTAAAAAAAAGCGAATGTCAAATCATAAGATTATAGGTATACTAATTCAGTACAATTTTGACAAAAATGAAAGTTATCTCAAGGATCTGAAGTCCAGGTGAAATTAGGGGAAAATTAAATATTTGAATTCCCGTTACTTCGAATTAAACGAAGTCAAGAGAAAATAAGTTCGAATAAATGAAAGTTTTTAATGTTATTCTGCCATTCAAAGTTTTAAAACTTCAGGTTCAGTTCGAATTAAGTGAATGCTCGATTTATCCTATTTCGAAGTAACGAGAGCCGACTGTAATTCCCTTTCAATATAACTTAATTCATTTAATATGTTAAAGTATCATGAGATTTTTCAATAATTTAAAACGATACATCTTATGCTATTGTAGATATTTCATTTTGAACATATCGTTTTACTGTCCCCTACTCCAAAAACTTCAAAGTAATTTCGAAGGTGTAGATATTTTCTTTGTTTTGTCATCATACTAACGGAATCTAACGATAAAGAATTGCTAGAACAACATTTTGAAAAATGTGTAATATGAAATTTGTAATATGTCTACATACTAAGAGTTTGAAGACAAATATTTTTATGTAGTTGCTGTTTAATGAGCTTTGATAATATTGTACTTATTCAAATGTATCGGAGCATAGCCGATGTAACAATAAATAAATGTTTTATTTAATCCTTGATGATATTTTTTAAACACTGATGATATTTTTACGTACCTTTCTAGAAAATGTATCATATAATTTATTTATTCTACACATCAATGAACGTTTATTTTTCCTTCCACACAAAGTACTGTGTTCCAATAATTTTTCAATGCGTAGAGTAACAGATGAAGCTCAATCTTCTTAAAACATGCTAAATTTCTTAATCATTAACATTGGTATAGCTTTTCTTTTTTTTTAATAATATTGAACATAACATTTTCAACAGCAAGGAACTTTTCATTTACAAAGAGGATCATAATGCATTTATATAGATTGATTTTTTGCGAGTTATAATATTTTTCTAAGATTACTTGTTGTTATATATATACCCATATGAAGAGGAATCTCAAAGCGATACTTATACATTTTATTGACATATTAGCTAGGAACTTACTTATAGAAGAACGTGTAAATATCAATACATTCAATTGACAAAATTAAGTATAAAAGAAAGCGCATGTTCTCAAAAGATTCCGGCCATTTATCATTCTTTAGTTTTTTTTTTTCTATCCGTGAAGTGTTTTTTTGGTTGTGTTTATGAATGAATCAACGTGTATAGCATAGTTTGAAGTTCAACAATTACTGTTCAAAAATGAATGATTAGTTTGTCGCTAAAAGGCCAATCTTCCTGAGATATTGCGGCTAAGTTATCGATAAAAAAACCGACTGTAAACGATATTTAAAAATTATATAAAGATGGCCATGGCTTTCAGGACTTTCAGAGATGCAGGAGATCCCGGAAAATTACTATTCCTGTGGACAGAATTATCAGTAGAAAAACCTTTGTTAATCCGCATGACAATTCCGTTGCAATATACTGCGATTTACGGAATGAAAATATTGGTGGAATGAGTTTGTCTACCGTGTTATGATGCTGACGTGATACAGAACTTTATGGAAGAATAGGTGTTAAAAAATTTTCAGAGATAAAAAAAAAATACCGACGTACCCTACTGGCATTTTCCAAGGAACACAAAGTCTGGTCAAGGGAAAACTGGACAAAAGTTCTATTTTTCCATTAATTGAATTCAAAACATTTTTGGAAGTGATGGCAGACACAATGTCCGATGACCTAACAACAAAAGATATCAGTCGACCTACTCTATTCCTAGAATGAATCATGGCGGAGGACACATTATGCCGTGGGGAGTATTTTCTTCAAAAACTGTCGGTCCGTAATTTGAAATCCACAGCCAAGTGAATGATACAATGTATAAGGATATCTAGCATGACCATTTTCTGCCTTATTAGAGAAAAAAAATTGCTCGCAACTATTTTTCTTAACATTATAACGACATAAATAATGTATGCAAGCCTCGATAAGCAATGGTTTTCACACAAAAAATTTCGTTTTTGAAATGGTCAGCCCAAACACCAAAAATGAATCCAATAGAAAATCTTTGGAAAGAAGTTGGCAAAAGTCTGCGGAACTATAAATATTCCAACTCAGCCGAAATTTCTCCAAAATTGCAAGAAATGTAGAAAAAGCGTACCATAGTCGATCTTTAACCGTTGATTGTATGAATGTCACGTTGCTGTGCCGTAGTATTTATTATTAAAGCTAATAAAATAGTATACGATAAAATACTAATTGTAAATGTCGTTTATTACTGTAATTTTCTATTACAATACCACTTTTTTACAAACTTGTGAAGGTGGCCGTAAACTTTTGAGAGTGGCCGGAAACTTTTGAGAACATGCGTTTTCCTTTATACTTAATTTTTTCAATTAAATTTATTGAAATTTACATGTTCTTCTATAAGTAAGTTCATAACTATTATCTCAATAAAATGTACATGTATCACTTTGAGATTCCTCTTCATGTGGGTATACATACAAATTAAAGTTTGCTGGCCGGAAACTTTTTACCGCCACTGTATATAGTTTCATAGAAAAAACTTTGTGACAGTCAGGTAAAGGAGTGAGACAAATAGGATTATATAGACGTCATCTGAACGAAATCCTAAAAATGAAATCAATGATAAATACTTAAATTTAATTTTGTTTTCAAATTCTTAACTTTATAAAATGAAACATTTGATGGGGTGTATTTTTAAACTTATATATATGAAGTTATGATAAGTTTTATGTGCGTAGGTTTTATGTAAGCAAGTTTTATGTACATAATATTTACTACAAAGCCAGTATTTGCTATTTTTACGGTCATTTTTTTTCAGAATATCGTTATGGTAATTATTAGATTATTATAATTTTCGTTTCAGCGTTTACTGTACAATTTGAAAACAACTTGCTAAACAAAAGAAATATAATATATCTTAGTATAAAGTATTATACAAATGACATTACTCATTAAATAATAATTTTATGTACATCTTTACACGTAACTAAGATTTTTATACACTCCGGATAAGCATTTTCTTGTAAAAATATTCATTAAAGCTATGCCTATTAAAAGTAAAACTAAGTAGAAACATAAAAAAAATGACGGAACTTCTTAGTTTCATGTTCATATTGATAGACATAATGGAAACTTTTTTAACTCTAAAAATTCTCATGAATTATATTCGAAATAAAAAAAAACAGAAATAGATATTTCGATGACTTATAAAATATTATGTGTCATTTGTTATTTTTGAAGCATGTACAACATTCTTTTTGACAGAGAAAGATAACAGATATAAGAATAAACTAAGAAAAGAAATAAATAAAATTTTTGTGTTTATTGACTGTTCCATTTTTACAAAAATCGAGAAAGATACATAGTTATTTTCTGGAAACTGAAAGCTTTTCGTATTATACAAGAACATATGAAATTTATTTTTATTGTTGCAAAATTATTACAGTACTATATGATATATTTGAAATTGGATTGAAAATATGTCGGTATTTAAAATGTTTATTTTATTTTTTAGTGATTACATATTCGTAAAGTTAATTATCGAAATTTCATTTAAGACATATTAAAATTTATATAAAAAAATAGGAGCGAATGATTTTAAGTTTACAACAGCTTTTTAAACTTTGAAAACCGCTTTTACCAGGAAAAAAAGATTGCTAAATTTCTGATCCTGTTTATTAATGATTTTTTTATTTAAAAATAGGTTTTAAAGATCACTATTGATTATAAAAATATATTAACGAGAATGTCAGTGTAAAATAATAAAGTTTATGATCTTAACCACTCTTTGTTCTTTGCAGACAGTAAGAATTGCTTTAGAAGCTGTAGTAACTAAAGCAAAAGATATTAACATATAACAATTTAACCATATTTGGCTTGCACTTTGATCTTCCTTTAATGTATGTAAAGAGTTGCAAAATGTTATATTTCATTCATAATTGTGAAAAGATTTTAAGGTAAAAATTTTTGAATGATACCCAAATTTACATTAAGCTATATTCTTACTAAATTCTTTTTTGATTCTCCCTAAACTTGGCTGTAAGCACCATCACAGAATTATTTAAAATATATCCCTATTCACATCTAATTAGCTTGAATAATATATCATAATCGTGCTGCATACTAATGGATGTATTTTAGTGAGACTAATTTGAATAAACATACATCATTTCAAAACTGTATATAATAATTATATTACTTTTAAAATGTATCTGCTTGACATTCTTCTAGATGTTGTTCGCTATATGATTGTATTTGTTTTTAAGTTCTTTTTTGATACAATTCCGGAATTATCATGACTGCATCATTGGAAGATTTGCGTATTTATGCTTAAAATCTATAATTTCAAAAACCGTGCCAGTAACATACACCGAGATAATAAAGGCATTTTTAATACTATTTCCATACATTATTTGTATTGGAAATCTAGAGTTACTACTTTGTAACAAAAATTTTGAAATACTGACGATTAGTTTTTAATTTTGATTCGCAGTTGGAAGGCTGAATTATGCTTGGTTAAATTTAGCTTTGTGTTCAACTAAATATATTTGTCTTGCTGTATTATTCCCAAAAAGCCTTAATTTTACATTAATTACATATTTATAACGTACGAAAGGACGTTATTCCAGACCATTTATTGTTCAACGGTGATTAGTTAAATTATATATTTCAGTTTATATTAAACATTCATTAAACATCTCCTTTTGTAATTTATTATGAATTTTAAAGTCTTATTTCTTACGCAAATTATCGCCAAATTCAGTAATATTCTGTTGTTTGATCCCAGATACGAGTTTCGGAATCAATAATCAAATCAATTTTCCGGAAAATTTCGAAAATATTTCGGCTGTTTACCACCGAAATATTTCAAGACATATTTCCAACTTTTCGGCTTTTTTAAAGCCAAACGCTTTGAAATTGATTAATGTCTGCACTTTCATTCCCATAGAAATATATGGACCTGTAAAAACACGAAAATGATCCACCAATCGAATTTTCTTCAATGTGGAAATAACACAATATTTTAAACCTACCCGAAAGCAGCAAAATACTACATTTACTGAAAAATCGATCAAATTGTTTTTTAATCAAATTAATCTGAAACCAAAATAACCAAGTATCGTGTTTTTCCCGAATCGATGGCCAAGGCAATCATGAGGCCAGGAAAGAATAAAGTATTGATTTTATTCTTTCATATTATCCCTTTCATACTTAAACATTTCTCGAACTTTAACAGAGAAAATGGCGACTTAACTCAGTTCTTCGCATTTGTGGTCAGAACTAAACGCTCAGATTGCCGAGCCCATAAAACGACACGATGCTTAGATTCATTTTATACATTCATATGAGATCACTTACCACTGTTTTAGTGTCACAGTGTAGTGAAAATAATCTATATTTAAGGCATGGTAGAAAAAACTCTGTGGCTTTTTCCAAATATGCTTTGTTCGGTAAATCCACGACATTGGTTCTACTAAATGTTCATCAAAATAGATAAGGATTGGTTTAAATGGAGCCATGTATATATAAGTAAATAAACCTAGTCCCATAAACTTAAAGTTTATTTTCTGAATTTTTTAACGCCACGAGTACAGACCGTAAAATTGATTTCAGCCTTACGAATAAATGCCAAACCACAATGACACATAAGTCGTGAAACTTTCCAAAAAGAATCACGCCTGATTTCAAGCTATGTTATGCCGGAAAGATAACGGGACGCAATTTTCTTACACACACACACACACATATACAGTGAGCCAAAAAAGTATTTGCACGCAGACGATTTTTTTGAGTAAGTACTCATAGAAAGCAAATTTGATACTATTCCCTTAATTATTCATTTATTTTAAATAATAAGAAAAAAAGCTACCTATTTTACTTAAACAGTAATATTACACATTTAAAAAAATAAATTAATGTTTTCCCATACCTAGAAAGTATTTGCACACGAAGCATTGACTGTTAAAAAATTCATTCAATCTGAACATTATACTGTTGTTTAGTATATCAGTCCCGCAGTACATTAACCCCACACTTTAAAGTCACGTAATATATTAAGAGTAGTAGGAATTCTGGGGAGTTTTTGTTCTAATGGCACCGAAAACGTGTTAACTGTATGTTTCTACCTGTGAAAAGATTATATTTCTTAATAACTCTGGATTAAGTTATTGAGGAATAGGTAAAAAATTAAATCTAAACTTTTCTAGCGTTCGTTATGTAATTAAGAAGAAAAAAGAAACTGGTTTGACGATAAATAAGCCACAAACTGGGCGTCCAAGAAAGCTAAATACCAGGCAAAGGAGAGCCATCATAAAAGAATCTACAAAAAACCCTTTTCTAAGTGCTAGAGAATTAGGTGTTGATGTCGCTTCAACGTCGGGAACAATAGTTACACCACAATCAATTAGAAATATTCTTCAAGATGCAAATATTCAAGGTAGAGCCCCTCGAAAAAAAAACCATTTATTAATGAAACAAATAGGATGAAAAAACTTGAATTTTCAAAAGCTTATGTAAGCAAACCACTAGAGTTTTGGAAAACTGTTAATAATTCCGATGAAAGCAAGTTCAATGTTTTTGGCTCAGGTTGTAAGAAAACTGGTAGACTAAAGCCAAACAGTTCCATTCAAATTAAAACTTGAAACCAACTGTAACACATGCCGGTGGTCATGTAATGATTTGGGGATGCATGTCTTTTAACGGAGTTGGCAAAATGACCTTTATTGAAGGCAATATGAATGCTAAACAGTATATTAATATATTTCGAAATCCTTTATCTAATAGTGCTTTGAAATTAGAAATTCCTAATTCATATTATTTCCAACAGGATAACGATCTGAAACACACTGAATATATTACGATGTTATGGTTGCTTTTTAATGTAAAAAATAAATTGAAAACGCCACCGCAATCACCAGACCATAATCCGATTAAAAATTTATGGCATATTTTGTATTTGAAAATAAGGAAAAAGAAATTTTTTTAAGAAATCAGAACTTAAGTAAGCTCTTAGGGAAGAAGGGCTACAAATCAGCAGGGAAACATGTCACAGAAATTAATAGAATCAATGCCCAGACAATTACAAGCTGTAATTGAAGCAAAGGGCATGCATACTAAATATTAGCACTGTTTTTAACTTATAAATAATTCCTCTAGTTTTATTTTTATTGCTAGTGTGCAAATATTTTTTTGGCGGTACAAATGCTACTTCTTTATGTTTTCACATTTTAAATATAATTATTAAGTCAGATGTTAAATATGTTTATTTGTTTTGTAAAAGTGTTAGTATTTTTAATTCTTAGTTGCTTTTTATTTAATTATACATATGCTACAAGAAATTTACCTGGTGTGCAATTTTTTTTGCTCACTGTATATATACATTCTTACAATTTTAGCTTATTATTAATCACGCTTCACTTTTTTCCATGCTTGGCGAAATTATTTTACAAAAATTGTTGAACTTTTACAATGTTAGTTATCATACCAAGTATTTCATTACCATGTACATTTTCCATTTATCATTACATTTTCATTACTTATATATGTTTATTGTCATCATAAATAAGTAATATATCGGAAGAATGTTGAAAGTAATTTAGAAAATTTAAATTTTATTTAGCGTATTTAATAAAATTTAAGTTACACAATATTGATTTCAAACAGCATAAAAATTATATTTAGAGTAATTTTGTCTCTGAATTAATTAAATTATATTGCTTTAGTATTAAGGGAAATTGTAAAATATAGCAGTGTTGCATTTATAAAACTGATTCCAAAATCTTACTTAATGGCTTTTCTTAGTTTTAATCATTTGGAAAATATATGCACACAATATATTCATCGAATTTTTAAATTCGTGACAAGTGAACTAAGGCTAGAATGTTAAAAATTTTAAATCCTTAGTGAGAAAAAAAATGTAGACACGCTTCTGTTTCGTTAGGAATGATAATAAATAAATCGCAACAATAAATCGCAAATACACTTTTAATAAAAGTTATAATTGCTACATTACACAAAGGAAAGATTTAAGGAGTAATGAATAAATAATTGTTAACAGATATATGATAAAATTCGTAGATTTAGAAGATTAATCTTTACATAGTTGAAAAACTATCTGATAATAATCCGGAATTTATTTTCATTTTTTTAATTGTAAAATCAATTTAATAAATTTTGATTTCTCAAGTAAATGATTAGAGATATTACTAGTGATATGAAATTACAAAGAAATTGTGCAGAAAAAGGCAAATGTACTTTAAATTTTTTTTATTATTATTCAAATGTGGAGATAATTACAAAAGCTGTAACATGCATAGTCCATATGGATATATAATTTTTCTGCAATATATATATATATATATATATACCCGTAAGGCAAGGTGACGTCACTGCGACGTAGTTGTGAAGCCACATTGTGACTCTGTGACCATCGATTGTCGATGTGACGTCACGTGACGTCGATGTGAAGTCACATTGACCAAAATGTGAAGTCTTTATGGCCGTTTTAGAGCACGTTTGTGACGTCACATTGTGAAGTCACGGTGTGACAAATTTGTGAAAAATTTGTCATTTGTGACTACTTTGATGAAACTGACATTGTGACGAAACTGTGACATAAGCGACGATATTTAAATTACCAGAAACATGTTTTTTTAAAGTAAATAGCATGTTTTGAAGAATATGTGTAATTCTCTAAAAAATTTTAGGAAAGTCACATCTCAGTCACAATGTGACGTCACTGAGTGGTGGCATTATGGTCACAGATGTGATGTGACCATGCATGCTATGAGGCTATATATATATATATGTATGTGTGTGTGTGTGTATTTAATTATATCTTGCGTTAGAATAAAAGGGAGGAATATATTTCACTATGTATGCAGAAACAAAGCTAAAACAAATTCATAAAAACAGTATAAAAAATTGATATCCACGGTTATGTATAACAAGAGCAAAGTGAAATTTCCATTAAAAAAAATTCATAATCTGCATTGCACAAAAAAGTGCATATTCTGTATTGCACACAAAAAATTCACTATTTCAATTATGTTTAAAATTGCAAATACACCACCAGTTCCGCTACGCATTGTGATTTTCAAAAGATTCTTTGTTTGCAGAAATATAAGAAAATTATCTATTTTTTTCTTTTCACACAAAGGAGGATCGAACTCGGAAATTGGAGTTAACATGTTGAGCGCGTTACCTATGTTAAAAAAAGTATTTTGCCTGCAAATGAATTTAACCCCTTTGCGATGAGAGCTTTTTACGAAATTTTTAATTGCTTTGTCTCCAGTTTTTAAAACAGAAAGTTGTGCCTTATTAAATCGAGAAAATTCTCCAATTAAATAAGGTAAAATTTACAATAAAATTTTACTGGTGAAGAAAAGAAGGATTTCTTAAGTTATTTTGCGGCACGTATGCGTGTTGCTCGTCCCCAAGTGGTTAAATGTGGATAATTGCTAGTTACGTAGATTCTAATGTGCGGTGATATTTTTATATGGGGATGATGCATTTATCCATGTTTTTGTATTTAACTTATTACTAGAGATTTTTTATATTTATTGAATAGTTATAATAAATCATTATTATAAAATAAGTGTAGTGTTTTTCGCAACGAATTGTTACAATATCGTCCAATTACTTAATTGTTAATAAAATATATTTTTTAAAGAAAATTTACCAATTTTATATAATAGTTAGCATTTTAACCCTATAGTATATATGAAAGGGGAGGACTAATACACGTATTTTAAAATTTATTCGTATTAATCTAATTCATTATATTCATTTTTTTATGAAAACGCATTTCTTAAATGTTCTATTTTCACATGAAAATTTTCCGATCCGACCGATTTTGAAAAACGCAGCAAATTTTTAGCTCTTTTTTCTTAAGCTTATATGTCAAAAGTAAATCTCAAACATGTAGTTTTATATATCGTTGATTTTGGTGGAAGTGTACCATCGTTGAAATCTCTCCATCCATTAATCTGGAAATTTAACACCGATTTTAAAAAACACAGATTTTTATTAACAATTAACTAGACAATAAAAGGAGGGAACGATACAAGTACTCTGTTGGGGGGGGGGTGTTTTTTTTATAAATCCACCGCTTACATTACTTTTTAGTTCCGTTCCTTTTATGCTCATTTGTTAAAAAATTATCTAAGTCATGTGGTTAAGTCTGTTGGTAAATTTAGATGATATAACCAACTCTGAAATCCATATTATGAAATATAATGCGATCATGTTTTTTTCTCCAATTTCGAAAAACAAGAATTTTTCTCTTTTCAAGTACTTTATAGTAATTAAACACAAAGCAAATAGAGAACAAATATTTTTTTCATTTAAGATGGAATTTAACCGCCTCCTTTTTGTAAATCTTTTACGGAAGAAAACTGCAAAATGAGAACATACAGATTTCTTGTGCCTAACAAATGCACAAATTTTATAATCGTAGAATGTGTACTTTTTTATGCAAATAAAGTGCAGAAATTTTGGGAAAAAACATTGAAAAAGTACCCTTGCGTACGTTTGGGAAATTAATATCTGTCAAACAAAATATAACTTCATAAAATGTAGGAGACATTGTTATAATAGATTACTGCATACTGGAAAATCTTATTAAATATTAACTCTGACTTAATGCAAATATATATTTACAGGTATTTGAAAAAATATACAGATTTTGTTAGGTTATATTTATATACTAATTAATTATCCCAAAACTGCAAAATGTATTAACATAATAAAACAAATAGAAAATATCAGTTTATATATATATATACTGTGGTGGTTTCTCGTAAACCCCTGTCATATTTTATTTTAATTTAATTGTATCAGCTATTTTATTTCCATCATTCATTTTTTCATTAATGTTCTCATTTTAAATATTATTTCGATTTCGTCTCTTTTGATGCCTTCTCCTGTAAATATTTCTTCCGTACGTAGCTTTTCGAATATTCTAAAACGGTAAAATGTTTTTCGAATTCATTCCTTCCGGTTTAAAATGCTTCTAGAAGGTTCTCCAAGGTTCTCTGAGGCGGTTACTTCCGTTAAATTAAGCCCTCCCCTTGGCCTATAAAATTAAATTCTACTGATGACGTGATTTAAGCAGTTAAATTCCTGGCCACCTTTTTGGCTTTGCTTCTTTAGAAGTACTATCATATTTATGCTATTAAATTCATATTTCCCTATGTATTTGTACGTAGCTTGGCTTTTCTCTCTCGCTTCGCCCATTCTAACTTTGCCAACTTGGCGTGTTGCGATATTACAGCAACCCTTTCTCTTTGCACTGCCCTCGGAGACGACCGGTTGTCAGTTGATTTCTGGGAGTGAGTAAGGCACCTCTGCCGCTCCGGCCTGTTCCTTCTGGTGGCTTGTCGGCCGTTGTAAACTCGAATAAGCTGAGCAGAATATAATGGAATTATTTGTGGTTCTTTGTAGTATCGGTGGCGTTGTCCGGTATTATTTTAACTACGATTCTTCTAATTCTTCTTTTCCATTTTATATTCTTACGAAGATTATTTTCTTGAAAGCTTTATGAAGAAAAAAAAATATATTATCCTCGCAAAAAAAGAAGTTTCGATTTTGAAGATTGTTTAAAAAAAAAAAATGTAATTCTCATCTTAACGGCATCCCCAAAAGAAGAGAGAGTGCTCTTCAGAATTAAATGTTCTGTTATGATTCAAAATGTCACAAATGTTTGTTTGATCTATAATGTCAAGATAGATCGCATTTATCAAGTGATTCATAAAGAAAATTATTATTATAAAACAAACAACCATATTTCTTCATTTTCTTTTCATAAAAAATAAAATAATTAAATAAAGTTTGTTCTTCAAATTTTAATGTCGTCTCAAGTGAATTATTCTTCATGTTGTCTCAATCATCGATCTTCAAGTTTCAGGTAACATCTTCCTGTTTTATTTTGTTTTCTCTCTAGTTTTTGATTTAATATTATTATAAAAAATCTTAGAGAAGTATAATCAAGATATTTTTTTGTCATGTCTTTATGGGTATTTTGCTGGCCCGCATTCAACACAATGTATTTACTCCCACTATAATTTTTGGCCTCCTAGATGGAACGAAACAGAAAAGCGTTTGCATCCTTTTACCAAACACAACAGTTTAATCTTCTTTGGTGCCGTGTTTCCTTGTGAACCAATAATCTTCTTTTGGCACCATGTACCCCTTTGAATCAATTAATATTCTTCTAGACATGACAATTATTCAATGATATTATGTTTTGTTTATCTAAATATGTTTAAAAGAAAAGTAAATTACGTTTTCAATATCTGTGTTCTTCATACAGTGATCAATATTTTATGATTATTCTTTATTGAAAGAGGGGTAATAAATGATTATATAATATATTTTGATTTTTGCTAAAATAATTTTTGAGAACAGAAGATTCTATATGTTATTTAATAAAGAAGGTGTGTCATAGTACATGAATAATATAATTTGATGATTTTTTTGTCTTGATATATTTTATAACTGATATCATATAATATTTAACGAAAGTGCTGGTCAAAATAACTGATTATTTTAGTATAAATTGTTCTCTTCTTTTCATAAATATAAGAACATATGTATTGGGAGATATGATAAAAAAAAAAAAAAAAAAAAAAAAATTGGGTCGTATATTCTTGATTCCATGCTAGGAGAGATATGTTGGCATTTTTCTTCTTTTCGTCATACATTTTTTTTAACATATAAAAATGGTGCATAACGTAAATGAAATTCGTCATTATTTTAGATAATGTGTCAATTTATGTATTTTTTATTATGTGACCAGTCTATAACCAAAGTTAACCTGTCATTTATTGAGCATTTACTTTAATTATCTCATCATGCCTCCTAAATCAAAGTTAAACATTGCAATACAGCCTTTTGATGGCAATCCACAGACTGTAGAATTTTTTTTGATCAATTATCTGATCTACAAGAATTAAATAATTTTTCTGACAAAGAACTTTTTGTTCTTTTCAAATCAAAACTTGAAGGTAGTGCTTTACTCTTTTTCCTTGAAGCGCAGTCTCAGTTCAAGAATACTAATTTCCAAGCCATTCGTAAAGCTTTTATAGACTATTTTTTACCCTCAAAAAAAGCTATTTCTCTCAAATCCTTGCAAAATTTAAAGTTAGATTCAAATGAATCAGTCAAAAATTTTGCATTTCGTCTCGATAAGCAGCTTCGCCTTGCATATCCCAAATTGGATCCTGCTGCTCTAAATTCACTAAAATTCACTCATTTTCTTGAGGCTTTGCCTAAACAAATCAAGAGAAAGATTTTAGAAGAAAATATTTTCTCATTTGATTTAGCTCTTGAACGAGCAAATTTTCTTCAAGATATATATGATTCACCTCCTCGAAAATCTCATGAGAATTATGATCAAGTTTATTGTTTAAATAGTGAAAAAGTTCATGATAATTCTATGGCTTCTATTAATGTGCTCCATAAGACTCCTATAAAACATACGAAGGATAAAATTTATGTCAATTCTCAAACTACCTTCTCACCATCTGAAACTCAAAATGAAAATTCTCATACTTATCGTAACCTAAAAAGAAAAGCTAGAACGTATTCACCTTCTCCAAATAGACAAGATGTTGCAGATAAACATAAAAATAATTTTCGTCAACAAAAATCGTATCGAAAACGTCCTTTTTATCAACCCACCTTCGACAAATTTTCTCACAAAAAAAATTCTGCATCCTTTTATCACAAACAAAACGTTATGCAATGTGCATTTTGTGGAAAATTCAATCATCGCATGGACACATGCTACAGATTTAAAAATCTTCTCAATTCTTCTAATCAAAATTCTTCATCTCAATTCTCGTCTAATTCTCACAGAAAGAAAAACTACACCTCTTCTTCTGAAAATAAAAATAATGTCTATAATTTAAACAAATAGGGGAGACTGGTTCTACTGACCGCCTTCTCTCCCATAATTTTCATTCAGGGTCAGTACTCTGTAGTGACAAAAACAAGCGTCAATTTGACAAAAGCTGTTCAATCAACTTAGTATCAACCACTGCTGTACAGACATCCCCTATACTACCTAAACTTAATAAATCTTCATGTTCTTATAATTCTGTGACATCCAAACAAGCTTTTGAAATTGATGATGGTGTACAAGAAAGACACGTCATCTGCAGTTCCTTTGATAACTCGTATTCACTACCATGCATCTATATAAATATACAACATAATGAAATTTCAACTCTAATTGATACTGGCTCAAGTTTGTCCCTTTTGGATCAAGAATGCTTTAATAGCATTAAATCCAGAATTCACTACAAATTCTTATCCAGAAATGTTTCAGTTTCAACTATAAATTCTACAGTTTTTTTCAAAGGATGCATTGAAATCGCATTTAAAATTGACAAGTATTTTTTCCATCATGTCTTTTATCTTACACATATGAAAAATGTCTACTTTCAAGCCATACTTGGGTTTGAATTTATCAATAAGCATTCCATAACCATATCTCCAACTTTTAAGTCTATCTTAATTAAAGATAAACACATCCCTTTTCACAGTCAAAATAAATCCCCTACTTGCTATTATATGAATTCTGAGTATACTTCTGATAATATAAATGTGCCAGACTCTTTTGATTCACACAAAATGCCTTGTTATGAAAGTTCTATATCAAATACTCTAAGTAATGGTACTTATATTAATAATGTATACGGAAATTCTGATGACAACAATGTACAATTAGTCAATAATTATGCAACCTACCCTTACAATTATAATTTTCGAAATAGTGATTTATTTATAAATAATGGTGCTAATACTGCTATGAATTATCTTAATCCCTATATTGATGGTAATTTTACTTATTTTCCTAACTATTTTCCAAATGATTATGGTAATGTTGTGAACTATTTATCATTATATTAACTATTTATTATTTATTATTTATTAATAATAATATGCCTGACAAAAATTTCACATCTGAAAGTGCTAATGATATTAGTTATATTGGTGAAAAGCATACTAATTTGAATGTTGGTAATAAAATTTTGGTGAATTCCAACATGGTACAAACACTTAACAGAGAATTAATCCCTCCTAATTCTTTTGTTTATTTACATGTCAAGTACTTGAATTCTCCATCTGAATATTTTATTTTTAAGCCTGCTTTAAAAAAATAAGGTCTTGTTTTGCATGAATCACTGCATTCTAACTCTTCAATTCAAAATAATTTATTTTTGGTTGTATGTCAGAATATATCAAAGCTGGACATTCATTTAAGTAAAAATTCAATTATTGGCGAATGCATTAATGTTGATGAGAACGATATTGAGAAATATTCCTTTGATTTAGATTTTGAAAATGAATATTGTAACTTAATTTTACCAACTGAAGAAGTTAAGAGAAAACGTGTTCAAGAACTGTCTCCAAATGATTTTGACCTAAAACACTTACCTCCTCATGAAAGAGACTCTTTAACAAAATTATTGTGCAGTAAAGCTCTAGCTTTTTCCAAATCTCTGGACACTTTAGGTCATACCGACCTGGTTAATCCTCAATTTTCAATGTTAAATTCTCACCCAGTGAAAAAACTACCTTTTCCTGTGCCACAGGCACTCGAGCAAGAAGCTCTTGACCAAATTAATCAAATGCTAAATGCTGGTATTATAGAAAGATCAAATTCATCTTGGGCGTGTCCTATGCTTCTCGTTAAAAAGAAGAGAACTGATATGTCGAAGCCTCAAAAATATCGTTTGGCGTTGGACTTAAGATTGCTAAATTCTATTATTATCCCATATTCATATCCTCTTCCAAGAATTCAAAATCTATTAGTACAATTATCAAAATTTAAGTATTATACTACTCTTGACTTGCCGTCTGCATACTGGCAGATTGCACTACCTAAAGAAATGCAAGATAAGCTCAGTTTTACTACTCCATGGGGAATTTTTACCTATCTTCGTCTCGTTTTTGGCTTGAAGACAGCTGCGAGCACTTTTCAACAATTAATTGATTTAGTTATTCAATTATCTGAAACTGATTCGTGTTATGCGTACCAAGATGACATTGTGGTTGGCGCTAATTCCTTTGAAGAGATGGTCACGAAACTCACAAAGCTCTTACACACTTTTATTGCAAACAACATCACTCTTTCTTTTGAAAAATGTTGATTTATGAAAACTAGTATTAACTTTTTAGGCTTCCAACTCACAGATCATAAAATTCTTCCTATTACAAGTAATACTATAAAAATCACTTCCTTCCCAAAGCCTAAAACCAAGAGGCAGACAAAAGGTTTCATTGGACTATGTTCATTTTATAGATCAATTATACCTAATTTTTCTAAATTGATTTCTCCTCTCATTGAGGTTACCAAACCTAAAAATAAGTTTTGTTGGAAATCTGAACAAGAAAATGCATTTAATAAATTGCAAGAAATTTTCTTTCAAAAACCTATGCTAAATCTTCCAAATTGGGATGAGACTTTTTATGTTAATACTGATGCATCAAAGACAGCAATCTCAGCTGTTCTTATGCAAAAATTTGACGGTGAACTTCGACCCATTTCGTATTATTCCAAAACTTTATCTCAGTCTGAAAAACAATATCCAGCCATCAAATTGGAACTTTATGCCATTTACAAAGGTATAACGGCTTTTAAATACTACATTTTTGGTCGACCCTTCATTCTTTTTTCGGATGCCAAACCCCTCAATAATTACAAAAAAAACAACATCACCAGCCGACATTACTACGCGGTGGATGTTAGAACTGTCGGAATACTCGTACACATTCCAACATGTACCGGGCAAAGAAAATGTGTTAGCAGATTTTCTGAGTCGAACACCTCACATTCCTACTGAAGATCTCCATACTAATCCAGATCTTATTTCTACGCAAGAACCCTACCAATTATTGATAATCAAAATGATTTACATAATGAAATTGCTCACTTTCCATGTGGTTTAATTGGCAAAACGCACCACACCTGTTATCTTCAAAGTGACTCTCCACCTCCAAATAATGTTAATAATGAAGACCCATTACTAGAAATTTTTGATCAAACCATCTTTTCTGAACAACAAAAAGACCCAAAAATTAAGAAAATTTATGAAGATCTTAAAACTAACAAAAAATCTAAAAGTTAAAATGGCTATTATATTAATCCAAATAATGATTTACTTTGCTACAATGGACATTTTTCTTCAGAAGATATTGAACTACATAAAGCTGTTTTACCTTCGTCCCTTAGAGCAAAAGCCTTAAGGATTGCTCATGTTACTCATACTGGAATTCATAAAACTATTGTTAATTTAAAGAAAAGATTTACCTGGAAAACCCTTGTTTCTGGTGCCATTAATTATGTCAACTCTTGTGAAATTCGTTTAGTAAACAAAAATCATAAAAAAAATACTGCTCCATATTTACCTGCACCATTGCCTACAGCTCCCAATCAAAATGTTTCGATGGATTTACTTGGCCCATTGAGAAATCGCCAATATGTCATGACCGTTATTGATCATTTTTCTCGTCATTTAGAATTATATGCCTTGAATAACATTAGCGCTGAATCTGTTACCAAAGCTCTATTACATTACATTTCTACTCATGGAAAGCCCGAATTAACACTTACTATCATGGCTCTCAGTTCACTAGTGATATGTTTTCTTATTTCAATAAAAAGCTCGGCATAAAGTTGGAACACAGTTCTGTAGCCCATCCCCAGGCTAACGGATTAAGTGAGCGACGTAATACTCAAATAAAATCGTCTGTGAATACAATGGCTTCCCAAGGATTTGATGTACCAACTGCTCTAAAAATTCACCAACCCATATACAACGCTACGCCTCATCCAGCTACAAAATTCACTCCAAATCTTCTTCATTTTGGAAGAGAGGTAAATGACATTTATGCTAATTACAAAACTCAAGCTTCCTGGAAAATTCTCAACACTGCTTATGAAATTCACAAATTAATGGATGTTATTGAGAAAATATACTATCAAGCTTACAAAAATAACGAATCTTCTAGACAAAAAGTGTACCAGAAATCAAGAGAAAAATTAAAATTTGCCAACATCAATGTTAATGCTATTGTTTATGTAAAATTTCCCAGTGTGTTTAACAAAAAAGTACAAGGCCCCTACATGGTGAAGAAAATAATTTCTCCTGTACTTATTCAAATTCAAGATTACAATAATAGTCAAGCATCACCAATGTTGATTCACACTAACAGAATCTTGAAACTTCAAAAAAGAAATGAAGCATTGCAGTATCCTTCAGTTTCTTCTAAAGATGCATCACATGATCAAACAGCTGTTGATAGTGCATCTTCTGCTCTTGTGAGACAACATTTTCCTACTCAAGTTTCTAAGCATGATTCTGCTTGTAACACATTTCCTAAATTCCCACTTCTTCTAAGTGCCAACAAACATCTTCATATTCGTGTAAATCGGTACATTCACAGGCTCCTGCTGATAAAACTCCCACTGCTGTTAGAAACAAGTCTACTCAGTGCAAAAATTATGATCTTCGCCCTCGCACACATAAAATGTATAAAAAAATAAACTAATCTTCATTTCTTTTTTTCAGGATGACTCTTACTTTGTAACAGATTCAGTCAATACTAGTTCGACTGGATAGTCGAGTACGAAGAGTGACTATATAATTTTTTTTTATTTCTTCTACCAAGCTGCAGGCAGCTATTATATTTTTTTTTCTTTATTTAAGTCATCTTCTCCTTGATGCAATGGAATTGTCATCCTGCAAAAGTATGTAAATTTTTAATTATTCACTGTATTTTCTTCTAAACCATAATTATTGTAATATGTATATATACTCTCAAATATGCCATATACTGGTACTTCTAACCTTACAAAACCTTTAATTTCAATAGTTGGAGCTAAATTGAGAAAGAATTTGTCTTTTATATACTTGTTGAAATATTGTGTCATTATTTGAATTATTTTGACAAATATTTATTCTACAAAATAAAAGTAAATTGTTAATGGTGTAAGGTAAACATGAGTACTCATGACATCAATTTCCCTATTGTGACTTATATAGTAATTTTTACAATGCATGCATGCTCTAACATTTAACCTCTTTTAACATGTAAAAAAAAAAAATGAATGATAAAGTATGCATACTAATACTTCTACTTTTATTTTTGACCTATAAAAAAAATGAATGATTCAGAATAAGTGTTTTTTTTTGTATGTCTCTAAGTATTTGAAAGTTCATAAAGATGAAAACAAAAAAAGGATTTTTGTTTATACTATAATCATACTTTGGATCCAAAGATATTTGTTTGAGTCATTATGTATTTATATAAAACAAATACTTGTTATCTGACAAATAAAACATGATCACATGTTTTTTTTAAAAAAATGTTTGAATGTTGGAATTAAACATATTCAAGATATTTGATATAAATTTTTGACATAATAGATTGTTGTTTGTATATTGACATTATTAAAGTCATATGGTAGATAGATATATTCATGTAAGTTCCTTTTATCAGAGTTTAAATATCCTCTCTTTATTTTATTTACTTTGAATGTAGTATTAAAAGTATTTTTGAAATTATTGTGAATTTATGTTGAAGTTGTTCAAGAATATCCTTTTATGAGAGTATACATATTCTCTCTTTGAAATTTGTTTATATTTACTTTGAAGGTATTTTTATTGAAGAATAACATTGTCCTTTTTTCTAAGAGTTTAAATATGCCTTTTTTTTTTGGAATTTGTTAATTTTTACTTTGAAAGTGTTGTTGTTGAATGACACTAAAATTATTCAATTAAGATTAGTTAAAATCTTAAAAAGGTACTATATGTAGATGTATATATATATTTTTATGAGAGCCTAAATATTCTCTCTTGACTATTTGTGTATCCTTTTTTCAAATTGTTATTATGAAAAATTCTCAACTTAGAAATTCATTGAATTTAATGATTGTCAACATGTGTCATTTGAATCCATTTACTTGTGTGTACAGTTATAGTGTGGTTCATGTTGATGTCAACTCAATATGTATACATGTTGTTGTTTTTATACTCAATTATTTTTACATATGCTAAAATTTAATTATTATATTACATTTGCACAGCTTAACAAGAGACTGCTAATAGTTAAAGACTGTCATTTCTGCAAATATATAGACTGTAATAAAATTTTTTTTGATACATGATAGCTACTTCTGGAAGAAACTTAGTTATTGTATACCTTTTATTTTAATATTTGCTATCTTTTTTATGTACGAGCATAAGAACTGCTACTATGATAGTAATTTTTTATTATTATTTAATATCATGTAAAGCAATTATTGATGTTCATAAAATTTTCACTAGTTCATTTATTTTGTATGATTATTTTATATTCTGGTACATATTTTATAAAATATTGTCTCGATGAAAAAAATTATTGAATTTTTGTCATCTCTCCAATATTTACTTTTGGGGAGGCCGGGGTAAATATGTGATGGTTTCTCGCAAACCCCTGCCATATTTTATTTTAATTTAATTGTATCAGCTATTTTATTTGCCATCATTCATTTTTTCATTAATGTTCTCATTTTAAATATTATTTCGATTTCGTCTCTTTTGATGCCTTCTCCTGTAAATATTTCTTCCGTACGTAGCTTTTCGAATATTCTAAAACGGTAAAATGTTTTTCGAATTCATTCCTTCCGGTTTAAAATGCTTCTAGAAGGTTCTCCAAGGTTCTCTGAGGCGGTTACTTCCGTTAAATTAAGCCCTCCCCTTGGCCTATGAAATTAAATTCTACTGATGACTTGATTTAAGCAGTTAAATTCCTGGCCACCTTTTTGGCTTTGCTTCTTTAGAAGTACTATCATATTTATGCTAGTAAATTCATATTTCCCTATGTATTTGTACGTAGCTTGGCTTTTCTCTCTCGCTTCGCCCATTCTAACTTTGCCAACAAAAAAAGAAGTTTCGATTTTTGAAGATTGTTTAAAAAAAAGAAAATGTAATTATCATCTTTACGGCATCCCCAAAAGAAGAGAGAGTGCTCTTCAGATTTAAATGTTCTTTCATGATTCAAGATGTCACAAATGTTTGTTTGATCTATAATGTCAAGATAGATCGCATTTATCAAGTGATTCATAAAAAAAATTATTATTATAAAACAAACAACCATATTTCTTCATTTTCTTTTCATAAAAAATAAAATAATTAAATAAAGTTTGTTCTTCAAATTTTAATGTCGTCTCAAGTGAATTATTCTTCATGTTGTCTCAATCATCGATCTTCAAGTTTCAGGTAACATCTTCTTGTTTTATTTTGTTTTCTCTCTAGTTTTTGATTTAATATTATTATAAAAAATCTTAGAGAAGTATAATCAAGATATTTTTTGTCATGTCTTTATGGGTATTTTGCTGGCCCGCATTCAACACAATGTATTTACTCCCACTATAATTTTTGGCCTCCTAGATGGAACGAAACAGAAAAGCGTTTCCATCCTTTTACCAAACACAACATATACAGGGTGCAATATGTTATTAATCACCGATCTTTAATTTCTCAACCGCTGGTCGTAGACATATAGTTCCAGTTACAAAAATATTTTAAATATGGTAAATATTCATGTTGTGGCTCTATTGAAAGTAAAATATCAATTTTATAAAAAAAAAATACGAATATTAACTTTTTAAACAGTTCCTCGGTTCCTATAGTTATATTCCATATCATAACAGATATAATATAAAAAGTTTGGCTTCGACAAACATTGACAAAGTTTGTTAAATTTCAAAGGTTGTGATTTTTGAGCACGATTTTGTCATTCATTCAGGGATCAGTTAAAAAATGAATTAAAATAATTCGCGATCGAAATCAGGGTGAATTTTTACGGCGAAACCTCTTTTAGCCGTTAAGATAGTTATTTCACCAAAGATAGTTATTTCATCTAAAAATTTGAAATGACGCTTAGGGGTCGTATACAGAGCGAATAATGACCTATTGAAATTAAACTGGAAAATAAATTCAAATTTAAAATCATATCAAAAAAAGGTCTGCTATAAAAAACGTTTGCATCAAATACTGAAATCCACTAGTGATACTGCACAAAGTGTTGCTCATTGGGGGTAATACACAATTGAATGTGTAACAGTACTAAGTCCTGAACAATTATTAGAATAGAAGGTTTAACCGTGAAACAATAAGGATAATGCGCTGATTCGCATCAACTACAGAAGTAGGGTCAGGCGTGTATGTGCAGTGTTGCCAGGGAGCTACTTTTCTAAAATTCAAATTTCTTGACTGGCACCACTTTTTTGAAAAGGTAAAATTCTCTTTGTTTTCACCTTAAATGATGCAGCATTAAGTAATTCGCATTTTACCATTTCAAAAAAAGTGGTGCCAGACATGAATCTGAATTTTAAAAAAGTAGCCCATCTGGCAACACTGTGTATGTGTGCAGTAACCCTCCGAGGGTTATGACGTGTCTTATTGTACCCCTTGTGTAGAAGTCTGTGGTAGTCCGAATAAAACAATAGCCACTCTACTGGATTCAGGTATTTGGTTCATTCATTTTTTTATAGTAGACCGGTTTCTTACATAATATTAAATTGGTATTTATTTTTCTGTTTAATTTTAATATTTCATTTTTCGCTCGTTTTATGAGCCCTAAAAGTCAAATAAAATTCTTAGATGAAATTGTTACCTCTAGTGATACTCCAATTTGGCGATATCGGCTAATGGTAGTTTCGGCGTATAAAAGACACTGGAATCAGATTTAGATTTCAATTTAATTTTTTTATGATCAGCGAATTAATGACAAAATCATATCCATAAAATTTAAACTTTGTCATTTTTTGTCGTAGAGATGCTAAATATTTTGTGTTATATCAGTTATGATCTGTATAAACTTTTAATATACATAGCTATAATTACCGGGAGACCGTATAAAAAGTTAGATTTCTTATTTTTTATTTTTAATTGATTTTTCATTTTATACAAAACCACAACATGAATATTAACCTCGTTTGAAACGTTTTTTATCTGGAACTATACATCTACGGCCTACGGTTGAGAAAATAAATGTCGGCGATAAATAACACGAGGAGGAACCCGTCGAATTTCGACGATAGAAAATTTTTAAGAAGGAGCTGTTTCATTGATTTATAATAAAGCTACAAAATTAGCTACAGTAAAAAATGCATCTTATATTGGTCAGTCTAACTCTAAAAAAAAGTTAAGCTAAAAAAAAAAATACCATTTCTATAAAACTCAGTTGTCTAAATTATTAAAATTAAACTTTATTCGCATATGTAATCAATAAAATATAATAAAGAACAGTTACGATAAAGTTATCTATATTCTTTGGAAAGTAAGTTTGCAATAAACTAAAAAACATTTAATTGATTAATAAAAAAGAAATAGAAAGCCGGAATTCACCTGATTTGATAACAGACGATTTTCGTAAAAGAATATTATAATTTTCTGTTTTTCTTTTTTGTTTTTTTTTTTTTAATTTTAAGAGAAAATGGCATATTTTTGTTGCCACGATTAGAAAATTCGTATTAAAACTACAAAAAAAAATAATATTTCAAAAATAAATTGTGATACAGCTTTCAAACAAATTGTATTTAAAAGTACATTTTTTTTCTAAAGGACGGTGTAAAAGTTGAAAATATGTTATGTGTAGAAGTATAAAATTGGCAGTAGCGAAAATTGCAAAACCGAAATTGCATGGGAAAGTGTTGCCATTCGCAAAATGACTTATGCGTTACGCACAGATACGTTTGGCCTTTATGATATAGATATTGCCCCATGTACGTAAACTTATCTTTCTATTCATAAATTTTGAATATAGTTATATCCATTACTCATCGTTTCTGTAACTTTCACTGATAAGTAAATGCAAATTAGTTGAATAAATTATCTGCGTGATAAAACTACATACGTGTATATCCGTAATGGAAATAATCTTGTTTTAATAATGGATGTCACATTTATTATGATTTCACGTTATTTAGGCCATTCTATACGTATTTTATGGAAATGCTTTCCATTAGCTAACATTCAGCTATTTTATTCAAGCAAAAATAATTTCTGAGATCTATTTTACTCGTTTATTGAAAGCTAATAAAATTGCTAAAGCTCAGATTAAATAACGGAAATAGAAAATTTCCTGTCCTTTTCCTGTATTATGCTATAATGTAAAACAACGTTACATAAAATCTGGATATCTAATGTAGCATGTTTGTTTTATTTAGGTATAAATATCAAATAAGACTTACAAATATTTACCAGACTGTTAATTTAAAAATATATTCTTTTTGTATCAAATTTAATCCTTATATTTTCCGTTCGAGATATTCTTCAAAATTTTCAGACGTTGAAAAATATCAAAATGTACGAGTATAATGCATGTGAAATATGTATACATTTACAACATTTACTTGTAAGTTATTTGATAAGTATTGTCAGAGGTTAGAGGATGTTGTCAGAGGATGAGCGATTATTATTTAAAACTATTCTTCTGTGACATTATTCTTTTATTTGCTAATGTATTCTGTGTACTGTACGCTTTAAAATAGCATTCCTTTCTTATCTGGAGTCTTAATCGGAGTAGTGGATTGACATAGTTCTGGTTGAAAAAAAAATTAGCATACAATAGGTAACCTTTCGCTTGTCAGCCAAAGTTCATTGGTAAGACAAGTAAACAGTATCTGAAGAGAATGATATTTCTTGAAAGAGTGATATTCTTTAAGGGGACGAAATCTGTGCGGAAAAATCTATGAATCCCGTTTTCTGGTGGAACGCGGGGGGGGGGGGTTGAGAGCTGACAGTTTAGATTTACGTTAAGAGTGAAGAGGTGGGTGCTTCTAGAGGAAAAATCTGGTCCAGAAAAGCGTGCGCTGTGCAAGACTCCAAGAGGATGGATCCTGGGAGAGATTAGAAAGAATCTTTGAATTTATTAACGTGCATAACAGAGGTATAGAATAGCTTAACAGTGCACAGAACGTATTTTCTGTATTTAATTTAATGTTGAATTGGAACATCTATAACAGAGTTCCTAGTTATAAATATTATAAATAATGTGTAAATAAATTGTTCATTAAGTTTAATTAAAAGAGTTAGACTTCGTCACTATGTGTCGTCGCTGTATATCGCCTCATAAGTGTCCGATATATGTAATTATATTGGTGGTGGCAGCATACAAAATTTAAGAATTATTTTTCAAAGTTTTGTGGACTTAGAGGAGAATCAGATAAATATTTTATCAAATATTATTTTTTAACACATGTGATCTTTATAACAAAAGGAATGATATATTTTTGTGAAAAATGTTCTTTTAATGATATTAAGAACAATTTTTGAGCAAAATATTTTAATATCAGTCTCAAAATGTAATTGATAAATGAAAAATTCTTTGATTGCATGTAAAATTGTTTCTAAATTTTCTGAGCACTGTATAAAGTTATATTCATATACAGTCGGCTCTCGTTAATTCGAAATCGGATAAATCGAACCTTCGCTTAATTCGAACTAATCATGAAGTCCCGAAATTTTCATTAGCACATTAACATTAAAAATTTTCATTTATTCGAACTCACTTTCTCTTGACTTCGTTTAATTCAAACTAACCAGATTCAGATTATTCATTTTTTGTTATTTCCTCCCGCAATTCAAATCCTTGAAATAACTTTCTTTCTTTAATTATCATCAGAATTGTTCTGAACAACTTTACATATAGTACCATGCATTTGATACCCGCTTTCTTTAGTGCTCAATCTGTCCATCAATGACACCTCCACAAAATCTTCGATTGTGCTTGTTTCTAATCCATCAATTATTTTATGTATTTATATTTTTAAATTTAATATTCAGACATAATCTAATGGTAAAAGCAGAACTTGTGTACAAAATATGTTATAACATTAATTTATTTCTAATTGTACACCTTCAAACATGTTTTTCTCACATACTTTACCTAATTCGAACTTTGGATATTTTGAATAATTCTTGTGGTCCCCACAAGTTCGAATCAACGAGAGTCGACTGTATATCCTATTTATCGAAAAAAAAAAAAACGTAAATTTTATTAATATATTAAAACAATTATAAAATATCGTTTATCACATATGAGGACTCTAGAAGCCAAGGGGTAGAAGTGACAAAATTTAGTTTTCGAGTAAATAAAGTTCAAAGTGAAACATCAATTGTAATTGAATGAACTGAGATATGAAACTTTTTTTTATTTCTTAGTGATCTTTGAACTTTTATTTCAATAACAGTTTAGAAAAAAAGTGGATTAAAATTTGTTTTAAATTTATAACTAAGCAATATTTCTCATCATTCGGCACCTGTAGCCTTTGGCTTCCAAGCAGTAATGACAGCTGCTTGAAAGCCAAAGGGTACAAGTGCCGAATGAGCATAAGAAATGAAAAATTATGATATAAAAAATTGTATTTATGAAAAAATTAAGAACAATGTTGATACAAATAAATGAAAGAACAAAATATTTTTCTAATATGAATTCTAAAAAAATATATATGAAATAAAAAATGAATTTACGAAAAAAAATTATAAACGATGTTGATATAAATGAATGAAAGGAAAATTTTTTGTTCTAATATAAGTTTTAAAATTTTATTATAAATTTTGAAACATTGAAATTTTATGTTTCTTTACACTTTCCAACAAAGTTGAAAAATGAATATGATTTTAGTTTGTCAGTCCGTCTGTCCGCGCCCTAACTCTTTTAAATATATATTCGGGTTGCTCTGAATATTTGGGGAATTATTCACGTTTACCTCAACACGAGCCTATTGCAAATGAAGTTTCTAACACGATTAGTTTATTTACAGGGACAATGAAAAGTTTTCCGTTACATTACGGGTTATGGGGAAAAACGTTTCAAGTGAATTTTAAAGATGTGACACCTTGTCACATATTAAGGTTTATATGCATTTAAGAATTGCATTAAAATAAACATTCTGTAAAATATGAGGTGAAACGAATAGAATTTTTTTATTTATAGGGTTACACAAAAGATTTACATTACTTAATTATAAAGAGAGAATTTATTACAAAATATTTTAATTATATTACATTTTTCATGTATAATAAAATTGTTATACATCGCTGAGGCTTAATGTAAGTTATTACGCACATAATCCGAAGTACACAGCATTTACAGGGGCATAAAAAAGATTTCAAATAGTGTATTCTATCCAAACTACTGTATATTATCGATAATGATTAATGGATGGACGATATCCCTTTTTAATTATGATTTGTGCTTTTAAGTTTCACTAAATACATACATATTAATATATATGCTATATTTCATATAAATGTTATAGTTCATATACAGGTGTATACAAAAGATTTCGTAAAGGCTACTGAATATGAGCGTAATTAACTTAAATATTGCTTTTAAACGAGTGATATATTTCTATGCTGAACTGCAATCAGTTTATTAAGAAATGCTTGTAAAATATAGATAAAATGATATACAGGGTCACGCACAAAATTTTATGCATGGTCATCTATGGATGATAATTTCTGGAAATGTGAATTCAGCAGTCTTAAGAGTGTTTTAGTTTCAACTAAATTTTAACTAAATACTGGCGTGTAATAAAGGTTCAAGGTAAACTGCAGGATAAAAAAAGTAAACAAGTGTGTTTCCATCTGTTAGTATAAACTGCTGAAAGAGAAATTTCAAACTAGTATGCGTTTTCTTGCTAAAGCAAATTTCCCCACTATGCAGTATATATCAAGCGACAGATAAAACATAGGGCTGTTCAAAATTATTAGAATACATATTTGGCTATGGACAGTAACACTCTATTACCCTAAAAAGCAAAGATTTTTAAAGATTTCAGAGAGTGTTGGGAAGTGTTTCATAATCTACGCTTACCGCATTTTTTCTTACTTGTTAACAGTTAAAATGCATTTATTTAATGTATGAAAAAGGAAATGGCCTTGTATGCCGTTGGTCGTGCTTCTGCTGTAGACCTTAACGGATACAAGTGTACTTATACCCTTTGGCCTCTTCGCGATTCCCAGTTTTGGGAAAGAGGTTAAGTAACTGACCCCTAAAACGCAGTATATAATTAATAAATTACTCATAACTTCTTACCTACAAATAAATAGACTTATTTGCACATAGTCTGTGCACTTAACTTTTTTTTTTCAATTTTGTCACTTATACCCCTTGGCTTCTGGGCTCCTCATATATAATGATGCCTTTGTTTTAATAAATTTAGAATACAGTTATATTCATCATTCATCGTTTCTGTAACTTTCACTGATTTGTAAATGCAAATTAAATTTTATAAATGATCAACATAAGAAAACTACATACATGTATATCCGTAATTGGAATAAACTAGTTTGTATAATGAATGCCAATCACGTTATTTAGACCATTCTATACGTATTTTCTGGAAATGTTTTCAATTAGCTAAACGCGAGATATTTTATTTGAGCAGAAGTAATTTCCGAGTTCTGTTTTACTCGTTTAAGGAAAGCTGATGAAATTGTTCAAGCTTAGAGGAATTAACTGAATAGAAAAATACCTGTAATTTCCCAATTTTTGTTAGAAAACAACATAATTTTATAAAACATTGGCATCTAACGTAGGTTATTTGTCTCTTTTCTTTTCCGTATTTAGGAAGAAATATCAAATGAGATCTACAAATATTTGCCAGACTGACAATTTGAAAATATCTATATTTATTTTATTATGTTTTTTTATTTCTTCGCAACCGATATAATCTGATTATTTTCTATTCTTGATATCCTGAAAAAATTTTCAGATGCTTATCCAAAATCAAAATGTTCTACACTGTAAAAAATAGTCAAGAGGTTACTAATTTTTTTAGTAAATTTGTATTCCACAGAATTTTTTAATAACCATTACAAACATTTTTTTTGCAAGTGAAACAAGCATTTTTTTTTTTTTTTTTTGTAAACTTAACAAAAGAATTTTCTGTATAACTAACTTAAAAATTTTTAGTATGAGCCACCAAGCAAATTTTAGTAATAGCTCCAAAGTTATTTTTAATAACCATTACGTGCGCCCGAAGGGCAGGAGGCTCCTTCGAGCTGCATCCAGACTTCTGAAGCGGAAGATTTTCGGCAAAACTGCAATAGATGGCAGCACCAAACATTGCTAACTGCTCCGACAGGATTTTCATAATCACTTTACTAACGAGTACGTGCACTACATACATTCGGGGGGGCGTATTTGGTGGTGGCCAGTATCGATACGGGGACCTTTTAGTCTGGAGTCCGTTACTATAACCACTATGCTATCAAGGCCACACCAAGTGAGTTTTAGTAATAGTTATTAAAAATATAAAACTATTAACTCTCTTCGTTGCTAACTTTTTTCTAGTAATTCTTACAGATTTTCTTGTAACCGACTAAGATTACTAAAAATTTTTTGTAATTACAAGGATCATTAAAATTTTTTTAGTAGATCGACCCTTTTTTTTACAGTGTAGGATAATCCGTAACATTTACGGCAAAAACTGCTTGCAGTAAATTTAGACGTAATAAATATTACTTTAAATTTTACTGCTTTTAAACAAACTGCTGGCAACATTGCTGCCAGCAGTTTTTGCCGTAAATTTATTTTATTGTATTTTATTTTTGTGTACACATAAAAAAATTACACGTTTATAACAATCGTTGTAAGTTCTTTGATAAATATTTAATTAATATAATAAAACAAATATAAAATATTATTTCTTATAATTCAATGAAATAACATGTTTTCTATTAATTAGCATGCATAGCACCACTGAAGAGACTGTATGCTTCTTTTTGATTTATTGTCCTTACATTTTTTTGTTCTGTTTATTTATTTATCCTTTTATCTTTTATTATCCCATATTTCCTATATTATTTTTATATTTATGATTTCAATTTTATTATATATATATATAGCACTTAATGAATAAAGTGTATTGGCAGATACAGAGTCCCGTGCCATAATAAAACTGAAGTCAAACAAATTCGAGCAAGAAAAACAAAATAAAGAAGCTGTGAATCTCATTAGCGGTGGGCAGTTTTAAAAACACAGCAATAATTCTGAATGAATATGCAAAAAGTCTATTATGATATAGTGGCAGTGGGTGTCGATTAGAGTGTGGCAATGTAAAAAATCAAATGTGCAAAAACATTCGATATCATGACTTCAATTTTATTATGGCAAATGACTCTGTATCTGCCAATACACTTTATTCATTAATTGCTATACACACACACACACACACACAGACACACACACACACACACACACACACATATATATATATATATATGTGTGTGTGTGTGTATATATATATAATTTATATGATTGTTGCAGCTATTAGCGCTAGTCATGTGAATTTTGTGATTTTTAAGTTTCACTTAAAAGTTTTTGAATTTTCGTAGCATATATGTTTCATTTCTTTTCGGTATTTAGGTAATTTAGGTATAAATATCAAATAAGATTTACAAATATTTATCAGACTGATAAGTTAAAAATATCTGTTTTTTTTTTCTTTTTCTAAATATATTTCGAAGATATTCAGATAATCACAGAAATTAAAATATGCTGGGATAATACAGATGAAAGATTTATACTGTTATAACATTTATTCGTAAGTTCTTTGATAAATATTTTATCAAATATTTTTTTAATTCATGCAAACATTATAACAAAAGGAGTAATATATTTTTATGAAAAATGCAGTTTTTATGATATTAACCACAATTTTCTGAGTAAATAAATTTAAAATTATTCTCAAAATGTAATTGTTAAATCAAAGAGTCTTTGGCTGCATGTTAAATTGTTTGTAAATTTTCTGAATATACATATATTTATACCACATATATAAAGCTGATTTGTAAATGACTGTAAATGACTTTCACTGATTTGTAAATGTAAATTAATTTAATAAATGAGCTACATGATGAAACTACATACATGAATGTCCGTAATTGGAGTAAACTTATGTGAATAATAAATGCCGCTCTTGTTACGATTTCACGTTATTTAGATCATTCTATACGTATTTTATGGAAGTGCATCCATTAGTTAAATTCCAGATTAGTTATTGGAGCGGAAATAATTTCCGAGATTTATTTTAGTCGTTTAAGGAAATCTAATAAAATTGTTCAAGCTTAGATGAAATAACTGAATAAAAATATTCCGTCCTTTCCCAAGTAATGTTAGAAAGCCATATAAATTGGCATAAAAACTTTAAATCTAAACGTAGCATATTTGTTTCATTTCTTTTCCGCATTTAGGTATAAATATCAAATGAAATTTACAAATATTTATAAACTAATAATTTAAAAAAAATGTTTTTTTTAATTGCAAATTTTTGCATAAAAACATTTCATATTTATTTACTTAGAACAGGTGTCGCAAATAAAAATTAAATTAAAAAGTTGGCATGTTTCGGTTCATTCATAAGAACCGTATTCATAACATATAAAATCAGTAGAAAATTAAATGACACTGGATATACATTACTGTATATAAAATACATTTAATTTTCTACTGATTTTATATGTTATGAATACGGTTCTTATGAATGAACCGAAACATGTCAACTTTTTAATTTAATTTTTATTTGTGACACCTGTTCTAAGTAAATAAATATGAAATGTTTTTATACGTGAATGAAAAAGGTGAAGTGATTTTGTTTTAGTTTTGAAAAAACGAAAGCTAACAACAGTTTTAACATTGCAAATTTTTTTTCTAAATATACTTTGAAAATATTCAGATAATCACAGAAATCAAAATAAACTGGGATAATAACGATGAAAGAGTTATATTGTTATAACATTTATTTGTAAGTTCTTTGATAAATATGTTATTAAATATTATTTATTAACACATGCAGACATTATAATAAAAGAATGATATATTTTTATTAAAAATGTAGTTTTAATGATATTAACAACAATTTTATGAGCAAAAAACTTTAATATTATTCTCAAAATGTAACTGTTAACTCAAAGAGTATTTGGCTGCATGTTAAATTGTTTGCAGTTTTGCTGAATATATATACAGGGTGTATCTAAACTACTGGGCAAAACTTTAAGGGGCGATAGTACACATCATGGCAAATAATATTAAATGGGAAACTAAGGGTCCCAAATGTCTTCCGAAGAAGATCGGTGCCATCAAAGTTTAGGGTCCAAAATTTGAAATGATTATAAAAAACGGAAAAATTGGTCGATTTGTTTGCGATTTTCATGAAAAATATTCTTTATGTCAGTATTGTCTTGAAAATAAATCATAAAGATCAATTTCAAAAAATGCCGATAGAGGGCGCTTTAAACTTTGGAGTAACGAACAACTATTTTTACTGTTATTTTTTGAATCTCATTAATTTTTTTAGAAGTTTAGACATAAACTTAAATTTTGAGCTCAAAATCTGTGGTTAAGTAGCGCAAACTGAACTGTGTTCAGTGGGAGTGTATAGATTCAAATTTCAAATGATTATAAAAAAACAGAAAAATTGCTCAATTGATTTGCGATTTTCACTAAATTATTTTTTATATCAGTATTATCTTGAAAATAAATTATACAGATAAATTTAAAAAATTGTCAATAGAGGGCGCTTTAGACTTTGGAGTAGCGTACAACTATTTTTTACCGTTATTTTTTGCATCTCATTAATTTTTTTTAGAAGCTTAGACATAAATTTAAATTTTGAGCTGAAAATTTGAATCGTTGAGGGTGGATAAGTAGCCCAAACTGAATTGTGTTCAATGGGGGTGAGGAGGTTCAAATTTCAAATGATAATAAAAAACGGAAAAATTGGTCTATTCGTTTGCGGTTTTCTCTAAAACCATTCTTTATGTCAGTATTTCCAAAAATAAATTTTAAAGATAAATTTCAAAAAATTCCGATAGAGGGCGCCTTAAACTTTAGAGTAAACAACAACTATTTTTAACAGTTATTTTTTAAAATCTAAATAAATGTTTTAAAATCTTAGACTTAAATTTTGAGCTCAAAATTTGAATCTTTGTGAGTAATTAAGTAGCGAAAAATTGAACTATGTTCATTTGGTGGGCATGGTAACATTTCAACTCCTGAACACAGTTCAGTTTGCGCTTCTTAACCCCTCCCAACGATTCAGAATTTGAGCTCTCAAAATTTAAGTCTAAGCTTTTGCAAGCATTTTATTAGATACAAAAAATAACAGTTAAAAATTGCTGTTGGTTACTCTAAAGTTTAAGGCGCCCTCTAACGGAATTTTTTTAATTTATCTTTAAAATTTATTTTCAGGAAAATACTGACATAAAGAATGGTTTTAAAGAAAACCGCACGAATCGATCACTTTTTCCGCTTTGTATAATCATTTGAAATTTGAACCTTCCCATCCCCATTGAACACAGTTAAGTTAGCGCTACTTAACCACTCTCGACTTTTCAGATTTTCAGCACAAAATTTAAGCTTATGTCTAAGCTTCAAAAAAATTTAATGAGATGAAAAAAATAACGGTAAAAATAGCTGTACGTTACTCCAAAGTCTAAAGCGCCCTCTATCGACATTTTTTGAAATTTATGTTTCTAATTTATTTTCAAGACAATACTGACAAAAAGAATAGTTTTAGTGAAAACCGCAAATCGATTGACCAGTTATTCTGTTTTTTATAATCATTTGAAATTTGAACCTATCCACTCCCATTGAACACAGTTCCGTTTGCGCTACTTAACCACAGATTTTAAGCTCAAAATTTAAGTTTATGTCTAAACTTCAAAAAAATTGTTATGAGATGCAAAAAATAACGGTAAAAAATAGTTGTTCGTTACTCCAAAGTCTAAAGCGCCCTCTATCGGAATTTTTAGTAATTTATCTTTTTAATTTATTTTCAAGATAATACTGACATAAAGAATAGTTTTCGTGAAAACCGCAAACGAATCGATCAATTTTTCCGTTTTTTATAATCATTTCAAATTTTGGACCCTAAACTTTGATGGCGCCTACCACCTTCGGAAGACCTTTGGGCCCTTAGTTTCCCATTTAATATTATTTGTCTCGATGTATACTATCACCCCTTAAAGTTTTGCCCAGTAGTTTAGATACACTCTGTATATATATATATATATATATATATATATATATATACATTCAGCAAAATTATTTCACAAAATTATACTTTCACTGATTTGTAAATGGAAATTAACTTTATAAATGATCTGTATGGTGAAACTGTATGCATGTATGTCCTTAATTGGAGTAACCTTGTCTGAATAATGAATGCCACTCTTATTACGATTGTACGTTATTTAGATCATTCTATACATATTTTATGGAAATGCATTCCAATACCTAAATGCCAGATATTTTATTCAAGCAGAAATAATTTTTGAGATCTATTGTACTCGTTTAAGGCAAGCTAATGAAATCATTGATGATTAAGGGAAATAATCAAAAAGAAAATTCCAGTCCGTTCCCATATTATGTTAGTAAGCAGCATAGAATTGCATAAAAATTCTGCATCTAACGTAGCATATTATTTAATTTATTTTCCGCATTTAGGCATACATATCAAATAAGATTTACAAATATTTATCAGAGAGAAAAATATTTGTAATTTTGACAAACGTGATGTGTTTATTTTTGGTTTTAACTGTATTCTCGTTTAATCTTAATATATATTATCCGATATTTTAAATTTTAAAGATACTTTTCTAGATTATATTTATATATATTTTTCAATTATTAATCAAATAGCAAAAAGCAATAATCAAAAAGCAAATATGAAATATCGATTAAAAATAAACTATCTATATATATATAGAGAGAGAGAGGGAGAGAGATAGGTACATATGTATAAAGTTATCTCTGAATTGATAAATATGGAATACAATTTTATCCATTATTTACCGTTTCTGTAGTTTTAGCTTATTTGTAAATGCATATTAATTTAATAAATTATTTGTGTGATAAAGCCACATACATGCATATGAGTAACTGAAATAATCTTGTTTGAATAATGAATGGCATTCTTACTGAGGTCTTTCATTATTTAGATCATTCCATACGTATTTTTTTTTCTTTTGAAATGCTTTTCATTAGCTAAACATCAGTTATCTTAATCAAGCCGAAATAATTTCCGAGATCTATTTTATTCGTTTAAGGATAGCTAATGAAATTGCGCAAGCTTAGAGGAAATAACAGAATAGAAAAATCCCTGTCATCTCCTACATTATGTTAGAAAGCAGAATAAATTTGTATAAAACCTTTGCATCGAATGTAACATAATTGTTTCACTTCTTTTTCGCATTTAGGTATAACTAGCAAATTAAATAAGATTTACAAATATTTATCACACTGATAAAATAAATATATCTTTTTTTTTGTAAGAAATTTTTGTTCTAAATATACTTTGAAAATATTCAGATAATCGCAGAAATCAAAATATACTGGGCTAATACAGATGGAAGATTTATACGGTTACAACATTTATTTGTAAGCTCTTTGATAAATATTTTATCAAATGTATTTTTTTCATACATGCAAACATTATAACAAAAGGAATAATATATATTATGAAAAAATGCAGTTTTAATGTTATGAACAGTAATTTTATGTTCAAAATATTTTAATATCATTCTCAAAATGTAATTGTTAAATCAAAAATTTGCTGAACATATATATACATATACCATACATATAAAGCTGTCTTTGTACTATTAAATTGGAATTACAGCGATATCCATTATTTATCGTTTCTGTAACTTTCATTGATTTATAAATGCAAATTAATTTAATAAATGATCTGTATGATGAAATTACATACATGTATGTCCGTAATTGGATAACCTGGTCTGAATAATGAATTAGTTAGTCTTACTACGGTTTCACGTTATTTAGATCATTCTATACGTATTTTATAGAAATGCATTCCATTAGCTAAATGCAAAATATTTTATTCACAAAGAAAGAATTTCTGAGATCTATTTTGCTCGTTTAAAAAAAGCTAATAAAATCATTGATGATTAGGGGAAATAACTAAATAGAAAATTTCTGTCCGTTCCCATATAATGTTAGAAAGCATCATAAAATTGCATAAAAACCCTGCATCTAACGTAGCATATTTTTTCATTTCTTTTCCACATTTAGGCATACATATCAAATAAGATTTACATATATTTATCAGAGAGATAATTTGAAAATATCTGTCTTCTTTTTTTTTTGTAACAAATTTAATCTGTTTATTTTTGGTTTTATCTGTATTCTCGTTTAATCTAAATACAGTGAAACCTCCAAATAAAGAACACTACAAATAAGGGGCACCTCTATTTGAGGGATAAAACTTCTGGTCCTCTAGCTGTCACATATTTGGAATTTTCACTGTAATAAAAACTCCGAATAAGGGACACCTCTATTTAAGGGACAAATTTCCCGGTCCCACAAGTGTCCCTTATTCGGAGGTTTCACCGTATATATTGGCCGATATTTTAAATTTTAAAGATATTTTTCTATGTTATATTTATATGTATTTTTCAAATATTAAAAAAAGCAAATATGAAATATCGACTATCTGTCTATCTATATATATACAGAGAGAGGAGAGAGATAGACACATATGTATATAAAGTTATGTCTGAATTGATAAATAAAGAATACAATTTTATCCATTATTTATCGTTTCTGTAATTTAGCTGATTTGTAAATGCAAATTAATTTAATAAATTATCTGTGTGATAAAGCTACATACATGAATATCAGTAACAGAAATAACCTTGTTTGACTAATGAATGCCATTCTTACTGAGGTTTCACATTATTTAGATCATTCTGTACGTGTTTTATGGAAATACTTTCCATTAGCTATACATCAGTTATCTTATTCAAGCCGAAATAATTTCCGAGATCTGTTTTACTCGTTCAAAGATAGCTAATGAAATTGTTCAAGCTTAGAGGAAATAACTGAATAGAAAAATCCCTGTCATTTCCCATATTATGTTAGAAACAGAATAAATTTGCATGAAAATTTTGCATCTAGTATAGCATAATTGTTTCACTTCGCATTTAGGTATAACTATCAAATAAGATTTACAAATATTTATCAAACTAATAAATTAAATATAACTTTTTTTTTGTTAGAAATCTACTTTGAAAATATTCAGATAATCACAGAAATCAAAATATACTGGGATAATACGGATGAAAGATTTATACAGTTACAACATTTATTTGTAAGTTCTTTGATAAATATTTTATCAAATAATTTTTTAATACATGCAAACATTATAACAAAAGGAGTAATATATTTTTATAAAAAATGAAGTTCTTAAGGCATTAACAACAATTTTATGAGTAAAAAAATTTAATATTATTCTCAACATGTTATTGTTAAATCAAAAAGTCTTTGGTTGCATGTTAATTTGTTTGTAAATTTGCTGAATATATATATATATATATATATATATACCAAATATATATAAAGCTGTCTTTGTGTTAATAAATTTGGAATACAGCTATATCCATTAGTTATCGTTTCTGTAACTTTCGCTGATTTGTAAATGCAAATTAATTTAATTATGCATATTTTTCAATTATAAAAAAAGCAAAATAAAATATCGATTAAAATTTAACTATCTATCTATGTATAGAGAGGGAGAGAGAAGGAGATAGATAGGTACATATGTATATAAAGTTATCTCTGAATGGATAAATATGGAATAGAATTTTATCCATTATTTATCGTTTCTGTAGTTTTAGCTGATTTGTAAATGCAAATCAATTTAATAAATTATAAGTTTGTGATAAAGCTACATACATGCACATCAGTAACTGAAATAACCTTGTGTGAATAATGGATGCCATTCTTACTGAGGTTTCACATTATTTAGATCATTCTATACGTATTTTATGAAAATGCTAAACATCAATTATCTTATTCAAGCCGAAATAATTTCCGAGATCTATTTTTCTCGTTCAAGGATAGCTAATGAAATTGCTCAAGCTTAGAGGAAATAACTGAATACAAAAATCCCTGTCATTTCCCATATTATATTAGAATGCATAACAATTTAGAAAACAGAGAAGAAAAGAAGCAGATAATAACTAAATAGAAAATTCCTGTCCGTTCCCATATTATGTTAGAAAGCAGAATAATTTCCATAAAACCTTTGCATGTAATGTAGCATAATTGTTTCACTTCTTTTTTGCATTTAGGTAAAAATAGCAAATAAGATTTACAAATATTTATCAGACTGTTAATTTAAAAATATCTGTTTTTTTTAACAAATTTAATTTTTTTATTTTATGTTCTAGATATACTCAAAATAAATTCAGATGTTGATAAAAATCAATCTATGCGACGATAATATATGAACGATTTATACAGTTACAACTTTCCTTGTAAGTACTTAGATAAATATTTAATTGAATATTTTCATTTAATACATATAATTTTAATAATAAAAGGAATTTTTAGTTTTTTAAATGGTATAGTTTTAATGATATTAACAACTATTTTATGAACGAATAATATAATATAATTCTCAAAATATATTTGATATATTAAATATGTTTATTTATATGTAAAATAGTTTGCAAATTTTCTGAGCACTGCTATATAAGAATCATAAATTTCACTATTGTAATATTTATATTTGCAATAGCCACATTTGGCCACATTTTGACTAGTCTCTTGTGATTTTAGACATTTTTTTTAAATATCTACAAAAAAAATCTGTGAGGTGTTACCTGAAATACCATCCGTATAAACATAATAGTATAGTTCATATGAAGCCTTTTTCCCCGTAATACTATACAAGATAGTCGAAAAATTGAAAAAGAATGAATATTTTTTGAATAATTTTGTCAAAACTAAAGTAGCCTATTCTTTCAAACTGTAGATTATAATTAAGTGGTTATTGTAATAAGTTGTGTTTATTTTTATGAAGAAAACATGTATACTCGTAGAGAAATTAAGGTGTAAATTGTCAGATTGACTGTTCCAGGGTAAATTTCTACAGGTAATCTAACGGTTTAGCCATGGGTTCTCCCTTGTTACCAATCGTTGCTGACAGTTATATGCACTATTTTGAATGGTCCCTTACGATAATTTTCCCTTTTCCTTTTTGGTTTCGCAACGTTGATGACACGTGAACCTTAATTGACATCTCTCTTCACAACATTAACAATAATCTGAACATTATGAATTCTATTGATAACAATATTCAATTCCCTTAGGAAACTTAAAATAATGGTTCTCTCTCAGTTCTTGATGAAACGTTCATCAAGTTCTATTGCAAAAGTTTTGCCCTTTTTTTGCCATCTCATGCTTGTTCATGTCATCTCCCAAGTCAAAAAATAGCCACTTTTTTACACATTTATAAATCGCGCAACACATGTTTGTTCTGATTCTCAGTCTTTAAATAGGGAAATTCAATACATTATAGCCGTAGCGAAAGATAGAGGTTACAATCTTTCTTTAATTGAGGCTACGCTATTTAAACTACAGCGCCAACGTTGCTCAGACTCACCCGAGTCTTCTAATCTTTCCAATATAAGCATTGTGTCACCCTTCTTTCCTAAATCAAATTTTATCATTACTAAAATTCTTAGACAATATCACTTCAAAATAATTTTTCCTCCTACCAATAAACCCACCCTCTCCAAGTTTAAAGATCCTAATGATTTATTTCATTCATGGGGTATCTAAAAAATTAATTGCCAGTACTGTCTTTCCCATATTGGACAAACTAAACTCATTTTAAAAAACGTATTGAAGAACATCAAAATTACATTAGGAAACAAGAAATCAATAAATTCTCCATTACAAAACATTGCTTGGAGATGAACCATACTTTTGACTTGAGTTCAGTTAAAATAATTTCCAAACCTGCTTCCACTCATGAGCTTAACTTCCTTGAAGCATTTCACATTTACAAAAATTTATAATATTGTCAATTGTAAATTTGCCATCTTCACATTATCAGGTTGCTGGAAATAATACATTAAATCCTCTTTTTCCTAATTCCTTTTCCCCCCTCCCTTCACACATTTCCGTCTTTTTCGGTTTCTTTTCACTTACGTTCTGCTATTGGCTAATTTTTATTTTCATTCCTATGCCGTCCTATTAGTCACCTTCAGTCCCCCGTCTCTCTTATATATATGAGCAAATTTCTGACTTCCTCAGCACTGACGGCGGTACACTATATGCTACCGAAACCGGTTTGTTGTACCCCAAGAAGTAAATCATGGATTTTCAACAAACATCAGGTTCAGTTAGTAACCGATAAAAAACTGATCATGATTAGTTTTTAGTGTAAATCACCCAACATGTGGTGCATTTATGCCAATTTTGTTAACCATTTTGCAGTAGCTCTATCTCAAAAAGTAATTCACGGAATTTAATCAAATTTCAGATTCAGTTATAAGTTGATATAAGTTGTTAATGACTGGGCTTAAGTTTAAGCTACCGAACCGGTAGTGTTGCTATGCTGCATTTTCAGGAAATATTAATATTCGTATGATATGATAAACTTTTGGGATTGCCACATCTGATTAGTTAAGTTTTTATTTGAGTTTCAAATAATGTGAAAACTCTGGACAAAATTTTGCGAAAATTAGATATAGTAAATTTCAAAACATTCACCGAGGTAGTTTTTATGCTTTTATATGTGGATAGACGGTGGGATCGACAAACGAAGCGGGTGGTGAGTGTAGAAGCTACCAATTTATATAATTACATTTCCTCATCAGCCACAATGCAATGGAATTCTTTTGACTGTACCTGTAAATAATCTATTAAAGCTACATACTTAATTTTACAATAACAAACTCAGCAAGGGATGGCAAGAGATGACTACCTTGGGAGCTCAGCTTTCGCTTTACAGTATAAGTGAAATCCTGGAGTGGGGAGCTCAAACCCATTGTTTATTTTGACATACATTTACAATAAATCCCAAAAACACATATCAATTCTAGAGAAATCCATGTGAATCCATGTGAAGTTCGAATTCGTGCAGAATGCAGAAGGCCAGATGCATAGACAAATCTAATTCATAACACTTCTGAACTCTGTTGGAAATTGTTAAAAACGCATAATAATTTAAAATTTCCTCTCAAAATTTATATCAATAAACAAAAAAAACAAAAAACTTAAATTGTTTTATACATTTCTGTATTTTATCTATTGTCTTTATAAATACGCCACTCTTTCGCCAAAATTTATTTAAGACTAAGACGGTTTTAAAGTACTAAAATCACACATACAGACATTATTATCCATGGATGGACATTTGCCCAATATTTTGCGTGACACTCTATATCATTTTATTTATACACTGACGGAAAAAGAAATCCCAACACCAAAAAAACATATTGCAGAGTAATTTGGACAGTGCATTTGTCTAGTTAACATGTTTGATTAGATTTTCGACATAACAGGTTAATTTAAGGTCAATAAAATGCATTTCAAATGTGAAATGCTGTTACATTAGTAGTCGCTAATAACCTCCAGAATTTTGAATGCAAGGCTGCACACGTGCATGCATTCTAACATGCATTCTAACATTCTGTCATACAGGTGCCAAATGTCCCTTTGTGGTATGGAGTTCCATGCTTGTTGTACTTCCTGTGTCAATACTTTGATGGTCAGTCCTAACGGGGGTTGACACCGCAGTTCTCATGCAATGATATCCCATACGTGCTCAATTCTGGTGATCTCGCTGGACAAGGTAACATGTAGACACTCTGTAGAGCACAATGTGTTACAACAGAGGCATGCGGGCGAGCGTTATCCTGTTGATAAACTCCCCTTGAATGCTTTTCTTAGATGACAGCATTAGAATTCTAATTACCAGAGTGACGTACACATTTACAGTCAGTGTGTTCGGTAGAACCACGAGAGTGCTTCTGCTGTCATAGGAAATTGCTCCCCACACCATGAACCCAGATTGTAGGTCCAGTGTGTTTAGGCCGCAGACAGTTTGGTTGCAGGTGTTCCCCTGGCCTCCTTTTGACCAGCACACGGCCATCATTGGCACTAAGGCAGAACCTGCTTTCACCAGAAAACAGAACAAATCTCCACTCCATCCTCCAATGAGATCTGGCTTCACACCATTGACGTCGCAAACGGCAATGACTTGGAGTCAGTGGGATGCATGCAACACGGCGCCTTGCTCGGAGCTGTCCTTGAAGTAACCGATTTCTAACAGTTCGTTGTGTCACTGTGGTGCCAACTGCAGCTCGAATTTCTGTCGCAGACGCAGTAAGATGCGACACAGCCGTACGCCGAATACGACTTCCCTCTCATTAGTGCCCCGTGGTCACCGTGGTCACGTGGGAACCTGATCTTCTTGAGGCAATATCATTCCTTGACCACTGTTCCCAACAATCATGCACAGTGGATAAATTCCGTCCAAATCTTTCCGCAAAATCGAGGAAAGAAAATCCACTTTCTCGTTGCCCTATTTTACGACCTCTTTCCAACTCTGGGAGCTGATGATAATGGCTTCTTCGTTTTCTCAAAGGCATTCATCACCAAACTCAACTCAATTCGTCAAATTTTGACGACAAATAATGCTCACGAACTTTACAGCACGCATTTGAAGCAAATCTTACTTTAAAGTTGTAAGTGGCGCTACTAGCACCACACTTATGCGCGAAGCATGAAATTTGAATCAATGTCATCTTTCATATGTATAAACACGCCTACAAAATTTCGTTTAGGTAACACAAGTCTTTATTGGTGTTGGGATTTTTTTTCCGTCAGTGTATATTCAATCTTAGTATACTAAATGTTTTTGAGTGCAAAAATTCATAACTCATAAAAAAAGAAAGAAAAACTTGCGTATTCCTCTGCATGATCTACTCACAATGCACTTAACATAATGTTTTAGTTTTAGTTAAAAATTCATATCGCAAATAAAAATGCACTTTCGATACAGTACAGTATCGGACACATGTTTCATGTGTCCCTGTATATACTATTCACTTAAAATTATATGTATTTCTACTCAGTTGTTGCAAATCTTAGTAACGTACATCAATTTTATCGTATGTGAAATATTTTAATATAATTAAAACAATACCTCCCAAACAATGATTCGTCTACACAATTATGCAACGAAAAAAATTGTGTGGCCCTTTAAATGGATGATAATTATTATTTGCACTCATATATTGCGGAAAGCATATTTTTGTGTCATTCCTAAATGCATATATATTATATGCATATATAAATGCATTTATATTAATAATTCATCACATATATAAACCAATGCATAAAATGCATCATTAAAATTCACTTTAAACTGTTTATTTTTCTCATTGGCCTTAACGTAACGGGATAATTTGGACTGTTCTTGTTATTGAACTATACGTCAGATATTCACAAAATTTTAAATGTCTAGGGACATTTATGCAACAAATATATATTATAAACTTCAAACGACTCGGTTGGGGTTTTTTTTGTGCTGTTATCTGCGGACGGACGTACGGGCAGACTGAATGACGACTATCGGTGCGAAGTTATAGTGCTTAGTTATTTATATAGTAAGTGCTTAGTTATTTATATAATTACAAACGTACCCAAAAAATAAATGTGAAACTACAATGGGTTTAACAAAACCAATAATTTTGTAGGGAAAGAAATATATCGGCATTTAAGATTTTTAAGAAAATGTAATTTAACAAATTACAATGGCCATTTTAAAATGATATTTTCAAAGACTAAAATTTTGAACTTATAATTAAGTTCTACATTAAAAAAACTATATTAACAGCATCCTTTTTATGATGATCGAAACGTGACAGAATCATATATTACGTACGGCATGAATTAAACATTAATATTAATTGACCAATCATAAAAAAAAGAAAAAAATCAGTTGTGCTTTTTTCGGTACTACTATTTCTAAGCATCGCACATTTTTAACTTTTACAACACCGTATAGTGAAATAAATGTACTTTTAATTGCAATTTGTTTCAAAGGTGCATCTCTATTTGTTTTTGAGTTATTTTTGAGTTTGTTGATTGCGTTGTTTTTGTAACTTTTAATACTTTTTTTGTCATCGTGGCAACAGAAGTTTTACTTCTCTGGACATTAAACATGGACCAGTCAGAAAATGAATAAAATACAGACATCAGAAGTATTTTTGAAATGATTTAATGTCAATAAAAATAAAGGTTATCGTACAGGGAATTTTAAAGACAGGAGTTAATAAAATGTCGAGTTGGAAAAAAATTACTGAATACATTGAAGTTTGAGAGAATTTTTTATATTCGCAATAGCCTCTTGTAATATTTCTAATGAATTATACAATTATTAAACGAAAAAAAAAAACAGGCCAGATTTCAAATTTTGAATACATTAATAAGTTTAATATAAACAATTGCTTAGTAAATGTACGAGAGAAAGAAAGCTTAGAAGAAAAAAATCCAACTACCTGAAGAGAATATTCTATAGATAATACGAAAATATAAATATTTTTAAAATTAAAATTCTTACAATTTTGTAAGTACAACAATTAAGTTAAAGAAGAAAAAAATCATAAAAAACAATCAGTTAAGTTGACCATGAAAGTGTATTGGATATTAATCTAAGTATTCCAGTTTTAAATTAGCATACGCCATCTCTTACTTTATTCCATATGACATAACGTTAAACTTTTCCAATATAACCTATGAATAAAACTTATCATTTTTCAAAATTCGATAATCAATACTTAACTCTACTACTTTTATGTAGTGAATTCCAAGTTCATTCTAGTTGTCGATTTTTGACTTAAGTAATTCTAGGTATTAACTTTTCTTTATTTTTTTCTTAAGTTGCATTCTTTAGAGACTGCGGTGATTTTATATCTTCTATATAATATCTGTTACAAATAATTTCATTACATCAAAAATTATTGCAATATACACCTTTTTAAGTTGGTCTCATTAAACTCATATGGCAAAGTTGATCCCTCAATATCACAATAATGTATATATATATATATATGTATATATATATATATATAAACTTATTGAACAAAAACGAGAACGAAAACATTAGTTCTTCTTACAATTATTAATTTTAAAATAAGTATCCGTACTTATTTTCAAATAAATATCCATACTAATTGACAAATAAGTATCCGAATTTATTTTCAAATAAGTGCGAGTTGTGTTACACCTTCAAAATTGCGATCTAAATGAAATGCTTCGTTGATTGAAAATGCTTTTGTAAAGAGAAAAAATACTTTTGAAATCCTATTCGTACTGATATTCTGCTGCATAAACATCATCGCTAACTCATCAAATGCATTAATCAAAATATGTAATACATATAATATTTTTATTATGAATAGTAGAACATTATATATCTTGCAAAAATGCATCTTCTGTAATATTAAAAAAATGTCATGGATGCTGCTTCAATATTTTATTTCAATTTCTTTTTGACATAAAATCTTATCTACATTTAGAAATGATGCCAATATTTCAACAGATCTGTTTTAAGATTTTATGCAATAGAAAAGCTTTCGATTTGTGTCCTATTTTCTTAACTTTCTTTTTTCGCGTGTTGGACATAAATTCTTTTTGATCTACATTGCTGTCATTTCGCATATTTTATATTCTATCACTTTTAGTTCTTCAAGAAAAAAAATATCGTATTTAATTTTTAGATTTTAAAAGAACGTAGGTAGATAGATTTCTGTAGTTAAATATATATATTTTTACATTACTGATAGAAATAATAAATCATTACACATTTCCAATTTTCCGTAGCTGCAAACGTAAAGCTACTAATTCAGATTGTAAAATAAGAAAGAAACTTAATTCTTCCTGATTTAGTATGTATTGTAATTTCTACAAACTGTGTCTCAATTTTGTGAATTCAGTATTGTGTTTTTTAAATTACTTTTTTTTTACTTTTTGTGTGAACTGTATAATTATTAATTTGCCAATTAAGAGACAGTAAAACTCCTGCACATAGATTTTAGATTCCATTCGTGACATTTAACCGAAACAAACGTTTCAATGTTAGGAAAAGAAAACCAACATCGTATCTTATATTAAATAATTGCTCCCTCAATTTCACAATAATTTCTATTTATTTAATTAAAAACTTATTGAACAAAGATGAGAACAAAAACATAAGTTTTTATTTTTTTTTCAATGTTATTTATTTAGGTAAGTGCATTTTTGTTACACTTCCAAAACTGTGATGTAAATGAAATACTTCGTTAATTAAAAATGACTTTCCAAAGAGAAAAAAGTACCACTGAAATTACATTAGTATTGGTGCATAACTGTGTCATAGAAATCTTCGCAAACTCACCAAATGCTTTAATCAAAATGTGCAATGTATATATATATATATGAATATATATAATGAGTTATAGACCATTGTTTATTATAAATACCTTATGGAAATATATCTTCTGTAATATTAAAATATTTTATGGATGCTTCAATATTTTCATTCAATTTCTTTTTCACATAAAATCTTATCTGCATTTAGAAATGATGCCAATATTTCAACAGATCTATTTTAAGACTTTATACAATAGAATTACTTTCGATTTGCGTCCCATTTTCTTAACTTTCTTTTTCGCGTGTTGGACATAAATTCTTTATTGATCTACATTGCTATCATTTCGCATATTTTATATTGGAGACATCTCTATCTTTAGCTAAGAGATATTCTTTGAAAGAAGATCATTTATCACTTTTAGTTCTTCAAGAAAAATATCGTATTTATATTTCAGATTTTAAAATAACGTAGGCAGTCAGATTTTCGTTGTTAAATAGATTTCTTTTTTTACGTTAGTTACAGAAGTATTAAATTCCCTATACTATTAAAAAATAATAATCCTTTTAATTTATGCCCATTCGGGGTGAACGTTTTTTGCAGAATTTTTAATTTTTATCCCTCATTTTTTAAAGCAGAAAAATTTGTCTTTCTGATTCACGATAATGCTCAAACTAACAAAGAAAAATTTACAATGTGGTGAAGAATACTGGTGAGAATATTCCATGATTTTGAGTACCTGAAGCAACACATATAGCGGTCGCTCATTCGTAAGGGGTTAAAACAGTCGCACAATCTATACCTCTAAATAAGACAAGCATTAATTTTCGAATGCAATGGTTCTTCTAAAATCAAGGGAATCATATATTTTTCCATTATTTGTGCATACTTTGAGAGCAATATTTATGAGAAAAAATATTTTTTTTTAATTTTGCTTGTTAAATATATACTGGATGATCTAGAAGTTTTGAGAGTTTATAAGTGGTAATAATTAATAAACTGTAAGCAATTGAAATATGACGATTTCAGAGAAATGCTTACAAACGTATGAGATTTCATATTTTTTAAAATATGTTATATTACCTACACTTTTTGCCTACATGTGGTGCTGAAATTGATCGTAGAGTTTTTTCATGATAAGATGCACCTTACTAAAAAAATATTAGAGTCCAAGTATGGTGGCAAATATCAATTTATTAAAATCACCTTCATGTAATAGTCCGAGATCGCAGTTCTATATTGTGGAGTACACCAGGTCCATATTTTACATTTTTTTTCTGGAACAAAGTGATATAAGCATCTTTTGATAAAGCAAGTCAGTTCATAAACATCTTGACTAAATTGTCTTTATTTTTGTGGAATACGAGAAATATGAGCATATCAACACACCAGGACTGCGGCATACATACACAAACTTTCACTAGTATTAAAAGAAACATCTTTTCATATTTAACAACAACGAATTGTGCGGTTTGACTTGCCCGCGACAAAATGTAATTTGACAAAATTTTCCCATTTCACAAACGCCAAGAGAAAGTCTCTTGGCATACAATAGATTCCCAATCCGAGCAAAAAAAGTACAAGTAAAAAGGACCGTTATATAATAAGCAATGGGGAAATTTTTAATGAGTGTTGTCAACAATACAACAATTATCGCCCGCGGCAAAAACGCGCAACTCAGAGTAATCCTAAAAGAAAATTACACAATCGGTAACAAAATTAAGTTCTTTATACAAGACAAAACGAAATGATTGGGAAAAAATAGCAGTTATTTAAAACAAAAAAAATATTTAATTCGTTTGATATTTAATCAACTGAAGAACAAGAAAGAAAAATCTAGAAATGGAATGATACTTTAAAACTAATTTATTATTTGTTTTTTTTTCTTGTTATTAGTTTATATGCAATTGAAGACGAACACACAATAAAAATACCTATTAAAAATATATTCCTTTTAAAATTATATTTTAAAATAGGGGGGGGGGGAACTAACATTTGAAAAATTAATAGAAATATATATTTAATAGAATATGTGTTACATCACACCAAGTATTACACCTTTTCAGTCTGACACCCATCATTTATAAGTATTGCCGTGAGACAATACAAAAGAGCTTGCACAGCATTTAACATGAGAAACAACTTTCCTAAGAAATTCGAATTCATCCTAAAATTGCACGTTTGTCTCAGTATTGGCATTGCACTTTACCTCATTTACGATTATTGCAACAGGCACTTGGAGTATCCTGCACTTTTGTTTTAACCGCAGTTTTCAGACATTTAATGTCCATCGGTCATTTTTCGGTTTTAACTTCACACATTGTATGATAAAAACGATAGTTATTTTTCGCGATCCATCCTTTTTGTAAAACAGCTTAACTAACAAACTCTTGTAATGTTGACATGAAAAGAAAGCATTTCTAATCATATTAGTGACGCATCAAAATTTTTATCAAAATTCTGTTTAAATGCACTTCTTTGAACCTTCATTAAACAGTTCGAACTTAAACGAACATTAATGCAAAATCTGAACAACATCTTACAGAAGATGTTAGCCAATAAACATTGTTTGTATAACGCGTGGTATAGATACTTTCGGTGTTATATAGTAATGCCGCCTGTTGCTAAAAAATTAACTATCTATTGAAAAAAATCATTGCAAAGAAAAATCCCACACATTTCTAACAATATTTCTGAAAACCGCACATTTCTATTGTTTATAGTTTTCTAATTATAAAACTTCAAAACTCCTGAAATTTCTGGATCACCTCATATATTTTTTATTAACAGTATATAAAGAAATGAAGCGAATTTTTATTTTAGTTATACGAATTAATTCAGGGTTGCCAAGCTTCAGGGAATTTTCCAGTCGAAATACCAGTATTTTTTTTTATGGAAAATTATATATTTTAATTTAAACCCACGATTTTTCGACTTTCTTAAATATAGATTTTCTGTAAGAAATTACTGGTGTCGAAAAAATTTCTGGTCTTTAAATTACCGGTAGCGTAGCAACCCTGTAATTTATAGTTTCCATTATCTAACTTTATGTCAATATATTTAAAATTTATAAAATAACTAGGAAACAACAAGCATATTATGAAAATGAAATGCATGCATATTTCATAGCGTTCTTTTATTTTAATCAAATTGTATTTTTTAATGAAACTTATTTTCATGTAGAAAGTCAAATTTATTTTACATGTGTAAATATAATCAAGGAAATAATTCGCCGAAGGAAAACTAATATTTCTTAAATGCTTTAAAATAGCACTTGGGATTATAAAAAACATGAATATAAATTATGCAGATTTAATATAAAAACTTTATATGTAAATCTGAAATGTATAAGTATACTATTTAAGATTTAATTTGTTGATTGATTATTTTTAAAGCATTTTGTTTATTTCTATATTTGAAGTGATCAGTTTATTTATTCAGTTCATTCATCTGCTATTTTCTTTTTATGTAATCTGTAATTATATATATATCTATATATATTACATGAAATGTTTCTTAAACATTTGAAATGACATATTATGAAATAGTAATATTAATAATTATAATAAAAAAACTAAAAAAGAAAATATCTATAAGTAATTATTCTTTATGGAATATACGAGTAACAAAGCAATTTAAGCCGTTTATTCAGTAAAAATTATAATTTAAAAATAAATGCTGTCAAGGAAAAATAATTTAGCTAAAATGCTGTGTTTATAATATTCCAATGTATGTTACTAGACAGTATTAAAAATGCTCTGCTGAGCAATAAAATACATTAATATGTTTTTAAGTATGAAAAAGTGTTTGTAAAGTGCTCCTAATTGAGCATGAGAAAAGATAAGGAGTAGGGCGGAGCGTAAAAAACTTTTTTTCGAAATTCTTTTCTCCCTAGCGTGGAAAGGTTGTGTAGTGGTATCACTAAGATACTCACAAAATTTCACAACAATCAATAAATATCTTCCGGTTCCACTTTTCGGTCGAAATATGCAATTTTAGCCAAAAATGTTGTACTTTTTCACGTTTCAGTAATATTTTTAATTTTAAATTGTTTCTTCTTCCTAGTGCGGAAAAACTGAAAGAGTATTCAAGGAATACAAGTTCAAAATATTAGAGTAATTAAAAAATATCTTCAAGTTCCACTTTGGGTTCTAAATATGATAAATTTGTCGAAAATGATACAATTTTTCTCATTTTAGTCATTTTTTTATTTTTCGATTTTCTATTCGCACTGGTATTGTAATGTTCGAAGAATATGAAAGAAACATAACTAAAAAACTTTAGAATAATGAATATCTTCCCGCTTCCCTTTCGGGGTCTAAAAAAGTCAAAGTAGCCAAAAATATGTAAATTTTCACATCTAAGGGAATTTTTTTCTTATCAATTTTCTCTTCTCGCTGGAGCGGAGAGTATAGAAAATCATATGAGAAACATAGAAAAAAAGGTTATTGGTGACACTTGCTCTATGTAATCGCAGCCAGGTTCTTCTATAAGTGTCAAGTATTCTTCAAGTAATCTTTGTTGATGGAGATTTCTCTCAATATTACTGTGAATTAAAGTTTGGTCTTTTCGACGGTCAAAATAAAGTCTTTTCAAGGTATTGGCGAATATGAAACTCTAATCTTGAACTTTGCATTTCATGCGATTTATATTTATTCATGCCATTATTTCATGCCATTTATTTCTCTTCTTGTGTTATGCCTGTCTATAATATTGGACATGTCGTCATGTGTCACAACTCTTAAGTCTTCAAGAAGTGCATCTGTTACTGTTACTGCAACTCGGTCTGACACTCCCATTGTGTCTCAAGTTCTGGCTAGGGCAGGACGACGGGTTGTTCGTGATATACTTATAAAATTTATGTTCAATTGCAATGACACTAAAGGTTTATCTCTAAGATCGTGACACAGTTGTTCATCAAGAAGACTAAATGATTTATATAACTCTAAGTCTTCGATGAAGCAGTAGTTATTTATTTTTTACTTTTATACCGTTTCCTGAAATTTTGTTTTTCTTTTTCAAGCCTGTTCATTCATTTACTAAGTTTCCGTGTTGTGGGCCGTATTTCTGAGTGCATCGATTGTGTCTATCGACAATTTCCTGGAAGTTCTTTGATCCTCAAGAAACTGTCTTCCAATTCTGGAATTTCTTTATCACGTGGGAATTTACATCCTTCCAGAGATGTACACTTATAAGAAAAATTTTCCAAGCAGACGTTTTATTTCCCTTCCAATAGGAAACTTTTCAATTTGGACTTCGTCTGTTCTTTAGAGTCAAACTTCTTTATCATTATATGAACCAATTATTTGGGCTATTCTTTGTCTAGAGACCGTTGGAAGTGAGGCATCCTGCCAAATTGCTTGAACCATTTCACTTCATAATCCGCTATCACCCCAAAGTTGGGTCAGATTTTTAATTATATTTCGATTTATTTCTCACCAACAAAAATGTACATTATATCGTCATAAGTTCGTAGAAAGTCAGTTCTTAATTCTATAGAATCCCCAAAAATAGGATGAGACAGATCCCGTGTACTGCGCCTTAATTGTGGTATTTCTGTATAACACTTTACATGCACACTATTAGTTTAATACAACATCAAAAATTAAAATTTTGTAAACACTTTCAGATGTATTATTTTTCAATAAAATATAGAAGCAAAAAATGAATATCTTCATTACTAATCTATCACGAGCAGAGCATTAAACCAACGGTAACACTACAGTAAACGAACAGAAAGCTGAACTTACTAAACGAATTTCACTGAAATAGCATTTAATTCGATTGTTCTATGATTTTTTTGTGTATATTAATGCCCTGTATTCGCCAGTTTAAGCAATAAAAGTCAAATCAGAAGATATTTATTGATCACTTTAAATTTTTACACTTATGTTTGTTATAAAATTTTCCGAATATTCCGTACCAGCGAGAAGAGAAAATAGATAAGAGAAATAAATATCCCTGAGAAGAGAAAATGTACATAATTTTTGGCGTCTTTGACATTTTTAGATGCCAAACGGGAAACCGGAAGTTATTTATTGATTATTCTAAAGTTTTTTCCCTATGTTTCAATTATATTTTTCCAACTTTTCCGTGCCAGTGGGAATAGAAAATCTAAAACTAAAAAATATCACTAAATGAGAAAAATTGCATCATTTTTGATAAATTTCCCATATTTAAACTCCAATGTGGAACCGGAAGATATTTTTAATTTACTTTAATAATTTGGACTTATGTTTCTTATGCACTCTGTCAACTTTTCCGCTGTAGGGCGAAGGAAAAACCGAAAATTAAAAAATTTGCTGAAATGTGAAAATTTACATCATTTTCTGCTAAAATTGCATATTTCGACCCAAAAGTGGAACCGGAAGATATTTATTGATTGTTGTGAAATTTTGTGAGTATGTTAGTGATACCACTACACAACTTTTCCACGCTAGGGAGGAAAGAATTTCGAAAAAACGTTTTTTACGCTCCGCCCTAATAAGGAGTCCCTTCTTGGCCAGTAAATGCCAAATTTGAAAAAAAATCATATCTGCACTTTTTCCGTATAAAAGGAATCAGTCACAATTACGATAAAAATGTGTGGTGCAAAGGCATAGCCAGAAAGAAAAGCAGCGTAATTAAACATGAATGAAAGGTGAAATAGTACCAGAAACCTTTGTTACTGCAGCGTATCATACTCATTGTAGTGCCACCAAGCATGCCCGCAGTGTAGACTTAAACAGAAAACTGATTTGTAATGCAGTTGCACTCTAGAGTCAACAATGCAGTTCCCATGTAAAGCAGGATTGAAAATTTCACTTAAAAGAAAGACGGAAAGTTTTACGCAAATTTCTCTGATATGGAAAAAGAGCAAATATGTTTGTTTTTTTTTTTTCAAATTTGGCATTGACAGAAAGCTGTAGCCAAATAGGGACCCCTTTTCTTTTCTCATGCTCAATTAGAAGCACTTGTCAAACACCTTTTTTTACTTAAATACATATTAAACTTTTTTGTTGCTCACCAGAGCATTTTTTAATACTTGTCATTTATTTTTTTTATATAAAAACTGAAGATTTTTTTTATATCTTAAAAATCAAAATATTTGCTACTGTCAAAATTTTATTCTTGTATTAGAATAATTAAGAAAGTTATTGCATTGCCATATAAAATGCATGATGCCTGAAAGGAAATGAACAAAGGATTTGAACGGAAAAAAAAAATTACAGTGCACTCACAACTTTATTCAAAGAACTGAAACTAAATATTTCACAATAAAAACAAATAACCATGTTTATCACAGAATTTGTTTAATTTGAATACGTTAAGTTACATACATAAAAAAATATATTTATTTAAACTTGGTGGCAATGAATAAAAAAACTGCAGCAGCAACAACAAGAAACAATGTTCAAATGGAGCTTTAAGTCACAAATTCGATTTTCTCAGCGATCGTCAAACATAAAAAGATGAAAAAAATCTATTTTACGTTATACCAAAAGGATTAAAATAAACCAAAAATAGAGTTAATCCATCCACAGGATCGCTAGCTATCGCTTGTTGAATTTTACGTTTGCATTTTTTCGTTAAAAGTTAAATAAAACACCACACTAAAGTACGATATATATTTTTTTATTTTACCATTTATTCTTCTTCTATCTCCCGAATAAAAAACATTTTATTTCTTCTGTAATATACATAGTGTTTCAAATTTGTTGCATAAATAAAAAAAAAAAATAGATTATATGTTATAATCTCGTATTACCATGTAATGCGAACTAGAAGCAAATATAAGTGAAGCACCAGAGACATTCTCATGGGGTAAATTATGTTATTCCATCAGAAGGTATGATTGATTCTTAATATTGAGAAATTCATTTAGGAGCAAAAACTCAAAATCGAAATAAATATTTTTTCTTCTTTTTGTATAACGAAAATGTCTTTTTTAGGAATAGGTATGAGTGTAGAGCAAAGTAGATTATAATAGTATGTAAGGTATAATCAAGAATTTGTATAATTTCCTTTTAAAGGATTTTAAAGAAGATTTGCCTTATATTCAGAAAATTCCCATTAGATGTAATAAAGCTAAATATCGAAGAGATTTTATAAATAATCATTCTTTTTGCAAACATTTAATCATAATATAAAATAATTTACATGCATATTTGATAGGTTTTCTCGCAATTGTCAACCACATTAGCTTTCTGATTGAGAATAATGTAAAAAAAATGAGAATTATTTATTAAATATTCTTTGTTAATAGGTCCATCAAAAAGTTTAGAATAAATTCCTATATATTTTATTGATAGTAGCATTTATCGTTCACTTATATACACACATAAAATAATTAGGTTACGTAAGAGAACTAAGATTGATAATTCCTAGAAATGAGTTTTACTGTGGTATGAATCTCTAAATTTATCTCAATTTCAGCGTATTAGACACTGTGAAATGGATTTTGCAATTATCATTCAAAGCTGTATAAAATCAGTTGTATATGTTGTCAGAAATAGATTTTTACATGCCTATATTCTTATTCAGATCTTTTCTTTCATTCTTTTAAAAAGTAAAATTTCTTTAAAACGTTTTAGCGTTGGAATTTCATAATCTAAGTTTACTGCATGTTTTTTTTTTTTTTTTTTTTTTTTTTTTTTTTTTTTTTTTTGGCGCGAGTGAGTTTTAACCCCTTTCTTGGCGCGCTTCCAAAATATCGCCACATTGGCGCGCTTTTACGTTTAGTCTCCCGGAGCGGGATTTAAGTCCAGGAGACACTACGCAAAAGACATACCTTCTTTTAAAAACAAAATCAGCCTTTCTTTAAATAAAAAAAGAAATCAATAATAGATTTTCTAAAGAAATATACTAAGCTTTGAAGTCCAATAATGTTTTTCTTTTATATATAATATGAAACTAAATAACATTAAGATTCAAAACATCTAAAGTACTACAGAAAGGCCTAAAACACTTACTTTTAAATACAAAGCACGGTCTCTGCATTCAATAAACAATAGAAATGTAGAAAATACTTCCTTATAAATACAAAACAAATGTTTCTAATTAAAAGAAATCACTCGTATATTGCCCCCAAAAAATTTACTCAATCGATGTTACACTCTTCGAAATCCAACGGCCTCTAATTAGACACAAGATATTTAATCAATTTCAAGGCGCGAGACTTCAAACTTTTAAATGTTTCTCCTCTCTCGTCCAATAAGAAAACTAGAAAAGAAAGAACGAACGGAGCATGCACAAGCTGAGGAGCGAAACCTCTCCGAGGGTTGCCAAGAAGAGCAGCACCTAAACGGAAAAGAAAGCAAAGCATGGCGCAGTCATCGCGCGTCAAAAAAAAAAAAAAAAAAAAAAAAAAAAAAAAAAAACGCGCTAAGTGGGTTAAAACTCAGTATACCCTTTTTTTGTTATTATTGTTTTAATTTAAACTGAGATTCTTTTCTATTTTTTTAATTTAAACTTTGATTTAAATCATTGTGCAAAACCACATTAAATGATTAAAGGCATTTAAAATTTCGAGAATAATGTATTCAAAAGGTTTATTTCATTTTCATAAGGTATCGCAAATATAAACAGCATAACAACAACGATACGGTGACTATTTGTGATTATCTCTGGACCTATGTTCCACATGCTCGAATACTGATCAAAATAGAATTGATATTAAGGTGATTTCCATAGGTCTAAAAATGAGGGAGACATATGAGGCTACGCCATACACTCTCGAATTGTATAAAGAATAGATTATATTAAATTAAAATTTAAAGAGATTATAATTTGACAAAATTTAATTTAAAACAAGGAAATTTATTTTACACAGCACCAAAATTGATTTAAATAAGTTTAAAAATTTGTAATTGAAATACCGCTGTGAAAGACTTTTTATAAGACTTGACGTAACGCAAAATTACAGGTGGTTCTAGTGTTAATTACACAATTAACTCATTCAAATATTTAAAATAGTGATTCAATTTATGTAAATTACTTACAGTTTTATTTCTTAAGATTAAGAAAATTGAACTTTTAAAAGATAAAATAGCTTTTTTAACGGGGTAAAGAGATTTTAAAAATTTAATACGTATTTTAATAAATCAAAATTAAAAGGAAATTATGATATTTTGAAAATATCTATTAAAGTTCCTTTTCCTTAAGCTCGAATAAGAAAAAAACACTTGTATACACAATCATAAATCAAATGCTTAAAATAAGGTACCCTGGGGTAATAACACCTGGCGGGGTAATAACGCCAAGTGCTTATATTTTGCATAATTATGAAATAATCAGGTAAATGACACCCATGTGATCTGCGCAGAAGGGTTTTGAGTCATATAAATCGCAAAAAACAGCTTCAAGTTAATTTGTTTCCTTTTTAGATGTTATTGTTCTTATAAACAACTAAAATTAACGCTTGATCTAAAATTTGCGAGATACGTTTTGTGATGTGAAGACTATCTTTTTATCCGGAAATACTTTGTTAATTACATAAATTTGTAGTGCATTTCATGTACTTTTAAAATGTTGTTGAAGATTTTGAATATCTTCTAGAGATAATTTGTAATTTAAAATGTACTGCGCAATAACTATACCGGGGTAATAACGCTAATCCTTGGTTTAATACCCCGGTTGATTCCCTACAGCGGCCGAGCTACATCCTAAATACTGATTCAAATAAACACAGTTAAAACTGTGCAATGTTTCTTATATTTCTATTTAAATGGTCCTTTTTAAGGAAAAAGAAGCTCACGGTCTGATATTCTTTTACCTCACCCCCCCTCCCACACCACACCTTTATTTTTCTTACACTTTCACAAAAAAATATACATTTTCAATAGCTTAGAATGCAATTTGTCAATTTCTAAGTTTGTAGAGTTTGTATTTTAGAATTGGGCTATCTACATGCAATTATTCCATCTTATTTCATAGTTTTGTTTGCATGGCGTTATTACCCTATAGGTGGGTAATAACGCCAAATAGCATTGGTCTAGAAAAAACGCCATTACATTTTATGAATACATATCTGTTAAATTATTTTATTTTATACAGATAGTCAATGAGTTGCTGTATCAGATCCTATATTTGTTTGAAAAATACAGTCTAAAACTAAGCCGTGAAAATTGGTAGAACCTTAACGTGGCGTTATTACCCCAGGGTACCTTATTTAAATAACAAAACTTTATTTTGTTTTCAAGCTGTCAAAGAAATATATTCTTTCACATTTAAACAGATAGCTTTCAGCAAGTATTAAGGTGAATGCTTGGCGCCATACCTCATCCATCAAATGTCTGTATATAGCTGTGAGCGATGCAGCAATTTGAATAGAATAAAATATCCTCTACCATTTCCTAAAATGTATTGTAAGTAGTTCACACGTGTTTATTATAGACGTAACTGAAAGCTCGCACATAAAAGTTCAAGTATATTGTTAAAGAAAATATTCTAAATTTAGTACTTTGAATATAAGCGGTCTTGTTTAACTGAACATAAATATGTCAAATTGAGAGTCCATGAATAATAAATCTCTATGGACATCAAGCATTTCCGATTGGATATAATATTTCCTAACTGAAAATGAATCTGGGATGCAATAAATGAGAGTAATTACAGCTAAATTATTTTATTTCTATTGTCTAATTTGGCAGATAGGACTTAGCATTGTTGTTAAAGTATGAGTTTCAAATTAGATGTATTTCAAGTTTAATAGTAGAGATTTTTGTAATAGCGGCAGGTGTACTTTTTGCCACCTAATTCAGAACATAAGTCTTACATGCTCGAATACTGAGTATTCTAGGATAGATATCAATGTGTATTTATATCGGTATAGTATCTAGAGCTGTATAAAAAAGGAAATAAATTAAAAATAAGAATTTAAATCAATTATATTTACCCTGCTATATATACCACCTAGCTCAGAACATATGTCTTATATGCCCGAATTCTGAGTATTCTAGGATAGATATCAATGTGTATTTATATAGGTATAGTATCTAGAGTTGTATAAAAATGAATTAAAATTAAAAATAAGACTTTAAATCAATTATATTTAATTGAAATCAGAAAGAATTTTTGAAAAGAAGCACCGAAATTAGACTTAAATTAGTGAAACTGTTTTAAATAAAAATTCTGTTACTAAATACTTTTTTATAAGCTTAATATAATACAAAATTTCAGGTGGTTCTATTATTAATTACACAATTAGTTTATACACATATTCAATATAATGATTCAATTTATGTAAACAATTTACAGTCTTATATCTTATATTTATCAAAATATATATTTTAAAATATAAAATGCAGACACCACGTTTTTTTAATATGGCATGCATATTTATAAAACATATTTCTTTTAATAAATCAAAAAACTCAAAGGAAATTATAATACCTTCAAAATAGTTATAATAATTATTTTTCTTAAACTTGGAATAAGAAAAAACACCCCTACACACAATCATAATTCAAATTCTTAAAATATATTCAAATAAAAAAAACTTTATTTTGCTTTCAAGCGGTGAAAGAAAAAAATATTTGATTTCACATTTAGACAAATAGCTTTCCGAAAGTATTAAAATGAATGCTTGGCACCATACCACACCCATCAAAAGTCTATATATGTGTGAGCGATGCAGCGATTTGAATAGAATAAAATATCCTCAACTATTAAAAAAGATGTATATGCATATTGTGAGTTGTTCACACGTGTTTATTATGGACGTAACAGAAAGCCTGCATTTAAAATTTCAAGCATATTGTTAATAGTAAACATTGCAAATTCAATACTTTGAATATAAGCTGAATTTAACTGAACATTTAAAATTATAATTATAAATTATTAATTATATAAAATTGAGAGTACATGAAACATAAATCGCCATCGACATCAAGCATTTTTGATTGAATGTAATACTTCCTTGTTGAAAATGAGACATAATCGTAACTGAGATTAACTGCGGCTAAATTCTTTTACTTCTAATTCCTAGTTTGACAAATAAAATATCGAAAATGAAATTGCATTATTCTTAAACTATAAGTTTCAAATTAGATATATTTCTTGTTTATCAGTAGAATTCTTTTTAATAGCGGTGGATTGACTTTTCGCCAAATAGCCCGGAATCCAAATCCCCCATGTCCGAATACTGTACAAGCTAGGATAGATATCTAAGTATATTTCCATGGGTATAAAAAATAGGGGTATGTAAGGCTACGATATAGACTCTTGAGCTGTCTAAAAATAAATAAAATAAATAAAAAATAAAAATAAGAGATTAAATTGATAGTATTTAATTAAAAAAACAGGGATATTTTTTGAAAAGATGCACCGAAATTGTCTTAAATAAATGAAATAGTTTTAAATAAAAAAATCTGCTGTGAATTACTTTTTATAAACTTAATGTGACGCAAAATTGCAGGTATTTGCGTTATTTCATTCACATATTAAAAATAATTCTTCTAGATGTGTAGATTACTTACAGTTTTATATCTTATGTTTATCATAATATACTTTTGAAAAATATGACATGCAGTCACCATGGCTTTTTCAAGACTGTAAAGAGATTTTTAAAATGTAATATGTATTTTAATAAATCAAGAAGCCCAAACGAAATTATACCATGAATATATCTATAACAATCGTTTTTCCTTAAACTTCGAATAAGAATAAATAAACATACACATAATCATAATTCAAATTCTTAAAACATTTAAATAACAAAATTTTATTTTGCTTTCAAGCTGTGAAAGAAAAAAATATCTCCTTTCACATTTAGATAGATAGCTTTCCGCAAGTATTAAAGTGGATGCTTGGCGCCATATCACATCCATCAAAAATCTCTGTATAGCTGTGAGCGATGCCGCGATTTGAATAGAATAAAATATCCTGTACTATTTTCTAAAATGTATTCTATGTTGTTCACACGTGTTTATTATGGGCGTAACTGAATACCTGCATATAAAATTTCAAGTATATTGTTAATGGAGAAAATTCCAAATTTAATACTTTGAATATCAGCGTGTTGTTTAACTGAACATATATATCTCAAATTGCGAGAACATAAATTAAAAATCTGGATCGACATTAAGCATTTCCGATGGGATGTAATATTTCCTTTTTGAGAATGAAACTGTGCCATAAATAGAGTAATTGCAGCGAAATTCTTTTACGCCTCATTCCTAATTTAGCAAATAGAATTTGAATTTGAAACTGAAACTGAAAATAAATTTGAAAGTACTTGGAATTAAGGTACAGTGTTGTTGAAAAAGTTGTTTTTTAGTATCCTTATAAAGTGTCAGCAAGATAGTTCTTGGGAATATATAATAAGTAATAATGCAAAAAGTCATAAAGATTTAATAAATAAAACTCCAGTTAATACAAATTGATCATTCGAAATTTCAACAGACGGTGATATGAAGTTAATTTCTCATACCAAAGTTGTATTTATTATTTGAGATGCTTCAGATTGATAATGCAAAAATTAACTTAATATTTTTTTTCATATTAATAAAGCTGGAGAAGTCCAAAGCTAGATTTTTTAAAGATAATTTTGTATCCTTTAAAATTGCGTATTAAAAAAGCCGCAATATTTGGGAAAAGTTTGTTACTTTCTGTTTATTGTAGATGGGTAAGAAGTACTTTTTTGTCAATAATTATTCAAGTATTACGTTCTAATTTTTTTAATTAGTTTTTACATTCTTAAAATTATGCATTCTAACACCCGATTCAATATTTTCCAAATCGGAGTTGTTAAGTCATAAAGAGCTAAATATTATTTGGTCTGTATATATTCATTGTCAGTATAATCGATCGGCGAAATTACTGAGTACAAATTTTCAACTGATAACTTGAACAAAATTTCAGTATGTTATGTAACTTATATACATATCTGTAGAACGTATAAGGGAAAAATTAGTCTATTTTAACTACTATACATTGCAACAGAAATAATCGCGCATTCAAATGCATCTTGTGTTTTCCAAACTCTTCATTTAGACGTCATTTTACGCATTAGCAGACTGCGAACCTCTTTTATAGATAATTTGAATCGATTTTTTTCTCATCTGTGGATCATACGGATGATTTTTTAAATCACAGTCTATTAAAGCTTGGGAACTTATGTGCCCGTCCGTTATGTATGTGCGTATGTGCGTAACGCGATAATTCATGATAAAAATATCCAATTCACTTGAAATTTTGTATATATGTATATACTTATGCTTCCCTAATTAGTTTTTTGAGTTCATTCGATATGTATAAAGGGGGAACGGGGGCTAATTCCCACCTTCCTTAAATTATATAAAAGGGTTTTTCATGCAGAATTATCAGTTTTCGTTCCAAATTTAGTTGTAGGATCATTCTGATGAGGAACTTCCGTGATTAGTATTAGGTGTTCATTGGATAAGTATAAAGAGGGGCAATGGGGAGCTCGTGCCCTTCCCCTTAATTGATATAAATGGATTTTTCATGCAAAATTATTAGTTTTTGTTCAAAATTTAGCTATAGGACCTTACTGATGAGGCATCGTGATTAATAATATTCATGCAGATTTTTTACATGATAAATCATATCCCTGATTAGTTTAAGGAGTTCATTGATTAAGTATAAAACGGAGAAATGGAGGTAGCTGATTCCCTCCCCCCCTTAATCTGTTTTTCGAACGGAATTAACCCTTGAAAATATAAGGTTGCAGTATACAATTAGTATGCGTACACTGTAAAAAAAAAAGTATCGATCTACTAAAAAAACTTTAGTGATCGTTGTAATTACTAAAAAATTTTTAGTAATCTTAGTCGGATGCAAGAAAATCTGTAAGAATTACTAGAAAAAAGTTAGCAATGAATAGAGTTAACAATTTTATATTTTTAATAGCTATTACTAAAACTCACTTGGTGTGGCCTTGATAGCACAGTGGTTATAGTAACGGACTCCAGGCTAAAAGGTCCCGGGTTCGATACTGGCCACTGCCAAGTACGCCCCGAATATATGTAGTATAAGTACTCGTCAATAAAGGGATTATGAATATACTGTAGCAATGTTTGGTGCTGCCATCTATTGCGGTTTTGCTGAAAATCTTCCGCTTCAAAAGTCTGGATGCAGCTCGAAGGAAACTCCTGCCCTTCGGGCCCACGTAATGGTTATTAAAAATAATAATAGTAATGGTTATTAAAAATAAATAATAATTAATTTATTAATTAATAATTAATAAATTAATTAATAATATATAATAATTTAATAAAAATAATTTAATTTAATATATTAAAAATAATTAGCTATTACTAAAATTTACTTGGTGGCTCATACTAAAAATTTTTAAGTTAGCTATACAAAAAATTCTTTTGTTTAGTTAACAAAAGAAATGCTTGTTTCGCTTGCAAAAAAAAGTTTGTAATGGTTACTAAAAAATTCTGTGGAATACAAATTTACTAAAACATTTTTAGTAACCTCTTGATTTTTTTTTTTTTACAGTGTAGCCTGTGAGCTCAATGCCATCAATTTAACTGTGAAATATTCTTTTTATTGTTCTTGTTTTCCATAATTTAATTTATAAGCTCATTATTGCTAATATCCCTCATTTTGAGGCAGAAGCTATGCACGATACAATGATTATTAAAAATTCGTGTTCTACTTACGTCTAAATATTTAGAGTAAATAAATATTCTTGTAATACTTAATATATTATATAAACAAATAGCTAAAAAACTGTTTGGCTAAAGCTTTTAAAATATTTAAACTTTTGGTTTCTGCTATATTATACTTTGAGACACGTAAACATTGATAGAGACATGTGAAACAATGCATTTCAAAACTTAGAAAAATGCGAAGGGCAGGGAGTTTATAGAAAACAAAATTGTTATTTGAAGAAACAAAAATAAAATTAACTTTAAATTGTACAATTTTTACACTATTTAAATATTTTTTTTAATGTTTTAATCTTCTAAATTCCTATAATTGAAGTTAGGGAAAATATTTGTCATTCTGAAAATTTGTTTTCGCATTTTTTTAAATAGAGGTAGAAATATATAAATCTGTTTACAATGGATTTCAAAACGATATTTTTCACAATCAATAATCCCCCGTTTATACAGTAAAATAAATCTATAAACCTCCGTTATCTATTTATATCAACATCTTTCCTCTTCATAAAACACTTTATTGGATATTGGTAGGAAGGGGGGCGGGACATTAGACATTTCTTTTTTGCGTCGCTTGTGAGCTTTTTATAAGAAACATACCTTTTCGGCAATTTTATTCTCATTCAGTTCTTTTTTTCTGCTTTTGGATTCCAGCTGTGGCATAGATAGTCCGGATTGCGAATCGTATTTTTATGCTTCAATTGTATAAAAATCAAAATAGAATAAAAATTTATCACATAAATTATTTCCTCAAGAGTATTTATTAAAGATTATGCTATATTTGTAGTTTCCAATTCATAAAATGAATTTAAGTATTTTCATAAGATATTTTGCCATTTTAATAGATACATCGAACCAAAAAAAGATTCATTATTTGAAGTTCTTTATTTGAGTTCAATGTAAAAAAAAATAAAAAAATAAAAATGTTGGTTGCTTGGCAAGTACAGAGACATGTGCTACTACCCTAAATAAAAAATCCATTAAATTTACGGCAAACACATCTTTTGTCGTAAAAATTGCAGTAAAAATAAAGGTAATTTTTTTATTGTACCTCATTTTACTGCAATTTTTGTGGCAAAAACTGCTGGCAACAAAGCTGCCAGAAATTTGTGCCGTAAGTTTAACGGATTATTATTATTATTATTTTCTTTTTTTTTTTTACAGTGCTTGAAATGATGATGTTTATAGCATTATGAATTTAAGTCAGAAACAAATAAAATAATTTACAAACTATATGGTCTGCATTGCTTGACATTGCAGATAGAGTTTATCTGCAATGACAATATAAGCAAGCGATAGTTTCAGTGCAGGAACTGGCAGTTTTTTTCTAGCTGGTGATGAAATGCACGATGAGTATCAGTCATCGAACGTATCCAAGGAGGTAAAGAGTAGCGCGATATTATCATTCATATACAAAATAGCACAGCAGGGCTTTTTTTTTTTTTTTTACAGGGTTACACTATACATATTTAGTATCATATTTTTACTTGAGTTGTGAATAATTTGAGCTAAATATAGCATATATATTTTGCAGATTTTTTTCCAGAATATAAGAACGATGACCATAGGTGACGGATGATGACCAACGATAGACGATGAACTTCACACCTCATATGGATAGCGCTTCCTGAGTGTAGATCCAACTATGTTAAGGTTTTCCTTAATTCTTCGCGTGTATAGCTCATTTCTCCACAGAAACTGATGTAGTTTTTCAGCAATTAAATGATTAATTTAATAAGAAAATAACCTGGCAGTGACTTCAACTGTTTGTCTAGACAATGCATGATCTTTGTTTCTCATAACGCAATTTTTAAATTCACAGTTAAAGGAATTTAATTTCTCACAATTGTCAATTACAAATAAAGCATAGTAACTGTTTGAATTAAATGAAATACATAAAAGTCTACCTTTTATGTATAATGATGTCAGTTAATCTTTTTTTCTTTAATTAAATACAAATGGACCAATGAAAATATAAATTCAAAATTAAAAGAATAAAATACGTCTTTTATGTACGTTTTTTATGTATACGTCTTTTACGTAATTTATGTAGGACATATTATTCTTGTATTTCAATATATCTGTGGAAAAAAAAAACTTTAACTTTCTTTTTAATTTTTTTTATCTAGTTGTAGAGGTTGCTTTGATTTGTTGTCATGTACTGTTATCGTATACTTTACATAATTGTTCTTTTTCATAAATAATAAACTTGGAATCACGTCCATGTGTTTTCTCCTTAAATCTCTTTATTCAACCACATACGTTGTATCTTATATCCATAAATCAGTTTTTTTGGCATATATAAGTCATATATAAGCTACAGATATTGCAATACGCAAGCGCCCCATTACGTAAACACTTAGACATAAAATCCACACATGCTGTTTCAATGATTCTTGAACCTGCTTTCTCAGTGCTATTTATTGTGAACGAAATACTCTTTTTCTTATTTTAAATCTTCAGATCATATCATTAATAATTATAGAAAAAAATATGTAATGTATATTAATACAGAGCTGATAAAAAATATTGTAAAAAAGACTGGATGAAAAATAAATGCAAAAGGAATAGTTTCTGAAATTTCTACACATTTAAAAACATACTTCTTATAGTGCTTTAATTCTAAAATGTATGAACAGTTAGCATAATACTTAGGCTTCTTAAAAACAAGTATGTATGTAGCAAATTAATAATGTACTATTGAAATGAAAAAAACTTCTTCAAACACCATAAAATAAGTTAACTGCGCAAGGCCTTTCGAAAGAACTTAGTCTTTCTTCGTCAGGCGCAAAAAATACGTCCGTCCACAATGAATGTAGCGGCACGACTGCACACTTGTCGTGCCGCTACATTCACTGTGGACGCACGTATTTTTTGCGCCTGACGAAGAAAGACTAAGTTCTTTCGAAAGGCCTTGCGCAGTTAACTTATTTTATGGTGTTTAAATAAGTTTTTTTCATTTCAATTGTGTATAACACCAGCTTCAATTTTATACATTAATAATGTACTGTTTCTAATTACTAAATGATGTAACGTTACAATAATAAAAAGTACTACCGGCTAGTGCCGAAATGAATAGGCAGCTTACATATTCTTTCTTTATTTATTTTAAAATAAATTATATTATTCAAAAATACGAATCTCAAATTAGTGGAACCCGATGTTATAAGATTTTATACCATTTTTATCAATAAATCGGTTGATATATACGAGTGCTGTGACAGGCAAATTAATTTTTTTTAATGCGTCACCCTTATTAAAATTTAAATTTCTATATCTCATTGTTTTTTTTTAAGAATCCATCTATCAAAATCAAACTTTTCGGAAATAACCCTTTTTTTACATCAGAAGAAATTTAAAAGTGTTTTTGGCAATTTTAAATGCTTGCTATTTTAAAACAAGTTAGTGGATGAAGTTGGCCAATGAACTCGGTCGAGACATTAATATGTACTGTGCACACATAAAGTTATAAATTAGATCCAAATGAATTTATAAATGTGCGCATTATTATATGAGAGAAATAAAACCATTTCAAAATGTCAGCCGCATTAGAAATTCAAAGGGTTACAATTAGACCACTTTTTTAGATATAGACGAAATAAAAAATTGCTGCGAATTCTTTTTATCAAGATGTACTGATTAAGTACAGATAATAATGTCTTTCCCCTCATTTTATTTATTTATTTTAATTAAATGGCCGCGATTTTGAAGTACGTTAGCCGATGATAATGACAAAGGAACTCGCTCGAGGCGTCAGTATATTCTATGTATTCACCAACATATTTCTAAATCGGTTCATAAATACGCGTGTTATCACGTGTCAAATACCAGATCATTTCAAAATGCCAGCCATACTATAAGTAGGATCTATAACTTGTCAATTTTTTAAAATATAGACGAAACGAAAAATGCCCTGGGATTTTTGAATCAAGTTTAAACACATAAAAGAAAAATATTTTCAATTTCTTACTTTTTTATACCTAACTAGGGGGGCCCCGCCCCCCTGCTCGCTATGCTCGCCAACCCCCCCGCGTAATCGCTTCGCGATTCCAAATTATTGGCTACCCCTGCTTGCTGCGCTCGCCAATACCCCATGGTATGAATAAGCAATTGCAGACCTTTCAAATGATGTGCCACACGACTGGTGTTGTAAAGAAATTAAAAATGTGCCCCCCTGGGGGGCAGAGTGGGAGGCGACACAAAAGACATCCGTAATATGAATAAGCAGCTGCAGACCTCTCAAATGATATGTCACACGACTGGTGTTGTAAATAAATTAAAAATGTGCCCCCCTGGGGGCAGAGTGGGGATGACACACAAGACATCCATAAAATGAATAAACAGTTGCAGACCTTTCAATGATGTGTCACACAATTGGTGTTGTAAAGAAATTACAAAATGCGCCCCCTCTGAGGGCAGAGGGGGGGGTTACACACAAGATATCCATAATATGAATAAGCAGTTGCAGACCTCTCAAATGATGTGTCACACAATTGGTGTTGTAAAGAAATTAAAAATGTACCCCCCTGGGTGGCAGAGTGGGGGATGACACACAACACATACATAATATAAATAAGCAGTTGCAGATCTTTCAAATGATGTGTCACACAATTGGTGTTGTAAAGAAATTAAAAATGTGACCCCCCCTGGGGAGAGCAGAGTGTGGGGGGGGGTGATACACAAGACATCCATAATATGAATAAGCAGTTGCAGACCTTTCAAATCTTCTGTAACACGACTGGTGTTGTAAAGAAATTAAAAATGTGTCCCCCCTGGGGAGCAGAATGGGGGATAACACACAAGACATCCATTATATGAATAAGCAGTTGCAAACCTCTCAAATGATGTATCAAACGACTGGTGTTGTAAAGAAATTAAAAATTTGGCGAAATATTACAGTTATCGCCAAGTTGGCGTCACTTTTGACAACTAATTTTAGTCGCCAAATTTGGCGATATATCGCCAAGTTGGCGACAAACTTGGCGATTGTTGGCGATGGTAGCCTTTCCTCTCTTTATGGTAACCCATACGGTGATGCATAGACGGAGCCCTTTCCTGATTGGTCTATTCGACTCATGGAAGGAGTGGACAACCCGGATTCGTTAGTTCCGGAAATCTTCCACATCAGCATCATTCCAGGAGTCATTCCTTTTAAGGCTAGTTTTTTTTTACTATAGAAGGATAGAAAGATGGTGTTGTAAAGAAATTACAAAATGCGCCCCCTCTGAGGGCAGAGGGGGGGTTACACATAAGATATCCATTATATGAATAAGCAGTTGCAAACCTCTCAAATGATGTGTCAAACGACTGGTGTTGTAAAGAAATTAAAAATTTGGCGAAATATTACAGTTATCGTCAAGTTGGCGTCACTTTTGACATCTAATTTTCGTCGCCAAATTTGGCGATATATCGCCAAGTTGGCGACAAACTTGGCGATTGTTGGCGATGGTAACCTTTCCTCTCTTTATGGTAACCCATACGGCGATGGATTGACGGAGCCCTTTCCTGACTGGTCTATTCGACTCATGGAAGGAGTGGACAACCCGGATTCGTTAGTTCCGGAAATCTTCCACATCAGCATCATTCCAGGAGTCATTCCTTTTAAGGCTAGTTTTTTTTTACTATAGAAAGATTTTAAACTTTAAATTAAAAAAATGGCCGCCATTTTGAAACAAGATAGCGGATGGACCTCGCCAATGAACCCGGCAAAGGATTGGTATATACTATGTACACACCAAGTTACATTTAAATCCGTAAATAAATCCGCATGTCATCACTTGACAAACATCAAATCATTTCAAAACGTCAATCACACTGAAAATTCAAAATGCTATAACTAAGACATTTTTTAAGATGTAGACGAAATAACAAATTCTCTGGAATATTTCTATAAAGGTCAAATACATAAAAGAAAAATATTTTTCTACTTTTAATTTTTTGCTTTTATTATTAAATTTATTTTTTTTATAAAAAAATAATAAACTTTAAACTATTTATAATTATTTATAAACTTAAAAAATGGCCGTTATATTTAAACAAGATGGCAGCTGATACCGACCAAAGAACTCGGTCGATACATTAGTATGTACTATGTACACACCAAATTTCATTCATGTCGGTTCATAAATACGATAGTTACAGTATGGAAAATATCATATATATCCAGAATATCGTATTTTTTCCGGAAGTGCTTTCCTCTGGACTACTGCAATAGGTAACTTTTTACATTTTGTACTACCTAAAATAGCAAAATAGTTTTAATTGACTTTTGCAATTTTTCGACTCTACTCGGGTCATTTTTTAAATAAATAGATAAAAAGTAATTTATCCTATCTAATTTACTGTCGATCTTAAACATCAGCATTGAGTTTTTAATTACTTATTTACTATTTTTAAATTTTTAATCTTACACTGTTAGTTAGTTCAAATAGTATAACAAGATTATAAATCATACAAAAGGACCAGTCAACTATGCTATGAAAACTACAGTTTATTAAAAGAACAGTTGAAAACATTTTAAAGGAAATTCCGTCGTTTCTTCCAATCATTTATTCTCACGCTTTAAAGATATCAGTTTAAACTGTTTCCATACAATTTTTATGCTTTATAAGAAAACTTTCTGTAACAGTGCCTGTAATTTTAATTATTCTGAGCAGCATTTACCACTGTCTGTGACTATTGCAGAACTTGAAAGAAAAATTTCCATGTGTATTTTATTTTATATTTAAGAAAAAAATATTATAGCATATATATTTGTATATAAGTTTTTTTTTCCTTTGCATTACTTCTTTGATATCACAAAAATGCGTTTTATTTATTATTTTGACTAGAATAAAATAGAAAATGCTGTTCGACATGTAAAATTAATTTCAGACATTTATTCCTGTATGAAATTTTTCTTATAAATAATCAATACGTAAGAAGTTACATTTATTATAGATAGATTATCAAGTGAAATCGAAAAATACGAAAAATAGATGCAGTGGATTTCTCTAGTGACTCTAGATAAATTCCCTCGTCTTTCATAATTTCATTTTTCACCGTTACATTATTGACTTTTTTGTTGAGTTCTATTCATCAAACGAAAAAAAAGATAGAATGTATGTCCCCATCACCATAAATAAGAATTAGAAAACATAATGTTTTGCTTTTGCTGCATTTTTTTCATTATAATATCAAATAGACGCAATTATATAATATTACTTTTTTATAATTATTTTATAAAAAAAGTAATTATTACGTGATTAGAAAATAAATACATGCTATTAGACAACCTTAACTGATGTTTGTGTTCTACTAAATGTTAATGGACACCAAGCTTGAGAAAAAAATGTACATATTAGAAATGGAATTAACATTTCTTGGTTTAAAACTTTTATCCGTATTTTTCTTGCAAACTAGATGTCTTATAAAAGAATTATAATAATTTATTTCCTTTATAATATGGTATACATTTTAGTATTAACGAAATATATGCAGTTAGTGTCCTAATGAGAGTTTTAAAACAATAGGGGAAAGTAACCAAATTTAGACAGCCATTTTAAAAGAATTGTTGCCATCCCGCCGTAAAATACGAAAATAGACACTGTCTTCCTTCTGATCAAAATGACGTCATTTATGATTAAAAGAAGCATCTATCTACCTTCCTCGTGCTGTTTTAGGCAAGTGCTAAAATTAGCTGTTTTGATCAATTTTTTTCCTACTAAACGCAAGATAATATTTTTAATCCAAGTTAAATTATTACGTTTTTGCATACATATCTAATTACATGTCTTTATTGCGCATATCTTACGCGCGGAATAACTAGCGAGTCTTGAGATTATTTCTTTTAAAAAATGGAGAAGTTGCTTTAATTTAACGAACTTGAGTTGCAGAAATTGCATCTAGATATACAATCGTAAATTTGAAAAGTAAGTAACGAATTTCGAGGGCCCAAGGCATTGGGCACGACATTTTTAGGTTTTAATATTTTATGTAATTGATATTAATGTAAATTTATGAAAATTTCAGTATAATTTATTTTATATATATATATATATATATTATTTTATATATTTTTTATTAATTTTTATACAACAGTTTACGCTTAAATAACATCGATTATAGCCATGTTTTTGCATTGTTTATCCCATGATTTTGTTTGCAATTTATTTTTCTTTTCATTTTTTTCATTTATTTCTATTTCTGTTTTTTTTCAATTCTTTATAAGTACGGAGTATGAGATATGCAGTATTGAATTCAGAAAATTTTCTCCAGGAGAATAATTGCGGTTCTTGGTGGGCAGACACACTCTTTATAGTTGTAAGATGATTTTTTTTTCCAAAAAAAAGATTAAGATGTGAAGACATTCAAAAGAAGAATGCACCTACAAAACCCCCTAAAGTCGAAAGAATCGTTTGAAATGTTATATCCCTTTCCAAAATCAGATAAGTCAAGGTGCAGAAAAAACTAAAACACATTTTCGAAAAAATAAAAGGAACTTTGAAATGAAAAAAAAAAAGTAAATCATGCGTTGAGCATGGATTATGAAGCACTTTCCAACACATCATGAAATCTTTAACAAAACTTCGTGATTTCGGGGGAAAAGTTACTGTATATAGCCAAATATGTATTAAAATACTTTTGAACAGCCCTGTATTTATCTGTCATTTGATATATATACTATATAATGGGAAATTTTAGTTAAGTAAGAAAATGCCTTGCAAGTTCAATTTTTTCTTTCAGCAAATTTTATTAATAGATGGAAACATACTTGAATATTTTTGTTTCTTCAGCCTTGTAGTTTACCTACTACTTTTATTACATACCAGTTTTTTGCTAAATTTTAATATAAACTAAAGCACTTTTAAAACTAGTGAAATGTCATCATTCATAAATTATCATTCATACGCGTAGAAATTATTATTCATACCCGTCCATGTGTCCAATTCTTTGCATGGCCTGTATATGTTTTATCTATATTCTGAAAACATTTCTTAGTAAACTAAATGTAGTTCAGCTTAAAAACCATAACTTAGTCAAAAAGCACATTTAAGTAACATACCCTCATACTCCGTAACATTTGCAAGCTGTTTTGAGTATCCCTGTACATAAACTGTAGCATTTATACGCACTATATAATGAGCATAGATTTAGTGAAGCTTAATCGGATGCATACCATCCATCCATCCATCAGATATCATTGGTTATATATACAGTACTTCGAAATAAAACAATTTTTGAAATCTTTTATATGTCCTTGTAAATGCTCTGTACTTCATATTATACATGACTGTATCCTATAAATTTTATTAAGCCTCAGCGAGATGTATCAATTTTATTATATATGAAATAGTTTACTATAATTAAAATATTTCGTACACAATTACATCCTTTTCCATTTTCTATTGGAATTCTTTTGCGTGGCTCTATAAATAAATAATCGTTATTTTTACGCCGCATACTTTACAGAATGCATATTTTGATGCAGCTAGTAAATGCATATAAATTTCTGTACGTTTGACACATCTTTAAAATTCATTTTTAACGATTTTTCCTATAGGCCGTAATGTAACGGTAAACTTTTAACTGTTTCTGTAAAGAAACTAATCATGTTAAAATCTTTATTTGAAATAGGGTTCATGCTAGGGTAAACGTAAATAACATCCAAAATATTTAGGGCAATCCGAATGTATTTACAGGAGTTAGAGTATTGAAATATGGCCAGAATGCGGCCATACTGCCAGATGGCCAAACGGATAAATAAACCAGAAGCATAAGCACTTTCGACTTTATGGGATACTGCAAAAAAATAATAAAATTAAATAAAAAAACAGAAAAACAATCCTGTACTAAATATTATTATTAAATGATATTATTTGGTTACATTAAATAAAAAAATAAGGACAGCAATGTAAAAGCAATATTTTAATTTCCTAATCTTGAAATTGGAGCGTGTTAAATTTTGCACTCGAAAAACAAGTAACTTTTGTTTTCATTTCTAAGATGATGCTGATAAGAATAATACATTTTATATTAATTCGATTACAAAATTGTATCGCACAATAATTTGTTCTTAAAAATGTTTAACTACATAGTTTGAACTATGTTGGTAGCGAAAAATCTTACTGTTCCCTCTTTTAAAAAAAAATATAATTTATACTATTTAACTCCATCGAAAATTTCAGAACTATTCTCATATTGTTTCATATTGCTCATTCTTATATTACTTACCTCTCATACGTAGCATAGGGTAAGTCTTGCAATCGTTTTGAAAGTGTCAGTTGTTAAAAGTGTCAAAAAGTTTGCAATCGTGTTTTTTTTTTTTTTTTTTTTTTTTTTTTCAAAAAAAAAAAAAATGACGGATTTACACGTTTCAGACACTGGTGATTCCCAAAAACATAATTAAAAAAATATGTTTTCGATTTGTTTTTTTTTTTTATTTTAAGTATTGTATGTAAAAGGCATTGAAATAACACAAATTTTGCATAAAAAGCGTGATCGATCGGATAATTAGTTGCTGTGATATTTGTAATCCTATTTTTCACACTCTTCAGTTTTGACGACCCTGTAATTCATTCGAATTCCACTTTAAAAATATATTTCAATTGGATATAAGGAGCTTAACCAACGTAGTAAACTTTTAGTCAATATGATAATTATTTTTGGAGTTATGAGGATGTTTCTTTTACGCAATTCGGTACTACTGGAGTAGTTTGGCGTTTTATATATAGTTTGACGAAATTGGTTCATCAGCATTTCATTACTAGGGCATTACTATGTGTTAAAAATATTTAAATCTACGTTTAAATTTTATTTTGAAAATGCATTTCATAAATACTTTTCACATCTTTTGTTTTCAAATTTTATATTATAGATTCCATGATGGGTAAGTATTACGGTGGCCCCCAACAACTAGTTTACTCTGTCAGTGCAAATGTAATCACTCTCAATTATTTTTTCCCCTTCAGGATATCATCCCTTAGAAAAAGAAAATATTTTAATTTATAAGATTTGATGGAAATTAAGAAATATCTCAGATTTATTTTTTTACATTTAATAATAAACATACCTAAAATAAAATATATAGTCTGTTTGGTATAAGGGTTAATTTTGTTATGTTAATATTTGAATTTTACTTATATAAAAAGTAGTTCTCCGTTATTGGGTTACTAATTACTTTCATATTATTTTTAAGATGATATTTTGATCTTTAATCTTTTCATATCTGATTTCATTAACTTATTTTTCAAACAAATATAGATATTAAACCTTTTGAAAAAAATAAGGATTCGAATGATTTAACTGACAGCCAAGTGCATAGTACATTATAAAAACGATTATTTTTGTATGTGTTTAATTCTTGTTTGAAAACTCTACATTCAGTAATAAAAATACTTTTCAGTTTAAAGAATATGTATATCGATATATAGATATATAGATACATATAACAGAAAAAAAATAACCATGCAAAACTTCCAATTCTAATGGCATGCAAAGCAATTTGTTATTACAAAATAGCATCGTTTAAATGGAAATCGATAGATGTTAAAAATATATCCAGTTTTCAAAATAACAGTGTATTCGATTGGAGGCTTTGTGAATCGATTTCCTATTATCGATTAAGTGTTATTACATAAAAACTTAACTGTATATTCTTTAGACTTTCTTTTAAATATTTATTCTGATATTCACGAAATTATGTTGTGAAATAACATGTAACAGGTTCTTTAATGTAATTTTTCATGAAATTTCTTTAAACATTATTTTTTTAGTCGGATTTTCTCAGATATTTTAATCTGATATTATAATCTTTACTTTATATGTAAATATAATTGATATTTCATTTAACTGTCAGCAGTAAAATTACGCTTGAAGTTATTGAATATGTCATCCTAATCAAATCTTATGATTTATCACATTGCTAGCTAAGTACAGACGAACAGTGTAAAAAATGGCCAAGCACGGAATCGATCCCGGAACAACACTTCAAGTTCTTTACCATTTAAGCTACGTTGACGATGTCCAGCTTAGCATTTCTCACTCACATTTTGTTGGCTGCCTGCAACTGCATCACAATATGGAAACGTCTAACATGAGCATACAAACCTGCGCTATTCCAAGGGTTCCTGATTCGAACCCCGGTTTGAATGTTTTCCACTGTGTTGGTCCACGCTTACCTAACAAGGTGATATTTCACTTAAGAAATATTCGATAACTTCAAGCATAATTTCTCTGGTAATAGTTAATTGAAAAAATAATTATGTTTACATAAACATTCAGCGATGTTGGATTTATTTGTATCTCATGTCACGCAGCAGGTTTGTTAGCTCACATAGGCATTTCCTTCGTTTGCTGCAATTGCAGTCTTACCAAAAAATGACAGTAAGTAATGACAAGTTTGACATTGTCCACGAGGCTTGATCGATGGGCGAAGCCCGGCTATTTATCTGCTTAACTTGTGTTATTACTGAAAAATGCTTATACATTATCTATAATCATGAAAAAATTGTTCACAAAAATAGAGATTTTAGTTTAAATGTTCTTAATCATATTTTATAAAAACATGTGAAAAAACTAAGTGTTTCCCGCCAATGTTCCATTTTTGGAACATGTTATAAATCATACACAAAATTTTTTTTTCGAGAAAATAAATTACTCATAGTGCTTATGTTTGAGTTTTAATGGGATTTTTACCAATAAATAGTTTGTGTTACCTTTCCATCATAGTGCGGCGTTTAAAAGGTTAAATGATAGAACACTTAGAGCGCTATTCTAAGGGTTCCGGGTTCGCATTTGACATGTTTTACTCTGTTAGTCTACGCTTAACTAGCAACGTAATAAATCATTTGTGTAATACTTCTTTCATATTTTGTTCGAAATTTATATTTATTAATATTAAAACAAATAAGATTATTTAAATGGATATTTATGTAAAAGCATTACAAAGTGCAAGTTATCACTCAATATTTGGCTGTTTCAGGTATCACTTGACTTATGTCCTTCTGAGATCATTTAAAATAAAAGAACTATATTAATAAAAACAGTGCACTTCCATGAATTTCGGGAAAATATTTTGTGTTAACGCAATCATTGAAGACTGATCAATGAATCAAATTATTGAAGAATAAAAAATGTTTTGAACATGAATTTTTTTTTAGTGTAAATCAGTATTGCTAAATGTATATTTAATTGTAAAATTATAATTTATACTCTAATTTATTTATCATATGATTTATTTTAGAATGAAAATAAAATATGATGTTTTTAATGAAAATAATTTTTAATTTATTGTTTTCTTTCTTGTTTGCACTATTACATTTATGAGATGTTCTCTGTAATACTGGGTCTTTAATTTAAATAGCAAATTTTTAAGCCACAAGGCCACATGATGGTTTCTTTTGATGTTAAATCATTATTTACTAATGTTCCTGTCGAAGGTGCTTTAGATTGCCTCAAGAAAAGGCTCTGTGAATTTCCTTTTTCCTTTTTCGAAATCGAGGAGCTCATTTATCTAACTCGTGCTTGCTTATCTCAAAATACTTTTGTATTTAACGGGAATTTCTTTCGTATGATTGACGTTTTGGCTATGGGTAATCCTCTTAGTCCGACTTTATGCGATTTGTACATGCATTATTTTGAAATAAAATTGTTTGAAGTCTTAAAATTTCCGTTCTATGTTCGTTACGTAGATGATATCTATGCTTTAGTTGAAATGAATTCAGATATAAATCATATTCTCTCTGTCATGGATTCTATTGATTCTTGCATTCAATTTACTTTTGAAACTGAACAACTGCCTTTCATTTCTGGATGTCCTTGTTATTCGCAATGAAGATAATTTTCAGACTACAGTCTTTCGCACACCTTTTGCGGCCAGTCTTCCACCTCACAGATATTCTTCTCATCCTCCTAACCAGAAAGTTGCGGCTTTTAAAACTTTTGTTTTCCGGGCTTCCAATATTTGCTCAACTCCTCAGTTACTCAGTAATGAACTTAAGTATCTAAAAGCTATTGCTGTTGATCATGGTTATTCCCCTAATATTATAGATTCAATTCATAGAAATTTGACGAAATCCACCCAATCTGAAAGAAAAACTTTAATTCGAACCCCAATGCTTTGGTTGTTTTGCCTTTTTTTCCTCCAAAATCAGTCAGCAAGTTGCTTAAATTTTAACAAGGTTCGATTTCTATGTTCTTTTTTTCCTGTTAATAAAATTGCTTTTTCAAATCTTAAGCACCTCATTGATCGCTTAGATAACTGGGGTATTTACCAAATTTCTTGCCAGTGTGGTTTTTCTTATACTGGTCAGACTAAACGTGCTCTCAGATTTCGTTTAATGGAACATAAAAGGTATGTCAAAAATCAAAAGCTTAAACGTTCCTCTGTTGCTCAACATTGTTGTTCTTCACAACATAAGTTTAACTTTTCTTCAGCCACCATCATCCATAATTGTCCTTCCATTCTTGATCTTGATTTTTCGGAAGCTTACCACATCATAAAAAAATCTCACTCCTTAGTCAATGACTTATCTAGTACTCCTTGTTTTCCAAGTTTTTGGAAATCTTTAATTTAATAAATTTTTTTTTTCACTTGCTTTTTAGTAATTGTTTTGCTTGTTCGCCGATGGATGTCTAAACTTGTCCACCCAGTTGTTTTGGCTACTTTCTTCTCATTGGTTGCTTTTCTTTAGACGGGATTGACCTCTATGTCCCTTTGCTCAGTTTTGCTATTTTTTACCTCGCTGAGTTTTGCACTGTTGAAGAATCTCGATAGTAGATTCGAAATAGCTATTTGCTACCTTCTCATACTTTATTTGTGCATATCTAATCGTTGGTTTTCTATCTTTAAACTCAGTCTTTAATGTCTATTCTGTATTAATAAAATATTTGTTAGGATCTCTTTTTGGTTCTTTCGTAATTATATAAATACGTAGCACCTTTAGTCTTCGTTAGTCCTTCCGTCTGTCTGTCCACATACAAGTGCGCAAAAACGACTCAAAAGAATGGATTGAAATTTAAACTACATAATTTTTGCTCAATTTTGTTATTTCAAATTTTTTGAAAATCGGTTGGATAATTTAATTACAGGAATAATCAAAAGTATTTCGTTTCATGACGGCCAATGGAAAAAAAGTGGTTTCAAGTGCATCTTAATGACGTTATACTAATTCGAATATAATAAATTTGATATGCACTTATGATGTATACAAAAATATACATTTTGTACAATATGTCTTGCAAATAATATTTGTTATTCATTTTCAGAGCCGCACAAAATTGTTCCATCAGATGATGGTATAGGGCAGGCACGGCGAACCTACGGCATGCGTGCCGAACTTGGCACGTATGAAAACTTCTTTGGCACGCGAATAACCTTATTCAGCGAATGACAAACTAGCTTTTTCTTTAAAACAAAAACATTAGTTTTGCGCAGCAGGCGTATAAATTTCTCTAAACTAATTCGTTACTTTTGAATATATTATGGTATAAATAACAATGAAAGAATCTTCTAACGTCATTTTCTTCCTAAATCAATCAAAATATAATAATTTTACAAATTAATTTGTTTCATTATTAAATCTAAAAGAATTATTCATTTATTTATTTATTTATTTATTTATTTATTTATTTATATATTTATTATTTTTTATAATTGAGTTTTAAGAGATAGTTTGCATGGTAATATAAATTTAATCGAAAAATTTCTACTTCAGAAAAAGCTCATTTTACTTACGTTTAGGATTTAAAATTATTTTAGGTTTTATTATATTTGGGTCTCGATCTTGAAAATTGAATTTTACTTGTTAGTGTAAGTAATTTTGTATCCATTGAAGTAAAGAACTAAAAAAGATCTGATTCGGAAGTATACATTAAGAAAAACTCATTTACAGGTTATTAATGCGGAATTTGATGCGACATGACCGTATATATTGTTGTGTAAACACAGCATACTAAATAAGTTAGCAATTTAGCTTAATTTAACTGTAAACACATTTAAGTAAAAAAATTATAAAAAATAATTATTGGATTTTATCTTCATCAAAATGTTACCTGTACGTTAGAATGTTCGTTCAAACTTTTTTTGAAATTTTCGGAATGCATACTGAAAAAGGTTCGCCATCCCTGGTATAGGGGAATACATTGTTTGGGGCGAGTTTTAAAAATATTAAAATGTTTCCCATTTTATGAAATTGTCTATAAGTTACATCTTGCTTAATAGATTGAAGATAGTATTTATAGGGCCACAAAAATATTTCGGATACTACACTTTATCTTGAGTACTTTATAGTATTACACCAAAATATGTATATTTATTAAACTTCGTTATTTTATGAACGCAATTCATTTGCTACATTTAACGTGATATTACAGACTTGTTTATTTCTTGTGTAAAATCAGGAGAAATGTCTAAAAAATATTTCCTATATGCGTGGAAGAAAACAAAATTAACTAATAATTTTCTAATATTAATTAACTAATAATTAATAATAATAATTAAATAATAATTAATAACCATATTTATTAAAAAAAAACTAGTTCAAAATTTAGAAATTATTCTTTTTTGAACTACGTACACTACCACCTTTCACAGACTTTTATGGGAATACTGCCTCATTTGTCTCTATTCCGTATTAAAAATAATTTGTTAGAAACTGTTATTTATTTATCTTGTAAATTTAAGAAAAATTCCGGAGGACAATAATCTATTTTTGTGGTTTTAATAATGAAAGTACACAAAATTAGTAAGAAAGTTATAAATTATTCCTTTATGAATTGCTTACGCTACTAAGATTTTTGAGTCTTTCACTGTTGGATCATTTGGGCTTGTTCTATATTAAAAAATAATTTCTTATAGACTGTTATTAATTTCTTTTGTTGGTACAGGATAAATAACGGAAAACAATTCGCTATTTCTGTGGATTCAATAATGAAGGTACACAAAATTACTTAGAGAGTTATAAATTATTCCTTTATGAATTGTTTATACTACTAACATTGTCGGGACTTTCACTGTTATACTGAATCATTTGCATCTGTTAGATATTAAAAAATATTTTATTAGAATCTGCTATTAATTTAAATATATAAATTATTAATTAAAAAATATAAATTATCTTAAAATGTGTTCCTGACCCCACTTAAGCAGCACAAAACGATTCGTACATTTCCAGGTAATTGGCGTATAGTAATTGTTGGCGAACAGTCAAATAAGTCCACTATGCAATACCAATAGCTATCGAACCATTATCCAACAACTGCGGGAAAGCTTGTTCTTTCTAATTTCGCATAGATACGCACTAAATTGAAAAGGCTTCTATATACTGATTTGTGTTACATTAACGCTACTGATTCCAAACAGTTTTCACAGATTGACAACAATTACAAACATTTTGCACAATGTGCGCGAGTCTTCAAAAAAAAATTATGTTTAATTTTTTTTTCTTTTTACATTTATTTTCAAACGCTACACAAATATCTACTAAACTGGCACATAAAATCGAAGGGTAAAACTCGGCCAGGTTAATGGGCAAAATCTAACGAAGGGTGTGCAAAATGGGAAGGTTTCTTATGAAAAAAAAAATGCAGAACCTTTTATCAATAATGCACATGTAATCAGTTTGAAGTTATTATTATTTCTGCAAAATTGTGAAATATTTATGAGTGAAAAATTTGTGATAACATTAAAATTGGTCTCAAGGGGAGTCAAAAATACGGTTTTTAGCAGAATAAGTGCAATGTCATTAATTTATGAGACATGAAAGTTAGTAACATTTGTTGTGTATCATTATAATATAATCTACGTCAATAATAATGACACGTTTTTATAGGACCAACTCGTACGGCAAAATAAATAAATAAGTAAACAAATAAATAAATAAAAAAATGTGGAGACTAAAAAAAAAAAAAAAAAAAACTCATATTTTCTTTAGTTTACAAAACATGAAATGTGCTTGAACATGTAGATAAATCTTCTTAATATTATCTACATGTTTTATATTGTCAAGCTTTTGATAAAACCAGATCTTACAGCAAGATAAATTCATAAACATTAAAAAGGAGTGATAGTAAAATAAAAAATCTGAAATCAGCTAATCCGTGATTATTGCGATGAAAAAATATTTTTAAAATGAAACTTTTAAAACCCTCAAACATGTGATATAAATGGTTGCATTGTTAAATACGTATCTAAATTACAAAAAAAAAAAAAAAAAAAAAAAAAAAAAAAAAAAAAAAACGCTAGAAGAAACTTAGTTATTGTATAAACATGATTTTCAGAAATATAAAATTGAATGATTATCAAAAGTGAAGACATAAAAATATTAAATTTTGATTATCTGTATGTTTTATTTGCATTTTTGGTGAACTTAGCATTTGACTTTGAAAGTATCTCTGCCTGTAAGCCGAACAGGTAATTATTTTTCGTCGCTGAATCTTTAAGAAACAGCTTTCCTTAAAAAAAATTCATAGTGTGATTAAATATTTCAAAATTTTTAAAGAGTAAAAACAAGTTTTACAGTTTTAACTTTATATATTTAGAAATATATTCACAAAGAAACAAATTATATGCAATATTTATACACATATTTTCTTTGTGTTTGAAAAGTATGCTTTATGAAAAAGAAATATTCATGAAAGAAAAACACTAAATAGTTTTTGCTGCAGAAAAACGCCACTCCAAGAGAATATATCCATATAAAAAATAAAGAAAGAAAAAAAACGAATATATTTATGATTTATAAATACTTGAGTCTTGTTCACGCTGTTTTAAGCATTTTTATTCCGTTTATGATCTTTTTAGAAAACTTACAAAATAGCCATTTTTTTGCAAAAGAAAAAAAAAATGGAATCTGATATTTAAATATTTAAATGCGTGGGATTTTTTGTCAGTGTTAAATTATTTCAGTTTATAAAAGAAACATTTCAGCTTATGCAGAATTATTTTCGAAATCTTTAAAGCGTGAGACTTTATGCAAAACAAGCTAAAATATGAAATAGATTATCAAAATGTCTGGATGTAGTGATCGATAAATTTTCTGTGAAAATATCTTACGTTTTTAACTTAATTGCAACAAAAAAATATTTTTTTTCTTATTTTCGATTGTGTATTTTTTTAACCATATCTTGTATTTAAATTTTATAACTGAAGAATCCTTAAAGAAAATGGTTCAAACTTGCAAAACATCTTTTTCAAATGTTTTTCTTTAATGCAGAGTGAAAAAAGTTTAATAAAATTACTTTTGAAAATATGGTATTTTTTAAATAACAAGAAATTTTTAAAACTTTTTTACTTTAAATATTAATAATTTTTATTTAAATTAAACATTTAAAAAGTTCTGAATTAGATTTAAAACTTATATAGTTTTGTTTATTTAAATGAAAAAAAAAATAATTCTGCAAAAAATATTTGGAGTTACAATAATATTAAACTACACGACATTTTTGATAAATTTTAAATTATAATTATTATTATTATTACTATTATTATCATTATCATTATTATTATTATTATTATTATTATTATTATTATTATTATTATTATTATTATTATTATTATTATTATTATTATTATTATTATTATTATTATTATTATTATTATTATTATTATTATTAATAAATTAATTAAATATGAGAAGTTTTATCATGTGATTTTGTTTACGAATATTACAGTTAATCATAACAACAAAAAAATTACATGAATAAATAAAAATTATCTTGAAATGAGTCCCCGACCCCACATAAGTAGCACAAAATGATTCGTAAATTACCAGCTAATTATTGTACAGTAATTGTTGGCGAATAGTAAAATATGTCCACTATGCAATACCAATAGCTAACGAACCATTATCAAAAAACAGTCCGAAAGTTTTTTTCTACAAACTGATTTATGCCTCATCAACGCTACTGATTCCAAACGGTTTTCATAAATTGCCAACAATTACAAATATTTTACGAAATGTGCGCGAGCCTTAAAAAATGCTTTATGTTTACATTTTTTGCATTTATTTTCAAACGATACACAAATCTCTTCCCAAGTGGCATATAAAATAGAAAGGAATAAAACTTGGTCAGATTAATGGTCATAATCTGACAAAGGGTATGGAAAGAGAAAAGTTCTTTTTATGAAAAAAAAAATCGAAACGCAAAACTTTTTAACAATAATACACCTGGAATGAATCTGAAGTTAATATTAAATCTGGAAAACGGGCAAAAAATTTATGAGGGTACATTTTTGATATGATAAAAATTGGAAATAGATTTTAAGTGGAAAAAATACAATGTCGTCAATTTAGGAGATATCAAAATTATTCATATTTTTGGTGTATCACCTTAAAATCATCTATGTCATTTATATTGACAAGTATTTTATAGGGCCAACTCGAGCGAAATAAAAAAATAAGTAAAAATTAAATTAATAACTAAGTAAGTAAATAAATAAAAGAAAAAAATGGTGGAAGTTGATTAAAAAAACCCTCATAACTCCTTGAGTTAAAAAAACATCAAATCTGCTTAAATGTGTTATAAATCTTCTTAATATTATCTACAAGTTTTATACTGACAAGTCTTTGAAAAATCTAGATATCACAGCAAGATTTTTAAAAAATAACATTTAAAAGAGGGATTGTAAAAGAAAAAAAAACACATCTAAGATCAATTAAGCCGCCATTATTGCGATAAATATAAAAAAAAAAATATATTAAAATTGAAGAATTCTGACAATTCTCAATTATGCTACATATAGGGTTGCATTGTTAAATACGTATCTAAATTTAAAAAAAAAAGACAGAAAACACAATTATCGCACTAATATGATTTTTAAAAATAGGTCATTATATGATTATCGAAAATGGCCACATAAAATTTTTAAACTGAGATTATCTCTAACTTTTATTTAGTTTTTTTAGTGAACTTTGTACATAACTTCGAAGTTATCTATACTTGTAAGTCAAGTTGGCTATAATTTTTTTCCATCTATCTCTGAATATTCTGAATAAACGGTTTTCGTTAAAGTAAGTTCTTGGAATGATTAAATATTTTGAATATTTTGAAGGATGAAACCATACTCATGTTATACAACATTAGATGTATATATTAAAAAAAAAAACATTTACAAGGAAAACTAGTCGTTGGGGGCCACCGTAATACTTACCCATCATGGATATGTATATGAAAATAAAACATGTGAAATTATTTATACAATGCATTGCAATTCATAAACAAAATTTAAATATTGTTAATATACATAGTAATGCTACATTAAAGAACTGCTGATGTACCAATTTCGACAAATTATATAAAACACCAAACTACTCAAGTAGTACCGAGCTGCGTAAAAGAAACATCCTTATAATTCCAAAAATAATAATTCTATTAACTAACAATTAACTGTGTCGGATTAAGCGTCTCATTTCCAATTAAAATATATTTTTGAATTGAAATTTGAATGAAATACAGGGTCATGAAAAATCGAAGAATGTGGAAAACAAGATTACAAATATCTCAGCAACTAATAATCCGATCGACTTTGTACTATATGCAAAATGTGTGTTATTTTATTGCCTTTTACGTCCATTCCTTAAAACAAAAAAAATCTAAAATTTTTATATACCTTTCATTAGAACGAATTTTTCGAGAGTCCGAAAAAAATAGTTCCGGATAATCGAAGTTGCTCATATTAAATTGGGTTCTTTCCATTCTTACATACTAACTACATACAAAATTTCAAGTCTCTATCTCAATTTGTTCGGGAGATAGAGCGTTTACAGACAGACAGACAGACAGACGGCAAATTTTTTTTTTCTAAAAATATGTTTTTCGGAATCTCTACTATCTAAAACGTATAAATCCGTCAAAAAAAATTTTCGATTTTCAAAACGATTGCAAGATTTACCCTATACTACGTATGATGGGTAAGAGTAGTATATGGTACCAACTATGGAACACTTTTTATATTCCACTAAACGCAAATATTTAACGATTTTTGTAAGATTTTCATCAAAAAGTTTGTCTGTCTAAATATAGAGGATGTAACGATTTTAGTACGATTTATCGAGCAAATGATGATAAAATATTGCATGATTTGCATTGGTTGGATATTTTATTTTTTCTACTAAATTATGTAAAGACGAAGTTTTAAGAAAGGGTTATGGAATAAAGAATCATGATTATAAATAATAACGTAATCAATTGAGATGAAATATTTATCAATTTTAAAAGCTAATATTTAATTATTGTATTGATGAAAAAATTTTGCCTGACGCCCTTAGTCTACCAAATGGTAATGAACAATCTTCCTCTAGGATAGTCTTGATAGGAAAAGCAAAGAGCTGCATTGTATAATATTATTATCAATTGCATTACATTGAAGTCTGAAATAAAAGTTAAATGCTTTTTATCATATGTTTTTTAATGTGAATATTATTTTGATACTTTCATAGTTCAATAAATGGTATTGAGTAGAATCCATTTGATTATTGTGTTATCAGAAAGTTCGTCAAATAAAGGATATAATCCTTCGGCTTAAAATTGAAATTTTATTTAAAAACCATTTATATATGATATCCATTCCCAATCAATTTTATCTTCAAATTCTTTTAAAAAATTATGGGATAATATTTGACGAAAGGATATTCCTTCCCAATCAACTTTATTTTGAAATTCTCTAATAAAATCTTCTGATAGTGTCTGACGAAACGATATATAATACCAATTAACTTTATCTTGAAATTCTCTAATAAAATCTTCTGATATTTTTTCATTCTGTGATATACAATCCCAGTCAAATTTATCTTTAAATTTTCTTATAAATTCAATGGGTAATTTCATAACTTTTTCACTTAAATGAAAATTAATTTTATTGATATATAATGAAATAAATGTGTAAAATTCTTTACATTGCGATAATTCGACAAATAAATCTTTATATTTATGAATTATAATATCGTCTAATCTTTGAGCCAACACCATTTTATATCGAAGCAATTTTATAAACACTTTTATTTTTCGTCTTTATTCAAAAGTTGTCTCAATTCATTAATAAATCGTATTAAAATATTTTTTAATTCGAAAATTTCATCCATTAATTTTTCTCTGTTCGGTAGTTCTTCTTCGTAATAATGGCCAAATTTTTTATTTAATTCACCCAGTTGAACGGAAAGAATTTTTTTCCATTTATCGTTGTAAAAATTATCTGGTAATTGATCAAACTTATATTCAATGAGATTACAAAAATCTAGTTTATGCATATACTTTTCTAAAAATCTTTCACCAAATGTTTGAAAACGGGTTATTATTAGCCAATTAAGTCCTTCTTCCAATGTGCACATAGTATTTTCTGCAAGCTGTTGAAATTGAGATACTTTATGTAAATCTAATTTTTCATGATAGGTTTGAATAAATTCGTCACTTAAGGTTTGATATTGAGATATAACAACCCAATTTATATAATTCGAATGTTTTAATATAAATTCCTCAGACAGCTTCTGATTTTTACAAACTAAATTCCAGTCTAATTCTTCTTTATATTTTTCTATAAATTTTTCCGAAAGTTTTTGAAAAATGCATATAACATTCCATTCGATATAATCTATGAGTTCTTCCATAAAACATTCGGATAATACGGAATATCTACAAACTAACTTCCAATTGAGTTTATCCTTCAAATTTCGAAGGACATCTTCGGATAAATTTTTCGTCTTAGAAAATTCGTCCCAGTTGATATCCATTTAATAATGAAATATTTTTAAAAAGGAATTTTTTCAATATGCATCCAAGGTTTTAAGGTGACTGGAAAATTACTTTTGGATTTTATCAAAAATGTAATCATGTCACCACTTTTTCCATAATCAAAACGAGTTACGGAATAATCATCAAACATTTCTCCGCTTAAAATTATTTTATCTTCGATTTTTAGTTCTATCACTGTAGCCCTATTTTTGCCGATTAAACTATTATATATTAAATATATAGTAATTTTCATATGCATATCTGTAGATAATCGCATTTCTTGATCCAGTAATTTAGAACTCATTAAGTCAAAATTTACTTTGGTAAATTCTTTATCTGTAAAAGTCTGAAAATTATCTTTTATAGTAACCCAGATATCTTTACTGTCAATATATATTTTATTGACTACGTCTTTATCGTTTTCGGGTTCTGAAACATTCGTAATTATTTTATTTTTGGCATCAAATTTATCATTCTTTAATGTTAATGCATTTTTTTCTAAATATCGTTTATTCACAAAATTTTTATCATCTTTTGGATCTGCGACGTTTCCTATTCTTTTTCCTTTGGCGTCGTAAGCTTTTCCGTCGATTAGATGTAAAGTATTTTCATCGAGTTCTTGTATTCTCTTACCCGTTTCTTCTGTGAAAGTTAAAAAATTACTATCGTAATTAATATTATTTTTCTGTATAAAATCTCTTAGTTCAAAATGATTATTTTCTATTTTATTCAAAACGAAACGTTTAGGGGTTAAATCTAAATCATCGATGGGATCTGAAGCATATTTTAATATCTTATTATCCATATCGAAATTTCCATCCGGCGTTAATTTAAAACCTATACCGGGGGGCCCGATAGGGCCTTTTCGCACTGGATTATCATACGGCGGATAATAAACAGTCATTTATAAAGACTAAAAAATGTTATTCTCCTAACGTTTTAATCATAGTAATTTCTTTTTTATTCATATTTAATATACATTTCTTTCTTACTTCTAAAATATAGTAAAATACATATTCTTTGGTTGTTTCTTTTTCTAATTTCCAATTGAATTCTATTCTCAAATTTTCAAGAGTGGTATAGTTTACATGATTTGACAAATCAAAATGAATTATGGGATATAATTTACCAAAATCTGAATAATTGACCATACAACCGGTTTCTGTATTTAGATTATTGAGACCTGATTCCAGAAAAGATTCATATAATCTATTATATTCCTTTTTATCAAAATCCATAGTATATCGCTCTGCAGGTAATGGCGATCTGTTAATCATCAACCAACATTCGATCATATCCAAATTATCAAATATCATATTATTTTTTTTAGGATTTTCATTTCTTTCGAAATATTGCGGTATGACGAATAATCTTAAAACTTCATCGGATGTAGCTGATATAGAATCGGAACCGCTTTTATATTTATTAATAGGACTAGATCTGTTAATTTCATACTGATTCCAGTTTATGTCTATATCCGTATTAGATAATTTTAATTCATTATAGAGAATCTCCGCTCCATTTTTAAAATCGACGTATCTCACCCAGAGCGCTATGTCTTCAATTTCTACTTTATAATCTGGATTTGCAACGTCTGTGTAAATCATATTTCTACTATCGTCTCTTTGGAATTCCATTCTTATTATGAAACCAGAAATGGCTTTTTTATATTCTGCGACGAAATCAAAAATTTCCTTTAAAGGTGTCCATGTTGTAACTGAATTACTATTTTTCGACAATTCCCATCTTTTTTTAAATCCTTTATTGTAGTTTTCATTTTTTACAATTTTTAATTTATTGACGATATCTGTTACAGAGGTTGTAGCCGTTATCGTACCATCGCTTTCAAGTAAACTTTTATTTCTATCAGCACTATCACTGGTATCTGGATAAAAACCTATATTGGTGGCCTCTGATGTTGAATAATCTCTGGTATAATCCTTCAGTCTCTTAACCTGCAGAATGTAGGAGTGATAGTCTCCAACTGATTCGATTATTTGTTTACCTATCTGAAGTTTTACGCCTTTCATAGAACCTACAGCTGCGACATTATCGTCGTTTATAGAATCGCCATTGGATTTTATAATTTTCCACTTTGTCTCCAGATAACTCTCCGATAATGAAATAGGATCATTGGTATCTGTAATTTCGAAATGAAACGTAGTATTTTCTTTTTTGTCATTATGGCTTGTACTAGGCAATCTTATTTTTTTTAATTCGCTACTTTTTATATCGTTATTATAATAATAATGAGTATCTCTCAGATCATAAATTTTTTCCATTTATTTAGGAAGAATTTTCAGACCTGTTCCTTTCATCTTTTTTGAAAATATTTCTTTCAATTTGTCAACAACTGTCAAATCTACTTTTTTAGATTTAAAAAATCCTTTTCCTTGAATTCTTTTACTTTTCCTATATAATCTGTGTTGATTCATTTATTTATTGAGAAAATTTAGTTAATATCAATTGATATATTTTTTCAACATAGTCTTCTTTTTCCTCTACGACTCTAAAATTATACTCAATTAAACCTTTATTTAAATCAATTAATTCGCCATTTTGATTCGTAACTGTCATCCTTATTCTACGAATTGAATCCCTATTTTTCACAGGATAATATATTAAATTATTGAATTCTTTCGAAATGATAACACCCGGTACATCTCTCGGTGTAAAAGAATAAATAACTTCTGAATTATTCTGGTTGATTAAAGATCCATTCACTACATCACAATGAATATATATAATGTCGTTTCCGTTTGTTATATCCGCTATATTTTCACCTTCTATTACAGTCTCTTCATCATGACTTTCGTAAACTTTTTTTTCAAAGCCTATTAACTTATGAAAATCGCTTTTTGTTAAGTCGATATTCAAACCTTTAGTTAATTTAATAAGCATTCTTAGTCTAGATTGTATTCTACCAAATTTTACCGGAGGATCGTCTGAACCAAACGCTTTCATTACATCTATATTTAAATCTTCAACATTTTTATTACCATAAGGAATAGTGATAGATTTAACATTATTCTCATCTGTGTATACGTCAAATGTATTAGTTTTATCTGTTATGTTAAACCATGAAACTGTCATAGTAAAAGATTGCAATGCTAATTTTTTTAATTTAAGAGGTTTTGGAAATTCAACAGTGAAATCCTCTGATTTTTCATGAATTTTTGGTTTCAATTTGATCATTTATTAGACAGAAAAAATCTTTAAAGATGAAAAACAAGCTTTTCGTTATAATCGCTAGGCTGTTGAGTAAATGAATTAAGTACACATTCTGGACATTTGCCTTTATTTCTTTCCTTTATATATTTCATACAAAATAATCCACAGTTTACAGAAGTAGGTTTTTGTAAAAAACTATCATTGTGAGCTATATTGACTTTTTTATTGGAAAGTTTAAGAAATTTCATAATATTTTCAGGAATATATTTTTCTTTGAGTTTAATATTTTTATATATATATTCCCCAAAAGGATCGAAATATTCTACATAGTTATATTTCGGGTCATTATAGTAACAAACCCAGTGTGTTCCTGGGCCGGTGGAGATATCTAAATTAATAATCCCACTTTCAAACTTTCCAATCTTTTTAGGAAGTAAATCGGAAGTGAAAACAGCCCTAAATCCTTTTTCATCTTTCATATTTTCTTTAATCGTTTTATCCGATATACCCCATTTTGTTATCGGAATTTTTTTTTTTTTTTAGACAGGGAAGCTGACGCTTTTAGACCAGATCCTTTGTTTTCCCAAGGCTGATAAACTCCAGATCCCGAAATTTTATCCAGGATTTTTTTAGTTCCCCAACCTGCTGCCCCACTCGCGGCACCGAGTCCTAGGGATGTTAAAATAGGAATTAAAAAGGGTAAAAATCCACCGTTTTTATCTAATTGAGTTTTGCTTATATTTATTCTTTTACCTTTACTCATCTGATTAATCTGTGTTTTAGTTAAATACATTTCATAATTAGGAGGTTTAGAATTGTCTATCTGCAGTGTCAGTTCTTCTTTTTTTCTAAGAGCAGATTTCAATTTACTAATCTGCCCGTCACTCAAATGAATCTTCTTTTTTACATAACTCATTTATTAGGCAGCAAAAAGCTGACGCTTTCAAAGAAGAAATTGGTTGTATAATCGTTCTTTATCTCCATTAGTTATTTTTTTAGTTTTAATGAGTTTGTCTATTAGCAGTTTGATTTCATTTTTTAATTTTTTCGACTTGCTACCTTGACATATTTTATCCAGCAATTCAGATAATAAACCTAATCCTTTACCGACTTTCATTACTTCGCTACCTCGAATTGTAGTTAATCTAGCCATATATTTTTGTAGCTCCCCTTCGTTATATTCAACTGCTTTATATTCAACCTTTTTCTGACTTAATTCCTCCTCCGAAAGATTTTTAGCCCTCGTAATTGTACTTTGTAAGTTGCCTTTTTTCCTCGATAATTCTTCTTTTAAATGCTTTGCCTTTGTATACATTTCATCTAATTTTTCTTGATTGTCTAGGAGTTTCGAAGGTCTGTATAATTGTACAGATTTTAAATAGCTTAGATCTAAATTTTGATCAACGTTATAAGTAAGCGGCGGTTCTTTATATAATTCTTTGACATCTTCGATCGCTTCAGGAATAATTCTAGATGATTCTGCAATAGGCTGTAAAGATATATTTAATTCGTCCAATTTATCATTGATAGCTTTAATATTTTCTTTTCTACTTTTATCCTGTTCTTCTAATTTTTTAGTGACAGGTTTATGAAATTCAGTTAAACTTTTGTCTATACCTAGCTTTCTATCACGCTGTTCTTCATTATTTTTTCTAATATCTGCTTGTAATTTGACAAGTTTTATTGCATTTTTTAATTCTTCTTTTTGTTTCTTATTTCGATTTTTTTCTAAATCGTTTATTTTATCCATTTATAGACAGTGAAAAGCTGAATCTAATTAGAAGCGATAGCACAGACGTCTATTTTTACTGACAGCTAATATGTTTTTACTAGCAGTAATTTTATTTTTTACTAGCTGTAAACTTTCTCAGTAAATAAATGATTAAAATTAAAAATTACACAGATCCGGAAGAATTGCCGGACCCTAAACAACATCGTTTTTTACCCAGACATCCTTATAGATTATTAATAATCGGCCCATCAGGTTGTGGAAAGACAAATTTACTAATAAATTTATTAAACGGTTTTGAGAATCCTAGTAATGTAAGATTAGATTTCGACGCGCTATATTTATGCGCAAAAGATATTTTCGAGCCAAAGTATTCTAAATTACAAGAAGATTATACACTGTTTGAAGGTGTTGAAAGAGACGATATTTTAAAATGTAAAAAAATAAATAAAAATAAAAAAACGGAAATATTAAAATTGTATGATAAATATAAAAAGAATGTATTATTTTCTTCAGATTTGAGTGAATTTATTACTGTCGACGATCTAGATTCCTCAGAAAAAAATCTTGTTGTGTTTGACGATTGTGTTACAGAGAAAGACCAGAAAGTTATAGTAGATTTGTTTATAAGAGGTCGAAAGAAAAATGCATCCATTATTTATTTAACGCAGTCTTATTACTCAACTCCTCCAGATATTAGAAAAAATTGTAATTACTTCATATTTTTTAAGCTACAGCCTAGGGAAATCAATCAGATAATCAGAGAAATAGACGGAAATCTAACGAAAAAGGAATTTCTAGAAAAATATAATTCTTGTAAGGGTAACTTCTTTATGCTAGACTTAGTAAATTCTGAAATGAGATACAGAAGAAATTTTGAACCTATATAAATATGGAAGAATATTTAGAAAAGAGATTATATGTTTATCGGAAAAGTTACAATTTGTATCAAAAGATAAGTATTTCCTTATCTGTCAGTAAATTTATGCTAAGTGCTTCGGGATTATCAGCTTTTGTATTAATACCACTGGCTGCATTGAGTTTGACAGTTGGAATCGTAGAAGTTATTGAGAAATCTTTAAATATTTTAGAACGAAAAGAAGAATACAAGCAATGTTATAATTTTTATAAACAACAATTAAATTTGTTGAAAGCTAAAAAAATTTCAGAAGAAGAAGTGTATGTAAGAGAACAAGATTTTATAAATAATTTAGTATACTTCCCAATCGAAAAGTATGTGAAAAAAGTACAGTTGAATGGATATAAATATTCTTCTTAGAAAGCGTCAACTTTTTGCTGCCTAATAAATGAGTTGTAAATGTAAAAAATTTGTTGTGACGTCTTTAACTAAAAAGGGTAATTTTAAAGGTGGATGTTTAAAATGCGGACAAACGGGATCGGGTTTTCTGAATAAAGTCATTAGTAATTTACCTTTCGAAATGCATTTACCAGGCCATTCTTTTACCGGCCCGGGGACACAGTTATTATGGGGAAAAACACGATTAAATCCAGATTTAACGTATAAAAATTCATCTAAACCTGTTAACAGAGTAGATGAAATTGCATATAAACATGACAAATGTTATTTAGAAAATAAAGATACAAAAAGTAGAAATGAAGTATGCGATAAGAATATGATTGATGAACTAGATAATATTGAAAATCCAACGATTAGAGAAAGAATTGAAAGAGGAATTGTAAAACCGATTATTAAAGCTAAAAAATCTTTTGGTATGGGAAATACACAGATCTATTGTTTAAAATGTAAAAACTACACAGAAACAAAAGATATTAAAAATACAATGTCTAAAAATAACAGGCCAATGATGAAAGGTATTTGTTTAGATTGTGGTTCTAAAAAGAGTGTTTTTTTAGGAAAACCTTAGGTCCTAAAAATATCTTAGAAAAAATATATTATCATCCTGAAAGTGGTTATTGTGGGATCAATGAATTAAAACGGAAAACAGGTTTTAGTCAAAAGCAAATTACAGATTTTTTACATAGCCAAGATGTTTATACCAGACATAAGCCTTTAATTCGTAAATTTAAACGAAGACGCATTTATGTAAGTCATATCGATGATCAATGGCAAGCAGATTTATTGTTTATCAAACCTTTTAGTAAATATAATAACGGAACTAATTACTTATTGACAGTGATAGATGTATTTAGTAAATATGCTTGGGCTATTCCGATAAAAAGAAAAACTGGACAAGAAGTAACGGAAGCATTTAAAAAGATATTTAAAGAAAGAATTCCTGAAAAACTGCAGACGGACAAAGGCACAGAATTTTTAAATAAGTTAACTTTAAAGTTGTTTAAAGATCATAATATTCAGTGGTTTACAACTGAAAATGTTGAAATAAAATGTTCTGTAGTCGAACGTTTTAACAGGACAATTAATAAAAAAATTAGAACCTATCTAGCGGCCAACAATACTAAAAGATATATAGATGTTTTGGATCAATTAGTTAAAAATTATAATAATACCAAGCATAGGTCTATCAAAATGACGCCTACCGAAGCCAGTAGGGAAGAAAATGAATCCGAAGTTTATAAAAATTTATACGAAGAAAAAATAATAAGAAAACCAAAATTCAAGGTTGGCGATAGAATAAGAATTTCGAAATACCAGACTGCTTTCACCCGCGGATACCAACCCACTTTTACGGAAGAAATTTTCATCGTTTCAGAAATATTAAAGACTGACCCCATTACTTACAGAATAAAGGATTTGAATGGAAACGAAATAAAAGGAACATATTATGAACAGGAATTATGTGAATATAATAAAAAAAATAATTTGTTTAAAGTGGAGAAAATATTAAAAAAGAAAGGAAATAAATGTCTAGTTAAATGGTTAAATTATTCCGACGAATTCAATTCTTGGGTTGACGAAAAAGATATCAAGTCAATTTAATTTTTAAACGAGTAAAAAAACTACATCGTGATCTATTTTTAAAACGAGTAAAATATATGTATCGTGATCCTTTTTTAGAACGAGAAAAAAACTTCCGTCTATGCAGGTCCCGTCTAGGCGGGGTAATCAAGTATTAAAATATAAACATGGTAAAATATCAAACCATGTTAATAAAACAAGTCCATGCTTAAAACTAATTATGTAGAAATAACTTTTCTTTTATATTTTCAGAAATTATTCAATTTTAAAAAGTAAATGAATGGCTCTGCTTTAAGTGACTTTTAGCATTTTAATTAAAAAAATTTCTATGATTTTATAAATAAAGAATAGTATCTAATTTTAATAATCATAAATATCTGCTTTGTATTATGTTGAATATCAAGTTCGAACGGTCGAAAAATATGTTTCTAAATACTCCGTAAGAAAAACGTAACTTAATATCTTTATCAGGAAGGCCACTGAATGAAAGCGTTGACCTATAAATGAAGTTCAAATTAGAGCGAGCGTCAACATTCGTACTCACCCGTTATATTTTGCACTTGGAAGAAAATGACGTCTTTGGTAGAAAAAAGGTCTGCTTTAATCGACGTATTGCTAGAATATAAGATTAAATAAATGAATTACGACTTTTTTAAAGACATTCTAATAGATGATAACGAATCAAGCTTATCACAAACTTTTGACAAAGTAAAAAAATATGAAATGCCTGAAAACTATCTAAAGATTTATGACCAGATGAAAAAATGTGAAATAATGTACGATTCGGACGGTGAATATTTTACCTATAAAAATATAGATGTTTTTTTAAGCGAAAGACGCAAATCCCGAATAAGTCGTTTTAAAGCATTGAAGTGGAAATTGAAGTTAAATATTCCATATAAAGCTGAAGAAATGTTTATTCAGTTTTTAGATTTAGTGTACTATAAAAAGTCGATAAATTACCTATATTTCATAAAGAAAATATTAGATTATAATAATATTGATAATAATTTGAAAGTAAAATTTAATAAGAAAAACGAAGACGTTTGGAATAGCTTTCTAAAAAATATTTCTTAATAAATGGAGCTGTCTAAAAGTTGTAAGCATTGTGAGATGACAAAAAATTTAGACCAATTTTATACTCGATTTCGTTACGGCAAAATAGAACGTTACGCTAATTGCAAAAGTTGTCATTTAGCTATGAAAAATAAAAAAATTGATTGCGAATGTGGTAAAAAATATACTCTAGCTCATAAAAAGAGACATTTAAAAAGCAATTATCATATCAAACGAACATCAAAATAAATTTATGATATTGTGTTTTAAATTGAATGTATTATACAGAATGTTGTGTTTTAAGTTGAAAGTATTATATTGAATGTTGCATTTTAGTTGAAAATAATATAGTCAATGTTCTGTTTTAAATTGAACGTATTTTTCAGTTGAAAATATCATATTGAATGTTTTTCTTGTTTAAAAAAAAGATCACGAAAGTTTTTTCTCGTTTCAAAAATAGAACACGATGTAGTTTTTTTACGCGTTTCATAAATAGAACACGATGTAGTTTTTTCTTGTTTAAAATATTATATTGAATGTTGCATTTTCAGAAATATTGGACCTGATAGTTTCAAAATTAGAATTGTGAGGGAAAAAGTGTTCAGAACCATTTATAGAAAAGTTCCAAGACAGAGTAGATTGGCATTTTATATTCAAATCTATCAGAAAAATTTTATTTAGAATTTAAAGGTGCCTGATTATGACAGTGATTTTTAGGCTAAATAAATGGGTAATTCAAAAAGTACAAAGATTTTGACAGGTAACTGTACAACTGAAAGAATAAATGTAGATTGGAATCATACCTTTAATGTTCATCCCAATGTTCATATAACACCTGTATGTAAATACAGCGAACCATTTTTCGTTAGAATAACAGAAATAGATAAAAACGGATTTCGATTTGAATGTTTAAAATTGAATGGCGAACCTGTAGAAAAAAATTTAGATTTCTTTCAATGGACTGCAATTAGTCCTTTTGAGTAAACGATCTTATTTCTGAAATATATTTTTTAATAGTCGTTTTCAGAAATTCTTCAATTCATTTTAAATCGCTTAATCTAAAATTACCTGCTACCGAATTTGGATTTATAGATAACTATTAAAAATGTGTAGCAAAAAGTATTCATAAAATTTCTTCTATATAAATGGAGGAAACTCTAAGATTGATATCTGTTTCAAAATTGAGACACACTGCAAAAGTTTTAAATATAAAACAACCCAAAGGTTGTAAAAAAGATGAATTAATTAGATTGATAATGAGATACATAAAAAGAACAGGCGAATATAAATATGTTTTAGTAGATTTATTAAATTTAGACATCACAGATTATTTAAATGAAATGAAGAGAGAATTTATCAAAAATCCTAAGAAAAGAAATAAGTTGAAAAAAATATTCGATTCTTTTGATTTAAAATTTAACAATAACACAGCAGAATTTATTCCAAAAAATAACGAAGAAAAAAAGATAAAAACAGTGGTAAACCTTAACAAATTATTTCCTGATTTGAATGAAAAATTGAAACAATTTATAAATGAACCGAAAAACCGTCCAAAACTTAAAAAACTCTTTGATTATTACGGCTTGAAATATAAAGATGAAAAATTGATCAAAAAGACAGAAAAAAAAGTCAAATTACAAACAAATTTGGAAAATCTGTTTAGACCCGATTATGAAATTGTTGAGAAAGATAAAAAATTTGTAAAAAAATTTAATACTTATAGATATGTTTATAAAATAAGACAAATAAACAAACTCACACCTGGCCAGTATTATAGTATCTTAAAAGATTTATTCAGAAGAGCAATTGGAAAAATCGAAGGAAAGGTAGATATAATTGTATTCAATCCCTATTTGACACAGCCCTTTCACCCTAAAATGATGTCAACGAAAGAAGCCTATGAGACCTATTTAGATGTTTTAACGCATAAAATTGAATACAAAGAGTTGGATATTAAAGACTGTGAATTTATTTTTACAGTCGTTGATTTGCCTAAAGGTGGTAAACATTTGAAATTACTGAACGATAACGATGTTGTCGATAAAAGAAGTATAATTCAAATTAAAAATGACGATAATATCTGTTTGGCTAGATCCATCGTTACAGCCCTGGCTATTCAAAATCGTAAAATTTTATGCGAAAAATTGAATCTAGAAAAACTTACAGATTTAGATGTTAAATACATAAAAATGGGTAGAAAATTACAAAAAAGTTTAGCGATAAAATTGCATGAAATGTGTGATATTCCGTTAGAAATGTGTAATTTAGAGCATGTTAAACAATTCGAATTTTTTTTCAGATATTCAAATAACTATATTTTGCAGAGAAAATTTTAACGAAAGAATATACAGCGGCGCCTATAAATCTAATTGTGTTTACATTTTAAAAAATAGAAATCATTTTGATGTCATTACAACGGTTACAGGATTTTTAGGAAAAAACCATTTTTGTGATTATTGTAAAGTCAGTTATAGTAGAAGTGATCAACATAAATGTTCTTTAAAATGCAATAGATGTTTTAGGAAAGAGAGTAATTGCGAAGGCGATGATATTCAGTGTAATGATTGTTTTAGATGTTTTAAAGGAAAAAATTGTTTCAAAAATCATAAAAATCACTCAGTCTGTGAAACACTGTGGAAATGTTTAAAATGTAAGAGAAATATCAGTAGAAGTGAAAGAGGACCGAAAGATCATAAATGCGGAGAAAAACAATGTAAAAACTGCAGAAAGTGGATTTTGGAAGATCATAAATGTTATATACGTAGGAAAGAATCTAAGGGAGGAACTTGTAAAAATATCTGTCCCAAAAATATAAAAGATAGAAAGGAATGGTGTGAGAAATGTAAAAGATCAGAATTTACAGAAAAATATATGTTTTTTGACGTTGAAACGAATCAAGAGACAGGAAATCACCAAGTCAATCTAGTTATAAATCATGATTTTAACGGAAAAGAAAAAATATTTCAGAATGAAAATGAATATTGTAAATGGTTATTCCAAAAGAAACATTGCGGTTATACAGTATTAGCGCATTATGGAAAAGGATTCGATTTTCAATTTCTAGCTAAATACTGCTTTAAAAATAAAATTAAAGTGTTTACAATATATCAAGGAAATAAACTCATATATATGCAAGCAAACGAATATAATATAAGGTTTATCGATTCTATAAATTTTACACTGATTCCGTTAAGAAAATTTCCTAAAACGTTTGGACTAACGGAATTGGCAAAAGGGTATTTTCCTCATTTGTTTAACACTATGGAAAATCAAAATTATGTAGGAAAATATCCTGAAAAATACCATTATGGTTATGATACTATGACTTTAGATCAAAGAAAAACTTTTGATAAATGGTATAAATCGGTAAAAAACGAAACATTTGATTTTCAAAAAGAAATTATAAAATATTGTAGATCTGATGTTGATATTTTAAGAAAAGGATGTTTGGAATTGCGAAGATTATTTCTAAATATTGCTGATATTGATCCTTTTAAATATATCACTTTAGCTGGCGTTTGTATGGCTATATACAGAGATAAATTTATTCCAGTGAATACAATAGCGATAGATGAGAAGTGTATTCAAAAGGATCAATACAGTAAGAAATCGATCATTTGGTTAGACTATCTGTCCAAAAAACACAATATCAAAATACAGCATGCTTTAAACGGTGGTGAGAAAAAACTGAAATTAGGTGATAAAATTTATAAAGTAGACGGTTTTTATAATAATACTGTTTATCAGTTTCAAGGATGTCATTGGCACGGTTGTCCTCGCTGTTTTACAGAATCCACTGTCAATCTTCAAAATCAGATATGTATGAAAGATTTGTATGAAAGAACTCAAAAAATAAATAAAAAAATAAAAGATAAAGGATTTGAATTGATTGAAATATGGGAATGTGATTTTGATAGTGACAAAGAAATTAAAAAATATATGAAAAATGAATGGAAAAGAGATTTTGTAGAACCTTTAAATCCTAGAAACGCATTCAGCGGAGGTAGGTGTGAACCTACCAAATTAATATACGAAATGAAAGAAAACGAAAAGGGCAGATATATCGATGTTTGTTCACTTTATCCAACAGTGAATTACTTTGATTACTATCCTGTTGGTCATCCGATAAAGATTTATAATCCGGAAAAATATGATAAGAATTGGTATGGTTTGATACAATGCAAAGTACTTCCACCTAGAAAGCTCTATCATCCTGTTTTACCTTATAAAGGAGAAAAATTAATATTTAGTTTGTGTAAATTATGTTCAAATCCTATATAATGCGAAAAGAAACAATGTAAAAAATGTTATGAAATACGGAATAAAGAATGTAATCATACGGATGACGAAAGAAGTTTTACTGGTACATGGACAACTACCGAAGTTGAACTGGCTATTGAAAAAGGTTATAAGATTTTAAATATCTATGAAGTTTGGCATTTTGAAAAAAAATCTAATACATTATTTAAGGATTATGTTAAAATGTTTTTGAAAATCAAATTAGAAACAGATGATAAATGGTCTGAAAATTTCAAAACTGAAAAAGAATATAAAAGTTGTGTAGAAAAGAAATTGGGTATAAGGTTAGGAGAAATCAAAGAAAACCCTGGAATGAGATTTATATCCAAAATTTGTTTAAACTCTTTATGGGGTAAGTTCGGACAGAGAAAAAATATGAAACAAGCAGAGAATGTAACAGAATTGGCAGATTTTTATAGAATTATACTGAACGACCGCATTAAAGACTTGAATATGATATTTTTAAATGATGAGTGTGTGCAAATGGATTATAAGATGAAAGATGAATATGTCAAGAATAACTTTAATACGAATATTTATATAGCGGCTTTTACAACCAGTTCGGCTAGAATAAGATTATATCAAATGCTAGATAAATTAGGAGATAAAGTAATGTATTACGATACAGATAGTATTGTTTATATCGATGATGGATCTAATAAAGTAAAAACAGATTGTATGTTAGGCGAATGGACAGATGAATTAGGAGAAGATAAATATATGAAATCGTGGATATCTGGCGCAAGTAAAGATTATGGTTATATTCTGAACGATGGTTCTGTAAAAGGAAAAGTAAAAGGATTTAAAATGAGTTATGAGAGCGAAACTAAGCTCAATTTTGACGAGAGAATGAAAACAATAACTGGGGAAATTGACCATATAGATGTAGAAATAAATCAATTTCAGATACAAAAAGACAGAAATATTAAAGTGAATAAAATGAATAAAAGATATATGTTTGGATATGATAAAAGAAGAATTTTAGATAACTTTGATACTGTACCATTTGGATTTTAAACCGAATCCTTAATTTATAAAAATTGTTTTCTAATAAATGGACGATGTCACCCTTATCGTAAATGTTCAAGGTTTTATACTTCCTTTTAAATCTATAGCGAGAGAAATAAGCTGGGTTCATTTAAAACAGGGAATAGGTGAAACTATTTCTGTGTTTACACCTAACTATGAATTGAGTGATCAAGACCATGGAATAGTTCGTAGATGTACTAACGATATCCATGGTTTAAGATTTAAAAGATATTCAGATAATACAGGCTTATGGATTAGTAGTGACAATGTAAAAGATTATTTCATACAATTGCATCAGATATACGGAGGTACATTTGCTTTTAAAGGAGGCGTTTTTCCGAAAAGTACCTTTGAAGAATGGGGAATTCCTATAAAAATATTAGAAGTACCGAGATGTGTAAGAATCCTAGGACCTGGCTGCTCTATGTACAGATGTCTGTACTATAAAAATTGTCTTTCAAAAATTGTTTCTGAATAAATGGAAGAATTCAACAGTCTCAGATCGTACCCTGTAACTCATAAGTTAAAAGATTTAGAGACAGGGAAATACAAGCTGATTTCGTTGAAGAAAATTCAAACAAAATTTGGAAATACGACTATTGCAAGATTAGAAGTTAATGATGTAGAAAAAGATTATTTTCTTAAAAAGAGTCATGGAAAAATTTCTGAAAATGCAATAACAAAACTGAATGAAGGTGGTTATATCTTTCATTTTAAAGGAAAAAATAATGACGGCTTTTATGATTATGAATTAGAAAAAGCTTAATCCTACAATTTGTTTTAAATCTTACAATAATCGAATGGGCCATTTATCGATCTATGAAAATTTCAAACCCCTAAATAATATTTACTGAAATTCAAAATAAATTTCTTGCTGTCAAAGATGTGTTCATTTCGACACAAACTATTTTTTTTAATTTTATCGAACTATGAAAATATCAAACTACCAGATTTGTATTTATAACAGTAAGTAAAAAGAATTGGGTATCTATTAAAATGTGATAAAAATCATTTAACTTTTATTTTCAGACTTCAATACGATGCAATTGATATTAATATTATCTTAGCTTATTTATTTCATCTGTCTAAACTTTGTTCGAATGGGTTTTATTTAATATCATCTATAGAAATTTTTTTTCTAAATAAATGTTACAATAGTTTGTCATAAGTACTCTTTAATTGTCTTTCGCCTACCTTTCATTATTTTAAATTTGACCCCATTATCACAAACCATAGCATCGATAACTCTAATAATTATACTATTCTCAACCTGGTTTATTATTAAGAAAATGCGTCATTCAAACTTTTTGATCACAGTAATCGTTATATATTAGCATTTAGTGGGTCCATTCAAATACTATTTTATAATCATCATTTGCTCCACAATTTCATCCAATAATATTAACATAAATCAGAACTGTCGTCTTTCGACACACACTAGCTCTACATATATGCTGAAAGTTTGTTCCGACAGTAAGCGCGCGCTCCCGCTCAGCCGGTTGCACTCCGTCATACGAGACTGGCGCGGGAACTTCCCCGAAGCGAAGAACGAAAATCTCAAATCTGAGACTCTTCCTAGGCGGACCCGCACTAAACAACCGGATAGATGGGAATATACAAATTATGGTTATATTCATCATTTCTTCGATATTTAGACAGTCAAACTTTTTCATCTCATTAAATATTAATATTGTATGGATTATTTCGAATTATGAAACATTGTTCGATAGTCAAACTTTTCGATGAAAATCTTACAATTATAGGTACAATATTCGATATTTAGACAGACAAACTTTTTGATGAAAATCTTACAAAAATCGTTAAATATTTGCGTTTAGTGGAATATAAAAAGTGTTCCATAGTTGGTACCATATACTACTGGTAAGTAAAAGTGTACGTAATATTTAGAAATAAATTTTTTTCTGTTTGAAAAGTATGTTTCAAGATAAAGAAATATTCATGAAAGGAAACCACTAAAAAGTCTTTTATTCCATGGGAGAATCCCTACATAAAAAAAAATTAAGAAAAAAAAGAATATGTTCATATTTTTTTATGTATTTGGGTCTTGTTCAGGGTGTTTTAAGAATTTTTATTTCTTTAATGTCCATATACGCTTTTAGAAAAGCTTAAAGCGTATCTATTTTTTCACAAAAATAAATTTGTAATCTGATATTTAAATATTTATATGCATGAGGTTTTTATCAATGTCAAAATATTTCTGTTTATAAAGGAAGCATTTTAGCTTATGCAGAATTATTTTCAAAACCTTTAAAGTGTGCAAACTCTTTATGCAAAACAAGCTAAAAATATCAAACAGATTTTTAAAATGTAGTTATCGATATATTTTTAGTAATTTCTTTTAAAACAGAAAACTGTTTGTTCTCTCGTAGTTTCGGACGTTCTTCAAATTCAAAAAATTATTGTAAATTAAAATACATAAAAAAATACTATACTATTATATTATATTAAGTCAGATTATCATATTTAATTGAATTTTTTTTATAATAAATTCACTCAGTGTTGTTTTGTCGAGTTCTTGTTGTACTACTCAAGTTTTAATTGTTTTTTATTTATTTAATGTGCATAAGATTAAATAAATAAGGAACTTTAAAATGGACAAGCAATATTAAAAAATATACGTGTTTTTTTTTATGTTTTACAGTTCTACAAGTAATACCCCTTTAAAATTTACATGTATGTGCAAATCCTTAAGGGTGGAAAAAATATATGTTTACTAATATATTTTAGATACAAAATATATTGCATAATCGCAATTAATTATTATTTTAAATCTACCAAATGAATCTTTTCATCACAGAATGGTAACATATTCTTTAAAATATCATAAATAGAGCTAACTTTGAAAAAACTAGCGTAGATGCCCGTGATATCAATTAAATTTATTTTAACTCTTCTTAATATTATCTACAACTTTTACGCAGCTTCTACATCTACGAAGTTTTTTGTAGAATCAGCTCTTCTAACCAAATAAATAAACAAATATTTAAAAGGTGAATGTAAAGAAAAAAACACACCTCAAATCAGGTAATTCGCCATTATGGCGATTGTTCCACTCCTGTATTGTAACTTTGTAACATCGCCTTGGAAAACAAACACAGCCCACGCCAATTATACGCCAATCGGAAATTTAGTGTAACCCTCCTCATGTGTTGTGTGACGCAGTTGGTTTAAAGAAACAGTCTCTTAGCAACAAGCTCTGAATGCAGCAACTAGCTAAGTTTCTAATAAAATAAACATTCCATTAAATTTACAGTCTACTTGCTATTTCTGTTTAATTTAGTTTTTCTTTTTAATTTAGAACACCTCCGTACAGCAATAAAATTACTTTTGAAAGGAAAATTTTTGACAACTCTCAAAAATACTATATATCGGGTTGCATTCTTAAATACATGCCTCAATAAAATGAACACCACAAAATACAAATATCATATAAACATGATTTGCAAAAATAGTAAAGTTAATGATCATCAAAAGCGACCAGATAAAAATATTAAACTGAGTTTATTTCTAAGTTTTTTAGTTTTTTGTTAGTGAAATTAGTAGTTAAATTTGATATTATCAATACCTGTAGGACAAGCCGGTAAGGTTATTTTATATCCCTGAAAGATCTGTAAAAACTGTTTTTCTTAATGTATGTTAGTGGTGTTCTAATTTTCATATAAAGTGTTTGTCGATGTCATGGTTTAGCTCCAATTTAACCCGACATCATAGGAATTGGGTCTATGAGACCCGACATATTTTATTTTGCTTCAATCTCGGTAAATACCCGCGCGATGTTGTCGGTCATCTCAGTAACTGGAGGTATTGAGTTAGTCTAATCGTCGCATGCAACACCTTAGTCATGCGCAAGCCACATTGTGAGCTACAAGTGTGTAAAGTTGAAAAATGTAAGTGACCCACACCCGCAGTTGGTGTAACAATTTCGCGCCATTTAAAATCATGCCTTCACAAGAATGTTCCTAACAGTCGCGGGAGCGGTCAATCTTCGTCTGCGACAGTTACCTGCGTCCCAAATAGTCCGACTGTCTAAAGGTAATGAAAAAAATTGCACCAGGCACATTTTAAAGCAAAATTACGCAAATTAATGCCACTGAAAATCGGGAAAGGCGGTCATGGGGCGATGAAGCTACCGTAAAAACGAACCTACGTTTCGCCTATTATAAGTCTTTTCAAATTTTTACATGCAGTTGTGAATCTCTTTGCCTGTGTATATTATAAAGAATAAACCGGTCAATGTGTAATGGTGATGTAATTTTTACACTGCAACAACACATAATTAAATATATAAATTTATTGTAATTTTTTAATGTAAATACTCGACATCCTAAAATTTTATGCTGTCAAATTGTCAAAAAAATTACTTTCAAATGTAAATAATAATAAAAAAAACTATATCTTTTTGAAGACACTTTAGAAAATTCTTATCATTTTTAAAATTTAAAACTTTTTTTATTTTATATTTATTTATCATTATCGCATGCAGGTGATTACTAAGTTAAATGACAAATATTTGTAGAACTTTATTTAAAAATATTCAGTGGAATTTCGTTTTTTACACTGCAACAACACATAATTAAATATATAAATTTATTGTTTTTTTTATGTTTTACCCATATTCTGTTCCAAGAAACTCTGGCTGATATCCTTATATATATAATATTAGGAAAGTGAAACACACTCAAATTGATTCTTAAATATTTTCTTTGTGTTGAATCATTTTTATATAAACAAGCAAAGCTTGATTTTCATGTGATATACATAATATCATATTTATTGTTTGATGTTAATTTTGTCTTCAACCATTTCTAAATTTTTATAAATAACGTAAGATTCAGATTAAATCCAAAGAAGCAAAATGATTGATTGATGTTGCAATAATAATAATTAATTGCAGACTGTATGATAAATGTATTGTTTATAATCCCATATGGCTTGCATTACACTGTAAAAAAATTCTGTAAAGATACTAACATTTTTCTAGGAAACAGGAATTCCTAGAACTTTTCATGTAACGGTAACAGCAAAAATTCAGGTAACCTATTTTCTCATATGAGATTTTGCTGTTACCGTTACATAAAAAGTTCTAGGAATTCCTGTTTCCTAGAAAAATGTTAGCATCTTTACAGAATTTTTTTACAGTGTACATTTATAGAAATATAATTAACTCTGGTTTATCTCCTTATATATGAGGAGCCTATAAGCCAAGGGGTACAAGTGACAAAATGTCGGTTTGGAGTAAATTGAGTTTAAAGATAATTGATGTTAAATTGGAGCATCAATAACAATTGACTAAATTGAAATAGGAAACATCTGCTTGTTGCATTCTAATCTTTGAACTCTCATTTCAATAACTGTTAAAAAAATAGAGTACAATTTTGTTTAAATGTATAATTAATCATTATTGTTTGTTTTTAGAAAAAAGTGGTTTATCTCTATAACTCCCCAAATAATCAGAAAATGACCTATATTTCTTTACCTGAAATGAAAAAAGCATATTTCCAGATACGCTGTGCACTTAACTCATTTTTTTCAATTTTGTCACTTATACCCCTTGGCTTCTGGGGTCCTCATATATAATATTAGGAAATTTAAACATAATGAGATTGATTCCTTATATGTTGAACCATTTCTAAATAAACAAGCAAATCTTGATTTTCAGGTTAAAAATAGAATATAATTTTTATTGCATGATATTAATTTCGTCACGAATCATTTCTAAATTGCTATGAAAAACGTTAAATTCAGATTAAATCCAAAGAAGAAGAATGATTGTTCGATGTTTCAACGATAATAATTAATTGCGGGCAAATTATAATCCCATGTGGCTTGAATTACATTTAAAGTAAGATAATTACAACTTTTCTAGAGAAACTCCACTGGAATATAAATTGAATGAAATTAGTATGTAAAACGTACGTGATTGAAAGTTATTAAGAAACTATCTTTCCGATGAGAAAATTACAAATGGACTTTAAAATATTCATGTAATGTAAAATTAGTTTTGTGGAAATATCAAATCAGTATAAGCTTTTTGATAACTTTTCGCTTTAAATTTGCCTTTATTTATTTGGAAAATACGTTCGACAATTTACTTTTACGATTCGGTATTCTTATTTTGTCTTAGTAAGTTTCGTGAACATACATGACTTTAAAAATAATTAGAAATTAGATGAGGTATTTCTATTTTGTTATTGTTTTTTTATGAGAAGTATCTAAGATTTTTTAAAAAATCGATTTATTCTCTTAGTTAAGATTTATGAAGATTTGTGTAGTTTTTGAGAAATAATTCAAAATGTTTTCTTAACATTTAGTATCATTAGTCTGCTACACTACTTCCCATATATACGAGCTGAAAAATTGGATTCCTGAAATTACTGAACTTGTGTTTCTTTGGACAGATATATTCATTTTACAATGCACTGTAAAAACATCTGGAATGGTACTAAACTTTTTTATTACGCAAGTAACTTTGTGTTGAATAATTACTAAATAAAAAAGCAAAGCTTGATTTTGAGCTGAATAACAGAATATCATATTTATCGCATGGCATTAATTTTTAACCGACTTCCAAAAAGGAGAGGAGGTTATCAATTCGACGCGTATGTTTTTTTTATGTATGTTCATCGATTACTCCGAAACTATCCAACCAATTAACTTGATTTTGGTGTTAAATGAGAGAGCTTGCTCTCGAATTGGTACCACTTCCGTTTCATAGAAATGTGTCAGTACTTTTTTAGTAATTAGGCAAAAACTAATAAAATTAGTGATTTCTCGCAAATCAGTAGTAATATGGATGTCGAATAAATTTACCGATGCCAGGATGGCCGAGCGGTCTAAGGCGCTTGATTTAAGATTTGGTTTCGAAAGGCAACGTGGGTTCGAACCCCACTCCTGACGTACGTGTATACAATAATCTTTTCCGTATTATAATTTTTAAATATATATTTAACAAGTTAAATACTAATTATGCTGTTAGGAATATTTTGTATTTAATCGTTACCACAGAGTATCAGAGATTTTTTATTAATTCAATACTTTATCAGTGAAAGAGTACTCAAAAAGAGAATAGACTTGCGAAAAGTAACATGACATTGAATAAGTTCGCTAAAGAGAATGAAGTCCGGACAGCCGAGCGGTCTAAGGCACCAGATTTAATCTCTGGTTTTGAAAGAGAGTGTCGGTTCGAACCTCACTCCTGACATATGTGTATAGTATACAAAAAAAATTTCCGCGTTACATATTTTTTTAAGTGACTTCAAAAAAGGAGAGGATGTTATCAATTCGGCGCGAATGTATTTTTTTTAGGTACGTTCACCGATTACTCCGAAACTATCCAACCGATTAATTTGTTTTTTGCGTTAAATGAAAGAGGCTACTCTTCCATTGGTACTTCTTCCATTTCATTGAAATTTGTTCAGTTATTTTTTACTAATTAAGTAAAAACTAATAAAATTGGTGATTTCTTGCAAACTAAAAGTAACATGGACGATGACTAAGCTCGCCGAATGGAGTGCTGCCAGATAGGTGAGCGGTGTAAGATAGCAGATTTCATTTCTGGTTCTTGAAAGAGATCGTGGGTTCGAACCCCACTCCTGACGTACGTTTACGGTTTACAGTGATTTTTCCCGTATTATAATTTTTATTAACTGACATAAAACAATCGTTTACTTTTAACTAAAAAGAGAAAAATAAACTTTTCTACCAAAAATTGAACCGACTTCAAGAGCTACTGCAAAGTGAAAAATAATTTTTTTACAGAATAGTATTAAGAAATTAAATTAAGAGCGTAGTATTTATCATGCGTATTATTATATTTATGTAGATTAATTTGATTTTTTGAAGTCGGTGCCAGCCAAGCCAAGTTCAAAATTAAAATTAATTATCCAATGCAAATCGTAAAAGAATAAAGTTAAAATTTTAACTAAATATTAAATCGTAAAAGAACTCGTAGATACTTGGATGCGTGTCTATTGGAAAATTACATGTAACTTGGCTTGGCTGGCACCGACTTCAAAAAATCAAATTAATCTACATAAATATAATAATACGCATGATAAATACTACGCTCTTAATTTAATTTCTTAATACTATTCTGTAAAAAAATTATTTTTCACTTTGCAGTAGCTTTTGAAGTCGGTTCAATTTTTGGTAGAAAAGTTTATGTTTGAACCATTTCTAAATAATTATGAAAAACGTAAAATTGAGATTAAATCCAAAGAAGCAGAAGGATTGTTCGATGTTGCAATCATAATAATTAATTGTGGGCACATTATAATCCCATGTGGCTTGCACAGCATTTAAAGAAAGATAATTACAACTTTTCGAGAGAAAATACACTGGAATATAAATTGGATGAAATTAGTCTGTAAAATGTATGTGATTGAAAGTTATTAAGAAACTTTCTTTCCGATGAGAAAATTACAAAAGGGTTTAAAATATTCATGTAATCTAAAATTAGTTTCATGGAGCTATCAAATCAGAATAAGCTTTTTGATAACTTTTCGTATTAAATTTATCTTTATTTAATTGGAATATACGTTCGAAAATTTACTTTAACGATTCGTTATTCTTATATTGTCCTAGCAACTTTTGTGAACGTACATGCTTTTAAAAAGAATTAGAAATGATATGATGTATTTCATTTTTTATTATTATTTTAATGTTATAAGAAGTTGCTGAGTTGCTGTTTTTTAAATGTTGCTTTATTCACTTAGTTAAGTCAATAATAACGATAAAGTTCCTTTGCACAGCTTATGATGTTTTCTAAATAAACAAAGAGTGGCTGATGCGTTGTTCTGGTTACAATAATACTACTTCACAAATTATGCGCGCTGACGTAACATGAGATACATTTTAAAACTGAGCTGAAATTGTATCTCGGAGTTTTTCGCATGCATTTGTAGATTATACTATTAGCGCTAATGTGGCTTGCTTATAAAAATTGTATTTTCATTTATTTTCCTTATTCTATACTAATTCTCAGCTGTATAATTTACCAGAATGCCACATTTCCTCCTATCGATGGTGACTGTAACACTGTAACTATTTTTTTCCTTGGAATGTTTTTTCCCATGGCTTCATTAGTCCACTTAAAACTTTTAAAGTAGTTCTTATCATTAAAATAAGGTACAGAAAACTAAGTAGAATCAGAAAAAGAAAAGAAAATTGCATATATTATGATAAATTCCCCTTTGTATTTGTTTAATAGAACTTACTTACCAAATCACTCTCCTATTTCTAATCTTGACAAAAATGGTAAAGGAATAAATAGAAATTTTACATTTATGCATTTTATTAAAACAATCCAAAATATACGTATTATATGTATTTATATTTATAACTTTCATTCGTATTTGTAATGACTGCAAATTAAATAAAATTTTCCCAAACCTTTTTCCTTCTTATGAAATTATGATGACACATTCTGATATACATAACATTCAGTACGTTATATTATAAACAAAACAAAAAAGGAATTGTTTCAAAAGTGGAATTTAAGGATAAACTTAAAAATTTATTAAATGTCATCATTTATGTTTTTAGGTATTTACTTATCTATAAAACACCAACAAAAAAGAAGTTTTCTGAAACGTCCAAAAACTAATGTTTTCCAAACAAAAATACTTATTTTTTTAAAAAATAACTTTTATTTTATTTTACGTCTTATATTTATCTTTGTACTTTGTCATTTACATTCATTTATGATGCATAAACAAACTCTAAAGGTAACGATAACAGTGATATAATTTATAAGCTTTTTTGGGAAATGTATCTCTTAATATGTATCCATTTTGAAAAAATACTCTCATCTCCAATGTAAACTTTAAAACGGGTAATTTTTATGAACATATATGCCAAAATGTCAAAAGACGCACATAATAAAATGGTTTTTCTTTATTAAATATTTTTAATGAGATATTTTTCTTTTTTCATCTAACGCATGTCAGTAGAAAAAATATCTTCTTGTATATCAAAACATTTCGTGAAATTTTTATCGCATCTGCGATAAAAATCTTTGAATGTATTCGCTGATAAGAAGTTAAAATATTTAAAATACAAAACGAAAGGTAAAATAATAAATATAAAAGAGCAAAAAAGAGATTAATCTGTACTTTTAAAAAAATATATACACTGTAAAAGAAATTCGTTAAATTTAAGGTAAATATTGCTGGCAACATTGTTGCCAGCAGTTTTTTCCCTATAAGTAGCAGTAAAATTAGACGTAATGAAAAATTTTGCATCTAATTTTACTGAAACTGTCGGTCACATTGCTATTAGCAATTTTTGACGTAATTTTAACGGTATTTTTTTTTTTTTTGAGTGTATATATATTAGGTCAACCGAAAAGGTCTGTCGTATATTGTTATTTCACACCTACTTTTTTAAAATTCATATTTCTTCTTTGGCGTCACATTTTTGAAATGGTAAAGTTATCATAGTTTTTTCTATTCCCCATTGATCTCTTCAGTCCTGATATCGCCTGTAGGAGACAATAAAGAATACCCTTTAAATAAATTTAAATGCGTCTATAATTGCTAAAATTAATTCTAGACATTTCTTATAAATATGTGCAGATGATAAGCATTATTATATTGAATAATACTTCTATACTTTTCGTACTCTAATACTTTTTTATAGTTATTTTATGCAGGCTTTTATGGTCATGCGAATTATTTCTTTCAGGACTCAGAAGATTAATGCGAAAACAATAGGAATGTTTATATATCAAAAAGAGTGGTTCCAATGAATAAATCTGTATTTAATGAAAAGTAAGTACTGAATAATATTATGAGACCGAACCTTCCTGTTGATCTAATAAAAACCTTGTAAATGTACTTGCTTAAGTTCAAAATATGGTTTTCTTACATACATATACACACTCACATATACCTATATATAAAATGTATATGTATTTGATTTTTTTTTTCAGTTTGTTTTTAATAAGATTTGAATTCATTATTGTCAAATTAGTTTATAAAATTATCTGAAACCCTTTTTGGATTACATTAAATAATAATTTAATTTCATGTAAATATTGTTTTTAAATGTAAATTTTTCTTCCATTTTTTATCTTAAAATAATATTTAAGATGCAATCAGACCGAGATGTGACAGTAGTGACAATCACGTTATTAATTTCAAGGATGAAATTCTTAGTTAAATCTTTATTTGCATATTAAACTGAAATCGGTCTGCAAAATCATATATTTGTAGAAAGCACCTGAACACCTGGTATTTTACCGATTGACGTGTAATTTTACCATTGTGCTTCCTTAAACCAAAAGTAATAAAACTCGGAAGTCTGTGAAAAACTATCAACAGCAGTCAACAGCTAAAATCGGGTTTTCAAGGGATTTCCACCAATATGTCACTTGGCATACCAATTGAATTTTATATTAGCAGTATAATTGATAGTCTTTTCCAGTCTTTTTTTCAGTAATTTGTGTTTTATTGATCGCTTAATCTGTATTTGTAACTTCACATCAAATACACTTACCTTTGATTTCCCTCCGCAATCTTAATTTAAAATGAAAATGTAATTATTTTGTGGATAAAATATTTAAAAATAAAAAAAGATAAAATTTGCAACAATAAACTACATGACAGTTTGGCATATGATTAACATGAAAGGGGGCATTAGCTACGGAACATGCATACGCAACAGCGCCATCATACACTGTAAGAAAGACGCTTCTTAATTCACGAAAATATAATGTATTGAGTGTGGAAAATACATATTAATTTATTCTGAGTCATTCACGTTTCAAAAACTTTTATATTGTAAAATCTACAGAAGAATGTATCTTTGAAATTTAAAGAATTTATAAAAATAAAATTTTAGTAGCTATCAGTAGTTTTCGAATACATTTTTGAATAGCATTTACAATATTTTAACCACTTCTCTCTATCTGGAAAATTGTTTTTTCGGGTGGTATGAAGCCTCCAGTATTTTCCTCTACAGAAAGTATGTTTTAGAGAAAAACATATAGAGTTAACGTCATTAACATTATAAATAAAAACAATATTCTTTTTTTTACAATTGCAGGCATAGTTTTAATTATTCAACTTTAAATGTTTAGTTGAGGTCTAAAAGCATCCAAAATATTAATTTTCCTAACAGATAGAAAGAATTTGTTAATTTATTATAAATGCTGCTCGAAAATATTTCCGAAAGTTACAGGCAGCTAAGAAAAATTTATATTTATAAATCCCTCTTTAAATTTTTGAAACTAAATAGTTTCTGTACTTTTTAAAGATAAAAGAACACTTAAAAAATATTGGATTATAAGAAAACGGTTTTTAAATATTTTCGTTCGAGATTATATTAGTTCTTCCGGAAATTCAGCGATGTTTTGAAGAAGTTTGAATTTACAAGTGCAGTATTTTCAACGGAATTTTCGCTATAAAAATGTATTTTTATATTGTACGCATAGGAAAATTTTTACTCATTTTGTATTCGTATTGGGAATATATTTGGGGATTTAGGACATTTAGACAGACGACAAATTTTGTGAAACAATGCTTTTCTTAAACATGACATGCCACCAATAAAAATCAGTAGGAGAAAAAATATTTTAAATTAGTTTCTTTTTTGTATACTAGTTTTGTAATCCGTTAAGAATTTCCAGTGTCATTTAATCATTTTAACATTATCTAAACAAAAGTATACCGCCGAATAATAATTTTTCTTAGTTTCAGAAACATTTGTCTTTTTTAACAATATACAGCAACAGTGCAATGCACCCCTGTCTCAAATTTCACGCCATAAAAGCTACTGTATTGAGGAAAATTTACAAAAAGCAAATAAATCTTTTTTTTCAATATTTAGAAGCATTATACATGTTATTTTAAAGAAATTTCTAGGTCGTCAGTTAGTGTTTAAAACATTGAAAACAAATGCATTCTCTGTGAAATAAATTATTATTTTTATGCAACCTATTTCCATCGAATTTATAACTTTTAAATAACAGCATTATATTACAATGGATTGTCTGAATCTAAAGTTTTTTATTTTGCGTTACCTTCTGTGGATATATGACTTTTGATGACTACAGCCAAACACTGATATTTGTGTCTTTCAGAATTAAAGAGTATGAAGATTAAAAATCATTGTCTAAATATATTTCGAAGCAAAGTAAATAGCTTATCGTGATCTTCAATACAAATTTTATTAAACAAGAGCTATTTGCTCATACTTTCAAATTAGGACATGATTAGTCGCGGAACGGAACAAATGATTGGGTATAGTAGGGATTTAGGAACTTTTGACAGACGAAAAAATTTATGAAACAATGTTTTCCTTAAACATGGCATGCCACCAATAGAAAAAATTAGAGGACTAAGAAGTAGGAGAAAAAATATTTTAAATTAGTTTTTTTTTTTATTAGTAATATTATATGTAAGACCTCATATGTTAGAATGCAATAAAAAATAATAATAATGCTATTTTAAGCTATTGAATGTTAGATACCAAATAGCACTTTAATAGCTTTCAGAGAATTCACAGAAAGGAAGTGTCCATTTTTAAAACTGAAATGAAATCATCTGACAAAACGGTTTTTATTTGGGTGCATAGGATATATTTTTTTCTCGAAAATAATGTTTCGAATACATTGGTAGAAAAAATAATGACCGATGTTGTAAATGACAGTTTTTTCAGCCATTCTAAGTGTCGGAAATTTACAAAAAATTGCATTTAATGTGAAAATCAATTGTAAAATTCCATCATTACACTGAAACACTGCTTGAATTTGAATGACATAAAATAGAAACTATAAATAAAATTTGAATCTGTTTTTATTTTCGTATTGTTATAAATAAAATTAATTTACAGTTAAATCTCCATTTAGCAGTCTTTAAAATTGTATGAAATTTTTATGATCATAAAAAATACAATATGCACCATTTTTTATTTAATTAACGACGGGAAATATTTTTGTTAATTACTTGAAATGTAATTTTAGTAACTAAGATTTTAAGCAATTTAAAAAGCCTGAAAAAACTGATATCTTTATTTAAAATATAAGATTATTTATCAACTAATTATTTTTTAAAAATCCCAAACTAATACATGTATCCATATACTTTCTTTTACACCTACAAACAAATTTATTTTACTAACTCAAAAATAGTTTCAATTCTATTCTTGGAATAACAGCCTTTATTTTCTTCCTCTCGTTCAGTGATTTCCGCGAAAATTGCTATTCGCCTGCTTCTCCGCTGTCAAAATTGATTGGAGGGGCGTGATTAGCTATTGAGTGTCTAAGTGCTGGAATGGTAACTGTCTATGCCGAGTAGTGTATGCTATTGCTATGCAGTTGCTTATATTAATACATTCATTGTCACCTAACTAAGGATATCCGAAAACAAAATAGGCTAAACCATGGCTAAACCATGGCTAAACCAACGAAATGGCATTTAAATTAATTCTTCGATTTAGCTAACCTTTTCTTATCTCTTAACTCTTCTTATTTATAATTTTTAAACGGAAAATCTTTTCAAATAAACCACCTATAGGTATACATTAGGGAAATGGGGGGGGGGGAGGTGCAGCTCAATATTTATATATTTTAAATCCAAATATACCATTTTAAAATGAATTGAAGCACTATCTTTGAGTTTATGTTATGTACTGGGATAAAAATATCTAGTTTCGTCGCGAAAATTATGCATCAGAACTCGATTTTGGTAATTTTTATAACCTAGTTTAAACGGGTACTTATGAACAAACTTACGTTAATAATCTCTTTTTTTTTCTTTCCATAAATACCTTTACCTCTGAATTTCAGAAAAAATATATGAACTAGAATTGTCTTTTGTCTTCTATTTAAAGATTTTAGAGTATTAATTTAGAAACTTACTATTTAGTTCATTTAAACAAGTTAAATTAATTTCTAAATTAATAAAAAAGGAATAATAATAAAAAACCAAAACGCAATAGGTTATTTATTAATAATTAATAAAATATTGATAAACGAACAAAATTTGGTTTAGAAGATACATAATAGTAATTAGTATATAAAAAAGGAATTAATTGAAATAATAAATTAAAATTTTTAATTTAACTAAAAAAGATTAAAAGTTATAGCAGTATTTGAAAATTATAAAAATTTAATAACAATTATCTAATTTGCTTAAAAATAAGTAATCGAATAATTAATAAAATATAATTAACTCATTAAAATCGATACCGATTAAATTGAATTCACTATTTTAATAAAAAACAATTGAGTATTGTACTCCAGAATCATTCATAAGATGGCATCAGCACTGTGACTTCCTGGGCACTTCCCCAAGAATGAATAACCGAGTACTTCCCCAGGAGTGATTTCCCAGGTACTTCCTCAGAAGTAGCATCCCTGGGAAGTTGCTCCGTGGGACGTTACTGGGAGCTCATTCCTGAGGACACCGTAAAAGACTCTTCCCCAGGATGTCCTGATCTTGTCATTTTAGTTTTAGGAGGAATATGAGATGACTTGGAGCTCCTGGGGAGGTATTGAGGAGCTTTTGTGCTATATGGGTACGTCGTGATCACATGGTTAAGGGAAAACTTCTACCGTAAGAAAGGGAAAGCTCTGTTAGACGCAACGTAAATCCCCGCCAGCCAATGGAATTGGTTATAAGGAAAGCAGTAGCTGCCTTGCTTCTTACCAGTCAGAAGTTCTTTAGTTAAATAACTGGTATCACGTGACTTTTTACAGCCTCGAACACAGATTTGGAATATCCTCCATTTTGTGCTCATGAAATAATTTAAAAACAAAAAAAAATCAAACAACAATCGTTGAATTTTAATGTAAAATTATTTTAGGATTTGAAAAATTTCCGAAAAATAAACTGTTTCAATTAAAAAAAAATAACAATAAATATTTTTGCAAAAAATACATCGAGAACTTCATTCAAACATTTTGAAAATCTGTTTGATATTTTTAGTTTGTTTTGCATAAAGAGTTTGCACACTTTAATGATTTTGAAAATAATTCTGCACAAGCTAAAATGCTTCTTTTATAAACTGAAATGTTTTGACATTGAGAAAAAAATCCCATGCATTTAAATATTTAAGTATCAGATTCCAAACCTATTTTAAGTGAAAAAATGGATATGCTTTAATCTTTTCTAAAAACGTATCTGGGCATAAAAGAAATAAAAATTCTTAAACAGCGTCAACGATATTCAAGAACTTAGAAAATATGTACATTTTCCCCTTTCTTTTTATTATTATTTATGTGTATTTTCTCCCATAATTGGCATTTTTCCACAACAAAGACTGTTTAGCAGTTTCCTTTCTTGACTATTTCTTTATCTTAAAACGTACTTTTCAAACAGAAACAAAAACATGTTTCTAAATATTACATGCAATATGTTTCTTAGTAAATATGTTTCTAAATGTATACAGATAAAGTTGTAAAATTTCTTTTTATTCTTGAAAATATTCAAAATATTTATTCACACCACTAGCTTACATTAAGAAAAATGGTTCATCCAGAATATTCAGAGATATAAAATAAATTTACCGGCTTGTCCTACAGGTATTGATAATTTCAAAGTTAAGTACTAATTTAAATAACAAACAACTACATAAAAGTTAGAGAGAAATTCAGTATTATATTTTTATCCGATCGCTTTTGATGACCATTTTATTTCATATTTTTGAAAATCATGATTATATGACATTTGTGTTTTCTGGAGTTTATTTTATTGAGACACGTATTTAATAATGCAACCCTATATATAGCATCTTTGAGTGTTGTCAAAATTTTTCATTGTTTAAGTATTTTTTTTATCGCAATAGTTGCGAATTATCTGAATTGAGATTCGTGTTTTCCCTTTACATTCTGCATTTTAAATTTTTGTTTATTTATTTTGTTAGAAGAGCAGGTTCTAAAAAAATTGTCACTGTAAAATTTGTAGATAAAATTAAGAATATATATAATAAATTTAATTGATACCACTGGCGTCTACACTGATTTTTTCATAATTACTGCTAATTATGCTATTTTAAAGCTCAGTTTTAATTATGTGAGGAAAAGGATACTTTGGTAGATTTAAAATAACAATTAATTGCGTTTATATAAAATATTACTTAGCTAAAAATATATTAGTAAACAAATAATTTTTCCTTCCTTAAGGATTTACTCGTACATGTAAATTTTAAACGAGTGTATTATTTGTAGAACTGTATATATATATATATATATATATATATATATATATACATATTTTTATAATGCTTGTTCATTTAAAACTTCCGTATTTTTTTAAACTTGTGCACATTAAATAAATAAATAAATAATAATAACTTAAGTAGTACAACAAGAACTCAGTAAAACAACGTTGAGTAAATTTATTATAAAAAATCAGATAAATTTGGTAATGTGACTGAATATAATATGATAGTATAGTATTTTTAATGCATTTTAATTTAAAATTATTATTGGATATAAAGAACTTCCGAAAATACGAGAGAATAAACAGTTTTTGTGAATAAAATTTTAAAAAATAATATTTTCTCTAAAAATATATCGATAACTACATTCAAACATTTTGAATATATGTTTGATATTTTTTAGCTTATTTTGCATAAAGACTTTGCACGCTTTAAAGATTTCGAAAATAATTCTGCGTAAGCTAAAATGCTTCTTTTATAAACTGAAATATTTTGACATTGAGGAAAGATCCCACGCATTTAAATATTTAAATATCAGATTTCAAATCTATTTTTTTGCGAAAAAATGGATGTGCTTTAAGCTTTTCTTGAAACGTATCTGCTGTTAAAAGAAATAAAAGTGCTTAAAACAGCGTGAACAAGACTCAATTACTTATAAAACATGGACATAGTCTTTTTTTATCTTTTATATGTATGTTTTCCCATGAAGTGGTATTTTTCAGCAACAAAAACAGTTTAGTGTGTTCCTTTCATGAATATTTCTTTATCTTAAAACATAATTTCAAACAGAAACAAAATATGTTTCTAAATATTACGTACACTTTATTTATTTGTACATATGTTTCTAAATATATATAGGTAAAGTTCTAAAACATGTTTTCATTGTTTAAAATATTCAAAATATCTATTCACACCACTAACCTACGTTAAGAAAAATCATTCATCCAGAATATTCAGACATATAAAATAACCCTACTGGATCGCACTACAGGTATTGGTAATTTCAAATTTAAGCACTTATTTCACTAACAAAATCTAAATAAAATTTAAAGATCACCTCAGTGAAATATTTTTATCTGGTCGTTTTTGATAATCATTTAATTTGATATTTTTGCAAATCATGTGTATATATCTGTTTTTTGTGGCGTTTATTTTATTGAGACACGTACTTAAGAATGCAACTCTCTATATAGTATTTTTGAGAGTTGTCAAACATGTTCCTTTAATATTTTTTATCACCAGAATAGCGAATTAACAGATTTGAGATGTGTTTTTTTCTCTTTACATTCATCTTTTAAATATTTATTAATTTTTTTGTTAGAAGAGTTGATGCTACAAAAAACTTGTCAGTATAAAAGTTGTAGACAATATTAAGAAGATTTATATTAAATTTAATTGATATTACGGGCATCTACACTAATTTTTTTTTTATGTTAACTCTAATTGTGCCATTTTTAAAGAAGATGTTATAGTTATATGAAGAAAAGATCTGTTTGGTAGATTTAAAACAAGAATTGATTGCGAATATATAATACATTTTGTATCTAAAAATATATTAGTAAAGAAATATTTTTTCCTTCCTTAAGGATTTTCACAAACATGTAAATTTTATCAGAGTATTATTTGTAGAACTGTAAAACATAAAAAAATAATAAAAGCATATATATATATATATATATATATATATATATATAGAGAGAGAGAGAGAGAGAGAGATAAATATAGATATATCTTTACTGGTACAACAAGAGCTCGAAAAAACAACATTGAGCGAATTTATTACAAAAAAAATCAATTAAATATGATAATGCGACTTAATATAATATAATAGTATAAGTATTTTTTAATGTATTTTAATTTACAATTATTTTTGGATTTGAAGAACATCCAAAACTACGGGAGCATAAGCAGTCTTTTGTTTAAAATTTTAAAAAATAGTATTTTACTAAAAATATATAGATAACTACATTTTGAAAATATGTTTGATATATTTAGCTTGTTTTACAAAAAGTACGCTTTACATAAAATACTCTTTAAAAATTTCGAAAATAATTCTGCGTAAGCTAAAATGCTTCTTTATAAACTGGAATATTTTGACGTTTTGGAAAAAATCCCACGCATTTAAATATTTAAATATCAGATTTAAAATCTATTTTATGTCAAAAGATGGATATGCTTTAAGCTTTTATAAAAACGCATCCGGGTATAAAATAAATAAAAATTCTTAAAACAGAATGAACAATACTCAAGTACTTATAAAACATGAACAGATTATTTTTTTTCTTTTATTTTTTTAATTTTTTATGTGTATGTTTTCCTATAGTTTGGCATTTTTCCGCAAGAAAAACTGTTTAGTGTTTTCCTTTTATGAATATTTTTTTATTTTAAAATATAGTTATAAAAAAGAAACAAAATATGTTTCTAAGTATTGCGTACAATTTGTTTCTTAGTAAATATGTTTCTAGATGTATGTAGATAATGGGGTAAATTGAGCTTTAACCCACTTCTTGGCGGTGTTTTTTTTTTTTTTTTTTTTTTTTTTTTTGACGCGTGATGACTGCGCCATGCCTTGCTTTCTTTTCCATTTATATGCTGCTCTTCTTGACTATCCTCGGAGATTCGGAGAGATTTCTCTTCTCGGCTTGCGCATGCTCCGTTCGTTCTTTCTTTTCTATTTTTCTTATTGGACAAGAGAGGAGAAACATTTAAAAGTTTGAAGACTCGAGCCTTGAAATTAATTAAATTTCGAAGAGTAACATCGAGTGAGTAAAGTTTTTGGGGGGAATATACGAGTGATTTTTTTTAATTAGAAACCTTTGTTTTGTATTTAAAAGGAAGTATTTTCAACATTTCTATTGTTTTTTTTAATGTAGAGACCGTGCTTTATAGTTAAAAGTAAGTGTTTTAGGGCTTGGTTTAGTATTTTAGATGTTTTGAATCTTAATGTTATTTAGTTTCATATTAAATATAAAAGAAAAACATTATTTGACTTCAAAGCTTAGTCTATTTCTTTAGAAAATCTATTATTGATTTCTTTTTTTATTTAAAAAAGGCAGGTTTTGTTTTTAAAAGAAGGTATATGTACAATTTTTTTGTTTCTTGAACGGAATTGTTTTACATGTTTTGATGTTATACATATTTTAAGGAAATTTATAGCCGGGGAGATTCAGGGGAGGCGGAGCTGCCTGAGAAAGATTTTTTTTCTTCTAAAAGCTTTGTAAACTAAATTTTTGGTTATGATCGTTCGAACTTGGAATCTTTAATTTTAAGAAATAATTTCATAGGTAAATGAGATATATATTTTTTTACTATTTTGTGTTATGCATGCTTTTTACATCATAATTTTTGCAATATTTTAAGATTCGGTTTCAAAATGTTTTTTTTTCCTTTTTTTTACTGTCGCGATCTTCCAAAATCCATTAAAATCCTAGTTTGTAAGTGGATTGCTTGCTTTTTTTATGTATGTTGATTTCACAATTTTTGAATTTTCTATGCTTTAAAATATGTATTTTCGGTTTGTTTTTATCGCCACTTTAAATTGCGCCCTTTTGCATAGTGTCTTCTGGACTTAAATCCAGCTCCGGGAGACAAAAAGCAAAAGCACTTCAATGTGGCGATATTTTGGAAACGCGCCAAGAAGGGGGTTAAAACTCAGTCGCGCCAGATAATGTTGTAAAACATGTTTTCATTCTTTAAAATATTCAAAATATTTAATCATATCATGAACATACTTTAAGGAAAATCGTTTATTCAGAATATTCAGAGATGAAAAAAAATCTTGCCTACGATTATAGATAATTTCGAAATTAAGTACTAATTTCACTAAAAAAACTAAATAACAGTTAGTGATAATCTCATTTTATCATTTTTATATTGCAACTTCTGATAATCATTTAATTTCACATTTCTGAAAATCATGTTAATACAATAATTGTGCTTTCTATCGTTTTTTTTACTACTTTAGATACGTAATTATCAGTGCAATCATATATATAGCATATGTGACGGTTGTAAAAATTTTCATTATTTATATATTTTTTTTATGGCTATATTAGAGGATTAACAGGTTTTAGATGTGTTTTTTTTCTTTCACAATTCCCGCTTTTTAATGTTTATTTTTTTAATCTAGTTGTAAGATTTAATTCTATCAAAAACTTATAGCTGTTATGAAGAAGAAATGTAATACAATTAAGAACATTTTATATCTTCTGGACTGAAGTACTTATGAGGGTTTTTTTTTTCTTTAACCCTCCGCCATTTTTACTTTTATTTTTGTATTCATTTATTAACTTATTTATTTGTTTCCCGTACGAGTTACCCCATTAAAAAACTTGTCATTTTAAATAAAGTATATGATATTAAGACAATACACAATAAACGTTAGTAAATTTGATATATCATAAATTGACGACATTATATTTTTTCCACCTAAAACCATATTTTTCACGCCCCTTGATACCAATTTCAAAAATCTGTCGCTTATAAATGTTTCACCATTTTTTTAGCATTAATAATGATTTCAAATGTGCGTTATAATTAATAGGTTCTGCGTTTTCGTTCTGTTTTCACAAAAAATTTCCCCATTGTCATACTCGTAGGCAGATTTTGACCATTAACCTGATATAGTTTTTTTTCTTAGATTTTATTTGCCAGTTCGAAAGAAATTTGTGTAACATTTGAAAATAAATGTAAAAAAATATATACTAAATAAAAAAATGTAAACATAAAAGATTTTTTAAGGCTCGCACACATTGCACAAAATGTTTGTAATTGTTGACAATTTGTGAAAACTTTTAGGAAACAGTAGCGTTAATGAGACACAAATCAGTATGCAGTAGCCTTTTCAATTTAGAGCGCAACCATGCAAAATTAGAATCAACATACTTTTGGGCAGTTGTTGGATAATGGTTCGTTAGCTATTGGTATTGGATAGTGGACCTGTTTTACTATTCGCCTACAATTATTATACAACATTTAACTGGAAATTTACGAATGAGCTTGTGCTACTTAGGAGGGGTCAGGGACACATTTTAAGATTTTTATTATTTTTAATGTAAAGTTTTGATTTTTTTAGTATGGTGAACCATAATATTTGTAAAGAAAATTAAATGATAAAACCTCTCATATTTAATTACTAGTAGTAATGATAACAATAATTTAAAATTTATTAAAAATCTGGAATAGATTAATATCATTATATTTCCAAATATTATTCGTAGATCTTATTTATTTTTTCGTTCAAATAAACAAAAATATATATGTTTTAAATATGATTCAGCATTTTATAAAGTATTAATTTAAAGAAAAAATTTTAAAAATCTATATACATAATTATGAGCTAGTTTAAACACTCGCACATAATTATCTATACAGATTTTTAGCACAATATTAAAAAAAAATAATTAATTAATGAAACAAATACTTTTTGATCATGCACACTTTGAAGCGATCTGACTAAGAAGGAATGGATGCAAATGTTGAAAAAACCCATACTGCCAGGATGGGCGTGAGATGTTTTAACACGTCATGTCTGAAAACATTGATCATTTGTCTCTTTCTATAGATTGAAGTTATCATATCCATCAGTACTTTCTTCCAGGGTTACCTTCTGTGAATAGTGTATGAAAATAACGAATTCAGACACATTTTTAGTCATATAGAAAGTTTTGCAGCCTTCACCTAAATCTATGAATCTTAAAATACTTTACTACATTAATGTATACAGTTTAATTTACATTATACAATACAATTTTATTATAATAAAAACTGTTTAGAAAAATCATTAAGGAAAAAATAAGATTTTTGAATATGGAAAACAAAGGATTCTTTTATTAATTTATTTTTAGTTATTTTTTTTTTAAATTAACGATGATTTAACATTTCAGTTATCATTTTTGACGGAATAGAGTAATTTTTATGAATTTTATAAGGAGACAGAATTCTAAAGATTTTTTTTCCATATTAATGCCATTTAATATTGGTGTGTGAAACACCCCATGCACGTTCTGGTGTTACATCGTCCTGCCGGGGTAAAAATAATATTGTTTAGTTGCTGAATAAATAAAATCTTAAAACATTAAAACATTTATTTTTTTTAAGTTAAACATTTTAAATAGAGAATGATTCTAAGGTGTAATTATGATGCATTATTCTAAAACAAAAAGAACAATAAAAAGTAATCTTGAATTTTCCAAAGCTACCTTAGTTTTACAAATAATTCCTTTTATTGCTGTGCATAAATTGGGGCAAACTTTTAAAATAACGGATAACTCTGTTATACATTACAAATTATTTCCGTTTTACATTGGGAAATCTGGTAATGAATGTTCGGGACTTAACTACATTGAAATTCATATTGCAATTAATATTTATTTTGAAGCTGCTTACCAATGTAAAATAATTACGTGAAAATTACCTTTTGTTTAGAAATTTCTCTATAAACTATTTTAAAATTTTAAAGATATCGCCACAAAATGTAAATTTTAGAATTTCAGTTCATCATTGAATCGAGTGAGATTTATTTCACTCAAAGTAATTATTTCAAAACTAATTATTTGCGAATTCTAATTATTAGAAGAAATTGTCAGATAAACCTAATATATAAAAGCATTTGCATATATTAAATTTAAACTTAAGTATGTCTAAGAACGTTATCATTAAAAGTAAAATATAAATAGAATTTTCATAATTTCGTAAAAATATCTTTCAGCATTTTGGAATATTATTATTCGTTTGAATTTCACTCATAAACACAAACAAACAACTATTTAAAAATTAACAATCCGCTGCCAATTATTGTACAAAACTTTAACACGCGAAGTGATAAGCAAAATTTAAAGCTATTTATAAATTATTTCGATAATTCGTAAAAGATGCATTATTAAGTTTTATTTAAATGAAAGTATTTAATATATTAAATTTCGTTACAATTTCTTTTAAAATGATTACAATGGTAAAAACTTCAGCTGCTACAAATTATCTAATTAGTTAAGAAACTTTTTTCTATTGTCTAATAAAATTCGATTATTTTGAATTAAATTTTGAAATAGTTTATTTTTAAATTAAAGATCCATTGAATCATTCCGAGTTAGTATGTTTCAGTTATTTCAGGCAATTTATTAAAAATGACATCTGTACGGAGGTGTACTAAATTAAAAAGAAAAACTAAATTAAAAAGAAATAGCAAGTAGACCATAAATTTTAATGGAATGTTTATTTTGTTAGAGTCGCCGCTTGTTGCAGCATTCAGAGCTTGTTGCTAAGAGACCGTTTTTCTAAGCCAACTGCGTCACACAACACGTGAGAAGGGTTACACTAAATTGCCGATAGGCGTATAATTGGCGTGGGCTGCGTTTGTCGCCAAGGCGATGTTACAAAGTTACAATACAGGAGCGGAACATCCCACCCGGCGTTGAAATATTTTTATATTTTAAGATACATATGCAATACAAATAATAACACAACATGATACAAATTATAAGCAAAAATAAATAAATAAATAAATAAAGACAAATAATACATAAAAAATTAATACATGAAAAATTAATACATAATAAAGCACATTTAAGGTTTAGGATCTATGATGTTGTCCTCAATGGGTAATATACTTATTTTTGAAATAGGTCGTTTAAAATTACCTTTAGCGGTACGAACTTCAACTACTCTGACTATCCCGTCCGCGCCTGGGAAAACCTTATTAATGCGGCCTAGTGACCAAGTGCAAATGGGCAGTTGTGAGTCCTTAAGCAAAACTAGCATTCCTGGCAGAATATTAGGCTTTTTAAATAGCCACTTATTCCTTTTTTGTAACTGGCTCAGATAATTATTCTGCCAACGTTTTCATATTAACTGCTTTAATTTTTTAGTCCTTTGCCATTTATTTAGCAAATTATATTTGACCTCACTTAAATTGGGTTTTGGAATTAAATTAAGAGGCTTTTCTGTGAGTAAGGGATCAGGAGTCAACACCTGAAGATCGTCAGGATCTGTTGACAAAGGACAAAGTAGTCGCGAATTTAAAATAGCCTCTATCTGTGTGATAACTGTCAAGAATTCCTCGATCGTGAGATAAGCTGAGCCCACAACTCCTTTTAAGTGGTATTTGAAAGATATGACTCCTGTCTCCCAAAGGCCACCAAAATTTGGCGCCCTAGGAGGGGAGAACTTCCAGTTAATACCTTCAGAAGCTAAAAAGTTCGAAACTTCATCACTCGTAACAAGTCTGTGTAAACGTTTTAGTTCTTCTGAAGCCCCAACGAAATTTGTAGCATTGTCGCTAAAGATTACAGAGCTTTTCCCACGACGAGCGAAGAGTCTTTTTAAAGTTGCTATTATAGCCTCGGATGTCAAATCTGAGACAAAATCCAAGTGCACAGCTTTAGTGACCATACATACAAATATGGCAACATAGATTTTCTGAAAAGTACCCTTTCTTTGACCTTTATATTTTATTTCAAAAGGCCCACTTAAATCTAATCCCACATTTGAAAATGGGGAACTGGGTATTATTCTTTCAGGAGGGAGATCCCCCCATCATTTGACTAGCCGTTATAGGCTTAATTTTAAAGCATTGTAAACACTCATGTACAATTTTACGCGCAATATTTCTGGCACCAAGCGGCCAAAATTTTTAACGCACAGTGTTCAAAAAGCTTGGGGTCCTACATGAAAATCTCGTTTATGATAATATTAAAAAATTAATTTCGTCAAGCGACAGCTCGTCGGAAGTATAATGGGGTGCTTGTGGTCAAAATTCAAATTTGATTTTGCTAGTCTTTCTCCCACCCTCAATAAGCTATCTCTATTTAAAAAGGGATTTAAGAATTTTAACTTACTTGCTCGATGAAACGAAGATCCCGCTTGGAGGGCCGAAATTTCAATTTTGAAATACTTTACCTGTATATCTTTTATTAAATAATTCTCTGCCTTTCTTAATTTCTCCAGCAACAGAGGGCCGGTTGCAGATGTTACTTTTTTACATTTATGTATAAATCTGAAAATGTAAGCTAAAATTCTAATTAATTTTTGGAAATTATTGCTAAGATTAATTAAATTATCACACAAATTGGATTCATTATGTATAGCGAATGTCAAGTTGTTGGGAGCTTTAAGTTCACTAGAATAATGTTCATTTTTAATGTCACTTATATTAGAGTCAGTTTTGCTATTGTTTTTTCAAGAATTGAAAGAGGCGGGCCATGCCACCACAACTGGTTAGAAGACAGGTTTTCCACACTTGCACCTTTTGATATCAAGTCAGCTGGATTGTGTTCTGACGGAATATGAAACCATGGAAAGTTCTTAGTTTGTTCCTTAATTTGCACAACGCGGTTTCCCACAAACGTTTTCAGGAGATGAGGAGCAGTGTCTATCCAAGCTAAAGCAATAGTTGAATCAGAAAACAAATTTATTGAAGCTATTTGTTTGTCTAATGAATTTAAGACCTTGTTAGTGAGTTTAGCCAGAAAAAGACATGCTGACAGTTCGAGACGTGGCACCTTTATGACTTTGTTTGGACACACGCGGGATTTACTACATAATAAGTGACTGATGGTTTCACTAGAATTAGATGTTTGCATGTATATCACTGCGCCATAGCCTTGGAAGACGCATCTGCGAAACCATTTAGCACCACTCATTGGTTCACAGCTAGGAGGCATTTTGGTACTTCAATGGATTCCAGTTCTTTAAGACTTTCGAGGAAGGTTTCCCATTGTTTGGCAACATGAGAGGGCAGCTTCTCATTCCACTCTATTAAGAAGCCATAGCTCCTGCATGAATATTTTTGCTTTAGCAATCACTGGCGCTAAGAGACCGAGAGGATCATAAGTGCGGGCAATTTGCGAAAGTACATCTCTTTTTGTGAAATCACTTTTTGTGTTAATATTAACTTTATACCTAAAGGTATCATTGAAACTGTTCCACAACATCCCTAATATTTTAACAGTTATTTCTTCAGAATTCTGTCCAGGGGAAACACGTGATTATCAGTAGATTGGACCTCATTGTTGCACCATTTGTGTAAAACCATCCCTCCCTTTAGGAGGAGTTCTGTTAATTGCGATTTCATTAATCTGAATTCTTCTAAATTGGATGAGCCCGATAGGCAATCATCCATATAAAAGTCCTTCAAAACAATTTTCGATGCTGACGGGAATTCCTTTTTCTCATCTAGAGCTAATTGTTGTAATACTTTGGTGGCTAAGTAGGGAGCACAAGATGTTCCATACGAAACTGTTGTTAGCTCATATACCTTAGCCGGGGATGGCATACTGTCTTTCCACAAAATTTTTAAATATTTGTACTGGTATGGATTTATTTCTATCATCCTAAACATTTGTTTAATATCCGCAGTAAAAGCATAAATATGCTTTCTAAACCTAATTAATATCGAAAAAAGATCATCTTGCTGAACTCCACCCTTACATAATAAATCGTTCAAAGATTTTCCGTTGGTTGACTTGGCACTATCATCAAAAACGACACGTAGTTTTGTGGTTTTACTAGAGGGTCGTAAAACGCCGTGATGTGGTAAGTAATAGCCATCATTAAAGTTCGTGTTTTCTTTTATTTCATGCATGTGATTTAAATCTCTATATTCTTTAATAAATTCTGTGTATAAGTGTTTCATAACAGGATCTCGATCTAAACGTTGCCACAGAAAGTTTAACCTTTTCAAAGCAAGATTTTTGAAATTTCCCAAATCGGGTCCTAAAACCTGTGGTTTAAACGGCATCGTGACCACAAACATACCATCCGGTTTTCTGAAGTGCGTTTTACCGAAGTGATCATTACAATATTCTAATTCTTCACTGTTACAGGGTTTTACATTTTGTACTTCTTCAATTTCCCAGAAATACTTCAAAGTGTCATTAAGTATTTCAAGATTTTTTGTTAAGAAACAATTATTATTATTATTATTATTTACTGTTTTGTCATAAATACAACCAGATACAATATAACCGAAAAAACTTGATTGCAAATATAAATTATTGCCTAACTTTATTTTTTCTTCATTTAAAAGAGAAGAAAACAGTTCAGCACCGATAATTTTTTATCCGCTAAACAAATATTTGCTGGAATTTTAAAATCTGATATGTTTATCTTTTTCGAGGGCGTAAAGTCACAGATGTTTGGAACGATTAATAACTCAATATCATAACTGATACTATTCATTTTATTTGACAACTTTGATTTGATTCTAGATTTAATGTAAATAGGCAATTTATTTATTCCACTTAAAGGAATATTTATTTTCTCTTTTTTCAAGCCTAATATTTGTGCTGCTTTAAATTTACAAAAACAATTCTGCGATGTGGAATCCAATATTGCTTTGAAAGGAATTTTAATGCCATTTACATCTGTCAAATAAATTATTGCAGTGCTAATTAAAACAGATTTATTATCATCATTTTCATATGAAAAAAAAATGAATGAGTAGTAGTTTCGTTTTGTGATAAATCTTCCGAAACAAAATTGCTATTGATTGTTTCATATATTGGGAGATTGTTTATAGGATTGTTTACTGGTGTTGTATAATTATGTAATGATGAATGACGGCTTGCGCTCTTGCAAACATGACAAGTGCTTTTTGAATTACAATAATTAATGAGGTGGGCTGAACTTAAACAATTGAAGCAAAGTTTATTTTTCTTAACAAGGTTAATTCGCTCACTTAACTTCATGTTTTTATATTTAACACAATGATATAGGGGGTGGTTTTCGGTTTTACAGATTACGCAACATTTACTTTGAGGTTTGTTTGTTTTTATGAATAAGGATTTTGCAGTATATTTAGAGGATACGTTAGAACTTATACTGTTTAAGATTTGACATCTTCGCCCAAGAAATTCTAAAAATTCATCAAAATTAGGCACTTCATTATCCTTTAATGTTAGTTCGTATTGTTTAAGAGTTTCGTTATCTAGTTTATTTAGAATAATATTCAGCAAAATTGCGTTCGAGAAATTATCTCTATTATCCTTTAAGATCTTTAGAGCCCTTAAATTCTTCTCTATGTTATCTAATAAAATGCGCAGATCTTTAGCGGATTCTTCTTTAATTACACAAAGATTTAAAATATTCTTTTTATCACAATCTACCATAACTCTTTTATTCCCGTATCTTTGTTCTAACGCATTGAAAAGTGAAACATAATTTTCATCTGGTGTAAGCAAACTCCTCGCTTCACCAGTCAAAGCAGAACGCAAATAAAATAATTTTTCACTATCTTTTAAATTTGAATTATCATTAATAAGCTCATTAAAAGAACTTTTAAATACGGACCATTCTTCAATTCTGCCACTAAAAATCGGCTATATGACCCTAGGTAGATTAATGCTAGACGTTTTAGCTTAGTCCTATTCAATGGATTTTTTATTTGAATCAGTATTTTCATAATAAGCATTAATAGAGGATTTTAAGCTTACCTCTAGTTTTAGAATGTCTTCGTCCAGTTGCGAGAGTATTCTTTCAGTTTCTTCCAATTTTTCTTCCTCGATTATTCTGTAATATTCAAGCTTGAGAACTTCAAGCTTTTCTTCAGTTTTCGACAACGAGTCCAGATGGGCTTTCCATTCAGATAAATTGAAGATTTTTCCATCCGTTGCGTTAAATATCCTGGTGACTTGGGCCTTGATATTCCCTCGCCTTCTGTTCAACGTTGTTATTTCAGTTTCCGACATTATTCATCTTGTTGACGAAATTCGATAAATTCAAATATTTAACTCAATAGAAAAGATGCTGGCACGGTCATACCTCCGGGTCACTAGGACAAAAATGTACAGAGGTGTACTAAATTAAAAAGAAAAACTAAATTAAAAAGAAATAGTAAGTAGACTGTAAATGTTAATGGAATGTTTATTTTATTAGAGTCGCCTCTTGTTGCAGCATTCAGAGCTTGTTGCTAAGAGACCGTTTTTCTAAGCCAACTGCGTCACACAACACGTGAGCAGGGTTACACTAAATTGCCGATTGGAGTATAATTGGCGTGGGCTGTGTTTGTCGCCAAGGCGATGTTACAAAGTTACAATACAGGAGCGGAACAACATCCGTTGTAGAAAAGTTTCGAACGTAGTCACGACTTCCGAATATTTCATACTTTATTTCCAACTTCACCACTATCATGAAAGAAGCCACAATTGTCTATTTCCCATGTTAGAATGAAAAATCTATACTGTGTTTTTAGGTACTCACTCAGTTAAAAATAAATAAATAAGTATATAAAGTTTTTTTTTCAATGTAATTGTAATCGTAAGATCTCTATTAATTCAAATAATCACTATTTCATTGCATACCTTGAAGTTACGAAATCTGAAATTTCTATCCGATTGATTGAGTGATTAGGTTCTTATGGGTATATATATCGGCGAAGTTTTATGTCACCACACTGTATTTACGTGTCGATATTACCCCCATACCCATGTTTCAAGCAACAAAGTCAAACGCATTCTATGAGTTTTCTATACAAATATTTTTAATCTTCTTCTTGAATATATTAATTCATTATGAAACTGAATGCAGTCTTAGTCGATGTTTTCTTTTAACTACATAAGAAAAGATTCTTATAAAAATTAATTTTCAATATATTAGTGCAAAATTTCATGCTTTAAAATTTCTAATATTTTCAAAAAATTCCATCATAAGCAAACCAGTAAATATATGCAAGATAAATATGAAAATTTAGCATAAATATATCATCACTATAAATACCGAATGTTTAAAATGATTTACTGTGCAGTTGCTACAAATTTTACGTCTTATTAAACAAATGTCAGAGCAATTAAAAAAAATATTATGTAAAATGCTACCATACAAAATAATTTAAGATTGCTTAGGATTTGGTTGTATTTATTTGTCTTTTTATATAAAGATAGTTAATAAATGGACCTAATCACATTAAATACATTATCAAAAATTGAAACGAATAAAAATATGAGAATAATTAAAAAGAAATCTGACATATATCCATTATTATTTTGTAAATTAGCTTTAAATTATATAAGTTTATTTAAGTTAACATTTTTTCGCACATAATAGAAATATCTGCATGATAATTTATGTATAATTTACATGTTTTGAAAGGCCATGTAAAGATACGTATTAATAAGTATAAAAATATATTATTAAGTCTAATATATTTCATAACTTGAGTTTAGTATATTTTTTGGAATATGAAGACATTGAGGACTTTCAAACAAAGGAAAACTAGCAGATGTGATGTGAATCAAAAATCAACATGAAAAAGGTCAGTATTGTATCGTAAAAAATATAATAATAAAAATAAGAAATTGAACGTGAAATCGTCTTCGAATATACGAAGATTAAAAAGATATGTATTATGAAATGGAAATTTTAAAAATAAGTTTAGAAAGCTTTGTTTTGGAAACAAATTGAGATTCGTATGCAGAATTGAAATTTCTGTAAGTCCACTATAATTCTTGAGTAAATTATTTTTTTTTCTTTTTATAAAATAAGAAAAATACAATAAGAGCATAAAACACTAAACTTCAATCACATCTCTTCGCCAAAGTATACGGAGTAGTCACAAAGTATACGATACATGTATCAGAAAAAAAAATATTTTCTACTGATATTTACTACTGCTATTACTGATGGATTATGAATGTAAATGTAAATGAAGTGTAATATGCAAAAAATAATGGGTGCATAGTGTTATTTTGCTTATTTAACAGGTCAATTGAAAAACAAATGCGAGATATTAATAATTGTTCGAAAAAGCATGCATGAAATCGATATATCTATATATTTCACGTTAACATGTGTTTGTTTCTTTTCTAGACGAGCATCAATGACATAATACTAATACATTAAAAATTTCCATGAAAGATTTCACCTGTCCTATTTATAATTATCAGAAAAAAAGCTTCGTTAACATCAGGGTCATTCGATTTGGAGAATAGAATAAAATAGCACAGATTTCTGATCATCTGAGGCGTATGGTAGGTATCAGAGGACTCCCTTAATCAGATAGGTGTTTAATGTTCACATGACTGGCTATTAAAGATCTCAAGGTAGAACCCGCTGAGTTTCGACGAAATAAAATGCTTATGAAAGGAACTGTTTCATTGATTTATAATAAACCTACAAAATTAATTACATAAAAAATGCAACTTATGTTTGTAAGTCTTAGCACTTAAATAAATGATATTTAACTTAAAGTTAACAAACTACTATTTCTATATAACTCAGCTGTAGAAATTTGTTAAAATGAAACTTTAATCATACTTGAAACCAATAAAATATATTAAAAAATCTGTTATTATTATAAAGAATTCAATTAAGGCTTTTATGTTAATACAATGTGCTTATGTTAATACATAAAAAGGGAATATTTGATTGAAAAGGGGAACATTGAACTTTGACTCAATCATTGAATTATTTCCCCATGAAATCTAAACCCAACATCATATTCACCATATCAAAATTTATATATGCACATTTTATTTTGGTTTTCCTCTTTTCAAAAAAAAAATGTATTTTAATTTGATCGTTTTGAAATAATTTAATTCAAAATTTGAAATCTCGATACTATTAGCTGAATCAACTACTAAACTATTTATATCCTTTTAAGTATAAATAAAAGTTCATAAATAAAACCTAAATTCTCCGGGTTTTATAAACGACGATATATTGTTGACACTTTTAATGAGAAAATAGCAACATAAAAATAAAGTAATCTGATTTTTTCCCTTTGCTTTTAATATAAATGGAGTACTTCTGTTGCCACAATTAGATAAACAACATTAAAAGTACAAAAAAAATAATATTTCAAAAATAATTTAGGATACAGCTTTGAAACAAATTGCATTCAAAAGTACATTTTTTCTATACGACAGTGTAAACAGTGAAAATGTGCGATGTTTATAAGTTTGAAAAATCGCAGTAGCAAAAATTTCAAAAACGAAATTGCATTTCAAATTTCAATGTGTTGCCATTCGCAAAATACCTTACACACAGATACGCTTGGCCTTTATAATATAGATATTCCAGCGTGATATCACATACATTCGTGTATAAAACACCGACACACACATATACATAGATAGATACACCTGCATCTATTTCAGAAAAAAATATATATGCAGTGTTATAGAATTTTGGAATGGACGGACTATAACCTTATCCATGCTCACTGATGCTTTCATAAAATCATTATTTTAGAGCTGTAATTTCCTCCTCCATCCCTCTGATTCACATAAAAAAACTTTCGGAAATGTAATTTTATCTTACTATCATTATCATTTTCATGACCATCTTTTCATTGCACCATGACAGTGATACTGCAATTGGTCAATTTCTTTAACTTTCTTCATATTGTATCTCATTTTTAACTATTCAATTTGCAAACAACATTACTTTTTTCTATACCTGATACATAATCATAACAATCGAAGTTGATTTATTCTTACTATAGTTTAAGTAATTATCAAAGTTTAGATCTAATCCCGTGTCAAATTATTCTTGCAAAACTGGTCACGATAACAGTTTTTTACAGGCCTGAAGAAAATATTTTTTATTGTTCTGATATTTAAAAGAAAAAAAGTATAACCAACCACTAATTATGCATGTTTATCTTAAATTATATTTTTATAATGTTAATGTCATAGTTCAAACACACAAGAAAAAAAAAACCTTTTAGCATTATTTTTTCTTCAAATAAAGTCAGTACAATTACAGCAGTTGTTTGGTTTAAAATAATCATTTTTTCGCATACTAGACTATTTTCATTTATTATAAAGAAAGAAAGTTTTAGTATAAAAACATTGTTTTAGAAATGTCTGTTAAAAGTTTTAATTGCAGATAAAAATTAATTATAAAGAATTTTATTAAATCTTTCCATTATAAAAATTAATTTTCAGTTAGTAACATACACTTATGCACTGTAAAAAATGTCAGATGTTTCTGAATATATAAAAAGGTACTGCAATCAAAAACGAAAATGAACAGTGACCTCTTCTAACTCACCTAAGGTTTCGAAAACCGTTCCTTTACCTTTAAAGATTCCAGAAAACTATTTGTTTTTGAAATTTAAAGAAGAATTTATAAAAATTAATTTTTATTAGCTGCCGGTCCTTTTCGGAAACGTTTCTAAGTAGCTTTTACAGTACAATAATCACTTTTCTGAAATCAAAGAATCACTTTTTCGCATGCTACCAATTGATACGAAAATATTTTGATATTCAGAGAACATGTTTAATAGACAAACATACAATATTAACAATATTAATCTTATATGAAAATTAATATTATTTTGCTACAATTGCATGCACAAAATCAGTTATACAGCTGAAAATGTTTACTTCAGAATTGATAGAATCCGAAAAAGTGATATATTGATTTAAGAAAAGTGATTATTGTACTGTAAAAGCTACTTAGAAACGTTTCCGAAAAGGACTGACAGCTAATAAAAATTAATTTTTACAAATTCTTCTTTAAATTTCGAAAACAAATAGTTTTCTGGGATTCTTTAAGGTAAAGGAACGGTTTTCGAAACCTCAGGTGAGTTAGAAGAGGTCACTGTACATTTTCGTTTTTGATTACTGTACATTTTTATATATTCAGAAATATTTGGAATTTTTTACAGTGTGAAAACATTTAATATAAATGCAGAAGTAATTAAACAAATAATTTGTGATTTAATTAACACCAAATTTCTTTTTATAATGCTTATAAGTTACGCTCAAAAGTTATTATACATTTGTTTAGGTATTATTTGTTATAGTAATAATTTTATATTTATTTACAATTTTGTTAATTTCGTAAAATAGGGTAATGCCATTTTCAACTGAGCTTATGCGTATTAATGAATTATGCTTTATTTTAAAACCATTTCTGATTAGTTTAATGGAAAAAAAATCATATTTATTTAAATTATGTAAACATGTTTCGCCCTTAAATATATATATATATATATATACATATTTATGTATATATATTAAATTTTACTTTTGTTCGATATTCTAACATTTACTAAAATTATAATTCTATTTATTAAAACAAAATATTTCAAATCCTAGCATAACAAATTTGGATCAATTTAAATTAATATTATAATATCTTTAAAATTTCAAATAAACATGTACAGTCAGTAAAAATTAAAATAAACACCCTTAAAAAACTGTTCAAGAGAAGAAAATTGCATATCAAATAAAATCCAATCATTTAGGGAAAAAATCAAATTTTAAATAATGCATATAAATTTGCTTTGGAGATCATCTACAACTCCCAGTTTAGAAACTATATTTTAAATTTTCTATTCAGGCAATGAACATGAACAAAAAATATAAGTCATTTGGAGTATAATTTAATGAATTTTAAACATTGACAAATAATTGTTTCTAATGCTAAATTAATTTTTACACTTTTACTTATATTTTCTGAAATTATAATCCTAATGTTTTAGTTTGTTGATTTTGTCAAGCACCCATCCAGAAATGCATTGAATTTTTCATTGAAGAAATGTTTAAATATGAACTGTTCCCAACAATTATTTTTATGGGTTAACATTTATTCTGTCTTGTTTAAGCACAAACAAATAATTTTTTTTCTTCTAAAGCATTTTTTATTTATATTTATAAAACATCAAGATACTACTACACGATAATCGTTAAGTTGCCACGTTTAATGGGAAGAAAAGTGAAATTACGGGACAAAATAGTTTACTTATTTTATTAAAATATTTGGGGGGGGGGTGTATTACACTGTAGAAAAAATCTGTATTGTTACTAAGATGTTTCTAGTAGATTTGTATTCCAAGAACTTTCCGTGTAATAGTAACAACAAAAACTCGTATAACCGAGGATGTTTACATGAGTTTTTGCTGTTACCGTTATATGAAATGTTCTTGGAATTAGAGATGGGAATGCTCGGAAAAAAACCGGAAAAATTGGGAAAAAAAACCCGGGTTTTTTCGGTTTTTTCCGAAGGCTTATTTTTCAATTTTTCCGAACTGGAAAAATTGAAATTTCATTTATGGAATATTATAGTGAAAATTTTATAATAGCTACAATTTCATACTTTTTATTTTATTTATTTTTATGTTGAGTGTCCCACATGAAAACTTTAATGTGGGTAATCTGATCCCTGAGCAGAAATCTGTTTGAGAAGACTTGAAAGGATCCTTCACATTTTTTTCTTGTTTGAAACACAAGACCCTTCGCAAAATTTCTCTTGAAAATAGACATTTCAGAAAAAAAGTTTAATCTACAAATTGAATCTTTCGCAAATGCAGCGATTGAAGAAAAAAAAATCTCATGCCATATAGCAGCTGAATCTTATCAAGTTGTATATATGCATAAATAACCTTATTAAAAAATGTCTAAATAGGACTCTAAAAATAGTAATAATTTCTTATTCACAAATTCTGAATATATTTTGTATAAGTATATATATGCAAGAAATTCACAATAACAGGATTACATGAAACAAATCTAGATATATTATTAAATGCAACTTCTCTTTTTAAAAATTAATTCATGTGCAAAATTATTTCAGTAATATGCCGATTAATAGAAATGGTAAAATTAAAAATTTAACATAAAATTTGAAGCATGCATTTATTACTTTTTTCTATCTTTTCAAGAAGTATTGAATTCATGAAAAATTTGACTTCCAATTTTTGGTGTATTTAAATGTTTTAGAAGATCCTGAACATGATTTGATTGTTTTTGGAAAATATCTGTCACTGTGTGAGTCTGTATGGGACAAAAATTTTATTGGCACTCTATCTCAAGAACTGATGCACATAATTTCACAAAGCTTTAGATTCAGTTACACCTTGTTATAAACTCGAGATATTTAGTTATTAGTGTATATTGCCCAACCGATGGCGCTGCTATGCTGCATTATTCTAAATTTCCACAATAGTTCTATCTCAAGAATTAATGTATGTATTTTCAAATAACTTCAGATTAAGTTAATCTTTGATATAGCTTTGTGCACATTACTTTTTGGTGTAAATCGCTCAACAGATGACGCTGCTATGCTGCATTATTCATGATTATCGCAATAGCTCTATCTCAAAGACTAAAGGATGATTTTTTTTTTTTTTTTTTTTTTTTTTTTTTTTTTTATTATCAAACTACAGATTCAGACTGTTCCTGATACATATTAATGTTGTTTAGTTTTTGGTGTAAATTGCCTTACAGGTGGCACTATTGTGCTGCATTTTTCCAGATTTCGTTATAGCTGATTAATTGAATGTTTTTTCAAGGTATTGAATCTAAAATTGACCTCCATTTTACCTCCATAATGTACAGTAATGTTGCAAAAACATGGGCAGTTTGCATTAGAAAAATACAACTGCGATGAAAAAAAAAAAAAAAAAAAAAAAAAAAAAAAAAAAAAAAAAAAACATATTTTATTAGAAGTAACTATGTTCCAAATTATACATTCCCTCTTGATTAAACTTTGAATTTTTGAGGTTTTTTTAAAGCATACTAGTAACTGCTTTTGTTAATTCCTCAAATAGCGAGCATTTTCTATTTGTAGTGTTCTGTTTTCATAACTTTTCGGTTCCATTCTTAGAAATATGAAATTACCATATGGAAACATTATTGAATATGGTTTCTTACTCAAGAATAGAATACCAGATTTCAGGATAAAAAGAAAAAAATTACGTTTAATTAAACTTAAAAAAAAATATACATATTTTTCTGGTTTCAGTGAGAGCAAAAATCTAACAGTCAATAAATCCTATGCTATTTTTTAGTTGCAGACCTGAGTAAGCCAAACTAAAACTTAGTTTTGTTTGAATTTAGATTATAAAACTAAATCAAAATTTTGAGTTGAGATTGGAAAGCTATACAAAAACTAAACATATTTTTTAAAGAAAATAAAATTATAATTGTAAGAAAAAAAAGTAATAATGTAAAAATATAGATTTTTTTAAACAAACAACGGAAATTTTTGAATACTGATATTGATAATAATGACAAAACTGCAACAATTTCTTTAAACTAGTATCATTTACTTAAAAACTATACCTATGTAAATGGAATGCATAATTTATTTCATTCCAAACTGCAGACATATTGGCTCAGGTTCTTACATTAGGTCAATTGGTAGTTCAACATGTAACTGAAAAATCATTTCAACAGAGATATGATACAATAAACAATAGTGTTTTAAAAATTCCTAGGCTGTGAGGAAAATAAAACTAAACTCTTTTAAAAGCAGGCTTTGCTACTTTCTTTTTATTTTGTAATATAAAGTGAAAATAATTTTCCTTTAATGCAAATAAATGGGAAAAAAATGTGTATTATTTAATATTCTCTAAGAAAATATAATTTATTTGAGAAAAACAGTCATGAAAAATCAATTTTTCCAATTTTTCCGTTTTTTTCCGAAAAAAACCGATAAAAAACCGGTTTTTTCCGTCACTTATATTTTTCCGGAAAATTTACATCTCTACTTGGAATACAGATGTACTAGAGAAATCTTAGTAATTTTACAGATTTTTTTTACAGTGTACAGTGTATCGTTTAAGATCAACTTAAAGCGTAAGTGTGTTTTATGAAATAAGAATTAACCGAATTTTACTGCCTACAGATCTTTTACTAACCTCAAGCATTTATTTCTACCTTTATATTTCATGCGCATTTTTTAAAGTGAACCTCATATCGCTAATAGTCTAATTTAAGAAATGACATGGATATAACAAGACGTTCTTGATAAAAAACGTTGCTGTATGTCTGATGAATGGAGATGTGTATTGTAGTCATTTGATTTTTTTGTGTACTAATTTGTTTATAATTTGTTGTTTAATATAATTATTCTCCCAGAAAATTGAAACTAAACTATTTTTGTTATTTGTTTTAGATAATGTTTTCGGGCAAAGTTTAACTCACAGATAATATTTTACGAAGATTGTGACAAGAAAAAAGTTAAAATTAAAGCCAAAAAAAAGTTGAATATTTAATATTCAAAATCAATAATACTAATATTATAAAATGTGGTCACTTAACTTACACAAAGGGTAAAAAAAATAACTCTTTTAGAAAATCGGAGATTCTTTTTAAAATTAAAAGTCATTTTAATTTTAATAAGCACACAGTCACGTGATTGGGGATTCTCATAGTTTATCTAAATCTCTCGTAGGTTTATCATTTTTCTGCATCCAGGCATAGGAAAATATGGAAAACTTGCTACAGGAAAACGCAAAGATAAACCTTCTAATCAAACTACTAAAATCGTATTGTCAGGTGTTTTCCAACAAGATATGATTGTCAGACACGATTGCGTTTTAATATGGGAATCGAGTTTTAAATTCTGGAATTTCAGCCGTGAAATCAGCAGAATGATTATCTGTGCTGCTGTCTCCCGATATGTTTATTAAAACTTAATTATAAAAGTATATCTAATATGTCTATAAACAAATTGTTCATTACTACTTTTACATTAAAAGGATATTCAAATCGTAATTTCTATATTCTTAATTATTTGTTCACATATTTCCTGGTATTTGATTAAGCTTATCATAAATGAATTCACAGCCTGCACTACTTACGCGAGCTTGTAGCTTAGTACTTCATTACTAAGTATCTTAATTTACAAAGTGAATTATAAGCGTGTTCGTTATTTAATGTACACTTCAACCCGTTTATATATCTTATATTAATACGCACATATTTGCATATGGGGTTGCAAATGGACATTTATAAAGGCATAACAATGCGAGACTTAATATTCGGATTATGCAAAACAAATTCCTTAATGGATAGAGATGCAATTTATTGTGCTATAATTTAAGCCTTAAAGATATCACAAATCCATTTGATTATATGTATATATATGTATATATACACTAAACACACACACATATACACAAACACAGATATATATATATTAATATAGATGTATGTATGTATGTATTCTATATATTCTTTAGTGGATTTTGACATCTAAATAATAAGTATGATTGATTTTAATCTTATTGGAACATATTATTTTTTTAATGTTTTTACACAGAGTCAATGCAAATTCACGGATAAAAACTTAAATTCGTGACTTACATCATTTGAGAACACTTCTCAGTGACGTAATATCGATGAATTTTGATTACAAGATTGGGTACATTCACAAAGTTATACGTTACTCAAAATTGATTTAAGATGTGTACAATATATTACTATATATTTTACTATCCATGTGTACATTATTTTACTTGAGAGAATAAGAGATAAATTGAGAAATTAAAATTCTACAGATTACTACACCAACTATTGAATTACATGCATTTCAATTTATGTCTAATCTCTGAAAACCTGCAATATAAAACCTGTTTTAATCTTCGCAGTTGTACTAAATGGGTGAGTGCTGGTTATTCGTATCAAATAAATGATAAATTTTGAAGAGGAACTTGATATAGGAATTTCCCTGTAATATTTAAATATAACCTATTATTGACATTTTCTTGATTTACCCTGTTATCCTATTATTTTATTTATTTATTTATTTAACTTATTATTGACATTTATTATTATTTTAATTTTATTAGGACGAGCGAAGCGAGACTTGACACAATTAGACAACTCGTACTTTTTTGTGGTACACTTTACGAAAATACTATCATACCTATAGATTTGGAATTTAACATAGTAATATAAATTCAGGTCGAGGTGTATTACCCAATTTTAAAATCTCATTTTGTAAATAAATTAAAAAATAGAAAAAAATACAAAAAATAGAAGAATCCGTTTGAATCTGAGGCACTTTTGAATTCATAGGCGGTAAGACAATTAATTTAAGAATTTGGCAAGACCATAACCAGTTCCTTCTGGTAGTATCAAATTTTTAGAATTTTTGGATGCTGTTAAGTCTGTTGTCCATGTTTATTTATATCATTTTATTTTTATTTGTAATTTTGTACTAAAAATACTTTATATCAGAACCATCTCCAAATTTTCAAATCCTTAATAGATAAGGTTTTACCTATACAAAGTATATTTAACCACATAATCGTTGTGCCCGAGACATTCACGGTCAGCAAATTTCACAGCTTTTATTCAGACTTGTTTGATTCCCACCCGTTTTATAAAATAGTGTAATTGGTTTTATTCTCGTAACATTTTACTTGTTATTAAATAAGATTAATGATTTTTTTCTCAAAAAAGTGGTGGGAATAATGAATTTGGATTTATAATCCGTAATTTAATGCGAACATTAAGTGGTTAAGAAGCAGTATATTTTTCAGAATTCCTTATACATTTTTTTAATAATCTTATAAACATCGAAATAAATCCTCTCAATGTAAAATAACTATTATTTAAATTGTTCGTATTAATTCATAGCAATAAATGCAACAGGTTGAAGATAAAAAAGTTTAGTCTATTAACAAAAATATGCTGCATTCATTTTTAATTTTCATTTAAATTTACTTTTTATTTAATCATATTATGTACAATCGCAACAGTTTATTTAACATCGGTAATTCTTATATTTTTCGCTTATTATGTTCTTATCTTAATAAATCATTGTACCATTTTTTTAACCGAATGATTATTTGTTCTCTTATTGTTAAATAAACAATTCTTTTTAATAATAATTCAGAGCATTTGTACTTAATTATTGTTAGGTATTTGCATTGTTCATACCAACGCAAATATGCTTAAACATGAAAGATGAAAATTAAAAAAATATGTATCTCAATTAGAGTTGCTTAGTTAGAGAGACCTTGTTAGTTTTGAATAAGCGTGCCTGAATAAAGAGTACTGTGTAATATGAAATTGAAATAAAAAATAGTTTTGCAAGTGAATTTCATGTAGCATCAAAAAATATAATAAATGTAAATTAAATCAGTAGTAGGATATTATATGTATTAGTGAATTTAATGAAAGTTAGAAACACCTTTTGGAAACAATATTTTTTAAAAAAATGTGTCCTTTACGTATCACATGTTACCATGAATTTATTAAATAATCTTCAGTTTCGTGATTTAGTTTGATTTATTTAAAAAAGGAGAAATTTCGATTTTTTTATATGGACATTTATAGTAATTCTTTAAGACATAATATTATACATAAAAAAGGTTAATAAAATACACTAAAAGATGTTTTTAAAATATTGTTTTTAGTTATTGTGTATCATGAAATGAGGAGGGTGGCTTTTATTAAACCATAACTTTGCTCAAGTCCCTAAACAATGCTTGCTGCGTTATAATATTGACACTGTTCTCCATGGTTTGCGTATGATATGGTATGTTTATGAGATTCAAAGAAATAATTGACATTCCCCCTTCGAAATGGAACGAAAATTTGTTTACCAAATGAGTGAGAATAGTAATCTTGATTTCCGACCAATTTAGGATATCATAATAATCATTAACATCAAAGTTTATAGTTCGAGCTAGACAATTTCTAACGGAACTTCCCTTTGTAGGAATGTGTTTGGATTTCGGTATCCGACGTAGTCCTAGCTCTCAAATTTGTTGTCTATCATCCACTATCATTTAAAGAAAGTTTTAAAAGTAAAAGCCGACTCATCTTTTGTATCTGGCAGACATACCATATGATATGCAAACCGTAGGGCGCAATGCCCAGGTGGTTGAACTCATTTGTTAGTGGTAAATGCAGGCGACCTCAAAAGTTTATGGGTATGAGCGACGTGGTGGTTTCATAAGAGTTAGTCTCGTTTCTTGTGCTACAATGATAATATATAACAATAAATCAGAAATCGCAGTGCCTGAATTAGGATCTGGATAGTCCTAAACTACCACATTTTGATTTCTTGCGATTCGCGGTGCAGCCAATTTCACCTGATGAGTCCTGGTTAATTTTTAGAATGTCGGGCCAAAAGCTGCACAATTCTCACCTTTCGTACATCTGACGGGACAGCGTTTGTTATTTATTTAGAAATTCATTTATTTATTTATTTTATAACTTCAAGATTAACTTATGTAAACAAAAAATCTGATTAATTGTTCAATGCTTATACCTTCTGTAATTTGGGTTAATTCGACAAAATTGTCTATATTAACCCCCTTTAGAAGCTTGTAAGGAAAAAGAGAAGGAGTATCGGATATTTTTCTCCCAATTATATGCCTCAATGTAATATTATGTACAAACAATGAGTTTGATCAAACAATCTTTGTAGTTTCTCGTATGTTTCTCTGTAGTTCTTTGTAGTTGAAATCTTTTGTAGTTTTTCGTATATTTGATCATTTTTCGTTTAAATTCAAAATTTTGAACGCGATGCACAAACGGAAGCTATTTACCAATTTCAAAACAATTTTTACTCTGTGCTTTGTGTTGACGAGTGGCATGTTTTCCACATTATCATGATTTGATTTTCAAACTTTCTGTTTTTCCCTTCGGTTTAATAAATACTCAATGAATTCTAAACTTTGTTTAAATTTAGATAGAAGCATATACATGTTGCAGAAACTCGTTTGTTTGAAATTTAGAAGAGTATGCAAGAAAACTTCTTTTATTGTTTTTAAAAAATATATATTGGCATTCTAAAATGAGTTCCAAATAAAAGTACTAATATAATCATATTATTAGAAGTATTAGGTTAAATTTTAAATGAAATCAAATGCAAATATAAAATTTTAAATCCGTTTCACATGAAATAACTTCAAACCCAATAAACTCACTAATATCTTTTTTATTTATCTTTCTCTTCTTCTAACTTTTTTTACGTACGCATGTCCAACTGCGCACATGTTTATTTATTTAATTATCTTTTCCATTTAAATAAACATATGCATATATGTATTAGAATTCTTTTCTTCTTTTTGATTGTGTTTATTTTATGTGTACTCATATTATTTGCTGATGAATTGGCAAATGCAATTTTTGTATATAAGTATGTCCTATGTTATACAAATAAAATTTCATTTATCAAAAAAGTCACCACGAATAACGAATTATTATCAGAAAATTCTCTTATAATTGCATTTAGGATGATTGCTTAACATAAATTTACCAGTTGTAGAATAACTGTATATTAAATCCACGCGTTCATACTTCTAATAATTCCATTTACAAGAGTCTATTAAAAGACACATAATTTACTTAATTAGAGCGGCTATGCGAACTTGTAATTTGTTATAGCAACTATAATTATCCGAATTATTAATACACTTGGGCGTGAAAGCAAGGCTTTTGTAAATGGGATATACTCAAAAAAAAATTAAAAAATAATATTTAATATATTTAGCAGCATTGCGTAAAAATTAATTAAAATTTCGAATATCAATTTCCTTAAAAGTTTTAGATTAAAAAAAAGAGAATATTAAGAATTTTAAAAATTCCATTTATGTTTGTTGAGTTCTGATAAACATATACAATTTCAATTAACCTTTTAAAAAAAATTCTTAATGACAATTCAAGAAAAGACAACAAGAGCATTTTTTTGTAGTGAAGATTCTTTCAATGGGAAATACTATAGCATTTTTTACTCTTGATTTTTAATAAACACAATATTTAAACATTTTTTTCTCAGATCAAACTTTATAACTAAAATTTTATCTAAATTCAACATAACTCAAATTGCTTTAAATGCCTTTAATAGAGAAATTACAGGTACTAAAAAACATTCAAGTGCCAGTATTATTTGAGCTTGGAGGGTTACGTACGATCAACATATTTTCGCAATTCAAGTTCAGAATTTTTTCTGTTTTAAAAATTCGATGGTTAAAGATTAGAAATTAAAGAAATCGTTATCATTCTCGAAGGAATTAACTGTATTATTAAAATAAAATGGCTGTTGAAAGAATAATAAACTTTGTAAGAAACTACACAAAATACGGTTGTTTATAACTCTCTGCACCACAAGAGTTAGAAAACTTATAAAGTCTAAATAATATGAAATATTATTCTGCATAACTCATTTTTTTTTCTTATATTTATCACTTTATAAGGAATTCAATTCGGTTCTGTGAATAACAAGTAGTGCATATTTAAACTTCATATGGCATTTCATAAAACCATAGTTAGCGTAGTAATAGCTTTTTCTCTTCACAATATATTTAACAACAAACCCTTGTTTATTGTTTAAACTTGACATAGTGCGAATCTGTGCAGAAGGAAGTTTGAAAGTTTGCAAAGCCGATTTGGTCCGTGACGCTTTTTTCCAGATAGCTTTTTAATTAACATTTAAATACACAAGAATCGGAATGTGAAACACATTCAATGCAAACTAGTCGCGAATTTCATAGTATTTATGTGATTAATTCTAATTAAATCAGTCTGTGATTCTGTCAGTGCTTACTTGCCGTCTTCATAAGAAGTGTGTAAATTTTAAAATGGTGTCATGATTCTGCAGTCAGTGCAAGTTATATAAAATAAACGGTGAAATGCGAGTAGTATTCACACTCAGATGGTTCTCAGTAATAAACATATTAGTAATTGATCTTTTGGGGCAGAGCAACGTGTATAATTGCAACTTAAAGTTCTCAGAATCCTTAATTATTCCCACAAGTTATTTTTTATTTTAAAGCTTACTTTATTTAATTGGTGCATTTTCGCAATACAACTACAAAAATCTTTCATAAAAAAAGTAGTTAAAGATAAAAAAAAATAAGCAAGTACTCTCTCGCAAAAGAGTCAACTGTGTTATATATATATGTTACAGGCCAAACCCGATTTTAGGCCAAACTAGATTGGCCTAGGCCAAACCGGTCTATCCTAACGGCCATCGGATAAACTAGTTTTTCCTAGGCCAAACCGGTATTTCCTAACGCCCATCGGATAAACTAGTTTTTCCTAGGCCAAACCGGTTCATCCTAACGCCCATCGGACAAACTAATTTTTCCTAGGCCAAACTAGTCTATCCTAAAGCCCATAGGACAAACTAGTTTTTCATAGGCCAAACTAGTTTGGCCTAACTTTTATAGGACAAACTAGTTTAGCCTGCTGTTTATTGGTCTGAACTAGTTTATCCTTGGCTGATCTAGATTATCCTAGGCCAATTCAATTTTGCGTGATTTTATTGAATTCAATGACCACCTCAGGGCCAACGTTCTAGTTTGTCCTAGGCTGATCTAGTTTATCCTAGGCCAATGTATTTTACGTGTTTTTAGCTCACAGGAGTCAAAGCCTGAGAAATAATGGACTCGCAAGTTCTGTATGTACGCATGTATGTACACATGTATGTACGTACGTATGTACGTAACACGATAACTCTTGATAGAAATAATGTAATTTGACGTTAACGTGTAATAATCTCATTAGACTAACAAAGCCTGAGAAATAATGTGCCCGTGGATTCTGTATCTATGTATGTACGTAACGCAAAAATTCTTGATAGAAATACCCGATTTGCATCAAACTTTCAATGTAGGTTTATTCTTATGAGGAGTTTTTCTATTTAATTTTGGGAGATCATTGGAGAATAATAAGGGGGAGGAAGATCGAGAGGCTGATTCGCCCCTTCCCTTAAATCAAATAAATGGGTTTCCATGCATTATTAGCATATATTATAATAAAAAAATTAGATATAGAAGCATTCTGATGAGGCGCCTCCATGATTAGTTGTGGAAGTTCATCGTTTAAGTATAAAGAGATGGGGAAATATAAGTAACGCCCCATAAATTATGTAAATGCTTTTTTCAAACAGAATTTGCTGATTTGCTTAAATTTTTGAAATAGATTCATTCTGGTAAGGTGCTTCCCTAATTCGTTTTGGAAGTTAATTGGTTAAGAACAAATGGAAGAAAGGGGGACTCCCGCCTATTTTTGCCAAATGCATTTTCATGCAGAATTAACCGATTTGCTGCAAATCTTTGATTTGTTCGTTCTGATGAAGCGCTTCACTGATTAATTTTGGTGGTTCTTTGGTTAAGTATAAAGGGGAAGCGTACAATTTATTTCCTTAAATTAGATAAATTAGTTATAATACAGAATTATCCAATTTGCTTAAAATTTTGGACATGAATTCATTTTGATCAGACGCTTCTTTAATTAATTTTTCTTTTGGTTAAGTATAATGGGGTAGTGGAAAATTTATTGCCTTCCTTAAATTAAATAAATGGGTTTTTTAAGTAGATTTGTCTGATTTGCCGATTAAATTTTGAATATAGTTTTTTTCATAAGGCGAATCCCTGAATAGTTTTGAGGGTTTAATTTTTAAGTATAAAAGGAGGAATGTAGGATTACCCTCCTTAAATCAGATGAATGGTTTTTGAGCAGAATTATCTGATTTCCTTCAAATTTTGGATAATTGTTCAATTTTAGAAAGCGTATCTGCAATTAGTTTTGGGGTTCAATGGTTAAGTATAATTAGGGGAAATGGGAAAAATAATCTCCCTCACTTGTTTTTTCGAGGGTGATATTAAAAAAAAAGTCTGTAATACATAATTAGTGTAAACAGCCTGTGAATACAAAGCCATTACTTTAACAGGGCAATATTGTTTTTAATATCAATCCTGACTACTGATCTCTAATCTTGTGCAAGGTGATTTTGCTATCACCTCTGTATAATGTATTTTATTTGAAGGGTAGTAGAATACTGTTACAGGTTTGCACGGGCCGGAATTTCGAAGCCCGGTATAAAAATTAAAAGTTCAGCCCGAGCCCTGCCTGTTAAAAAATAATTGAAAAGGGACTCAGTTCGGCTCGACCTGGCCCTACTCAATTTCTGCAAAATATTCAGATTTTAATTCACATACATTAAAGATTCCATTAAAGAATACTGCATACATATTTATGGATAAATTTACAATGTATTTTGAAATTACGATGTGTTCGCTAAATGGAAAATACACAATGTATTATTGATTATTTAGATTCTTAGTCCTTCAATATTCAAATAGGAATTCATTAAATAGTTAGAAAAAAAGAAAAAAAGGAGTGTTTTGAATATGTTTAGTAAAAAGTAGATTTGTAAATATATTTTTCTATCATTCCTTAAGGGTTTTCTCAAATCCAAAAGAGCTACATCCTAACACATTTATTAATTAATTCCTTTTCAGAAATGCATAAGATTAACAGGCATTCTCACTCAGAAAATATGTAATCGAATGGCGTTAACCATTTTTTCATAAAAGCGATGTATCTTTGAGAAAATACTATTAGAGCTAAGTTTTGATTCGAATTTCCAGTTGTTAACGGAAAAGAAAAATTTGACCCCATGACAAAAATAGCTATATGTCGAAAGGTAATTTATTTCTCAAAAATGGAAAACGCTGTTCGATTCCAAATTATGTTCAGCTGCGATCTGGCTCGAATAATAATAATAATAATAATAAAAGCAAGCTTATCACAGCATGGCCGGAGTCTGCAGAAAGAAAAATAAAAATAAACAAACACCATGTCCAATGTATCATGTCTCTAGGGTGGACATGTTAAATTTCTGTATTGATGTTACAAGCAATGACTCTTGACACACATTTATGCTTATTCTAGTGAAAGATAGGTTTTTACCGGCCAAACCCAATTTTGAGCCAAATTACATTAGCCTAGACCAAACTATTTTATCCTAACGCAAATTGGATAAACTACTTTTCCAATGCCAAACTTATTTCTCTAAATGCCCATAGGATAAACCAGTTTTTCCTATGAAAGCTGGTAATCCTTCACTTTTTCCTTCATACTTAACCATTAAACTCCCCAAAACTATTCAGAGAATCGCTTATCAGGAAGAATATACATCCAAATTTGACGCAAATCCGTAAATTCTGCATCAAAACCATTTATCTAAATTATTGGGGGGTTACTTACATTGCCCTTTGCTTTACACTTAAACGATAAACATCCACAACTAATCACGGAGGCATCTTGTCAGAATGATCCTATACCTAAAATTTTAAATGAAAACTGATAATTCTGCATGAAAAATCCATTTCTCTGAATTAACAATGGGGTATTAGCCTCCCTTTCACACCCCCCTAATCTTATCCAATGAATTCCCAAAACTAATCAGAAAAGTACCTTATCAAAATGAAACTACTTCCAAAATCTTAAGCAAATCGAATATTTCTACCAAGAGTTATCGCATTACGTACATATGTACGTACATACGTACAATCATGCGTACATACATGCGTACATACATAAATACAGAACCTGGGAGCTCATTATTTCTCGGGCTTTGACGCCTGTGAGCTAAAAACACGTAAAATTATATTGGCCTAGGATAAACTAGGTCAGCCTAGGACAAACTAGATCAGCCTAGGACAAACTAGAATGTTGGCGCTGAGGCGGTAATTGAATTCAATAAAATCACGCCAAATTGAATTGGCCTAGGATAATCTAGATCGGCCTAGGATAAACTAGTTCAGACCAATAAACAGCAGGCTAAACTAGTTTATCCTATAAGAGTTAGGCCAAACTAGTTTGGCCTAGGAAAAACTAGTTTGTCCTATGGGCCTTAGGATAGACTAATTTGGCCTAGGAAAAACTAGTTTGTCCGATGGGCGTTAGGATAAACCGGTTTGGCCTAGGAAAAACTAGTTTATCCGATGGGCGTTAGGATAGACCAGTTTGGCCTAGGAAAAACTAGTTTATCCTATGGGCGTTAGGATAGACCGGTTTGGCCTAGGCCATTCTAGTTTGGCCTAAAATCGGGTTTGGCCTGTAACATATATAAAAAGACATTGTTGCTGAAAGAAAAGTAAGACTTGGTACATTGCTGGCCACACAAAATGCAACACCAAGAAAGACAAAGAACAAAAAAGTGAATCAGCGAAATCTATTTTTCAGACGACATGTTGTAAAAAATCAAACTATGAAAATTACGCCTCTTGTGACATGTATGATGACAATATCACTAGTTAGTGCAGCCGGCATTGTTGGCTTTAACGAAAAGTCTCGGTTTAGAATCAAAGAGGCTTTGGATGTCTCCTTGGAGAACAACAGTCCATGCAGCTTCCAGAGATTGCTAAAGTTTATCTGGTGTAGCCTTTTGTTTTGTGCCATTTCGTCCAACCAGAAAAATGCTCTTTCCATTCTCTTCTCGACCATTCCCCGATGTTTCCCAATCGTCTACTTTCTAGGCACCAATCTGCAGTACTTAACTGATTCCTGTCATCACTATGCTCTTGTATTTTAATTATTGGTTAGCTTGGAATTTTTTTGTTGTCATCCGTGTGAAAGTATTATTTTAATTTTAATGTATTCCGTCACTTACCTTGCTGTCTTCATAAGAACTGTGATGATATGCTTCTACAATAAGTGTAATTTATATAAAAATACACTCCATGCATAGTTTTTTGAAAGTGTTAAATTCTGCATTGCATATAGCTTTTAAAAGAGACTCTACAAAAAAAAAAAAAAAAAAAAAAAAAAAATCGGTGTGGAAATACTTGTGTGGACAATACCCGTCTTTTTTGTGAAATATGTGCCAAGATTGGTCGAAAATAGTGTTTTTTTTACAAGTTATATAAGTGAGAAGTTCAAAAATTAAAAAATATTTTCTGTGCTATACTGTTTATTAAAAAGGGTTTTCTAAGATTAGCTAATGCCTCCTCGTGCAAACAGTTCGTGAGAAAGTGTCGTGTCAATACTTGCATCTTCATGAATCAAGGAAAAAAGAGTTTTATGGAAATTCCAAATGTACAAATGACATGTAAGTCAAATATAAGACAAAGAAATAAGATACATGTTAGCATTTTTATTTTTTATTTTTTATAGTTACTCATAATTTCTAAAAATAATTGCAGATAATAAACTAATATTTGCACCAATTCACTTACGTTGCAAATATTATATGGAAAACTATTAATGTTAGCTTTATAGTATTTATTCGTTTTTGAAAAAGATTTTTTAACGGTCATAAAAGGAAATTCGGTTTTAAATTAATTTTGTGTTTAGAAATTTTTAAAATTATAGAGGTTTTTAATTCGATTTTCAATTTTTCAAACGATATATCTCTTGTTCTGTGACGTTATTTTTATATTCCAAAAATGAATTTATTGTACATCCGTTACCGCCCCTTCAAAAAAAAAGTAAATTTTGTCTTCTGTGATTTTTAATATTGCTGGCTGTTAAATGACTTTCATTAATATTCGTAAAATAATTCGAATTTAAATGTTTAGCCTATTGTAGTTAGCATTGTGTTCCGCTTAGTTTCAAGATTTTGTGAGTTTAAGTGCAATTTTTGCATTTTTTAAATTCCGGGTCATTTCTTTGACCTCGTTGCAAATAATACAGTTTTATCTTTAAGTTCAATATAATTAGTGTTGTACGTGATTTTTTAAAAATTCATTATAACTTATCCTCTTTAACATAAAGAATTCAATTTATATCTTCCAGCCAAATATTAAATATTTTGTCACCTTTTAAATAAAGTAAGCTGTTTCTTCAGGATTTTGTACAGAGATTTGTAAATTTTTTGCCATATGTTAATTCAATTTATGGAGCTTATTTGCATTTGGTGCAGATTTTTAATAAACATGTTAAAAATATGTGTGTAATTATTGCACCACATGAGACCTAGAATGTGCCATATGCTCCAAAAAATAAAATCAAGTAGGAAATTATATATTTATCATAGCAAATGAGGTATGTTCTTACTATAACTAGTTTGAGATTTTTCAGAACCTTTTGCAATAGCTGTTGCCTTCTTATTCAGAAACGCAAGAATGCAAAGTGCATTACGGTTATACATATTTAATTCAGCAAAGCGTTAATAATATGACGCCATTTTAAATATGACATAACTTTAATGCAATCTAGAATCATTATCTGTTATCTAATATCAAAAAGTCAATAACATATGATTAGATTTGTTAGGAAAATCCCATGCTAACCTAGAATATTATTTATCATGAAATATCTTTGAATTATCTCTAGATGATTTGATTATGAATATAGTATTAGGATAGGTTATAATGGAATGAAGAAAACTTTTATTAATGTAATTTTAATTTTTGATTATATAAATTAAAATTCAAATTATCCAGTTAAATACTTTTACCGCTATCATATGCTGCCAGTAGCTAGACAAACGGATGTATCAGACAACGACTATAGGTACTACGTATTTATATAATTATGAACGCACCTAACTAGCTTACATCAATCACAATTAAATGTGATATGTTTAGTAGATTATAGAAGAATTTTATATTTTAAAACAACAACAAAATATGGATACAAATCATTTAATTTTGATTGTAACAGCTAGAAATGTTTTTCATTTTTTAAAAACAAATGACCCAAAGAAATAAACATCAGATGATATAGTGATTTTGATATAAATTTTAATAGTTAAGCACAAACAATTTGATTTTTCTCTTTTACAAATACAATCACCATTGAAAATGCATTTTTTGAAAACTCATTCATCTTTATAGAAATGTACGATAATTTGACAACTTTCGCTTTTTACTTACAGTATAAATTAAATATAACTCAAATCTGTTAGGTAAGCTGAGACCATAACTAGGACTAATTGATAAACTAAGAAAATAGTAATAAGAAGAGCTAAGACTTCATTTTAAAAGTACCCAACAATGTAATTTTATTTCGAAGCACGTAAGAAAAATAAATGTTATAAGAAAACAATTACATTTGATTAAATTATGTTGTTTTATTGTAGTTTTTAATGGTTCATTAATTGTTATCCGGATAAGACAAATGATAGCAATTAAGTTAAATAGAAATGTTTTCATTTTTATAATTGGTTTATCCTTGTTTTATCTAAAAATGTTGGTAAATACTTTGACATATGTTATTATTTTATTTTTCAGTTTAGCTGTTTGAATGAAAGATTTTTTTTCAACTAATTTATGAAAGCTACTTTACAATAACATGACAAACATGTTTAGCAAATAAACTGACACTTCTTACTGTGAATACTCTTAATAATAATGAAGAAAGACCTCCGGTTACAAAAAGTTCATTGTCGACGGCGGTAACCTTTTTTAGAATAGAGAGACGCCATAACGAATATATCCTTCAATTAAGGTGTATTTGTATAATGACAGTTTGGCTGCTATGAGAATAGAGGTTATGCACGTGAAATCTAGAAAATTATGTAATTTTAACATAATGTTTATGAAAAACATTAAAAAAATATAAAATTAATTATTAAAGTATAAATTATAAATTAAATTGTAAATTAAATTATAAATTATAAAAAAAAATTATAAAATGCAATATATTATTTTTATAAAAATAGTGCAGCAATATTCGCCACTAAATTTGTAATTCTTGCGAAGTCCATTAGAAATAATGTGTCTTGGGGTAAAAGCACCAGGTTGAGTGATAGCGCCAAGTCGTAATATTAAGCGTAATTATGAAGGAATCCAGGAAGTGGCACATATGGGTTCTCTGAAGAAGGGCTTCGATTCATCTGAATTAAAAACAACTGCTAGTGTTAACTTGTTCTCTTTGTAGATCTTATCGCTGGAAGAAGCATGCAAAAGTCAACGCCAGATCTAAAATTTGCGAAGAAAATTCTATGATCTGAAGGTTAAATATTTATTAGGATATAATTGTTTATTATTAAAGTTTGTAATGTATTCCATTCGCTTCCAAAACGCTGTGAAAGATTTTGGATGTACTCGCGAGGCAATTTGTGGTTTAATACATACTGCGCAATAAGTATATCATGGTAATAACACAGTCCACTAGTGTACTTATCCCGGTTGATTATTTTCAGTTTCGGAACTATATCCAAAAAAAGTTTTTTTTTTTTTTTTTTTTTTTTTTTTTTTTTTTTTTTCTACACGAGAGAACAGTGTTGTCATTGTTGAAAACCAAAAAGGATAAACAGAAATTGTATATCCTAAATATTCTAAATTTTTTCATATTTCTCAAATTATAGGGCTATAAAGTTTTTTTTCTCTTTTTTTAAATATTAAATTGGACAATTTGCATGACATAATTCCATGTAATTTTATAATTTAGTTAACATAGCGCTATTAACCACCATTGAGAGTAATAATGTGGGATATACTCTCGCATGTGGGCTACACTCTCTGTTGAAACTGAATTGGACTGTATTTCCATCCGCCACTCATTTACAGGAACTCTGCGTCGAGATTAAATACGAAACGGAAAAAAGTGAAGCTGTGTGAGGAGGAATGGAAAGAGGAAAGAAAATTGAATGTTTTGAACGACGGCTAACGATGTTGATTAAAAACTAAAGTGATGATTCCGACGATTTAAAAGCGAAGATTTAAGACGATTCTTTTAAGAACTATAAAATATTTACGACGAATTGATGTTTGATAAAGAATGTTGTGAATAACCACAAAGAGCGATTTGATGTTTTTTTATTTGTTTGTTTTTTTGTTCTGTTCGTCAGATAATAAATGTATGTGTCTGTCAGAGAATAGTTTTTATTTACAGTAAGGACTCGTCCATCCTATAATAATGCCAAATAGCATTGCAAGAAAACACGCAATAACATTCCACGAGTACATATCTGCTAAAATATTCTTTCTTGTATACATAATTAAGTTGCAGTATCAGACCCTATATTTGTTTAAAGGGAAAAAAACTAAGACATGAAAATATGTAGAACCTTAATGTGTCTTTTTTACCCCAGGATGTCTTAGATACTATATTAAAATTTTTATTGAAGTTAGAAAAAAGTTTTGACTATAATGGTAAATTTCGCAAATGTAACAGTATTTGTGAACATTTGTGGGGACGTCCCGACTTTTGAAAGAGCTCTGGCATGTTCCATGCTGCACTGTAAAAAAAAAAAAACTAAAATTCGCAGATATATTTTTCCTGAATTCCTTTTTACGACACAAGGACATTTTCCATTAAAAGTCGGAAATTTTCACCATATTTACTGGAAAAAAGGAAATAAACGAAGATGGAAGGAAATAACAGAGTTTTTCCGTTATCTATAGCAAATTTATCTTCAATCTTTGCAAAACTGACATGTTGTTGCACTGAAATGAAAAAACTCAATGACAGTATCCTGACTGTCTTGTAAGATTTGCGTCGTGCAAATGAATTGCACTTGTACTAATACCAACAATATTTTGAGTAAAAAATTAGCCGGACCATATTCCAATCATTCATTGAGCCACGAAAATTTATCTAACAAATTATTTAGTGAAACCATATTATAATTATTTGTGAACCATTAAAAAATAATAATAATAAATTAGAGTTATTAATTAAAACTTGAAAGAATTAAAGTAGCATCGATAAAATTACAATCTACCTTATAAGAATATAAACACATTGTAGTTAGTACTGTATGGCTCCAAAATGAAACACATTCCAATACCCTGTGGCTCGATAGTTGTTAGCTCGATAAGATCGTCAGTTCAAATACCTCCTGTGACTGTGGTGTTTTTTTTTTCCTCGATGAATAAGTACAGGTATTTCTGAAGTGTTCAATAGACGGCACACCAGAAAATTGTTATACCAAATTAATAAAAAGTTCTCGCTTCTTCAAATGGAGTTTTTCCTTCTTTTATTTCATAAAACAGAAAATCTACCAACGGGATGCATTTTGCCGATCCCACCGATGCTAGCATAGGAAAGAAAATACGGGCTTCTGATTGGTTGAATAATTTAAAGAGCAATTGTTGTTTGTAAATAAATCGTTTTGAATGCAGATGTACGCATTACGAGCGCATATAAGTATATCATGCTAAAGTATTAATAATCCGAAGAAAAAATGGCATTTTAACCCTCTCATGCTTAAATTATTTTTCATTATTTTGCATTATTGACTAAAAATCATTTTTTGAGCTAAATGAAAACCCATTATAAAAAAAATTTATTATTGCACTATATGCTAGCTATTATCTATCAACAAATCGGATCTCTATAAATGAATGCTCAAAAGTTTTTTGCTTAATAATGCAATAATTATCTGTTCTCATATAAAGCCTGCATGCATGAGAGGGTTAAAAAGTAATATGGAACAACTATTTTTATAGTTGTAGCCTAATTGACGCCGTAAAAAGGAAATGTGATTATTGTATCTAAATAAATTGTTCTGAATGTGGATGTGCATATTAAGAGCATAAATGCGCATATCATGTTAAAATAATTAGAAGAAGGAATGTCGATCTTATTATTATTTAAAAGTAATACAGAACAATTAAGATGCATCATCATTAATTTCCTTAAATCTAAATTCTAGAAATTTTCTTTATCTATTAATAAATATGTAAAATCAGAAGAAGATTTATTAAAATATATCTTTCAAATTGTTTTCAAACAGAAATTGATGATTAAAGAAATCTAAACTCAAAACTGTATCAAAATTAAATGCTTTTTAAACTATCCAACCAATCAGAAGCCCGTATTTTCTCCCTTATGCCAGCTTCGGTGGGATCGGCAAAAATGCCAACGGAACTGAAAAATCAGATATTTTTGTTGCCAGAGTTTTATTGCGAATTCAAAGATGTATTTTTAACAGTGAGGTTTACACCGATTTTTAAATGGAAACGGCTCTTTTTTAGTAAGGTGCCCTGGGGTAATAACGCCACGTTAAGGTTCTACCAATTTCCACAGGTCAGTTTTACATTGTATTTTTCAAACAAATATATGATTTGATACAGCAACTCATTGACTATCTATATAAAAAAAATAATTTAACAGATTTCATAAAATGTAATGGCGTGATTTCTTGACCAATGCTATTTGGCATTATTACCCACTTATATGGGTAATAACTCCATGCAAACAAAACTATGAAATAAGATGGAATAATTGCATGTAGATTGTCCAGTTCTAACAATACAAACTCTACAAACTTAGAAATTGACAAATTGCATTCTAAGCTATTAAAAATGTTCAGTATTTTGTGAAAGTGTAGGAAAAATAAAGGTGTGATGTGTGGGGGGGGGGAGGATGAGGCAAAAAATATCAGACCGTGAACTTCATTTTTCTTAAAAAGGACCGCTTAAATAGAATTATTAGAAACATTGCACAGTTTTAACTGTGTTTATCTGAATCAGTATTTAGGATGTAGCTCGGCCACTGTAGGGAATCAACCGGAGTATTAATGCCACGGATTGGCGTTATTACCCCGTTATAGTTATTGCGCTGTACATTTTAAATTACAAATTATCTCGAGAAGATATCCAAAATCTTCAACAACATTTTGAAAGTACATGAAATGTTCTACAAATTTATGTAAGTAACAAAGTATTTATGGATAAAAAAAATAGTCTTCCCATCACAAAACGTATCTCGCAAATTTTATATCAAGCGTTAATTTTAGTTGCTTGTAAAAACAATAAGACCTAAAAATGAAACAAATTAACTTAAAGCTGTTTTTTGCGATTTATATGACTCAAAACCCTTCCGCGCAGAGCACATGGGTGTCATTTACCAGATTGTTTCATAATTATGCATAATATGAGCACTTGGCGTTATTACCCCGCCTGGCGTTATCACACCAGACCACCTTATAACTGGTTTCCCACAAGGATAATTCAGTTGAGAGAGTATTGGCGGATTCAGCCTATTGATCTCTGATTCGAACAGACCATTCACTCTTCACCGTCTTGTAAATTTATAACTTATATGGATTATTTAAAAAATAAATAGTTTTCGGTGTTTGCCAAACAGTTTTAAAAAATTTTCAAAGTTAACAGAATTATAAAATACAATATATTATTTTTATTAAAATAATATATGAAATTCATTTTAAACATTTCATATGTAGATATATATATTCCGCGGCAGAAACACGACGACATTGTCGCAGAAAAGAAACTGAACAGTGCAGAAAAAAATTAATTAAGTAGTAAATAAAATAGCGCTGGATGGTTAAAAAATGTGATTAAAACCAGCTGTAATCGGTTGAAACGGCTTTCGCGTGTCTTCTTTAATAGGTCAACGGTTAGGCAATCGTTATCCTATAAAAAACTAGTTAAATCGGAAAATTCAATAATATTACACATGTGCTTGGTTAGTTATTTACAAGCTTGGTTAGTTATTTCATGAAATAACTAGGTTATTTTATGAAATAACGGATTATACGCTTCAACAGTAACATATATATATATATATGTATAAATGATATGGTACTTTTAAAGAAAGCAAGGTCTTCAAAAGCTTTATGATATCCTTCTAAAATTCAGTATTTTTCCTGATAACATAAAATCTTCCTTTTAAATATTGATATTCATGCTTGGTTATTTCACCAGTGATTTTTAGATAGATTTCTAATCGTTTTAATATTTCGCAGTGTTCTTAAATTTTGATTCCACAGTTATGTAATATTACAAGTAAAAATAAAAAGTATTTTATATAAAATTGCTTCTCTTACTTATAGATATTTATATAAATTTGATTTTTTAAAGATCAAAGAATTTCTCAAACATAAAAATTATACTTTTTTTGTGGACTGTAAAGTAATATATATATTTTTCGTTAATCACCAGTACTTTTTATAGCTTTCTGGAAAGTTATTGATTGGTTTCTTTTCAGAAAAATCTACATGAAAAAAAAAACCCTTAAAATGTATAGAGAAATTTTGAAAGAAATGTGTAGTACAAAAAGACCTCTTCCGGTTCGATCTACAGAAGCAGGTAAATTATGAAACTAACAAGGGCACCACCAAACATGGTGCAAACAGATTTTGATGATTTCAAAGTATGTTGTAGGGGTCATACCACTAATTATTCAGCTGAAAGGATTCTTTCAAATGGGCCTTAGTTTTTGAGAAATTGGGGGTGAAAGTTCAGCGTATATTTCAAATACTTATAAGTACGAACGCTGCATGTGAATTCGTGGCGTCGTGGTAACGTACGAGCCTGCAAGTCGAAAGGTTGCGGGTTCGAATCAGTCCTCGGCCATTTACTTATTTTTATGGGGTTTTTTTTGTTTTTTTTTTTACACTTTGCAAATTATAAGCAGAATTGAAAATTCTACTGCTTTGAACTTTTTGATATTTTCTGAAGAGGACAGTTTACTTTGTCAACATTTTTTTATTATTATTTTTTCAAAATATGGTGAACTGACTGCACTTCAGGGTTCAACTAAAAATACATTTTGCAAAAAATGAATAAATAAAAATTTTTATTTAATTAAAATTTTGATAAAGTATAAAAAAATTTCAATATTTTAAAATCTCCACTGCTTTAAATATTAATATTTTTAGATTAATCAGTCACTTTTTTTCTTTTCAAATGTGTATTACACAATATTGTGCTTGGACTTTTAGATAATTTAATATTGAATTTAATATAATTTATATTACTAAAATACTTAATTCGTGATAAATATGTTTAAAAATATATTAAAAGTAAAAAAAAAAAAAAAGGTTTAATTTTTATTTGTAAAAGTGGAAAAATAAGAACAATAAAAAGAAATCTTTATTTATTCTGATAATTACGGAGGAAAGCAGACGATTAAAGAAAGTATTTTTATATGTATTATAAATTTTATCTCATTAAACAGACGATTTTCGTACTGCAGTTGAATTACGGAAAGAGTGTTTTGATTTGTTATAAAAATAGATGTAATATGTCATTGATTATTTGTGCAAACGATAACTTATCTTCATGTTGAACTTTGGAGATAAATGTATTTACAGAAAATTGGAAAATTGAAAACTTGGATAACTGGTAACAACTTGCATTTTAACATTACTGCATTAATATTTTATTATTTTTTCGAAGATACGCATTACTTAAATAATCTAATCCTAAAGACGTTTAAAAAATGGCACCCGAAAGTTATTTTGTATTATTTATACGTATACAAAAAAAAGGCAAGTTTTCATTTAGAATGCTATAAAATAAAAAAGCGATAGGAAAAAAAAATCATTATTTCAAGATTGTGCTTAAAATAAAAAACGCGAATAATAATTAATAAAAAAAGTTCTAGGCGTAAACTAGTATATTAGTTTTGTCAATAGAAATATTCGTTTAAAAATTGCAGAAAAAAAAATAAATTTTCATGAAAAAATTTAAAAATGTAAATGTAATTTATTAAGAAAATATCAAAAGCTGTAGCAATTTTGTAATAAAAATACTTAAAATATGTAACGTGTAAAAATACAAAAATAAATAAACAAAAGCCGATGACTGATTCGAACCCGCAACCTTTCGACTTGCAGGATCGTACGATACCAGGACGCCACGGATTCACATGCGGCGCTCGTACTAATAAGTACTTGAAATATACGCTGAACTTTGACCCCCAATTTCTCAAAAACCAAGGCCCATTTGAAAGAATCCCTTCAGCTGAATAATTAGGGGTATGATCCCTACAACATACTTAGAAATCATCAAAATCTGTGTCCACCATGTTTGGTGGTGCCCTTGTAAGTGTTAATTTCAACCAAAAAGAGTAAATTATGTTTAGATATTAACCCAGATTAACAATTTAACTAACCGGTTTTGTAATGTTTTCTTATTTCATTTTTCTATAAGAGCTGTATTTATCATGTTAATGCAAGATTTAAATAAGTTCAATAAGAAAAAAAAGTATGTGCACGCAAACGATTTTTTGCATAAGTAACCATAGAAAGCAAGTTTGATACTATTCTCCTAATTATTCATTTATTTAAATAAAAATAAAATAAAAAACTACCCATTTTTCTTAAAGAGTAATGTTACACATTAAAAAAAAATAAATTAATATTTTCTCATACCTAAAAAGTATTTGCACACGACGCATTGTCTGTTAAATAACGCATTAAATGTGAACAATATGTAAATATTTAGCATGTCAGTCCCGCAGTACATTAGCCGCGTCCTTTCAAGTCACGTTATATATTAACGGGAGCAGGTATTCTGGAGAGTTTTTGTTCTAATGTCGCCGAAAACGTGTGAAATGTCAGTTTCCACTTGTGGGAAGATTACATTTCACAACAATTCTGGATTAATTTACCGAGGAATAGATAAAAAATTAAATATAAACTTTTCTAGTGTTCGTTATGTAATTAAGATGAAAAAGAAACTGGTTCGGCAATAAATAAGCCCCAAAGAGAGCTAATTAACAGGCAAAGAAGAGCCATCATAAAAGAATCTTCAAAAGACCCTTTTGTAAGTGCTCGAGAATTGGCTGTTGATGTCATTTGAACATCGGGAACAATAGTTGCTCCACAATCAATTAGAAATATTCTTGATGATGCAAATATTCGAGGAATAGTCCCTCGAAAAAACCATTTATTAGTGAAAGAAATAGGGTGAAAAGACTTGAATTTGCAAAAGCTTATGTAAACAAACCACTAGAGTTTTGGAAACTGTGATTTTTTCCGATGAAAGCAAGTTCAATATTTTTGGCTCAGATGGAAAGAAAACTGTATGGCGAAAGCCAAATACTTATCTTAATTAAAAACTTTAAAACAACTGTAAAACTAATAAAAATTTCTTAAATAATTTCCCCCATATTCCAATTTTCCGATTTAATCGTTTCATTGAATTTCTAATTCAAATGTTTAGAGTAAAAGTATTCAAGTTATTCAATATTTCTATGATTGCTCATTTCATTTTAGTTAGCGGGAATAGATAAATGGTAAACATCCCCGAACATTATTTTAAATTTAAGTATCTATTATATCATTTGTAAGATTAACACAAACATAGTTTCGCAAATTTAATTTCAGTAATTTATTTTCATTTTTGGGAAAAATAGATGCAACATCTTAATTTCATCTTGAAATTTATTTAAATAGAATGGAGTTCATTTTAGTTGAATTTAAAGTTTATTATATATCAATGATTTTAAGACATAATTGACATATATCACAGGAAACGCCGTAGCGGTCGGTATAATATATTTAACCCTACAATGCTACCCTTTAAAAAACTTACGGGAATGGTAACTATTAGTCTCCCAGACGAACTGTGGGTGAGCGTGCTAAAAATCACTTTTGATATCTAAATAAAATAAAACTATACTACCTGCAGATGACTTCATCACTTTCGATCTTCAAGTAAGCAAGATAACACGATTTATTTATTTTCAAAACAGTCTTTACACATGTTAGCGTGATGTTCACCACACATTGCTCTAGAACATGTTAGACAAAAGTTGCGCGTCATTCTACGCAAATTATATGGGCAAAATTCACAAATTTTCCCTTTTTTACATTGAGATTAACCTCTTCAGTCCTGATGTCGCCTGGAGGCGACACTAAAAATCACCCTTTAAATTAATTTAACTTCTTCTAGAATTGTTAAAATTATATCTAGACTTTTTTAATAGATGTGTGCCTGTTAGAAGCTTCGATATACAAACTAATGCATGTTTGGAGATGTTTTATAACAATTTTAACCTAGTTTTTGTAGTGCCACGTAAAATTTGTCTCAGGACTGAGGAGGTTAATCTGATTGTTGAATGTTCATATCCAATTTCAAAAGTTCATTTATAATTGTCCTTGTTAGTCGGGGCAAAGTTGATGTATTGAGACGATTCTTCATCCATGGATCAAGAAGTTCCTCAATTAGCTTTATCGCAAACTTTTTTCTGGATAATGCTTTTTCTTTTTTTTGTGCCATATTATGGTCATATAACATGTGCATTCACTAAACTGATATTTATCATATCTTAAAGCACGCAAAGTGGCCATCTGCATCTTTTCCTGCTACATGACATGTTATTACACATCTGATCCAAAGTGTCAACGGCTCCTTTTGTAGAATTATAAAATCCTATTATTTCCGGTTTCTTACTTTCTTTATTAACGTTTGGGTTTTCGTGAAGAGTAGACAGTAGAATAACACATTTATTTGGTTTAGTTTTATACGACAGAAGAGTTTTGGCTTGGTCAAAGCAATTCATTGAAGTTCCAATCTTTCGAGAACGCAACTGTAATAGTTCAGGAGGAATTTCTTTTTTATTTTTCCGAACAGTTCCCACAACCGTTAATTTCATTGAACTCGGTAGTAGTTTTTCAGCTAAGGGTATCGAAGTAAACCAATTGTCATTGTAATATTTCTATTTGTCCCTTGAATATTTCTTGTTAGCTCTTCGACGGAATAAGATGCTAGAGGAATACCTTTAGTTTGTGTATTCGAACCCAAATAAGGTATTGCATTGATCATATAGTTCGTTCCAACATCATTACTATTTTAATGCCATATTTTGCAGGCTTATTCGGTATGTACATTCTAAATGGACACCTTCCTCGAAAAGCTACTAATTGTTCATTCATAGTAACATAAGATCCTGGTTTATAAGAATCCATACAACGCTTAAAAAATTCATCCCAAATCTCTCTGATAGGTGCATATTTATCTTTTTCTTTTCTTTCAGCTCTTGTTTCTTTTGCATCAAATCGTAGGCAGTTCACCAAAAAACGAAATCTCGTCTCACTCATTCCTGCTTTGTACCGCCGACCACATAATATTGTGTCAAATAACGGATGTGTTGCTAAATGATTATTTTTCATAGCTGCTGAAAGAACAAGTAATCCTAGTAAGGCTTTAATTTCTTCAACACAAGTTTCCGATGCTGTATTTTTTTTCTCAGCATAACGATCTTTTTTTCTTCTAATTTCAGAATTGAAAAACAATTATTTCCAGCATTTGAGGGGTAAAAAATTGACTAAATATTTCAATAGGTGTGTAAAGCCCTTTTGCTGAGTCCTTTGGACCTTGAATGAAATGAATAATATTTCGAGCTGCTGTCCTTGTCTTACTTGATTTAGGAACAGATGAACATTTTGATTTATCTTTACCAGTGAGCTGAATTTTACCAGGATAAATAATAGATTTATCACATGACTCGAAAAATTTCGGAATATTTTCAACCCATTCACTTTTTTTTTTTTTTTTTTTTTTTTTTTGATAAAACGCGATTTTCAATTTTAGCTTTATAATTTGTGATACATTCATCTTCCTGGACTTGTTTTTCATGTATCGTTTTTCCTTCATCTTTATTGTCAAAATAAATTTCATGATTTTCATTTCTATCGCTCTCTGTAATTTCCTCATTTTGAACTTCTATAAAATCTTCATTTTCTGATTCTTCCTCCGACATAGAATTTTCTTCATCACTTAATTCTTTTAATAGTTCCCGGATAGCCTCAGGTCTACCCCAAAAATTTTCTCCAGCAAAACGTTTCGACATGACAAAGCAGCAAATGGAAGGAAAAAACTAAGTCAGATTCTGAAAAGCAAACGTTAGCGCTAACCATTCGTCTGCGAGACGAACATTTTTCTAAAAACATCACACGCAGAAATATTTCCGGAAGAAGGAATAGCCTTGTGTGAAGGTACCAAGGTCAAATGAAGGTACTGTATGGCGCGTCCCATTTCCTGTTTTAGGGGAGGCAGGTCAAGGGCGTTTCTTATAGGCTTCGTCCAGAAGACTAATGGGTAGCATTCTAGGGTTAAGAAATGGAAAATAAAAACGTCTTTTTTAAATTTCTGGCGAACCAGTTGGCGTACGACACTGATTTTTTTTCAAAGATATCTTTAAAGATAATTTAAATATATATATATCACACTTTACTGTAGTTTTTTATTTAAATTTTAACGAAAAATGAAGACGTAAAATTCAACATGTGATAGCTAACCATTCTGTGGATGTATTAACTCCATTTTCAAGTTATTTTAATCCTTTTGTTTAACTTAAAATAAGGTACCCTGGGGTAATAACGCCACGTTAAAGTTCTACCAATTTTCACGGCTCAGTTTTAGTTTGTATTTTTCAAACAAATATATGATTTGATACAGCGACTCATTGACTATCTATATAAAAAAATTATTTAACAGATATGAATACATAAAATGTAATGGCGTGATTTCTTGACCAATGCTATTGGCGTTACCCACCTATTTACCCACCTATATGGGTAATAACGCCATGCAAACAAAACTATGAAATAAGATGGAATAATTGCATGTAGATTGCCCAATTCTAAAAATACAAACTTTCAGCTCTAGAAATTGACAAATTGCATCCTAAGCTATTGAAAATGTTCAATTTTTTGCGAAAGGGTAAGAAAAATAAAGGTGTAGTGTGTGTGTGGAGGGAGGGGGGGAGGATGAGGCAAAAGAATATCAGACCGTGAGTTTCTTTTTGCTTAAAAAGGACCGCTTAAATAGAACTATTAGAAACATTGCACAGTTTTAACTGTGTTTATTTGAATCAGTATTAAGGATGTAGCTCGGCCACTGTAGGGAATCAACCGGGGTAAAAATTGCAAGGATGGGCGTTATTACCCCGTTATAGTTATTGCGCTGTTTATTTTAAATTACAAATTATCTCGAGAAGATATCCAAAATCTTCAACATCATTTTGAAAGTCCATGAAATGTACTACAAATTTATGTAATTAACAAAGTATTTCCGGATAAAAAAGATAGACTTCACATCGCAAAACGTATCTCGCAAATTTTAGATCAAGCGTTATTTTTAGCTGCTTCTAAAAACAATAACACCTAAAATGAAACAAATTAACTTGAAGCTGTTTTTTGCGATTTATATTACTCAAAACCCTTATGCGCAGAGCACATGGGTGTCATTTACCAGATTATTTCATAATTATGCAAAATATTAGCACTTGGCGTTATTACCCCGTCTGGCGTTATTACCCCAGGGTACCTTACATTATTTTTTCATCTTTGTACGTTTGCCGATCGCTGAGAAAATCGAATTTGTGTCTTAAAGCTCCAGCTGAACATCGTTTCTTGTTGTTGCTGTTGTAGTATTTTTTATTCATTGCCACCAAATTTAAATAAATATAAAATTTTAAACTTGTATGTAACAAAATTTATTCAAATTAAATAAATCACCTGATAAACATGTTTATTTGTTTTTATTGCGAAACATTTAGTTTCAGTTCTTTGAATAAAGTTGTCAGCGCACTGTATTTTTTTTTTTTTTTTTTTTTTTTTTAATGTAATAACTTTCTCAGTTTTTCTAACACAATAATAAAATTTTGACAGCAGCATATATTTTGCTTTTCAAGATGTAAAAAAATCTCCAGTTTTTATCAAAAAAATTATATGACAAGTATTAAAAAATGCTCTGGTGAGCAACAAAAAAAGGTTAATATGCTTTAACTCCCTGACAGCCGAGCAAAAAAGCAAAATTCCAATGTTGTTTTTTCCTTAATTAGTTTTAAATGTTAATACAAGAGGTATTTTCTAGCATGGTATTATTTTTTTGTTACGTATTTGCTTATAAGCCTTGAAAGGATCAATCATAACTTAATGTTTTAAAATTGGATTACATTTGTAGAATTATATTAGTTTAAATACAGCTTTAATAATAGCGAAACCTACAGCTTATTGAACGGATATATCAGGTAGCGGCAGTGGAAAGATTAATTATGAAAAGGTATAAGTGCTTCATAAGTGCTTTTCATTGAGCATGAGAAAGGACAATGAGTCCTTTCTTGGCTGCAGCTCACTATCAATGCTAAATTTGAAAAAAAAATCATATTTGCTTTTTTTTCCATGTAAAAGAAATTTGCGTAAAACTTCCCGTCTTTCGTCTTAGTAAAATTTTCAATCCTGCTTTACATATGAAATACTCTGTTGACTCTGCAGTGCAGCTGCATTACAAATCAGTTTTCTGTGCAGTTCTATGCTGCGGGCATGCTTGATGGCACTGTAATGAGTATGATACGCTGCGGGAGCTATGGTTTCTGGTGCTATTTCGCCTTACATTCATGTTTACGCTCCATTTTTTCTACCTTCGTCTTTGCACTACACATTTTTATCGGAATTGTGACTGATTTCTACTATATGGAAAAAGCGTAAATATGTTTTTTTTTTTTTTTTTCAAATTTGTCAATGATAATGAACTGCAATCAAGAAGGGACGCCTTGTCCTTTCTCATGCTTAATTAGAAGCACTTATCAGACACTTTTTCATACTTAAAAACATATTAAGCTTTTTTGTTGCTCACCAGAGCATTTTTTAATACTTGTATACATATATTTTAACTTCAAGTGTCCGTATGAATTTTAACGGAATTTAAAAGTACTTTATAAAATTTATTAAATATAAAAAATAAGAGTTACAGAATATAAGGAAACGATTGAAGATAAAATTTTGCAAAATTTGGAAAATTCAATTTCTGTTGTTTTCTGTTATTTCAAAATTTCGGAAATAAAGCAATATGGTGAAAACAATGTAATTGTTTAAAGTTTTGTGCAATATTTTATGCATTTTTATTGAGTATTAATTATACAATGTAGCAAAAAAGAATCTTTAAAATTTAGCCTACGAAAGGGCAGTAGTTTTTAAATATAATAAATAAACAATACCAATTTTAATAATTCAAATAGTAAAGTGATTTTTTTTATATTTAAGAAAAACCTTTTATTGAGTTAAAAAAATATTATAACGGTTTTTTTTATACGCGAAGCAAGATATAATGCATGTTCATCATCTGTGATAAAATAAAATGTGACTTTAATAACAATAATTTAGATAATATTAAATGTCAACGAGAATGATGAGTGATCGCATTGGTTTACTTAAAATTGGCATTCACAATCAGTAATAATTTCCCAATATTCCATTTCCCTATTAAACCTTTTCATTGATTCAATCGAATAATTTTAATAAGTTAAATAAAATTAGGACGGCTCTGGAATGATATATCATAACTCAGCAATTTCAAGTTCAAATATTTCGAATTAAAGTATTCAAATTATTCAATTTTCCAATGATTGCTCATTTCAATTTACTTAACGGAGATAGACAAAAGATAAACATCCCCGAACATTATTTTAAATTTAGGTATGTATTATATCATTTCTATGGTTAGCAAACACAAATATAATTATGGAATTCGCAAATTGCATTTTTAGTAATATATTTACAATGTTTTGAAAAATGGATGCAACTGCTTAATTTCGTATCGAAATTTATTTTAAAATATTGAAATTCATTTTAGTTGTGCTTAAAGTTTGTAATATGGAAATATTTTTAAAACAAAATTGATTTACCGAAGTGCTTATGCATTCCGTTTTATCTGGTCGTCCTGTTGTATTTTATTGAGATTTTTCGGTGTTTTTTTTCACATATCGTTTCATTTTTTTGTCATTTTCGAAATATTTCTAGTGGAGATGTTTAACCGTATTATGGTTATTTTTGATCTCATCAAATTTTGATTTTAAGGGATTTTTAAAAGATTATTGCTACAATTTTTACTTTTTCACGTGTAACGCGTTTATTTTTTGACATTGGTAAAAATAATTCGCTTTCATCATTCATTTATCGATTCGTAAATTTTCAAATAAAAACCAAATTTTAAATTTGTAATTGCTTAAGAGGGGCATATGCCAACCTGTGAATATTTTTATATGCCGGAACCCGAACGTGGGCTTTCAATATAGCGCACTGACGTTCTATCGACTGAACCAAATTGAACCATTAACCGACTGATCGAATACAAACGATACCCAGCTTGAAACATTATACTATTTCATGTAGGAAATGCTATAAATGCTAGCACAAGCTGAAATATTTTCCGGGAGTCACCGACATGGGGCAAACCAAAACTCAAATACATCTAGTATTGATTGAATATATTAATACTCAGAAATTTTTTGAAAGAGAAAATTCACTTACCATACAATATTTCAAATAAGAAAAAAAAATATACTTTTAATTGCTTTAGAGGCGCAAATACCAGCTTAATAATGTTTTAGTGGGAAGTTCAAGGCTGTGTATCATTCATTGTGTTTTTCTGATGACTGTGTGCTACACTGGTGGTCCAGACTCTAAATCCAGAATTTTTTTTTCTTTTTTTTTTTTTAAGGTTGGCATTTGCGCATTTAAAGCAATTATGAATTTGAAATTTGGTATTCATTTGAAATATTGTATGTAAGGCAAATTTTCTCTCTGGAAAAATTTCAATTATTTCTAGTAAATTTTGTTTTCTACAATTTCGACACAAGCAAAATTGAACATTAATAACTGCAAGATTTCGAGAATCCTTGCATTTTGATTCAATGTTTTATCAATAATCAAATATTCATAATACAAATGTTTTAATTCTATTATGGTAAATTTCAGCATCCAGTGACTTATAAGTATCTAGATATTTTAATTATAAATTTTAATGCGTTAATAATACCTTATCATAAAAATGAATCCGGTTTTAATCTTTTACCCAAATATAGTAAATTTTGCTCTGTTTTGTTTAAAGTTAATTTGGATTTCACACGGTGATTTTTGAATTTGTACGAGTATTTTTATGTCACGCATTAGTTTTTATCGCATTTATTCGTCTTTTGCCGCGATTTTTCGAGAATGATAAATGTAATTCGGTTGCTAATATTTACGATCACAGAGTAAATTGTTTCCTCTATCAGTTTTAAATTCTAGGAATTTTTAATGCTACATTTATTAAATATTTTTAGAGATTGTTAGACCACTTCCAACCAGCGATATTTTGAAGTGGGAACCAGCAACCATTTATGGTTTGCAAAAAAAAGTATCGATATCAATACTCTTTAAAAACACTTTAAACTCTTTAAAAACATTTATTTCTTTTGTGGAAAAGCTATGACTCATAAGAAAAATAAATAAATGCAGTAAAAGATTTTGGACAAATAAGAGACTCCAAGAGTCATTAAAAAAAACCTGGATGCTCATGTTAAATCTACGAAGGCGTTATTTTATAATATATCACTGAAATTTTAATATTTTTACATGATTTTTTTTCAATAGAATAGCTGATTACGAGGATCTATAACCGGGGTAGTTTTTACTATTTTTATTTTGGTTACTTTTTTTATATTATGAAAGTTCCTATTTCAGAATCGGCACGAAAAGTATTTTTTTTTAAAGTTGTAAACAAAATTGAAAAAGGAAAAATTATGTCGGTTGTAGATCGTCCTTATTTTTCCTATAAAAAAAATCATTTAAAAATATTTAAATTTGAGCGAGATATTTGAAAATAATGCTCTCTTAGACTTAACATAATCATCCGGATCGTTTTGAGTGACTATTGTAGGTTTTAATAGAAGTGTTAAGAGTAATTAGCAATTATATTTTTTGTAAAACCAAAGAATTATTGCATCAGGAATGCAGACAGGAATTAATGCAAAGCCAGTTATTATTAATTTTACGACATTTAACCACAAATCACTCTATTATATATATATATGTATATATATATATATATGTGTGTGTGTGACATTTTTAAATTGGGAGGCAGAAGTATCATCGCCAGTTTCCTCGTTTTACAGCACAGGAGTCGTAGCAAGCGAAAAAAAAATATATAGATATGGAAGCTTTTTTAAACTACACACTGACTGCTCCAAAATAGTTTATTAAAATGCCTTCACATAGAGCGGAAATTCCCTTCCCGGAGCAGACATTCCATCAAAAAACATAGTTTCCGAAACTTACCAAAACACGAATTTTTGAATAAAAATTCCATCCGTCTCTGGGTTTTCTTCTTTAAGTAAGTCAAAAATAAATAAATAAATAAATAAATAAATAAAGCTTCTAGAACTTTCCATAATCTCTAACCACGATTCTTTTATGTAAACAGAATTTAATATCACGTGTCGAGATTAAAAGTAGTAGACTCGATCTACTGCAGACGATAATTTCATTTAAAAGATTATTATTTAATTAATTTATAATCGAAGATAATCAAAATTCGAATATAGTCCACAGACAATAATTTCACAAAAAAGAGAAAAGAAATGAATTTATTGATATGCAATAAATGTTTTTAAGGCAGTTAAGAATTTTCATCGTTTCTATAAAAATTACTAGATTAGAACTAATAGCAGGATTTTAAATTAATAAGTTGAAATAAATACGGATTATTGCTAAAAGGAAATTAATATAGTATAAGATTAATTTTGGCGAAAAAGAAATTACATCTTGTGGTGTATATATACATATATATAGATATAGATTTAGATACAGATATAGATTTACTTGTATAGATACAAGTATATATATACAGGGGTTGGACAAAAATATGGAAACACCTTAAAAAATATATGTTTCCTTGTCTAATATGGTGTAGGGTATTCGTTGTTATTCAAAACAGCTTACAGTCTTCTCGGAATGAATAAATACAGTTTCTGTATGTTTGCCATGGGAATATTGTACCATTCTTCATGCAAAACGGTGGCAAGTTCAGATAATGATGTTGGCGGTGGATAGCGAGAACGCACTATCCGCTCCAATGTAGACCACAAAGGTTCAATAATATTCAGGTCTGGTGATTGTGGTGGCGAGGAGAGATGCGACAATTCATCCTCGTGCTCAGAAAACCAGTTCTGGGTAATGTGATTTGTGTGAACGGGGGCGTTGTCGTCTTGGAAGATACCATCACCATTGGGGTACAAAGTTTGTACCATTGGATGGTCTTGATCGGCTAAAATATTCACATAAGTCTGACCCGTAATACGCCCTGACAGAGTTATCATGGGGCCAACAGAGAATCACGATATGGCTGCCCAAACCATCACCGAACCCACGCCATGTTTCACTGTTGGCAACAAGCAGTCTGTATTATAGGCTTGAGATGGCGTTCTCCAGACGTAAACTCGGCCAGAAGTGGGAAACAATGTGAAAGAAGATTCATCAGACCATATTACTCTCTTCCACTGCTCTATAGTCCAGGCTTTATGACTTAAACACAACTTTTTCCTGTTACGGGCATTAGCATCACTGATGAATGGCTTTTCAAATGCAGCATGGCCAGCAATTCCCTGTTTATGAAGCTCCCTTTTAATTGTTTTGGTATTCACAGGGTTTGGTAACACGACATTCATTTCAGCAGCAACTTTTGCAGCTGAGGTCTTCTTATTTTTCGCGGTAATCCTTCTTAATGATCGTCTGTCACAATCACTCAGCGCACATTTTCGTTCGCGCTGTCATTTAGCGGATTGTGTTTTTCCTCATTTCAAATATGCGGAATAAATCTTCGACACAGTACCTCTTGAAACACTAAAAACCTCGGCTACCTTGCTTACGAAAGCACCCACCATACACGCTCCAACCATTTGGCCACGTTCGAAGTCTGTTAACTCTGACATAATGCAATGACAACCTTACATAACAGTGCTCCAATAACGACTGAACGGTGCAGCGATTTTACGAAGTTGTATAGGTGGCGTCAGTAGGCGAAAACGCCAGCGCCATCTACATAGTTCATTATAATCTATCTTTCTTTTCAAACATGCATTTCAAAAGGTGTTTCCATATTTTTGTCCAACCCCTGTATATATATAACCAATATGCAATACTACTATACAACATCTACAATGGATACAATAACTAACTAAAACAAGACTATAGGATTTAACAATATTGGTACAATAAAGACATACTGGAAATTGTGATACTTGGTTCTTCCTCAAAGGTAATACCAAGTAACCACAAAAATTACGATTAATTTCTGATTAGAAATTGAGAAAATCCTAATAATGTTTTTTAAATTACCCGATTGATCGTAAACGCAAAATTTAAGTCAATGAAAAAACAAGAGTTATATTAGACCAATAATATAATTAGAAAAGAGAAAAAACTTACATTATACAATCGCTAACGTGTGGGAAAATAATTCAAGTTTGCAATCTCATTTCTCTAACAGATAAGAGATGAGATATAGTTAATAGTATATTGTAAAAAGATTAATAACTGAAACCAAATATATATCAACAATTATTATTTTAATGATATTAAATTCTTATTTTAGTAATATTTAATTTTAATAATATTGAATTATTAAAATAATATTAAACAAAACATGTCATGCAAATTAATGAAAATAATGTTAGTTTATTGAAATGATAAAAAGTTTTAAAATAATGAGGTCTGATATTACCAAGATGAAAGATAAAAAAAAGAATTCTTGAAGGCGCCATCTACGAATGTTTGTATAAATTATTTTGATAAAAGGATGTAAATTACTTTACAAGCATACTATATTAATTGTAAATATGAAATAACAAGTTATCATGACAATTTGATCTTAATCAAGAAAATGAGAATTAACAATAATTGTAAAATCCGAATAAAAATAATTATCAATATGGATAGTTTAACTTGACAACTTACTGTATATATATATATATAATTTATGGAAAATTTTCCTGTTTTCCTAATAAAAATCTTTAGCAATTTATTCACTTAATTTCACTAACTTCATTTTAATTTATTTTTTTGTTTACCATTCCTTCTGAAAGGATCTATACTTTTAAAAAGAAAATGTACAATATAACTTCCTTGACGAGAATATTAGGAAATCGAAATCCTGCTCTTTTTTATAAAAATTGGATAAGTCCCTTAATAAACACATCTGATTTTGGAATAGAGAGATTTGTAAGACACTAATATTCCATGTACATGAATTTTTTTGTAAATAAATTGCTTAATTTTATAAAAATAAATTTGCATTTTATTATTTCTAATAGTAAAAAAGTTTAAGAATATAAATTAAATAAAATACTACCTAAATTTTATAAATATATCTTTGTTTAAAGGACGTTAATAATAAAAATAATAATAATAAAACACATCAAGTATGAAATTTCAAAAAAAAAAAAAAAAAAAAATTGCCACTATTGCGGTCCAATCCCGTTTTATTCATTTTTTAACATACATTCTTAATTTAACTCTTACAGCATTCTAAACATGTTTTTCACTCAAGTAATTTTTGCATAATTTTGGATTTAACAAAAAATTTGAAATTAATGTTATTTTTTTTATTACACTTGATAACGAAACATGCAAGGTTATCAAATACAGATATTCCTACCATTACTTTTCATAGTTTATTCATTCATTAATTTATGAATCATAAAACTATAAGCATTTCTATAAAAGAAGCACAAACTTGCAATTTTGACGTGACGAAAATGGAATATTTATAGTCCTCTTAAGTGTATATAATTACATTCGTTCTTAAAATATTCCATAAGCAAGACTATCTCTCAATTTCCTTAAACTAAAATTCGTTAGCAAAATTTCAATTCACTAAGTACAATAAATTTAATTTCCGCAACTCTGAAAACGGATATGTTACTAAGTAACTAATTTTACACGTAAAATACATTTCCTGATGAAGTCACTTATTCACATGGCAATTTACATTACGATTTTCAAAGGTGTGTTATTATAAATTGAAAATTTTCTCCGTTTCACTTCATTGCTTGTTAGAAATAGGAAATGATCATTATTTAAATGCATTTCACTTGTCGTTCGAGAGAATTTACTTTACGATATAGATTATGAAACTAAATTAACACAGACAATCATAAACTGATATTAGTAATATAAAAGTCAAGCTAAAGAAAAAATATATCAAGATTTTTTTAACTACAATTAGAGAAATATCTATTCTTTAAAAAATAAAAAATAATAATATTTTAAAATAAATTTTAATTCTTGTAGTGATTCCGGGCGTTTCTTTTGATTTTGCATGAAAATTTTCTCTATATTTTGAGTAAAAAATTTGAGGGAAAAAGACAGCTATCTAAGTGGTAGTCTTAACACCATTTCCATATGACAATTAAAGTTATTTACCCAAAACTTTTCCGTTGTGATTTTTTACATTTCAGTATAATGAGGCTTCTGTCAGTGTCCATATGCATAAATATTGTTACATTTAATAGGAAATTATCTGAAGAAGATGGGTGGTTAATGGTCAGCAAAAATCACAGTAAAAAAAAAAATAATAAGAAATAGCTTTTGATAATGATAAAATTGCCTTCTTCAATCTCTTTATATTATTGGAAGTGCACGCTAAACAATATTCATTAATATATATCCTCCTCAGTCCTGAGACAAATTTCACATGGCACTATAAAAACCAACTTAAAATCATCATAAAACGTCCCCCAAGATGCATAAGTCTATATATCGATGCTTCTAATATGCATACACTTATTTAAAAAGTTTAGATGCAAGTTTAACAATTATAGAAGCAATTAAATTAATTTAAGGGGTGTTTTTTAGTGTCGCCTCCAGGCGGTATCAGGACTGAGGAGAATACAAACTTTTCCATAAAAATTTACGGAACAGTTTCATTTTACGCATGAAAGAGTATTAGTTCCGTAGTTCTCATTTTCAGATTACAAATCCAGTAAGTGGTCCCTCAGTTTTCCGGTAAAAGTACAACTTCCGTATTAAAGCAGCACAAGTTCCGTGAAGGATGTTTAGAAATAGTTGTTCTGTTACGAAAGCGAAGTAGTTGTTGTAATACTTGTTTGACAATGATATAAATTTTCAATGAAACTTCTGTATATTAACTAAATATATTATACGTTAAAATTATTTAAATCCTTTCGAAATATTTACTAAAAAGTTTTCATCTTAAATTGGTATTTTTAATCGATAAGTGTCGTGGCGCCATTTGTATCAGGAATAGAAAAACATTATAGCGAGATATTTATTAAAGAATTAGGTATAACATTTCTCTATTTTTTTCAATTTTAATAATAAAAAGCTATCATATTTTTAGTATATTAAAAAATAAAAATAATAATAAAATTTTATTAATTCTTTTTAAGTTTGAGATAGTTGAAAAGTAAAGTTAGTTTTTTTTTCATTATGATTTCAAAAAATGTCACATTTTTAAAAAGTGCGTAGGATATTTTGAAGTGGAAAAAAATTCTAATTTTAATTTTAATATATATATATTTTAATCTGTTGAAATTAAAAAGTGCGCACATAAAATTTAAAACATATCGAAATATATTAACGAAATTTTTATAATTTTGGCGATTACCTAAGTCATAAAAATTAATAAATGAAATTTATTTCAATAACCCATAGTTATTATCTTTACTGAGTTTACAATAGTTCGTCATTCAAATAATTTGTTAAAATACATGTTTTTTTAAAAAGTGTGTTAGTACCTTTTCAAAAATAAATAAATGTGACAAATATTTACAATAGAATTTTAAAACTCTTCCTAAAAAGAAGGAACTACTCTTAATAATTTCATTCTTGCACGTAATATTTTAAAGGCAAAACTTTTTTATATAAAGCTAAAATTAAAAAGCTAAATATTAGAAATTATAGAAAGAAAATCTATAAAACATGATTTAGAACTGGCCACTCAATAAAAAAAAAATATTATCTCTACAAAAATAAACCCGTGTTCAAAATCTTGTCTTTACTTTATGAAATGCATCCGAAATAAGTAAAGATATTTGAAAGAATGGTTTATATAACATTGGCGTAACGGTATTAAATTGTCACCTATCACAGAAGATGTCCCGGTTTCAAATCCCATCGAGGGTAAGTGACATTTCTTCTCTCTTTTTTAAATTAAATGTACATAATGTGACCGTAATGTTAACGTGTTTTTCTAAAGTAAAGAATAAAAATCATAAAGATGTCAGTTTGTCCTTGAAAAATTCTTTTAACTTTTCAAATGAAAATTTTTACATGTGGAAATATCATAAAAAACGGAAATATTTCTGGAATTTACGGAAAAACTTTTCGTTAAAATACGGAAGTAGTACTGGTGTCTAGATAACCAGTAGAATTTCCGTTTTTTAACGAAAAATTTCTTTACAGTGTACTTTTTTATAACAAAATACAGATAGTTTTTCTTATTCGAGTGTGTTTTTTCCTGATCATGTTTTACCTTGAGAAACTACTACATAATTATTTTTACAGGTTTTCCATCAGACATTAAACTTATTTGGTTATTTATATTATGACAACTTCACATATACCCTCATCATTAGATAAAATTTGTCAAAAGACTGCATTAAAGTTAAGAACTCATTTTTAAGATTACATCTGACTATTTTAAAATATTTGTTTAATGGGAAAAATTAAAGGAGGTTTAAATAAGTAATATATGTCAGTATATGTAATGTTCTTTCGTCGTATTCAGGACATACAAGCGTTATTTTTTTACGAAAACAATCAATAAGAAAAGAAAACAACGTATCTAAATGTTTGTAAATTTCACATTATTTACATATTTAGAATGAAATGACATGAATCAAAACTACAATTTGGTCTTGTTTCTGACTAGTTAACCATGTATCTAAAGTACTACATGGATTTCTAAAAAAAATCCTTCACATTCTGAAAGACTATTTTTTTTACCACATACAAGCAAATTAGTTGACATATATTCATTTGGCTCCTAATAAATATTTTGGCATTCGCAGTCTCAGAACTCGACTTTTACCCAAATGTCGTTGATATCTGACCCAAAATCACCAACATTGGCTACTTTTAAAATCATATCAACGGTCTTCCTGCACTCTAAAATGTTACGATACAAAAATTATAAAAAATGTTTAATCTCTTTTTATAGATAATATTAGGTTTGCATACGGTAATTTTAAAATGACCCACTAATAAAATTTTCTACAACAAAAGACACAGCCAAATGGGTTGTCGTTACCAAAAACGGTAAGATACAAAACTCGGTCATTATCGATAAAACTGTTTTTTCGGATGACATACGCTAGACCCTTAGTGAATCAAAAATGAGCCAGTAACCGAAATTTCATGAACTTATGATCGCCCAGTAATGTTCTAGTACACCAAAATGTTGTTATGCAAATTTTTTTAAAACTGTTTGCGCGGATTTTAGACAAAATTAGCTTGACCACGATCCCGTGAGGCACAAAATGACCAACCTATCGAATATTCTTGAAAATGAGATCATGTCAATTGGTATTCGTGTGTCTAAAAATGACAGAAAATCTTAATTCAGCTTAAACCATTACAACCTGGAAGGTACTATATCTTTAGTTGCATGTTCTGGTCTAACTAAATAACCTGCCTTTCCGTAGAAATCAGAACATTTTCATAAATCATTTCTTAAACAATAAATTCTTAATAACTTGAATACATACTCGCACAACAGCTTAAAATAACAAAACTTCACATTGAAAAATAGCTATTTACATAAAAAGAAATATTAATATTTTATTATTTCATTATTTTATCTTGACAGTTCATTTTTTACAGGCATGCTTGGTTTTTGTCATTTGAGACTCATTAAAGAGACCTATGGAATTTTCTATTTTTTGTTTCACCGTAGTGACTGTGACTCATGTGACCATGTGTGACCTGAATGAGATTTTATATGTACTAGCTGTAATGCAGGGGTAATAATTATTCGAATTATAATATTCCCTTGTGAATATTCGCGTGAAAATTATTGCTTGAAAACACCCCTTGAAAATTGGCATTTTGGGACTCGTTCTTAAATTTTGCACATCAGTGTAAGTAGCTTAACCCTAACACATTATGAACAAAAATGACTCACTAATCGAATTTCTCGAACATGCAACCTAGTTAAAAAAAATCTTCTCTTTCTAAAAATGGTCAAATTAAAAATTTCATTAAAATTGTTTCAACCGATTTTCAGATAACATTTACATACACATACGCAACAAATATGTATTGTATTATAATATTCGACGGAATGTAGAAGTTAAAGATGTTTAACATACAGACCAAAATACCACTCTATTTTCTATATTTCTAAAATAAAAAAAAATAAATAACATATACATTTAGTAAAAAAAAAAAAAAAAAAAAAAAAAAAAAATGCAGTGTACCCTTAAACTTTCTTTTCAATGGATGTTGCCCTAATGACTCTACAGCTGACGGAAACGCTGATGGTAATATAGAATGTGACTAATTCAGCCCATTACTTGAGAATAATGATTAGAACAGCAGTCTAAACCTCTCACTCAGGGTTAGGGTTTGCGGTGAAAAAAAAACTAGATTTTCCCATGGATATTTTTTAATGTTTTGTCACAATAACCGTAGAAGCATTATCCATAATTCTCGGCTGGTTTTCGAGCCTTTGATTTGAATTACATACATTCCATGAATATACATATATTTGTATCCGTTTAAAATACAGTCACTTAAGCGCTCATATATCTTCAAATTCATTCATGACCATACTTTATAATTAAATATTTTTCATATTTAAATATATATCTTAAATGCCAACTATATTATTACACAAATATTACCTTCTTACATAAATTATTTAAAATCAATTTGGGTAATTTAAACAGATATCTCTCTTTTTTTTTGTAACATTGAATATAATTATAAAAGCAAACATTATGAATGCAATGAGTGCAAAAATTAATATTAAATATAAAGCATTTTTGTAACAGTATGCTAAAATTCAAGAAATCATTTGTCCAATAAGTGATCTCAAAAGTGTAGTCTTCGAAACATATCTATAATTAAAAAAAAAAAAAAATTCGTTTAAGTTAACTATCACAGTTCAAATACTTCGTTTAATTGTAACTTTTCCTATTGCATTAGTAATTTTAAGAGAAACAATACAAGTGGTTCTAATAATTATAACAGTAATAGAGAAATAATAATAGCAGTAATATTTTACTATTTGCTGTAGAAATGAGTATTCCAGTTTTATGGAATAAAAAAATTAATTATTCTAAATTATTTGTATAGGAAGTTTTTAATTGAGTTCTCTATCAAACGGTACATGAAAAGTGATAGAGTGCTCTCAGTTGTTCATGCATTAAATTATCAGTCGTAAGATGGAGATTTTGAGTATTCTGTTGTGTAAACTTAGGATAGAGTTTAACCGCTATTCTAATGAGTTCAAGTGAAACTGCTGCAAAACAATAAAAAGTAAAGGATCCCCTAAAACAGCATCGATTATTTTAATTGCTCTATGTCTTTCAAAATATCTTATTTTAGTAAATTTATTCACTTCATATGGTGAAAATCGAGTAGCTGACGATATGATGCCGTAATAAAAAAATACTGTTCGTATCTCTTCCCGATATTTTATACTTTAGCATCTAATAATTATTTTATAAGAAAATTTCTCGTTTATCAAACATTACTAGTTGATAAGTAAAGTAATGTTTTCCTTTAATTTAGGTAAAAATGTAAAAAAAAAGGTTTCATTTATGATGAAAATAAACAGATTTATTCTAACCAGGAAATAAAAAGGAAAATAAAATATCAAACTGAATGAAAAATTATTTGCTTTCATAAAAATGTATTTATATGGCAGTTGTTAATTTGCTTTTAGAAGAATGTTTTTATCTTAAGCGTTGTCTTTCCCCTATGGTCTGTTGCTTTTTTTAGCGGAACGAAAACAAATTCCTCGTAATATAAATGAAAGAGAAAATGTTTCCAAAACAATAAAAATAAGTAATGTTTCTTTCTAAGTTAAATACAAGAGAAATCGAGCTCAATTAATCATTTTGTTAAAGCCAGTTTCTTGAAACCATGTAAAGATAAATAAAAGTTGATAAACAGTAATTTCCACATAATGATGTAATGCTATTTTAATTCTTTTACCATTGTATAGTACGAAAATAAAAGATTTAATCAGTTAAATAATAATAATTTCACCGCAATGCACGGTTGAAAATATCGATTAGTATTTTATTTTTTAGATAATGTATATAAAGTTAAAAAATAATATTTTTTTTTAATGTGTGTAAGTTAATATATATTTTTTTCATCGAATTTGAAACTAAACATTTCTTTAATTTCACTTTATATCTTAAATTATTTTGATGTTTTATACCAGCGGTTCCCAATCTATGGGTCGCGACCCACTGGTGGGCGGCGGCTGTTGTTTTGGTGGGTCGCGGAACAATGGAGGTTTGTCATTAAAATATACCTTTTATGTCATCTGTTTAAAAAAATGACAATATCAACAGGAAATAATTCTCCAAGGGAAAATCCCCTTATCTATCCTTCTAGATTAATATACGAACAGAGTATCCAAAAATATTTAAATCAGCTTTGAGGTCCTTGATGAAATTGAACACTTCGTGCTTTTCGAAAACATGCTTTTTCTACTTTGCTGTTTTTGAAAGACAAGTACCAAGACAAGCTGCGTGTTGATATATGTTCCCACATTGGTAAACAATAGTACCAGAAATCTCATTGATTATAAAGTTATGTTTTCATAATAATTAAACGTATTTTCAACTATCTTTTTAGTCTGTGGATTGTTTAATCACTATCACTTATACACATTGAGATTACCGATTCTTGTTTTTGTTGATAATGTATTTTCCGTACGAAAGTTAGCATTTTTCGTCGGATAGTCGAGCGTATAGAGATCGTACAAAAATTGCTATACTGATATACAACTTTATTTTCGATAGATCGCGAAATTTTTTTTTAACTGAAAAGTGGTTCGCGATTATTTTTTCGATGAAAGGGAGCTCGCGTACCAAGAAAGTATGGGAACCGCTGCATTATACCATTAATCTCATCTTTTTTCATGCTGAAAATAATACATAAATAAGAATTTATGTAGATTATTTTGAAAATATATAGAGAATATTGAGTTTTAAAAACAATTGATAAATAGAATGTAGAATCATACTTTAGGATTTTAAGGGAGGAAGGGATATTTTATCTTAATAAGCTTATAAATTAATGACATCAAAATATATAATTCGTTCATATGTTTGCGCCTTATTCTCATCTAAAAAAATTATTTCTTACTTACTAGCATCAGCTAGTAAATCATTTACCCTCAAGTACAGTAATTTTAAATCTGTACGCAGTTTTAAAAATTTGGAAAATATCCTTTTTAGGACCATTGTATGTTATGAAAGGGACACTGTGTGGTGTTGGAAGAGATTTACTTAAGGGGACTCAGGGGTTGAAAACTTTTCAAAAAATCGATTTTTTAATGATCTAGTTGATTATTCAATTAATTCTTAACTCAATGAAAAAAACCGCATAAAAATATTTGTATTTTTAACGGAGTTATAAGCATTTATGTATAAACACTTTCATACCCGCACCCATATAATTTCAACTTTAAGTCGCATTTTCTCAAAACTTGATATTTGACGACTAACACCAAGATTTAAAAAAAAAAAACTATTTGATGAAATGGCTTAAATTTTTTTGCATGCGTATAACATCATTATCTATAGAATGAATTAAGGATATAACTATCACTTAAAAAAAATTATTAAAAAAATCTCAATCTTTGAAAAATTAAAAAACCCCTAAAAAATACAACTTTTTTTCATTAAAAACACTCAAAATATTAAACTATTTAAACTACATTAATTCATTCAATAAATAATGCTGTTATACGCATGCAAAAAAAAATAAGCCATTCCATCAAATAGTTTTTTTTTAATCTTGGTGTTAGTCGTCAAAAATCAAGTTTTAAGAAAACGCGACTTAAAGTTGAAATTATATGGGTGCGGGTATGAACGTGTTGATATATGAATGCTTATAACTCCATTAAAAATGTAAATATTTTTATGCGGTTTTTTGCATTCAGTTAAGAATTAATTGAATAATCAAACTAGATCATAAAAAATCAATTTTTTTAAATGTTTTCAATCCCTACGCCCCCTTAAATCAAATACTTTTATAAATATTTTGTTCGTCTTATTTGCGAACAATATATTCAAAAATAAAAGATAATAATGTACAAATACAAGTCGAATATATAACAACGTATGATAGAAAAAAAAACATGAAAAAAAAAACTAATTTAGATCTCTTTGACATAAAACACCCTTAAATTAGTCAAATTTTTTAAGAAATATTCAGTTCTAATTGTCTCACGACCAGTTACAGTTTTACTTAATTTCATAAAAATAATATAATATCCATATGATTTATGTGTGTAGCAACAATAAGCACAACATGGTTCTATGCTTTTTCTTAAAAAAATATACCTCGAATTCATATGAGTGCTTTTCTCGAGCTTTAGGATAATTTGCTAGATGACTGTCACCATAATTATTCTATTATGTTTTGCAAATAATTGTCGTTATATGTATATAATAATTTTCAAACAATAGAAGAGTGAGGTCAACTTTGAAACAATTATATTATCTAGCTAATGCTCAAGCAACAGTTCACTAGAATAATTTTTACGATATTTTATTGAGTATTAGTGAGTATTTTAATATGAGTCTGGAAGTATGGTAAACAAGCGGATTTTCCAAAAATTTCTTTAATCTTTTCTAAATGCACTTAAACAAAATTAATGTAAATATTGGTGTTTAACTCAGATTACAGATCTTTTTACATAATTTTAAAGATAATGTAGAGTAATGCAATTATTATGAAAGCATTTAATATTAATAACTTGGAAACTATTCTTCTGGAAAAATTAATATATATATACATACACACACACACGCATATATATATATATATATACATATACATGTACATATATATACAGGGTGGTCATAAAAAAACTTTGCCGATATATGGAGCTCTAGCGGCCAGTCCGCTCAACCGATCGAGATGAAATTTCAGATATAGCTATTCAGAGGTATGAGCTCGAGATTCTGTGAACGACAACAAAATGGCGCTCACGGTTACGGTTATAGTTACAGAAACTCGAAAATTTCCAATGGCAACACCCATTTTTTTTCATCGCAAAATGCTCAGCGCATGCGAAAACCCTAAAGAGCGTTGGAACCGTACGTGTATCGCAAGAAACGTACATGTTATGCACGCACAAAAAACCGTTCTGCGAACCCCCCCCCCCCCATAGAAAAGACTCGATTGGGGCGCAAGGAGGAAATTTGCATATACACAGAGTCAGTACACTAATCTTTGATTACAATACAGATCGGAGAAACTAAAACTTTTAACTTGATTACACATTTTCCACATGGGTGCCATCACCATGCAATGTGTAATTGCCTGTGATGGCACCCATGTAGAAAATGTGCAATTAAAATAAAAGTTTTAGTTTCTCTGATCTCTATTGTAATCAGAGATTAGTGTACTGACTCTGTGTCATATGTAAATTTCCTCCTTGCGCCCCAATCGATTTGTTTCTATGGGGGGGAGGATACCCAGAACGGTTTTTTGCGCGTGCATAACATGTCCGTTTCTTGCGATACACGTACGGTTCCAACGCTCTTGGGGGTTTTTGCATGCGCTGAGCATTTTGCGATGAAAAAAATGGGTGTTGCCATTGGAAATTTTCGAATTTCTGCAACTATAACCGTAACCGTGAGCGCCATTTTGTTGTCGTTCACAGAATCTCGAGCTCATACCTCTGAATAGCTATATCTGAAATTTCATTTCGATCGGTTGAGCGGACTGGCCGCTAGGGCTCCGTATATCGGCAAAGTTTTTTTATGACCACCCTGTATGTACATATGTACATATATACATACATAACATATATATACATATGTATATGTATATAAATATATATATATATATATATATATATATATATATATATATATATATATATATATATAATTATATGTATACATATACTGAAGACAAATAAAACTAATTTTTATCTTTTTATCTAATAGAAATGTTTTATAACTAGAAACTTATTAATTGGGATTTTCTGCTTGTACACCTTTTCTAACCTAATTACGAGTCTTATGTTCAGTAATTGCATTTTCTTTTCTAATGCTATAATGATCTTTTACAGAGGGAGTAGGAATAAAAGCATTTTTATGAATATAAAAGAAAAATACATTTCTAGTCATTATTCTTTGACTTGATAATGATGCAGGATGTTATAAAGGGAAGCAAAAAATTATTGTTTGCCGAAAATTAGTTGAAAGAAAAAAAATCTGCATATTTCTATTAACTTTTACTAGCGTCTCAATTTACCTGAAACAACATATTTTAACTTAATAAATTATTAACTAAATTGTTAAAAGAATAATTTTGTTTTCCTGTATTTTGTTTTTTAATTTTCAGTGGTATTTTTTGGATATTATCCAATATTAGCTTACTATCATTATGTTCAAACTTATATTTTATAAAATTTATAGCTGTCAAAATTAATGCAAGATGTAGTTCATTAAAATTGGGAAAAAAACCTCGTATAATTAAAGAAAATCGTTAAAACCTGAGTATTCTTATATTGTTGCTCACGTATGTTAGATTGTTCCGGCGTTGGGATATGATATTTTCATTTAATTAAAAATTATTGTTTCCAAATAAACACATATATATCTACACTATGATATATATAAAACTCCATACACATTTTTTCTTCTTCACGTAAATTTAATTCTACGCCTTAAAAATATGTTAAGAAGAAAATAATTTATTATACATATACATGTTTACCGTTTCTAATTAACTCGAAATCCACAAACATTGAAAGGTTAAAATTTTATCGCAGAAAAATAGATAAAGTGCTATAGCATTGTGGGATCATTATTCAAAATTTTTATTTTAAAAAATCAATGCAATCATTTCAAGTACTTCAATCAGATGTATTTAATATCTTTATACAAGAGTTCTTGTGAAAGTTATAGCAAATAATTTAAATTTCATTGATATTCAATCATTAATGAATTGATTTCCAAGTGTAATGATAATTGTTTGAATGCCTTTTATCTAATTTAATTATTTTCTATTCGCTTCATTGAATGCAAATTTCAATGCTTCAGATTTTCAAAATAAAATGGAAGTTATTAGAATCATATCAAATACCTATTGAATTAAATTATTCATAAACATCTCTGTTCCCTAAAACTTTTTTAATCTCAATATCCTTCAGAATAAATGCATACATATATGCCATTTTTTAGGAATGACTTTCGTCCATCACTTCAATAAAAATATACTTCAATAAATTTCATTTAGTATACTTCCAATTGTGCTGTAAAATTACTTGAATATTCCTATTAATTGTTTAAAACCGTAATCAAGAATGTATGTTACCACACAAATTAGACATTATTTAAATCAATTTTATAAAAGCCTTTTTCTTTGCGGTACTCGTGTTACAAGAAGTGATGTTTTCAGAGAGCAGAAATCTACTGTGATTTAAAACATGACAAATGCTTGTTCTGAGAAATTTAATGAAAGATATGTTTATTATTATTCAAATCATATTTCTAATATCAACTCGTTTTTTATTTAAAATTAAACATTAACAGAGAAATAATAATTGAATTCTATCTTGTTTTATCTCATACTCCCAAAATTTACTTCTATCTTATGCAGGTTAATGCTTACTGGAAAATGCAGTATAATAGTGCCGCCAATTAGGAGTTTAAACCAAAATTTAATCAGCAATAACTTATGTCAACTTATAACTGAATCTGAGTTTGATGAAAATCTGTACATTAGTTTTAGATAGAGCTATTGCACGATCTTTAAAAAAACATGCATAACACCGCCATATTTGAGTGATGTACGCCAAAACCTAATCAGGATCAATTTTTTATCAGGTTCAAACTGAATATGAAGTTTGATGATAATTCGTGCATTAGTTCTTGAGATATATGCATTGCGAGATCGTGAAAAATGCAGCGTAGCACCTTCATCTGTTGGACAATTTACACCAAAAACTAAGCAACGTTAAGATATATTAGTGACTAACAGCACCTGAAGTTTTAGAAAATTTCGTGCATTAGTTCTTGAGATAAAGCTATTGCAATAATCACGAATAATGCAGCATAGCAGCACCACCTGTTGAGCGATATACCCAAAAATTACTCAGATTTGTTTTATATGAAAGTTTCGCAAAATGTGAAGTTTTGTGAAATTCCGTGCATTAGTTCCTGAAATAGATCTATTGCAATAATCATGAATAAAATGCATCATGGCAGCGCCACTTATTGAGTAAATTGCACCAAAACGTAATCAGCACCATGTTTATCAAGTGCTAACTAAATCTAAGGTTTTGTGAAAATCCATGCGCTAGTTCTTGAGCTGTGACTATTGTAAAAAATGTGAATAATTCAGCATAGTAACACGACCTATCGGGCGATATACCTCAAAAACTAATCAGAAATAGTTCTAAGGTCAATCTATAGTTCGAATGAACTATTAAGGTCTATCAGAGTCTAAAGTTTTTCGAAATACCGTGAATTAGTTCTTGAAATAGAGCACCCACAAAATTTTTGCCACATACAGACAGACCGACTGACAGACTGGGAGACAGCCCACATAAACAGACATTTTGTAAAAACATGTTTTCGGAATCTCTGACCCCAAAACATGTCTATGAAAAACAAATTTTGAAAATTTTCATCCAGTAATAATATTTAGTATTAAACAAATCTAGTAAATTTAGAAAGCTATGTTGGCCGCTTTTTAAAACAAATTTCGAATTATAATAATATTAATAAAAATAGAATTATATCTTTGCCTCTCTTTCAGTATATATATGTGACATCGCAATATTACAATTTAGAAAATCTGTAATATATACCATTTCGAATTACATACCCCGAAATATTAAATGCTTGTTTCTGTACACAGATTTATTTAAAAAAAATGAAAATGCAGTTTTCTATAAATCAGCAATCGATAAGAAATTCCAGGACTTTATTGCCTATTCATTAACGATTCTCATGAAAATGCTCCCCACTTCCGTTATTGTAATAACAATTAAAATGCAAAAACGTTGATTTCAGACTTCGCTACATTTTGTTTAACCGTGAAAACCATTGTGACGACGTAACTAAAGATACTACGACTCGTTGTATAAATTCGCAATTCACTTTAATAATATAAACACACAGATGCACAATGAATGCACTACATAAAACCGCACTGCGCTATTTACACTATATACAGATAATTTACACTTATATCCATTAGGAAATGCACTTGAAAATATACAGCCAATCTGGGCATGAAGTTTCGAACACCCTTTCCCGATGTTCTTTAAAACCTGAACCATACACGGTTTACACCCAAGCCCGCCGAAAAAATGTTCTTTCTTTGCTGCATACCAGGCAGCAACTCAATCCTTTCGTTTCAGTTCCATTTCAAACCGAAATGTTATTTTCAAAATGTCTCTTTCAAAATCAAAAATCACGGAGTGGACAGTTTTCACAGACCTCATGGCACTAGGCATAGAACGTCATCACAGACTTACTGGCGTCGACATCACGGAGCTGGCCGATATCAAACCATCTTATCGGTTCATTACACTATTTGCAATAAAGCACATTTCGAGCAGAATTCAATGCAGCATCTGACCAGAGCCAATGTATTTAACTTTTTTTGGTGCTAGATCTCAATTAAGGTACAGCTATTTCTCATTAATTCAAAATCGTCGGGACCACAGAAGTGTTCGAATTATCCAGTGTTCGAATTGTAAAAAGTATATGAGGAAAACATGTTTAAGTGGATACTATTTAAAGGGATTAATGTAATAGAATTTTTTTAATTTATTTCGGCTGTTATCATTAGAATAAGATAAATTAAAAGATATAAATACATAAACCAATTCAGGAATTAGAAATAAGCACAACGGAAGAAGAGGTTAAGGTGCCATTGATGAACAGACAGGACACTAAGAAAACGGATATAAAAGCATGGGATTATATGTATACTAGTTCAAAACAATTCTGATAATAATTAAAAAAATAAAGTTATTACAAGGATCTGAAGACTGTGATAAAATAGAAAAATGAAAATCGGAATTTAGTTCGAATTAAACGAAATTAAGAGAAAATGAATTCGAATGAATGAAAATTTTAACGTTATTCTGCCATTGATAATTTCGGTACTGCTTGTTTATTTCGAATTAAGTAACGATTCGATTTATCCGATTTCGAATTATTGAGATCTGGTTGTAATTTGACTTCTGTTCCTCATCAGAATTGCTTTAAGATAAATTCTTTTATTAGTTCCGTTAGATAAGTTTTAAAATACGTAAATTTCCGTATCCCTAAACATTTATTCTGGAATGTTCATAATCCCAAGTACCCAACATATAAGTAAAATAAATAAATAAATAAACTGAATAAACTCTAATATTGAGATGTCTGGCCAAAATAGAATTTAAGCTGTCAAACGATAGTTATAATAGAAATAACAATGAATTTATTGATGTGGAATAAATTATAGGCACTGAAAATCACACTATAGATATTTTAACAAAAGGTAGATTTTAAATAAACTGTTTTTTTAAACTGAATAGTTTATGAATTAGGACATTTTAGAAATTAAATAAAGGATTACAAAGAGATTTAATAAACACGGGAAGTTATACTAACTTTTACTAGGGATTTAAATTTAAAAAGTTTCGCTAAATAATATAATTAATTTACTTTATTTGTTTTAGATTTAAGGAAATAGGAATTAATATTTTATGTGCATTAAGATTTTATACCTTTCACATAAAGTTAATAGATTAATTTCGAATTAGATTTTTGTTTAATAAGGCAGAATAATGTATGGAATAGTGTTAAAAGGAACATTAGTATAGAATAAAGTTTAACCTTGACAAAAAATATGAAAATTTTTAATGTTACCCTTCCTTCCTTAAGATTTTGTATGGAATTAACAGTTAAATAAAACAACAAGTTTAGACAAACAAACTTACAAATTTAGAAATTTTGAATAGGTGTGACAGGAATTCTCTATCAATTCATACTTATTCTGATATATGATATGTAATTTTATAAGACTGTACACAATACAGGGATTTATTTTTAAAGATAATTGTTTTTCGTCATATTGGAAAGAGAAAAAAATATTGCTTTCCCTTTATTTATTTATATATATATAACTACTAATATGTATCTTACTTTTGTTGTAAATAAATATATATATTAATTTAATTTATTAAGCAAACGCTAAAATTAATTATGAGATATCCGTCAATGATGTTTTTCAAATTAAATTCTAAATAATATCTAGTTATTTTAGAAAAAAAAACTATATTAATACGGTTAAAAAACAAACAATATTAATAACTTGGCAGCATTTATGAGTTCTTTCCATAAAAATTAACTTTTCAAGTCTTTATTTATATTTTCAATGAGATGTTGAAAAACTGATAAGTTCTGTTGTTATATTATTTTTTTCGATTAAAGGCAGGCGTTTCATCAAGCCATTATCTATTTAAAACGGAAAGATGACTGTTTCTCTTTAATATGAATGAATGAAGATTTTTAAATAATTGCTAGAATACATATATGTTTTTTGAGCGAATATTATTTCGTTTTTTTTATGTTTTCTTCTTATTTATTTACTTATTTGCAGTTTGCATATTTTTTTCTGTTTTTCTTTTTTTTGCTTCAGTTAACATCCTTTTTTATTTATTATATCTGCAAAACGAATTCGCTGTTTAACATGTGTTTTTAAATTTTCTGTGAATGTATGTGTTTTTCTACTTTGTGTTGGAGGAAAAATATATTCATTATTTTTGCTTGTGCTTAAATATCTCTTTTCATTTAAACAACAAATTTTTTTAAAGAACTCTGAATTTTGTTTTTCAAATTTCCTAAACTGTAAAACCTTGATAAAACATTTTTAATATAAATTAAATCATTAATTATTTTATATTGACATGATAATTTTGCTTACTAAGAAACATACTATAATTCTATAATATAATACTTACTAAGATAATTTTGCTTATCATTTATATACATATTAATTTATATACATTTATATACTTATTTCACCCGAACGGTTTAAAATACAAGACATTAATAGTGATATTTACAGTGAAATAAGCATGAATTAAATTATTTGCTAGCCTCCTACTTAATCTTAAAATAGTTTTTAAGTAATCCTTTAATTTTAGCAAGAAACAAAAATTTTAACAACTTTTACAGCAAAATAGATGGATTGGTATTTAAAACAAATATTGTTCAAAAACATGTAAGTAAACTTTGGGGATGTCATTTGTATAGTGAAAAGCATACCAGTCAAAGAAAAAAAATTATTTAATTTAATCGAAGTTCATGCTTTCGAGACCAATCCTTTGCAAAGTGATTTTATTCTACTGCAAACTATCGAGAAATATCCACTTATTCTTAGCATAAAATTCATATACTTAGAAAATAATACTCAAAGTTGTAGTATAAATTAATAAAGACCTCATTCATTTACCTAAACAAACAAACAAACTATCCTCTTTTTTTAATATTAATAAGGGAAACAAAAAAATCTAAATTATTATTCGATTTTGTACTCTAAAAAATCTATTTCAATCCTGTTAAACGGTCACAGGAGAAATGGTTATTTAACCAATCGAATTATATGTATGTATAAAGAAAGGGGGAGGGAGGATATCTCCGTTGTTAAAGTATGAAATTATCGTTTTACCGACCTTTTAAAAATTTTTCAAATGACAACCAGAACATCGTGGCTTGATAAGATTGATCCACAACAAATTATCTAGTCATATAGTTCTTTTACAGGTTCGAATCCCGCTAAGACCTTTGGAAAAACTCAGTTTTTTAAAAATATTAATTCCCAACAAAAATAGAACAACATTTAACAGAGGGCAGCACCAAAAAAAAAGTCTTCAGGAGAGGAGGCAAGGGGAACAGGAGAGAAAATGAAATTCGGAAAATAGGGGGTCATCCATTTGCAATAGTATGGTATTTAAACACTTCAAACCCAAATTAAAGAAAATAACCCCACCCCCTACGAAAATCCTCTCATACTATAACTGTATCAAAACATCCACCTCATTTCCACGCTACCCTTTTACTATAGTATAGTAATTAAACACTTCAAACACAAAATCAAAAAAAATTAGCCTCCCTAAGAATTAAGCCCTCCCTCCCTAAAAACCCCTCATAGTATAACAGAATCAAAACACCCACCTAATATCCACTCACAAGAGCCCCTTATGACATCAAAGAGCCCAACACCCCAGCTGTCTGGTAGGCTCCGGAACCGGTTCCGGCTCTTCCACCAGCACCGGCTCTTGGCTCCTTATTTTCCAAAACTCTCTTCCTTCCTCTACTCATTTGACAACATTAAAAAAAAATCTCTCTGAAAATACTGAAAATTTGAATTTAAAATGGAAATAAATCCTCGAAAAATGAGTCTTTCTTAAAACTATTAATGCAGTCAGCACACTGGGAACTCCCAATGTATAAAATGATCTAAAAATGTATAAGTTTCTACGTATAGTTTTATCTCCGCTAAAACTTTTCTAATGAAATAATTTTCACCAAATTCAGCATTAAATATATCTTAAAATTATTCTTCAACTTGAAAATTTCATACTTGAGCATGTTTCTCAAACATTTCTCTGTAATACTACCAATTTTCAAATTTTTGTGTGTGGTAGTTTTCTTAATATTAGCGAATAATCTGTGAATCTAGAAATATTCTTGGTCACAAAAAATTCATTGTCAGCGCCGGTGACAAATTATTATTATTTTTTTAATATATATATATATATATATATATATATATGTATATATATATATATATATATATATATATATATATATATATATATATATATATATATATATATATACCGTAATTTCGGGTGTATAAGCCGCAGATCAAACAATTCTTTTTCGACCCAGAAATTTTTAGGAAACAAATATAACTAGTTAGATCGCCGTAAATATTTGTCTTCAATCACTAAAGAAGATTTCTGGCTCCAAAAAGAATTGTTTGATCCGCGGCTTATACACCGGAAATTAAGGTATATATATATATATATATATATATATATATATATATATATATATACAGGGTGTTCCGCTAAAGGGGTCCAATAATAATAGGGGTAATAGAGGAGATCACATGGAGCATAAATCAGTATATAAAGCCTGGTCGGACCTCAATAGTTTTCAAGTTATAGCAAATAGAATGAAAATTCGGAAAATTGTAAATGAACCCTCATTGCTAAACTATCGATAATGCTACATAAAAACGAAGCACATATTTAGAAAGAACAGAAAAAAACCTACAAAATGACATAAGTTGTTTTAGAATATTGAGAATTAATGGCGAGTTACAAGCTCTGAAACAGTGAAAAAATACAAAATCAAATATTTAGCAAAATAGTTAATCGTTAATTCCAAAAATGCAATTCTACCTATATCAAGGAAAATGTTATAAAATTTGGTCCATTCCGAAAGCTTTCGAAGAAGCTTACAATAAACCATATCAGTTTAATTGTATGGGAGAAATCAAACAGTTCCCTAGTTACAACTCTGTACTGTTGCACGCTCGGAAAGGGCGAAACTCCGCCCATGACGATTGTAAACACCCCGTTTTAATATCTTTCAATTATACATTTCTTATCAACCTCTATCAATACCCTTTAATTATTCAGTCTGGTCAAGTGAATGACATATTGTGCAGCTCTCGCCTTGTCTTAAAGCAAACTCCGTGACTGCTGCGTTTCCTCCATGAACTTTCAGGATGATGAAGAAGAAGTACTTTTTATGCAAATTTTCTATGTGTATAGGAAGAAAAGTGTAATAAAACAGCAGTCATCAGTGGGCGTTATGTTAAAGGGAGGCTGTTGTAAGTGGGATTGTAGTAAGTTGATGTATAATAATTATGCCGGAATACTCTAACGAAGAATATGCGGACATGCATCTGATGTACGGGCAAGCTCATGGAAATGCATGTCTAGCACAGCGCATGTACCGTAAGCAATTTCCAAGGAGACGTTGCACAAGTTCGAAACTCTTCATAAAAATCGATAGACGATTACGGGAGACTGGATCGTTTAATACAGCAAGCATTGATGCAGGGAAACCTCGACATGTACGAACACCTGCAATGGAAGAAGATGTACTGAATATTTTTAAAGATAACCCCTCCACGAGTACACGAGCTGCTGCGTCTGAAGTCGGTGTTTCTCACCAAAGTGTGTGGCGTGTTCTGTGTGCAGAAAACATGCACCCCTTTCATGTGCAGCAGGTACAACTGTTATCAGTAACAGATTGTGCTCAGCGGACAGATTTCGTACGCTGGTTGCTTAATGTAACAGAAAATAATCCACAATTTCTGGAAAATATTTTATTTACTGATGAAGCAACATTTACGAGAGAGGGCGTGGTAAACACGCACAATATGCACACATGATCATATACAAATCCGCACACTGTTTTCTCGTCGAACGCACAACAAATGTTCAGTGTGAACATATGGGCAGGTGTCCTCGGCGATTATCTCATAGGACCATATTTACTCCCAGATGTACTCAATGGCAGTAGTACTGGGTTTTCCTACGGGATATCTTACCGCAGTTACTGCAAAATGTGCCAGCAACATTGCGCCACAATATGTGGTTTATGCACGATGGCGCACCGGCACATTTTTTCATAGGTGTTCGCAATCACCTCAATTCAACATATCCTGGGAAATGGATTGGACGCAGTGGACCTGTTGCTTGGCCTGCACGCTCTCCAGACCTCAATCCGTTAGACTTTTTTGTTTGGGGACACCTTAAATCGCTGGTGTATGAAACGCCTGTGGATACCCCGGAGGATTTACTAGCGCGAATCGTTGTCGCTGCAGGAGACATTCCCAACTCCGTCGGAGTTTTTCGGCGTGTTCGCCAATCTTTACGACGTCGCTGTCGGCTGTGCGATTCTGTTAATGGGCGCAACTTCGAACACCTATTATAATAATGTCCGTTCGTCTGCCTTCCGACATTGAACTGTGCAGCGCAGGCCAGAAGACTATGCTTCACATATGTCATAAAGTACGTGGAATGTACTTCTTTATTTGTCATTTTTCTTTTATTTTCAACACTTTTTGGCACAGTATTTTGTAAGTCACAGACTGTGGTGTACTCAAATTGTAAATTACAAAGTTTGTATGAATTAATTTAAAATTTAGTGTCTTTTTAAAATTTATAATTAATAAAATTATTATGCTGTTTGTTATTATTATTTCCTAATAAATTATGATGCACATATACATACATTAATTGTCCATCTAAAACATGTACTGAAACTTCTTGCATAGTTACAAATCGCAATATTGTTAATTATTTCCGAATTTTCACCACCAGTTTAATTTTAAAGGATTTAACTTAAGCTTTATATCAATAAAAGACCACTTTAAAATGTAGACTATTATTGTAAAGTTATTCTGGTTCATTATTAACTCTTGAATAATTAAAAATGTTGCATCTCAGAAGAAGCATGATCGAAAATGTATAGTTGAGAGTAATTAAAAAGGCGGTGTTTCCAATCGTGATGGGCGGAGTTTAACTTTTGCTAGTGTCAAAGAAAGCGGAGTTGTAACTAAGAAACTGATTAATTTCTCTCACACAATTAAACCGATATGGTTCATTGTAAGCTTTTTCGAAAGCTTTCGAAATCGACCAAATTTTACTACATTTTCCTTGTTGTAGCTAGAGTTGTCTTTTTGGAATTAACGATTAACTATTGTGATGTATATATTGGATTTTGTACTTTTTTCACTATTTCAGGGCTTGTAACTCGTCAATAAATATTGCTATTTTAATACAAATGATGTCATTTTGTAGGTTTTTTTCTGCTCTTTCTAAATATGTGCTTCGTTTTTATGTAGCATTATCGATAGTTTAGCAATGAGGGTTCTTTTACAATTTTCCGAATTTTCATTCTCTTTGCTGTAACTTGAAAACTATTGAGATCCGACCAGGCTTTATTTACTGATTTATGCTCCATGTGATCTCCTCTATTACCCCTATTAATATTGGACCCCTTTAGCGGAACACCCTGTATATATATATATATTTAAAATTAGCAGTCTTTAGAAATAACACATAATCATTCCAAGAAGTAAAATTATCCATAATTTAAAGAAAAAATTACCCTTACACTAAAAGGTTTACAAAATATTTCAACATCATAACAATAAAGAACTTTACGTTTTTAAATTTGAACGTCGCAACTTTAGAAAAAATATAATTAAAAAAAAAAACCTTTTATCAAATAATTTGTAGAAAACATATACAAATTTATACACCGGCTATACAATTTTTAGATAGTCTGAAATTTAAGATGAAATATTTACCTAAATCTTTAATTTATTACATATTCAGCAGTTTTATATACCACGCTGTTCATTTTAACGCTTTTGAAATTTCGCATGTTACTCTTTTCATATAAATGTTAAAACGACGTATTATTGAAAGTCACCCGCAATTAAAAAATTCTGCACATTAAATTTAGCGTAAATTCTTCGAAATGCTTACATTATAAGTATTACGAGGTGCAAAAATTTGAGTTTTGGTATTGTATTCGAGTTTTAAATCTGTATTTTTGATGCAGTTTAGAGATTTTAAACGTATTGAGAATATATTGCCTGTTTGTTATATACTTTGATCATTATTAATTTTCCATGATTAAGTTTGTGTTAAACAGTATTAACATTTCTCAATTTGGATTACGTTTTCCATCATAGATTTTTCCAAACATTCATTAAGTATTGAATATTTATTCAGGCATTAAGCTTATAATGTAGTATAACACTGGTTTATAAATTTAAACATTTTTTACATACTTTTGATGAAACGCCTGTTTTGATTATTATACTACCTCTTACTAATAAAAAAGAGAAAAAAAATCACACATCACATTTTTTACTTTCTTCTATATATTATATCCTCTCTCAACGTGGGCAATGGCTAATTCCTTAAATATTAGTCTTAGATATGGAGTTCAAATTAGAAAAAAATATTTATAAGCGATTTGGTTCAGTAAAAACATTTCTTAAAACATTTCTTAATTTCTTAACTTTTAATTTTTATATGGCCCCCTTGGAACTATACTTTGTATTTTGAAAAAAATTCCTATTACACACAAAAGTAATTCAAAAAATGGGTCATTACTCTACTATTAAAATTGACTGAATAATATCAATTTGAAGTTGGAGCATATTTTTTTCTGCGAATGAAGGGTCCTGTGCAAATTAAGAAGAAAAATAGATTTGTCAGATATATTAAAAAATGTTTGATATTAAAATTAGTATCGTGATAGAAATTTGAAATCATTAATCATTTTGAAATATTAAAGCAAAATCTATAATTTATAGTAAGCATATAAGAAGGTGAAAACAGAGATCTTCTTTAATAAATTGATGAAAATTAACAATCTCAATTCTTTACAAAATTATACATATTTTAAAGCGTTATTAAATTACAATAGCCTGGAAAAAATTGACTATGTCATACTTTTTAAGTTTTTTTTTTAATTGATTTTTAAGTATTCTGTACCGATAAATGTGAAATCGACCCTTAATTTTTACTTAAAGATTTTTTTTAACTATCGTAAATTTTATAACTAAAAAAAGAATAACAAAAAAGCAAGGATTTTTTATTGGAAAAGGTGACACATTGAGACATGGGACAGGTTGAGATCAACCCATTTTTTACACTATCCATGGTAGGTTGTGAACGGTCGTTAATGGATTCTTGGGAAATCATAAAGGTGAAAATTATGAAAAGAAAAAAATGTTCTTTTTTATTAAAAAAATATATCTGGAGATACATTTTCCCCAATCACATTTGCATTTTTTTATCTAAAAACTCTGGCGCCATGAGTGACGAGCAGGGCGACCATTTTCCTGAATATCTGAAATTTTTGATGACAAATACAAAGGTTTTTGCTAGCTACAAAAGTATGTAAGGCAACTACTGCTGATCTACTTTATGAAAAACAGATAAAAATATTCTAAAAAGAAGAGTAAAATAATTCATTTCTAATTTTTAAATAAAATATATTTCATGTTATTATTCTTTTAAGTATTAATAATTGTTTGTTTTAATCTCAGATTTTCAACAGAAATTTTTCCATAATGATTGCACTAGAATCTATGAAAAAATACACTTTTCGGGAAAAATATGCAAACCGTGTGAATAAGTACACTATTTGAGTCAATGTTATGTAGATAATTTCTATGTTAGTTTTAAACGTAATGTTTAAATTGAATAAAATGATAATTATTCTTTGATCACAGAATTGACTTACATTTTTTTTATTTTTTTATTCAAAACAATTTATTTTGTATTTGTTCTTGTCAGTTTAATACTTTAGTGTAATATTTGCACTATTTCACTCGCTTCACATATTTTAAAATCATACTGAATTATACTAAACGTATAACATTATAAGGTACCCTGGGGTAATAACGCCACGTAAGGTTCTACCAATTTTCACGGCTCAGTTTTAGATTGTATTTTTCAAACAAATATATGATTTGATACAGCAACTCATTGACTACCCAGGTCGAAATTCATGCTGGTATTTGTTTGCTAGACAAGCATTAAGTGCTATAACCCAACAAGTAAAATAGCATAAATTAGCATTACATACTTGCTGGTTCCAGCACACTTTCCAGCAATTCATGGTGTGTATTGGCCCACTTTGCTGTAAATAAGCATGAAATGCTTGCATATAGCTTGCCATGCTTTTGTTGTACAAGCTAGCGATATAGCATGTGATGCTAGCTAGCATATAATAGCATGAAAATCTAGCAGACATAGCAATACCTAGCAGTAATTAGCATATTTTTGTTGCTGGTACAAGCATGAATTTTGACCTGGGTATCTATATAAAAAAATAATTTAACAGATATGTTTTCATAAAATGTAATGGCGTGATTTCTATACCAATGCTATTTGGCGTTATTACCCACCTATATGGGTAATAACGCCATGAAAACAAAACTATGAAATAAGATGGAATAATTGCATGTAGATTGCCCAATTCTAAAAATACAAATTCCACAAACTTAGAAATTGACAAATTGCAATCTAAGCTATTCAAAATGTTCAATTTTTTGTGAAAGTGTAAGACAAATAAATGTGTGGTGTGGGGGGAAGTCTGGTGCAAAAGAATATCACACCGTGAGATTCTTTTTGCTTAAAAAGGACCGCTTAAATAGAATTATCAGAAACATTGCACAGTTTTAACTGTGTTTATTTGAATCAGTATTTAGGATGTAACTCAGCCACTGTAGGGAATCAACCGGAGTATTAATGCCAAGGATTGGCGTTATTACCCCGTTATAGTTATTGCGCTGTAGATTTTAAATTACAAATTATCTCGAGAAGATATCCAAAATCTTCAACGACATTTTGAAAGTCAATAAAATGTACTACAAATTTATGTAATTAACAAAGTATTTCCTGATAAAAAAATAGTCTTCACATCACAAAACGTATCTCGCAAATTTTAGATCAAGCGTTAATTTTAGTTGCTTGTAAAAATAATAAGACCTAAAAATGAAACAAATTAACTTGAAGTTGTTTTTTGCGATTTATATGACTCAAAACCCTTCTGCGCTGAGCACATGGGTGTCATTTACCAGATTATTTAATAATTATGCATAATATTAGCACTTGGCGTTATTACCTCGCCTGGCGTTACTACACCAGACCATCTTAATTACATTTTGTAAAACTAGTCTTGCTTGGTAAATCAATGCACGTTATACTGAATGACTAAATGTATAAAAACATTTCTTCGATATGAATCTATGATAGTGAAATATTGCGACTTAAAATAATATCCATTTAGTGATTTGGAGAAAAATCACTGACACTAATGTTTCCTAGTTTTATTAACTTAATCACAAGTTAAAATGATTATAATTTTTTCGTTGTAAAAAAAGAAGGGGATATAAATATTTTCTATACGAGGAAATTTGGTTACATAGTATTAGTTTATCTTAATTTAAGAATACAACTTTACGCTTTTCGCCATTATGAATAATCAGCAGTTTAATGCAAACCGCTGTTCAGCGGCTGTAAAATTTTGAATGCTACGTTTTTCGTATACATTATTAAAATCCGTAATTCCAGAAAATCGCCCTAATGTCAAAAGTTCTGCACATTGAATTTAGGTACCTTGAACAAATTATGTGTATCATATGTATTATAAGATGCAAAAATTTCAGTTCGAGTATTAAATGTGATCTTTAAATATGAATTTGTAATGTAATGCTGACATTTTCATCATATGTAGATTACATTACTTGTTTAAGCATTTTGTTCGTTAAGATTCTCTTATGTTTAAGGCAGGATTAAAGAAAATTTATACGTCTGGAATTTGGATTATACTTTACATTATAAGTATTTCCTAACCATCAATAGATATAAAATATTCATTGGTGATTAAACTTTTAATGTATTATAAGTTTCGTGTTAAAACAATGAACGCGATTTCTCTTAATACTTTTATAATTTATCTTTACATTGATGCAATTTAAGTATTATATGAGGTATAATTCCGAAAATTTGCGTTTCTATGAAGTAATATAGCTTTCTTTTCTGTAGTGAATTTTAAATAAAGCTATACAATAGTTTCTCAACAGTAAACCGTTATTTTTGTTTCTAGCTAAACATAAAATTTTTCTGTATTTTTGTATAGTTTAATGTCTGAAAAACAAGAGTGCACGTAAGAAAAATAAAAGTGTTCGCATGTTTTTGCACGTTAAATACACATAAATATTTTTGTTAAAGCGTCGCTAGGATCTAAATAGTCAAACATCTTATAAAAACATAACCTTTTACGGTTTTTCAATATTTCTGAATTCATTTTAATTCAATGAGATCTAATATGCGCTATACAGCGAAATCTTAGCGAAATCCGGTTAGTTCCCATACCTGGTTATCTTTCAAAAGAGCATCTTTATACACTAAAAAAACTCACATAAATACAAATATTCCTAACTATTTTTTTCATTATTGTTATAAGTAAATACCCATTTCTTCTTATTTATTATTTCTAACAATTATATAAAATTATAATTGTTAACAATTATAATTTACTAAATATCACGTTTAGGACCGGGAATCGTATAAAAATTAATTTCGTACTTTTTTTAATAGTTTTTTGACCTAAATTTCAGTAAAAATAATTCTTTACCTTTTTTAAAGCATTTTTGCAATTGGAACTATACGTTTATGACTAACGGTTTAGAAATTAGCCATTGGCCACCATTGAGAGTGGACACCCTGTATATTTCTGTCAATGAAAAAATCGCAATGTGATTTCCTTGATGTTTGTTGAAAGAAATGGAATTTTAGGACTAGAATTTTAAGAGAATATAGGCTATTGTTTAATGATTTGTTAATATGGAAATCCAAGGTTTATGTCTAAGAAACTGCTGCATTCAAGCGTTGCCGTTCCCACAATGAAGTCTAAACCTCTCTTCTGCATTCGCTGCCTCTTAGTACGCAGTTCAATAAATACTCTTTTAATACGAGTAGTGTTAAAACAAAACACGTTTAAAACGAGCGATTTGGAAAATAAAATAATTCATTATTAAAATGTATTAATATTTTTGCGTTCCTTTACATGTTTCAAAATCAAAATCAGAGTTAATACTTACAAAAATCAGCTCACTTGAATGTAATTTTTTGAATAATATAGATTAAGATTGGAAAAACACCTTCTTATCATACACTGTTACATTAAGCAGTAATATTAGAAAAATGTATGCTAAATTATTTTATGAATCTTTGAAGACATCCTTTCTTATAACCCCCCCCCCCATTGAAAAAGTTAAAAGTTTCCGTTATAAGAGAAATAGAGAATCGACATATAACAAAGTTTTAAACACAGCATGTATATGATATTTTGTATGATTTGATGACCAGGTGATCAGCAGTGAGTGAAGCGTCGATCTGGCCTTCAATCGCCGTCAGCGCCACCTAATGTTGGAAATTCGAACTAAAATAAAAAATTACGGTAAAAAAATTCCTGACATTATACATAACCTTCCTGGAAAAAAAAAGAAAAAAAATAGCTGTTACCGTTTGCAAGTTATTGAATTTTAAAATCCATCAGTCATTTTTGGGACACCCAGTATATATATATATATATATCATAAATTAACCTATTTTTAAATTTTTTTTAAAATACATTACTTTGATGATGCACAGCGCATGAAATGATGTATTTCTTCAATTTGTTATTCTTGCTGCTTCTTTAATACTTTTTGGAAATATCTACCATTGTTATAACTTCGGATTTTACCATATTGGAATTTAGTTGAAATGTAATTAAACATGGGGGCTTTATTTATAGGATATTATGTTTATGTGTATCTGCCTTCTATTTCTCTTCAAACTTCAACTGTTTTTAATAATATGAATGTAAAAATACTGGTTTCATTGGTTCTTTTATTGGTATTGTCTGAATAACTTTGGATGTATTTATAAAAGTATTTATATGTATATATATATATATGTATATGTATGGAAAATTATCGAAACGTGGGATCATTAAACGTTAACTATTAGTGATTTTTTAAATTTTCAAATTTAAGGCCATTTTTTTTTCTTTAAAGTTATATACAAATATTAAAAGACAGCAACTATTCTGGAAAATTAATTATTAAAACATTTAATTAGTCAATCTTTATGTTAAAGATTTTGGACATTGCTGACACGTAAATTACATATTATTGATCTTACCACAATTAATCTTAGTATTTAAACGATTCTTAACACGAAGAATGCAGAAATTTTTTTATATTAATGTATATGTACTAATATATATGTAGTTAACTTTGTTATTCAGTAATAAAAATATCAAATGTTAAACGTCGATATTAAGATAATAAATAATAAAATCAGCTCATCAGTGTATACTAGATGTTAAAATTTTTTTATTAAAATTTATGCACTACTTACAAGTAAAGCAGAGTTGATTTCCTACAGTTTCGAACAATAAAATTTGTTCATCATTATTGTTCGAAACTGTAGGAAATCAACTCTGCTTTACTTGTAAGTAGTGCATAAATTTTAATAAAAAAATTTTAACATCTAGTATACACTGATGAGCTGATTTTATTATTTATTATATTATCAAACAGTGTAATTAGTCCTCCTATATTAAATGTCGATATTAAGATATCTTTTTTAGAATTAACATATTAATTTTACAGGAATTGCTTAATGTGCAAAAAACATACCTTTAGACAATACCAGAAATATACAACATATAATTTATTTTTTTATTTGCACAAAAAATCAAATTATGCTGCAAATAAATTTACGGAAAAAAAACGGCGTTTCGATCGTTACGCAATTCGGACATTCCAGTTTCTTATTTGAGAAAAGTCCATTTATTGCAAAAAAGTAGACAAAACCAAAACACATACAAAAACACATATAGATACTTTTAAATTAAACAGAAATGATTTTAAAGATAAATAAAAGAGCTTAAAGTACTTAATTAATGTGTTTTGTGTGAAAATAATAGATTTGTTTCGATCATTACTTTTGGAAATAAGAGAACACAGAAAAAGTCTTTCTAGAAAAGTCATTCTAACTTCAAAAGCTATACATCAGTACTGCCATTTGTTAGAAAATTATCAAGCAATCGTCCATGTCCTTTATGCATTCGTTGTTTATCATTAGAATCTATTGGAAACAAGTTAAGACTTTTTTTTTCTTGGTACATTGGAACAGTTAATGTTATGAATGTCCAAAATTGGCCATTTTACCCAATAATAATAAAATTTTAAGGTACTTATTCAATACTTTTACAATAAATTACATGAGTTTTTATCTCTAAGCAGAATTAAAAACTTGGTGAAGAAAAAATAATAAAGTCAATGTTGATTAGGAGCTTAAAGTTATGATGTGTAAACTGTGCCTACCTTTTGAGAACCCCTCATATACACATATATATATATTACGTTACAAAACTTTTTTTTTTAATGTTAACAGCAAAATGTCATATAACAGAATTAGTTACATGACTCTAAAGATATTTTTTTTCTTTTTAACAGTGTATTTTTATTTTGTCCAAAGAACAGATTCGTCTAAAGAAAATGCCTCTCGCAAAGATAAGTCAGAGAAATTTAAATTAAACTTGTAATGCTTACTTACTTTTAACACTGGGACAATAACATCAATAAATTGTCGTTATTGGTTTAATTATGTACATACTTAAAAGTTTTTTTTGTGTGTGTTAACAGAACGTTTATGATTGACTTCATTTTTTAATGTTTGTTAAAACAAATTAATAAACTCGAGGGTAAAAGAAAATTACGAAGTAAACTAATTCACTAAATAAACGGTTTCTGATACATACAGTAAAATTCATTCTAATAAAACTATTTCTTTGCATATACGTATACTATTCATTGAGTTATAACAACCTTGCTTGAACTACGTGAAAAGTGAAATGAAATCTTAACTTTATAAAAGGTTATAAGATATCTGTATAAAGATTATGATATATTTTGCGGTAATATATTTCTTAGCTTAGGTACATGATTATAGTAGATGTAGTGAAAAATAGAAATATATTCCCCTATTTTTTGAAGATCTCAGTCAAAAGATAAATAATAATCTTTTAAAATATTTTTTTTTACATGATATGAAAAACTATATACTCTCATAAAATTCAATTATAATATTTAAAAAATACTAATTATTCCGGTCAATAAGTATGAAAATTAAATTCAGTAACATCTTAATACCTTAAGAATGTCATTAAAAGTTCTTTTTTTAATTTATACAACTGAAAAAAATATATTAACTGTATCAGTTTATTCAATTTTCCGAAGTGATGAATTTTTGAAAGAATATTTATCGCATTGTTTTAGTTATTAATTATCAAGCAACAAAATGTAATGATTCATGCTTAAAACTTTTAGGAAATTTATACCAGAATATATTTAAAATGATAATTAGTTTTCAAATTACTATTATTTTGTTAGAAAATTAATCTATTGTTTCTTAAATTCTACTTTTTATTCACTAAAGAAATCAAATTAATTTTCATTTAAAAAGTGTAAAGTTTAGTACAAAGTATAATTTACCTATAATATCCATTTAGATAAACAAACATAATTATGTAAAGTTTGATTAAATTAGGACTTAGTATTAATCTGAAATTTTTTTTTATTATTAATTACATTTAATAAAGTGTAATATGTTTAGCGGAAGGTGATGTACCTTGGATTTTTAAAAAAACTGCCAATTCTAAAAAAAGAAAAGAATTTATAAAACTTTATGATATTATAGACAACATGTATTTGTCTGAATTTTTTATATAAATAATTTCCATTGAAATTATTGAATTAAATATAAAATGAAAATAGGACCGAGGTACACCACTAGTGGTATACCTTGGTCCCATTTCTAAGAATGAAAAAAAAAAACTTGTTATCAGCGAATAAAATCAGCATTTAAAATTCAAGAAGTTACATATATAAATTTTTTATATATTTCATCGTTTATTAGGTTTAAAAATAAGAAAATCGAAATAGGCATAAAACTTCAGAACAATTATACTTATTATGATCATAAAAGACATTAAAATTTATTTATATTAGTAATTATATTTAATTTTAGCCAAGATTGTAATTAGATAAGTCATTTCCAAATGTAAACTTCTTGAACTGGCTTTTAGATCCATCAGATAATACCTAGTGTACTTTGGACACAGTCCAAGGTACACCAGTTTTATTAGGTTCAAGGTACACCACTTGACACTTAAAACCAAAACTATCAGTCATGATGTTAAATGTTAGGCCTAACTTCATTTAAATCACATGGTGCAGAAGCTAAAGCATTGCTTTATTATGCATAATCCTCATTTAAAAAAAAAAATAGATATGTTTTAGTATAAAAATAAAAAAAAAATTCTAAGAAAAATTTACTTTTGAAAGGTGAATTTCCTTTTTAAAAAATTATACAATTAATTGGGCTTCTAAACTAATGCCAAGAACTTAAATGGGACCTCTTGTGCTTTTTTTTAACCTCCAGCACATAAATGGAATTTTTGAATAGCTTCTCTCATCTAAACAGCGGGAAACTACAATGAATGAAAAAAATGGCTCTACAATAGGGTGTATCATGAAAAAACTTTTTTTTTTAATTCAAACTTTCAAATTTATAAAAAGTTGTTACTATGATCACATATTTAGCCCCCAAAAATATTTTTGAAATTAAAAAATATTTAGGTCTCGCGGAATGAGGATGAAATTTAAAATTTTTGAACTAAAATGTAGTTTTTTTTTCATATTTTTAAAATATATGAAAATAAAGTAACTGTTTTTTTTCAAAGTATAAAAACATAAAGTTTAGATAATCATTTGACATAAAAAAATATATCGTTTCTGTCATTATTTTTAAAGTCTCCCGGAATCTAATTTAAAATATCATTATTTTACCAAATATCCATAGTTTTCAATTTATTTTGTTGTTGGTATTAAATTTGTTACAGTATTTTTTTACATGTGCAAACCTCCAGATAACATGCAAATAAAATGTATATTAATTTTTAATTATTTTATTAGTCTAATTTGTTTTGGCTCTTGACATAAGATACAATTTTTTAAATATCACGCACATACACAAACAAATAAAAGTGAAACTTACAAAATTTAATATTTAAATGGAAAAGGTTAGAAACTCAATAGTTAAACATTAAATATGAAAAACGTTATTCAAAATAAAGCTCGATTTCACTGTCTCTTCATCTCGATAAGTTATCTTGAAATTTTTAGGCAGTGCAAAGGAAGGGTAAGCAGCTCTTTCAATCTGCAACCAAAGTTTTTGTTTAGTCCGCTTGAAATATATAATTTATATTGCAGTGAATTACAGCAATCTTGTCCAGCAACCTTGACCTAATGAAACCATCTCGACCTTTGTGCGTTTATACAAACGTGTTTAGACACTGATTTAACCTCCTTTAGAATTATTTAAATTGCCTGTGTGTATAAAAAAATTAAATTCATTACTATCACTAGTTCTTGAATCAACGATCAACTCAATATATTGTTTGCTCAAGTTAGATATAAGAAGTGGTACTATTACTATAGTAGATTGCGAAAGAGTAAGGTCAATGTAATCTTCTACCTCATAATTAAATTGTGGTGGTTTAAACTCTCTTTTCATTGAATTCGGTTTGTCAAGTTTTTTCTACATTTTTGGTTGCCAGAGATCTCATATGTTTTCCGGAATCAAACAACATTCACAGTTGGAAATGTTCTTTATATATTGTAAAAGTGTTTCTCTGTAGAGCTGATTAAACAACAATCTAAAATTCATCTTCTAAGTATTTGATATAGTATACGATTAAGAAAAGTGTTGTGGTGCATAAATAATTCTAGGCTGTTTTTTATGTTAAACCATGAGGGGCATAAACGTTCATGACAAGTTGAACTGGCTTTTTCAGTTGTGAAGTTGGAACAACTGATGCAATCAATAAACATAAGATCATGCTTGCCATTGTCAAGCACCTAGCATGGGAAACGTTCACAGGTTTTCTGCTTGGAAATTTTGTTAATTCTGCTGTGAGAAAGTTTGATTACATATTTCTAATCCGTCTTCAAATCTTTCTCATTAAACTCTGGTAAAATACTATATATTTTGATATATTCAACGATAGGTAATTTTTGACAGTGTATTAAACATTTTTATAGGACCATTGAAATACATTGGACCATCTAGGACAATAAAGTTTTTCTAAGATGCAATTCATTTAAAAGAAGTAAAAAAATCACTACTTGTACCGTGTGCTTAAAACCACACTAATTCAATACAATTTTTCTATTAGGGACACCCATAATTGTTGCCTATAATACATCCAAGAGTTTTAATAGTTGTCACACGCATACAATTACAATTCATACATTTTAGTGTTGATGATACTAGATCTCTTTCCCAGAATAACTGTTTAGATATACATAACATAAGATATGTTGAACCTGGTTCTTCTATATCCATCAAGATAAGTTACCAAGATAAACAGACAATGAGATCGAAATTTCCTTTGTATAATATTCTATTGAACTATTGCATTTGTAACCTTTTTCATTTAAATATTAAACTTCTTAAGTTTTACTTTTATTTGTGTGTGTGTGTGTGTGATATTTTATAAAATTGTTTCTAATGTGATGAGCCAAAAGAAATTAGACTGATAAACTAATTTAAAAATAATATATATTTTATTTGCATGATATCATGTGTTTGCATATGTAAAAAACTACCTGTAACAAACTTAAAACCATCAACAAAATAATTGAAAATCTTGGATATTTAGTAAAATCATGAAATTATTAATTAGATTCCGGCGGACTTATGAAAGAAACGAAATTTATTTAATGTCAAATGCCTCTCTAAACTTCATGTTTTTGTACTTTATATTCATAAATTTAAAAAATATGAAAAAAAAACTTCATTTTAGGTAAAAAAAGTTTAAATTTAATCCTCATTCCGGGAGACCTAAATATTCTTCAATTTAAAAAATATTTCTGGAGGTAAATATATGATCATAGTAACAATTTTTTATCAACTTGAAATTTTGAATTTCAAAAAAAGTTTTTTATGATACACCCTATTCTACAATATGTTTGTTGTAAAAGATTTAAAAATATTTATTTACTTTTGTTATCTCTATTCTTTGATATCTCTGTTTTTATAACATGAGTTTTATCATTATGTACTTGAAAAAATAAATGTCTTTAGATTATAATAAATGTATTTTTTAAAAAAATATTTGAACACTTTTCCGTAATGCTTTAAATCATGTGAGTCACGATAAAAAGATTAATTTTTAATCTAATAAAATATGATATTAATGCGCAAATGCAACACAAAATATTTTACAGAGATAAGATCAAAATAACTTTTATTTAATTTCATAAAAAGAAACGAAAGTATTTATCATTAAAAGTGGTATATAACCTGTATTTAGATCAATGTAAGAAGAAAATGAACTATCTGTCTTCCTTTCGTTGAAGAAAATATATATTATATTATTTAAATGCAATTTTTGAAACTACCTTAAAAGGAATAAGCTGATTAACAATTTAAAAATGTCACAAGTTTTTCAAATTTTACACACTTGAATTTTTAATATACGCATCTCTTTTCAATGTAAAATTTTTATGACAACACTTTCATGTCTTTGAAAATTTAATTTATTCTTATTTTCAAATAAGATCATATGTGTTTCGTATTTTTCAGAAAATGCAAAATAATTGTATTAAAAGAGATTCCTTTGCGAATTAATAAATTTTCAAAATATTTTTTAAACATAATTCTTTTTTATTATGTGAATAATCTTTCCACACTCCAGCAGTATTTACAATTTTTTTAAATAACATGCAATTTTAAATATCTAATGTTAAGCAATGTGACTTTAATCGATTTTTTGTGATAAAATATATGATAAAAAATGTGAAATTAAAAAAAATCGAATTTTGTTTGGTTGGTGAGTAAATGCAAATCCCAAAAATAAGAAGGAAAATAAGAAGGAAATTTTAATAAATAATTATTAAGTATAGATAGTCGATAGAGGGTGCTTTAGATTTGCGCCCCTTATCACCATTTTTTGGTCTTTTTCCTTAAAATTCTTTTTCCAGAAAATACTGACATAAAGAATGGTTTTAGTGAAAACTGCAAACGAAGAGACCAATTTTCCACTTACATTATCATTTGATATTTTGAACCCCAAATTTTAATGTCACCTATCTCCTTCGAAAGAAGTTTAAGACCGTTAGTTTACTACTTAATATTGCTTATATTGATGCGTAATTTCACCCCTTAAACTTTTCCGCAAGAGTTTAGTTTAACCCTGTATATGGAGGATATTGTTTCATTATTAATATATGCTTTTCTTTTTATTACCTGTTATTTGATAAAATCATAATTACATTCCTACTACAATGCCAATGCATTGTTTATTACCATAATGTAATAGATTTCGTTATACAAAAAAAATAATTACAAATATGTATATATGGAACGGTTAAAATATTGTTTTTTCATAAGCTATTTCGAGTCGTACAAATTTAATTATAAAATCTTCAACTAAAAATATATTTTACCGTTAAATACCATCTAAAATTTTTGGGAGTGTACATACATTATTTTAAAATCCGGTTACAAAAATATACATTTTCCTGTATGCATAATTTTCAGAGTTAATTAAGTTTTGAAAAGCATGTTTAATAAAATTAACTAGGGACATTTTAAAATGCAATAAAAACTCGATTCAATTTAATATTAAAGAAATCGTGAATTTTTGGGTGTTATAAAAGTTAAATGTTTAAAGGAATAATTATTTATAGTAAAAATGAGGAAACTTTTAGATGGCAATATTATGTAATGCATTATAATGCTAAGCAATGCATTATTAAAACAAAACGACATGTTACTGAAATGTTTTTTATCTTATTTTTATATCATGTATTTTTACTATTAATACATTATATCTTTTACTATTATTATTATTATTATTATTATTATTATTATTATTATTATTATTATTATTATTATTATTATTATTATTATTATTATTATGACTATTATATTGAAAACTTTATTTATTTAATTTTGGAATAATTTGTCATTGCATTTAAATAAAAAATTAAAGCTATTACAACAGCATATAAGTTATTTTCTCTCGTGAACAATTTACTAGTAAAAGTTCAGAGAAAATTATAGTTTTACAGACATACTGTCACAAAAAATTCCATTTTTAGAAAGAATTATTTCTGAATGATATTCCATACTTTGACTGCAGAATAAGAATATATAGTTAAAATACATGTTTAGTTTTCTCAAAAAGACACTGTTTACTCTAAAGGTACTGAATTTTAATTACATATCCATGTTTTTAACATATCGTTCTAACAAGCTACATTTTTAGCTACATATTTAAATGCATAATGACGAGTTTTACGTTGTTAAACAAAATTATAATCAATAGTACAAAACATACGAAAAATAAAGGAATGCTATAAAAAAATTAAAAATGAAAATAACACTCATTTTTGTATCCTTCAATTTACTTTAGCTTTACTTTTTGATTAAATGAAACATTCCGAAAGTCTTCATAAAATTTATGCTAGTATTTAGTGAAAGATTTTAAAATAATTCGGGAAAAAATAGCTGCATTTCGATTTCAAATTCAATAGTAATGTTTCGAGTTAAATAATTCTAAAATTAAAATTCCCTCATATTGCCTGAGTCGGTAGATATATGCTTCAAAATGCTGGAATATTTGTATACTATTACATTAAAATTGGGACTTTGCTAATGAGAAAGATAATTTTTTCTGTTAAAGATTATATAAAATATATAATGGAGTGTTTTAGTATCTAGTTTTCACGTTCCACCTCCTATTTTATAAATATCTTATAAAAAATAAAATTACTAGAAAATTGTTTTCATTTTATCAATGCATATGAATAGAAATTTATTATCAATGTAATAGTAAATGCTCGATGAGATATGTCTTTTTAGAAAAGGAAGAGCGGTGAATATTAATTTTTTTAGAATAAAACTAATGTGTTTTAAAATGTTATTCAATATATTTTTAATTATTACTTTTCTTCTAATAGGTATTTATATGAAATACGTTTTGTAGTAATTTTGTAACTGTTGAATTTACCTTTCAACATTTTATTGATGGAAATTTGTAAAAAAAATATTTTTTTTAACCATCAACGTAATCTGTCCCCTTAACTGGAAAACATTCTATTTTTTCCAATTGTAATCGAAATGCTTATAATTCCAAATCCTTATTTGTCCGTAATATTAAATGAGTTTTGCTGTTTGTGTAAATTATTTCTGTTTATCTGGAAAAATATAAGATAAATTTAAAATTTGTTTAAATCTGTTCATTTTGGAGTTATAAGGAAATTTGTTGATAAAATCCTTTAGTTGACAAAGAAATAAGAATTATACACATTAAAAATATTCTTTAGCATACTGAAATGCAAACATACAGCAATACTTTGTAGAAAATATGTATTCAAATAACGTATTTTTTCTATTCTTGTAAAGAGAATTCTTTGAAAGCAGCCTTCTACTTTTTTTATAAAATTTTTCGCAAAAGCATGTGCCTGTCCCTTGATATTGATTAAAAAAACTTCCTTCACAGTAGTGAATAAAATTTCCAAAGTGATTGCATTTTTATTAAAAAAGTTTTCTGACGTCAATAATAATGTCACTTACTGGCTTATATAGTAAATAATAGCCATTATAAAAGAAAATTAACGTGTACATTGTTAAAGAGTTAGGAGAACATTGTAAAATTCCCCTTAGATATTAAAATCACTAGATTCTTCTTTGATAACAAAATTTAATTTGACATTCATGGATTTTTAAGCCGATTTAATATTATTTGTTGTCAAGTTAAAGGATATTAACATTTTGTAAATCCATTATTTTCAAACAGTGGGGATTAAAGGAATGCTGTCATAAAAATTCTTTTCTAACAGAAAGGAATCATTTTGAAATATATTTTTAAAGGTGACATTTTATGTATGTGCTAAAATATTTTTATTTTTTCTTAAATTTGAAATGACGCTGGTTTTAATGAAGAAAGTTAAACATTTTTTTAACAGAATAAAATATCATATTTTGCTTTGTGAAAGAACAAAAAAGTTATTGTTACGGCTTCCCCATAACCTTGGATGTCGCGCGTCTCCTTGGCGCATTCTACTGTACTTTAGGTTTGCCGTTTTGGCAACATTGGAATATCATCTGTTATTGTTTTGGTTTTATCGGCGATCTTAGCGGACCTATCGTGTGTTCGCTGGATCATTATTCTTTATTTAAAATGTAAAAATAGTGTGTAAATAATTTGTATATAAAGAATTTTTAAGTAATATTAGTAGTAATAATTGAACCAGCGACCAAATGAGTGTTTTAAATATACTCGCATCATTCGATAGTTCGTTATATTGGTCCGTCGAGCCGGGAGGACTTTCCCTTTTGATTCGAACTTTGTATTAAACCTCCTTGTTTTATTTGAATTGAAATGGCTACATTAATTAGTCTGAATAGGACTTGAGGCTCATTAAAAGCCCAACTAACAAGGTTAGAAAATTCTGTAAATGAAAAGACGGAAGGATTGTCCAGAATTCAAATTAAAACGAAAATCAAGACTCTAGTAAAATTGTCAACAAACATCGATGTACTACGTCGAGATTATTATACAACAGCACCTGAACATTATGATTTAACTCAAACAGATGCTTCATTCATCGAAATGGAAGAGCGAGTAGAAAAGCTAGAGATAAGTTTCAATCAATTATTATATTCTAATAAAATAAAAACTAAAAATTCGGAATTAAAGATAAATAACTGTAAAATTAAATTGTCAGATATACCTCTTCCGCTATTTAGTGGAAAATATGAAGAATGGAATATGTTCAAAAGACAGTTTAATAATATTGTTGAATATTGTTGTCGAATAATGAAGAACTGACTGATGTTCAAAAATTACATTATTTGCATTCCGCACTAAGAAATGAGGCTAAATTATTAGAAACTCCAGATGATACATTTGATTCGTTGTTTAAAGCGCTAGAAAATAGATTTGAGAACAAAAGAATAGTTTTTAATATACATTTAAAGGGTGTGTTAGATTTTGAAAGAATTCCACATGAATTGTCTAAAAAATTAAAGCGTTTATTAGATGTTATAACCAAAAATATCAGGGCTCTAAATAATTTAGGATTTGGCAGAAATAACCTCTCTGACATTTTGTTTACAACTATAATTTTAGAAAAACTAGATAAGGAAACGAGAAAACAATTTGAACTTTTAATAAACACATCTGAAGTTCCTAGTTTTGACAGTTCAATGGACTTTTTAGAAAAAAGAAGCCAATCGCTCGAAAGCATTAATAGAAGCAATTTAGCTAGGTCAAAAATCCTCAGTGAAACAAAATCAAAATCACTTTTAGTAAATACGAGATCTGAAAAACAGTGTATTATTTGTGACTCATTTCATCCCCTATATAAATGTAACAAATTCTTAAATATGAAATTTGGTGAAAGATTTGCTATCGATAAAAAAATAAACTTTGTCTCATATGCTTTAACAAATCGCATTTAGCAGCTAACTGTATTTTGAAACATTTATGTAAACATTGCAAATCCCCCCACAACACTTTATTACATAGAGATAAAGAAATCGGTTCCAATAATGAAAGTCATTTCCAAAGGACAGGTGATGATCAGACAGGACGACATCTAGTACCAAGCCTGACGCCTTCAGTCTCACAAAATCTTTCTAATTGCTTATTCGCTTCAAATAAAACTGTCATCTTGTCAACTGCAGTAATTGCCATAAAAACATATAAAGGAAATTTTATCAGGCAAGGACTCTCTTAGATTCTTGCAGCCAAATAAATTATGTATCGTTTGAATTTGCAAAGAAATTGGGCTTAAAGAAATCAAAGGTTTTTGCTCCAGTATCGGGTTTGAATAACACAAAACATTGAATTATAAAATTGAAACTGTGATTTCAAATACAAATAGAGATTTCACAAGGGAGCTGGAATTTTTTTAGTGCCAAAAATTACAGAAATAATCCCACTTACACCTATTCGTATAGAAATTGCTGATATTCCTACAAATATTATGTTAGCAGATGCTGAATTTTATATCCCTGGGAGGATAGACCTGCTGGTCGGCGCGAAATGTTTCTTCGATTTATTAAAATCTGGTAAAATTCGCAGCTCATCTCAAAATTTGTTATTTCAAGAAACTGTGTTCGGATATGTTGCTAGCGGTGTCGTGAATAATTTCTCAGATGATTCTCTATATTTTGGTTTATTAACCAATGAGAAAATAGATGAATCCTTAAGAAAATTTAACAAAACCGAAAATATTAATGACTCTAGTTCTCTACTTAGTAATGAAGAGAAATTTTGCGAAAATCATTTTGAAATAATTCATTATCGAACTTCCAATGGTCAGTATGTTCTTAGCATAACTATGGAGGATGCTACACTCTTAGGAGAATCCAAAAAACTAGCCGAAAAAAGACTTGATCAAGTTTGGTGCCGATTAGATACGGATTCGAATTTACAACCACTCTATTCGGAATTTATGGAAGAATACAAAAATTTAAATCATATAGAATTAGAAAAAGAATCTAAACCCTTAAAAGACCTTTATTATATACCACATCATAGGGTCTACAGGCCAGAATAAGTACAACACGCTTGCGAGTCGTTTTTAATGCGTCAACGGTTTGTCATTGAATGACATTCTTTTAAAGGGCAAAATTCCCCAATAAGAATTATTCTTAATTATGATACGTTTCCGAAAACATCGATATGCATTCACAACGGATGTAAAAAATTGTATAGAATGGTATTAATTGGTCCATCACAAAGAGACTTTCTTAGAATCTTGTGGAAGGATAGTATTGACGCGCCAGTGAAAACTTATAAAATTAATACAGTTACTTATGGGACATCTAATGCTCCTTATTTAGCAACTCGTACTCTTAAACAATTAGCTCTTGATGAGCAAGCAAACATACCTCTAGCATCGTCATTCTAGCATCGTCATAAAATCGTTTTAAAGGATTTTTATGTAGACGACCTTCTTTCAGGAGAATCGACTCTCGAAAAGGCGAAAAGTCTAAAGTCCCAATTGATAGAGCTTTTGAAGAGGGCTGATATGAAATTGCACAAATGGTCTGCAAACCACCGAAAATTACTTGAACCTAATACTATGACTGCCTCCGAATATAATTTCGATGATCAAACAGATTCTAGTTCAGTAAAAACATTGGGGGTTCTCTGGGAACCTCTAAGTCACTGTTTTTTTTATAAATTAAAGACTCATAACAAGGACCTTTACAGTAAACGAGACGTTCGCTCTTTGATTTCAAAAATATTTGATCCGCTCGGATTAATTGACCCTGTAGTAACAAGGGCTATGATCTTTATGCAGAATTTTGGTTAGCTAAGATAGATTGGAATGAGCCATTACCAGATTCCATAGCGAAGGAATGGAATGATTTTGTTTCCACTCTTTCAGAATTAGAAAATTTTAAAATTCCTATATTTGTTTTTCGTGAAGAGCGCATAGTCGTACATGGCTTCGCAGATGCCTCTTCTTTGGAATATGAGGCCACCATATACATCCAGTATATACCAGCTAAAGGTTCTTCTGATGCACAATTACTCTGTAGCAAGTCTAGAGTATACCCCATAAAAACAGTGACAATCCCTGGTCTTGAATTATGCTCTTGTCTCCTCTTAGAAAAATTAATGCATAGTTATACAATCACTTGACATTCCAATAGAAAACTGTTCTTCTCTTGAGTGACTCCACAATATCACTGGCTTGGATTACAAAATCGCTGCATCAATTGAAAACATTTGTGAGTAATAGAGTGGCTACTATACAAGACCTCACAGACTCTTATCAGTGGCAACATGTATCATCGGAAAATAATCCTACTGACGTCCTATCTCATGGTCTAGATGCTAAAGAACTGACCAACTGCAATTTTTGGTTTTATGGACCAAACTTTCTTCGGGACCGAATTCAGCACGCAGAAAATTTTCCAGTAAACCTGGAAAACAACACTGACTATAACTCGAAATTTAAAACTAAATAAAACAGTAATTGTTCACTTAGAACTGAAAATAGGTTTTATAATTGTTTATTCTCTTTAACTAATATTTTTTTAAGTAATTCGTATTACTAGTTATATTTTTAGATTTATAAATAATAGTCAAAGGAGTAAGGAAAAAGAATGTGTTGCCTTATCTACAAATGTATTGAGAGTTGGAGAACTTTTTCTGATTAAACAGGTACAGTATTCAGCCTTCTCTGAAGAGCTAAAGCATTTGAGAAACCAGAGGAGCATTCCAGGTAATAGTAAATTAAAATTTCTAAATTCTTATATAGATTCTGATCATTTAATTAGAGTTGGAGGTCGTTTAGACAACTTTAGTCTGACCTATGAGAGAAAACACCCTATAGTGTTACCACATGATCATAAAATAAGTGAAATGATTTTTGAATATTTTCATTCCAAATTTTTCCATTTAGGGCCACAATCATTGTTACATCATGCCCGGCAAAAATATTGGGTAATAAATAGGCGATCTTTGGCTCGTAAAATAGTTCACAAACGTGTAACATGTTTTAAAAACAAACCAATAAGGGCAAATCAAATTATGGGAAATTTGCCAGCCGAACGAGTAAATCCTAGCTCGCCATTTCAAAAATGTTCAATTGACTTTTGTGGACCCTTTATGATTAAATACAAAAATCAGAGAAAGGGGATATATGATAAAATTTAGGTTGCAATTTTTGTTTGTCTCACCACAAAGGCAATCTATTTAGATATAGTGACAGATTCCAAATCTCAATCATTTATTGCCACATTAAAACGATTTTTCGCTAGAAGAGGTAAAAGCTCAACCATAATGTCGGATAATGGGACTACTTTTGTAGGTACAAACAAAGAGTTGAAGATGTTACATGGCCTTGTATGCTAATTCGATGATGCTTTGTCAAATTTTTTGGATTCTGAGGCTGTTGACTGGAAATTCATCCCTCCTCGTGCACAAAATTTTGGTGGTTTATGGGAGGCTGGGGTGAAATCCTTTAAACATCATCTCAAAAGAACTTTGGGCAATTTTCGAGTCACATTCGAAGAATTTTGGACATTAATCTCCGAAATCGAAGGGGTTCTAATTCTTGTCCTTTAGTACCTTTGTCATCAGATCCAAATGAAACTGAAGTCTTGACCCCTGCCCATTTTTTGGTAGGTCGACCCATAACTTCAATTCCTGAACCCAATTTGAACAAAATTAATGATAATAAACTATCACAGTGGCAGAAATTAACAAAAATGACCCAAATTTTATGGAAAAAATGGAACACTGAATATTTAGTTAATTTACAGCAACGGAATAGGTCGTATATTGAGAAAGGACAATCTAAAGAAAGGGTGTATGGTTATCCTAAAGGAAGACAATTTACCTCCTGGCAAATCGGCATTAGGTCGTGTCATTAAAGTAATATATTGATCTGATAAAAATGTTAGAAATCAAAACAGCAACAGGTATAGTTACGAGGTGTGTCTCTAAATTTTGCCCACTTCCTTTAGAGAACTGATGAATTCTGTTATTTTGAAAGATTTAAATAATTATATTATAGTTACCATTATTGTATATTTGTATTTGAACTGTTATTATGTGTAGCTTAACTTCATAGCATAAATTGTAAACTTACGTGTATTCGTCTCTATATATTCTTGATTAACTATTATTAACTTGTTAAATTTATCAGATTGCTACATATATAGACTGTTAATTTGATAATTATCTTCCATAGTATTCAAGGGTAATTATTGTTTGTATTATAACTTATCTATTTTGCATTTTGGTAAAAATGTATTAAGTAATAATGTTGAAGAAGTACAACTGTATTTTATCGAAAATATTGTATTATTGAGTGTAGAATTGTAATTCCTATTATTTGCAAAATTGTTTATTGTTACATTTAGTATTATTGTTTAATGTTGACATATATCAACGGAGGCCGGTATCTTACGGCCTCCCAATAACCTTGGATGTTACGCGTCTCCTTGGCGTATTCTACTGTACTTTAGGTTTGCCGTTTTGACAACATTAAAATATCGTCTGTTATTGTTTTGGTTTTATTGGCGATCTTAGCAAACTTATCATGTGTTCGCTGGATCATTATTCTGTATATAAAATGTAAATATAGTGTGTAAATAATTTGTATATAAAGAATTTTGTAATAATTGAACCATCTATCAAATGAGTGTTTTAAATATACTCGCATCATTCGATAGTTCGTTATAGTTATATTTTGAAAAAAAAATGCATATATTTTATTTATAAGGTATACAGCAGCAGTTAAACGTTTCCTGCAGGATAATTTTTTGATTAGCTTGCCAAAACGTTTCAACGAAAACGAAGCGCGTTTTCTCGAAAAATTAGATATATGCAAATAATTTATTATCATTTGATAATTTTGAATGAGCACTGCAAAGGGAAAGAATTTGAAATTCGCGTGCGCAAATTTTTCTGCCCATTTTTCATTCTTTTGATTTGGCTATCGGTTTTTAAGTGTTTTTTGGTCGCGTTTATTGATTAATCAATGTAGTTGAAATTCAAAAATGAAAAGTTCAACAATTATTGTTCGTAAACGAGGGATTTGTTTGCCGCTAAAGGACCAATTTTCTCGTGAGATTATGGAACATTTTTCATTTGGAAAATCTTCTGTAAACGATATATTTTTTAATATACAGTGTCAAGTGACTCCACGACTTGCCATAGTCGGGAGACCTCGAAAATAACATTCATGGAACAGAATCATCAGGGGGAAAGCATTTGAATAACCGCATAGAAATTTGTTAAAATAACGACTTACAGGATGAAAATATTGCTCAGATAAATCGGTTCACCTTGTCAAGATGCTTATGTGATATAAGACGTTATGGTAGAGTGGGTGTTGAAAAATATTTTAAAGGTCATATAAAGTGCCCAACTGATGTTTTCCAAAAACGATAAAGTTTAGTCACGTGAAAACTGAAAAAGTACTATTTTCTGATAAATCCAAATTCAGTATTTTTGGAGTGATTGTACGCACTATGTCCGTTGATTTAAAAAGCAGAATCATGATTCGAAATATCTTATTTCTACCATGATGTTTGGCGGTGCACGGCATTTTTCTATGAGAAAAATCACTTGAAAAAGATGTCTGTCCAGTAGGGATGGGCGATATACCGTAATATCGTTATATATTGATATTTCTTTAAGACCGCGGTAACGATATTGAGATTTCAATCCTTCCGATATATTGTTTCAAAAGGTATTTCATCATACTTTCGGAATTAATTACAGAGTTATGAATTTACGGAGTTAGGAATTTCGAATCTACCTCTATCGACGCAAAAGTTGGTTACTTTTGCAAATGTTCGCACCGTAATCGGCACTCGTGTGATACTTCTAGTTTTGCACCGGCGTCACGCACATACCGGAATATGGGCAAACAGTCTCCTTTTTGCGCCGGTGTCGCGCACATACTGAAATATGGGCGAACAGTCTACTATTCTGATGCATCGCTTTATTCATCGGAGTTCGTTCGAGAATCGAAGTTGAAACACTCGTTCGGGGATCGGGCATTTCCGATACAATCATTCGTTGTCTCCATATCGGTGGTTGACTATTGTTTTCTCGTGAGCTTTTGTATATTTATTGCTGACGGAATACAGAATCGATTGACATATTTTCAAGAATATGAGCACAATTTATCGATGTTTCTTGTATGTTAGTTTTTCATTTATTAATAGCATTAATAAATAATTATATTAAATCACATATTATTTTACATTTTTTATTAATAATTGTGTTCATTCTAGACCAAACTTGAAGGCTGCAGCACCCTGCCCCTTTTCAAATTTACAAAATGCAACTGCCATTTTTGGCAATAGTAAAATGCACCACTGGTTTTATCCAGAGATTTTAATTTTTTTTTATTATTATTATTCCATAGTATTTTTAATTTGTGTGCTCAAAAATGATGGAATTTTTTTATTTCTTTCTGAAAAAGAACATGAAACTATTCGACCATGTTTTAATTTAATTGTATTTTTAATTTTTATATCATAAAATCATTTAAAATTAATGTTACTTGGCTTATCATATTTAAAATTTATGCTTTTGCCGTTTTCTTTTTTCCCCTTCTAAAAGTAATAACAATTTTTTTCTTGCAAAAGTGCACATTTTTGCTGCAGAAGTGCTCTTTTGAGTTAATAGCACCATGCCCTTTTTATTTCTAGAGTGAACACTATTAATAACATCAATAATTTACATGTATGATAATTCTATTATGTAATTTATTTTAAGCAGAAATTTTACTTAAAGCGGAAGTTTTTTTTTCATTTTGATTAACCTTAGTTTTAGAGTTTATTGGGTACTAGAATTTTTATCCATTTTGCGTACGGGTTCTTGAAAAAAATCACAAAAAAAAAAAAAAATTGAAAATCTTTCTCAAATTAGGAAGGAAAATACTTTTCATTTCGAAAAATCGCTAAAACTCTATGGATGGTTCTTTCTGCTAAGCAAAACATATTACCCATACACAGCAGATGACAATATGATTGTATAAACATTCGAGTTTCGATTTTGCTGAGTTCGATAAACAAAAACAAACGATGGATAGTTTCCTATTTTTTCTTTAAGGCTCTTCTGTATTGGACATTTGTAAAAGACGCTCAAATTTTGTAATAACTTACTATATTTTAATAAAAATTCGTCCCACAGCCTAATCTACTAATATTGCAAATTGCTAAAAATTTGAAAAAAATCTGTAAATTAACTTATTATGATTATGATTATGATTTATGATTAAAGAGTTATGATTTTTTTCCTTTTAATGGTAAAGAAGAAAAGGTTTTGTTTTTCTTCCTTCCCCCCATTTTCGTTTGTACGTGCTGGTGTTTTTTGTGCACTTAAACAACTGAAACTAGTTGATACTTTCACAAAACCCTTTTTATAAGTTAAAAAAAATGGAACAGTTTATCTTACATAAAAGAATGAGAATAGTTTTGATTTTGAATATCATGGCTCCTTTTTATTTCAAGACTTCACTAATGCAAAAACATCCGCTCAATGTTAATCTTATTTTTTTATACCTCTTTTGCATTTCCATACTTTTTTTTTTTTTTTTTTTTTTTTTTTTTTTTTTTTTTTTTGCATTGCACACCTGAGATCGATCTTTTTCCACAAAAGCCGTTTTTTAATATTTGTTTTCAAGTTTTTTTTCTTTACTGGAATACTTTCATTTTCGAAACCGGTTTCGAAAGTAAAAGCATCCTAGAAAAAAAATCTGTAAAAAAAATCAAAAAGTAAAAGGTCATTACAGAGATTAATTCAGCACTTGTAATATACCAAAGCATTAAGCAGATAGATGGAGCAAGGCGACCGATTAGCAAAAAGCCAATACTTAAAAAAAAAAAAAAAAAAAACTAGTTAGCAAAACGTCCGGATTTGGGACTTTGTACTGTATTAAAGAAATTTCGTGTTTTTTTTTAATTTTTTGACTGTATTAATGCTTTTATTTTTATTCTGACTAATAATAGAATTATTTATCATACTAACGAAAAGAAGGTGTTCCTTACTGCCCAAAATTGCAGAAATGCAAATTTTTTTTGTATCGTAATAAAAAAATTCTAAGTTTATAGGTAATTAAAGTATTTTCTTTCAACATATCTAATGTCTGTTTCTTGTCTTATATACATTTTCTTCTTTTATTTTAATGATTTATAATGTTTAACTTTCCAAGAGTTTTCAATAACAAATTTTATATCAGATTTGCAGGTAAAAGGTTTGCATATTTTGAATTGATAGATAAATATTAAAATTTATGTTCCTCGGAATATGTTAAGATATTTTTGTTTTCTCTTGATAATTAACACATACACACACACATATGTAAATATATATATATACCATTATGTGTTTGTAGTATTTTATACAGAGAACAGTTACATTTATGACCCTAAAATGGAGTGACATATGAATTAAAATATATCGATATATCGAAAATATCGATATTTGGTCAGCGATATATCACGATATTAAAATTCTGATATCGCCCAGCCCTAATGTCCGGTAATTGAATTCCGCAGAAAAATGAATTTTAATTAGGTAAAAAATGAGAATATCTAGTAAGACCGTTTAGGAAATTATTGGAGGAAAACATTAAATTATTCCACGCTTTCTTTTGTTATCAGGATTTTTAGAATTTCTTTCAAACATTAAATGCCAATTATTTCGTAAAGTATTGTCGAAATTGGGGGCATTCTTTAACTTTGCGCCAATTTTTTTGACATAATACATTTTTAATTCAATTTTCTCACCAAATATTGTCAGTCTGTGAAAGATGAAATGTTTGCCATTTTGTTTGTTAATGGGTAAAAACTGAATAACTGTGTTAATTTTCATTTTCATTAAAACGCATTAAATTCCAGTATAGCTCATTAATTGAATTTTCTTGAAATTGGTCCCGATGGCCCCGGATTCAAGTGCCAGGTTATACGCTTTTTTACTGAGTTGGATGTACCACTTTTAAGCAAATAAGATTTGAAATAATATTGAATGCAAGACGTGTGAAATTTTCTACAGAAAAATATCAAGTACTTATAAAGATTTAACTGTAAAGTTACATTTCATTGTGTTTTCAGTTTATAAAATGATCCAGAAAATGGTTGTTTTTTTTATATTTTTCATATTAGCTATCCGACATCTACATCAACATACTAATTTAACATTCCTATGTATTCAAATAATTATTTACCTTTTAAAAAATCATTTATTTCTTTACATATATGAATCCATTTTCCAATTTCGTATCGCAACTAAACTTTGTTTATAATTCCTTCTCGTTTATCTTGAAAAGTAAAAAGTATTTTCTAGAGTAATAACAAGTTTACTTTTCATTGCATTTTTTGCAGCTCTATCATCAGAAAAAACATAATGGAATCTGGTGTATTAGTACCTAACGTGTATCAGTTGGTTTAAAGTTTTAAAACTAAGAATATTTGCTTTCATACAGAATTTGTGATATGATCCCAAATTGAGATTGTTAGAATCTAATAAGAGTAACTCTTATTTTATCAGCGGAATCGGTTCAATTCAGACACTCTTTATCTTTTACTATGACTTTTACTCTTTATATTTATCAAGCATGTCTAACTCAAGAATTGAGTATAAATTACAAAGCAAGCAATGCCTATATGAGTAAACTCTAAAAATACTTTAAACGTGATCATTGAAATCTGCTGAATTAACAATGACAGATTTTTTAAACGTTGAAACCACATTTTTTGAATGGTTTTTGAGAAAGGGGTTGTAAACAGATGATTATTTTCAAAAAATCACTTAAAAAATCATAATTTCCATATCTAAAGCAATTTCTGATGATGTAAAAATTTATAAATTAAATTCTTATAATTAGAAGATTATTCTATGTCGTTCATGAATTTATTACATTTTATTTTCTATGAAAAGAAAAACTTACTCAAAGTAACATAGATCCACATGGGCGCACAAGATAAAGTTATGACATATGCTCGATATTTCAAATTTTTGTTACACAGGATAGGGGGGAGGGTGTTGGGAGGAAGTAAGCAAATATTAATAATATATATATATATATACTACCTCTGAGAATAAAGTTCGGTAAATAGTCCTGTAGCATTAATGTAGATGAAATATTAACGGATGTTACCATGCCATCCTTCAAAATAGTCATCTTCTATAACTATGCACCGTTGAGATCTGCTTTACATGTCCTGGGAAATTCACAAGAAGTCTTCTTTTGGGATGAAGTTCAAAAGCTCCGCCACGTTTAGTTAAATGTCATCAATCTGGTCAAATCTCTTTCAAAGAGAGTTTGAGTCGTGAAAATAAGAAGAAGTCTGCAGGACTTCTGGAGGATTTCTGGATCTGGCGAGTATCGTATGTGTTCAATTTGCACCATTTTAAATTTTATATATTCGTTATTCAATTTATTTAATTTTATTTAACAACTTTGTTTATTAATTATTGATAAATTCCTAAAGAGTATTTAATGTATAGAATTGAAGCTGGTGTAATACACAATTGAAAAGAAAAAAACTTCTTTAAACACCATAAAATAAGTTAACTGCGCAAGGCCTTTCGAAAGAACTTAGTCTTTCTTCGTCAGGCGCAAAAAAGACCTGCGTCCACAATGAATGTAGCGGCACGACAGTCGTGCCGCTACACGACAGTCGTGCAGTCCTGCCGCTACATTCATTGTGGACGCACGTCTTTTTTGCGCCTGACGAAGAAAGACTAAGTTCTTTCGAAAGGCCTTGCGCAGTTAACTTATTTTATGGTGTTTAAAGAAGTTTTTTTCTTTTCAATTAAAGAGTATTTGTTCCAATAATGTAGTACAATAATTAAACTTATGTTATTATTTATTTTTTGTTTTGATTTTAACTGTTGCACACGTATAAGTATATATCCATATTTCTTTGATTTTTAGAAATATGTTTCTATGCACGTATATTTAATTAATAGTTATGAATATTTATGTATGCTTAAATAACTCCCGAAAAATGGTCTTTTTTATTTTGGACCGAAAATAGAAAGTTTACGGAAATTCAATTCGGCTTCGACCTTATAAACTTTATCCGGTCGGTTTTTAGTTTCAATATTCTAAATTCATGTGTAATTTATATGTACCAGGAGTTACATAAAGTACATTTAATCTACGTATATACTAATCGACAATAATAAGATTTTCTTGTCCTTTAAATATAATTACTATACAATATTTAATAGCTTCCTGTTTCATAGAATACCCTGGTGCATATTGCATTTATATTGGAGCTTTATGAATCTTATAGACATTTGAAATGCCAAATTAAATGTTGATTATAATGCCGTCTGAATATCGGAATACGAAGTAAGTCATAATTTAATCAATGAATTTTCCTACATCTTTTGTGTTAATTAAATTTTTGAATATATGATTTTGTTATCTGTAATGATAATGAGCTATTAATATTTGAATCCATCCAAAGAATTGATAGGTGGTATTCAGATAAGACCTATAACTAGCGGAGTTAAAAGAGTTCATTAATGATATATATACCGGGTGTCCAGTAAATGACTGACCCATTTTAAAATTAAATAACAAAAAAAAAAAAAAAACGGTTTGAGATAAAAATGCGCGGTTTGCAGTATTGTTATTAGAATATCAACAAATTTTAAAGCACGCACTTCCTTAAAATAGTTCGAATTTCGGCCAAAAGATGGCGCTGGCTGCATCAGGCTGCAGAAATAGTGTCTCTTTTCTTCTTTTCAAGCTCATGATCTTTCCGGCTCATTTTCCAGAGTCGAAAATGAGTCGAAGTGTTGAATCGACTCTCCACTCAACTGCAGAAATAGGGTTTCTTGGTTGGAACGAGATTTAAAATAACATTTAAGATTGAACTATGATCAATTTAATGTTTCAATGTTTAGCATCAATTGCTTTTTTTGCTTGCTTTCAATTGCTGTTTATTGCTTTTTTTTACAGATATTCGGTAAAACACTACACTAATATAACTTCAAAAATTGTAATCTACTCAGTAAAAAATTTGAATCTTTTGCTGCATGTCACTCCCCCGCTTTTATAGACTATATTTCATTTGACCCATGAGAATGCTCCATAATTGGGTGAAGTAATCGTTTTCTATAAAAGCAATGGAGTGACGATGCTGCAAAAGCGTCAATTTTTTTACAGCGTAGGCTTTTAAAGCAGATTCGTATTTCAACTCATCGAATCCAAAAAGGAAAAATAATGTAGAATTAGGAGATAGTAATTGAAAGGAAGGATCGGGACAGTGGATACTGCATTGGCTTCTGAAACGTTTTCAACAGCTTTTGTCTCATGTAATTTTAATAAAACTAGAAGTAAAAGAAACGAAACTTTATTTGATTAAAAAAATTCCATAAAAATGTTTTGCCATGAAATTGTCTATAGATATTTTAGTTTGTTTTGGCTTATTTTATGTTGGCTGATTATCTTCACTCGGAATATAGGCTGGAAAAGGGTGGGATACCCTCCGTTTGGTCTTTCTAAGGAAACCTAACCCGTATTTGCAAAAGGAAATCCAATGGTTAAAAAAAAAAAAAAAAAAAAAAAAAAAAAAAAACACGGCAAACTCCGAACGGTTAGGCCGACGGACGCGATTGGGTTCGAACCCAGCACCTGCCGTCTACCAGTTGAAACGTCAGAACTTATCGCCTACTAGTGGGGCCATAGATATTTTAGATATAACTGAATGTCTACTTATTTTTGTTCAATTTTATAAATGAAAATAATACAAAATAAATTGAACATTTGCATTTTTCATACATATTTTTAAAAAAGATAACAAATCATATTTTAAATAATATTCCTTATTTCAAATCAGATACAGGCGATATTTTCAGAATGTTTTTTCTCGTTCTTTTCTCTACAGAATAATTTAAATAAGGGGGGGGGGGGGTTAGGACGAAAATATATTTCAGGATTTATGATGCTTTTTGTAATGAAGTTTTGAAAAGAAGTGAATATAAGGATATAAATACAGGTATTTTTTTTCTTTTTAAACATCCTTCCATTTCAGCATAAATACGTTTGCTATCCTGAGTGGGGGATGGAGGTGTGTGCAAAAGACATCTTAAAATCTCTCATGGTTTTCGTAATAAAATTTTTAGATACGTTAAATGACAAAATATGAATATAAAATAGCGATGAATTCGGTTTTCGGAAAAAATAATAATATTTTATTTTAGGCAGGTTTTTGTCTTAGCAGGTAATTTTGCATGTTTCTTTCTACTTCAGGATCAATAATTTTTTATGTTTAAGATATGATTTGTTGTAGATGGATTCCTTTATTGTAAGATTTAAAAAAATCAATGTGCCGATTTATAAGTAATTGACCCGTTTTTTCATAAACAGGGGACTTGGGAACGCTATTTGCATACCATTGTTTTAAACATTTAACTGATTGGACCCTACAACGTACTAGCAATAATAGTTTTCTTCTTCCATCACTCAAAGCTTTCTGACACTACTAAAATTTTTAAATGCAATTTCATAGTATTTCGTTGAAGAAACATTTAAATTAAATCTGACGATTATTTTAGCTTAAGAAAACTGGCGTTTATCCCATATTTTCAATTTACTGTACATAAAAAAGAGAATCAGTTAAGCGATTAAGATAACATATTCCGAAGAGAATTTTGAAACATTAAAGAACATCCTTTAAATTAATTCAAATGTTTCTAGAATTGTTAAAACTATTTTTAGGTTTTTCAATAAGTGTTTGCATGTCATAAATATTTATTTATAGATTGGTACACCTCTGGTGACGTTTTACAGTGATTTTAAACTAGTTTTTGTAGTTCCCCGTGATATTTGTCTGAGGAGGTTAATACAACAGACATATTTCACTCTTAAATGTTATTTTAAATCTCGTTCCAACCAAGAAACCCTATTTCTGCAGTTGAGTGGAGAGTCGATTCAACACTTCGACTCAGATTCAACTCTGGAAAATGAGCCGGAAAGATCATGAGCTTGAAAAGAAGAAAAGAGACTCTATTTCTGCAGCCTGATGCAGCCAGCGCCATCTTTTGGCCGAAATTCGAACTATTTTAAGGAAGTGCGTACTTTAAAATTTGTTGATATTCTAATAACAATACTGTAAACCGCGCATTTTTATCTCAAACCGTTTTTTTGTTATTTAATTTTTAAATGGGTCAGTCATTTACTGGACACCCGGTATATATATATAAACAAGGGATAAACTAAATTCCTAACACTTTACTGTTGTTGATTAGCTTTAACTGTATTTGAATATAGTATGCAATTTAAATACCAGGAATCAATGTAAACTATTGACAATGTAAGATAAACTAATGAATATAAACATTATTTCATGTTATAATTATCGAAAACCTCTTTTAGAGATTATAACTTTTATTATGATGATGTATACAGTCTGTTACAAAATTATAAGACCACTCAATATTTCACCTTTTTTAACAAAAAAATATTAGTTTGAAATTAAACACAGTTGTATAAAAAGAAATAACTTTCGGATGTTTATTTATGTCAAAGAAAAAAGTTTCAATATTTTTTTTTTTTTTTTTTTTTTTTTTTGTGCCAAACGGTTTTACACAAATTCGCTGTTTCATAAATGTAAGACCACTCTCATATTATTAATAAGGCAGGCGATTTTCTTTTGAACTCAAAGTTTAACTGTAATCTAAACACTTTGTAAAGTTTCAAAAGAAGAACTAAATGCAAAATTCTGGATTGTATCTGATTCTTTGACTTTATTAGTAAAATGCCTCGTCGGTGTGAGCTCTCTGAAATTGATGTGATAAGAGTGTTGTACAAAGAAAAAGAAATCTCTGAATATAAAATAAGTAAGATTTCTAATCGTTCTAAATCTGCTTCATAATGTTTTAAGTGAAAAAGAATTGTGTGGAATGCATAAACGATATGGTCGTAAAAAGAATTTATCTGGTCGTGATAATAGGATAATTCTCAAACTGGCAACGAGAAAATATCAGTCAACTCGCAAAATAGCTCAGCGATCCTCCATACAGCTGTGATATGGTCATAATGTTCTTAAAAATAATTTTAAAGTGATTTTATAATATTTTAGAAAGAAATTATCACAAAAATATAATCACAAATACTTCATATCAGATTAAAGCATGAAAAAAAATATTTCAAAACAAATTTCATAAGTTGATTTTAGTATAAATATAATGCTTTTTAATAACTGTCTAATTGTAATTAATATTAGTCTTAAGTAATTATGTTTAGTTCAAGATGTAATTAATTGACATGTACGTAGTACTCAAAAAAGAAATTTGACTTCCAACATGCTCAAGAGTATTTTTAAAAAGATGTTTATAACAGATTTAAAGCAAAATAGAAAAAGATATTATGCTAAAGATTAATTAAGCTTAATCTAAAAGATATATATTCTTTTAAAGACAGGTAACGAACAAATCACATTTATTTAACAACAAGAATTTTGCTTAAAAAATTAATTAATCTCTATATCCCTTTAAGAATGTAAAGTATTTTACGTTACGATTCTCGTAAAAGTTTTCTTACAATTTATATACAGTGGAGCATCGTTTATACGACGCCGAAGGGACTACCGAAAAACGTCGTATAAACGATAACGACGTATAACCGATTTTCACTTCCAAAACTAGAATTAATTTTGATTTCACTTAATTTTAATGTTTAACATGATGATTTGCATGAATTTGGAAATTAAACAAACCAAAAAACGGGGGGGGGGATTAGTAAGCAATTTTAATATGCGTACCTTTATTTATGTTTCACCGAAAGGTTCTTCATTTGCAGTACATCATTTCCTTTCCATTTAAAGTCAAAGATCAAAAACCCCGCGAATAGACTTAATTATTGGCAGAAAACATGAACAGCCAACTAAAAGTCGCCAATACTGGTAGCAGTTAGACTGATAGTCTATTTGCAACTTATAATAGTTCGGGAAAGCCGACCATCCCCGATAAAAGAATGACCCCTCCCAGTGTAATCTGTTACACGTAAGCTGATTTTTCAGATTAATCGAACACAAGCCCCCATTTTCATAATGTGGATTGCATTTAAACACGCTCTTTGGTGTCATTCATAGCTGCCAACTTCTGCTCGTTCGTAAAATGCACAAGAAAAATAAACAAAAATAAACCGATACAAAATCAAAAAATCGACGTATAAACGATTTTGGGCATCGTATAAAAGATATATTTTTACATTAAAATGAATAGGAATGAATCAGGACCACATTAAAACGTCGTATAAATGAAAACATCGTATAAGTGATCGTCGTATAAACGATGCTTTACTGTATATATATAACGTAAAAACACTGTTAATGTTTTGGTGAATGCATACAAAAATGAATATGCTAATTAAATACGAAGAAAATTACTCGAAATTTTTAATTCAGTGTTTTAAAGTAAAAAAATGCCATAATTATGCTGAGATAATTTCGAAAAAGATAGTTAAGTTTTGATTTACTTGTTGAATATAACATGGGAAGTGTTATTTTGTAATTCTATTTCTTAAACATAACATTCATCTTTTATTTTTTTATTCGTATAGAATTTTTTTATGTATTTAAAAATGCTTTTACAAACGCTAATTAATGTTACAAAATTAGAAAATATAAAATTGTATTATCGATAGAAATTACGATTTTAATAAGATAAAATCAGAACATGGAATTTAATTTGTTCCGTTTCATTTAAAATAAAATATTATGCTTCGACTCTGGTTTTTAATTTAGCTTCGATTTAATCTTAAGTAACTTTCTTTCTTTAGTTATTTATTTTTATTCAGTTTCATTCTGTTCATCGTGAGTACAAGTGGAATACTGCATAAAAATATCCTACCGTATTTATATCCAAAACTAAACTTAATAAATAAAAAAGTAATAATAGGTGGTTTACTTTGTCATAGGGTTCAATCACCATTATAAAAATCAGCAATTTTTGATTCTTAAATATATAGTACCTAATTTGACATTAAAACTGTGTTCACTAGAGAGATTTTTATTCGCTAAAGGTATAGTTTATACTTATTACAAAAACACTAATTGAATTCTCAAGAAAATTCATTAATGGTATCCATAATTTTAAATATAATAATATTAAGAATTTACAAGAAGAAGAAATGGTGAAAAGTTTCAGTTAAAAAATTAGACGAAGAGTATATAGACAAGATATAATTGTTCATTAATTATATTTAACCCCTTCACAACGAGTATCTTGTAATTTTATGTGTTCGGTATTTTAAAATTTAATACAGAATCATTATAATATTACTCATGTATCTGTCTGTTTCTCACAGTCACTTTACTCGTAAACAATGAGCAGTACTACTAGGTTATCCCGTCGACCAAAAAAAAATATCGCCAAATTATAAGATTAAATGGATGATCGTGCACTGTAAAGAAAAAATATATATCAAGAGGTTACTAAAAGTTTCTTAGTAAATTTGTATTTTACAGAATTTTTTAGTAACCATTACAAACTTTTTTTTTGCAAGTGAAACAAGCATTTTTTTGCAAACTGAACGAAAGAATTTTTTGTATAACTAACTTAAAAATTTTTAGTATGAGCCACCAAGCAAATTTTTGTAATAGCTCCAAAATTATTTTTAATAACCATTACGTGCGCCCGAAGGGCAAGAGCTTTCTTGGAGCTGCACCCAGACTTCTGAAGCGAAAGATTTTCGGCAAAAACACAATAGATGGCAGCACCAAACATTCCTACCTGCTCTGACAGGATTTTCATAACCCCTTTATTAACGAGACACTACATACGTTCGGGGCGTATTTGGCGGTGGCAAGTTTCGAACCCGTGACCTTTCAACCTGGAGTCCGTTACTATAACCACTATGCTATCAAGGCCACACCAACTGACTTTTAGTAAGAGCTATTAAAAATATAAAACTATTAACTCTATTCGTTGCTAACTTTTTTCTAGTAATTCTTACAGATTTTTTTGTAACCGACTAAGAATACTAAACATTTTTTAGTAACTACAAGGATCACTAAAGTTTTTTTAGTAGATCGACCCTTTTTTTTTACAGTGTGAATGTCCCATTCAATGACATAACATACGATGTTCGTGTTTAAAATGCCATTAAGGGATTTTTATTTCGACTTTTTATTTGTATTTTCATTAATATTCTATTAATTATTTGTTTCTTTCGTTATGTAAAATGAAAATTATGTCAATTTGTATAACTTGGCTATTAGGTTTGGGATTTGTAAAATTTGACGAAATTAGTCGACGGGATAACAGATTAGTATCCCATGAACATATCAAGCTGAAATTGGGGAAAGTAATGAATACTAGTGACCCACATATTTGCAAACTACTAAACATTAACAAATATTTTAAAAGTAAATGGAGATGGCCTTATTAAGTTCAGAGTTTCATAAATAGTTACTCAGTATTAATAGTAACAGATCCCTTTTCTAGACATATGCAATTACTTCCTTTAAAAGAGATTTCCGATGATAGAGTTGTTAAATTATTTTAAAATATTTCACCTGTTTTGGGAGATCTTGCGTAATTTTGTTTAATCTAGGCTCTCAATTTATTTCCACTGTTTACAAAATTTTTAATGAAACATTTGGTAAAAAAATATCTCATGCATCAGTCCTGCACTCCCAATTGAATTCGATTGCTGAGAGAATCAGTTCATCCTTTAAAACCTCCGTTAATACTTTATTACTTGAAGGACACTCTTTTGAACATGAATTTTTGATTCACAAATGCTTATATAACGGCTCTACACATTCATCTACTGATTTCTCACCCAACCTTTTACATTTCTGGCATTAATTATTGTTAATCTTTGATACATACGACACTCATGCAAATCAGTCAGTTCTTGTTAATGTTGACACTTATAAATTATTAAAAGAAGTGAATGCAATGTACCAAAAAGCTAAAGTAAACATTGTGTCTGCTAAATATTAACGAAACGTAAAATTTTCACAGCATGCAAAACTACAACCGTTAACAGTTCATGATATTGTTTTTTTAATCTCGAGATAAATATAAACCTAAATATACTGGACCTTATGAAATTATTATGAAAGATTGAACTGTTTAATTCTCTATATGGAAATATATGTTCTCATGCTGCTTCTTTTAGAGAGCATATAGATAGGCTTTTACTTGCTCCACCTAGATACTCATACTTTAATTTAATTTTAACAATAATGCAAGTTCTAATATTAGTAACAACAAAAATAATAATCAGCATTACCGCAGCAAAAGCACTCCTCAAAAGGTAATTTCCAGATATAATCTTAGGCAGAGAAAATAAATGCAATGCCACTTGTTCTGTGTTAATTGGCGAGGAAGCGGGATTATTTTTGATCGTGTCCTATATATTCTATCTTTTGTGGTCTACTGGCTAGTACAGTTCATTATGTTTGAGATTTTTTTGCAGTATACGATTTGGTTGTATATTTTGTTTACATCTAACATACATTTAAAAGTTAATTACTTTAATATTTATACAGTTTTATTTTATAATATACTGAAATAACTTTTCTTTACACTCTATTGGTGTAGCATCAAGTACATTTCCTGAGCGATTTTTTAAATGCTGATCAGTGTTGCTGTTTAGTTCATACATTGCGTGTATTTTGAATCTTGCATTTTAATGTAAATGTTACATTTGTATAAATTTTATCGATCTATAAAGAATGTATCAAGTAAATATTTAGAATTATATAAAAAATTTCTTTTCACCATTTATTGTTTTAAACAGTCTATATAAACTATTATCATAAATGATATGACAAGTTGCAAATATTTACATGCAACATCAACAAAAGACAATTCTACAAATAAGAAAATATATGTCATCTTAAAATTTTCTTTTATAACAGAGCTATTTTACGAAAGTGCTTACATTTAATAAATGATAATGAATACAAAGAATGAATTGTGTATACACATCCAAATTGTTTGAAATTAAAAGCAATGACTGGTACACAGATACATACATACATACATACATACATACATATATATATATATATATATATATATATATATGTATATATATATATATATATATGTATATATATATATATATATATATATATATATATATATATATATATATATATATATATATATATATATAAAGTGCTAGTTATCAGTTTAATTTTTTTGGTAACATTTTATATTTTTTATTGTACTTTGTATATCAATTACATCTTGTAATTTTATAAACATACAGTTATTCTTATTTTATAAATGTATATTTTGCTAGCGTATTGCACTTAGATTTCCAACTTTTTACTAATTTTTATGTAATTTTTCCCCTAAAACATATATTTTGGTGGTGCATCGAGTAAATAGTACCTGATGTAACATATATTCTACTTTAGACATTTCTATTAATTTTTCCGAAGCTGACCCCCCCCCCTCTTTTTAAAATAAATTTTAAAAGAAAACCTTTTTTTTTAGGTATTTTTTTATTGTGTGTCCGTCTCCAAATTCCATATAAATAAAAACCAAATAATAAATTAATTTTAAAATATCATTTAATTTTCTAGATTTCTCTTTCTTTTCTTTTCAGTTGATTAAATATCAAAAGAATTAAATATTTCTTTATATCTTAAATAACCGTAATTTTTATTTCGCATTATCTCATTTGTCTTGTATAAAGAACTTTTTTTTTTTACAAATTATGCAACTTCGCAGGAGCTCTTTTAAGGTTGCTTTGTGCTGAGCGTTTTTCGCCGAAGTCAATAACTGATATAGTCTTGACAGCACAAAATATAAATGTTTTCATTGCTTTTTATTTAACGATCTTTTTTTTTTTTTGCCTGTACATTTTGAGCCAGGATTGGGAATCTATTGTATGCCAAGATATTTTCTCTTGCTTTTGAGTAATGTAAAAATTTTTATGAGATGACGTATTGGCAAGTTCGTGATAAACCACGCACTCGCAGTTGTCAAAAATTACAAAGTATTTTTTAATACTGTTGTTTTTAATATTGTTTATTTTAGTTTGCTGCATGCAGGTGTCATATATGCGTTTAGATTCTTGTATTCTACATAAATAAAGAGCTTAGACAAGAATATGTGTAAAAATTGCTTTTCTTGTCAAAATGACATCAATCGTTTTCCAAAAGAAAATTTATAGAAAATATTTATATATGACCGGGTACACTATTCGAAAAAAAAAAAACAGGTACCACGACCAATCACATTAGGGTGTCGAGTGACACCACAAATGCACTTGCTGATTTTTTATACCATATTTTGCTATTTTGTTAGGGAAGCTGTTATTTTAAAATATGCAACAGAAAACACTCAGGATCTCGTTATAAAGGCAGTTATATTAACGATATAAGGTAGAGCAGCACAAAAAGATTCAATATTTTGATCACTGTATTTAAAAGTTTTAAACAACAAACGCACAAGGCTCTTTTACAGCATTAGGGCTATCCTATTTAATGTTTATTTTATCAAATCCACCCTCCTCACCACAACAAAATAAGAAAGCGAAGGTCCAAGCTGATCATTGTCATAAAAAAAACATGAAAAATATATTTTATTTACATCAAGGAATCTTTATTTAGAACTTTTTTCAGTTATTTTGGTATAATTTAAAATAAAGTATTTAATTTGATTTTTTTTCCTTTTGTATGTGAATCCCAGTCTTTACGATACAAAGGGATCTATAGCCAAGCGATTCCCCTGACAGCTGTAATCTGGTCGTATGTTTCAAAAAAAATAATTTTAAAGAGATTTTATAATATTATAAAAAGAATTTTTCTTAGAAAATGATAATCACGAATTCTTCATATCAGATTAAAGTACGAAAAAAACACTAAAATATGTGCTAAAATAAAAACACATTACTAAATGGTACACTTATGAAAAGAATAATTTAAAACACACTTAACATTTTCTATGTTTAAATCTTTTCTACGAACGTCGTCAGAATACAATATAAAGATGTAATTTAAAGTTGCAAAATGTAAACACACTATATGGACGCATGTGTTTACATTCTGAAACTTTAAATTACATTTAACATTTTTATATTGTATCCTGACGACATTCGTAGAAACGAATGAAACGTTGATAATGTTAAGTGTGCTTTAAATATACTCTTTTTAAATGTGTACCGTTTAGTAACGTTTAGTACATATTTTTTTTTAATTTTTTACATATTTTAGTACATATTTTAGTTACATATTTTAGTACATATTTTTATAAAAAAATATTTATTTTAAAAAGAAATTCTATCAGTGAATTTTATCACAACAAGTATAATGATTTTTCAATAACTGTCTAACTGTATTAATTTTAGTCTTAAGTATTTATTTTTAGTTCAAAATGTAATTAATTAACGTGTACGTAGCACTCAAAAAATTGATTTCCCTTAAACATGCTCAAGAATATTTTTAAAAGAAAGTTACAACAAATTTAAAGCAAAAGAGAAAAAAAGGTTCTTATGCTAAAGATTAATTAGGCTTAATCTAAAAGATGTATATTCTTTTAAAGACGGGCAACGAACAAGTCTCGTTTATTCATCAAGCAGAATTTTGTTTAAAAAAATTAATTAATCTGCTTATTTCATTAAGAATGTAAAGTATTTTACGTTACGATTCTCGTAAAAGATTTCTTTCATTTTACATATATAAAGTAAAAACACATCTTATACGTAAGTTCTGTACTGAATATACTAATTTAATAAGACGAAAATTACTCAAAAAATTTTATTCTGACGTCTTGAAGATAAGAAAGTCATAATTATGCTGAGATAGAGTCGAAACATGTAGTTCATTTTTTAATTATATAGTTGAATGTAACATGGAAAGCGTTACTTTTTAATTCCGTTTCTTAAACATAACGTATATTTTTTAACCATCCATCGTTTAATTTTCATTCGTATCGATTTTTTATATACTTTAAAATGCTTTTACAAATTCTAATTAGTATTACAAAATTAGAAAATGTTAAATTGCAGTATCAATAGAAACTAGGATTTTAATAAGATAAAATCAAAGCATGAAATTTCCTTTGTTTCATTTAAAATAAAATGTTATCTTCAACTCTGGTTTTCAATTTAGATTCCGTTTAATCTTAAATAATTTCATTTATTTATTTATTTATTTTGTTTAGTTTTAATCGGTTTATCGTGAATACAAGTAGTACTGCACAAAAATATCCGAACGTATTTATATCCAGAATTAAAATCTATACATAAAAAGTAATAATATGTGGTATATTTTAACGTAAGGTCCCAGGTCGAAATTCATGCTGGTATTTGTTTGCTAGACAAGCACCAGGTGCTATATCTCAACAATCAAAATAGCATAAACTAGCATTATACATTGCTGGTTCCAGCAGAATTTTCAGCAATTCATGGTGTGTATTGGCCCACTTTGCTGGAAATAAGCATGAATTGCTTGCATATAGCTTGTCATGCTTTTGTTGTGCAAGCTAGCGATATAACACGTGATGCTAGCTAGCATATAATAGCATGGGAATCTAGCAGACATAGCAATACCTACCAATAACTAGCATATATTTGTTGCTGGTACAAGCATAAATTTTGACCTGGAGTTCCATCTTCATAATAAATTGCAGCAATTTTAGTTCTTAAATAAATAGAACCCACTTTGACATCAAATTAGTGTTCACTGAATGGATTTTTATTCGATAAAGATATAATTTATACTTAATACAAAATCATTGATAGAATTTTCAAGAAAAGATACAGATATCCATAAATTTAAATGTGATAATATTTAAATTTATGGATATCTTACTTTTCCAGATTAACGGGGTCCGAATTAGCGGAGTTCTACTGTATTAGGATCTTACAAAAAGAAGAAATATCAAACAAGTTTTAATCAAACACCAGAAGTAGAGATATAGAAAAGTTTTAATTTTTCGTAAATTATATTTAACTCCTTCTCGATAAGCAAAGGTTAACAGTTAAGTCCTCCTAAATGACGTCATCAAAATGGCCTCCATGACGATGGCCATTTCTTAAAATGCTCACATTCACAATTATTATCCTCTAAAAACTTATCTTATAAAAAGGTATGTGTTGCTGACCACTGGCTTTTTCCCTAATCGTTGCCACAAATTGATCTCAGAAGATACAACATTTGAAGTTATAGAAATATTTAATATCTCAAAAAGTATTTAAAGAGAGAAAGAAAAGAAAATGTTACATAAATTCCGCTAGGGAGATAAAAAAAATTGTATTTTTCTTGTGAAACTTCAAATCTAATAAATATGCCATTTTTCAAGTAATTTATTTTAAAAAAATAACAAATTCCAGAAAGCAGTACCATAACATAACCTTCAAGGTTATGTTTTTTTAGCACTCATCTCGTTCTAAGTAGCACTTTTTTTAAAACTTTTAAACTCTCCTTCCTTGGCTTAAAAAAGTTTATTTATGTACCAAATGGACATTTCTAACTAGTGAAAATATCCCCAGGATAACCGATATCCTTGTTGTACATGGACTGATCTCTACCATTTAAGCTAGCTGGGCTGCCAAGCGCAGTGCATTTTTTTTTTCAGATAAGTTTATCATGCGTAGCACGTACGTAGATAATTACTTTACCATCTTACTCGTCGTTGGTATGGAGTTTCTTTATATGCAGTTTTATTTTGTTGAGCTGTCTACATGACTGAGCAGATGTTATAACTAATGTGATTATATGAACGAAATAACCACGTCGGTGGTTAGCCATGTTAGCTTAAACAATAGACAACTGTCCCTGTAATCCATGTATGCAGTATAAATTAGATCCTGGTCTGACTAGTCCCTCTCAGGCTATCAAATTAAATCAAGTCAGTATATACACAATTAAATATAAACCCAGTTTAATATAAATTGCATGGCGATAATTAGGCCTAAAAGACCTATATAATAACCGGATAAAAAACATTTTATTCGTATCTCATGTCACTATGCAACACATTATCAATACAACTTTCTTGTTGTCAGAACAAAACCATTAAATACAAGCAAAGTTCGATCGTGTGACAAAAAGCATGTGTATTTTTTTATAGATTTATTAAGTATTTTCTGATGTATGAATTTATATATATGAGTGTATATAAGTATGAATATATACAGTAATTTATAAAATATATAAATGTAATTACAAAAATTGGAACAGGCATGATTTTATCAAAAATACTTACATAAATCTCTACATGATAAATATTTTGTTCAATATAAAGTAATTATTTACATTAAAAATGTTAAATGAATTATAATGTTTCTATACTTTTTAATAAAATTTTCGAAAATTATTTATTTTAAATTGAAAAGAAATGATTGGTCAAAGTTACAAGTGTTACTTTAACTTTCATAGAAAGGGCTGATCTTAAATAAATGAAATATCTGATGTATGTACACAGTTATATTTTTAAGCAAATCTACCAAAATATTAGTGGCATTTGGTGCTCAAAAAGGACAAATGAATGCAAGTTTTGGTGTAGTTTTGATATTTGGTGCCTTTATGTTTTTTGAGTCGCTGAACATGAATCTGGTGTTATCCAACAAAATTTAACCCCGGAAATACGTTTTTTTCGCAAAAGACGTGTAAAAAACGTGACTTTTCTTTGTTTTTTTGTAAATAACTTCAAAATTATGCATTTTACATAAAAGCCCTCAATACATAAATTAAAGAAGACAAAATTTCCTACATTTTATGTATTTAAACTTTTTTCTGAGGTTTACTGTGACAGTGCCGCAAAAATTGGTATTAAAAGCAAAAAATTCCGAAAAACGTTAATTACGGTACTGCACGTCGATGAAATCTTAAAAAGAACCATTCTAAGCAAATTTTGACCACTTAATATTACTAAATTAAATATTATTGACTATATTTTATAAATCTAATATCCTTTCTTTCCTTCATAACAAAACAATAATTAATAAGTAAGAAAAATCATGCGTTAAGCATAGATTATGAAGCACTTTCTGACACTTTATGAAATCTTTAACAAATCTTCGTTATTTAAGGAAATAAAGTTGTTGTATATAGCCAAATGTTTATTCATATACTTTTGAACAGCCCTTTATTTGATCTGTTAAATGAAGTATATACACTATACAGTGGGAAAATTTTGTTTCTCAAGAAAATGTCTAGCAGGTTGAAATTTAGCAATTTATACAAATAGATTAAATATAATTAAATACTTTTTTTCCAGTTGTAGTTTATCTTGTACCTTTATTACACGTCAGTATTAAGCTAAATTTATTTTATTCTAAAACTCCCTTAAAACTACAGAAATCACATTCTCGGAAATTATCATTCATACGTGTCCATGCATGGAATTTTTGGAGTGGTTCACTACTTCACTTTATCTATATTCTGCAAGTATTAGTAAATCGAATGCAGTTCATCATAAAAATGCATAACTTATTTAAAATTATTTAAACTTATTTAAACTACTATTAAGTAATTTAAGCTCATATTCAGTAACGTTTGTTAACTCATTCGGGTAGCTCTATATATCAACTATTGCTTTATACACACCATATAATGTCCATTGATTTAGTAAAATTAGAATTAATTAAATTACATTTCATCCATTCATCAGCCGTTATCGGATACATATACAGTACTCCGGAAAGAATATACTATTTGAAATCATCCGTATGTCCATGTAAATGCTGTGTACTTTATATTATGCATGACTGTATCGTATAATTTGCATTTAAACTCAGCGACATATATCAATTTTATTATATATGAAATAGTTTCAATATAATTTAAATATGTCACACACAATTCCCTTTTTACCATTATGGAATAGAATTCTTTTGTGTGGTCCTGTAAATGAGTAATAGCTATTTTTTCACCGCATATTTTACAGAATGCATATTTTAGTGCAACTTGTAAATGTATATAGATTTTAATATCTTTGTCAGGGTTTTAACATCTTTAGATTTCATTTGAAACGCTTTTGTCCCATAGGCCGTAATGTAACGGTAATTTTTTGACTGTCCCTGCCAATAAACTAATTGTGTTTAAAACTTCATTTGAAAAAGAGTTCGTGTTAGGGTAAATGTCAATACCTTCCAAACGTTTCTGGGAAATCCGAGTGTATTTACAGGAGTTAGAGCGCGGACAGTCTTACAGAGAAACGAAATGTTTAAGCACATTTTAATTTGTTGGAAAGTGCTAAAAATTAGTATATCTGTGATCGAAATCTTCATTTAAGATTAGAAAATAATAATAATAATAATAATAATAATAATAATAATAATAAAGCATTTCTTAACTTGGCTTTTAAATAATATAAATAAAATAACTAAAACAAATTTTAATTGATAAAAACAGACACGGACACACGGTTCTTAAAGTTCTTAAAGATTAAAAGTGGATGCGAAAATCAAAAAAATTTGGGAAACAGGAATTACGGCATTGGGCATGGATTTAACAGAAAAACTGAATATTTTATGCAAAAAGTTGGCTACAAATAGTACTAAAGATTGTATGATTGACTGCATTGTACAAAGAAGTTGCTAACAATAAATACGACAACTAATTAGTATTTAATTATAAATAATTATGTACATTAGTAAGAACATTTACTTCAAAAAATACTATTTCCGCTTTCTTTTACTTGAGGGTACGTACTTTTCACTTACATCTACAAAGCAGAAAATAAACGTATGGGATTAGGGGGTGTTTTTATTGTTACTAATGTTATAAAAAAAAGTTTTTTAATAGTAAATATTTGATACCTTACAGCACGACTATTTCCCTTTCCATTGGACCCACTGGTTCATTGGGTATTTTGTCATAGCATGAATATTTCAATAACAGATATGCTCATTTTTATTTATTTTTTAGTTATGAAGGAAACTAGAACAAAAAAGTACAAGTTAAACTACAGGGCTGAATATAAGTCCTCAATTATGTTTCCATCTATTAGTATAAATTGCTGAGAGAGAAATTTTAACCCCCTGGGCATTTTTTTGCGAAACTAAATTTTCCCATTCTGTAGTATATTTTATATAAACCGAAAGTTCAAATACAGGGCTGTTTATCAGTATTGGAATATACATTTGGCCAAATACAGTAACCATATTTCCTTAAATAACGAAGTTTTGTTAAAGATTTCATGAAGTGCTAGAAAGAGCTTCCTAATTTATGCTTAATGCATGGTTTTTCTTTCTTGTTAAATTCTTTTTAGTTATGAAGATAACAAAGAACATTAGATTATAAAATACAGTCAATAATATTATACTTAGTATAATAAAGTAGTCAAAATTTGCGTAGAATGTTTCTTTTTCACATTTCATGGACGTACAGTATCGTAATAGCCATTTTCAGAACTTTTTTGGGGTTTTCACACCCATTTTTGCAACACTTTCACGGCTAAACCATTGATCAGAAGAAAAAACTTTAAATACATAAAATGTAGGAAATTTTGTCCTCTTTAATTTATGTACTGAGAACTTTTATGTAAAATATTTGTAAATTTTGAAGTTCTTTAGAAAAAACAAAAAAAAGTCTCGTTTTTTACAAATTTTTGGCGAAAAAACGTGTTTTCGGGTATACATTTTGTTGGATAGCACCCGATTCATGCTCAGTGACCCAAAAAGCAGAAAGGTACCAAATTTCAAAACTATACCAAAACTTGCCTTTATTTTCGACCAAATTCCTGGACTATATAACGCAAATACGTTATTAGAAATCGAATTATACTTTAAGAAAAGATATTTAATACCGGAATGGATCACAATGAAAAGCAGCTGCAGTTGTACTATTCTTTGGCTAATACCTAATGAATTTTTTATTACAAAGTATATAAAAATAATATATTAAACAAGGTATAGAAAAAAATTAACATGCAACAAACATTAAATTAGCTTAAAAATGTTCATTTAATAGATATAAAAAATCATTTTTCTATTCATAAATTAAGCTTTTATTAAAAAACGATCTAGGCTATAAACATATTTAAAAAGTACTTTATTGTAAGGTAAACTAACAAAATTATTCTTTTAATTTTATATTTTAAGCTTTATCGCAATAAGTTAAAAAAAATATCGTTTATCAAATTTTTCGTTGATTTAAGAATTAAAAAAAAAAAAAACTTACGTAAAGGAAACGATTATTTTTTAACAGTAAATAATAATTTTAACAAAATATTTATCATGTAGAGATTTATCTAGGTTTTTTTAAAGCTAATTGGTTTCATTCTTTTCGTCAAACTATTAATCTTAAAACTTATATTTTATGTTTATTTTATAGCGATATTTATCTTCTAATCATATTTTAAGAAGCCAAATATTTTTTCTTTCTATGCAAAAAATGATTTAAGATTTTTTTAAAAAGAAAAAAGAAAATTATAGAAAGTTTTAGCTTTATGCCTTTAATAAACAATTTAAAACAATACAAAAGCTTGTAGAAAAGGACTTATAAGACATTTTAAACTTTATTTCTATAAAAATAAAGAAAAATATTACTGTATGTATGTATAACTACTATTTCACGAAAGATACCCAGATGGGGAACAAAATAATACGAACACCCATGAAAAAGTATGTCGTATTTCACATCTGCAATACATCCGCGCCACCTACAACAGAAGTCTGCACCTCGCGACCGTGAAAAGTAAGATATCAGTCTCAACAGCAGTCATCTACGTTGCATGCGTCTATGGAACTGTTTCATAAACTGAAATGTCAGACGAGTTAGAGTTCCAAAGTTTAATAATTGTTTGAGAGCGTTTAAGTGGAGCATCGGTTACGGAAACAGAAAACCTTTTGGAGTTTTCAAAGAATATTGTATCAGTCGTTATGACAGCGTACACGAAAAAGGGTAAGGCGATGTCTTCAAAGCACAACAGTGGCCGAAACTCCAACCTTTTAGATAGGGATAGACTAGTCTTGAAGCACATAGTAGCTCGAAAGCACAAGCAATCATTATCCGAGATAACATCCGAGATGAACAGACAACTCCAGGATCCCATTTCAACAAATACTGTCAAAAAAGAACTTCATTCTGTGAGCATTTATGGCAGAGTGGCAATTCAAAAATTCTTGGTGAGAGCAACTAATACTTTCAAGCGACTCCAATGGTGCAGAGATCACAAATGGTGGTCCACACAGAAATTGCAACAGGAATTATAGTCAGATGAATCGTCATTCCCCATATTTCAGACGACCCGAAGCGTTCATGCCTGGAGAACGCTCAGAGAAGCGTTTAAACCTGAATTCCTCCTGCCGAATTTGAAGCATGGAGATGGCTACATTATGGTCTGTGGTTTAATATCTTGGCTCGGTATTGGGCTACTTGCTATTCTGCATGGGAGAATCATACAATCTCTATCTAATCAGCCAGGGAATCATGTCCTCCCTTTTGTCCAGATTTTATTCCATGGAAAGCGACCGCTTTTTTTCAAGACGACAATATCCCTAATCATACTGCTAGGTGTGTTCAAGCTTGGTTCGAAGATCTTAAAGATGATGTTGAACATCTTTCTTGGCCCCCTCAGCCTCCGAATTTAAATATTATTGAAAATTTATTGAAATATTTGGAGTCAAAACTTCGTTCCTGATTTTTCTCTCCTTCCAGCCTTTCGAATTAGAGACCATTCTGTAGGTGTAAGGACTTAATATACCTTTAAATATTGTGCATGACCTTTATACATCTATCCCACATTGCATTAAATCAGTACTTCAGTCAAAAGGTAATCCAACCCCCTACTACTAAAGATTTTCCATTATTTCACAGGTGTTCGTATTATTTTGTCCCCCATCAGTATTTGATTCTGAAGAAATGCCTTATACATTTAAGCATTTCCTTTAAGCATATAAAAAGTGATTTCTATAAAAGTTTGAACATTTTTTTCCATAAAAATCAATTAAAAATATTTCTAAATTAGTTTTGAAATGTATTTCTATGTGTGAGTGTATGACTGCTATTGCAGGAAAGATATATTTGATTCTGAAAAATAATCATTACACCTTTTAAGATAAGTTTGCATACATTCAATTAATAGTATTTCGATTTGAGTAGATTTTTTTCGGATACTCCAAATTCGTACCATTTTAAAATAGCAGAAATCTAAATAACTCTTAAATCCAGAAAATTAAAATAGAAATAACTGGTTTATTTAATAACAGACATTCTGGACTTAAAAATTGCAAAATTTGTCACTGAAATTTCTGGTGAAAATTATGATAACTTGAACTACGCAATTTATAAAACGTATTTTACCATAGGAATTAAAGTATTATACGTTTGAAAATTAATTTATATTTAAAAAATGTTTTTTTTTTTTTTGTAAAAATTAATTCAAAATATTGAGATTTTGCTTTAAAATGTAGTGTACATTTAACTATTATTGCATGAAAAGCACATTTACTTATGAAGAAATGCATTACATCTTTATTTCATTTAAGCATGTAAAAACATATTAACAAATTGGCTTAAAAATACTTAATTATACGTCAACTCCTTCATTGCATTACACCATTATTTAAATTTAAGCATGTAAAATGTTATTTACAAATTGGCTGAAAAATACTTACAGTATACTACAATTACTTTATTGGTTTTATTATTATTATTTATTTATTTTTATTTTTTATGCCCACAATGATTGATTTTGACTTAAAAATATAATTCTTAATAAAATTACTTACTTGACCTTTTTTAAAAGGTCAAGTCTTTCTAGTTCTGCTTTTCATGTAAAACATAATCAAATATGCACGGTGAATACAATATATAAAAAAGTACAATAAACAGCATTAGAAAATTTACATAAAAAATCATTATTGGTCATCCCAAAAAATGTAGCGAAATTACAAATCAAGATTTCATAATTTAATATGGCAAAAATTCTGACTCGGTTGAACTGCAATTTATGATAGACACCGTAAGAATATTTTACGAATTTTGGAATTCATATATAGTAAGCAGAAAAAGCATGTCAGGATTATCGTAACGGTTGAATACATCCCGATCATGGCACCAGACCAAGATGCCGTGCTCGGCGGAAATACGTACTATTCGTCACAGACAGCAAGATAATTTACTAACAAAGTGCTAATCAAAATATTTCGAAAGATTTAGACCCATAATCACTTTTATAAATCAATAATCGTATGACATCGGTATGAAGCCAAAAGAATCAGTATTTCAATGCAGACCCGTGTTTGCAAAATTTACAAAAATAATAACAAGTTACTTACATTAGAAGATTCTATCTTTAAATTAAGCAAAGTTTTTCTCAGATTTTTATACATGTTAATCCACATACCTTAAAGAAATCGTTCTGGGAATAACATGAACTGCTAACATTACGCGTAATAATGAGGATATACGGGAGTTGGCATCTACGTGTTTAATGTTGATGAGATCTGAGTCGTTGGAATAACATACAACCGCTAAAAGTTAATTTGTTCGATTTTTAAAACTCATAATTGCAAGAAGAATGCGAGTCTACGACCAAACAAAATTTTGCAAGGTAAATTCCGTCATCTTAAAGCTACCGTAAACTGGGACTACTTTGTCTCCCCTGGTTAACTTTGTTAACTTACAGACAGATGGGTTTATTAATGGTTTATACACATTTATCCTTGCGTTTTAATCATGCGATTAATTGATTAATTCTATCTTTTCTTAAAGGACTTTGGCAATGTGAAAAATCAATGAAGACCTACTTAAAAACACCATAGGTCCGACATTATCGCAATTTATAAAAAATATATTTACAAAAATATGTCTTAAATGTGACAAATAAACCCATTTTACAGAATACGTTCATTAAGAGATGCATCATTTATAACATAAAGTTGTATTGTGTACTATGAAAATGTTATGGGAGTTTTTGGATGTGGTAATATGTTCGTAACGAGGTAATATGTTGTTTGAAATGTACTGGGTTTACCAGAGTAATAACGCCATTCGCTTTTCTGTGCTGGAGCACATCGGAAGCGAGTTTCCTTTTTTTTAATTATGCACAAAAAACATTACCGCTGTAGTTACAAACCAAAAACGAAAAAGTTAATTTTGTTTGCCTTAAGTGTTGTCAAGTTTTTCATGTTGGAATTTTAAAATACCAGATGATTATTACAATACCCTCATATTTGGTAATTGAAAGAAATATGTTAATTTCTTGGGCTTTCGAAATTTATATTTACAATTAGACAGTTTATGTACCCATTTCACTATATAGTTTTGTTTGCTTGAGTTTATTACCCACATAGATTGGTAATAACGTCAAATAGAATCAAGGTCAAGAAATCGCGTAATTACATTTTATGAATACATATCTGCTAAAATATTGTTTATTGTGGTTCCGGGCTCGATTTTTGACAGCACTAAAGACCCGACGAGTGTATGCAGTGTACGGTCTCGTTAAATAAAAGGGTTCTGAAAGTCTTGTAGTCGGTCGTAGCAGTTATTATGGGTATTGAACTCAGGTGAAAGCTTCCCTTCCCTTCAGATACATCAAAATTGAGAAGGCGGCAATGTTTGGTGCTGCCATCTATTTGGACTTTGTCGAACATCCTCTGCTCCAGAAGTCCGACTTCCAAACACCAGGGTGCAGTCCAAAGGAAGTTCCAGCACCACTCTTTCTCTTTCGGCACATACCAATAACAATAATAACTAAATAGTCTTTACTAAGTCACACAAAGATGATTAATATTACAAACCTTCTGACTAAATAAAATAACACACATAGTTATGGGATTTTTTAACATTTTATTTATTTAGAAAGTAATGGATACTCAGTATTGCCCTTTTTAGGATTCTTCTTCATTTGTATAATCAGTCAAGAATAGCGAATGATTTTTTTTCTTCTCCGTCATACACAAAAGAAGTGTTTGAACATTTCTCCCTAATTCTAAATAGCTCGAATTAATAATTGATGGAAAAAATTGTTTCTACAATATATTTGTACCTAAAGATTTAATAATATAATTTATATTTATTAACACTGTTACATTTATTGATATTATCATATGAGTTTTATCCTCATTTATTCTAAAGAATAAATGTCTTTTAGCTTATAGTAAATGTAATTTTTTTAAAAATCATATCAAGCTTCTTTTCGTATGCATTTATTAATGAGCCGCGATAAAAATATTTATTTTTAATATAATAAAAATATTGTTTTAATGTTTTATTTTAACAATATTTTCTAGAGGCAAGATAAAAATATTTTTATTTAATTTCATAGAAAAAAAGAAACGAAAATATCCATGATTATAAGTGGTATATAATCTGTATTTAGTTTAATGATAGCAGAAAATAAAATAAACGCGTTCCTTTTGTTTACAAATAAAACAAATTTTATGTAATTTAAATACAATTTTTAAAAAGAGCTTTAAAGGAATAAGCTGATTAACAGCTTAAAATGTCAAAATGCTATGAAATTTTACGCACTTGAATTTTTAATGTACGCAGTTCTCTTCAATGTAAAATTTTTGTGACAATACTTTCATGTCTAAGATAATTTAATTTATTCTCATTTTCGAATAAGATTGTATGTGTTTAGGATTTTAAAGACAATGGAAAATAATTGCATTAAAATCAATTCCTTAGCGAATTAAGAAATTTTCTAAATATTCTTGAAACGTAAAGCTTTTTTATTATGTGAATAATCATTTCTCTTTCAGCATTTTTTTTTTTACTTTCAAATAAAATACTATTTTAAATATTTAATGCCAACCAATATTATTTGAATTGATTTTTCATAAAAAAAAAAAAATAAGTAATAAAATAGTGAGATAATAATTTAAAAAAATTGAATAGTGTTTGGTAATGTTACTAAATTCAAATCCCAAATGTTAAAAAAAAAAAAAAGTGAACCAAAATTTAATAATAATTCTTGAGTTCGAGAAAATATTTTAAAATTAGATAATAATTTTTCATAAAAAAAAATCTTTCATTATATGAAATTGATTAATATTGAATTAATAATATATAAAGGGAGCATATTGTTTTTTATTAATATGTGCATCTATGGTGGCAAAAATATAATAAACGCCACCTTTTGTGATTGGCCGTGATCGCTATTCTATATTGTACAAAATGATATAAGTATTTTTGATAAAGAAAATCAGTTCATAAACATCTTGACTAATTGTCTTTATTTTTTGCAGAATACGAGAAATATGAGTACATCTAAACACCATGAATCCAGCATATCTAACCATACGTTCACAAGCATAATAAAGAAACATTTTTCATTTTCGAAAACTGCGATTTTTGAGGGTTGACGTGTCCGCGACAAAATGTAATCTGAATAAACTTTCACATTTCACAAACACCAAGAGAAAATGTCTTGGCATACAATATATTCCCATGCCGAGCTAAAAAACGTACAGGCAAAAACGACCGTCATATAAAAAGCAATGGGAAAATTTTAAAATGAGTGTTGTGAAGAATACAACATTTATCGCTTGCGGCGAAAAAACGCACAGCGCACAGTAACCTTAAAACAAAGTTACACAATCGATAAAAATTAAGTTCTTTATACAAGACAAAATGAGATGTTAGAAAATAAAAATAGCAGTTATTTAAAACAGAAAAAAATATTTAATTCGTTTGGTATTTTATCAAGTGAAGAGCAAGAAAGAAAAATCTAGAAATGGAATGATATTTTAAAACTAACTTATTATTTGTTTTTTATTTATTATTATTATTATTTTATATGCAATTTGTACACGAACACTCAATAAAAATTCCTATTAAAAACGCATTTCTTTTAAAAATAAATTTTAAAAGAAGGGGGGAACTAACATTTGAAATATTAATATTAGAAATATATATAATAAAATATGTGTTACATCACAGCACCTCTTTTCTAACCTGTTATTCTATAAAATCTTGATTAAGTTCATACTACAATGATAATACTACAGACAAAAAAAATGCTTATTAGTTATTCAAATTTGGATTTGATGATCATAAAAAAATACGAAAGTGCTACAATAGCAAATAAGATAAACATTAGATAAAAATTGGAATCGATTAAAATATTATAATCGATATTGAAAATAATCGTGTTTTTATGTATGATTTATTGTAAAATAGGCTTTCTAAGAGATTGATTATGTTATTATAAGTACTCTTTATCAAATATTATCCATTTAAATAAAATAGGACAAGGACAATTTTTTCCATTTCTATATTTGCCTTAAAGTTCCTAATTTATGCATGTCGACATATCGTTATAAAAAGTATGTATATATATATGTATATAATTGAAATTCTTTTTCATTATTTCCGAAATTCGAACGTAAAATCTTATTTTCATTATACAACATAATGATATTATTTTTTTTATTGTTCTGTAATTATAACAAACGAATTGAAAACTGTAATTCCATTTATTTATATAAACTGAATTTCTTCTAAAGCGAGAAATCATTTCGGTAAGTATATTTTTTTCCGTATCGTTTCTTTTGTCAGCATTTGTTTCTTTCCCATTTTCAATATAAACGATATAAGTAACACATTTTGAACAAAAGTTAATTTTAAAATTAATTTCAGAGATATTTTAAGGCATTGCACTTAACATTCTTAAAGTTTGTCGTACTTAAAATTACACTTCGATCTCATTCTAGAATATTTGCGCGACAGTAAGCATTAATAACCCGACGCCATATCAGTTTACGTCTACAATGAAACGGTAGCATAACCACTAGATCTATAGGCCCATCTATTTGAGATTAATGTATGAAGTCTCCCGGAAGAGGACTTTGATACCTTACCCAAGTTAAAAAAAATTATAAATGTGCACGCCTTAAAGTGTGTAGACGTTTCAAAAGGTATGAAGAGCTTAAATATAATTATAACTTCAGTAGTTTTATTGCATAAATATATTGTATAATTCCATTTTATTCTCATTCGTAAATTTAAGTAATATTTATTGTACTGTCGATGGTTTTTATGCCCCCCTCTACCCGAATTTAGATAACATATATTAAAATTTCTGCTGATTATAATATATATATGGAACTCATTCATTAAAAAAAAAAACTCATGAAATTTTACTCACGTAATTTAAAAATTTTAAATTTATTTGTCTAATTACTTTTTTTAAAATTTGTACGTCAAATATTAAAAAAAAACTGGGATTTATCATTCTAACTTAAGATCATCCCCTAATTTAGACGTATCACAGACAACAAAGGTTTACCAATTTTTGCAGTTTAACTACAGATTCAAGTGGCATTCTGTTTTGTTTAAGCACTAGTATCATGGCCAACTAGATGTACAACAAACTGCGCATTTCTTTAAAAATCCTCAAAAATTTGAAGCTGAATTTAGCTTCAAACCCTGAACCATTTCATTGGATCACGTGGCGCAAATCCTGCCCAAATTAGCATTAAATAAGCTGATTTCTGTTCTGTGCACATGGTCATTGTTTTCGTTCAATGTTTGCACGATTGGTCAGACTAACTGGGCAGGGTATCAGAGTTCTCTGGCGGGAGGTTTCAGACATTTATCTCAATTAAGTCGGCTCTATAGATCTATTTGGTCATGCTAGTACTATCGTTTCATACTTTCAAAATTTGAAAATTAGTTACGTATGTATTGTGCAAAAAGCTTTTAACAAAAAAGGAAGTAATCATGCGTGAGTTAAAACGTGTGAGTTAATCGAGCCTTTTATTCCACTTTAGATGATGCTGTGTAACAGACAACTCACAGTGGTTTCGCGAAAACTTATGCCACAGCAATTAACGGATAAACAATTTAGAAGACATGCTGTAGAATACGATTTTCGTTAAGTATTATATAACGCCTGAGTATTGATCGTTTAGAATGACTATATCAGATCTGCATAATATGCATTACAACAGATTCCAGAAAAGTGAAAGGGTAGAAAAGTGTAATTGAAAAATAAAACGCTTCTATTCAAGATTTGATATTATTTTTTTGTAAACAAGTTTTTTAACTTGATGTAAATAGGATATTATGTTAAGGGTACAGTGGACTCTCTTTTTTTGAATGAATTTTTAAAAAAAATTCTGGAAATAGTCATAATATATATACCTGTTATTTCACAATTTGTAAATATATGCAATAGTTTTTGAGATACAGATTTTTTTTTTAATTAATGTAAAATGACAATATTTCAAAATGCTCCATGCGCAACCAGTTTTTACATACTTGTTCAAAAATTTTCCATAATAACCCTGTCATACATACAAATAAATGTTTCTAAGTATTTTTAGCACATTACTTGTAAAGCATTAAAATTATGAATTTAACTTAATTTTTTGTTATTTTTCTTTCAAAATCATTAAAAATTTCGTATAACTGAAAATTTAAAAATATAATGCTTCTAAACAAGTTTATTTTTAGTAACATTTGTTAACACATACACAGAGAGTATTTAAATAGATCAGAAAAATTGGACATAAAGTATTGCGCATGGAATATATTGAAAGCATGAAAACGACGAAAATATTTATTCTGAGAAAAACAGGTTTTAGTAACTACAATGGTTATAATTGCTTAATATTTTCCTACTGACACAGTTTCAGTTATATATAAGCGCTATAATATCATTCCTAGCTTATATATAAATGTTTTATATTTTTAGGGTAAATTCACATAAAATGTATGGCTTCGATTCATGCAAAGGACGTGAAGTATCTGAATAAAAAAAATTCTTCTCAAAACTAAGTTTTTTATATTTTCTGATATTTTTTTTAAATAATTTTTTTGGAAATATTCATGGCATAAATATCTCTTATTGTACAATTTTTTACAATTTTTTTACAGAATGTTTAGTTCTGAAAAGAACTGTTTTTAGAATTATATTTTACGCTAAAATGATTGGGGACAAAAAGTAATTCCTCTAAATAGATTGTAAACAAACGCTAAAAGAAAGAGTTAAAGTACTGTTTTGCGAAATCACAAAATTAATAAGTATTCAGTGCAAAATAATAACATTGATTAAAGTAAAATGAAAAACTGGGGTAAATTTACGACTGCGAATCGGCGAAAAAGTAAATAAAGGAAAGCGGCAGAATCAGCTGATTGGACGGAAAGGCTAGTAAAAGCTAATAACTCTAGTAAAAATAGTCGAAATTGAAACATTCCTTTTGCGTTCAATAGGCGTTCATGTAATGTTATTGTGCTAAAAATGAAAAATCGACAATTTGATGATTTTTTTGTGTATTTGGAAGTACATTGTAACCTTAAATGTAAAGTTGCTTTTGAGCTATAAATGTGAATTGTTCATCCTTACTATTTTTTAAAAATGGTGCATCTATTTTGCTCACCTAGGATGTCTAAGCCTAAGATCTGCGATAAGTAGGAAAAATCATTAAAATTTTTTCCTGAAAATCTCATTTTATCTGGTATTTATATTACAGTAATCAGACGATATGACGACGGTGATGATATGAACAGTTATATTTTTTCTAATGAAAATTTGGAGTAGATTGGCTTAAGTATGTTCTACAAATATCATTAGTATATGAAAGAAAATAATCCTTGTCTACTTGTCCTACAGATGAAGGTAGATTTTGATGTTAATACTCTTTTCTACAATAATATATAAATATGTTTAAAGATAAAACCAGTTTGTCAACTTTATTTATCCGCTTGAAGAATTTTTAATTTACATTTTTCTTTAAGAGCCAGAATTCTCTTAAGTCAAATTAAGTCTAAAATGAACTTTTCGTTTTAAAAGTCCACTTATATTCTCACTTTTAACAAAATCGGCCAATATGGCAACTTATGGATTCTAAATACGAAAAACTGCCATTTGAATGCGTCTTAGAGCAAAAATGCATTTAAAAAGTCCTTCCGGCAATCCCGGGAGGAAGAGGTAGCTTTCATATACTTATTTATTTATTTTAAATTCAGTTATATAAATCAAATATACGAAGCTCAAAATAGTGGAACACGATTATGTAAGATTGAATACTAGTTTTTGTCAGTACTGAATGGAATTTTTAAAAATTAGTCATCTTTTATTCAACCTGGTTTTAATTTAAGCGATTTATAGGGTCGCCAAATTCCACGATATCCATTTTAAAGCAGCATAACGGATTAAAAAAAACCCAATGAGCTTGATCGAAATCTTAATTCATGTGAACATGCACACTCACATCAAAATCGATTAATATATACGAGTGCTGTCGCGGGCAAATTGACTTTTTAAAAAAAGCCACCCACATTAGAAATTCAAACTGCTATATCCCAAGCGCTTTTCATGGTAAAGACAAAGCAAAAAATACTCCAGAATTCGTTATTAAGATAAATAGTTTAGAAAGAACCTTTTTTCAATTTCTAATTTTTTGTTTATACATCATTATACATTTAAAAGATTTTTGATACATTTAAATGGCCGCCATTTTGAAACAAGATGGCGGATAAAGTTGGCCGGTGAACTCGGTCAAGACATTGGCATGTACCATGAACACACAGGTTTATATTGAAATCAGTCTATAAATATGCGTATTAACGCGTGACAAATTTCAGACCGTTTCAAAATGTCAATCTCACTGGAAATTGAAAGTGCTAAAACTCAGCCATTTTTCAAGATATGAATGAAACAAAAAATGCTCTGGAATCTTTGTATCAAAGTCAAAACACAAAAGAAAAATCTTTTTCCATTTCTTACTTTTTTGCACCTAATTTTAAAATTTAAATTAAAAAAAAATAATATTCCGCCATTTTGAAACAAGACAGCGGTTGGAACTGGCCAACAAATTCGGTCCAGGCATTAGTATGTCCTATCTACGCACCAAGTTTCATCCAAATCAGTGTACAAATACGCGTGTTATCACGTGACGAAAACCAGATCATTTCAAAATGAGAGCAATACTAGAAATTAAAAGTACTATAGCTCAGACAAGATACAGACGAAACAAAAAGTGCTTTGGAATCTTTGTATCAAGGTCAAATGCATAAAAGAAAATTCTTTTTCAATTTCTCACTTTTTTGTACCTAATTTCAAATTTTTAATTTTTTTAAAATTGAAATGGCCGCAATTTTTAAACAAGATGGCGAATGAAACTGGTTAAAGAACTCGGCCCAGGCCTTGTTAAGTACTGTGTACACACCAAATTACACATCCACATCGATTTATAAATACGAGTGTTATCACGTGACAAAATCAGATCGTTTCAAAATGTCAGTCATGAGAAAAATTCAAAGTGCTATAACTCAATCATTTTTTAAGATATAGACAACGTAAAAAGTGTTCTGGATATGGTGTTTTAAGATCTAACACATAAAATAAAAATATTTTTCAACTTTAAATTTTTTCGCATTTAATTTTAAATTTTAAATTTAAAAAATAATTTCAATGGCCGCCATTTTGAAACAAAATGGCGGATGATGCTGGACAACGAACTCGGTCGAAATATTTGTATGTACTATGTACATACCAAGTTTCATTCAAATCGGTTCATAAATTCGTCAGTTATAGCATGACAAGTATCAGATCGTTTCAAAATGTCAGCGATAAGAAAAATTCAAAGTGCTATAACTCAGTCATTTTTTAAGATATAGACAAAATAAAAAGGGTTCTGAAATTGGTGTTTTAAGATCTAACACATAAAATAAAAATATTTTTCAACTTTTAATTTTTCCGCATTTAATTTTAAATTTTAATTTTTTTAAATTTTTTAAATGGCCGCCATTCTGAAACAAGATGGCGGATGGTGCTGGCCAACGAACTCGGTTGAGATATTTGTATGTACTATAAACATACCAATTTTCATTCAAATCGGTTCATAAATACGTTAGTTATCGCATGACAAAAATCAGATATACATACATATATATATATATATATATATATACAGGGTGAGTCATAAATATCGAAACAATAGGCTATCTCCTCAAATATTGCCCCTAGACCCATACTTCCAATTGCAAAAAATCCTAAAAAAAGGTGAAATTTCTGATAAGATAAGTTGCAACTCCATGGGGGGTCTATTTGAAAAAATACGAAAATTAAGTTTTTATATGGCCTCCGTAGGGAAAAATTCCCAGTTAGGAAATTATTCTTTATCCATTCCTAAATTCAACAAAACAAATTTCATCACCGTATCTAAAAACCCCACAGAGATATTAAATCTCAAAATCCTCAAAAATTCCTGACTTACACCACTTTTCCCTGCCTCTAAACGGTGCTTTCTTCACTCAGTTTCAACGCTAGTTAGACGGTGCTTTCTTCACTCAATTTCAACGCTAGTTAGGGAACATTCACAAATTGCAATTTAATAAAAATCGGTTTAAGATAGCGCTTTTTCTTTGGACATAAAATAGCAGCGTATAGTTTTTACGTTATATTTGTATACCAGACGTCTGCCTGGGTCAAAATATCGAGGTCAGGTTCCAAATTTACCCATAGGGGAAAAAGTTTGGCGTAGCTTGAAAAAAATGTCAACATCATAGCTTGAACCGGTCTGGAAAATAGGAGGTGTTCTGAATAAAAAATTCTTTTATAGCTTTTCGTTTTTTATATTTATACTTTTTATTATAAATGAACGGCCAAAGGCTGTAATATATTTATTTTATCAATGAATCTCTATTTATATGTAAATGTTTCACTTATATTTTAATATCGTTAATCCATATCCAATGTGTTGGAGACTTTGAAAAATGTTATACAGTGAAACTTTTTAAGACGGAATCACATAGGAAAGAAAAAATACGTTATAGACAGATGCCCTCCCTAGAAGATGCAATTGAAGCTTATTTTTTTTCTCAGGTACTATTGTATATATTTTGCGTGGATCAAAATATTTTCCGTTTAAGACAGAATTCCATCATAGGCAGATTTTTTTTTCACTGGTTTTATTGTATTTAATTTTTTTAGCCGTTGAATAATCTATTTAAGAAAAATGAATTTTAAAGTTTTTTCTTTTTTTTCTTTTTCTTTTCTTTTATCTTTCTTTTTCTTTTTTTTGTGATTTTAATACGGATTTTGTCGAGACCGGGTTTGAAAATTTTATCCAGTGTGCATCTAAGTTGAAGGAAGCAGCCCCCTCCCTTATGAAAGTACGCTAGGCCCGGCCTGGCGAGTCTTTAGAAAAAAATAACATCTCGGTCTTGGCCCTACCTGGGCCCAGAATACAGATTTTTTAACATCCTCTGGAGGACAGTATAAAGCCTGAAGTTGTCAGAGCTAAATTTAAAAAGAAAAAAAAGGCTTAATCTGCATCTTATAAAAAGCATTTTTTAAAATAACTGACGGACATTTAAACAATACACTTCGTTTTTCTGCTTAATGATTTTCCCCTCTATTTCTTGCCTTTAAGTTATTAAATATTAAGAATTTTTAAAGGAAAAAGAACTTGAAACACGTCATTTTTCATTTTTCTACATTAGTTTTGTTTTGGCAAATTTGAAAAAATGTTTGCTTTTCAAAATATGATTTTTTTAAATGTTTAATAGTTTTAAAATTAATATTAAAAAACCTTGGAACAAAACTATAATCAGATTATCATCTTTAATTAAATGGAAAGAAATTGAAATCCAATAAATAATGTTACGATTTATAACGATTTTTGATTGTCCCATTTAAACCGGTACTAACCACATGAAACTTTTATAAATTGTATGAGAAATTTTAAGATGTGATTTTCTTAGTTAATTATAAGGCTAACCATCACAAAAAAGAAAAAAAATCAAAATTCTAACTCAAAAAATAGATTTTTTACGCGTTTCCTAGAACTGTTAAAGTAACATTGTTTTCTGAATTGCGCGCATTTCAATTTGTGTATAATCCCTTAAAACCTGATGAATTTTTTAAACGGCTATAACTTTGCGAATTTTGGAGATATGAAGATACAACTCTTTGTGTTTTATTCAGGACTGAATAAGGAAAGTTTTCCTAATTGGAATTTTTGTCCTACGGGGGCCGTATAAAAATTTAATTTTCGTAACTTTTCAACTAGACCCCCCCATGGAGTCGCAATTTGTCTTATCAAAAATTTCACATTTTTTTTATGAATTTTTTCAATTGGAAGTATGGGTCTAAAAGCAATATTTAAGGAGATAGCCTATTGTTTCGATATTTATGACTCACCCTGTATGTGAGTCGAATTCTTAGCTTTAGATGTTTTTGCTTTTTTGTTAAACTATACACCCCTGAAGAAGTAGTTTAATAGAAAAGCCTTATACTGCCTTTTTATCCGTTTATCTTTCATTATTTTGGTAATCTGCCTTCAATTTCATTTCAAACTTCAACTGTTTTCAATAAGATGATTGTAAAAATACTGGTTTCATTGGTTTATTGTATGGTGATATATGAATTACTCTGGTTATATAATGTCCATTTATCCATATATTTCTTAGTAATTTGGTAATCTGCCTTCTATTTCTCTTCAAACTTCAACTGTTTTTAATAATATGATTGTAAAAATACTGGTTTCATTGGTTCTTTTATTGGTATTGGCTGAACAATTTTGGATGCATTTATAAACGTATTTATATATATATATATATATGGTTATATAAGTATATATATATATATGTCAACATTTGAACGGAGGGTGGTTTTGGGGTCTGGGAGTCATGATCGATGAAAATATACCAAAATCTTTTGGAAGTGCTTTCCTCCGGATGGCTGCAATAGGTAGCTTTTTACTTTTTGTAATGAAAACTACCTAAAATTAGTCATAAAATAGGCAGTTTGTTATTTGAATACATACTCAATTGTTTAATCACAATCCCTTCGGGAAATTATGTTCAATTTGCCTACAGCATTTTTTGAAATATATTCTGCTTTTATCAAAAGACCGGGCAATAAGTCACATTATAGAGTTTTTAAATAAGAGAACCTGCCAATTGGCTTCATTTTCGAACAAAAAAGCGTTTAAAAATGAGTCAGAAAATAAACAATTTATTATTTGAATACTTTTTCAATATTCCAGTCATGATCGCTTCAGTAAGTTCCTCTCAAATTGCGCACTTTGATACTAATTTTTATAACATATATTGCCGTTATCAAAATAAACTGTCCAATATGTCACATTATATAATTCTTGCATAAGAGAGCCTGCTATTTGTATGCTATTTTGAATGGAATAATGAATCACAATGTAGGAGGTTTCGATTTAAAGTTTTTTTCTGCAACTCCTCATTTTTTTTTTTTTTATCAGAGTTGGTTCTATAAAATTTTGTCCGTATAAAAGTTGTAAATATTAATGAGAAGATAAAAAATAAATTTAATCGGATTACGCATCTTAAGAATTGACGAAGTTAGGGATATTTTTCTCCCCCTCCCCCTTTTTGTTTTCATTTTTATTTTATATTTTTTTATCGGTAAGGGTTCTATCAAAAACTTATAACTGGAAATGTTTTTTTTTATAAAACTAAGCGGATTTATAAAAAGATCAATTGGATTTCATATCTTGAGAATTGACAAAGTTATGAGTTTTTTTTTCTCCCCGAAACCCCATTTTTCTTTTTTCTTGAGCCCATTTTTACTTTATCAAATATATGTTATGCATAAACTTTTGGCCCATTTTTAAAAAGCAATGTGGACTTTAAACTGGTTCAATATCTATTTTTAATAAGATGCTATGGAAGATTTTGTTTTGTTTTTACAAAAGTCCTCCTTCACCCTCACCCTCCCAGGTCCGATTTTGCCCATTAACGAACTTGACCGATATTTTATATCTCTTGATTTTATGTATTTGTTTGTAAGAGAATTGAGCAGAATTATAGAATATATTCTTTTTTATGGTCGTTTTGGGGCTTAGCAGACATGATCGGCGTAGATCTGCCAAAAGTTTTCTGTAATTCCAACACAGGAGTGACCACAATACGTAGTATTTTAAACAAAATCTATCTAAAATAGGGGAATTAAAATTAAAACTATTAAGGACTTAATCCAAAGGGAATTATTTTTCAATTTATTCTGTGATTATAAGAAAAACTAAATAGGAATATCTTGGGAATTGTAATTAATATGTAACATTTTATAATCTTTGAAGTAATCTTTTAATGTTATTAACGCAGTGTTCTTATATTAATTTCAATTTCTGACAGCTAATTATAATAAAACTTATATAAACTATATTTGTGTACATATACTTGCCTATTTTTTCATTCTCTGGAAAGAACTTAAATGTGGTGTGTTTCAAATCAAAGATTTTTACTCGAATTGTTACTTTAGAAATATTTGAAAATAAGATATATTTATTAAAGCATAAAAAATATGGCACAATTATAACGTTAAAGCTATTAAATTTTCTGTATCTACGGGGGTTGGATGCATAAATATTTCGAAAAAATAAATTTAAAAAAATCAAAAGCAATATGCATTGTTACAGTTGTAAAATAAAGTGATGAAATATAAATATGACGAAAAATATATACATATATTGTTGTTTTTGTTTAATTTGGAAAACAATCTTTAAACTGTTGGTGGAATTCAGATGATTGAAGTTCTGTGAATAAATTGCTAATATACGATTTTAAGATTCAACAAGCTCTATCAGAAAGATTGTTTGTAATATCTAGAACTTCAAATGGTACCGTGTTATGTAAAAATAGGTATATCGATTATATGAAAATGACTTGTCTTTATTTAAAGTAAAATGCAAAATATATTGTGGGTACATTGTTTTGCGGTCTTAAAGCTTTCCTATCAAAAAGAACAAATATATCCAACATATCCGGTCGAAAAACTTGTAATCCACAATTTAAGCAGATTAAAGTGTATGATTAAGAGAGATATGCCGGAAAAAATTCTATCTATTTCGAATATTATACAAAAATCTACGTATTTTGAATGCTATTCGAACTGAGCACTGCACAGTATCTAGTAAGTACATAATATTATAGAAAAATATAGTTATTTCGGATATTAGCCTAAATATATGTGTATTTTACGTATTGTGTAAAAAACTGTGTAATTTGAATATAACACAAACATATATGTTTCTTTTATAATGCACTTAAATATGTGTAGTCATACAATGTTACGCATACAACTGTTTAAGAATATAACATAGAATTATGTGTATTCTCAGATTTTTTAAACTTGAGATGAAGATTTAAATAATGAGACAACGTAATAAATATATCAGTAAATTTGAAGTGCATTATGTATTATGATTTTTTAGAATTAACATTTATTGATTTAAAAAGTAATTTCAAAACGGTGTCCAAAATTCGAATACTTACAAGTATTTATTGGTAATGGATATAAAAAAACGGTAAAGCATCATATATTTCTCCATCTTACAACAAAAGTTCGAGAACTGAATTACCGCAATTATTATATTAAAACAACTTTTACATTGATTTTTAACTTTTAATAGTTAAAAAATTATTATAACGTGTTTAATTTGATAATTGCAAATTTCAAAAGAAAACAGGGACAGAAGTATATACTTTCAGCTTTTAAACTGCTACTTCATATGTTTACAGTGTAAAAAAAAAAAAAAAAAAAAAAAAAAAAAAAAAAATCATGAGGTTACTAAAAACTTTTTAGTAAATTTGTACTCCACAGAATTTTTTAGTAAGCATTACTCAAAGTACAAATAGTAACCATTCCAATTTTTTTCGCAAGTGAAACAAACATTTCTTTTGTAAACTGAACAAAAGAATTTTTTGTATAACTAACTTAAAACTTTTTAGTATGAGCCACCAACAACAGCTCCAAATTGTTAATTCCATTAGTAACAGCTCCAAAATTATTTTTAGTAACCATCACTCACAGATTCTTAGTAACTATTCCATACGCAATTTTAGCAAGTGAAAGAAACTTTTATTTTGTAATCTGTATAATAGAATTTTCCGTATAATTTAATTAAAACTTTTTAGCGAGAACCCTCAAATGACCTTCCTTTGAACTATATCCAGTGGGTAAGAAGACAGACTTCTGCAGCGGAAAATTTACGGCAAAGACTCACTAGATGGCAGCACCAAACATTGCCACCTGTTCAATTTTGATATGCTTCGGAAGGGGATGGAAAGCCCAAACCTAAGGTAACTGCTACAACAGGATTTTCATAACCTCCTTATTTAACGAGTACTTACACTGCAAATACTCGGTGCGTCGTTGGTGGTGCCAAGCATCGAACTCAGGACCTTTCAGTACGGAGTTCGGTACTATGACCATTAGGCTATCACGGCCACACCAAGTGAGTTTTAGTAATAGCTATTAAAAATATAAACTATTAACTCCATTCGTTGCCAGTTTTTTCTAGTAATTCTTACAGATTTTCTTGTAACTGAATAAGATTACAAAAAATGTTTTAGTAATTGCAAGGATCACTGACAGAAAATAAAATTTTTTTAGTAGATTGACCCTTTTTTTCAGTGTATATACGTTCATTTTATGAACTATTAACCCTTACTGGAAATGAATTGCATTAGGCGTATCCATGAATTCCCATCATTTGGTACGTTGCGTTGGGTCGGCAGCAATTAATGTCCTTACGAGATGCACTTACTTATGTCATAAATAATTTATACATGTGAGAATTTCAATTCCTGGTAATTATTCGGCAAATGTTAGCAATGTACGAAACCAAGCGTATCTGACTAATGTTCTAAAACGGTCTCAGCAAGAACGTTCCCCAAAGATTACCATTTACTGATAAACGAAGTGTGTACGGATGGCAGTTAACATTTACTGATAAACGCACTCATATTGTAAAGCCTACACTGATGACAGTTACATGAACTTTTTTTTATGTGAATATATTACGCATTACATAGTCTAATATTCTATATTTAGTCTAAAGTTTTATTATAAAACGTGATATTTGAATAATAAAATTCATGAAATGAATTAGACACATTAATTTCATTACATAAAGATTCACTGATTTTCATAATCAATTAAAAAAATCAAGATTTCAGATAATAAAATGTTTTCACGAATTATTTTTTGCCTTAATAAAAAAAAGCTCAAAACTGATAAAAAGAAAAATAATTTTAAAGATCATTTTTTAGGTCATGAATAATTGCCGAAACGTCAGTGAAGGCTTACTTTAGAGACACGAAATTTTTTGGTTTCTGTCTGTCTGTCAGTCTGTCAGTCTGTCTGTTCCGCGATAACTAACGCAAAAAACATCCGATTGTCTTGAAATTAAGTGGGTATGTTAGTGAGGCACTGGGATTAAGCTGTATAGTTTTTTGTTAGATTTGATTCATTCGTTCGTAAAATACAGAATATTTTATTTTGCGCAATAATGCTTTTCTATGGCAAATCCAATGATTTTCAATTTTATTTTTCCTTGAGAGAAAATGACACATTTCATTAATGAAATTCAATGATAAATGGACACTGAAATTTACCAGTTAAATTATTCATATTGTTTTGAAATTTTGTCTATGCATTTGCCAGATTTTTAAAGTTATTACTGTAAATTTTGGATATTTTTTATAAATGTGTTCCTATAATATAAACTAATTTGTTTAGAGATTTACTTATTTAAAATTTCATTTTTTTTTTATTTTTTCTTAATGGTTGCTAAGCAACCATTCATCCTAATCCTTATTATATTTTAATGCTATAAATTTGAAAGCAAATACGAAAATTTAAATGAAGTCAACGTCAAAACTGATGAATTAATGTCTTTGTATCATTGCGGATAAATATAACATAGCCCAGAAAAGAATATAGGCTATGTTTTATTAATTTTATTTAAATATTTTCCTTAATAATTCAAAATTTTCTTCTTTTTCATGCAGAATAAAGAGCGATTTTTTAGATAAAATCTAACCAATTTCCTTTATCGTTACCAAAAAAAAAAAAAAAAAAAAAAAAAAAAATCTGGAATAATTTTTCAACGGCAATATGTTTCAATTGAGCAATTTCCAATCAAAAAATTAAACTAAGAAAAAATAAATATGACGTCAGAATTAAAATTAAAATAAAAATAGTACTTTGTTAAATATTAAACACGGAAATTTGTTTCGTTAATAAGAATTTTTCTGACAAAAATGGGGGCATAATTAGAAGTAAAAGAAATAAAAAATAATTATATTTTTAACAAATATTTCAACTGATAAAATTTGCTTTCATAATTGAAATAAAACAGGTATTTTATAGTTGTCGTTAAAAATACAAGAGACATGGACAGCAATATCTCATGAATAATGACGTCATTGCCGAAACTTCGGCGAAGGCTTATTTTGGCGACGCAAAATTTACTTTTTTCCATCTCTCAGTCTGTTCTTCTGTCTATCTGTCAGTCCCCGATAACTGCCACAAAATGCAATCAAAACTTCTTTTTTTCGTAAACAAAATTGCAAAACCCTAGATTACTGAGTTTACACTTTCAAAAGTTCCTGATACATCAGATTTAGGTGTTTTTTGTGGGCAGGTATCTAGAAGTATGAGGATAATGAAAAATGCTTATTAAAACTGTCACTTATCCTTATAAATCAAAATGTAGAAAAAAATACAAGATATACGATAACCATTAGCAGATTGATAGAAAGTTAAAAATTTAAATTTAATGAGACTACGGGGGTTCAGGGGGGCGGAGCCGCCCTGAAGAAATCTATTGTGGTATAATAAAAAAATAAAAATAATAGATCATGAATTTTTCAGAATATCCTAACAACATAACTAAATCTTTAATTTAACGGCTTTTGATGGCTTCAAATTTCTTATTCTTATTTTATTCTTATAAATAATTACGTAATTCGAAAATTTTAAATTACAGTTTCCAGGAAGTTAAATATTACGCTAAGTGTGTTTAAAAAAAAAAAAAAAAGAAGTGAAAAGCTGACGTTGAGGCTCTTGATCTGCAGATTTACTAGTTTATACATGAGGGAGTGTCAATTCCTGGTAATTATTCGGCAAATGCTGGCAATGTGCAAAACCAAGTGTATCTGATTAATGGCCTAAAATGGGCTCAGCTTGAACGTTCCCTAGAGATTAACATTTACAGATAAACACACTCAAATTGTAAAGACTGTACTCATGACAGTTATATGAACTTTTGATGCGAATATATTACGCATTACATAATCTAATATTATGTATCAAACGTAAAATTTTACTATGAAACGTAACGTATCATTGATAAAATTCATGGTATAACTTAGACGCAATATTATCATTTCAATATGATTAACTGATTGATTTAAAAATATTTGCAAAATTAAAAATAAAAGACAGAAGTGTATACTTTCAGTATTTAAACTGTATTAATGTTATTTTAGTATTTAAATCCGAATTATCGGTGAAATATCGGTAATCATCCACTGACATTGTTATGATGTCCATAGGTCATACTCTGTTGACATAGTCAAATGCTTGTATCGGCAGGAAATCGCATTAACTAACGGATTTGATTTGTTGCTATTTGCTCCAAATGTTTCATCGGCCGATTTTCCTGGGGCGACTATTGCCCGACAGTTTGTTTCCCTGAACATACCCCCACCCCGCAGTTTCAGTTTAATTCCGAATCACGTGACTACCAGCTCCCTTTGAAGGACGTTCTTATCCAACCGCTCACTATACTTTTTAGGTTGCAAGCAAGGTCATTTTTAATCGGACTTCGAGGGGAGACGGGCATGTAGAATCTATGTGACGCGAGACAGTGAGTATAAATTTCTTAGGGTTTTCTTCAAAAATTAGTAATTTCTCATCTTTCAAAACTAAACATTTGCTCGATATGTACCGCAAGCTTATCTAGAAATTTCAAAACATTTGTACATGTTTTTTATGGACTTACGAATAGTTATTTATACTTTAACATTTACTTGAAAAAAGCCGGAGAAAAGGGAATTATATTTTTTGCGCAAGGACTATTTTTTTTTTCATGAAAACATTTAAAATAATGAATATTTGGTGATAAAATTAAATCATTAAACATTTATTTGCGTTTTTTTTTTGTTTATCTTATCTAGAATTGGGGAGTATATTAAAAACTGGCATTGTCTAAGGTAAAATTCTTAATTTCTTATTCATGTGGCAAAAACATTGGCGAAGGAATTTTTGAAAGAGCAGATATGACACATAATAAATATCTTTTATTGTGAGGAGTTTGGGGATTAGAGCAAACAAATCTATGAAGAGATAATCAAATTTTTACTTTTGCTTTCTTTTCATTCTTATCTTTCTTATCTTTCTTTCTTTTTACTTTTTTTAGTGTATAGAAGGGGAGGGTATAAAAATTCTAGTTATCAAGAAATTTCTATGCATTTGAGGAAATAAAATAAAAACTTTGTTTCTTTTCTAAATTTAATACTTAGCAGAAAACATGAAACATTTTAATTTATTAATAACATATTATTAGTTTAAAACTCTGATTCAAGCCTTAACATTCTAAATTATTTTGATAATTAAAAAATATATATCTTTACCGGTTTAATAAAATGTGATGCTAAATTTATTATTTCAACTAATCAGCTATATAATTTTACTTTAAAAGAACAAACCTATGATTTGGCAATTTAATTTTTTTTCTTTTTCTTTTTTTCTGGGTAGGGACGAGGGGGGAGATTTATGGAAACTCTACTAATTATTAAGAAATTTCGATGCATTTGAGGAAATAAAATAAGAACTTGCTTTCTTTTCTAAATTTAATGCTTTTCAGAAAACGTGAATCCCTTTAATTTACTATTAATTTATTATTAGTTTAAATCTGATTAAATTCCTAATGTTCTAAGTTATTTTGGTAATTAATATATATATATATATTTACAGGTTCAATCAATTATGTAGTCTTACTTTAAAAACAGATTTCGCTCAAATAATTGTTTTAATATTCATTTTTTTACTCTTGTCTACATACGTTATTTTCAATTTATTAAACTAAGTTACACAAAAAATATAGTTTTAATACCAAGTATTTAAAGTAAGAGAACAACGGTGTATTTGATTATGTTGTACGTAACCTTTACGGAAAGGCTATGACAGCATCTGTCCAGGCTTACATGTAGTCTCAGGTAGACACTGAGCGAGCCCCTGCGTAAAGGTTAAAACATTTTTTAAGCATGAATGACTGTTCATTATTCCTAAAAATCAATAGATAAAATTTCTTTTAATATCTAGACTTGCTTTACAGTATTTATCGGGCTGTCATTTATTTATTTATAATGATGAGAATGTACTAATTTGTGTATAAAATATGCTAAACAAATTATATTTACCTAAAAATAACTTTAACGTACATATTTTACTTTAAAAAGACTATTTTCAAAGTCACATATTAATAATCGAAAAGTGGAAAAATTTAATTGGAAAAATTTAATTATTTATACATTATTTTCAGGTCAAAAAGAATTTTTAAAGGGTGGGATTTTTACATATAATAAATCTCAAGAACTAGAATGCAAGAAATCTGGGCGGAAGGTTTGAGCGGGAGGGGGAGGGGTAGAAAATACCAATAAAACCACATGAATGCAGTAGTCATAAAAGAGGTCGGTAATACGTTCAAAACCTGTGCACACGATTTCAGGATCCTGCGATCTCAGGAAATGAGGTCGCGCAGACGAAAATAGTCAGGTTAGGATATTTGACGAGCATTAGGCCGGGGAGTTTTTGCTGTTTGCGATGTCCTTTCGAGATGCATTTACTTATGTCATGAATAATTTAAACATGAAGGAATATTAATTCTTGGTAATTATTCGCAAATGTTAGCAATCTGCGAAATCCGGAATATCTTATTATTGTCCTAAAACGGTCTCAGCATGAACTTTCCCCAAAATTTAATATTTAATGATAAACGCACTCAGATAGCAAAAATTATACATATGACGGTTATATGAACTTTTGATGTGAATATATTACGCATTAAATAATCTAATATTATGCACCAAACCTAAAGTTTTACGATAAAAATTGATGTTTCAATGATAAAATTCATGGCATAAATTAGACACATTACTTTCGTTACATTAGGAATAATTGATTGATTTACAGATATTTGCAATATTTAAAACAAATTAGGGACAGAAGTACATACTTTCTGCTTATAAACTGCTACATTATATGTATACATAAGTTCATTTTATGAACTGTTAACCTTTACGAGAAATGAATTGCATTACGATCATCCATCAATCTCTTGATAGCATTTGGTACGTTGCGTTGGGTCGATAGCAGTCCATGTCCTTTCGAGATGCACTTGCTTATGTCATAAATAATTTATACATGAGGAAGTATCAAATCCTGGCAATTATTCGGAAAATTTTAGCAATATGTGAAACCACGCGTATCTGACTAATGTCCTAAAACGTTCTCATTATGAACGTTCCCCAAAGTTTAACATTTATTGATGAACGCACTCCTAATGTAAAGACAATACTGATAACAATTGCATGAACTTTTGAAGTTAATATAGTATTACGTATTAGATAATCTAATACTATGTAAAAAACGTGATGTTTTAATGATAAAATTCATTCAATAAATTAAACACCTTACTTTCGTTACATTAATATTAATTGGTTCTTTTAATGATATTCGCGAAATTTAAAGCAAAATAGAGACAGAAGTATGTACTTTCAATTTTGAAACTGCTATATACATAAGTTCATTTTATGATCTATTAACCCTTTCGATAAATAAATTGCATTAGGAGTATTCATCAGTTTTCTTGACAGTGTTTCATGCGTTGCGTTGGACAGACAGCAATCAATAGCCTTTCGAGATGCACTTATTTATGTTATGAATAACTTACACACGAAGAAGTATCATTTTCTCGTAATAATTCGATAAAATGTTAGCAATGTGCGAAACCAAGTGTATCTGATTAATGTCCTGAAATGGTCTCAGCGTGACAATTCCCCAAAGTTTAACATTTAGTGATAAACGCATTCAGATTATAATGACTATACTGGTGACTGTTACATGAAATTTTGCAGTTAATACATGGGTTTTGGTGTGAATATATTACTCTTTACACAAAAAATTTTCTGTATTAAACATAAAGTTTACTATAAAATGAAGGGCCCGACTTAGACGGTGGGGGGGGGGGGGGCTGGGGCAAACATCATAAGGGGGGAAGGGGCTTTTATCTTAAAATTTTTCGTAAATTATACTGAAGAGACTAAAACTGAAATTTATAACTATTGTATGTGTACATAAATTTCGCACCAAGTACTATTCACATCTATATACATATTAGCAAAAGAAAGAAAACTTAAAAAAATTATAGAATACAGTTTTTTTTATTACAGGAATATGAGGATAAATGCGAGGCCTTAAGGAGGCATTACGTACAGAACAGAGGGGGTAGGAGAACAGAGAGAATAAAAATTGGGTCACTTTTGACCATTTTTTATCATTTGACGCTCCTTTAATGAAAAATTTATTAATCCTTGGGCCCCCACCTTAAGCCGGGGGGCCCGGGGAAAGTCAGGCCCTGAAAAAACGCGAGGTTTGAACGATGGAATACATGGTATAAACTAGGTATATTACTTTCGTTACATTTGGATTAATTGTTTTCATATTCAATAAGCAAAATTTTTGTACATTAGGAATTAAGTTAATAAAATGTTTCACTGCATCGTTTTTTACCTTGATACCATATAGTTCAAAATTCGTGAAAAGAAAAATTTTTAAAGATAAAGTAATAAAATTATATCTGATTATCTCTAGAATATGCAGTAAGTTAATTCTTCTTAAAATGTTTAATACACACATTCTGATTAAGAAAAAAAAATCTTATGACGTATTTAAGTTGATATTTGCAAAAGTTATACATAAGTTAATTTTAGGAACTATAAACCATTACGAGAAATGAATTGCATCAATCCTATTGATAGGAATTGGTTCGTTGCGTTGGGCCGGTAGCAATCAATGTCCATTCGACACCCTCTTACTGATGTCATGAATGAATATACATGAGGGAGTAACAATTCTTGGAAGTTATTCGACAAATGTTAGCAATGTGCGAAACCAGGCGTACACGGTTACTGTCCTAAAATGGTCTCAGCACGAACGTTCCCCTAAGATTAGCATTTACTGATTAACGCTCTCAGATTGCAAAGACTGTACTAATAACAGTTTTATGAACTTTTGATGCGAATATATAACGCATTACATAATCTATTATTATGTATCAATCCTAAAGTTTCACTTTGAGACGTAACGTTTCAATGATGAAACTCATGGTATAATTTAGGCACAGTATTTTCTTTTCAATATGATTAACTGATTGATTTAAATATATTTACAAATTTTAAATAAAAAAAAGACAGTAGTATATACTTTTAGTTTCTAAACTGCTACAATATTATACATAAGTTCATTTTATGAACTATGTATTGGTACGTTGGGTACGTTGGTACTATGGATTTGGTACGTTGCGTTGGACCGGCAGCAATCAATGTCCTTTTGACACGCACTTACATATGTCATAAATAATTTATACAAGAGGGAGTACAATCCCTGGTAATTATTTGGCAAATGTTAGGAATGTGCGAAACCAGCCGTATCTGATTATTGTCCTAAAACGGTCTCAGCAAGAACGTTCCCCAGACATTTACTGATAAATGCACCCAGAATGTAAAAGACTATACTGATGACAGTTACATGAAGTTTTGAAGTTAATATATTATGTATTAGTAGGGGTGCAGAACCTTTTCAAGAGAAGGGCCACTTACAAATATGCTTGAGTGGTCGAAGGCCACATCAATAACATGGAGAGAATTCGATTTCGAAGGTGATCTGTGACCTATAATCGGATAAAATTTATGTTTTCAGAGGGAAGTGGGCCGATACCCCTTTAGGTTCGCTTAACCAATCAAAATATCCAATTCAGTTGGTAAGTATATATCAGCAGCTTTTACGTTTGTATATATAACAGATATAGCAAGGCTTATTCTCAAGATATAATAATATTCCGTGACTTTATTCAGGAAAGTAAAATTTATTTTATTAAAATGTTAAAAAACAAAGATAAGTGGCTGGTGCTGAAAAAAAAATGTGAACGTTGTGAACGAAGGAAAGGGAGGGAGTCGATCAACAAGATTTTTCAGCGCCTCATCACTAAAATTCCTGATTTTTCAAAGCCCGATCACCAAAATTTGCAGTTTTTCATATATGATCGACCAAATTTCGGCTTTTTACTAAAGTGATCGACAAAATTCGCAATTTTAAAGAAACGGATCGAGGAAAATCGATCTTTCCCTTGCCGAGTCCACATAATTTGCGATTCTTACGAAACTGGTCCAGAAAATTCGTGATTTTTATGAAACCGATTGACAATATTCGCTAATTTATAAAGCCGATCGACGAAATTCGCGATTTTTATGAAGTCGATCGGCGAAATTTGAGATTTTTGCAAAGCTGATCGGCGAAATTATCGATTTTTACGAAGCCAATCGACAAAAATCGCGATTTTTAAGAAGCTCATCGACGAAATTCGCGATTTTTACAAAGACGATCGACGAAACTTGCGATTTTTACAAAGCTGATCAGTGAAATTCGCGATTTTTCTTCACAAGATCGATAAAATTCGGATGATCGACAAAATTATCGATTTTTACAAAGCCGATCGAGAACTCGCGATTTTTACGAAGCTGATCGGCGAAATTTATAATTTTTACGAAGTCGAACAGCGAAATTCATGATTTTTACGCAGCCGTTCGAGAAAATTTACAATTTTTCCGTGCTTGATCATCAAGATTAGAGATTTTTACAAAGCCGATTGACAAAATTTGCGATTTTTATTTAGACGATTAATGAAATTTGTGCTTTTTTCTCACGTGATTTATAAAATTCGCGATTTTTTGAGGCTGATGGACGAAATTTTTTTACGAAGCCGAAGGAGAAAATTCGTGATTTTTACGAAGCCGATCGACAAAATTTTTACAAAGCTAATTGGCATAATTCGCGATTTTTCTTCACATGATCGACAAAATTTGCAGTTTTTACCGAGCCGATCGATGAAATTCCCGATTTTATTCGAGCCTGATTGACAAAATTTGCGATTTTTTCGAGCCTGATCAGCAAAATTTGCAAATTTTACGAGGCCGATTGCCGAAATTCGCAATTTCTACGAAGCTGATCGACGAAATTTGCAATTTTTCCCCACATGATTGATAAAATTCACGATTCTTCCATACCACATCGACGGTTTCCGCGGTTTTTAGAAATTTTATCGTCGAAATTCGCAATTTTTATAAGGCTGATTGACGGAATAAGCCATTTTTACGAAACTGATGACGAAATTTGAGATTTTTACAAAGCCAATCGACGAAATTCACGATTTTTGCGAAGCCGATCTACGAAATTCGCGATTTTTCTTCACCTGATCGACAAAATTTCTGATTTTCCTCACTGGATAGACAAAATTCCCGATTTTATTTGAGCCTGATCGACAAAATTTGCAAGTTTTTTGCGTGAAATTGACAAAATTCTTGATATTGCCATGTCCGACCAACGAAATTTGCGATTTTTCCGCCTTTAGCTAACAAAATCTGCATTTTTTCCGCGCTCAATCAACAAAATTCGCAATTTTTAAATAATTTTGGATGAAATCTGCATTTTTTTAGTGGCAAGATGAAATTCACGACTTTTTTCTTTTGATAAACTTTCAAAACTATTTATTGTTTCGCAGCCGATCAACGAAATTTTCAATTTTTCCGCGCATCATCGCAAAATCCGGATATTTCCTGTGCCTTATCAAAAAACTTTGGAATTTTTTTTTTCCCGACCAATGAAATTCCTGATTTTTTCATTTCATAAACAAAAAAACATGCGACTTTTGGTAGCGGATGATTTTTATTTGCAATTTTTTGTGTATATTCAACAAATCTGATGATTTTTTCTTGTTCTATCGACGAAATGTGCGAGTTTTCCAGTCCGACTGCAAAATTTACTATTTTTCGTTTTCTAATTGACAAAACTCACGATTTTTCTGTGCCTGATCGAAAAAAACTTGAGATTTTTCAGTGTCCGATTGGCTAAATTTGCTATTTATTTCGAGCCTCATGGGCAGAATTCGCGATTTTTTCATATCTGATGAACGAAATCTGCGATTTCTCCGCACTTGATCAATTGAATTCACGATTTTTCCGTGCCCGATCTACGATTCGTACGTAACTGACGAAATTAAAAATTTTCCACGGTGAATTAACCAAATTTACGATATTTTTTGACGACTTTTGAATAAAAATTTTAATTTTTTCTAGTTGTAAATTGACGAAATTCGCGGGCCACACGTTAACCCATCGCGGGCCACAGGTTGTGCATCCCTATATTAGATAATCTAATACTATGTACAATTGTGATGCTTTAATGATAAAATCCATTCAATAGTTTAGACACATTACTTTCGTTACATTAGGATTAATGAATGATTTAATGATATTTGCAAAATGTAAAGCAAAATAGAAACATAATTACATACATTTAATTTTGAAACTGGTACATTATATGCATACATAAGCTCATTTTATGAACTATTAAACCTTACGAAAAATGAATTGAATTAGGAATATCCATCATTTCTCTTGATAACATTTGGTACGTTGCGTAGGGTCAACAACCATCGATTTCCTTTCGAGATGAATTTACTTATGTCAAGAATAATTTATACAGGAGGGAATATCAATTCTTGATAATTATTCGGCAAATGTCAGCAACGTGCGAAATTAGACATATAAGATTAATATCCGAAAACGGTCTCAGCATGAACGTTCCCCAAAGTTTAACATTGACTGATAAACGCACAATGATTAAAACTGGTGACATTTTCATGAACTTTTGATGTGATGTGCGTATATTACGCTTTACATAATCTAACATCATGTACCAAACCTAAAGTTTTACGATAAACTGTGACTTTTTAACGGTAAAATTCATGGCATAAATTAGACACATTTCTTTCGTTACATTAGGATTAATTGATAGATTTAAAGATTTTTGCAAAATTTAAATAAAAAAAAAAACAGAAGTACATACTTTCAGTTTCTAAACTGCTACAATATAAGCATACATAAGTTGATTTTATAAACTATTAACCCTTTCGAGAAATGAATTGCATTAGGAGTATCCATAAATTCTATTGATAAGATTTGGTACGTTGAGCCGACAGCAATCAATGTACTTTCGAGACGCACTTACTTAATAATTTATACATGAGGGAGTATCATTTCCTGGTAATTATACGGCAAATGTTAGCAATGTGCGAAACCAGGCGTATCTGATTATTGTCCTGAAATGGTTTCAGCATGAACATTTCCCAAAGATTACCATATGCTGATAAAAGCATTCAAATTGTGAAGAATGTACTGAAGACAGTTATATGAACTTTTGGTGTGAAGATATTACTCATTGCATACTCTAATATTCTGTATTAACCCTCTAAGTGTTTTGAATGTAATATTACGTTTACTAAGCTGCACGCTTAACTGCAATATAAGCAATATTTAAGAAGATATAATTCTATAAATTTAATGAATTTTCAATACAATTTTGAATGATTAATACTCCCAAGGATTACATTCATATTTGTAATTAAGTTTTTTTATAACGTTGAAAGATTCACACTTTTTGAGCATTTCAACCAAAATGCTGACAAAACAACATTACAATTTTACCCATTTGCAAAACACTCAGGGGGTTAAACATAAAGTTTTAATGTAAAACGTATTGTTGAAATGATAATATTTGAAGTATAAATTAAACACATTCATTTCGTTACATAAGGATAAAGTTTTTTTTTCATATTCTGTAAGCAAAATACATTTATAGAAATAATTATGGTAATAAAATGTTTTCACTTAATCATTTTATTTTGATGACGTAAAGTACAAAACGGGTAAAAATAAAAATATATGATAGATAAAATAATAAAATTAACTAAATAAAATCCCTAATATAACCAGCAAGTTAATACTTGCTAAATATGTTTAATGCACATTTAGAATTCAAATCAATACATTTATTCACTTTGACATGTTTTATCGCTAAGACGGTAACATTCTCAAAAACCATTATGATACAGTTTTTTTCAATTAAATATATAAATTGAAAACTTAAAAAAACACGAGACGTTATGTATAATGTAATAAAGTGCATATATAAAAAATAATGTTTTTCTAAAAGTGAAATATTTTGTGCGTTGTTCCTCAATCTACAGAGCATCACTTTAGAAATAAAATTTGTAGAAAATTGTGAATTAGCTTACTATTTTATATGTGTTAGAGTCAATAATAATAAAATTAAAACGGACTTATGGATTCATATCGTATTATCGATGTAACCTTAAAATAATATTTAATATTTTAAAAAATCCAAACTGCTGTTTACATTTTCTTAATATAAATATTAAAAATGTTCTATATTTTTTATATAAAATTATTACATTGTAAGTTTTTAAATATTGGCACAAAGTGCTTGAAAATATCAATGTACTACCATTAGATGATAGTAAAAGAAAATTGTGCTTTTTAAAATGATTAAAATATTGCACAGACTATTTACAAAAGACACATCAAAATGTACAATATATTGTTATCGATAATAGCAAATATTTAGTTTACTAAAATTGCAACTTATACTTTTACATATGTATAACCATATGTTTTTGGTATCACTATATAGTCTATCTGAGAAATTCAAATGTTTCAAGACTACTTGCCTATCATATGCAATATGACAAAATTCATCCACGCATGAAAATGTATACTTTTAAAAGAATTAGTAACAAGTAATTAAGATTATACATTAAATTTACATAATATTAATCTTGTTAATATATTGTCAATACATAATATTGTTAATACATAAAAAGTTGAACTTAAGTCATTTTCACCTTTTTAATATTATTTAATTTTTATTGACAAAAATAAACTTCCTCTTAAAGCTCAATCTAGCATTTTTTTAAACATGTCGCATTTTACATTTAACATTGTTTTTTAAGTACATGAAAAATGGGAATACTTGACTTTAGTATACTTTACATAAGAATTATACAAACGAAATGTAAAATTTATTCAAATTGCCATTTTTGATGGTATTTTATCAATGGAATTTAAATTAATTCGATTCAAACAAGACTCAAACAGTAAAAAAAAAAAAAAAAAAAAAAAAAAAAAAAAAAAAAAAAAAAAAACCTACTTCGGGAAATTTTTTAGTAATGAACGTATAAAACTTTATAAGATTTAAATAAAAATGTGCAAATAATTCTATAATATTTTATTAAGAAAAATAGAATTGCGTGGTAAATCCTTTCACCCTGCATAAATTAAAAAGTTCATGCGAAAATGAAAATTTTAAGGCTTATTTATGGTAATTTATGTCGTTACTGTATTTTATACAAAAGTTAAAAAATTTTATTAGTAAAGGTTTTGAAGTTAAGTATAAATCATCTACGATTTAGGCCTATTATGTATATAAATATAAAAAAAAAAGTATTAATTAACAATACTGCAAAATAAGTTATACTTTCGAACAATTTTAAAATAAGTGAAAGGTCTCAGATTTATTTTATTTTAAGTTTATTTTTATCCTTTTGTCAGGTAATATTTATAGTCAGAATGTCTTCACACTTTATTAATAACCTGTTATAAGTATCCATCTATGGCGAAGTTTTTGTTTAGTAATAGATGTATCACCTCATCATAAGAAGAAAAAAAAATAAATTATCCTGACGTTGTGAAATCGCAGGCTAATATTGTAAACTAAATATTCCACATTTCCATTTTTTCTAACTATAAGAAATTTCTTTATTGTCGTTTCATTGCGAATGAATAATTTATCTATATGAAGCTATTTGTGATCTAAAGTTTGCTGCACGGTCTTGCTCTGATGCACTCCTAGTAAAATGACTATCTGAATTTACGATTTTCCTTCACAGTCATTCGGTACCTTACCTTTCCCAATGTTTTCGGCAAGCTTCCAAGTTAGGCTGATAATATTGGATTATTAACCCTTTCGAGTCTGGCATACTATTACTAATACATGACTATTCATCGAGTATTACTTTATCATAACACTTACTGAGTTACTTTCTGCATATAGAAACAATAATATATGGCTTTATCTTTATTATCCTGACTTTATTTATGTTTGGATATTTAGTAGTAATAGTAATAATAAAAGTTTACTTTGTTCTATTTCTAACTTTCCTTTAGTTAATAATATGTTTCACTCTTTTATTTAAAACATAAGTTACTTTTCTGAGCCAATGATATACGATAGAAGCAAAAAAACTCTAGTAAGCCTTTGAAATCCCGTTATAATAAATTATTTCCCAAACGTATTCCAAAAATTTCTTCCATTTAACTAGCCTAATATCATATATATAGATGAATTTAATAGTACAAAAAATAAGTACATTCGTTTGAATTCAAACAATGATAATATTTAAACATTAGTAAGTCTATTTGAATAGCTATGATTAACGTTATTAAAATAAAAGGGATTTTGTATTTAAAATGGAAAAAAATTCTGTTCGGAAAGGATTAAGCTGAAAATGTAAACACTATTTTGAAATTATTTTCTTTATAGAGTGTAAAGAATTCATGCAATTATGATTTTTGATCTTGTAAATTATCACATATCTTAAGTATCACACTTTTTTCAAGTAATGTAAATTCAAATTTATGAGAATAATATGTGATACGAAATATTTTAAGAGAAACGAAACTAAAAATTTTGTTATGATTAAAAATGTAAATATAAGTACTTTAACACAAATATTTTTAACACTTTTAATATTTTTACCACTTTTATGTAAATGAAAGTTTCGAAACATAAAACAATTTATTTATTGAAATACTTTCGCAAAATATTAAAAATTTCTTGTTTGGGAAATATTTTTAAAGCTCAAGGAATATACTTCGTTTTTTATTTATGTGTTATTTCTTTTCTTAAACCAAAATTAACTCAGTAGCGCCAGAAATTTGCTTACATAAACAGCTGTATACTAGGAAAAAAATCTAAACTCTTCGATACGTATGCATAAATTTGTTCTGTTTTTAATTAAAGTGTAAGAGCTTTAAAATCGTTTTAAAATTTAGCATTTTGTATACTTGTTTTGACTTTTTCAATGAAAATTTATTTCAGTGAAAATAATTTTGTTGAAGTATATGTTATACTTCTCTTCAAATCTGAAACCTTTAAGAAATTTCAGTTAAATGTTTAAGATTAACATAACTTTTTTTCTACAATTTTTTTTTTTACTAATTTGAATATTGTATTGGTCCTTGGTTGTGTATCAGTCATTGTGATTTAAAACAAAAATAATTAAAAAGCTGTTCAATTTGTAAAATAGTTGAAATATCGTTTTAGCGTTACAAAGATAAGACAGGAAATAATTAGAAAATAATATTTTTCCTACAAGATTTTACGTGAAAAAAAACTTGTCTTTTTATAGCAAATTGTGAAAAAAATGCACAAATTTGCTCTATAAAAATAATTTCTTGTTGGTAATTTACAAATTTGGTAATTCTATAAATTATATATTACAAATTTTGTATGAATAAATGGTAATAATAAATATATAGATAAATAAATTTTTTTTATCGCCCCCGCCCTATTTAAAATATACAACTTTTTCTAAGAATTTTCTCCCGAAACAATTACATATCTAATTACTAATATAAAAACTAAAAAACTGCAATTTAACAAATTACAACGACTTAATTGGTGAGTAATTTTTTCAAAGAGAATAATTTTAGATTTATAAATGATTTCTATATTTAAAAAATAATAATAACATCATTTTTACGATGATCAAAACGTAACTTACGTAATAACAGAATCATAATAATATACCTGGACTTTTAGAGACACGTAATATTCCTGGACTTATCATAAACAAGTATGAAATGAAATTTCAATTTAACAACTTTTGGTACTGCATATTTTAAATTTTCTAAACATCGTACATTCTCGATTTTTACACAGTCGTATAAAAAACACAAAATACTTCAAAATGCAACTTGTCTGAAACCTGTATCAAAACTTGTTTTTGAGTTATTAATTTTTTTGTATGTTTTTAATACTTTTTTTGGGGGTCACCGTGGTAACAGAAGTATTACGTTTTTTGTACATTAAACGTGGACCAACCTGAAAATGAATAAAAAAAGACACAGCAATCTTTTATTCCAAGACAATAAGCATGGAACAATCCGAAAACGAAATAAATAAAATAAGTTGCGGAATTCAACCAATAAAAAGATTCAGAATTACTTCAGCTTTCCCAATGGGTTTTATTGGGAATCTGGATTCGAGATTGCAGGAAATCACTTGTTGGTAGTATTTTACCATCGGGATTTCCAACTGAATGCATGGATGCGATTTTTATTTTTTATGAGTATAAAAATATTAATAAGATGCCGACATTTTGTGTAGCGTATGGATGCACAAACAAGTTGAGTGATGTATTCTGCCAAGAAAATATTTTTTTCAGCGCTTTTTTATTAAATAATGGTGGCACAGGACCACATTGGCGCGATTTTTTTCTTACGCCAGTTTGGTAAAAATTTCGTTATCAAATATCAGTTACCTATATATTTTTTAATTATATTCTACTATTTTAAAAAGGAAGTAATAATAAAATACAAAAGATTAATTAACAACTATAAAACAAAACAATTTATATCAATTTATAAAAAAATACATAAATTACTCATTTGAATAACATACATCTAACTTGTGTGCTCGACATTAAAGCCTGCTTATAAGCCATCGTCAATATACAAGGACGAGATAGCCCAAGCGAAATACAGCCAGGAACTCCACACAAAGTGTGTGTGCAATGGAGCCAGCGGGAATCGAACCCACACCTCCCAGATTAGCAGAGTGGCGTCTTAACCACTCGGCCACGGAGGCTAAAAAAAACAAAGTAAATAAAGTTTATCAATAAATATAAAACAATGACCGGGTTACCATATGAGGCATAAAATTGCCATTTTGTTGCACTGGCGCTAATATGGTGCGTATATGACACCTGCGGCCGAAATGATGATATACTAAAATGGTGGTTAGCAAAGTTAAAATGAAGTTAGCGATGAAAACTTTATTAAAATTAAATATATTTATCAAATATGCAACAAATGTAGAGGTTCATATATAAAATGAAAGAAAAAAAAATATTTTATAGCGACAAATTAAATTTGATTTAGAAAATGTATCCTTAATTCGTTATTTAAACGTATTGATACATCACGTCGTTAATAATTTACTTGAACTCAGCTCTTACGGATGCCGCAATACATAAAATATCCACTTACAAGGAAGGTCTCCATACGGACATACTCCGAAAAATCTGAAAAAATTACAGAATGTTCTTCACATGAGGATATATTCGTTTATAAAAAAATTTCGGCGGAACCTCCGTACCCTGTCAGTAAAAAAAAATAATAATGAAAATTTCGTTATTTGGCGATTTGTCATCGGTTGGAAATAAAAAGCAATTTCAATTTTTTTTTTTTTTTTTTTTTTTTTTTTGTCAAATGCATTTTAAAGGATAAAAGTTTCATGCTTAATTTGTTTAGATAAATTAAATATCTTTGGTTTTGTCAGCTTTAGTTTATTTTAAGTACAATTTCATTATATTGATATTTATATGTATTTACATTCAAATTTAACCATCAAAATTTTAGATTTAAAACTAAATTCAAATTTAAATTGATTAAAATTGTTTCAAGTTCAAAGTCTAGTTGAGCACTGTCAATTCGATTTTGTTGCTCTGGAAACTTCTGGCTTTTATTTTTGAATACGGTTTAATGTATGAAAATAATTTTACTGAATAAGAATTTATTATGTATGAAAAAACAGCAACAAATAATATATACATATGCAATTTAATGGATACATATGTAAATAATACATTAAACACTCTCATTGTTTATATTTAAATTCATAAAATACATCATATTTACACGTATTTTAAAAATCCAAAGTTCGCCAGATCGTGAGACACTTTCGTCTTTTCACGCCAAATATTCAAAAGTATTTTATTTTTTTACATGCTTTCTACTGTAATTCCGCCTCTAATTTTCACTGATCCTTTATTACATGAATAGCTTAATTAGTATTTTTTTCAAAAAAATCTCAGTATGCCCAGTATGGAGACCTTGCTTGTTAGTTTATATTAAATTTAAAATTATTAATAAAATTCGCTTAGAATATTTTTTCACATTTAATTATTTTTGTAAAGAGAAGTTTGCTGTCTATGGTGTTCGTTTGATTCATTTATCAAATTTTATTCATTAAGTGACTTTGATCAAAGTCTCTTAACGATAATTGTTCCTATTAAATGGATGACATTTTAAATATGCAGTAATGAATAACTTTATATTTAAACGAGAAGTAAATAGCATACGTGTAAACAGAAAGGACGATATGCGAAAAACAGCAAATGCAAAATAAAAAATTTAAACACAGCAGAGAGGTCACATGATGGTGGTATATGACGCCAATAAAGCCCATTCCAACAGCTATTTTCCCAAATAGTTAATAATTAGAGAATTGAAATAAAATTGACTTCTAAGATGGATGGTATAAAAATTATCCATGAAGAGGAAGAGTTGTTGAACAAGCGATCAATGCTGAAGTACAGTGTGATGTATGATACCAGAAACCTTTCATCCTCAGAAATTAATATTGCTTGCAAAACACGAACAGTTCTTCGATGGATAATTTATACTTTTTAACTGTTACTAACTTTTTATTCTGTTCTTTTAACAACTACAAATATACATAAATTATATACTAATACTTTATATCAATTTTTTATTTGCGCACTCGTTTTACAGACTGATACTTTATAAAAATCATTTAAATTTAAACATAAATATAAATTAGTAAACCTACAGGTTAGGAGTTTCAACGTCTGCTGTACAAGTTATTGCATTTTAATCACAATCTACATGGTATGCAACATCCTAAAATCTACATTCTATTTTTTTTTCTCATTACATAATTATTAATAAGTACATAAATGTCAAGAATGTTTCAAAAGAAATAAATAATAGAAGGGAACACCCAAACAGCAATATTTACTTAAACTACATCTATTCATATGTAATTCTGGTGTTTTACAATTTTTATTTCCAAAATAAATTGCTGTGATGGTCATATATGTAAGAATTTATATAAATAGATCCTACAAATTTACGCAAGAAAATCACCGTTTATCTTCAAACTAAAATTATAACTAGCTAAAATGGAAAAAAGCTCATTTATTGTCGTATACATACATGTGGATTAGAAAATATATTATAATTTAAAATAATGGAAAGTGGGAGAAAAATGGGGTAAATTGTGATCTACGGATTTTTTAAAGTCTAACCCAAGCGTTTTCATGTTTTAAAGCTTATAAAGAGCAAGTTTAATACAAATCAATGCAAATTTGAGGATTTGTATAAGGAACGCGTACATAGAGATGGCTTTTATCTATATACCTATGCACACGTATAAAATGAAAGTAATAAACTCAGAAGTTATATCTGTATTTTCAAAGAATAGGAAAATCATACTTATTAATAAAATAAAATCATAAGCAAATTTTCTCAAAATTATTAAAAATATCTGCAGTAAAAATGCTTTTGTCTATGATAGCCTATACACACTTTTGCCCAGTATTATGCGAAAAAAGTCATTAATTCTCTGACACTAACAATATGATTGATAAAGAGAATAAAGATTTAATATGCTTAGTGACAGATATTTGTTTTATCTTATTATATTAATATTCTTTTATTTTTCATCGACATTATATATCAAGAGCATATCATTAAATTTTTGCTTTACTTCAAAAAGAAATTAATGAGGTACTAAAAAGTTACAACAGATTATCATTTTTATGCTTTCAGTAAAAATGTCATAGTTTGCATAAATGTTTAAAATGTTACTTTCATTAGTTTTAACATGATGATCTTTACAATATTGTTTTAAATCTAGATTTATGAAAATGAAAACCTTTTTATAAATTAATTGTTAAATGCATCATGACTTTGTTATAAACGAAAAGTATTGTTTCTTTTATCGCATGTATCGCCTTTATCGCTTGTATAGCTGTCAGCGAGAAAGATTTATTTCTGTTACTCAATCTCAATTCTATTCTTTGTGTAGTTTCTGTGTTGTAAAAAAAACGTCTGTTTAGGAATGCTGCAAAGTATTTAATGTGGTGTGTGGTTCCTTTGAATAAACTCATACTTGTTTTTATGAATTCAATGACATCATCGATACGTTTTCAGGGTGTTCTCTTCCACTCCTCAAGAAGTACAATATCCAAGTCTCGGACTGTGAAAGGATGCCTCAGTATCGCTGCAGTGCATTATACCAGCGTGTCTCAAACATGCTCGACCGGATTCAGATCAGAAAGGCGTTTTGACTATTCCACATGCAGCATTGTTTCAACGTTAACAATGTTCTCCATAATGCTAGCTGTATGCGGTGTGGTATTACCATGCAAGAAAAAAAGAAATCGCCAACTTCTGCAACACAAAATACGACTTGAGATCTCAATATCAAATCTGTATAATTTCGAATTGCCAAAGCTCCATTCCGAATAACATGCAGGTCCGTTGTTTTCACCTATGCTGATTCCAGCTTATAGAATCAAACAAGCTTGTCTATAATGTGATTTTTCACGAACAAGTCTTTGTAAATTTCAATGATTATGCAGGAATCAATTGTGCTGCCATCTACGTTACAGAACTGCTTGATAAAAAAGTAATGACCGATATTATAACTTCAAGGCTTATTTCCCCATGAATCCCTACGTATTTCAATTTACTGCTTTAGTGTACATATGTACTAAACAAGCTTTAACAATACACAATGTTCGCAGCAAACTGTACATCTGATTTACGAGCCTCCAATTGAAAGTGAAAAATACCCCTTCCCCGCCTTTGGGATTCCACTAAAAATTCAAAGGCTTCCAGTAACTCAGCTTCCAAATTTCCTTCCACTAAAATTAAATATATTGTTGTGTGGTGATATCGTACACTTACACTATCTTCTTGATAAATTAATATTTTACCCTCTTTTTTTACTGTATACTATTATAAAACAGTGTCTGTTTACTCCTTTGTTCTCAAAATATTTCTAAAATATATACTTAATTTTATATGAAATTCTCTTAAATTCTTATTCAGAGTCTGTTCGCAGGTAATTATCGAATTTTTTCTTTCAAAAACTACTATCAACAATGATTGTATACTTCTGTTACGATAGCTACCTCAAACGCCCTAAAAACCTTTGTTCAATACCCACAAATAAAAATTTATGTATAAAAAAAATGTGATTTTGTGTAAAACCATGCGATCTAAATTTATCTCTATAGTTTTGCTCTAAGGTTTAAATTAACGTCTGTTATCTCTATTTTTTTTCACAATTTTAGTTTCAGTAGATTCGGAATTAGATGAGAGGGGGGGGGGCACATGTTTGCATTATATTTTCGACGATATCTCTGAAAATATAATACCTAAAATTAAAAGAAATGTATTCTTTAGTTCAGCCTGCTGAAAACTTTTAAAAGACCCCACACGATATAAAAAGAAAAAGGTTTTTTTCCGTCAAGTAATTAACTCCTCTACCCTGTCTTAAATATATTTATAAATGTTTAATAGTCTGTATATTATGTTGGTCAATAGTGTTTATTATTTCTACCAAACTCAGCTTGCCACGTATCTTAATTTACGAATAACATGGCTGTAACAGACGGGCAAACAGACATAGGAGTGATCTTATAATTGTTTAATTTTCAGTTTTTAAGTACGGAACCCTAAAAATAGAAAAAAGAACCTCATTCCTAATAGTGTAACACATCAACGAGCAATTTAAAATCAAACTACTAAAATACACCGAATTGCTTCCTTTTACATTTCCTACCCGTAAGACATGGTGACGTCACAGTGACGTCGTTGTGAAGTCACGTTGTGACTTTGTGACCGTCGATGTGAAGTCACAGTGACTGAAATGTGAAGTCGTTATGGCCGTTTTAGAGCTCGTTTGTGACGTCACATTGTGACCATTTTGTGAAGTCACGGTGTGACCAAAATGTGAAAAATGTGTCATTTGTGACAAAATTGTTATTAAAACTGTGACTATTTTGTGACGATAGTGACAAGGTTGTGAAGACAGTTTGCGATTATTTTTTGATTTGTGACAAATTTGTCACTAACTTTATGACGGTGGCAGCATTGTCAATGTTGTGAAGTCACACTGGGACACAATTATACAGTTATGAACATTGTTATGTAGTGTAAAATCACTTACATCTATAATTTTATTATACTTTGGCGATACATCTCAATTAAAACTTCGGAGCTGCGATAAAAAGAATGTACCAAAAGAAAGTTGCTGAATCAAAATGTAGTGCCATGCAGACTTTAATCTTTGATACTTTTTTTCTGTTGCAATAAATGAGAATATTTAAGACAATTTAATATTCGATCTATCACAATTATTTCAAATTTAACAATTTGTTTTTCTAATAAGCATTAAAATTATCAAATAAACACTTCCTTTAAGGTGCAAAACTAGTCACAGAAAAAGACCCAGATGATAATAAAAAGTCTATGGGAGCGTTCTCTTCAAATTTGAATATTTGTGCGTGTTTTTTTGTATAGGATAGCTGAGGACTATCTACAAACGGCCTCGTTTTTAACTTTTCATTTTTGCTTATATATTCTTTATATTTTGATAGTTTGAATATCAGAACCGGTATAAACCGGTTTTCAAATTAAAAAAAAATATATATATATATTTTTTAATCTGAAAGCAAATTGAAAAAGTAAAAACTAGGCCGGTTGTGGATCGTTCTCAGCTATCCTATTTAAAAAAAATTATGTAAAAATATTAAAATTTGAGTGAGATATTTGAAAAGAACGCTCCTACAGACTTTACATAAACATCCGGGTCTTTTTCTGTGACTAGGGCTGCACCTTAAAGGAAGTGTTTCTAAGATAATTTTAATGGTTATTAGAAAAACATATTGCTAAGTTTGAAATAATTGTTATTGATCGAGTATTCAATTGTCTTAAATATTCTCATTTATTGCAATATATATATATATATATACAGGGGTGCAAAAATCTAGGCGCCAGCAGGCAGTCTCTCACCACTAAAATTATTTCATTTCTTTTTATCTAATATTTCGTGTTAAAGTCTAGTAAGATTGCTGTTAAATTTTGAGCGAAGAAGACTTTGAAATTTTTGTGGTGGGAGATTAGCCACTGGCGCCTAGATTTTTGCACCCCTGTATATATATACGTAACAAAGATTAAAGTCTGCATGCCATTAAATTTTGATTCAGTAACTTTCTTTTGGTACATTCTTTTTATAGCTGCTCCCAAGTTTTAATTGAGATGTATCGCCATAGTATAGTAAAATTAAAGATGTAAGTGCTTTTGCACGACATAATAATGTTCATAATTGTATAATTGTGTCCCAGTGTGACTTCACAACATTGACAACGCTGCCACCGTCACAAAGTTAGTGACAAATTTGTCACAAATCAAAAAATAATCGCAAACTATCTTCTATAAATATTAAAATACTATTAAAACATGCAAAGAGGAATTATGAAAAAAATTAAAGCTAAATATTTATTAGTATATTAATGAACAAAAAACATTAAGGGGCTATCCATTACTGGAAGGCTGTCCATCACAAACACATCTACCTAATAAGAATTCCAACGATAAAATAGAACAACAAATACGTTAATTGTAATTATTAATATTTTATTTATAATATTAGAGAGTAATTATAAATAAGAGACTCACTGTAACACTAGAACGTCCGGAAGGAGTCGATTCGACTCTGACCATGCGTTTAAATTTCAATTCCAGCCAGAAATTTTCCCCAGAAATAAGTTAAATTCAAACCACGAGGATTTACTTTAAATAAATCAATTATATTATGTTGAATAAAAATTCTGGTGAGAAATATTATTATCAAACTTGAGTAAAATTTCCGGGCGTTCTAGTGTTAATCACGATGTATACTAATACTACATATAATGGATATTGTGAAATTTACCTCTGTAAAATCATTCAGGAAAGGAAATAATAAAAGTGTCTAGAATGAAAAATAAATAATAAAATACAGTTATTAATTTCTAGCTTCATACCGTCTAAGTATTTGCGTTATTTGTTTTAAATACAATCATGTTTAAATTCTTATTGATTGCGTAATTTCCAAATTTTCATTCAGACTTCTAGTTCTTTCTGAAAACATTCCAATAAGAATATTTACAACTGGAACGTTTTCACCCACTATCCATTTAGAAATTTTATAACATTTCACAGTTTGAAAAATGCATTAAACAATCATTATTTTTTTAATATGAAACATCTACGATTTCTTTTAATTGTTCTTCTCGTTCTCTTATAAATTCCTCTTCTGAACATATGTAATTTTTTTAAATAAATTTATGTAATGTTTCAGAAGATTACTTAATACAAAAATTAAAAAAAGATTTTTGCAAATAATTTTATTCTATTTAAGGCTTCTTTATTAAAAAAATAAGATTTTATGTTTATGGAAACATATTATTTTAACCAGATATATTAAATAAGGAAACAACGCAGATTAAAGTGCAATTAAAGTCACTACCTTTAACAACCTAATCCAAATTATTAATAATCAAGTGTTCTATGTCAACAAAATAAATGATGAATGTATTAAACTTTATAAAGGTAATGGAGAATTGATGTTTTATAGCATGTTTTTGAGTAGCTAATTAAAATCGTTCTAAGAACAATAATAGTTAAAAAGCAACCACGAAAAATATTTTTCCATACCTTTTTTTCCATCGAAGTCATTCGTTCTTTTTGTCGCACAAACTAAATCCGATAATAATTAAAGTGACCAAGACCAAATCATTTTCACAGTCAAAGCCCTATTAATTTTCTCGGACTTATATTTTGCCACTTGGAAGAGCTGTAGTAGACCTTTTATTTAAATTGTTAAATCCGTATCAATACGAAACAATCCACAACTGTCATAAATTCCAGCCAACTAACTTCTTGCGTCTATCATCAATTTAAAATATTTCTTATCAACAATTTAAACTATTTACGTTTATTTATTCTTTTCTTTCCACGGAGTAAGAAACCACGGAGTAAGTTTCATACTCCGTGATCCTTTCGTTTGCAGACGATTTTAAATTTCCACGGCATTGGCCGTTTTGTTTTTTCTTTTTCTATACAGTATTTTAGGAACTTAAATATGCAATAATTTTATGAGTGTGTCTTTGATAAAAAAAATTTTATTTAAAGAATTTTTTAATGTATTTTTACATTTTATTTTTATTAGTTTCAAAACAATTAAAGTTAAAATAAATTGTAAAACCGTTTTTTGTAAATAATAATATTCATAGGTAATTAGAATTCATTAGGGACTAGAATTCATTAAAATTCATGCTATTAGGGACGTTATTTGCAGTAACATTACAGTGACGTCACAAAAACCTTTTCAATTGACAGAAAATAACTTTTTCCATTAAATAACATCTTTTGACAAATTTTTGTATTTTTTTTAAGTTTTCTAAGAAGGTCACATTTTAGTCACAATGTGACTTCACTGAGTGGTGGCCATTTGGTCACAGATGTGACGTGACGTACGTTATTTGCAGTGGCATTACAGTGACGTCACGAAAAACTTTTTCAACTGACAGAAAAATATTTTTTCCATTAAATAACATCTTTTAAAGAATTTTTGTATTTTTTTAAATTATCTAAGAAAGTCACATTTCAGTCACAATGTGACTTTACTGAGTGGTGGCCTTTTGGTACAGTGACGTCACAAAAACTTTTTCAATTGACAGAAAAATATTTTTTCTATTAAATAACATCTTTTGAAGAATTTTTGTATATATTTTTTAATTTTTTAAGAAGGTCACATTTCAGTCACAATGTGACGTCACTGAGGGGTGGCATTTTGGTCACAGATGTGACGTGACCACAGTGACTCACTGTGACGTCACTGTGACCATGCATGCTATGTGGGTAGGATTTATTCTTTGGTAAAAATATTAGATGTTTTGCAGGTTAATAACATTTTTCATTTGAATATAAAGAAAATATTGATTAGTTTATTTTGAAATGTAATTAAAAAAATAAATCTGTAATTCGTATTTATAATCTCTATAAATAAAAGGAATAAAGAGGATAATTAATTAATTGAGGCACAGATAGGCTCTCAAACAGTGAATGCATTGCATTTGAGTGTCATATTTTTTTTCTTTATATTTTACACAGCTTAGGTAAACGCAGAAGAAATATAAAACAGATAATGTATTTATCACAAAAAATCGTCTGCTAAGAAAATCTTTTTTCATTTTGAACTCTATAAATAAAAGGAATAAAGCAGAAGAAATATAAAACAGATAATGTATTTATCACAAAAAATCGTCTGCTAAGAAAATCTTTTTTCATTTTGAACTTCTATAAATAAAAGGACAGATAGGCTCTCAAACAGTGAATCGTCGAATATAATTGAAGAACAAATGGAAGAACAAATGGAAGAACAAATGGAAGAACAAATGGAAGAACAAATGGAAGAACAGATGGAAGAACAGAAAGAAGAACAGATGGAAGAACAAATGGAAGACCTCTTCATTAACAATAAAAAAAGATATGCAAACGAAACCCCAGAACACCGAGAAGAAAGACTGGCGAAGAAAAGAGAGCAGAATAGAAAAAGAAGAGAAAATGAGACAGATTGAGAAATTGGTGGTGTCAGTGGGCGCTGGTGAGACAGTATGTATTATTCTATATAATGTTCTATATCCTTAATTATTTGGTAAGTAGTGGACAGACTGGAAAGCCAACCACATTAAAAAATGGGTGGGGCCTAATAGAGATCGCCTTCACGTGGTGGGTCCCGTCTTCGACTGAATGATCTCTCATTAATTATAATTTAAGAGTTTTCACTCCGATAACGGGCTATACCTAGTGTTATATAATTAAAATTTCATAAACCTGATCTATAAATTTTACAATAATTTTAAAATGCAGATGGAAAATATTCCGCTGTCATTTTATTAATTATCGATAGCTATTTTTTTTTTGTCTAAAGATTTTGCATATAATTGAGATTTTTTATGAGAGAAATAATTTAATGAATTGCACTTGTTATTTCATTTACATAATTTAAAATAACTTAGCAAAAAATCAGTTTGCCATTCTTTATTCATTTTTATGCATAAATGATATTGAATTTTCGATAAATGAAGCAAAATGTAACATGAATATTTTGATATGAAAGAGAAAAATTTAATGCCGTTTTTTTACTAATCTAATGCAGTGTATTTTTTTCCTTCTATAAAATTAAGTTTAAATGAGATTTATTAAATTACTGATTTTTCTCTTATTACAAAATAACTTAATTTTTTTCCGAAGAAGTTATTCAAACTGATTTGAAAAAAAAAGTCTAATAATAAAAGTTATAAATCGAGATTTTTATTTTATTTATTTATTTTTTTATTTGGTCTAAAGTGCAAGATTGAATACATTAGAAAATATATGATGAAAATGATATATCTGATTGTACATTAAAAGTATGCAAAATTCATAAAAATAAACAATTAATTTGTTATATTTTTTACAAGTAAATATTACTTTTTCACTACTTTTTTTTTATTTATATTTGTTGATCAACATTTTTAAATAACATTTTAGTTACTTAGCGAGTTATGAAAATTGGTGAAAAAAGGTCTTTTATACTATTTCGAAAAAGTTCCACAAAATATCATTTCAAAACTTAACCAAGCAAACCTTATTAAAACTATACTTTGCCGATCACTGTAATATTGCATAATATAAAATAAGAAAATAAAAGAAGCGTAAATTGTTTATAAAAAATACTGAAATTAAAAATTTTTGATGTATTTTGAATATTTCTATTACTGAATTGCGGGTACTACTTGATTATTCCATCCGGCCATTTCGACAAATTATACAAATCGCCAAACTATTCGTAAATTATTTATAAACTGGCATATTTTTTTTAAATAACGAAAGAACAATTAAATTAGTAAATATTAATAAAAACAGAAATACGACGTCAAATTCAAAATCACTTAATGATGCACTAACACATGTAACGTGCTTGATGTCAAGTTAATGTGACTTTTGCTATAAAAAATTCTTGGTTCTCAATCTTGTAGTTTGGCGATAGATTTTTGGTTGACGGATAATCAAGTAATAAAAGAAACATCCTTATAACTTCAAAAATGATAACCTTTTAAACTTCCGGTTTACTGCGTCGAGCGAAGTGTGTCATATCCAATTAAAATAGGTATATCACTTGAAATTTGAATGAAATGCAAGTTTATGAAAAATCGAAGAGTTTTGAACGAAGAGTATCTCGGCAACTAATTATCCGATCAACTTCATTCTTTACGCAAAATTATTTTTTAAATGCCTTTTACAGCCACTTCTTAAAATAAAAAAAAATTGAATAATTTTATATAATTTTCATCAACAACGAATATTTCGTAAATCTGAAAAATGTAATTTTGGATAATCAAAGTTACTAATAGCCAATACGGTTATTTCCATTATTACATATTAAGTACACACAACTTATTTTACCGAGCATAATGAGTGAAAAATGTGAAAAAATTTCAAAAACTAATTTGTAAAAGGCAAACAAAATTTATTTTTATTATTTATGTTAAATAGGTATAATACATATTGACCTCTGTAATTTTGAAACAAATAATCCCTTCTGTTCTAAAGGCCATAAAATTTGTATTTTATTACTCATATTTTTTGAATCACGTAGCACAAAAGCTTTCAAAATCCGAAGGAAAGTATATATTTTAGAACTACAATTGTAAATAAAAAAGAAGAGATTATATGAATATTAAATTAATATTCGGAAAAATATCTATATATATTATGTGTATTATAAACTTACAATAAAGGTCTGAGGAGACGAATTTCAAATTTTATATCTCATTCGATTTGTCTGGAGTTATTCTATTTTTTCAAATATCGGCTATTGAATTTTAATACCGACAGGTGGCCGGATCAAAGTTCAAATTTTCGTTGATTGGAAATTCAATTTGAACTATTAATTTGTCTATGGTATCTGTCGGAAAACAGATACCATAAAAGAATGAAGTGTGACTTAAATTTTTTATTATATTTATTTTTTATAGCATTGCCAATAATTGCTGTTAGGTTTTATTATTGCTATTATTATAAGAATTTGTAGTTGCAGGTAACATATTCCTATGCATTTTGTCAGGTACGTTTTCGCAAGTCATGATTTCCTCGTATAGGTCTGTTTACCCTGCAAGTACTTGTTTCCAAAATTACTAGCCAGAATCTTTTTAATAACTCATCATTTGTACTTTTTCACTGTTTTTCAGTCAAATTGAAGCTTACAGAACGTAGTGTACAATTGCATGTGAAGGAATTTTGTGTTCCTATTTTATTTTTGTTAGTTAGCATTATGCAAGTTTATCAGCGAATGTGTGACAAATGTAAAAGATTGTTTACTTATTGTGTAAAAATATCCTAGAACTTAGAAGATGGTACATGACTTTATCTCTTCCATATTTATGTGCAGTAAGTCCTTATGTTATGTTATTTTTTTCTGTGTTTTAAGTTCGAATTCTAAAGGAGTAATGTCTGTTTATATTTTTATATTTTGAAATGTTTAATCAGATGATAACACTGCCCGCTGTCTTTAACTCTACCCTGCAAGTCTAAGTTGTTTTAGCCAGTCTCCATTACATTATACTTTCAAATTAAATTTTCACCATTTTTTTTAAAGACACTATGAAATTTCTTTTAAAGCTATCTGAAACTTGAAAAATAGAGTTTTCCACTTCGGGACTTACATTAACATAATATTCAATCGGAAGACCGTGAGATATAGCATTGCGGCCGACAATAATATTAAACTCTTTGAATCAAGGTTTAGTTTGGTGTCAGAAGAAACTCTTGTCTTAAAAACAAATAGAGAAGAACGACGAAAGGTAAAATTGATTTCGAAGAATGCGTGTATGATACTAGTGGAAGCTGCAGCGTCGATTAGCATTTGGTGTTCAAAATGTTGCATTAAAGTAATTCATAAACTGTTTCACAAAATGATTTTTCGTCAGGTATCCAAACATAAAATAACCCAAAAATTAAATTTCTTTCGACGGCCTCAAAGCATTGATTAAAAAAAAAAAAAAAAAAAAAAAAAAAAAAAAAACTAGTGTCGAATATGCTAAGCTTAACGATCAGGAGATTATATTATAATGGAAATAAATAATAAGAGAATAAATAAGTGGCATAAATAAGTGAAACAACATAAATACCCCATATTGCAGAATAAAACAATTGTCAGTAAAATGTCATAAAATATTTTGAGAAATCATTTACTTTTTCGGAATTTAATAAATAGTATATAATTATTGAATAATTGTTCGATTTTATAAAGTTTAAAAGGATATTCTTAGAAATGAGTTTCCGTAAACTCGGATATGATTTTTTTTTTTTTTTTTTTTTTTTTTTTTTTTGGGCATATTTATTCTATTTGTACCACTTGGTTTTGTGAACGATATTTTAATTTGTAAAACTTTGCAAATATTATTAAGCTTTACATATTCCAAAAATGCTTTCAATTGTTTACTGAAATAAATTTAGGGTCATTTGCATATTTCATTAAAGAGAAACCGTAAACTGTCCGAACTGTCCACTAAATAATAACACGAAAGTGTGAGAATTTTTATTGTAATATTTAACTCTGTTGTCTATGGTGAAGTTTGTAAAAGTCTTCACCTTAAGGTAATTAATTCTGATTTAAATATATTTCTTCATTGTAAATGTCCATGCAAGCATTTATAAAGACATTCTTTATTATATTATGTCCAACGCTGCTGAAAATAATGAATAATTCATGATGTTAAATATTTAGAATAAGTGAATGCGCCCGTAAATAGGAGCTAGTGATTAGCGGAAGTCCATAGTGTAGAAGTAAATACAGTGCAGTAAATAAATTAAGCACATTTTCAAAAAGCAATGCTGAAGTCTGAAATTTGATTTTCAAACATTTTCAGCAACAATTAAGTGTAGAAAGAGGAGGCTTTGAATTTAAAATTATTATAAAAGACTAAAGTTAATGTTATCATACTTTTACATTCTATACCTTTAATTTACGATGTATTATATAGGGGAGAGGGGGGTTAGTGTAGACAGAAAAATTTAATTTAATTTTATAAAATTCTATGAGCATTTTTAAATTTTCGCAACCCTTTCAAATTGAAGAATCATATTTTCTGTTTATTAATATGCAGGTGAGATGATGAAAAATACAGTTAAACAATAAGAAAATTGGCAGTTTTAACATTGATCCATGTGTCCACACTAACCCCTTGTAGGGGTGTGGACAAAGCCAAAATATGTTGGGGGCTAGTGTGGACAGGTAATTTTTTCACAAATATTCCTTATTATCTAAACTTCTAAGTTTAAATTACAGTCTAAAAAGTTTATGGAGAAAAAAGTAACACCAACAATCACAAGTTGTGTGACTTTTTTTCTATTATTCCCCATTTTTAACTAGGGAATTATTTTTCATATCAAGAAAAGTAAAATGATGTGCTGGATCTTTTTTTTCTGCAGAAATACAACATCCTAGGCACTAAAACCATTTACACGTTCCACTCTGTCTATAATAGTACAATATTGCAACATCTAAGAGTTGGTGACGATGGGATTCGTTTATAATAATGTAACAGTTGATATTTCTCATTCTTCTAACCAACATAGAAAAAAATGTATATTCTATTTTTTTGAATTAATTTAATATTAAAGCTAAATTAATCCTCTAAAAATGCAAAATTGGTGAATTTAAACAAAAAAATAACAAAAAAAAATTCAAATTTCTGCTTGAAATGATTTGATGAAAATTTCAATACATATCCTTATGTATATGGAAAATAGTCTTATTTGATGTTTAATATAGTAATTACATTTGTAAGTTAACATACCTTCTGTAAATCTTGACATTTTAATAAATTTAATACTTAAAATACAAATTATGCCATACAATAAGATGTCTACATTAACCCCTAGTAGTGTGTCTACACAAACCCCATGCTAACATGTGAAATTATTCTTCAGTTATACTCATTTAACCAATTTAATATCTTAATGAAGGTTATAGAAATAAAGAAGACAAGTCACACTTGTCTTATAGCGATTTGTTTATTGGATTCTAAATTTAAATTCTTTGTGCTGCAAAAATGAAAAAGAAATCTTATTTTTACTTTTCATGCATGAAATTAAACTTCTTACAAATACTCAAAAACTTTTTAACCCTTTTCAACTAAATTTTTGCTTAGTAAGGAGTACATTCTTGTCAGTTTGTGTAAATTTTTTAGTAATTTTTTCTCCATTATTTAAATTGTTATTTTGAATGTCTACACTAACCTTCCTGTCTCCTAATGGTACTTGCAGAACTACCCGACTTTGACCGTGTGAAACTTGGGATCCGTCCTGATAAATAAAAGTACATTGAAATAGTATGGCAATCGCAATCATGGAGATTTTTTTCATTTTCATTAATAAATGATTAAATGGATAATAAGAAAGTATTACCGTAATTTCGGGTGTATAAGCCGCGGATCAAACAATTCTTTTTGGACCCAGAAATCTTATTTAGTGATTGTACACAAATATTTACGGCTATCTAAATAGTAACATTTATTTTTTTAAAAATATCTGTGTCGAAAAAGAATTGTTCCATCTGCGGCTTATACACCCGAAATTACGGTACTTTAAGAATCTCGCAACCATAGTAGTATAACTCGTACTTAACAATTAGATTGTGTACTTTCTTTGGTGTATGTAATAGAAAAATGATATCACCTTAGAGGCGATAAGAAAAAACGAAAGTCAGTGAAATGACGTAACAATTTCAGTTACAGTTTAGTAAAATTCCAGATTTCATTTCCAGTTTAAAAATAAAGTTTGAACGTTCATGGACATTTAAAGTAAGAATTAGTTTTAAAAAATCAACAATTTTTCTTTAGAAAAAAAATCATTAGAAAGTGATAACAGTTTGATATAAATTGATGTCGTTTCTAGCAAAAATTAATTTCTTGAAATTGAAATGTCTGTAGTAAAAAATAATGTTTTAACTACAAAAAACATTTACATGAATGTGCTTTGTCAATATAATTCACATTTAATCAAAGTTTTTATGTATTATATCTGAAAATATTTATTTTCTGTGTAGAATGACGTTTGTTTCAAGTATGAAAAAAAAATATAGCAAGATAATTTGCCTTTTTACTGGCTTATAAAACAAAAATATTCATGTTATCTTTTTCATTATTATTATGTCATATTTTACAGTGTGGCAAAAGGAAACCTATGCTTGAATTAGAGACCTTAAATGAGATACACTGTAAAAATAATCTGTAAAGTTAGTAAACTTAATGCAATAGAGAATTAGACACATTTTTGATAAAAGTGCAGGTGTAGTAATTTAATGCTTCCAATCAATATCAGCTAAACCAATATCAACACAGCTGCGTTTGATTAATAAAAAAACATTAATAAATTTGTTTTGAGCTTTCTTTTATATTATCTCATGCGAATTCCTGCATTTTAAAGAATTTGTGTATATTTCCAGAATACATGGCTTCAAATTAAAATATAAAGAGTATATTAACAATAACCTTCTTATATGGGAGCAATAAAAATTCTATTGAGTTCTATATAAGCTTTCTTTTAATGTAATAAATTATTTAAAAACCATTTCAGTTCATTTTTTAATTATAAAGTAATTTTGAATTCCATTACACAGGGTGTTTCAGTTAAACGTTTCAGAACTCCTAAGAGAGGTAGGATGCATCCTGACGACACGAAATCATATAGCAATGCGGGGTCTGAAATGCTTCCTGAAGCGGCGATATACATAGAAGCACCATAAAGAAAAGACACCGTAAGTGAAAAATCGTTTTATTAATGCATGTAAAAAAGCAAAACGCACATGGGTCTAAGTAAATGTTCAAAATGTTTGCCACCGACTACAATGTACACCTCACATCTTCGGCGCATGGAAATCCGAACATTCTCAAATACTCCAGGCATATCTCGAATTTCTCCAGCAACTACTGCGATTCTTGCTACCAGCTCCTCGGCATTGTCGACAGGGTTTTATAAATCAGACCCCAGGAATAAAAATCAAGACATGATAGGTCGGGTGACGATTCCCTGCATAAAAACTCGGAACTTTTGCACAACGCCATCTAGCGCGTCGGAAAAGCATTTCTGACCTCTTAATGATATATAATTTCGAGTCTTCAGGATGCACTCTACCTCTCTTAGGAGTTTTAAAACGTTTAACTGAAACACCCTGTACAACACTTTGAGAACAAAACTTGTTACAAAGTAGAATTTTTAATTTTTAATACGTGATTTATCACTTGTTACTAAGCATGGAACCAAAAGGAAGAAAAATGTTCTAGCCGAGGGTCAAACTAAGAAATCTTTGAACAGCACGCCAAGTGATCTACCATTTTAGTTACGAGGACGATGCCCAGCTATTCTCACTTCCATATGTTAGTAAGGCTGCAACCGCGTCGCAAAATGGAATAGTCTTCATGGGCATACAATCCTGAGGCGTAACATGAGGCACAAATAAACCCAGCATCGGTGAACACATATAGGATACACATATGGGAACAACATATGGGAGTGAGAAAAGCAAATCGGTTCATCATTCATCATAGCTTAAAGCGCAACACTAGGCACAGAAAAAGACCCGGATGATAATGTAGAGTCTACGGGGGCGTTCTTTTCAAATCTTTCGCTCACATTTTAATATTTTTACTTGATTGTTTTGCATTGTCTACGATCTACAACCAACCTAGTTTTTACTTTTTTGACTTTGCTTATATATATATTTTTTATATTATGATAGTTTCAATTTCAGAACCAGTTTAAACCGGTTTTTTAAGTTAAAGTAATTTGAAAAAAAATCTGAATCCGAAAGTGAAAAGGTAAAAACTAGGCCGGTTATGGGTCGTCCTCAGCTATCCTAGGCCAAAAAAAACCTTGTAAAAATATTAAAATTTGAGTGAAATATTTGAAAAGAACGCCTTTATAGACTTAGCATTATCATCCGGGTATTTTCCTGTGCCTAGTGTGGGGCCTTAAATTGTACTAGACACATTATTCCAAGGGTTCTGGGCTCGATCGCTGGCTTGAACATTCGTCACACTATTGGATGTACTCTTTATAAGCAAGTGATAAATCACGTCTTCAATTTTCAATAATTTCAAACGGAATTTCGCTGCTGAAAATTAATTGGCAAATCAAATAAAAATTGCGTATAATTTTCAAGCCTCGCTTTCTAATTATAACAAAAGGAAATTCGTCGTATTTTTTCTTTTTATGAACATAAATATTAATAAATATATAGGAAACACAAAGATTATTACAAGTATAAATGTTTAGACAAAAATGAATAAATTTTACGTTGCTGACAATAAAAAAAATTCAAACTTTGATAAATAGTATAAACATATCATACCTTATTTAAAGTAAATAATAATAATAAAAAAAAACTTTTAGAATACGACTAACCCTTTATTTAATCAAACTTTCCATAGTGATGTTTGTTTATCTGAATAGTATCAAATTATAAGTTAATTAAACTTTGTACTAAACTTTACATTTTTGAAATTAAAATTCATTTGATTTCTTTCTGTGGATAAAAGCTAGAATTATATTGTTTAAAAAACAATTAAATGGTGTTCTAGCAGCATAATAAGGCTTTGAAAACTAATTATCTTTTTGAAAAAGTATTTTGGTGCATTTTTCTTTTTTTAAGCGTGAATTGTTACATTCTACTGTTTGATAATTAATAACTAAAACAATGCGATAAATATTCTTTCAAAAATTCATCACTTCGGAAAACTTAATAAACTGATACAATTAATATTTTTTAGTTGTATAAATTAAAATGAAACTTTTAATGACATTATTAAAAATATGGGGATGTTGCTTAATTTAATTTTCATACTTACTGACCGGAATAATTAGACTTTTTTTAAATATCAAAATTGAATTTTGAGGAGAGTTTATAAACGGTTTATAATATCATTTAAAAATATTTTAAAAGATTATTATTTATCTTTTGACCGAAATCTTTATAAAATAGAGGAATATATTTTACGTCATCTATTATAACCATTTATCCAAGATTTAAAAAATATATTGCCGCAATCTGTATCATAATATAGACATAATATAACTTTAAATTAAATTTCATTTCACCTTTTACATGGTACAAGCAATGTTGTTATAATTCAATGAATATTATATGTATATGCTCAGACATAGATAAATAGAACTAATTTTACTGTATGTATCATAAACCGTTTTTTTTAATGAATGAATTTATTTATATAATTTACCTTTACTTCTCGAGATCAGTAATTTGATTTAGCATGCATTACAAAATGAAGTCCTCATGATAATCGTTGTGGTAACACGCACCAAAAAATTTAAAGTAGACACATATTTAAACTAATCACTACTATCATTGCTACAGTGTTAAATATAACTAAAAATTAAGAGTTAAATTTCTCTGTCTTATCTTTCTGAATGTTATTTCCCTTAGACGAATCTATTCACAATGCATCACAATACACTCTAGAAAAAAAAGCTTTATAGTTTTGTTATATGGATTTTTGCTGTGACTGTTGAAGAAAATGGTCCAGGAGCCCCAGTTTCCTAGAAAAACTTTTGTAACTTAACATATTTTATTTTACAGTGTACTAACGTCAACACCTCTTAAGAGTAAATAATAATAAAATGCATGGATGCGTTACAGTAACTCATGTAATGATATATTTTACGATGTAATGTACATGTAATTGATGACTTCCACTTTTAGGGGACAATGGACCTTTAAAATCATTTTTTTTATATTTTTAAAACGGCACTTTAAATTTTATCCAAGGCTATATTATATGCATTATACCATATATTTAACACAAAAAACGTATGTATTTTTTTTTTTTTTTTTTGAAAAAATAGGAAAATTGTGTAATTTTTTAGATTTAACGAGAACTTTTCAAAATGTCCCATGCGCTCTGCAAATCATATCAATAAAGATCTCCAATATTATTTATACAAGTTTGATTTACATATATAAATAAAACTGTGCATTGATTTTCATATATTTGGATATGAAGATAAGAAAAAAATATTTTCTAAATTTTTCAGAAATTTTGAGTATTTTTGAACCTATTTTTACAATGAACTACCTATAACTTTTACAACTGTTTTTATTTTAAAAAACATACGCAGTTTTATGACATATACTGTGATGAATAACTGCTAAAGATTTCAAAGAATTCAGGGGAAAAATAATGCGCATGGAGCATTTTGAAAAATTCTCATATCTAAAATATTACAAAAATTTTAATATTTTTCCCAAAAAAAATTTTCTTATATTTTTCGTGATAAATATGTGCTATAATACATATAATGTAGCCTTCAATATTATTTAAAATGCAATTTTAAAAATATAAAAAAATGATTTTAAAGGTCCTTTGCCCCCTTTACAGGAAGAAAACAAGTGTTGACATTAAAATAATCACTGAAGTTTACGTTATTACTTTTTTCATGCTAAGAGTTCGACGAAAAACGGAATAATGTTGATTAATGTGTTGTAAAATCAGAATTTAGAGAAATAAAAGTTTACTTTCTTACTTCTCTCATTTGGGGCTCATTTTTAAATCATAGAGATTAGCTGCTTTTGAAATGTCGTTACATCGCCTTTCAATCGTTCATTCGTGAAAGAAACTTAGTGCATTCTTTTAACTTTTTGATAGTGGTTTTATCTCAAGATTAAACTATGTCTCCGAAAACGGATAAATTATTCCGTTTTAATGCATTTGTTTCAATATTGTTTTTTAAGATAACCGTGTTTCACAATAAGCTATTCTTCCTGTGCTAATCTACATTATTTGAAAAATCACATTCAAATAGACAGTTTTTTTTTTGCAAGTATCAGAGGTGATTCCGATTTGTAGCTCATAAAAAAAGTCCTTTCTTCTACTAACAGAGTATTTTTTGAAATGCTTATTCTAACGCTGCCAACGCAAAAGGTATGTTTGGAATTCATTCTGGGAATTTCGATTCTTCATCGCAGCACTTTCCTAAACATAAAACTTAGAATTCCATATTAACAAATTATAAAATAATTGCCTATGTTCTCATATAATTCTCGTTCTAAAATTCTTTCCGGAAACATCAAAAAAAGAATATTTTGATTTTTGTCATGTATATAAATAACATTGGAGGAAGTTTAATATGATTTATAAAATTGTATACATAACTTCACAAAAATGTCCTTTCAGCAAAAGCAAAAAATGCTTTCCTACAAAATAACATTTTAAATTTTTATTGACTTTGAATTTTAAGCTTATGTCCGGTAAAATTTTAAAGTTTATTATATCTCAGCATACAAATATGTATATTTACAAATCTTTGCTTCAGAAAAAATCAGAGTATTGATGACAACGATTTTAAAGATTGCAAAATCCATGAATCAAATACAATGATGTATCTGATGATTTTTTTTTTTTTTTTGACAGAGGAAGTGCCAGGATAGCATGATAAAACTCACTGCAGTTTTCAAGTTATCGGCTTCATATCTTTTTTTCATTATTAAAATTCAATAAAAAGCAAAAAAAATATGGTTATTTGGTCTAGAATCTGAATTTAGATAAATAAAAAAATAAAAGTTTTTTTTTTTTTTTTACATGCATCAATCTTTTTATAACTCAATTTTAAATCACATAAAGTGGTTGTATGTGAAACGTCTAAATTATTCGGATAATTATATTCAATTGCACAAATTTCAATAATCTCAGAAAAAATGTCTTTCTTTAAAGGCAAAAGAAATTTGTCTGCAACATATTATTTTTATTATATTTGTAATTTCGTCGCCCAGTGTACTGTATGGAAATCTGTTTTCCGGCAGTAAGGAATCCATACATACATATTTATTTTTATAATTTTAAAATTCACTCCACATCCATCACGACAGGTTATATCACTAACAGGCAAGTGATTTCTTTTAAATCCTTCTAACGGATTTGGCTTGTTCAGCAGTGGTTAAACAGTCATTAATGAAAGGAATTGAGAAAGACATGTTTCCTCGGTTTAATTGTCTAATCATTCCTTTATGAACAATCAAAACAAACCAAAACAAACCAAAACTTATAGACTATTAAATATTTATAATAAAGCACAAATATAATAATATCAGCTGGTCGATTCAATAATTGTAAAAATATACATTTATAAATAGTGGACTTATGTACCCCGTAACTTACGTTGAAATCGTCAACAAACATTGTCACACACACAAAAAAAAAAAAAAAAACATTGAAAGAGTACAACAGATGTATTGCTTATGTATATAACAAATGCCTGTGAGTAATTAATTCCCAATACTAGACGTACTATGCGATATAATGCGTGATATACAAAATTCGTCAATATATATATATTCTGTATTTTACATCATTATTTCAGAAATGTCCCTAACATGGGAATATTATAAAACTGATTATATGCATAGATTTTTCGAGAATTTCAAATTATATAAAATGAATGACTTTTCCGGTCTAAATTATCCTTTTCATTTTGTTTTTGGACATAACTTTCGGCTAAACTGGTTAATTTCAGTTCTAGTAATTTTATTACTGTCTTTATTAGTAAATTATATTGCCGTCTGAATTGGATATTTCCATTGGAGTAAGGTATCATGTTTGGGTGCCATGGTCGGGATGTATTCATCCGTTTCGATGACCTTGACAATTTTTTTAGTTTTATCTATATTATAAAGGACAAACGCATCTGTGCGTAACGCATACGTCATTTTGCGCATGGCAACACTTTCAAATTTCAACACTTCAAATAAAATGTAATGGCGGTATTTCTTGAACAATGTTATTTGGCGTTATTACCCACCTATGCGAGTAAAAACTCCATGCAAACAAATCTATAGAATAAGATGGAATAATCCCATGTAGATTGCCTATTTCGAAAATCACAAATTCTACAGCCCTAGAAATTGACAAATCGTTGTCAAAATTTTTTCTAAGCGATAGAAAATGTTTAATTTTTGTGAAACTGAGATCTTGAGCTTCGTTTTGCCTAAAAAGGACCGCTTAAATAAAATTATTAGAACATCGCACGGTTTTAACAATGTCTAAATCAGTATTTATGTTCACATACATGCATTCTACGCGATAGAAAATATTTAATTATTTTGTGAAAGTGAAAGGAAAAAGAGATTAGAAGAGCATCTGCAGTGTATAACACCCTGAGCTTCGGTATACTTAAAAAGTCCCGCTTAAATATAATAATAATAAAAAAACACTGTTCAGTTTAACCTTATTTGTAATGATGATGCAATATTTTTATAATGTGAAATTTTAAAACAACTAAAGTTTTGTGCAATAAATATTTTTGTTAACACTATTATAGAAGTTTTGAAATACTTTTAAAACGTAAACCCCACACGGATGTGAATTATCTCAAACTTAGAGTTAAAATGTCGTTATAAGAAACATTCTTTAATAAATTAGTATTTTTAATTAAGTAAATAAGATTTCCCTATTGTCAATATCCCTGTGAGATCTCCTATTAAATTTTACACATGATTCATTTGGTTATATTTCGTTCACTCAATTTTAGCAAGAAAATTAACATTTAACTGTTGTACGCTCTCACTAAACGCTAATTTTTTTTGGTCAAATTTCAGATTTTAACTTGTAGTTTCTAATGTAACTATAGGTACAACTGACATTCTCTTCTGTTTGAAAGTCTTCGTTTTATTGTTAGAAATATTTAAATAGATTAAACTTAAATAAACTTAATCCTGTACAAAAGGTTCAGTGCATAAATAGTACTCTATGAGTTTTATTATTGATCGCCGTTTAACCTTTAACTAATCATACCGGTCTCACAGACAATTTCTTTTTGCATTTTTTACAGTTTATCTTGAAATTTTAGTTTAACTACAAACACTATCGAAATTTTGTTTCATTTGGAACTTTAGTACTATTACCAGACTCATTTAAATAGATGTATATTAATTATAATCGTCTTGTACAAAATACCATCCTATGAGTTAATCATGCCTTATATTCATCTTTTGATCTTACGGTCTTACAGACCCCTTCACATTACTTGCGTTAGAATTTATATCACATCAGTTAAAGGTTAAATATTGAAAATTTTTAAAAAAGAGAACGCTGATGAAAACGGACAGGTAACATTTAGAATTCAATTGAACTATCACGTGGGAATTTAACATAAACCTGATTTTGAAAATGTATGAATTAGAATATCGAAAACATTTTGATGTCGCTTTATTTATAAGAGTTTAAAGTAGTTTTTACATCATTATTAAAAAAGAAACATCAGTTATGGGGATCGGATCCCCCTCCCCTCCCTTCCCTTTAATCTAACCATTTTAACAATGAAAACAATGCTGCCTCATACATAAAGTAAAATAAAAACCCTTTTGGATGTTGTTCCGCCACTGTAAGGAATCAACCGGCGTATTAACAGCAAGGAATGGCGTTATTACCCCGATATACTTATTGTTCAGTTCATATTAAACTACAAACTACCTCGCGAACATATCCAAAATCTTCTACAACGTTTTGAAAGTACATAAAATGTGCTACAAATTTAAATAATAATAAAAAAAAATATTTCCTGGTAAATATATTGTATTAGCATCACAGAACGTACCTCGCAAATTTTAGATCAATCATTAATTTTAGTTGCTTCTAAAAGCGATAAGACCTACAAATGAAACAAATAAACTTTAAGCTGTTTTTTGTGTTTTATATGACTCAGAGCCCTTCTGCGTAGAGCCCGTAGGTGCCATTTTCGGGATTATTTCATAATTATGCGTAATATTAGCACTTGGAGACATTACCCCTCCTGGCGTTATTACACCAGAACACCTTATATAAATAGTTTAGCGTTTTATATAATTTGTCGAAATATGTTCATCAATAATTCATTAATACAGCATTTCTCTGTGTTAAAATATTTAAATATACGTTTAAATTTTATTTCAGGTTAGCGATGCATTTTATACATATTTTACACATGTTTTATTTTCATATTTTAAAGTATGCATATCAATAATGGGTAAGCATTACGCTGGTCTTTCAATGACTAGTTTTGGTTTCAAACGTTCCTGTGTTGAATCACTGAAAAAATTGCAGGAAGCTTAAGGTTAAACGTGCATGTAAATAACACAGGAACATGGAAAATATATGTGTAAAACATTCATTGAGAATCATGGGGACGAATGGAAGTTGATTTCTCTCCGTCTCAGCATCAATAAACGACTCAAAAATCGATAAAGTTACAATGTTCTGGTGCTCAAAAATCATCTTATGAGTCTTTGAAAATTGCACAAGATGTGAAAAATATTTTTATTATTACAGGTGCAAAAACCCATTTTTTTTATACTAAAATAGCTCCTAAAATAGATCCAAAAACCAAATAATCCAGTCGTCACCTGGATTTCATTTCTAACATAGAAAGAACGCAAATTTCGTCAAAAGATCACAAAAAACCACGATTTTTGTCAAAGATGCGCTGGAAAAATTAACTTCCGTCAAAGAATATATAAAAAGAGTCTTTTTTAAAGAATCACTGAAAAACTCTATTTCAGCCAAAGGATCGTTGAAAACAGATTATGTTTAGAAAATTGCGAAAAAACACGTGATTTCAGTCAAAGGATCGCGAAAACATGCATAATTCTCGTCAGAGGATTGAAAAAACGCGATTTCCGTCAAATGATTGCTAGAGAAAATGCGAAATTTTTGCCATGGGATGATAACTTCACCAAGGAATGACACCGAAAATTAATCACCAAATCAAAAAAATTTTTGGCCATGTGGCGACTGGTGACAATGAATACACCTATATGTTTTAAGTATGCTCTTGTGATATGACAAATATTCTGGTGATGAAACTACATTGTTAAAAATTTTGTCCTAGTTTGAACCAAATTTTGGCACTCAACAGCTGCCACTGTACGATGACGAAATCTTGAACCAATATTTCGAGGTCCTGTTGAAGCATAGTTCCAATAGTCGGAATGAGATTGAAATTGGAAGCTCGAAATGTTGGTACGAGATTTTACCATCTTATGGTGGCAGCTACTGAGCACCAAAATTTGGTTCAATCTAGGGCAATATTTTTAACAGTGTGGTTTACGCAAGAATGGCTCCGAAAAGCTCACGTTTATATTATTGTTGTGCAAGAGTTTTTGGTCAAAAGCGCAACGAATTTCATTGACTCTAATAACGATCTCACCTGATATGACCTCGTATTACTTTTTACTGTTCTTGAAGATAAAATACACGAAAGACTTGTTGAGTTACCAGAGAACATAAAAAAATCTATGAAAAAGTTGGACACTTCGAAAAATTCATGAATTATTAGTTACAAATATGGCATAGTTGAAATCATTGTGGATTACTTTAAAGGCAAATATAAATTTTAGTAAGAAAATTTCTATTTTTTGAATTATTTAAGAATTTCGGGTACTTTTTACATACAATGTGCATGTATAATGTAAGTGTTTTTTATTATAATTTATAAATACTTGTTTCACATTCTTAAATAAAATAAAGGTGTAATGCATTTCTTCAGAATAAAAAAAAAAACATTCATGCAATGGTACTTATGTACACACAATTAATTTTACGCTTAAAAATTTGTCGCAATATTTGTAATTGGTTTTTACAGAAATAAAATTAAAACTTTTTTATAAATACATTTTTACATGCTTAACCTTTTAATTTCCATGGTGAAGAGCGTTCTATAAAGTGTGTAGTTCAGGAAATCAGAATTTACACCAGAAAATTTCAATGGTAAGTTTAGCTTTATTTAAATTTGGAATATCTGTTATTAAATAAACGATTGTTATTTTAATTTTCTGTTAAGAATTTGGAATACACGAATAATAAAAAAAGTTATCTACTTAATTCACAACACTGTTGTTTTTATATATATGAAAAAATGAACATTAAAATGTTAAATGAAATAAGGCGCAATTAACGTCATTAGAATCAAATATATCTTTTATACATTGGTAGTGATATAAACATAATAGTAATACATATAAAAGTATTTTTAGTATTATTTTTAATTGCTTTTTAAAGACATAAAGTTTAAACTTCCCATAAGTTCGGCAAGATTATTTTAAAATATCTCAAAAAAAAAAAAAAAAATGTATAGAAAGAAAAAAATGCTTGGCTTTTTAGAACATAATTAGCAGATAAACATTGCTATAAAATAAACATAAAATATGTCTTAAGATTAATAGTTTGACGAAAAGAATGAACATAATAACGTTTAAAAAATACTTACATAAATCTTCACATGATAAATATTTTGTTAAATAAGAAGGGGTATATAGTAATTAGGTACTACATAAAGTAATAATTTCCTTTATGTAGGTTTTGTTTATAAAAATTCTGATATCATAGAAAAAAAATCGATAAACATTTAATTATTTTTTAATTTACTGCGATAAAGCTTAAAATATGAAATTAAAAGAACTTGGTTAATTTATCTTAGAATAATGCACTTTTTATGTGTTCGTTTTTTGAATAACAGGTTAATTTATGAATAAAAACTTTTTTTTTTATGTCTATTAAATAAAGATTTTTAAGCTAATTTAAAGTTTGTTTTACGCTAAAAATTTACTTCGCTTTGTTCCACATATTATTTTTATATACTGTGTAATTACATATTAAAATGTTTCATTTATTTGTCAAAGAACAGTAAACCAATTTTAACTTTTTCATTTGTATCCCACCCAGTATTATTATTCACTCTTGAAATACATCTCAGTTTCTAAGAATATTTTTATAATAATATATTTATATTCTGATCAGATTAATATTTTGTTTAATTTGACTGTAAATAAAAATGTCTACATACATCATATATTTCATATATTAAAGTTTGCTCTTTTCTATCAAACTTTAAGTAACACTTGTAACCTTGAACCTTAATTTATTTTTCATTTGAGATAAATAGTTTTAGCAATTTTTTAAAGAATAAAAACATCATGTTTCACCATCTGATAAAGTATGTCGTATTTCAAATTTTGTAATTAAATTTCTGTATTTTATATGGTATTCTAGAAATTCATGAAAATAAACTAAAAATACTTATTAAACTTATAAAAATACAAAGAATACACATGCTTTTTGTCGCATAAAGAAACCGTAATTGGAATTTTCGGATTAATTCCGACAACATGTAAGTTCTATGTATAATGTGTAGCACACTGGCAAGTGATACTAAATAACTATGCTTTTCAAAATCTCGATTATTATACTGGTCTCTGTACATCTAAATATTGCCATGCAATTTATATTTAACTTCGTGCATATATATTTGTAATAAAAAAATATTCCAGGTTGAAACTCCAATTAAGGATGGCAGAAGCAAATGTTCTGCCATAATTGCAGCCCAAATGAATGTATCACAGTTACTAGAACATAGAACATCTTAAAATGCCGTAAAATCAAGCTTTTTACTTATTCATTTATTTATTTCACTTTTTTTCTTTCATTACTGTAATAACGTATATTTCTTACATCAGTATTTGGTTACAAGAGAAGAAAAAAAGCAGTTTTTGACATTTGTTGACTTCCGTAGAAACACTCGTTCAGCTGCTTGTCGTCTTTTTATAACATACATTAAGTTCAGTGAATACTGTAAGTACAGCCAGTTGAATTAACACAGCGAAACAGACCAATTGAAAAAATTTTACCAGCCGGCAGTATTATCCTAAATCTCCTGTAGAGGGCAGTTCTGCAGTGTTTTTTTTTTTTCAGAACATATTTTCACGTTTGAATCCGTGTAATTGGGATGAAAAAAGATGGGCGATTGTTACGAGCCTATCTAATCTTCAAATTGGAAAATCTCCAAAAAGAAGCAACAAGAACTAATTACATTCAAGTGAAAATATATATGTGCATGTTGTCAGAGTGTAAAAATGGGTACAAGTTGCATTTTACTTTGTATCTGTGAGGGAGAATTCGATGAAATAAATGGTTTCATTTTGCAAAATTGTAAACATTTAATATTATAAGAATGAATTATTTTAAATATGATGTAAATTTTCCAAGGGGTGAAAAAAGTCCAGGCCAGGATTCGAACCATGGCTGTTTTGGCTGAAGCCGCCAATGCTCTTCGAACTGAGCCATCCCGGACGAACTGTGGAGGACTTTTTCAACCAAATCATTTGGGTGAAAACAAAAATTCATTTCTTTAAAACAAAATGATATATTAATAATTATATATCTTTCCATATCATTATCTATATTTCCATATCATTCAATCTTTTAAAACAAATTGATATCTAAATAATTATATATCTTTGTCTGATATTTTATACTTTTTAAATTATTTTCTATCTTTACTTTTTTATTATAACTTTTTGGTATAATATTTAACTTCCTATGTATATTTTACATACATTTATTTAATTTTCATAGATTACAGAAATATCAAATATGGACCATATTAATATTGAATTCTCGTGCGAACTTTAATTTACAATTTCCCAAACAAATACGGAAAGAAATTTTTTGTTTTAATAATTAAAAATAAATAGACACAAACATATTACAGGAATTGTATTTATTTATAAAATTATATTTAAGCATTTCCTATTAGTTTTATTATTTTTTAAATATTATTTATGATCAACTCAAATTAATATATATCAATAATTTTGTATTACCGAGGCATTTTATTTATCGATACTGTACAAGAAGCGTATACTGTCTTTAAATAAATCAGAAAACATACATTCATCGTATTACAAAACGTAAAACAAACATTTTCAGTTGTAACAAAAAAATAGTATATATAGAGTTTTCTATTGTTTAGAGCGTTATGTAACATGACGTATCAAATACTTAATTATACACTCCAATTATCTGTTCATGTAACTTTTTTCATGTTTAATCAGGACTGTCATTTTTTTCCGCGGAGCTAGGCACTAATGCTCTGTTTTCCGTAGAATTAACAATTCATGATAGATAACCTCGCATTTCCATAGGCATGTGTGGAACCATAAAAAAAGGAGTAAAGGGGAGTTTCCGATTTAGGATCTTGAGTTAATTTAAACATGGCATTTTTCTCGATTCAGTTAAGCAATATATTTTTTTTTGTTTTGTTAAAACCGATGATAAATAAATGGTTGCGAATATTGCGAGTGCTACTCGCGACGGGTTGCGAGTATTACTCGCGCTCCGAGTATTCCGTGCAATAAATGTATAAATTAATAACCTCTTGTTGCCAGCGAATGATATACGTGACACTTAAGATTCTTGGAATCCTTCATTATTCCAACCAATTATTTTCTATTGTAACATTTACCCTATTTAATTGGAGCATTTTCAAGAATGAACTATAGATTTTTTTCTTAACAGGTGGAAAAAATATAAAAAAATAAGCAAAGTGTTCTCGTCGTGAAGGAATTAACTATACATTTTATTAAAAAAGAAAAAAAAAAACACATTGCTAGATGAATTATAAGACTCTGTAAAAAACTATACAACGTGGGTATGGTTGTACCAAAATATACTTTAAAAGTATGAATAAGTATACCATAAAACTTCAAAGAGATGGCCTAAACAATATTAGATATTGCTACTCTGTATAACTCTTTTTTCTACGCAAAACACTTGTTCACTGTTATTGGAATCGTGCTAATAGCAACAATTTATCATTTATTCCATTTTTACTGTTATTATGTATTAGATTGCATAAATATAGGTTTAAAAGATACAACCTATCCTTTAAAAATCTACGGTACAATGAGTATGACGCCCCTATCCTTATGCATGCCGCAAAAATCTGTATCTTTAAGGGTTAATATCTCGTTTAATTTCAGGTGTTTCTCAACACATTTACTGAATCTCCGCTAATCAAAATTTTTGTGTGACGCTAAATGCTCTTTTCTCAAAAACTATGCAATCTTTAATAATTTCTATAGTTTATCTATCTATATTTCTATATTTATATTAAAGTTCATAATTTTCCAAAGTTTAAAATAGCATCTACGACCTCTATTAGTTTCAGAAATTCAGTTTCTGAAGATTCGGAAAATGGGGGGTGGGGCGGTCATATTTCTGCGTTTTATTTTTCATCATGACTTGGAAAATATAAGACCTAAAATTAAAAATATAAAACAAAATGTTTCTTAAGTTCAAAGTTACGAAATCTTTCACATGTTGCCTCACATTTTATGCATAGAAAAGATCTTTTTTCAAGTAACTTAATAAGACCATCTCCATTTTCCCTAAATATATTTGTGAATGTTTAATAACCTGCAAAGATGTGGGTCACCAATCTTCATAACTTCCCCCAATTTGAGCTTACTACTTCCCATATTTATGAGTAAAGTTGCTGCGACAGACAGACAGACATAGGAGTCATATTATAATGGTTCTGTTTTTTTTTACTTTTTAAGTGCGTAACACAAATATTTAAAGACGCTCGTCAAGAAGTGGTTAAATATAGTTAATGAAAAATTATATCCTATCTATATACTCTTCGTCTGACATTTCACTGAAACTTTTCGCTATTTTTTCTTGTTGTAAGATCTTAATATTATTATATTTAAATTTATGAATAGCCCTAATAACTTTTTTTTACAGAATGCAATCACTGTTTATGAAATAAGTATAGATTGTACCTTTATCGAATTAAAAAATTGTCCAGTGTACAGAAAATTGAAGTCAAAGTGGGTACTATCTATATAAGAACTAAAATTGCTGTAATTTATAATGAAGATGGAGCATTATGGCTTTATTATTACTCTTTTATGTATTAATTTCCGTTCTGGACATAAATACGTTCGGATATGTTTTTGCATTACTCTACTTGTACGCACTACTTCTACTTACTCTACTTGTACGTACTTGTAACATATCAAAACTGAATCAAAATAAATAACTAATTAAATAAAGTTATCTGAGACTAAACCGAATCCAGATTAAAAATTGGAGTCTAAGCAAGACATTTTATTTTAACCCTTTCCGGTCCAATTTTTTATTTTATTTTTTAGTAAAAATTACTTACGTTAATAACATTAATACTACATGAATACAAATCAATTAATTAGTGTTTGACGCATATTTAATTGACAGAAATGTAACGAATGTTGTTGTTTCGTGTAGTATTCAATTAATATTCATATGACAATAGGCTTACGAAGAATTTTCGGAGATGTTTAGAAAAGTACTACAATAAGATTTAACTTTTATTACAACTTTTTAATAATTTTCGCGCATTATTATACATAATTCCTTTAGGAAATAAGCTATTATTTTAAATTAAAAAAGTGAAATATATGTTTAAAATGAAAGAATCACAAATTGCACAAAGAAAATTAAACATATAATAATAATAATTAATATTACTATATGCCTAAACATAAATGAAGTCATATAATTAAACGCATAGACATAAGCTAATATTTCTAAATGTGAATAGTAGTAAATGTTTTTTTAAACAAGATAATACTCCTTTAAAAGACATATACTATTAATAGTACACCAGACCTGAGAAGTTTAAATAGAATAGAACAAAGATATTTCCATGCTCTCTTTTTATCTTTTTAAAATCGTATTTTTTTGTTTATAATGCAGTTTAAAATTTTCTAAATTTCTAACAGTAATTACAATTTGTTAAAGTAAGGTGTTCTGGTGTAATAACGCCAGGCGGGGTAATAACGCCAAGTGCTAATATTGTGCATAATTATGAAATATTCTGGTAAATGACACCCATGTGCTCTGCGCAGAAAGGTTTTGAGTCATATAAATCGCAAAAAACAGCTTCAAGTTAATTTGTTTCATTTTTAGATCTTACTGTTTTCACAAGCAACGAAAATTAACGCTTGAAGAGGTCCTTTTTAAGCAAAAAGAAGATCACGGTCTGATATTCTTTTGCCTCATCCTCTCCCCCCCACACACACCACACCTTTATTTTTCTTACATTTTCACAAAAGACTGAATATTTTCAATAGCTTAGAATGCAATTTGTCAATTTCTAAGTTTGCAGAGTTTGTATTTTTAGAATAGGGCAATCTACATTCAATTATCCCATCTTATTTCATAGTTTTGTTTGCATGGCGTTATTACTCATATAGGTGGGTAATAACGCCAAATAGCATTGGTCAAGAAATCATGCCATTACATTTTATGAATGCATATCTGTTAAATTATATTTTTATATAGATAGTCAATGAATTGCTGTATCAAATCATATATTTGTTTGAAAAATGCAATCTAAAACTGAGCCGTGAAAATGGGTAGAACCTTAACGTGGCGTTATTACCCCAGGGCACCTTATTTTAAATTACATATAAAAACTCCACACGAATAAAAAATTAAATAATGGATGATTATGTAAAATTAAACAGTTTTTTTCTCAAAAATCATATGTTATATTTAAGAAATGGAATTATAAAGTAATGCTTTCCATATTATATTCAACTGTATAATAAAAAAAAAGTAACAACCTCTTTCAAAATTATCTCTGCATAATTATAACGTGTTTGCCTTTCATACACTACAATAAAAATTTTCGAGTAATTATCTTCCTATTCAATTAGTATTTTCTGTACAGAACCTATGTATTAACAGAGTTTTTACTTCATATATCTAAAATATAAGACGCTTTTTACGAAAATCATAACATAAAATATTTTGCAATCTAAATGAAATATGGGGATTAATTAAAAAACTTTTTTTAAACAAAGTTCTTCTCAATGAATAAACGAGACTTGTTCGTTGCCTGTCTTTAAAAGAATATACATCTTTTAGATTAAGCCTAATTAATCTTCAGCATTAGAACATTTTTTTTTCCTCTTTCGCTTTAAATTTTTAATAACCTTCTTTTAAAAATATTCTTGAGCGTGTTACAGTGAAATCTCTACTTTGAGTACTACGTACATGTTAATTAATTACATCTTGAGCTAAAAATAAATACGTAAGACTGAAATTAATTGCAATTAGACAGTTGTTAAAAAATCATTATATTTGAAATGAAATTCACCTGCGGAATTTTATTTTAAAATAAATATCTTTCTCATACCCCAATTTTATATGAAGAATATGTAATTATCATTTTTTAAGATAATTTCTTTTACAAATATTATAAAACGCCTTTAAAATTACAAGGTAGAACCCGTCAAATTTGGACGGGAAGGAACTGTTTCATTAAATTATAATAAACCTACAAAATTAATTATAGTAAAAAATGCATTTTATATTGGTACGTCTAACTCTTAAACAAATGATATTTATCGTCAAATTAACAAAATACTATTTCTATAAAAATTGTTAAAATTAAACTTTAATCGTATATGTAAGCAGTAAAAAATAATAAAGATATGTTATTATGATAAAGTTATCAATTAAGGTTCTAATGCTAGTATTCCAAAATGATAAAAAGCAAAATTTATTCAACTTTGACTCAATCACAGATATTTTTTTATTTTTTTTTAATTAATTTTTTTTTTTTTTTGTGAAATCTAAGCCCGTCATCATTTTCACCATATCAAAATTTACAAATGTACATTTCACATCTGTATTCACGTTTAAAAAAAATTGGCATTTTAATTTGATAATTTTGATTCAAAACTTGAAGTCTCGGTGCTATAAGCTGAAATAGATATTAAACTGTTGATATTCTTTTACGTGTAAATCAAATTTTGTAAAGAAGTCAAAATTCCCCGGGATTTATAACAGAAGATATTTAAATTTCTATTTTTTCCCTTTTAATGAGAAAATGGCAGCATAAAGATACAGCGCTCAATTTTTCCCCTTTTTTCCTTTGCTTTAAATAGAAATGGAGTACTCCTGTTGCCACAATTAGAAAGGAGTTATTAAAAGCTACAAAAAATTGATATTTCAAAAACAAATTAAGATACAGCTTTCAAACAAATTTCATTTAAAAGTACATTTTTTTTTCTACACGATGGTGTAAAAATTGAAAATGTGCGACATTAAGAAGTTTAAAAACTTTTAGTAAAAAAATTGCAATACCGAAATTCATTAAAAATTTGAAAGTGTTGCCATGCGCAAAATGACGTATGCGTTAAGCACAGATACGTTTGACCTTTATAATATAGATTTTTTAAGTGCATTAGGATCAACTTACAGCTGTCTAGAGCTTCGCTTTGGTATAGATCCTTATGAACCATAACACCCGGGTTTTTCTCATTCCATAGCAAAGCGTGCAAAAGAATAAAGCAAATAAAATACTTTATTCAAAAGAACTGTTAAAAATATTAAAAAAAAAATAATAAAAAAGATTCCTCAATGTAAAAATTATATTTTTCATCTTTTTTTTCTGACAATGGTCCGTTTGGACCTACAATGTAAAAAATAATCTTTAATCGTAAGTTGCCGAAATCTCTATGCTTACTAACATTTTACCTGTGCACTGTACAAGAAGAAATGTAAATCAACAAAACTAATTTTTGTAAAGATTTAGAAATCTGTAACTTTACAAATAAATCTACAGTTATCTTACTGATATTTTATCTGTAACCTGGGTTGTAGTTACATAATATATTCTAGGAATCCCAGTTTTCTAAATGTTTCTTAGTAACCTTACAGATTTTTTTTTATTATTTTCAGAGCAAATATGTATCTGTTTTATGAATATTTGCTGTTACCGTTGCATAAAAAATTCTAGGAATCCCGGTTTCCTAGAATATTTTTAGTAACTTTACAGATTCTTTTTTTACACTGTACACATGCTTATCTTATTGCGGTGAGTAGAGGGGATTGGATAAAATAAACATTAAATAGAGTAGCCTATGATAGCGTTGTAAGAGTACACTGTGGGTTTGTTGTTCTAAATTTATAATATAGTCATTAAAGTATTGAATCTTCTTGTGCTTCTCTGCCATATATCGTTAATATAATTGTGTCTGTAAGGAGCTCCTGTGTGTTTTGTGTCACATATTTTAAAATGGCCGCTACTATAATGTAACAGCCGAATTTGGGTTAACAAATCAAGTGCATTTAAAGAAATTCCCTTACATTCAAAAAAGGTAACTAACTATTCGATATGGTTTATCGTGGGAAACGGTTAAAGACCTTTTCTTCTGTAAGAACATTATCCTGGAAGGACCAGTGATTAGTCCTGTTACGGAAGAAAATCATAACGAAATGTTTAAAAGTTTTGTCATTCCGGTACTTTTGCACTATGCTGGGTAAAATTATTATAAAATATAAAATTGACGCAAAATATATTTGAACAATTATAACTAAGATTCTGTTTTAAACTGGATATAAACAAGCACTATATAAGAAAAATCATGTGAAATATAAATTAGAAATTTCTCCACATTTAAAGAAATAAATTGCTCAGTCTCATTTAATATTGAATTCAAAGTAACAATTTATAAAATACCTCGTAAGGGCTTTGTGCGCTATTATTATTCACTAGCAAATTTCTGTAAATGAATTTATTCAAATTTGCAACAATCGTGTGAGGACAACAGTTTTGATTACGAAATCTTTATGCAGTTATAATTTATAGTCTATACCAGTTGTTTTATTCGAAACTCATTAGTCTGTTTCTAATAATCCTCGACATGGTTTGTAATTGAACAAATATTTAGTTTCTTCCAATAGCATGAATACATAACATGCCAAATAAATTATGTAAATATAAAATACATACGTTGTAATGTTTACTAAACACTCTTCGTATGTATTTTGTGATTGTGACAGACAAACCGACACTGATTGATGTAAGCCCAGTTCACTCTTAAAAGATAAGTAAATTCAGGATTTAAAATGATTAATAAAGCATTTCATATTCGATTTAACTAAAGTTATTTACATCAAAGAATGGCGTAAATTCAAATGTGTATCAATTTTTTTTGAATTATTGTAACTTTATACTTGAAATATTTTTTTCTAAAAAAGAGAGAAAAACAATTAGTAATTCTTATTTCATTATTGATTCTTTGTTTTACTTCATTAATCGTTCTTGGGTATAACATATGTTGTTATGTAAACATTTTGATTCATATTTTACGCTAAGACAGTATTCAATACCAATTTCCCTACGAAATAAAAAATTTACATCATAATTTATTTCTTAAATTTCTTAAAAACTAATTCATTTACATTCAAAAAATACTTTTTTTAGGAAAGCAAAACACCATTTATTTCTATTTTTAAAAAAATGTAAAATTTACTATTATCACAGGCAGGTTTTAGATTTATGTTTTAAAATATAAAACAAAATATTCATAACACAAAAGCCAAATATTATTTTAATAAATGTCATAAAATATACCTCCTGGACATTTTGAAAATTATTAAGGAAAAAAAAAGCATTCAAAATGACGTATATTTATCAAAATAAAGATACTTTTTTACAAGTATTAGCAATTTTTAGCTCAGTTTGATTCTTTATAAGAATTATCATACACATTTTTATACAGCTTAATTTGATTAATTTTTTCATGAGAATTATTTACTTTTTCTGTTTATTTAAACATTTGGCTAAATATGTTTTAAAAAAAAGCTTATTGCAACTGTTCATCACAAAAAATTTTTGTAAACTTTACGACATGAAAGAAATAGTTCAAGTTATTATTATTATTATTTTTTTTATAAACTGCTAAAGCTGAAATGTGATATCCTGCGACAAACATTTTTAATGTATACAATCTCCATTCACTGAATTACATATTTTGAAATACGATTTTTTTTAGCTTTTCTGTGCGATTTTTTTTCTTTACTGCGTATCTGGATATCATCCAACTTTAAAATAATGAAAAAGTATCTATATATTTATCGTTTTTATCGTGGAATTTTGCTAAACATGGTAATATAATCAAAATTGAATTTAAAAAAAACAATATCTGTTGTAAATATTTCTTATAAGTTTACAAGAAAGTTCATGTACTAACATTTAAAGGTTTTCATAAAATTATTTTTATTTTATTAATTATTTTTATTTTATTATTATTTTATTAAGTAAAATAAGGAGAAAATAAGTGAAATCTAGTACCTGTAATTTTTTTTGAATAAATGTAATACAGAAAATTTTCGGCAATGTTATTTTAATAACATTGTGCAAGTAATTCGATTAAGGTTTTTAATATATATATTATAAATTTACTTTTCAGTAAAATGAAAGAAATTTATTCTGCACAAATACATTTTTTTATATTTTACGCTTATTTAAAAAAATGATAATTTATAATCTTTGAATTGTGTGCATTACGTTTACTACTCATAATGGTTAAAATAAAATAGCATTTAGGTGAAGGGAACAAAGTGATATTTTCATGTCGTCATTAGCACTTTGTAATAGTAATTTTAAAACAATAAATATATACACAGTCAAAAATCTTGCTAAAATCTTGCAGTTTTGTTTGACAAAATTATATTCAGTATTTAAAAAAGAAATATTGAAAAGAAAATATTCTAGCAGTTGAATCGATTTAATGTAATCAACTTGAAACAAATCATGCTTTGGTATTTCATCGTTTTGGTCAGTTGAATTAAAATTATTTGTACGCTTTGATATTTTAAAACTTTTTATTCAAGTCATGAAAAATCATTTCATGAATTGTAAATGTTTTACCTATTACCTAATCTACCTATTTTAAAACTTTTCTGCATCATCGAAAAAAAAATATGAATAAATTATACTTCAAACTGTAAAATCAATTATTTGCAACGCTTTTTTGTCATACAATAAAGAAAATATCGTTATATTTGCCATTCATATTTAATGAGTAAAAACGTTTTCGGCGTTTATCACTTCATTTTAGTCTGCAAAATATTATTTATGCATTGGATCTTTTAAGTATTATTTATACATCTATATTTCCTTTTTTATGTAGTTTCATATTATTCATTGTTGCATTTATTATATAAATATGATAAAAATGTACCAATCAGATAAATAATTACGTACGAATACCAATTGATGAAACAAATTCTAAAAGTATGTGTTAATTTTCTTTGTTAAATATAGTTTTACAATTTGCATCGTAAAAGGAATGTGTGACATCTAAGAGTAACAAATTTAATTTAAAAATGTGGTATATATACATACATGTGACGATTTAAGGAGAAACTCGAATTATTTCCACTGGTTAAAAAAAACACACAGTCATGGCAAGTGAGGGAAAAAACAAAATAAATAAATAAATGTAGAAGATCCAATAAATTACTCATTTGCTGCTGTAAGTTCATTTATTTAATCCGTAATCATGAGTAAGGGAAAAGCTCCTTTTGCGAACTATCTCTAACCGAAATATCCCCAAAAAAATATTCCATCATTTACTTAAACCAGCCGTACTCATCCAAGAAAGAACCAAGAATCTTTTTTTCTCAACTCCAGGTTCCACCTTTTAAACTAAAAAGAAAATTCTGGAACATTCTGTAACCTCAAACCATCATTCTTTTATGTAAACAGAATTCTTGTCCAGCTACGACACTATTTTCCACAGACGATAAATTTATTTAAAAATATATATATTATTTAACCAATTTATACTCGACTCAGAATTTCTTAGGCAGACGATTTTTATAAATGATTAATTTTAAGAGAAAAAGAAAAGAAATGAATTTATTACTATGCACACTATCGAAGGTTGACGGCGGAAAAATAAATAAATAGATAAAAAAAATAATGATTTTTTTTAAAAGGTATGGGTTTGGAATAAATTTAATAAGACTGTCTTAAAAAGGGTTGATAAAAACATAGAAGAAATCAGTTTTATTTGGAATATTAAGAAATAAAGTTTAATTAAGAATATTTTTAATTTAGAGCCATCTTTTTAAGTTTACGCATACTGGAATAATGTTTTTTAAGGCAAATTAAGAATTTATATCGCCTCCTCAGATTAGATTTAGAAACAAGATTTTAATTTAATAATTTGAAGTAAGTACGGAACATTATTATAAGAAAATTAAGATAGTATAAAGGTTAGTTTTGGCGAAAAAAATTTAAATTTGTAATATACATATATACATATACATATATATATATATATATATATATATATATATATATATATATACTTATATATATATAAACTTAATTTATTTTCTCCAAAATTAATTTTATACTATATTAAATTCTTTTAACAATATTCCGTATTTATTTCAACTTATTAAATTAAAATCCTGTTATTAGATCTAATTATTTATCTTTATAGAAATGATGTAAATACTTAATTCACATTAAAAAAATATTATTCCAATATCCGTAATTTTAAAAAATAGCTCTCAGTGAAAAATATTCTGAATTAAACTTTATTCCTTAAAATTCCTAATAAAATTCATTTTTCCCTGTTTTAATCAATCCTCTTTCAAGAAAGTCATGTTAAATTTATTCCAAAACCATACTTTTAAAAAATCATTGTTTTTATTTTTTCTTCGTGTTTGATATTTATTGCGTATTGATAAATTCACTTATTTTCTTTTTTTTGTGAAATTATCGTCAGTAGAACATATTCGGATATTGATTTCGATTATAAATTAATTAAATAATAATCTTTTAAAATAAAATTATTGTTTTGCAGACGATTCGATATTGCTATTTTAAACTTCGGGGCTACACATTAAATTCTGTTTACATAAAGGAATCGTAATTAGAGATTTTCGAAAGTTCTAGAAACTTTCTTTTTACTTAAGTGAAGAAGCCAGAGAAGGAGGGAATCTTCTATTCGATATTTCTGGTTTAGGCGAATTTCGGAAGCTATTTTTTTAATGGAATGTGTGCTCAGGGGATTGCATTTTCCGCTCTATATAAGTGCATTTTAATAAACTATTTTGGAGCAGCCAATGTGTATTTTATTGAAGCTTCAACATTTATTCATTGTTTTTATTTTTGCTTGTTTCGACTTCTGTGCTGTAAAATCGGGAAACCGGCGATGATGCTTCTGGCTCTTAATTTCAAAATGTCATATATACAGATGTCATATATACAGGACAAAATAATACGAACACTTGTGAAATAATGGAAAATCTTTATTAGAAGGGGTTTGGTCTACCCTTTGACTGAAGTACAGATTTAATATTACCTTTTGTAGATGTATAAAGGTCGTGGAAAATATTTGAAAGTATATTAAGCCATCACTCTTGCATAATGATCTCTAATTCCGAAAAGCTGGATGGAGAAAGAAATTGAGAACTAAGTTTGGACTCCAAATCTTCCAATATATGTTTAATAATATTCAAATCCGGAGACTGAGGGGGCCAGGAAGATGTTCAACTTCATCGTCAAGCTCTTCGAACCAAGGTTGAACACACCTTGCAGTGTGGATAGGGGCATTGTCGTCTTGAAAAAGCGGTCGCTCTCCACGGAATAAAGTCTGGAAAAAAAGGGTGGAAATGATCTCCTAGATTGGTTAGATAGAGATTGGATTTGATCCTCCCATGCAGATTAACAAGTGTCCCAAAGCCGCGCCAAGATATCGAACCTCAGACCATAATGGAGCTACCCGAATGCTTCAAATTCAGCATCAGGCATTTAGGTTTAAACGCTTCTCTGGGTGTTCTCGAGGCATAAACGCGTCCGGTCGTCTGAAATAGGGCGAATAACGATTCATCTGACAGTAATTCATGTTGCCACTTCTGTGGGGACCACCGATGAAGTCGCACCATTGAAGTCGCTTGAAAGCAATAGTTGCTGTCACGAAGAATTTTCGAATTACACTCTGCCATTAATGCTCGCAGAATGGAGTTCCTTTTTGACAGTTTTTGTTGAAATGGGATCCTGGAGATGTCTATTCATTTCGCATGTTATCTCGGATAACGATTGCTTGGGCTTTCGGGCTATTATGGGCTTCAATACTAGTCTATGTCTATCAGCAAGCTTGGACGTTTGGCCACAGTTGCGCCTTGAAGACGTCGTCTTACCCTTTTCCGTGTACGCTGTTGTAACTGCTGTACCGTACTGCTTGTAACCACTAAAATGTATGCTGCTTCCGTAACCGATGCTCCACTTAAACGCGCTCCAAAAATCAATCCTCTTTCGAACTCTGACAGGCAAGTCTGATTTCAACTTATTACATACAGTTCGATTGACGCATGCAACACAGGTGACCGCTGTTGAGAGACTGATACCTTCCTCTTCACGCTCACTGGGTGGCCGACTTCGGTTGCAGGTGGCCATACTGCAGGTGTGAAATACTTCACACTTTTTCACGGGTGTGTGTTTGTATGTGTGTGTACACGGGTTGTGTATATATGTGTGTGTGTTTTTTAAGAGAAATGTTGACATTCATTTTAGCTTCATTTACAAAAGTATCATTTCGAACTGAAAAAATATTACCACTTTAAATACATCAACGAGTGTATTCTTGTCTACTTTACCAGACTAGCACAAATATATACGACTTCATTTGAGAAACTGCTAAAATCGAAAACATGCAGTCACTGGAAAAAATAAATAATCACTGGCGAAATATGATTTATGTATACATATATTTTAAATGTTATATTGTATATGAATAATTTTACGCCTATAAATAATTTATGATTAATACTGATATTAAGTTACCAAAATTAATGTTGGTTTGGGAAGCTTCTGTCAAATTAAAATGAAAGCAAATTTATTTATATATAAATGTATTATTATTTTTAAAAACTTTATTAATTTAATATTCAATGCATGCAATTCATAAAAATAAACAAATTTCTTCAACTAATTATAATACTATGTTATTAGGTTATTAAAAGCCGTCCTTAAGATTTACTTTTTATTTAAAATTTTATATCTTTATTTTTAATTAAAAACCGCAGTCCGAATATAAGAATGTTCTGTTAAAATTATTTTGAATATTACATTACAATAAACAAATAGCAAAAGTTTCTACATAAATTTAGAAATACAGTTTCTTCGCATTTGTTGCAAAGCTCGTTTTAACATTTTGAGACCCCATGATTTATTTATTTTTTATTTTATTTAATTTTTGATTTCAGTTATGGGTTTAAAATAACAAACTGGTAACTAAGAAATAATATTTAAAAAAATATATTTATATACATATTTTAATGTGATATAATATGCATTTATATAATATACATATATACATATTTTAATCTGATAATAGATGGGCACTCGAAAAATACATTTTAGACAATAAATCGAGATTTTTTGTTATCATACTTTTTTACATTGCAGAAACACTGAAAAACATAAGATATATATATATATATATATATGGGTGATTCTCAAAGTAGGGGACTATTTCAAAAATGAAATCTTAAAAAAATTACTGCTAGCAAAATTTCTGAAAAAAAATAGGTGTTGTTAATATAGTATTAGGTATACTTTCCATGTAGTCAGCAGATCTAAATATTTAAAAATTAACTTAAAAAAATAATTTGTATTTTTTGAGCCATGCTAATGACAAAACAAATTGTATAGAATAAATATATTATGAAATTTTTATTTTCTTCCTGTTTAAATATTTTCTTTCTATGTTTATTAGCCTTCCTTTTCAGCAAATGGTTTCTATTTTTACATATATACATGTAAGGAGAATAAAAACATTACCAAAGAGCAAACTTTGTTACATGAGCAACATTCTGACACTAACAATGTAAGAAGCAGTCTTAGTGATTTTCCTACAGATTTAATGCATATTTTAGGGATAATAAATGTAAAACCTAAATTTATACGTAAAATTAAACTTTATAAAGGATACAATATAAGCACTGGTTACATTTATGCACATATGAGTTTTTAGCATGGACAGAAAAACCATGCTAATGACACTGATATCTGTTCATTCTAATGACAAATTTTAATTTAAATAAGATTATGAGCCATAATATAATCACAATGCAATAGTTCTTTATGCGGCTTTTTAAAACACAAAAGTTCTATGCAAATAAATAAAATAAAAATTTTCACTATAAAATAAACATGAAAATTATTATCCATTCTAATGCATACAATTGATGTACGCCCCTAATATTCAACTTCTATTCTTAAAATACAATGCATGCTCCTATTTTCTTGCTGGGATAAAATGGCTACTTGTTGCCATGGAGAAACTTTATATTTTCAAACTATTGTCAAATGTGAAAATGAAATTTTGATTAATAACCAACTGTTATATATGACCTTGTTTTGAAAATTGAATATGGAGGACAAACTTAATTATTTTTTTATATACTATAAATTTATTTTAAAAAAGAAATTTATTGGATAAAGCCTCTCCTTGATTAATATAAAGAAAGAATAACATTTGTTTGTTTTATAAACATGATATTAACTCTTGAAAAATGCTAGTATACACAAGGCACAGCTGCTGTGGACATCCATGCTAATGACATTTTGAATCTTTATTCTGTTATTTTAGGGTGTTTTTAACTAAAAAGTGAGTAATTCTTGAGTACAAATAATGAATAATATTAAGGAAAACATATCTAAATATAAAAACATGACAGAAAACCTCAATTTTTTTTGTATGCCGAAAGACATAAATTGTCCCCTATTTTGAGAATCACCCATATGTACATATATATATATATATATATATATATATATATATATATATATATATATATATATATTGTGTGTGTGTGTGTGTGTGTTTATTTATTTACTAATGGACTCTACAAATGGCATAGTAAAATTATTTATGTTTTCATTTTTGCACACTACGCACATTTTTGCTGGAAGACAGAACATTTTTGCACATTTTTGCTGGAAGACATTTACTTTGCTGAAACAACACTATAAGAAATAAATTGATAATTTGTATATTTCTGCTATCTGTTAATGTATATTCATACCAATGTCTCTTTTTTTAAACATTATTTATATACATAAAAAATAAAGTGCCTATAAGATACATCAGTTCTAATGAGGATACATTTTTGATTAATGAAATTGGTGGAAAATACTTTAAACCTAAATTTCCAATAAGTATCTTTTATCGTATGAACATTTGTAAGAAATGAATAAAAAATATACTTAAGGAAGAGTATTGAAATGGACCGAATTATACTGATCAATATATGAAGATATTTAAAAATAATATTTATTTTTTTTCTAAAATTATTTTTTTCATATATAAAAATTCGCTGTATATTTTCACTTACTTCCATTTTAATTAACGATATTAATCGAAATAATTTCAAAATTTACATAACTTTTTTTATATGAGTGAACAAATTTTATCTAAATGTCAACGGCTAAACTATGTGGTTGTCATATCGGAAATAAAATCATATATCTGAAATAAAATCATATTGAAGTACTAATTTGTTGCATAGGAATTCGTAATTAAATGAATAATTCAGTATATATATTTCTGTATTATTTTCTGTATATATATATATATATATAAATACGGAAGAAAAAAAAATTCTTTTCTTTTTTTTTTCCAAACTTTTTTTTTCAAACTTATTGCTTCATAGCATTATAAAATATATTATCTGGATCTATATTACTTAGAAGGATAATTTGAATATCGTTGATTTATTAATTAAATTTATTATTTATTAAAAGAATATTCATATTAAACAAATTTTCACAAGTCTGTTAAAAAATATCCATGTTAAAAATGCATATTGCAAGAACGGAAAATTATCCTGCGTTTTTAAACGTTCTTTTCTTTTTCATAGTATGCCATGAAAAAAAAAGTACAAATGCTATCTTTCCAAAACAATAACATTTGTAATAAAATTAGGTATAGTTAAATACTCAAAAAGTCAAAATTAAATGTTAAAATACATCACAATTTAACACAGCAATATGTGTTCCATTAAAAATCGAAATAGCATTTCTGTTAAACTCCACTTAGAAAGTAACTAAATACAACGTAACTTGTTTTTTTATATTTATGTCGTATTTTAACGATTTTATTACACAATAATGAATGAAACAGATGACAAAACAGAAAAAAATGTTTAACTCATTTAGCGGTAAAGTTCTCAATTTGTAAACCTTCAATTATAATTGGTTCTCCACCTGATTACAAAATATATAGAATTCTTTTTACTTTCTTCTATCTGCAGTGGAAGAATTTACATGTTGTAGGAGTCAGAGATTCCAAAAAGCATGGTTTTACAAAATGTCTGTCTCCCCGTGTGTTTCTCTGTGTGTTTGTCGCCATTCTACCATCAAAACGTGTATGAAGATATGCATAGAATTGAACCAAATTGATTGTGAATGTTTTTGCCTGTGGCAAGCAGGTCCTCCTTTAATTTTGAAATAATTCGCCGGAAGGGAGCGCTGTAATCGCGATTTTTGTGCAATTTTCAATGTTGTACCGACCAAAAGTGTATGAAGTTATGCATCGAATTGAACCAAATTTTTGTGTAAGTGTATGGCTCTGGCTAATTGGTCCTTCCTGAATTTGAAAAAATAAATCTACTGGAAGGAGGAGTTGCAATCGCGATTTTTGTTCCATTTTCAATATTGTACCAACCAAAAATGTATGAAGTTATGCATACACTTTATGCACACACCGAATTGAACCAAATTTTTTGAGTAATAGTTTGGCTATTATTAGTTGGTCTTCCCTGTAATTGAAAAATAATCCACCGGAAGCAATAGCTACTTTTGTGCCATTTTCAATATTAGACCACATAAAAGTGTATGACGTTGTGCCTAAAACTGATCTAAAATTTTTGTGTATGATTATTTTTGAGTATTCAATGGAGGTCCTCCTTGAATATGAAAAAAAAATTGCCTTTCATTCTATTGTCCATCGGTTCATGCAGAGATGGAAACTCGGTTTTACTCCGATTAATTGGCTGAAGTAGAAATTTAAGATAAAAATAAAAGTTGGTATAGTATTGCGTTAAAATTATTAAAGAATTAACACGAGTAACTATTTTTTTAATTATTAAAATGTACGTATGAGATGGAAGAAAGTTTTGGGATTGGCACATCCAACTAGTTTAAATATTTCTTAAAGATAAATAATATACTATAAATTTCCAACAAAGAGATAACTTTAAAATTTATTTGTTTTACACTTTTGTGAATATGCGCAAAACTGAGAAATTCAATTTACTCCGGTAAAAAATAAATCAAATGATAAATCAAAACTATATATATATATATATATATATATATATATATATATATATACGTATTTGCATGAGTAAGTTGTTGTTTATAAAAAAAAAACAACAACACCGCGCAGTACATGTTTCAATTCAAGTGAATAAACAATTTAAACATTCTAATACTGATTTAGAGGAGTCTTGGCGTCATGTGTCTAGACAGTCGGTACATTTTTTACTGAGGATTTATATTGGAGAATTTCTGACAGCTGCAATATGCCTTTCATAAGGAATTGGATAAGCAAACAAAAATACACACCAATTGAATTGTGTGTCACAATAATTCAATACACAAATTCAATAAATTTGGAGATTTCTGAACAATTTGGATCGTCTTCAATATCTAAGTATTGGTTAACAAATGATTTTTTATGCATTCAACCATTATGCAAAAATGAATATAAGAGGAAAACGCATGAAATTTTATATTAAATTATAGTACTTTGATTCTTCAGAAGTATATGCATTCAAAATGAATTTATTAAAGAAAATAGTAAATGTCCGAATGTGTATGCCCTTGGAACAAGATTTATTCTAAATTTTATTAAATAATTCGAAGTCCTATTGAATTCCGAAGAGACAAGTTTAAGAGACAAATTATGTTCAGAACTCTTTTAACTCGCATTATTTAGCAGAAAAAATGTAATTTAGATAACACAGACCTGCGAAAAAATACTTTTTGAAAATTGTTTAATTTTGATAACTAATTTTTATGTTTTTTTCATTGCTGATTACAAAAATGAAATCCATTTTTTTCTATCACGTAAGGATTTTTCACAAAATGGTTGCATAATTTAAAAAAAAAGAGGTAAAATAACGAAATTTCAACATTTCATTTTAATTTCATATATTTATAAATCAATATAAATTACATTTATATCTGAATTAAAGTAATAGTTAATTATACATACTAGGTTGCAAGTCATCAGAGTATTATTTTTTCTTTCCATCAAAAGTTTTTTTTTGCCACTTTTCCTCTTCTGAATTTTGCAATGATTGTCTCTTTGTAGCATCCAGCAGTAGTCAGCTATCATGCTGACATTCCACTTGCCTTGATATCGCCTCTCCATTTCTTTTACATCCTGGTGAAATCTTTCACCTTGTTCCTCACTAACTGCACCTAAGTTTTCTGGAAAATAGTCAAGATGTGAATCGAGAAAATGAATTTTTAAGCTCATATTACACCCTAAAATCTCGAAATTTGTTACCATCTCTTCTGCAATAGACTTGTAGTTTGGGTCCTTTTTGTTGCCAAGAAAACTAGTAACAACTAGTTTGAAAGATTTCCAGGCTTTTCTTTCATTTAATTTCATTTTATTCTCAAAATTTGCATCTTTCATCAATTTCCTGATGTCTTGTCCTACAAACACATCTTCCTTCAGTTTTGCTTCGGATAAACCTGGGAACTGCTCACAAAGGTATTTGAAACATTCACCTTCTTTTGGTAAAGCCTTGACAAATTGTTTCATAAGACCTAATTTTATATGAAGCGGTGGAAGTAACACTTTTTTTGGATCCACAAGATTTTTACTTTGAATATTTTTGACTCCAGGATCTAATGTCTTCCTGATTGGCCATTCTTTCTTAATGTAATGTTGCTTTCTGTCTCGACTGTCCCATTCACAAAGAAAACAGGGACATTTTGTGTACCCTCTCTGCTGACCAAGCAATATAGAAATCACCTTCAAATCACCGCAAACTGCCCACTTGTGATCTGAATACGATATTTTATTTAAGACAAAATCAAGATTTTCATAGCACTCTTTTAAGTGAACAGAATGCCCAACAGGAACAGAAGCATATTCATTTCCATTATGCAATAGTACTGCTTTCAGACTTCTTTTTGATGAATCGATAAAAAGTCTCCATTCGTCAGGTTCATATTGGACTTTGAAACATGCTATGAGGCCTGGAATACTGTTACAATAAATAAGTTCCTCTTCTTTAGAAAAGAACGGAATAAAATCTTTTTCTCGGTTTCTAAACCAATAAAATGACGTACCATGAGCTAGCAAATTTTTTTCTTTTAGTCTGGAACCTAAAACTTCTGCCGAATCCTTAGACAGATTTAAGTCTCTGACTAAATCATTTAATTCAGACTGCGTGAAAAGTTTAGGTTCATCGCTAATAGAGTCATATACTTCAGCAACATCATCATCACTTTCACATTCAGGCACAGTATCTGAATAATCAATATTTTCCACAATTTCTGGAGGGGAAGGAACCGGAATACCAGGTGGAATGTCAGGATAAAATATTTCCTTTTTGTTCTTTAAATTGAATCCTTTCACATTACAAAGACAAAAATAGCAATCATCACTATGATTTTTAGGTTCTCTCCAAACCATTGGTATACCAAATCGAAATGATTGTTTCTTGCCTTGAAACCATTGCCTTAATTCTTCTACGCAAATACTACAAACTTTGTGTGGAGCCCACGGCTTCTCTTGATCACCCAATTTCATGCCAAAATAAACGAAATACACTTTTTTAACAAAATCAGAAATGCTTCTCTGTTGTTTTTTCACTGTATAATTACCGCAAATATAACAGAAACAATTCGGTGAATTAACGCATCCTCTGGAAGTGGAAGCCATGTTCTCTAATGTAGCAATAACTAGAAGTTAAAATTACAACTATTACTATTAACTCACAGCTCGGAATAAAAACACATGTGTACAGCACAGAGTAAACAAAGACACTGAATCACGAGTAGAGATAAGGACAGTGAAAAAGGGTGTGAAGAAGAGGGGGCGTACAGACACCTGCAAGCAGAAAAGATCCGATTTCATCTTGTTTCCTCTGTCTTGAATATTGTGTTTAATAGGCTGTTTGCCGGTTAAAAAAATATTCTGCATTGAAATAGTTTTTTCTTTCTTTTTTATCAGTTAAATACACAAATTTACTACTTAAAGTCCATAAATTTATTTGACAAACTCATATAAATAATAGTTTTTTTGTTCGAAATTTGCTAAATTCATGAAATAATAAATTGCGTTTTGTGAAGAAGCTGTACGTGATAGAATTTTTTCAATATTTTTCTAGTAATCAGCATCCAAATAACTATAAAAAATACCACTTACTATGCCGACAATTTTTTCATCGCAGGCTTGTGTAATTTTCGATAATGGAGACTATAAGAGAAAACGGCTAAATAATTTTTCCCTGACGCAAAGCAATTCTTTTGAAAAAAAAAAAGGAGGTTTCTCGTGTTTTCTTGCAATACAGATTTTAGCATAGTTAACTTGAAATATGTGTGCTTAGGAATAAGCTTGAATCAATGGAACTCAGGAGATCTGGTGGTTAAAAAACACAAAATTTATCTTCCACAGCCTGTTTATAATGGTCCTATACAACAAAAAACATAGGACAAGTGGATCTGCAAAAAATATTTTTTTTAAATATTGCATGGCAAGACAAAAGTAACAGCGCTAATATTTTATACAAAACATAAAAAAAAGGTAGGATATTTTTAAAAGATGTAATTTTTTTTTTATAAATATTTTGATTCTGTAATAATTTCTGAACAATATGCAAAACAACTGCATAAAAAATCCCATTAGTGATGTTTTATTAAGACTACATATTTGAGGAGAAATGTGAAATAAAACTTTGAGTCGCGTTTGTTCGAAACGATGAATTTTCATACTGTATGCAGTGTTAATAAATAAATAAATAAGTAAATAAACCGTTAAATTTACGGCAAGAACTGCTGGCAGCAAGTTTTGCTGTAAAAACTGTAGTAAAATTAGATGTAATTTTTTTCATTACATATAATTTTACTGCAATCTTTACAGAAAAAAACTGCTGGCAGCAATATTGCCAGCATTTTTTGCCGTAAATTTAACGGATCTCATTACAGTGTACTTATACAGTGTTACATCTCTGCATGGCCGCCAAAAGAAATTTTTCCAACATACTAATTTCAGGGATATATACTACTTTAAACTAGAAAAATGTAAGATTTAATTTTATTTTTTGTTCCTTACTCTGAAAATATTCTTAAAAATGATTTTTTTTTATATTTTAATTATTAAGTTAATTTTTTAATTCAGTCAATATTTTTACAAATAATCTGGTTTTAGTATAATGTTAACACAATTATGCATTCATTTTCAGCAAAATTTTCTCTTTATATGCATATATAAGTTTCGCCGATGTGTAAAGTGAGAATGTTTACAAATTTTCTGCTTCATGTGCGCTTTTTATAGTTTGTAATAATATGACATGTGTCTATTAATTAAACAGAATTTTTTCAGTAAATTTTACTTTATGCTAGCAGCTTCTAAAATAATTTTATGTACCAAAATTCCACTATTTAAATGGAATGTATTATTGCAAATACATCTTTTTTATTACAATAAATAGGTTATATTTGAATATGTAATCGATTTTGTTTTACAATAAGAATAAATATTTCTTGCATCGTAACTGCACTGTGCACACATTATAATATAAGTAAATTTTTTGTAAATCTATATGCATGTGCGTATACATGAAAATTTTGTACAAAAAATTTCTGTTGCAATTTTGGGTAAATTTTGTATTTTACCATATTGGATTATAATAAATCAATTGGACTACTTCACAAGTTCAAGAAATTTTATTTAATGGGTTATTTTTGAGTCACTACGATTGGATGCTTTCAGTGGAAATGGAAATTAATACAGTTATTAAGTTTTGGAATAGTAGCAAACAATGTCGCAAATAATAGAACGTTTCTCAAATTGGCAATATTTGGTGAGGAAATTGAAATAAAATATTATTATGCCAAAAACATTCTTGACGCAAAATTAAAGAATGCCCCCCATTTTGAAGTATTTAACGAAACTATTGGCTTTAAATATTTGAAAGAAAGTCTAAAATAAAAAAAAATTCTAAAAAAATAGAAATATGCTGATAATTTTAATATTGATATTATCTGAATATAATAATTCCCAAAATGAAATGTTTTGCAGCAATAAAACAGCGAGAATTTATTCTTATATATCGTGCTAACCAGAAAGTTAATTTTAATGCAGCAAATCTCTGTCTTCTAAGCGGAGGCTATTTTTTTAGAGAGACAAGAATGTAAAATATAATGTTTGAAATGAAAATCTGTAGCATTTTGGATGTTGAAAAATGCTATATAAATATAAGCTGGTGTTTTCTTCTGCTTTTTCGTAATGTTAGTAATAAGTTTATATAAAGACGGATATCAAATTCATACCTAAACATTTTGTCGACATAATAGTATAAAACGTATCTATGGAATAACAAAAAATTACCTATAAATTTAATTTAAAAATTAATTGCAAAGAAAAGCATGTTCTCAAGTTTACGTCCACCTTAGGAAGTTTTAAAAAAATGGCATTGTGATAGAAATTAAACGTTATAAATAACATTTACTAGCAGTAATTTACCGTCGTACTTTTAGCAATAAGTACAGTTGTGCAGCGATGTAACATCGATTCAATGAATAGCTAAATATCGTCTATGATAAGTTTACTCGACCCTTCTTGCATTTTTCGAAATTCCAGAGAATTGGAATAGTTATAATTCCGTTCGTATTTTTCAAGTTACTTTTAAATAATTCTACTGGATTCAGATCGGATTATTAGGTTCGCTAATCAAAAGTGGGTTTATTGTGTGTTAAAAAGACGGTTTGACGAGCTTACATGCATGCTTTGGCTCCTTATCATTCTGAAATAAATAAGCATGACCGAAAAATGATCTTACTAGATATCCTCAATCATTGCATAAATCATTTTCCTGCGGATCTCAATTAACGGACAGGAGTCTTGTCTAAAACATGCTCCCCATAACATAATGCTAGAGAAAAAATAGGATATCTAAAATAAAGTATTTTTGTTTTCAAGTCACCGGGAATAATGTCTACCATCACTCCGAAATAAACTGATCTTCAGTTAATTGGAAAATAATATTTTTCCCAAATTTCATGTGACTTTCTTTGGAAATCTAAACTCGGACTCGCTATTTTTTAAAAACTCATAAAAGGATTTTAATAACTATTCGTCCATAAAAAATTACATTGTTAGCGCCTTGATAAGTTAAATTTTCTTCTTTCACCAATATTTTCACCTCGTATATCGCGGATTGTTGCAACTGAATTTTTATGCGAGTGTTCAATTGCTTTTCTCTTGACAATTGTGTCGACACAAATAGTCTTTTTTCGAGGTGTCGCTGCTTAAGCATGTCCTGGATGACATTGCCAATCTATATTAAAATATATATATCGATCACAGTAAATTTTCCGATTGAAAAATTTTCCACGATCTTACAAGAGAACTTTTCCGTTAGCGATAAGCATATCACTCGTTAATGAACAAATAATTGTTTAAATTTTATCTATTCCTAAATTTAAACTATGCTATTCACATTGATTAATTAACAAACGCGATCAAAAAACACTTTGCGGATGATAGTAATAAAAGTATAAAAAACCACCTGAAACATTTTTACTCGCGAATTTCGTATTCCTCCCCTTTGCATCATGTGTCGTCAGTACTCAATGAAAATTATTAAATGGTCAGAGATCAATTGCACATTCCTAAATTCAGGAGAAATTGCACTTCTTCTCTGTTGAAACGTTCTGGCAAGCAAATAAAAAAATAACTAGCCGGAAATTTTTGACCATCATTGTACACCTTATTAGTAAAAAAATATTTTGAAAATATTTCATTTATATATAGCTATTTTTTTTTTCAGAAAAAGTAAAACCTTTCTTCAGTAAATCCTAAGTCATATCAAGTTAAAGAAAAAAAAATAAAAATATAATTTTCACGCATATATTAAAAGATCCTTTTTGAGATGCATTATAAATTATTTCCTTTCTGTTTAGAAGAAAAAATTTATGCCTGTATGTATTTAAGCCTGTGAGTGACATTATTGACGTCAAAGTTTCTTTTAATAAAAATGCAATCACTTTGGAAGTTTTATTCACTGATATGAATGAATTTTTTTAAATCAATATTTGGGAATAGACTCTTGTTTTTGTGAAAATTTTATAAAAAATGGAAGGAGGCTTCTAATAAATTCTCTTCATAAAAACAGGAAATTTTTTTTTAGATATATTTCTTAAACAGTGTATCACTGCATGCTCACACTTTGATATCCTTAAGTGTACTTTAATTATATACAATACTTCTTTTATTGTTACCTAAAAGTTGTTATAAAATAGATTTCCTTATGATTAAAGAATGATCTGATTCACAACGACTTTAATTTAATTATTTTTTCAAGCAAAACCTAAACAAATTAAACAAAGAAGAAATAAAATTTAATATTACTGAAAAGGAATGGTATGAAAATTTATGAATTTCGGTTAAATTTCGTCTTGATTCGTTTATTATGACGTAGTAGGGTCTGCCGATTTAAAACGTGGTGGAAAATAAATAAAATCCCGATTTTAGCGGTTGACGCATATGTTTACCATTGCGCTTTACTGAACCTAAAATTATGAAAACTTGGAGAATTGGGAGCAGTAAAACATAATATAAAACATGTCAATCAACAGCTAAAATCGAGTTTTAGGTGTTTTGCACCAACATATGACAGACCGAATGCGTTTTAATATGCGAATAGATATTTAACACTAGAACCGTCGAGATAGGTCTTTTTGATCCGTACTCAGTGAAACGATGTCAATTCGAACTATATAAGTCTTCTAAAATAATTTACATAGAAGCTACACAAAAAGTATTTAAAATAAATACGTTAAATAGACTTAAACAAAAATTCTGATGTGAATTATTTTTATAAAACTTGAGTAATATTTCCCTCCCGTTCTAGTGTTAACTATTTCTAAATTTCCATCCATGAATTCCATGGGCTGATTATATATGCTGCGCCACCCGGTGTATAGGCTTTTGTTTAAAATAAAAACAAGATGTTGCCACTCATAAAAATGATAACATCATTAAAAAAATATTCGTTTAAAAAACTGAAACCAAAATAGTAGTAGATAGCGTTATAGTAATGTGTATTTCCAAATTCAAACCTTTTCCATTCCAAATTCCCACATCCTTTATTCTCTGGTACATTATGGAATTAATATTTTTTTAGGAATATAATATATTTTCTTAAAAATAAATATTTTAAAATTATCACTTAAAATAAAATATAGTTTTTTTATATTTTGCAACTAATTATTAAATTATCGTAAATACTTCCAAAATCTGAAAGAATCCAAGAAAATGATTGTTTTAAAATTGTGAGATCGACTTGTTTTTCGGATACGCCTGCTATTTGGTTGAACACGCTATTAAGGTTTTGTAACAGATTGAATATAAAAAAGCAGTCATGAAAAAAATCAAATATATCACTTATATCTATTTTCAAAATAATTTAAAACTAAGTTTATCATACTATGCGTATTTTAGCATAAAAAATGCACTTTATTTCCTTAAAATATTTGAATGGAATGAAGAAAAAAAGATATTTTTTGAAATATAAATTGCACAAATTATGACGATATTTTTCATTATTATGATACTTTCACAAATTTCATACTGTTTAAATAATAAGTAAAATATTTAAAAAAAAGGATTAACTATTAACGTTACAGATATTTGGAATATATCTTTTCAAAATTAGTTATGTCCAATCTTCAGAAAATACAGTTACAAAAAATAATCAACACTCGCTTGAACTTTTAAAAAGTATCCATTGTATTATTTTCAAATTTTATTCGAATATAAGTGTTATTTTGTTTTTATAATCGAAAGGTGAGAGAAAATATGAATGTGTATATATTAAAAAAAAATCCCAATTTGAGAATCAAAAGCGCTAATTTTCCATTAAAAAAACTTTTCATGTTAATGTTTTTAAAGAAAATTTGTGCTTTATATAGGTAGTATTTACTATGTTTAGGAGAAAAGAAATCAACTGGTATTTTTAAAATATAATATTCGTTTTTATTAATGATTATTAAAAAACATTAAGAAGTGTTAGTTAATTTTATTAATTATGGTTAGTCATGCACATTATTGTGTTGTTCGGAAAGTCCTTTCCGTTTGCTAAAATCAATTCGTACCGGAAAATTTTATCCATTAATACCTATGTATTGGATATTGGAAATATTGTATAATAATTAAAAATCAGAATTTTCCGGTACAAATTTATTTTCCCAAACGGAAAAGACTTTCCGAACAATCCAATACTATACTAAAAATGTTTAAATTTTTTTCATTTTAAGTAGTAAATAAGTAACAAATGGACTTCCTAGTATGTAGAAAGTTTCAAATCTACATAATATTCGAAAAATATAAAATATGAATACATTTAGTTTGAAAATATATATATATATATAAGTAAGTTTAAGAATCGAATACTTCTAACTAATGAAAACATGTTTATAAAATTCATGTCCAAACAGTAAAAATCATATACTTTAAGTGAATATGAGTACATTTTGATTTTTCATTTGATGTATATAAAGAATGCTTAAAAAACAAGTTGTGTTGAATTCAATTTAATCCTTAGATTACGAGCAAAGTGTTTTAGTCGAATAATGTCTTAATTGATTAAACAAAGCCTTTACAATAAGATTTTATTTCTAATGGTACTTATAGTATTATGTTCAGATACTTAAAGGTTCTTACGGTATTTAATACATTAATTTGGAATTCTATGCTAAGCTTAAATTACTGAAATCTGCAGAGATGTGTTGTTATGAACTACAAACGAACATTCTACTGATATCACAAGAAGAAATAATTGCACTGATAATTATTAATTAATTGTCAAATATAGATGTGCCTTCAAACATATGAATAAAAATTTTAAATTAGAAAATATTTTGATAGCATAATTTAAATAATGATTAACAGAAAACGACATATAATACTTTTAATGCACGTTCATCTTATGCTAAGAGCATAGTGCCATCTTACTGTGATTACTTTTGGGACTACGAATGACCACCGAATATTAATTGCATTAATGCAAAAATTAGACTGCTTGTTGGTTATTTCAAGTTCGTTACGGGAATTGAGAATTATGCATTATCATTTAGCAAATTATATATATAAAACCCCTCCGTGTATAACGATTCAAGGGTCAACGCATCCACGAGAAAAAAGAAACTTATTGCAACTGCGTCCACGTTAGGCTTAGGCTTAAGTATTCCGAGACGTTCACAAATAATCTAATTGTTCAACTTATGGAAATATACGTGTAAAAGATTTATTCATTACTCATTTTCTTTAAAACCTGCAAAAACTAATTAATTATAATGTTTAAATTCTAAATAAAACAACCAGTAATTACGAAAAAACAAATGTTAAATTGCGAGAAAAACAAACAATGTAAGCAAATTAATACTGTTGCCATTTAAGAATGTCAAATTCCGTGAATGAATCTTTAGAATGACTCCATTGTAACAGGAATGATTTGGCGCGTCTGGCAGCTATGCGCGCTGAGCGCGCGCGCTCAGAAGACAGGTACATGGAGTGGATCTTACAGTGGATACAGTACTCGGTACTGCGCGCATCCTTCGCGTCTAAGTATAAAGCAAGCAAAATCTCCTGAGCTCGCACGCGCAGCGCGTGTGTCTCCCGGACACGCCCGTTGTTTATTCTTTATTGTTGACATTTGTTTCCGACCTTATATAATGTTTTCTTTTAAGTATTAGCTAAAAAATGGGCCAAAATAAGGAATTTTATATACATTTTAGATATTTGTATTATTTTCTCTCAGTATTTTTATATATTTTTTGGCTGTAGTTTCACAATATAATCTTTTATAACTGATTTTTTGCCTTACTTTATTCTTTTAAAATTTATGTATTTACGATTTCTTCATTACAATCTCCCCATCCACCAGATAGTTTTGTTATAGTTTTAAATGCAAATTTCTGTTAAAGTTTTCTTTTTTTATATAGATTTTTTTACCGATATTTAATCGCTGTATTTTTAAAAAAATGTTTAAGCCTAAAGTGGCTGATTGATCACAGTTGTAAGTTTTTTAATCATCCTTTTAAAAATGCAAACACGTCATTTTGACGGGCTGTCTTCTAGTTTATAAGAAAGAAAATGTATCCATGACTTAAATACAAATACAAATAAATCTAACTAAAAAAGATAAAATATCATGTATTGTTTTTCAATATTTAAATAAAGCTTATGACGCACGAAAACAATTTGTTTCTAAAAAGACATTCAAATGTATAATTTATTAATAGCAGTGATTAAGTATTATTTCTAAACGAAAATAGAAAATATCTTTGTTTTGCAGCATTCTTGCAGAAAGTAAACCTACGGAAATATTAACCCAACAGGTGTTTCAGTAATTTTAAAATTTTCACTCTTACGAGGGGAGAACAAACTGAACTGAAATTTAATTTTTTAATTAAACAATAAAATAGAAATTATGTATTTCTAAAAATCAGTGCTATAAAGATAAAAGTACGCTGCAATATTCTTATTAAATCATACTTATAAAAAATGAAACCGTACGGGTTAAAAATTTTCAAATGAGTGAAATAGGATTAAAAAAAAGTATTTAAAGTAGGAAATGTGATTTAAATTTCCGACTTTTAGCTACTTTAACGGCATCCGGCTTCTAAAAATATTTACTCACAAGAAAGAATTTTCAAAGCCAAACTGTGAAATTGGTTCAACATTTTACTGACATCTGAACATGCTAAATACATTCTAATTAGATTCTAAATTAAATTCCTAAGAAATTCGATTTTCATCCCCTTTGAAAATAAAGGAGGTGAAAATTGGCTAACTTTTGGGGGCTCGTCATGTGATAAATAATTGGAGTGCCTTTGAACTATAGTGAACCATTCATTCCTCTTCCCAACACCAACCCGGGAGCACTTTTCATTTTTTTTTTCAAATTGTAGCGTTTCCACCATTTTAAAATAAATGTATTTTACTGATTGCAATTACTGATAACTGTTGTTAATAATGATTGCTGATTGATTTTTTAATGATATTGTACTTACCTCCGTTTTCTAAGAGAGTAAAATGGATGCATACCGATTGTTGGAACAATAATTGGAACACTGAAGCGCACTTTTGTTATTTTTGCCGACATGCCTCATGTAATGTAACATTAGACCACTTTGCCCCTGGGAAGGGGAATTTATAGAATTAGCCGACAGATTTCATGAGATACATCGTTGGAAATCCCTTTGACTACTTATTCATACATGCATTTCTCTTGTTCCTCCGGCACCTTTGTCCATACCGGATAATGCGCTTAACGATTCCGGTAAGTCGTTTTCTTTTAATGGGAAAAGGTGTGAAATTGATCTCAAATGACGTTGAAAAATCAATAAAAATTATTATTATCATTTACCATAATTTTAGTTCCCCTTTTTACCACTAGGGATGTTTTAATTTTTATTTGTTTGGCCATTTTGTTGCTAATTGTCCAAAATTTCTTATTTTTGATGCTCAAACACCCTTATCTTTTTATAAATACTCGCATCTTTTCAACTTTTTGCGAACAGAGGACGCCGTTACACAATTTGTCCACTATTTTGACTCCCTTACAGCCTCTTTTCTGTTTGCTTTAAATTACCATGTATTTACTAACATCGAAGTAAATTGTTGTAGTTTCAAATTGTTTTTATGGTCTTAGGAATTTAATTTAGAGTCTAATTAGAATTAATTTAGTATGTTCAGATGTTTGTAAAATGTTGAACCAATTTCACAATTTGGCTGTGAAAATTCTTTCTTGCGAGTAAATATTTTTAGAAGCCGGATGCCGTTAAAGTAGCTAAAAGTCGGAAATTTAAATCACATTTCCTACTTTTCATACGTTTTGATCCTATTTCACTCATTTGAAATTTTTCAACCCGTAAGGTTTCATTTTTTATAACTATCATTTAATAAGAATAGTGCAGCGTACTTTTATTTTTATAGCACTGTTATTTAGAAATACATAATTTCTATTTTAATGTTAAATGAGAATTAAATTTCAGCTATAAAGTTTAATTATATGTTGTAGTAAATAAATGTAAAGTCCAAATATATGCCGCATTGTTTGTCACGAGAAAATAAACATAAGCTTAAAAATAGTTTTAATCGAAACTGAATAATTTAGAGATATTGAAATTCACTACTTAATAAAATGAATTGGAATCATTAATATGGAAAATATTTTGTATACTAATAAACATACACCCGCTAGTTTAAAAATAACTATAAATGTATTTTGTAAAATAAGATTTGTGTTTAAATACTTTTGAATACATTTAAGTAGGATTATAACCCATGTTAATATACCTATATTATTCCGCATTTGCTATATGTAGTAGTAAACTTACTATCCAATGTTAGTTAAATTTGTTCCAGATACAACTGTTTGCATAGTATTACGTGAGGGACTACAAAGTGCACACTGTTTACATACACTGATTGGCAAATAGAACATAAGGCATAACATTAATATGACACACATATTACTACATGTATCCTTCAGCTTTTATGCATGCTTAGGATTATAGTGAACATAACTAAAGGATTCAAAAATGAAAAGCAATAGTAATTTGAAATATATATATATATATACAGGTTGCATCATATTTCACTCTGGTATTTAAAATGGTTATTAATATAAATCTATTGCTAATTTAACAGAATTTGATAATGTTAAAGATATGTTATTACATATAGGGTGTAGTGCTTAGTCTTAGTGCTCGCGATAGGATACGTATAGCAGCTATACGTTTAAACGATATACGTATATCCGTATGATACGTTTTTCTGCTATACGGATACTTTAAAATATGCGTTTAAACGTATCAGGATATAAAGGCGTATCAGTTGAACGTATATTTTAGAATACGTATATTTAATGTATACGTATATTCCACGTATCGTATCTAATTTAAATATTGGACTTCATCAGTCTTATGTCACTGAATGAAGAATAATTTGGAAATCGGTGGCGTTACGACAGGAATCCGTATACTATGTCTTATATATACAAGATCAAGCAATGAAAAGCATATATTTTTTAAAACAGTTTGAAAAAATTTCACAAAATATCAGACTCCTGACAGGCCAATCTCGTTTCACTAACAGTGAAATATCTATTTTCAAAATAGCGAGTTATTACCGTGAATTGCAGAAGTGTTTTGCAACATTGTTCTTTGAATTTATTTAGATTTGTTTTGTTCATCTCAAGGTAATGAGCTCAGATACCCCGTTATTTTACATTTTGTGTAGGTATAGTATACAAATTGTATCCATTGTAAATGACCAGCAAAATTAAACACTTTTTGGGGAAAGAATGAGAGTATAAATGTTTCAGATTTATTGTGAATTATCTTAAACTTAGTTTTTTCTTTTTAATTATTTAAAAATCCTTTATTCACTTATTGTTTTACACTCAAGATTGCACCCGAGCTTAAATGCTATTCTTTTCATGGAGCTAATATTTTCTAAATCTGTTAATGTATAATGAAATTTCATTTCTTTAATCTTGACATTCTCAACAAAACATACACAGAATCACTTTATATCAAGCATTAACTGAATCTGTAGTTTGATAAAAATCCGTGCATTAATTCAAGAGATAGAGCTATTGCAGAAATCGTAAACAAAATACAGCAAAGTAGAGCCACCTGTTGAACGAATTACATACAAAACTAGTCAGCAACAATATCTACCAGGGACTACTTGAATATATAGGGGAGACTGGGATGCATGTGAACAGTTCACATAATTATAGCTTTTTGTCATAACTGGGTTAATTTCTATAAGCAAAACTACTCTATATAGTAAACAGAACTTTTTTTTACGCATGGAATTTTTTTTAAATTAACTTTACAGTTCTTCTTACTTTTCTTAATAGTTTATTGAATTTTAAAAAAAAATGTTCATATGTGCCCCAACGAAAGAGCAGTTGTAAACACATAATGAAAACATGTGAACACAAGGAAAAAAAATTTTACAAGTTTTTATTATCTTTTTCATATGTTACCTTAATGATTAGTTGTATTATTTATTAAATTCACCTTAAAGAAAAATATATGTATATTTATTTAGTTTCTGAGTTATATGTTTAAGCGAAATATTATAAAATCAAAATAAGTAAATTTAGGGGGGGGGGGGACTTAGATAATCGATAAAATATTGTTGCAATATAATAAAAAAATAAAGAAGTAAACTTGAGAAAATAATTAAAGAATTTAAATTTTGCTTAGGGCTTTTTGTTTGAGGGAGGGGGCATTTGGATAATATTTATAGGAAAACTACCAAAAGGCGAAAGATTCTCATTCCTATATTTGCCTTATTTGCCTGTAAATTAAGGATAAAAAATTGTTTTACATTTATAAGCTTCCTCCAAATTTAATTTCTTTTGCTTTTAAAAGAAAGGGGGGAGTCAATAATGGAGATTTCACGGTAGTTATAAGTTTAAAAATTTTATTTTCTTAATATATATATCTATTTTCAAAAAAACAAATAAAATAGCTGTTTTAGAAATGGAAGTAAAATAATTCTACAAGTTTGCAGCAAATGAAACAGAAAAATTTGCAAAGTTGTTAAACGTAATATTTTATGCATTAATGATGCATAAAAAATGGTATTGAAAACTGTTAAATAAAATAATGTATAGCATTTATTGAAATTTAAAAAATACGAAATGTATTTAAATTACAATTGAACGTAAAGAGCTTGTTGCTTTTTATGTATTTGGTGACAGTTGTGTTTGTAGAAGTTTCTGTTACACAAAATCAACTTTATATGATAGAAATGTCTTCTATTTCTATAAAAATATAGATAATGGAGCTGACATTATTTTCACGAAGTTAACTAAAAGGAATAGAATCACTGAATGATTATCGGGCAATTTAATGACATATTCAGATCTGCCCCAACTAGACTCTTCATAAGTGTCCCACATTCCCACAAGAGTTAAAATGACAAATCATTAGCATTTCTCAATTTTAAAAATAAAAATATCATAAATATTTATTAGTATCCATAGTATATGTTAACTAAAGAAAAAAAAGAATAAATAAATAAAATTATTCTTTTATCAAGCTGGAGATTTTACTTTTAAGTACAGTAAGCAGTATTTTGTCTCCTGGGGACAAACAAAATGTCGAAGAGTTTCAAAAAAATTTTCCATATGTCTATAGGTTCTCCCATCTTTGATAATTTTTTGAAATAAAAAAATATATAATAACTAGTGAAAAATAGCAATGTTCTCATATGCCCCATTTTCACATGTGCCCTAGTCTCCCCCATATATGTTACTTAATTCTGTGTATTAGGTCTTGAGATAGAAAACCCACAATATCCATGTCACATACAGAGAGACAAAATCACAGACTCATGAACTGACAGGCCGATATTTTGTAAAAACATGTTTTTCGGACTCTCTTACCCTTAAAACGTGTAAACCCGTCGAAAGTATTCCCGAATCCAATACTTTCTTCTTCTAAAGATACAAGAAAATATAAAAAACTAAGTACTGCGTCGCAGATTTTCCAAAGATTAGTTTGATTCTAACCACAACTAATGTAAGACATTGTAAAATAAATAACTTAGTTTTTTGAAAAAAAAAAAAATCTAAATTGAGGAAGTATTCAGATTTTTTTTAAGTACCAGCATAACAAGTAGTAGTTAAGTAAACACATCGTAGTTCTTTGAAGAAAAAATCGCGATGGGGATAATCTACCGGATATTTCTCAATGTCTCTAATCCGCAAAAAAATACTGAAACATCAAATTTCATACATTGAATGAAAAACGTTTAAACGTTTATACGTCTAACCGCTTGGGTAAAATCCGTATATACGATGTACCGTATATGCTGTTTCGTGTAATACGTATAACTGCCGATGCCGAATTATACGTATAGCAAACACGTATTTCGTATAATACGTATTATACGTATACTCGTATAAACGTATAATCGGGAGCTCTAGTTTGTCTGAAAAAGTGAGTTAAATTTTATGAGATTATAGAACTCAGCTATCTGAGTAAATTTCGTCACGGAATGTATAGTCTGATCGAAGCTCAGACAGCGAGAAGCCGGCGGAAGTTAAGCCGGCGTGAAGTTAAAGGTCGCCGAGCGGCCGAGCGGCGAGAAGTTAAAGGTCGTTTTACACTATCACAGGACGATGAGTATGCACTGTTAAAACTAAAGGTTGCATATGGCTCTTCTCACGGTGAAACGATTGTCCCATAAGCGACACACTAGAGGAAGCCTGAATCTCACCCCTAGAGGTGCCCTAGGACACCCTATGGTACCTTTTAGGGTGAAATAGGGGTGCCTTGAAGTGCCATGTGGTGTCATAGGGTTCCTTAGAACACCCTTAGTGCTGCAATTCTGGCTTTTTTAGGAGAGTCGCTGACGGAACAAGCATTTCACTCCTAAGAATGCCATACGCAACCTTTAGTTTTAACAGTGTGTAATTGCGTGACTTTCTTCCCGAGATCGCAGGTCTCTTGTGTTTGGATTTTTTTCCTGTTGTTCCATATGAAAAGCCTAATCTATAAGTGCTCCAGGGAAACAGTTATGGGTCTAAACGCAAATTTGCCGTTTTTGCTGGCAATATTCGGGAAATATTTGTTTGATTGTTTGTGTTTATGATGGCCAATTATCTACACTTGTGATACAGGCTGTAAAGGATGCATGCCCTCCGTCGGAGATTTTCTAAGGGAACCTAACCAGCATTTACGCAAGGAAGTCCAAGGTTGAAACAAAACAAAGGAAAACTCGAAACGGTTAGGACGCCGCCGCAATTGGGTTCGAACTCAGCACCTGCCGTCTACCAGTTTCGGAGTCAGAATCTATCTGCTACTTGTGGGGCCATTCGGGAAATGCCTGGTATCTTTGCAAAGGTGCGACAGTTCTACCCCGCTGGTCTGAGGCGTGTATTACAGCTGGCGGAAGATCTTTTTATCATGTACATTAACTATAATCTTGTTAATAAAATGATTTCTGGAGTATATTCTCGCATTCTTGTGTTAAATGTTTACCCTCAACTGTGAAAAGCTAACTTTTAACTTTTCAGCTCTTGGAAAATACTGCTGGTAGCAATGTTGGCAGCAGTTTTTACAATAAAAACTGCTGGAAACATTGCTGCTAGCGATATATTCCGTAAATTTAAAGGATTTTTTTACAATGTTACACGACGAAATTTGCTCGAATCACTGTTTTCTATTAGCCCGCAAAGTTTTGGGGCAACATTCAGCTACACCTTGTATAAATTGCTTGCCACCGTATACAGAATAACTGTAAGTTTTTAATTACTGGATCGGATGTTCTTCACAATCCCCTTTTCAATCCTTTTCCTCCATGGTGCCATACTCACATTAGTGACTCACCCATGATTATTTTTTATGTTGTAACATTCCAAAACTCGAGTTCGTCCCGCTATGCCAGTTGATTTAGATGAATCAAATGTTTATTTTCTATCATTGAAAGTGCGAAGATTAGATAAGCATGCAACCCCACTAAAATTAATCTTAAGGTTATACGAAGAAATCGTGTCTTTCTTCAAATATTCTACAGAAATATCAAGAAATTTTGCAAATTTAGTTTTACCTTATGATAAAATTTCAAATGTTTCGGTTTGGCAGTTTTTCTGGTTTTCTATAAACAGTTAAATTTAAAAGAGCATGCCGAAATTGAAAACATATTTCTAGCAATTATTACTTAACGAGAGTATCGTAACCGATTTCTCTTATTTTTTTTCCTGTAAATTGATTAAAAATGCTATAAATGTCCTTATTCAACGTAATCATAGTAAAAGTCATTGACTTATATCAGTCTCGATACATTTGCAAAAGCCTAATGTCATTAAAACACTCTACAAATAATTATTTCCCCATAGGCTATAAGTTAATGGAATTTTATGGGTGTTCTTGTAAATGAACTATTAATCTCACATACTGCATAGGCAATACCTGATGATTGATTGATTAATTGTGTTTGCGCTCTAATTCCAACTTTTAAAATGTGATGGATTCGATCTATTCTCCCTTTACATTGTGGGTGATGTGCTGTTGTTGGGTTTAATTTAAAACCTCAAATAATATTTAAATTGTGGAAAAGTTCGGTCTATCGGAATATCGTTTGGCTTTTCGTTGCCAAAACAACAAAATTAATTTTGACAAGTTCATGGAGGCTACAGCTGCTAAACGTTACTGATGAGATGAAGATTTAAGGTTACACGCTAGTCTGAAATTGGTCAAAATATCGATAGTCTTTTTTAAATATTAACTTAAAGGTTCTTTAATTTTGAATATTTTGACATCTCATATTTACATATAAGACAAGTGTATCAAGAAATGTTGTAAATTCTGTTAATAGATCCATCGCAATCACCCATACAAACGCCCAAATTTGGTAAAATAACTTCAGAATTGTTCAGAATTAATGCCTTAATAATTCAACTTCATTTGTGTATTTGTCTCCTTGTGCACGATTTCAAAAACTATATTGCATACTGCTTAACAAAAGTTTGCATTATAGTTTCATCAGTTCGATGTGATTGTTTTGTTAAAACGAAAACGGTTTTGTGTCTCAATATTTGCAGTGTTTTTATTTTTTTTATTTTTATTTTTTTCGTTTTTTTCTATTTCGATTGGATACACAGCTATATACTTGAAAATCACACAGCAATGATGAAAATTTGAAGGTAGTGTAAAAGGAAAGTATTTTTTTTTTTTTTGGGGGGGGGGGTTGTAAAGACTTTATTTATAATTTGACTAAATGCAATTTTTTTAAAATTCCTGGCAGAACAAAACTTTTCAATTTTTAGCAGGATTAAATTTAATAATTTTTTTTGTTAAAAATTCAAAAATATTTTTTTTATATAATGTACTTTAAATAGTTCACATACGCAATGAAAAAATAATATCTTTTCTTTTGAAATATATATAGACATATTCTCCAATTTTATTGCATTTTTATTTTTATTTTTATCTTATTGAGAATATTTAATTTTTTCAACTATAGTTATTTTTGAATTTTTAATCCTTTGAAATACACATCAAAAACAATAAATAATATTATTCATTTCTTTCATTGATAGTTATTTTTCCAATTTAAGATATATAACATTATTTCGAGAAATATTTTGATGTATTATTTTGTTATGTCAGCAGTTCTGAAAAGCTATCAAACTCCTTCAACTTTTTTTTATTTAATAAGATAATACTTAATGATCATAAGTGGCAACGCTATTTCCTCGGGGAATACTACGTATTCCTTATGAAAGAATTTTATTTCTTTACATTAAAGAATATGTGAGATCAATAACTGTGTGGGAATGCCATTTTTAGATATTTTTTCACCTTAAGTACTGATAAAAGTAGGTAATGCGTTTCGATATAATGCGTTTGATTAAATATAGTAAACATCACACATATAATAAAAATAATTACAAAAGTACATAAAAAGAATACTGCCCAGTTAATCTGATGGCAGTGCGCTCACAGGCTACGCATAATTATTGTACACTACAGCCTTATATTTTCAAGTGTTAATTCCGTCCAAAAAAAAAATTAAAGAGGGGTAACAGCTCCCCGACTTTTTCCTTTTTATACTTAATCATTGAACCCCCTAAACTAATCAGGGACATGCTTCATCATATAAAAAAATCTATGTCCAAAATTCAGAGCTAATCGGTAAATTCTAAATAAAAACCAATTTATATAATTTAAGAGGAGTTATCCCCCTCTTTTATACTTAAATATTAAACTTTCAAAACTATTCAGAGATTAGAACGAAATCTGATAATTCTGCATGAAAAATCCATTTATATAAATTAACAGGAGGTTATAGAAACCCCGTTCCCCCTGTTTATACTTATCCAATGAACATCTAATACCAATCACAAAGGTGCCTCATCAGAATGATACTATATCTAAATTTTGAAGGAAAACTGGCAATCCTGCATGAAAAATCCATATATATCAGCTAAGGGGAGGGGAATGAGCCCCCCGATCCTCCTCTTATACATCTCGAACTCCAAAAACTAATCAGGGAAGAATCTTATCAGAATATACTTATATACAAAATTTCAAGTGTATAGGATATTTTTATCATGCGTTATCACGTTACGCACGCACGAGACGAACTTACGTACATACATACAGAACGTTCGGGCATATAATCTCTCACGCTATGATAGCCTGTAAGCTAATAAATCACACACAAAAGGGGAAACTTTAAAAGCATTAATGCCCTAGCATAATATGCTAGGAAAGAAAACAATTAAAATGACAAGAATTTTATATTTAGTTTTATGCAATGTTTTATTATGCGATAATTTATTAATTAACGTTTAGGTGCACAATCAACGAATGACTGTATTAAATTAAGCTACTTGTATTCGCAATATTCAAATCTTGTGATCAAAAGATTATATTAATTTCTTCATATTGTAAAGGAAATGACTTTTTTATATTTTCACATGTAAAACTTCCAATCTGACTATAATTTTAATTTTACCTGATGAATCCCCTTATTCGCATTTAAAAGAAACATAAAAAACTATTGCATGGCTGTAAACAAAAATAAAAATCTTTTATCGATTAGTAAAACACAAAAATTCATACATGGCTATAAACAAAAGTAAAAATCTATTATCTATTAGTAAAACACAAAAATCCATGCATGGCTATAAACAAAAGTAAAAATATGTTATATATTAGTATATAAGAAATGAAGATGAATTTAAAAGTATTTTGTAAACATGCGAACAAAAGTAACAAAAAATACTCAAAGTTTTAAAAGAATTAACATTGCTTCAAAAGCCCCGACTAAAAAAAGTCATAAAATGCATTTAATTAAATAGAAATCTTACTGCAAATCCTACAATGAAAGATGCTGTAATTTAAAGACTTTTTTAAAGAAAGAAATATTGATTATTGCCTTTTTAAGAAAGTGTGCAATACCTAATAAAAGTTCAGAAAAGCCATTTACGAAATTGTTTCAGTTCAGAAAAAAATAACCGTACAAAATGCAAAAAGTTCTCTCAATAGAATTTGTTTTTCTTAAATAGGATTGTAGTTCTTATAAAAAACAACTAAACATCAGAATTATTGGGCATTTAAGTTTTATTTTCTCATAAGCTCAATTAGCGTTATATGTTATGTTGTTCTGACTAAAGTGTCATATTATGTTTATCAATACTGCAATATTTAGAAATATATCTCTTAAGGTGGCCCAAAATATATTTTAAAGTAACTTTTATTTATGGAGTTAAAATTTTGATTTTTTGAGATTAATTTTATCATTTGTTAACAAAATCATATAATGGACTTTTCATAGTTAAAAATAATTATTTTAAGTTTTACTTTTTAAAATAGAATAAGTAAAATCCGTTACAACTCGATATACTATTTGTAGAATTTCATTTTTTGTAATCTAATAAGGCATAAATATATATGCTTAAACCTTCATTCAGACTTGTTAAAAATATTAATTTATATAAACATTAAAAATTATGAAAGCAAAAAATTAAAAATAATAAGTAACTTAAAAAAACTCATATTTTCAAAAGAATTCTCTTTAAATTGGTTGAATCAAAATTAAATTAAAAGACTTGAAAAATACTTTATCAAAGTGTGCATAATTTACCTATAACGTTTCTTCATTTATCACAATTTAAATAGGAAAAATGGTGAAATAATCCATCATGGAAAATCGTATTTCCAGAAAAACTCACTTGAATGGAAAAATTTGCTTAAATGCTAGATTTGAAAAGAAACCAAAACAAAAAATGTAATATTTCCTGTTCCAATTAAGAAAGGAACATGATTTAAAGGCCATTTTAAGCATACAAAACAAAAAAGTTTACAATATTTTTTTTTAAGATTTTCGTACCCCGAACACTCTTAATATTATTATTTTATTAAGGCAGATAAATATTAAAAATACAAAATATGAAGCTAAAAAAATTTTAAGTCGTTCAACAAAATCTACAATGCACGACGTACCTTCGTAGACTTTTCTTCATGGAATGAAATGTTGAATATTGCCTTTTTTAAGAAGAGTATAAAATCTAATAAAAGTTCTGAAAAGCCATTTAAGAAATCGCTCCTCTTCAGAAAGTAAATAAGCGTACAAAATCCGATAAGCTAAGTGAGAAATAGTTGTTTCTTAAACAGGATGAAAGTTTTTATAAGAAACACTTAGACATCAAAACTCTTAAGTATTCAAGTTTATTCCATTTTAAACTGAAAGAGGATTATCTTTTCTGTTCTGAAAAATTAAGTGACATATTAAGTTTAGAAATCCTGCAGTATGTAGAGTTATTTTATTCTTTATCATAATGAAATCAAGCTGAATATTCGTTCCTTTTTACTTCAACTATTTTTCTTTAAATTGGATAAATGCAGCCGAATCATTCATAAGTATTTTATTAAATTAATATCTGTCAATCTGATGATTTAATTATATATTTTTATTTTTATGAATCTATTTTTCTGTTTATATATTCGACATCGCAATTTTACATATAATATATACAACCTTTTTATGAAACTATCTACCAATGTACTTCAAATTAATTTTTGCTATTTAATGAAAAAAAGAAATATATTTATATTAAAAAATTATTTTAACATTTTATTTATAAGAGAATATTTTTATGAATGTGTGATCTTAATTTTTTTAAATAAAAAAAAATGTGTATTTTACGGTATTCACATGCGCGGTATTTATAACTACCGCGGTATTTTGATCATTTGCGATATTGGCGTATTGATAACTGTGGTACTAGTATATCACCATAATATTAAGTATAATTAACCGAGAAATAATAAAGTAATGTATTATTAAGATGAAAATATGGTTTAATTCTTTCATGAGACGATACACTGCTATATATGTATGTACATACATATAAAGGTCTAACATTTTTCTTAGGAAAATGATATTCGTAGGACATTTTACGTAATGTCAACAACAAAAATTCATTTAACATTTTACATTATAAATTTTAAAAATCTTCAAAATTATTATAATTTTGGGAGGAAATTGGATTACTTATATGTTTTTTGTAACTGTAACACGGGTTGCAAATAAAATTTTAGTAACATTTAGTAAAATTTTAGAAGATTGTTTTTGTATAATTACATATTTCTTTAGCTTTACAAAAATTAGTTTTGTTCATTTACATTTTTTAACATTTACAATTAATATTTTTCTGAGCATTCATGTTTATTTTACTTTACATCTGGAGGATTATAGATATTTTAATGATCATATCACTGTTTAATTTATAGTTATTAACTGGTAACTGAGCAGCCAGTTCTATAGAATCTTATGTGAAATAAAATTTAAAACATCTTCAATTCAACCAATGTTACTTTTTTTCAATAGTTTATTTGGGAAATAAAAATTATTTGAAAATAAAATAATAAATAATAAAGGATAACGTCGATTACATAGGTACAACTCGAAGGTCAAGTAACTATTTAGTAGTTCTTTTATTCTTTTTAATATAAAACGTAATGTTGCTCTTATTTTGGATAAAACAAATTTGAAAATATTAATTATTCAGTATAACGTAGCTATCAAAGATGTATTGCTAAACAGATATGTATTTTCTTACTCCATGTTTTTATGCACAATACAAACACACATTTTAGATCAATGCAATTTATTGTGAATATTCTGTCTGGGGCTTTGTTGTTCTGCGTCCAAATCTCGCTGTCTTATTCATATAAACCATCCTGTGCATACAGGATATTTATGATTAGTAGTATCCATTTATTGGACATCCTCAATAACTCCCTAAAAGTTTATTATATTTCAGATTGCGTTTTATTTTAATTAGTGAAAATTAAGAGTGTTGTAATCTTTAGAACGCCCACAAGCTTGGGAAAGTATCCCTTTCTCTTGATGCTATTTCGATTACATTTATAATAATGTGTAATCGAAAACTTAATTTAAATGACAAAGCCTGATGTACTAGCTCAAAAGAATATTAAATTCCATTAAATATATTTTTTTCGTGTATTTTCTATTTTTTGCTTTATTTTATTTTATTATAATTCGAAATAAACACCTTGTTTGAGTAAGGTTTCTGCATATCTTCCAAGAAATTACAATGTGAGCATTATAATAAATCGATATTTATTACCCTCACTCCATATATACAGGGTGTTTCTAAATTCATGGTCCAAACTTTAAGGGGTGATAGTACACATCAAGACAAACAATATTCAAATAGGAAATCAAGGGTCCCAAAGTCTTCCGAAGGAGATAGGCGCCATTAAAGTTTAGGGTCCAAAAATTCAAATGATTATGAAAAACAGAAAAATTGATCGATTAGTTTGCGGTTTTCACTAAAATTTTTCTTTATGTCAATATTGTCTTGAAAATAAATTATAAAGATAAATTTCAAAAAATGACAATAGAGGGCGCTTTAGACTTTTGAGTAACAAACAACTATTTTTTACCGTTATTTTTTGCATCTCATTAAAGGTTTCGTAAGCTTAGACTTAAACTTAAATTTTGAGCTCAAAATCTGAATAGTTGGAAGCAGTTAAGTAGCACAAACTTAACTGTGTTCAGAGGGTTTTAAATTCAAATGATTATAAAAAACGGAAAAATTGGTCGATTGATTTGTGGTTTTCACTAAAACTATTATTTATGTCGGTATTTTATTGAAAATAATTTATAAAGATAAATTTCAAAAAATGCCGATAGAGGGCGCTTTAGACTTTGGAGTAACGTACAACTATATTTTACCATTATTTTTCGCATCTCATAAAATTTTTTTAGAAGCTTAGACATAAACTTAAATTTCGAGATGAAAATCTGAATCGTTGGGAGTGGTTAAGTAGCACAAACTGAACTGTATTCAATGGGGGTTGGGAGGTTCAAATTTCAAATGATTATAAAAAACGGAAAAATTGTTCGATTCGTTTGCCGTTTTCGCTAAAACTATTGTTTATGTCAATATTTCCTTGAAAATAAATTTTAAAGATTAATTTTAAAAAATACGGTTAGAGGGCGCCTTAAACTTTGGAGTAACCAACAACTATTTTTAACCGTTATTTTTTGTATCTAATTAAATGCTTGTAAAAGTTCAAACTTAAATTTTGAGCTCAAAATCTACATCGTTTTGAGTAATTAAGTGCGGAAATTTGAAATGTGTTCGAGGGGTGGGGAGGGTAACATTTTAACTCTTGAACACTGTTCAGTTTCCGCTTCCTAACCCCTCCATCGATTTAGAATTTGAGCTCAAAATTTAAATCCAAGCATTTGCAAGCATTTAAATGAATTTAGAAACACCCTGTATATATATATATATTTGTGTGTGTGTGCATGTCTATAACATAATTATATCAAATTAAATTACTTTCATTTTGATTTCAATTAAATATTTATGTATATATGAGGTTAAAGTTGAATGCCATAAAATTGTGAAGTGCGTACCGCTTATTTATATGTTACTTTTTTATTGAAAATATATGAAAAAAACGTTTCGAATAAAGTTTATAAAAACCCATTTTTCATAACTTTATGCAAGATTATCGACGTTAAATGAAAGTAATTTAATGTCACAGATAATGTACATTTAAATAGCTGTAAAATAAGCCCTTGCAGTTCAGATACCTTCATATTTAAGATTTATTTTATTTACGGGACACTGAGTAATCAACGGATCGGATATATGCAAATAATTATCTCTGCAATGTGTAGTTAAAGCAACTTCAAAACACTAACTAATGCTATGATAATAATCGAAAACTCGTTCTGAATAATTCTTAATCTAACCGTAAAAAAACAACTCTTCGTAGCGAAAAGGGAAAGTGTGTTTTTCTTTTATGCATCAAATGAGCACTTGATGAATAGATCTATTTCATTTTTGATAAACGTAATCAAAGTGAATTAATTTTAATTGAAGAAGAAAAGGATACAAATTAAATTAAATCGTTTTAATAATGTTCTTATATATTTAATGAACATAGTTTTATAATTCGAAAACTGGTATTTGTAATTATTAATGGTATCGATTTACAACTCAAGGAATTCCATTGTAACGTAAATAATTAATTTTATTTCCTTAATTAGAAGCTTTTATTTCAACATCATTAACCTATCAACCCTGTAGAGTTTTAAGATGAGCTAAAGCAATAAATGGCTTAATAATTTTTGAATATTTTGTTCCAGTGGTTTACTCAAGTGAATACTAAATTCAATCAAATATTATTTTCCAGTATTTTGAATTATTCATTTCGTTTCATTATATTTTTAAAAAATATATATAACTGGTTTGAGAGAAGTTTCGGGAATTTTCTGTGAATCATGATGCATCGTTGACATTAATTCAAATTCTATTTTTTTTCAAAAAAATTTCTTTGCATCTGCATGTATGTAACATATTTATATGAAATTAAATTTCTTTCGTTTTGGTTTTAATTAAATAAATATGTGCACATGGGTTAAAGATAAAATGCATGCAATTGTGAAGTGTCCACCTCTTACATCTATATTATTATTATTATTATTATTATTATTATTATTATTATTTTTATCGACAATATATGAAACTTATTCGAAACTTATTAGTCATTTATCATAACGTTTTAAAGAATCTTGTGGTTAAATAAAAGTTATTTGATATCATAGATAATTTATGTTTTAAATAAATGTAAAATAATGTCATTCAGTTTCGATACCTCCAAATACAAGACTTTATCCAAATACAAGATTTATTTACAGGACACTGAGTAATCAACAGATCATACACATGCGAATAATTATCTCTGCAAAATATAGTTAAAGCAACTTCAAAACACTGAATAATGCAATGATATTAATCGAAATCTCTTTCTGAATAATTATTAGTTTCACCGTAAGAAACAACTCTTCCTCGTGAAAAGGGTAAAGTGGATTGTTCTTTTGTGCATTAAATGAGCACTTGATATCAAGTACTATTTCATTTTCATAAATGTTATCGAAGTGAATTAATTTTAATTGAAAAATAAATTGGTATGTTATTTTCCTATTTAGGATGTCAAATTAAATTAAACCGTTTTTAAATTTTCTTATATTCTTAATAAACATAATTGTACAGTTACAAACTCCCTCTTGTAATTACTAGCTGTATCGATTTCCATCACAAGAAATGCTATTGTAAATTAAATAATTAATTTTAATTCCTTAATTAGAGTATTTTATTTCAACATCATTAAATCTGCGCAGTTTTAAAATGAATCAAAACACTATATATCACAATAGTTTTTTTAATATTTTGTACAAAATAAAGTAAAATAAAATAATGAAAATGATCTATACAAGTAAAGCGCAAGAGAAAAGTTTATCTCAAATATTAAATATCTACTTCCAAAATTTAAGCATGCAGAGATAAAACACGAAAAAATAGACAAGTGCTGCTTTGAGTGATACGGAATGAGACAGAAAAGTAGAATATATGTTTATGTATGGAAAAAAAAACAACAAAGGTTTGCATACAAGGGTGAAAACGATATTCCTTTTACTTAAATTATAAGTTGAAGTCAAATTGGAATCATTAACAAATGCATGTTTGAAAGGGAAACAAGCAAAGAAATCGACATTAATATTATTCTTGGGTATCTTTAAGGCTACTACTAATTCAATTTCCGAATCCCCCCCCCCCCTAATGTAAAACCTATGAACGTTTGATGTAGTTTTATGTTTAAAATATCTTCTCGGTAAATTATTATTTTTCACTTTTTTTTGTCGGTGTTCTGTTCTTTAAGAATGTCACGTTGTTTCGTAGTTTTCAAAATATTTCTAAAATCTATACGTAATTTTATATGAAGTGTTATAATTTTACTTCCAGTTCGTCAGTTTTTAACTTATAAAATATTGAATTTAGTATAGATTTTAGAAATATTTTGAAAGCTAAGAAAAAAAGGGGCATCCTTTATGAAGTGAGCATACTAAGAAGAAGTAAATTAGTTGGAGGTGCCAATCCCAAATCTTTCTTCTATTTTATATGTACATTTAATATATAAAAGAAATAGTTACTCACTTTAATACTTTAATAATTTTAATTCAAAACTATACCAACTTCGATTTTCATCTTAAATTTCTGCTTCAGTGAGTTAAACGGAGTAAAACGATTTTCCGTCTTTGCACGAGCCGATGAACAGTAGAATGATAGGCTGATATTTTTTTCAAATTCACTGAGGACCTATTTGCCTTACCAAAAAAAAAATAATCATATACAAAAAAATTTAGTTCTGTTCTAGAACTAAGTTCACATACTTTTAGGTTTTGCAATATTGAAACTGGCATAAAATTCGCTATTGCAGCGCCCCCTTCCGGCGGATTTTTTTTCAAATTCAGGGAGGACCAACTAGCCATAGCCATACACTTATACAAAAAATTTGGTTCTATTCGATGCTTAACTTTATATACTTTTGGTCGGTACAATATTGAAAATTGCACAAAAATCGGGATTGCAGCGCGCCATTCCGGCGGATTTTTCTCAAATTCAGGGAGGACCAATTAGCCATAGTCATACACTTACACAATAAATTGTTTCAATTCGATACATAATTTTGTATACTTTTGGCCGGTACAATATTAAAAATGGCACAAAAATTGCGATTGCAGCGACTCCTTCCGGCGGATTTTTTGAAATTCAGGGAGGACCAATTAGCCATAGTCATACACTTACACATAAAATTTGGTTTAATTCGATGCATACCTTCGTACACTTTTGGTCGGTACAATATTAAAAATGGCACAAAAATCGCGATTGCAGCGCCCCCTTCCGGCGATTTTTTAAATTCAGGGAGGTCTAATTAGCCATAGTCATACACTTACGCAAAAAATATGGTTCAATTCGATGCATAACTTCATATACTTTTGGCCGATACAATATTGAAAATGTCACAAAAATCGCGATTGCAGCGTCCCCTTCCGGCAGAATATTTCAAAACTGAAGGAGACCTGCTTGTCACAGCCAGAAATATTCACAAAAAAATTGGTTCATTTCTATGCATAACTTTATACACTTTTTGATGGTAGAATGGAGACATACACACAGACACAAGACACACACACACACACACACATATATATAACAAAATTAAAAAAAAAATCGCCAAAATTAACCTTTATACTATACTGATTTCCTTATAACAATATTCCGAACTTACTCCAACTTATTAAATTAAAATCTTGTTTCTAGATCTAATCTGTTAATCTTTATGGTAACGATATAAATTCTTAATTTGCCTTAAAAAAACATTTATTCCAGTATGCGTAAATTTAAAAAGATGGCTCTAAATTAAAAATATTCTTAATTAAACTCTATTTTTTAATATTCAAAATAAAACTCATTTTTTCTATGTTTTTATCAACCCTTTTTAAAAAAGTATTATTAAATTCATTCCAAAACCACACCTTTAAAAAAATATCATTATTTTTATCTATCTATTTATTTATTTTCCCTCCTTCAACATTCGATATGCGTGCATAACAATAAATTCCTTTCTTTTCTTTTTCTCTTAAAATTATTCGTCGGCAAAAAGATCGTTTGCACAGGATATTTAAAATTCTGAGTCGAATATAAATTAGTTAAATAATATTTAAAAAATAATAAAACTATCGCCTGTGGAATACAGTCTCGACTCTGGGCATGAGCTATGTTTGCTTGGAAAACTGATGGTTCAAGAGTAGAGAATTTTCTAGGATTTTCTTTTTAGATTTAAGAAAAAAAGCCTCGATGTGAGAAGGAAGATTCTTGATTTTTTCTTCGATGAGTACGAATTACGGCTTGTTGAAGTAAATGACTGACGATTCTTTTGGATATTTCGTTTAAAGATAGTTTGCAAAAGGAGCCTTTACTTCTGTCATGACTACAGTTTAATAAAGTAACTTGCAGCAGGCCATGAGTAATATATTGGATCCTCTACATTTATTTACTTATTTTTTTTCTCGCTTGCCATGACTTCTGTGCGGTAGAACGGGGACCCCGGCGATGATGTTTCTGTTTCCTAACTTTAAAATGGTCACATATATACAAGGTGTCCAGCAAATAACACCCTGATTTCAAAATTATATTTATCAAAAACGAAGATTCACTAAATAATACGATAAACGGTTTGTTTATTAGGTAAGTTGTATATAGAAGTTTCGAACGGTGAATATTTAAAAAAAAGATTGTGTTCTAATTAAAACAATGCCTGATTTGATATTTTTCTTCTTTTAATTTTTGTGCAGAGAACAAAATTTTTGGCGTACAGTGCCATATTTTAACAATTTTTGGAAAAAAAGTTTCGAAATTTCAAAATTTGAGTTCGAAAAATCGTTAAATATTGTCACTGTACACTGAAAAACTCATTCTCTACAAACAATCTAAAACAAGAAAAATGTCAACACACACACACACATATATATATATATATATAATATATATAACATATATATATACCGGGTGTCCCTAAACAAATGGTATATACGCTAGGAGGTGATAGAACACATCAAGACGAGTAATAGTAAATATGAAACCAAGTTTTCCAAACGTTTTCCAAAGGAGATAGCCGCCATTAAAGTTTGGGGTTCAAAATTTCAAATACATACAAAAAACGGAAAAAATGGTCGATTGATTTGTGGTTTTCACTAAAATTATTCTTTATGTTGGTATTTTTTTGAAAATAAATTTAAAAATAAATATCGAAAAATGCCGATAGAGGGCGCTGTAGACTTTGAAGTAATGAAAAACTATGTTTTGCCGTAATTTTTTGCATCTCATTAAATGGTGTCGTTAGCTTACATTTAAACTTAAATTTTGAGCTCAAAATCTGAATAATTGGAAGCGGTTAAGTAGCACAAACTTAACTGTGTTCAGAGGGTTTAAATTTCAAATGATTATACAAAACGGAAAAATTGGTCGATTGATTTGCGGTTTTCACTAAAACTATTCTTTATATCGGTATTTTATTGAAAATGAATTATAAAGATAAATATCAAAATTGCCGATAGAGGGCGCTTTAAACTTTGGAGTAACGAACAACTACTTTTTACGTTATTTTTTGCATCTGATTAAATGTTTTCGGAAACTTAGACTTAAACTTAAATTTTGAGCTCGAAATCTGAATAGTTGGGAGTGGTTAAGTAGCATAGACTGAACTGTGTTCAGACGGTTCAAATTTCAAATGATAATAAAAAGAAGAAAAATTGGTCGATTCGTCTGCGGTTTAAAATAAAACTATTCTTTAAGTCAGTATCTTCTGAAAATGAATTTTAAAGATAAATTTCCAAAAATTCCGTTAGAGGGGGCCTTAAACTTCAGAGTAACCAACAACAAATTTTAACCGTTATTGTCTGTATCTAATTAAATGCTTTCCAAAACTTGTTAAATGTTTTCGATATCTTAGATTTAAACGTAAAATTTAAACTCAAATTCTCAATCGTTGGGAGGGGTTAAGAAGCACAAACTGAAGTGTGTTCAAGAGTTGAAATTTACCCCCGCAGCTGGAACACTGTTCGCTTTTGCGCTACTTAAACACTCGCAACGACTCAGAATTTTATCTAAAAATTTAAATCTCAGCATTTGAAAGCATTTAATGAGATTTAAAAAAATAACGGTTAAAAATAGTTGTACATTACTCCAATTTCTAAGGCGCCCTCTATCAGCATTCTGTGAAATTTATCTTTAAAATTTACTTTCAGGAAAACACTGATTTAAAGAGTAGTTTTAGCAAAAACCGCAAATGAATCGACTAATTTTTCCGTTTTTTTTATAGTTTTCCGTTTCGTTTGAAATTTAAACCCCCCTGAACACAGTTCAGTTTGTGCTAATTAACCACTCCCAACTACTCAGATTTTGAGCTCAAAATTTAAGTTTAAATCTAAGCTTACGAAACCATATAATGAGATGCAAAAAAAAAAAAAGGCAAAAAAATAGTATTAGAATGGATTATTTCGTTAATCCAAAGTCTGAAGCGTCCTCTATGGGCATTTTTTTGAAATTTATCTTTGTAATTCATTTTCAATAAAATACCGGCATAAAGAATAGTTATAGTGAAAACCGCAAATCAATCGACCAATTTTTCCGTCTTTTATAATCATTTGAAATTTAAACCCTCTGAACACAGTTAAGTTTGTGCTACTTAAGAGCTTCCAACTATTCAGATTTTGAGCTCAAAATGTAAGTTGAAGTCTAAACTTACGAAGCCATTTAATAAGATGCAAAAAATCACGGCAAAAATAGTTTTTCATTACTTCAAAGTCTAAAGCGCCCTCCATCGGCATTTTTCGAAATTTATCTTTATACCTTATTTTTAAGAAAATACCAATATAAAGAATAATTTTAGTGAAAACCGCAAATCAATCGACCAATTTTTGCGTTTTACTTACCCATCATACGTAGTAGGTAAGTCTTGCAATCGTTTTGAAAATCGAAAATTTTTTTTTGACGGATTTACACGTTTTAGATTACACGTTAGAGATTCCGAAAACCATATTTTTAGAAAAAAAATTTTGCTGTCCGTCTGTCTGTCTGTCTATAAACGCTCTATCTCCCGAACAAATTGAGACAGAGACTTAGAGAGTAGTTAGTATGTAAGAATGGGACGAACCCTATTTAATATCATAAACCTCGATTATCCGGACCTATTTTTTTCGGACTCTCGAAAAATTCGTTCTGATGAAAGGTACATAAAAAATTTTCGAATTTTTTGTTGTAAGGAATGGACGTAAAAGTCAAAAAAATAACACACATTATGCATATAGAACGAAGTCGATCGGATTATTAGTTGCTGAGATATTTGTAATCTTGTTTTCCACATTCTTCGATTTTTCATGACCCTGTATTTCATTCAAATTTCAATTCAGAAATATATATTTTAATTAGAAATCAGACGCTTAATCCGACGCAGTTAATTGTTAGTTAATAGAATTATTATTTTTGGAGTTATAAGGATTTTTCTTTTACGCAGTTCGGTACTAGTTGAGTAGTTTGGCGTTTTATATAATTTGTCGAAATTGGTACATCAGCAGTTCTTTAATATAGCATTACTATGTATATTAACAATATTTAAATTTTGCTTATGAATTGCAATGCATTGTATAAATAGTTTCACATGTTTTATTTTCATATACATATCCATGATGGGTAAGTATTACGGTGGCCCCCAACGACTAGTTTTTTGTGCATTTGAAATTTTAGACTTCAAACTTTAATGGCGGCTATCTCCTTTGGAAAACGTTTGGGACCCTTGGTTTCCTATTTACTATTTCTCGTCTTGTTGTGTTCTATCACCCCCTAGCGTATATACCATTTGTTTAGGGACACCCTGTATATATATATATATATATATATATATATATAACTAACTAATGGACTCTACAAGTGGTATCTTAATTCACAGTAAAAGTATTTACGTTTTCATCTTTGCACAAATCGTACATTTCTACTGCAAGCCAGATTTATGTGACAATTACTTTGCTAAAACAACACTATAAGAAATAAATTGACATGTTGTTTATTTCTGCTATCTATTAGGATACAATCACGCAAATTTCTCTCTTTTTAAAACATAATTTATATACGTAAAAATAATATGCCTATAAGATACATCAGGTCTAATGAGGATATATCATTTATAGTGAAATTGACGGAAAATCATTTAAACTTAAAATAAAGTGAACTAAATTATTCTAAATGTTTACAGCCGAACTTAGTGGTTGCCATCTTTGCATAAAATTATTGAAATATTAATTTGTTTTATAGTAATTTGTAATTAAATGAAAAATTTTCTTAAATTTGTGTATATACACATTTAAAAAAAAAATACGGCAAAAAGAATTTCATTCTTTTGAAAAAGAATTTCATTCTTTTGAAAAAGAATTCCATTCTTTTTTTTTCCACATTTATTGATTCATATTATTTTGATGTATATTACGTAGAAAGATAATTTGAGGATCATTGACTGATATTAATTAAATTTAATATTTATCAAAAGAGTCGTCATACTAAAGAAATTCTCATCAAACTGTTAATAAATGTATATTTTAAAAAGCGTATATTGCAAGAACGGAAAATTATCCTATGTGTTTTTAAGCGTTCTTTTTTTTCAAAAAGAAAAACATTTTTTAAAACTACCAATGCTATCTTTGAAAAACAATAACGTTAGTGATAAATTTAGATATAAATACACATTTAAAAACTTAAAATTAAAGATCGAAATACATCGCATTTTTTTTCATTTCAACACAGTAATATATGTTCTATTAAAAATTTAAATAACATTTTTCTGTTAAATTCCACTTAGAAAGTAACTAAATATAACCTACATTGTATTTTTTATATTTATGCTGTATTTTTACATTTTTATTATACAATAATGAATGAAACAGATGACAAAACAGAAACAAATGTTTAACTCATTTTGCGGCGAAGATCTCTCTCTGTAAACCTTTAATTATGATTTTTTCTTCACCTGATTATAAAATATACTAAAATCTTTTTAAAATTATTTCTTAAAAGTAAGTAATATACCATAAATTTTCTATACAAAGACAACTTTAAAATGTATTTGTTTTATATTTTTGTGAGTTTGTGCAAAGTTGGGAAATTAAATTTATTTGAGAAAAAAAAAGTAAAAACTATATATATATATATATATATACACTATATTGCCATTGATTATTGGACACTTGCGATTTTAAACATTTTACTAAATATCTAGAAAAATACATGAGGAATCATCTCGAAACTCTTAGTGTATAAATATAATAGTATACGTCATACATCTCTGTGAAGATTTTTTACCGAAACTCCATAGGGGACCGTCAACAAATTTAAAAAAATGAATATCTTTTGAATAACCCTGTCAAAACTAATGTAGCAAAAGCGCTGAAACTCTAGATTATGATTGAATGCCTTATTGTAATACACTGTGTTCATTGTCATGCAAATAGCATGCATACTCGCAGAGTAATTAAGGTTTTTATAAAAATGGCCCCAAATTTTTTTAAGTTTTTGCCTTATAATTTTCAGAGTTCTTAATATAAAATAATATTTTTCCCAGAAAATATGGCAAACTACATTGCACATAGTACCCTGTAATCAGAATTAAAAAATAATAAAAATTGTATGAAAAATGAGTAGGTTTACTAAATAATTTTTTACTGCGCATGCGTCAAAGATATCAAAATTTCATTTGCATATTATGTTAGCTAAATGTATAGAGCAACGTTTGTAAAAGACTCAAAATTATAGCTTGAAAATTCTGAAAGTAATCGTCTATAGAAAAAGGACAGAATCCGTTGTTTCCAAAATGAAGCAAAAAAAAAAAAAAAAAAAAAAAAAAGAGGGATTTTATCCAAAAGTAGTCGTAACATCCCGTATTGTGTATTCTATACTGATACTAATCAATGAATATATGGATACAACCCCTCTTGTTTTTGCTTCATTTTGAGAATAACGGATTTTCAACTTATTCAATTGACGATTATTTTCAGAATTCTCAAGTTAGGATTTTGTGACTTTCACAAAAGTTGCTCTATACATTTAGGTAACATAATATGCAAATGAAATTTTGATATCGTTGACGCATGCGCAGTAAAAAATTATTTAGTAAACCAACTCATTTTGTATACAATTTTCATTATTTTTTAATTCTGATTACAGGGTACTGTGTGCAATGTTGTTTGTGATATATTCTCTAAAAAATTATTATTATATATTACTAACTCTGAAAATTATAAGGAAAAAACTTGGAAAAATTTGGGACCATTTTTATAAAAACCTTAATTACTCTGCGAGTATGCATGCTATTTGCATAAAAATTAACACAGTGTATTACAATAAGGCATTCAATCATAATCTAGAGTTTGAGCGCTTTTGCTACATTAGTTTTGACAGGGTTATTCAAAAGATATTCATTCTTTTTTAATTTGTTGACGGTCCCCTATGGAGTATCGGTAAAAATCTTCCCGGAGATGTATGACGTATACTATTATATTTATACACTAAGAGTTTCGAGATGATTCCTAATGTATTTTTCAAGATATTTAGTAAAATGTCTAAAATCGCAAGTGTCCAATAATCAATGGCAATATAGTGTACATTTGTATGAGTAAGTTGCTGTTTATAAATAAATACAACAACACTGCGCAATGCATTTTTCAGATCAAGAGAACAAAGAAATTAAACATTCCAATACTGATTTAGAGGAGTCTTGGCGTCATATGTCTAGACAGTCAACACATTTTATTGAGGATTTATATTGAAGTAATTCGGACAGCTGCAATCTGCCTTTTATAAGGAATTGGATAACCAGACAAAAATATATCCCAATTGAATTGTGTGCACAATAACTAAATCCACGAATTCAATAAATTTAGAGAATTTGTAACAATTCGGATCACCTTCAATATCTAAATATTGGTTAACAAATGATTCTTTATGCATTCAGCCATTACGCAAAAATAAATATAAGAGGAAAACGCATAAAACTTGATATTAAATTATAGGACTTTTATTCTTCAAAAGTATATGCATTTGGAACAAGATTTATTCTAAATTTGATCAAATATTTCAAAGTCCTATTGAAGAGGAAAAATATATTCAGATCTGTATTAACTCGCATTATTTAGCAGAAAAAATGTAAGAATATAAGAGAAAACGGCTAAATAGTTTTACACTGAATCTTAGCAAGGATTTTGAAAAAAAAATTATGTTTCTTGTATGTCCTTACAGCCATGGACAACTATATATATAACGGCCTATCCATTTCGCCAAAAACCGCGGAAAATGTAAAGCTTTAATCTCTGCTTCAAACTCATCATTCAGCTTTAAACTCGGAACCATTTTTTTGGACCAATGGTCTTTGTTTACATGTATACCTTGCCAGGATAAAGGATAACACTCACTTGTTTCTCATGGTTAAAGTTTAAAAATCATTGATTGCATTTTCAAATCCTTCTACATAATGTATAATTCTTAAATATAAAAAAGATCTCTGTAGATAACCGATGGACCAATGACAATCTGCATAGATACTGAAGGGAGCAATGCTTGGTAAAGTCACGAAATATTGCCATATTTGGCGACTAAATTTAGCCGGCAAAAGTGATGCAAACTTGGCGATATCTCAAGTTCCCATAGACATCCAATGAAAATTAATAGGTTTGCTTGCTTGTAGTAAATCAACAAATTGAGATATTTTGATGCAACAAAAACTAATATTAGCTTAATAATAAAACTTTGGTATATAAAGTATAATGTTTGAAATGAAAACCTTTAAAATTTTGGATAGTGGAAATTGTTACATATATATGTAATCTGATGTTTTAATTATGCTTTTCCGTTGTTTTTAAAATAAATTTATATGAACAGGAAAGCTATACCTACACATTTTGTTAACTTAATAATTAGGCACATATTACAGAATAACAAAACAGTACATATAAATTTAATTTACAAAATTAATTTTAAAAAAAATGCATGTTTTCAAAAGTTTCCGGCCACTTCAGGAAGTTTGAAAAAATGGCGTTATAATAGAAATTAACCGTTATAAAAAGCACTTACAAGCAGTAGTCTTTCCTCATACTTTTAGCAATAGGTACAGCGATTAAATCGACTAAATGAATAGTTAAATATCGTCTAATGTAAGTGTTTTCGACCCTTTTATTAAATGAATAGATAAATCTCGTTTATGATAAATTTTCCCGACCCTTCTACAAAACTTCGGTAAATAGAAATATTTATAATTCCGCACACGTTTCTCATGTTTATTCCAAATATTTTCTACCCGATTCAGATTGGATAATTGCGTTGACCAATCAAAAGTTTTATTTTGTGTGTGTGTGTTAAAGCGATTGCTTGTCGAGCTTGTATACATGCTTTGGCTCCTTTTCATTCTGAAATAAATAGGCGATGGCAAAACGTTTCCTCCAATAAGACGGAAAATGATCTTGCAAAATATCCTCATTCATTACATAATTCATTTTGCTATTGATTTCAAATAACGTCTTTTCTGGAACGTGATCTCCTTAGCATAACGCATTCTCTGTCATTTTTCATTTTAAGAATAAGATATCTAGAATCCTGTTTTTTTTTTTTGTTGTTGTTGTTGTTTGTAAGGCATCGTGAATAGCGCCTACCATCACTCTCAAAAAGATTGTTCTTCCATTAATTGAAAAGTAGTAGTTTTTCCGTGACTAAATATAGTATTCTTTGGTAAACAAAACTCTCGCTCGTTTATATATATATATATATAGATACACAAAAGGATTTTTATACACACCCTACCACATTTTTTATCCTTGAGAAGCTAAGCCGTCTTATTTCAGCAATATTTTTGGGTTCTGTCAACACAAATAGCGGTTTTCCGGATTCGCCAGACCGAGGTATCTCCTGGAGGACATTGCAAATCTATATTATAAATATTTATCTTTAACAGTTAATTTTCCAATCGAAAAATTTGCAAATATCTTACGAGAGAATTGTTCCGTTAGTGACAAACTTCTGAATCGTTGACGAACAAATATTTGTTGAAATTTTATTATTTTTTTTTATTTCAACTATGTTATTTGTATGATTAATTCACAAACGCAACCAAAAAACACTTGGCCGATGAGAGTAACAAAATAATAAGATATTTCTTATTATGTTCCGGAAACTTTTGCACACGTGAATTTCGTATTCCTTCCCTTTGCATAAAGTGCTATCAATACTCAATCAAAATTATTACATGGTCAAAAGTCATTTGTACATATATAAATTTTGGAGAAATCACGCTTTTTATCCGTTTAAATGTTCTAGCAAGCAAATAAAAAAAATTAACTGGCCGGAAACGTTTGAACGCCAGTGTACACCTTATAAGTAAAAATATATTTTATAAGTATTTCATTTATATGTAGATTAGTTCACATAATAAAAAATTATATTTAAGTCTGTTCAAATAAACGTTGGCTTTCTTCAGTAAAACCTACGTCGTTTCAAATTAAAGAAAAAAAAATAATTTTCACGCATATATTAAAAGTCCCTTTTAAAAATGCATTATAAAATATTTCTCTCCTGTTTAGAAGAAAATTTTTATGACAGCTTTCCTTTAATCCCCACAGTTTGAGAAAAATGGATTTACAAAATGTTAATATTCTTTAACTTGACAACAAAGAGTATTAAATCGGTTTAAAAATCCATGAATGTCAAATCGAGTTTTGTTATCTAAGAAACATCTAGTTATCTTAATATCTAAAGGGAATTTTTACAATGTTCTCCTAATTCTTCAATGATGTACACATTAATTCTCTTTTGTAATGGTTATAATTCTGTATTTTTGCCTGTGAGTGACATTTTTATTGACGCCAAAAAACCTTTTTGTTAATAAAAATGCAATCACTTTTGAAATTTTATTCACTGATGTGAATGACGTTTTTTAAATCAATATATAGTAATAGACACTTGTTTTTCTGAAACATTTTGTAAAAAATGGAAGAAGGCTTTTAATAAATTCTCTTAACAGAAAAAATGCATTATTGGATATATTTCTTAAACAATGTATTGCTGTATGTTTGCACTTTAATATGTATATTTCAGATATATACAATTCTTATTTTATTGTTACCTGAAAGTTTTTATAAAATAATTTTCCTTATAATTACACAACGACTTTTTTTTTCATGATAAACCGAAACAAATTAAACAAAGAACAAAACTAATTTAATATTACAGATACAGAACTGTTTGAAAATTTATGAATTTCGATTGAATTTCGACTTGATTCCTGTTTAAGGCGTATTATGGTCTGCCGAATCAAATCTTGGTGGAAAATACTTAAAATCCTGATTTTAGCAATTGACGCATAAGTTTAACATTGGGCTTTACTAATTCTAAAATTATGAAAACATGGAGAAATGGGAGCAGTAAAACTTGATGGAAAACATGTCAGTCAACCGCTAAAATCGAGTTTTAGGTGTTTTGGCCAACATATGACTTGGCAGACCGATTGCGTTTTAATATGCGAATCGATATTTTATTATTTATAGATTTCTACCCATGAACGCCATGAAGTGATTCTCCGTACTGCGACTCCTGGTCTATAGGCTTTTGTTTAAAATAAAAACAAAATGTTGCTACTCGTAAAATAGACAACATCAATCAAAAATATATTCATTTACAAAACTGAAACCAAAATAGTAGTAGATAGCGTTATAGTCATGTGTATTTCATGTGTAGTCATGTGAAATCAGAAAAAAAGTATTTTAAAATTCTCACTTCAAATTAAATATAGATTGTTTGAACCTATGCAACCAATTATTAAAATATTGTAAATTCTTCTAAAATGAGAAACAATCTAAGAAAATTATTTCTTTAAAACGGTGAGATCGGCTTATTTTTAGGATACGCCTGCTATTTGGTTAAACTTGCAACTGAGGTTTTGTAACAGATTGAATATTAATATGCAATCATGAAAAAAATAATCAAATTTATTATTTATATCTAATTCTAAATTATTTGAAAAATACGTTTATCATAATACATGTATTTTAGCATACAAATTGCACTTTTTTCCTTAAAGTATTTGAACGATATAAAGAAAAAAAAATTAATATAAATTGTGCAAATTATGGTCATATTTTTCATTATTATGATACTTAACAAATTTTTTATTGTTTAAATAATAAGGAAAATATTTAAAAAATATTAACTATTAACATTACAGATATGTGGAATATATCATTTCAAAATTAGTTGTGTCCAATCGGCTTCAGAAAATATAGTTACAAATAATAATCAACCCTCTCTTGAACTTTTAAAAAGTATCCCATTGTTTATTTTAAAATTTAATTCGAATATATGTGTATTTTGTTTTTAAAATCGAAAGATGATAGAAAATATGAATGTGTATATATTGAAATTGTAGAAAATATGAATGTGTATATATTGAAAAGAAATCCCAATTTGAGAATCAAAAGCGCTAATTTTCCATTAAAAATATGTACTTTTTTAATGTTTTTAAAGAAAAGTTTTGCTTTATAAAGGTAGTGAAAGGCGAAAAGTATTTAACAAGTATTTTTAAAATATAATATTCGTGCTTCTTAATGATTATTAAAAAACCTTAAGAAGTGTTAATTCATTTTATTAATTATGGTTATTCATGCTTATTATTATATAAAATATTTTGAATTTTTTTCATTTTAAGTAGTAAATATGCAATACATGGGCTTCCTAGTGTGTAGCAAATTTCAAATTTATATATTGTTTGTAAGATATAAAATATGAATGTAGATAAAATATTAGTTTGAAAAAAAAATTAATTTTTAAAATCTAATTCTTCCATTTATTGAAAACATATTTTTAAAAAGCATGTTCAAACACTAAAAATCTTATACTGTAAGTGAATATGAGTATATTTTTATTTTTATTGCCTTTTTGATGAAGTGTGTTTAAAATAAAAGTTGTGTTGAATTCAACTTAATCCTCCGATTACGAGTAAAGCATTTTAGTCGAATAATGTCTTAATTGATTAAACAAAGCCATTGCAATAAGCTTTTATTTCTAACGGTGCTTATAGGATTATGTTCAGAAACTTAAATGTTCTTACGGTATTTAATTCATTATTTTAAAATTCTATGCCTTGTTTAAATTACAAAAGTCTCTAGAGATGTACTGTCATAAATTACAAACGCACATTCACTAATATCACAAGAAGAAATAATTGCGCTGACAATTATTAATTAATCGTCAAATATAAATGTTATAACTGTACCTTCGAACATATGAATAAAAATTTTTAAATTAGAAAATACAGGGTGTTTATTAAGTCCCGGAGCCATTTTGATGTTTAATAACTCATAAAATAATAAAGATAGATTAAAATTAGTAACATAAATGGTTTGGTAGACTCAAATGTTTCACGACCCTTGTAATGAACTTCCACTTGTGCCCCCTTTGTCGCACAGAGAATATAAAGTCGATAGTCAATTTCATGCCAGGTAGCAGCAAGCATGTCGGCATCCACAGAGGCTATTGCGATTGTAATTCTGGCTTTCAAGTCATCAATGTTCGACACTCTTCTCCTGAAGGCATTGTCCTTTACAAAACCCCAAAGGACAAAGGAAAGGACAAAAAGGACCCCAAAGAAAAATTCAACCTCAATAGCCTCTGTGGATGCCGACATGCTTACCTCTACCTAGCGTGAAATTGACTATCGACTTGATATTCTCCGTGCGACAAAGGGGGGACACGTGGAAGCTCATTGACAAGGGTCTTGACGCTTTTTGAGTCTATCTAACGATTTATGTTATTAATTTTAATCTATCGTTATTTTTTTATGAGTTATTAAACATCAAAAAGGGTCCGGGACTTTATAAACACCTTGTATTTTGACTGCGTAATTTAAATAATGATTAAAAGAAAATGCCATGCAATACTTTTAATGCACATTCATCTTATGCTCAGAGCATATTGTCGACTTCCTTTGAATGCTTTTGTGACTACGACAGACCACCAAATATTAATTACATAAATGCAAAAAGTAGACTGCTTGTTGATTATTCCAAATTCGTTATGGGAACTGAAAATTATGTATTATTATTCAGCAAATTTATAAGAAAGAAAATGTATCCATGCTTTAAATACAAATACAATTATTATAACTAAAAAATCCATCATAAGATAAAATATCATGTACTGTTTTTCAATATTTAGATAAATCTTAGAACACACAAAAACTATTTGATACTAAAAAGACATTCAAATGTATAATTTATTAAGAAGAGTGAATTATTATTATTATTAATAAACGCAATTAGAAAGCATTTGTATTATGAGGTAATATCAGAAAGCAAACCTAGTAAAAAGATTAACTCAACAGGTTTATCAGTAATTATAAAATTTTCACTCCTATGAAGGGAGATTAAATGGAGGGGAGGTGAAAATTTTCTAACTTTTTTGGATCCTGTAATGTTGTATATAATTAGGATGCCTTTGGACTATTGTTTCATATAGTGAACCATTCATTCCTTTTCCCAACATTAACATGGGCGCACTTTTTGACATTTTTTTTTCAAATTGTAGTGTTTTCATCATATTAAAATAGATTTTTTTACTGACTGTAATTACTGGTATTTGTTATTAATAACAGTTGCTGATTATTTTTAATGATGGTGTACGCTATATGTTATTTATAATAAATGAAGTTTCCATACAGAGGGAAGAGGCAATATACTGAGAATTGCAGCAATATTTAGAAATCTGAAGGGCACTTTTTTAAATTTTGCCGACGTGCCTCATATAATATATCATTGGAAAGTCATGTTACCACTATTTCATGCAACAGATCTCCCGTGCTCCATCCTCACTTTTCCCCTGTGGGAAAGAGCTTTTCTAGATTCAGCCGACAGCCCTCATATTATTCATCGTTGGAAATCCCTTTGACTACTTATTCATATATATGCATTTCTCTTGTTCCTCCTCCTAATTTGTCCCTACCGCAGAAATACGTTTAACGATTCCAGTAGGAGGTTTTCTTTTAATGGCAAAAGTATGGAATTGATCTCAAATGACATAGAAAAATCAATAAACGATATTGATCCCATTTACCACCATTTTAGTTCCTCTTTTTAAAACCAGTGGTGTTCTAATTATTATTTCTTTGGCCATTTTGTTGCTAACTGTCCAAAAATTCTAATATTTGATACTCAAACTCCCTTATCTTTTTATAAATACTCGCATTTTTTCAATTTTTTATAAACAGAGTACGCCCTCACATGATTCGTCTACTATTATGACTCCTTTACAGCACTCCTTCTGTTTGCTGGTTTTTAATTACATCTGGTTTAAATTGCCATGTATTTGCTAAAATCTAAATTATAGGAATTTTTGGCAATATTCAGTGAGTATATCGATTGCGAACATGATGATTTTTTTCAATTAGTAAATTTCCTAAAATAACCTGTTACAATCGCCATATCCAAGCGGGAGCTTTACTTAGAAGCATGAAATTCAAGATAACAAGCCAAATAATAAAAAATAATGTATTATACAAATACATCTATGTCTGCGATTTCAGAAATTTCCCCCTTCCATCCAAAAGAATCGAATGGGAAGTACGAAACTTTTAGTTCATCCCGCTGTAGTTTTAGAAAGAGGCGTTATTTTGAGGAAAAAAATACTGAAAAAACTTAATGTTCATAAAATTATCTAACAACCTTAGTAAACTTAACAAACATGCATTTTATCTAATTTCAATTTTTTTTCCTAACAGGGTTTAATGGGGTGGTCTTAATTTTAGGACATTTTGTTTTAGGTCGGAACGTGAAATTCAAGAATTCTGCTAAAAAACAATTAAATATAGGTACTTCAGTAAATGAAAGAAAAATAATATTTTTGCTTTCATTTTCATTGCTTTTATTGTGGCGATAAATATTATTTCGCCACCGAAATGTGTATTTTGCATTCAACTATTGCATTTAAAATGTAATAAATTTCATCACTTGATATTAATGATAACAAAGAGATATGAGTAGTATGGACGCAGCTGTGTTCATATAATTAATTTGGAAAAGTGGAATTTGAATAGGATCAGATTTTTTAGTTTATTTTTATGTATTTCATAAAATTAGACATTACACATAACACAATTCTTGAAATTCCAGTGCATTCGATCTATTCTAATCAGCTGATTAAAATAAGAAGTCAGATATAATCCGGGACAGTATATTTTTCACCAAGTTGATACAGCGCATGTTTTTTGTCTGTTTTGAATTTTGGAATGAGGCAATTTTCTTTGTATTCTAATCCTCATCACCAAGAATGATTTGCGTACACACATAATCTAACATATAGGAATATTGGTCTAAATATTTGTTGCCCAAAATATAGAGGATTTATTGACAAAGAGAGTGATTCAGATTGCTGGCAGATAGCACATTATGAATATGATTTTCTAGAAAGACATTTTCCATTGATTATAAAATACCACAAAAATTAAGCACTGCTAACAAATCAACTATACCTTCCAATATCTAATTTATTTACAGAGCTGCCAACTTCTACGCCTATTTAAATCTTATAATCATGTTTCGAACCACAAAAATGTTTTTGTAAAATGTATACCAAATATATTCTGTGTTATGCGTTACAACATATATTCTTAATTATTTACTAAAATTTATGTTTCTAATACGTTTACTTGACTGTAAATAGGCGCAGTAGTTGGCAGCCATGTATTTACCTATCTACATAACTTATTCAACTGCAAAAATCTCAGTTAACTAATAGAAATATTGTCCTGAAATTTGTCACAGAATTCTTCGCTTTATTTTAATATACAAATTATTGGTAGCTAAAAATCGTAGAGATTTGTGTTAAGTAACCAATAAAAATATTGCCTCGGAATGGAAATTCTCATGATATGTTTCTTACGATATTTATCATGGCGGGAAATGGCTAAAAATGGTAAATAATCCCCAAAAGCTACAATTCCGTGTATTTTTGAATTAAGTGATAAAGTAATTTAATTTAAATAAGTAAAGAAAATGTGTGATTTTTTTCTATTGGCAAAATCTAGTAATAATTACTTTAAAAGGTATATTTTTGAATAGTATTAAAATAAATGTAAAAACAAATGAACTTAAATGTAAAAAATAAATATATGCCTTTTTTATTACATCTGTGGTCGTTTTAATGTACATTTCACATTGCAAAATAACACATGATGTTTGTGAAAATTGAGCATTCACAAACTAATTCTTATAATAAACCCAAGAACCGATGAATAGTTTAGCTAAATTTCGAAGAAAATTGTTGTAGTTTGTAAATTGTTTTTATGGACTTAGGAATTTATTTTGGAATCTAATTAGATAGCTGTGAATGTATTTAATAAGTTCAGATGTCAGTAAAATTTTGAACCAATTTCACAAGTCATCTTTGAAAATTCTTTCTTGGGAGTAAATGCTTTTACAACCTGGATGCCGTTAAAGTAGCTAAAAGTGGGAAATTTAAATCACATTTCCTACTTTACATAATTTGTTTTGATCCTATTTCACTCATTTGAATATTTTTAATCCGTACGGTTTCATTTTTATAAGCATGATTTAATAAGAATAGTGCGGTGTACATTTATTTTTATAGCACTGTTATTTAGTAATGCATAATTTCTATTATAATGTTAGATGTGAATTAAATTTCAGTTATGTTTAATTCTATGTTATAGTAAATAATTGTAACTTAAGTACAAATATATGCCGCATTGTTTGTAACGAGAAAAATAAACATAAGCTTAAAAATATTTTGAATCAAAACTGAATAATATAGAGAAATTTAAATTCACTACTAAATCAAATAAATTTCAATTATTAATATGGAAAACATTTTAATTAATAAACATACATCCACTAGTTTAAAAATAACTATAAAAGTATTTTATAAAATACGTTTTGTGTTAAATTCTTTTCAATACATTTAAGTAGTCCATATTAATATACCTATATTATTCCGCATTTGACATATGTAGTAGTATATTAACTATCCAATGTTAATTAAATTCGTTCCAGATACAACTGTTTGCATAGTATTACGTAAGGAACTACAAAGTCCACACTATTTACACACATTCATTGACAAATAGAACATAAGGTATTACATTAATATAACATACAGATTTCTACATGTATCCGTCTACCTTTATGCATGCTTAGGATTAGTGAATATAACGAAAGGATTCAAAATGAAAACCAATAGTAATTTGAAACATATATATACAGGTTGTATCATATTTCGATCTAGTATTTGAAATAGTTTTTATTATAAGTCTATTGCGAATCTTTCAGAATTAAATATTACAAATATTTTATTATATTCAGGGTGTTTCGGAAAAAGTGAATTAAATTTTTTGAGATCATATAGAACGCAACTATCCAAGAAAGTTTCGTCACGTATAGTCTGATCGCAAGCGGCCAATAGTTAAAGGTAGTTTTCCACTATCCCAGAACGATGAGTATGTGATCCCATAACTTTGTCACCAAGATCGCAGGCTTCTTGTGTTATGACTTTTTCCTGTTGTTTCGTATGAAAAGTCTAATCTACAAGTGTTCCAGGTAAACAGTAATGGGTCTAGTCGTTATGTTTGTCGTTGTTGCGGCCAATATTCGGAAAATGTTTGTGTTTGTGATGGCAAATTATTTACACTTGTGTTATAGGCCCTAAAGTGGCGATGCTTTACGTGGGGATATTTCTAATAGAAGCTAACCCGTATTTACGCAAGGAAATCCAAGGTTGGAATAAAACCACGGAATATACCCAACGGTTAAGCCGACGGCCACGATTGGGTTCAAACCCAACACCTGCCGTCTACCAGTTTCGGGGACAGAACAACTGGTGGTGCCATTCGGGAAATGCCTGGTTTTTCGCAATGGTGCGGCTGTTCGTTTCCCGCTGGTATGAAACATGCATCACAGCTGACAGAAGATATTTTGTGTATGTACATTAACTATACACTGTAAAATATTTGAGTAACGTTACACCCTAAAATTGGTGGCAGCTTTGCTGCCTCCAATTTTATGGTGTAGTCTAGCTTCCTCCAGGGTCAATCCATTTCAAGTGGTCCAGAAAATATTTTTTTGGTCGCTCGACAATTTTTAAAAAATCTGAAATTTTTTGTACAACAATCCTAACATGACGGAAGTTCAAAATGACCGTTCTTTTAATTTTACTATTTTTTGTTTGTGCATGGCGGCCATCTTTGTTTCATCGTGTGCAGCGATTTTCTCAGATACTAGGATACACAAAATTGTAAATATCTCGTATTCTATTTTCCCAATTGAAATGGGGTTTGCAGCATTTTGTTCAAAATAAAATAGGCTAAATATACAGTGATAGAAAAATTTTGAAAAATAAATTTTTACAGGTGAAAGTTTAGCACAAAATGTATGATTTTTTCCAAAATCTGTCCGTTTGCAAGAGGAAAATTTTCATGCAAGAGCAACTGTCAACCTTACAAAATTTTTTTCTGCCAATAGGTCAAAAGTACGTGTACTCGTACACCAAGTCCCAGATCTGGGAGTTAATTTCTCTTTGCGAAAAAAATTCAGAAATTCGTAAAAAATTTCAAAAATCGCACTTTTTAGGTTGTGATATCTCTGGTGGGGCACGAGATAAAAATCTGAAATTTTGGCCTGTGATAGTATTGTGTAGTATCGTTATGTACAAAAAATTTCAAGAAGGAGATATGACATGGAAAATATGTGAAAACAATACTGTCAAACTATTGTAAACCTACTATGTAATTGTTTAACAAGACTGTCAACCTTGCACATTTTTTTCTACAAATAGGTCAGAAGTATGTGTACTCATGCACCAAGTCCCATATCTGGGAAATGATTTCTCTTTCCGAAAAAAATTCCGAAATTCGTCGAAAATTTCAAAATTCGCACATTTTAGGCTTTGATATCTCTGGTGGAGCACAAGATAAAAATCTGAAATTCTGGCCTTTGATAGTATTATGTAGTAGTGTTATGTACAAGAAATTTCAAAAAGGAGATTTGACTACAAGCTGAGATACGGTGATTAAAGAAATGTTAAGAAATGCTATTACGAGTCCATTAGGAGAAATGAGATTAGTCTCTTTAATTACAATATTTACCCAGAAAATATCGTTTGTTGAAAACAGTTAAATAATAAGCATTTAATTTACAAAATACTATATATGCTCAACAAAGAGCTTAACAATATTTACGAGAGATGTTATAAGTTCGACCAGTTACTGTTATCAGTCCATCAGGCTATTCTTTCTAAAAATTTTATTTGAAGCCTTGTCATCCCTTGTTAACTTGTATGAAATTCTCTAGGTTTAATAATTGAAGCCATGTCAACTCGATCAGTTGCAATTCATTGTCTGTAATTTACTGTTCCTCAAACGTGTTCCGAGTAAAATTGTTGCAATAGCATTTCTAGTAGATTTGTTCGTCTGGACAAATAGTGTATTGGCTTAGCATACATTCTGAATTGTTTAAATCACACAGAAGCATTTGAAAAAGATATTTGTAACTAACATTTAACTTTGTATCATAAATAATTAATTTAAAATTTTGGAGGTATGAACAATTACATAGTATGTTACAATAGCTTGGCAGTATTGTTTTCACATATTGTCCATTAGGGTGGATCGATTGTCTATGGCGAAAAAAAAATTACCATTCATCAAAATCTACCTATGCGGAAAAGATGTTCTATTGTATGGAGATTAAGGGAAAAATAATAAAAAAAATTAATTTAAAAATTTAATACTGCCACAAAAGGGTTGAATTTTCGAAAAAATTTGAAAAAAGACCGAATTTTGGTTAGGTTATTTTTGTCAAAAACTAATTATTTTAATAATTTTTAAAATCCAACAATGCGGAAAAGATGTTATATCGTATGGAGGTTAAGTAAAAAACAATGATAAGTAATAAATTCGAAATTTAATACTGCCGCAAAAAACTTGAAAATTCGATAAAATGTTGAAAAAATGGAAAAAAATCTAATTTTGGTTAGATTTATTTTTGATGCAAAATAATCACTTTAATGTCAATCAAAACCTACCTTTACGTAAGAAATATTATATTGCATGGATATTAAGTAAAATAAAAAAGAATACTGCCCAGTTAAACTGATGGCATTGAGCTCACAGGCTACAAATACTAATTGTACATTAAAGCCTTATATTTTCAAGGGTTAATTCCGTTCGAAAAAAAAATTAAGAAGGGGAAACAGCTCTCCCCTTTCCTCTTTTTTTTATACTTAATCATTGAACCTCCTATACTATCAAAGACATGCTTTATCATATAAAAAATCTATATCCAAAATTCAGAGCAAATTAGATAATTCTTAATAAAAACCCATTTAGCATTTATATAATTTAAAAGGAGTTATCCCCTTCTTTTATACTTAACCATTAAACTTCCAAAACGATTCAGAGATTTGAACGAAATCTGAAAATTCTGCTTGAAAAACCTATTTATATAAATTAAGAGGGGGGGGAGGCATTAGAACCCCTGTTGCCCCTATTTATACTTATTCAATGAACACCTAATAGCAGTCACGGAATCGCCTCATCAGAATGATCCTAATCTAAATTTTGAACGAAAACTTAATTCTGCATGAAAATCCCATTTATATCAACTAACGGGGGGGGGGATTAGAACCCCTGTTCCCCCTATTTATACTTATTCAATGAACACCTAATAACAGCCACGGAATCGCCTCATCAGAATGATCCTAATCTAAATTTTGAACGAAAACTTAATTCTGCATGAAAATCCCATTTATATCAACTAACGGGGGGGGGATTAGAACCCCTGTTCCCCCTATTTATACTTATTCAATGAACACCTAATAACAGTCACGGAATCGCCTCATCAGAATGATCCTAATCTAAATTTTGAAAACTTAATTCTGCATGAAAATCCCATTTATATCAACTGACGGGGGGCATGAGCCCCCCGTTCCCCCTCTTATACATATCGAATGAACTCCAAAAACTAATCAGGGAAGCGCCTTATCAGGATATACCTATATACAAAATTTCAAGTGGATCCGATATTTTTATCATGAGTTATCGCGTTACGCACATACGCACATACGCACATACATACAGAACGGACGGGCACATAAGCTCTCAGGCTATGATAGCCTGTGAGCTAAAAAATAATTAAAAAAACTAATTTTGAAATTTAATACTGCTGCAAGTGATTTAAAGTTTTGAAAAACTGGCAGTTCCCGTTTTTTAGCTCACAGGCTATCATAGCCTGAGAGCTTATGTGCCCGTCCGTTATGTATGTACGTTCGTACGTTCGTACGTTGGTATGTTCGTTCGTTCGTAACGCGATAACTCATGATAAAAATATCGGATCCACTTGAAATTTTGTATATAGGTATATCCTGATAAGGCGCTTCCCTGATTAGTTTTTGGAGTTCATTAGATATGTATAAGAGGGGGAACAGGGGGCTCATGCCCCCCCCCCCCCCCCTTAATTGATATAAACGGGATTTTCATGCAGAATTAACAGTTTTCATTCAAAATTTAGATATAGGATCATTCTGATGAGGCGATTCCGTGACTGTCATTAAGTGTTCATTGAATAAGTACAAACAGGGGGAACGGGGGGCTCATCCCCCCCCCCTTAATTGATATAAACGGGATTTTCAAGCAGAATTAACAGTTTTCGTTCAAAATTTAGATATAAGATCATTCTGATGAGGCGATTCCGTGACTGTCATTAGGTGTTCATTGAATAAGTATAAACAGGGGGAACGGGGGGCTCATGCCCCACCCCTTAATTGATATAAACGGGATTTTCATGCAGAATTAACAGTTTTCGTTCAAAATTTAGATATAGGATCATTCTGATGAGGTGATACCGTGGCTGTTATTAGGTTTTCATAGAATAAGTATAAACTGGGGGAACGGGGGGGCTCATGCCTCTCACTTTAATTGATATAAACGGGATTTTCATGCAGAATTAACAGTTTTCGTCCAAAATTTAGATATAGGATCATTCTGATGAGGCGATACCGTGGCTGTTATTAGGTGTTCATAGAATAAGTATAAACAGGGGGAACAGGGGGGGGGGCTCATGCCCCTCTCCTTAATTGATATAAACGGGATTTTCATGCAGAATTAACAGTTTTCGTTCAAAATTTAGATATAGGATCATACTGATGAGGCGAGTCCGTGGCTGTTATTAGGTGTTCATTGAATAAGTATAAACAGGGGGAACGGGGGTTCTAAGGCCCCTCCCCTTAACTTGTATAAATGGATTTTTCAATCAGAATTGTCATATTTCGTTCAAATCTCTGAATAGATTTGAAAGTTTAATAGTTAAGTACAAAAGAGGAGAATAACTCCTCTTAAATTATATAAATGCTAAATGGGTTTTTATTAAGAATTATCCGATTTGCTCTGAATTTTGGATATAGGTTTTTTAATATGATAAAGCATGTACTTGATAGTTTGGGAGGTTCAATGATTAAGTATAAAAAAGGGAGAAAGGGGAGAGCTGTTTCCCCTTCTTAATTTTTTTTTCGAACGGAAATAACGAAAATACAAGGCTGTAATCTACAATTAGTATGCGTAGCCTGTGAGCTCAATGCTGGCATCATAAGCTGAGCTCATAACTGGGCAATATTCTTTTTTATTCAGTTAGGATTTGTCTTCTTGTGTATTGTGTAGCTTAGTGTACCTTGAATATTACTCTACCATTGAGTTGTTAAAAAAATAAAAAATAAAAAGAGAGAGAGAGAGATATGAATTACATCCTATTTGTGTTTGGCTTTGATTTGCCAGTAAATATGCTCCCTATTACAAAAAGTTTATATATAGGTATTTAAAAAATAACCGATGAAAGGAATCGGTCAACATCTATTTATTTCCTGCGAGTGATAAAGAGTTGCTAATAAGTTACAAGTGACCTGTAAATGAGATTCAATCTCAATAATTTACCACAGCAGCATTTTAAGAAAAAATTAAACTGTTTCACGACAAATATTGCGCTCTTCTTAATTCTTGTAAAACAAAATAAGATATTGAAAGTTACTACAGTCTTTTGAAACATTTCCGAAAATACTGCCTATTTTTTTCAGTTCAATAGATTTGAATATGAATATGAATATTGAGTGTAAACTAAACCGACGTATTGAGAGCAAACTCACTTTTCTGCATCATCAGCTATCATTGAAAAGCCAAAATGCTGCCGAGCTAGGTGTTACATCACCTGTAGCGACGAAGATTTGGCATCAGCCAGAATATTGGACAGTTTGGGCATTTCCGACCAAGCAGGTTCTACCATCGTGTCTGGTGCACTTCAAGATGTGGGCATTATATGTAGAGATTATCTCACAAAACTATGAATCGAATGCTATTGACAGAAAAAAATCGTCATGACAAAACAAACCAAAGACCACCCCATCGTTTTAGTCATTCTCTTTAGCCATTTGCAAAAGATTATGATCATGGCCATTTTCTTTAAACTTTGATGGGTGTAAAGAAAGAGTTCAGGCAGGGTGGGGAGGTCTACCAATTGGCTTAAGCCAAACAAGCCCCACCTCACAGGGAAAAAAAATTAACGACTATGGTGTAAAGACAGACTATATCACTAGAAAACAACAGAAGAAAAATCATAATAGAAGCAGACTTGAGCTTGAAAAAAGAACTTGGTTCTGAATACATCGGCCACATAGATATAATTTCTGGGAGAGTATCAAACAATTTGAAAACACGACGTAAATTTTTTTGTCATGTGTTAAAAATAATATACATGTAATAAAGTTGGTTGCGATCTGTTGTGACGGAATATCTGTTAATATAGATGTTAAAGGATGTGTTATTCGAAATATGGAACTTATCTTCAAGCGTCCTCTACAATGGTTTTTGTGCTAGTTACACATCAATGAGGTTCCACTATGTCATCTTTTTGCAGCGTGGATGGAACCGCGGCTGGGCACAAATGTTTCACTGGTGAAATAGAAAGATTATTCGCAGCATGTTAGAAGCTTTCTGTAATTTCATTTATGTTAGTATATGAATTCTAAAAGCGCGCGAGTGACATAAAACGGTCTGCTGTAATCATAATCATTACATTAAAAAATATCTATATTTTCCATTTACAAGCTTTTTGGCCTTTTGCGACGGATTACATAGATTTAACCCGGGAGAACGCGCGCTTACCCAAGGTACAGCTCATATTCAAAATATTAGAATAATTGAGAAAAAGTAATAAGAAAAAATATTTGTCATTTATTTATTTTTTATACTAAGTAAATGCAATTAAATTTCTTATAAATTAAATCTGGAATGTTTAGATAAGATTTTAACATTTATAAAATATAAAATACAGCACAATAAATTAGGTATACAGCTTCCTTAAACACACTAGAATATTAGAATAAAATTTAGATTGGTTCAAAATATTAGAATACATTATTTTACGCAACAATATTACCTTATGAATATGAAGTAAATGGTAGTTAATATTTTGTAACATCCCCTTTAGCTTTCATAACAGCATACAATCGATCTTGCATACTATATACAAGGTGTTTACAAACATTTCTATCAATATTAGCCCAAATAGACTTTATACGTGCCACTAACTCAGTTTTACTTGACGGAGGATTTTCTTGAAGTTTTTTCTTCATTATACACAATAAGTTTTCGATGGGATTAAGATATGGTGAATTTGGTGGCCAAGGAAGTACCTTAATGTTCCGTTGGCGGAACCAATTCTTAGTTGACACCGAGGTATGCGGGGACGCTAAATCTTGTTGAAAGATGAAATCATCTTCAAATAAATCTTCTGATGATGGAATCATGTAATATTCTAAAATTTCTTGATATATCAGAGAGTTAACCTTTTCGTAGACGATGCATAACTTTCCAGGTCCTTCTGCACTCATACAACCCCAAACCATGACACTAGCAGCAAATTTTATGGAACGTTTAAGGCATTCTTTATCAAATGCTTCTTGCTTCATTCTCCAAACTCGAATACCTTGATTACCATATGAAACACAAAACATACTTTCATCACTAAATAATATATTTTTCCAATCTTCATTGCTCCATAAACGTCATGATTTACACCAATTCAATCTTATACGCTTTTGTCTTGCAGTCATGAGAGGTTTTGTTTTCGGTACACGAGATTCAAATTTAAATCTATGGAGACGTCTTAATGTTGTCGATGTAGAAACTTCAACTCCTTCTTCTTTCCATTTTCGGTGCAAGAATCGCACACTTTTAAAACGGTTTTTCTTAACTATATGCTTCAGTTTCCTGTCATCTCTAGCAGATGTTTTTGGTTTTCGGCCACCATTTCGGCGATTATTTTGAAATTTTCCAATTTTTGAATATTGTGTTAGTATTTTACTAACGCTCGATTGCGAACAATGTAAATAATTCGCTAGAAAACATTGATTTTTACCGTGCCGATACAAATCAACCATACGAAATTTAGTAGATTCAGGAATATCACTCACACGTCCCATTTTAAGGCGAAAAAGAAACAAACTGCAAAAAAGAATACTGATTTTATATAAAATAGTCTGAATTTAATGAATGATGCCACCAGTTAAGAATTGGTAATAATTAAAGGAGAATTAATGTGAAATATTCTAATATTTTGAACCACTTGAATAAATATTCTAATATTTTGACTTTTCAAAATAATTTTTTTTGCAATTAATCTTTTTAAAAATGATATTAAATTTAAGATAACAAGTAAGTTTAATCACCAATAAGTTCTTAATAAAAATATCGTTTGCATATTTTCATTAAAAGACATTAAATTACCAAACGATATTTTCAATTTCTAAAAAAAAGGTAATTATTCTAATATTTTGAATATGAGCTGTATGAATGGTTTTAACCTTGTCACCAATAAAATCAAATTAAAAAAGTTGCTTTATTTAGATGGAAACAATTCTTACAAATCTTGCGATAAAATAAGTTGAAGATTACTTTTAAAAAATTAGTGGTTGAAATTGTAAAAAAAACATACGAACTCAGGGTCTTTTAGGCCCTGCGTGCGTCCTCCCGGGTTAATTACATAGGAAAATGTGTCAAACCTCTACTAACTGACGGATTCAGTAACGACATGATTTCAGAAGCAATAGGTAAATCCAGCAATCGTTCCAGTGGCAATAACATCTACTATCAATAATATATATTCACGCAACGCTCATTCTAGAAAACTAATAATCAAAATATTCATGGAAGTATTTCTGCTGTGTTTGGACCATAGTATATAAGAGACGGTTTTATAAAAATCAAATTGAATTACAAAATCTCATGTCGATTTTCAATACCGAACGTCATTATTGCCAATTGCAATTTTGACGATTTTTCTTGATTTAATACTAATGAAGCTGTTAAATAAGAAGCTAAAGTTTTTATCTTGTAATCAATCAAATTTCCCCTGATTGCAATAAATTTAAAAAATTCTAAAATTCATATTTTATTTTACAAAAAAAAAATGATTTTTTACCGTAAAAACGTTCAAATGCATAAATTTGAGCCACATTGCGGCAGCTTTAAATTTTGAAATTACTTTTTTAATTATTTTTCTCATACTCAGCATATAATATAACATCTTTTACGCATAGGTAGGTTCTGGATAATTTTTTAAACTATTATTTTGAATCAAAAATCATCTAGCCAAAATTAGGTCTTTTTTCACCTTTTTTTCGAAATTCAAACTCATTGTGGCAGTAGTAAAATTTAAAATTATTTTTTTAATTATTTTTCCCTTAATCTCCATCCAAGATAACATCTTTTCCGCATAGGTATGTTTTGACACTGTGAAAAAAAAAAATTTCGATCAACCCTATTGTCCATGTCATATCTCAGCTTGTAATCAAATCTCCTTCTTGAAATTTTTTGTACATAACACTACTACACAATACTATCAAAGGCCAGAATTTCAGATTTTTATCTCGTGCTCCACCAGAGATATCAAAGCCTAAAAATGGCGATTTTTTTAAATTTTCGACGAATTTCGGAATTTTTTTGTTCGCAAAGAGAAATCATTTCCCAGATCTGGGACTTGGTGTATGAGTACACGCACTTTTGACCTATTTGTAGAAAAGATTGTGCAAGGTTGACAGTCTTGTTGAACAATTACATAGTAGGTTTACCATAGTTTCGTAGTATTGTTTTCACATATTTTCCATGTCATATCTCAGCTTGTAGTCAAATCTCCTTCTTGAAATTTTTTGTACATAACGCTACTACACGATACTATCATAGGCCAAAATTTCAGATTTTTATCTCGTGCCCCACTAGAGATATCAAAGCCTCAAAAGTGCGATTTTTGAAATTTTTGACGAATTTCGGAATCTTTTTCGCAAAGAGAAATTAACTCCCCGATCTGGGACTTGGTGTATGAGTACACTCACTTTTGACTTATTTGTAGAAAAAATTGTGTAAGGATGACAGTTTCCCTTGCATGAAAATGTTCCTCTTGCAAACGGATAGATTTTGGAAAAAAATCGTAAATTTTGTGCTAAAATTTCACCTGTAAAAATTTATTTTTCAAAATTTTTCTATCACTGTATATTTAGCCTATTTTATTCTGAACAAAATGCTGCAAATCTCATTTCAATTGGGAAAAAAAATACGAGATATTTACAATTTTGTGTATCCTAGTATCTGAGAAAATCGCTGCACACGATGAAACAAAGATGGCCGCCATGCACAAACAAAAATAATAGAATTAAAATAACGGTCCTTTTGAACTTCCATCATGTTAGGGTTGTTGTACAAAAAATTTCAGATTTTTTAAAAATAGTCGAGCGACCAGTGCTGGACCACTTGAAATGGATTGACCCTCCAATTTTAAGGAGTATTTTAACTGATGTAACCTGTGTAACATTGTAATGTTACACCCGTAATATCGGTTAAAATACTCCTTAAAATTGGAGGAGGCAAGGCTACACCATAGAATTGGAGGCAGCAAGCTGCCACCAATTTTATGGCGTAAGATACACAAATGTTTTACAGTGTAATCTTGCTAATAAAATGTTTTCTAAAGCGTTCTTGGGTTAATTCATTAACTGCAACAATGAAAAACTACATTTTAACTTCTCACCACTTGCGTTCCTATTATATGTTAGGGTTGATTGCTGTTCTATTTAAAAAAGTTATTATAATCGAAATCTACCTCTACGAGAAAGATGTTTTATTATATGGAAATTAAGAGGAACATAAACAAGTTGGAAATTACACGTGAAGCGTAGCAAATTAGGTGCGTTCGTACGATAACGAAGTTTTAAAAATATTACTTTCATATATCAATCTCATAAAATTGTAAATAGAGAATTACAATTAAAACGCTCATCAAACAATGTTCTCCCTACACCATTATGTAATGGAATACTTTTGTGTGGCCTTGTAAATCAATAACAAATCTTCTTTGCACCACAAATTATGTAAGATGTATATTATATTGTATATTATATTATGTACTTTATAGTTGCATATAAATTTTATTAAGTTCGCATGAGTGTAACACGATTAAAATGCATTTGAAATATTTTTTCCCATTGACCGTAATGTAATGGAATACTTTTGATTGTCCCTGTAGTTGATCTATGCATCCGATTTTCAAAAAATTTGAAATAACTTGAAAAAATTATGTAATAATTATGTATTTTAAATTTCAAACGTATAGAATGTATTTGAAACTTTTCCCCCATTGACCATAATGTAATTGAATACTATTGATTGCCCCTGTAATTGATCTATGCCCACGATTATCAAAAAATTTGAAATAACTCGACAGAATTATGTAATAATTGCGTATTTTAAATTTCAAACGATTAAAATGCATTTGAAACTCTTTTCCCCATTGACCGTAATGTAATGGAATACCTTTGATTGCCCCTGTAATTGATCTATGCATCCGATTTTCATAAAATTTGAAATAACGCGAAACAATTATGTAATAATTATGCATTTTAAATTTCAAACGCATAGAATGAATTTGAAACTTTTTCCCCATTGACCATAATGTAATTGAATAATTTTGATTGCCCCTGTAATTGATCTATGCACACGATTATCAAAAAATTTGAAATAACTCGACAGAATTATGTAATAATTGCGTATTTTAAATTTCAAACGATTAAAATGCATTTGAAACTTTTTTCCCCATTGACCGTAATGTAATGGAATACTTTTGATTGCCCCTGTATTTGATCTATGCATCCGAGTTTCATAAAATTTGAAATGACTCGACAAAATTATGTAATAATTATGCATTTTAAATTTCAAACGATCCGGTTGGGTAGTTTTTGCGTTGTTATATGCGGACGGACAGACGGACGGACTGAACGACCACTATAGGTACTACGTATTATATAATTACGAACGCACCTGATAAAAGAGTGAATTTTAAATTTTAATGCTGCCGTGAGCAGGCTGAAATTTCGAAAAAAAATATGGAAGACGATCTAATTATGTTTAGACGATTTTTGACTTAAAATAATTGTTTTAATAGTACTACGTATGTGGAAAAGATATTATATTCTATGGGAATTAAGAGAAAAATCATAAAATGAATATGTGATGCTATTACTTTGTCACGAAGATTGCAAACTTCTTGTGTTTGAACTTTTTTCTGTTGTTTCACATGAAAAGTCTAATCTAAAAGTGTCTCAGTGAAACAGTTATGGGTCTAAGTCACAAGGATTGCAAAGTTTCGGCCATCCCTATTTCGCTGTCGTGAATGTCGCATTACAGCCGGCGAAATATATTTTTAGCAAATCTTTTGAACATGTACATTAACTATAATATTATAAATAAATTGTTTTCTAAAGTATATTCTCGCAATTTTGTGTTAAGCAACAATGGGCTCTATCTGCAACAGTGGAAAAATACCTTTTAGCTTCTCACGACTTGCGTTCCTATTAAACATTCTACGACGAAATTTGCTCGAATCGCTTTATTCTGTCACCACGCAAAATTTTGCCTCAATTTTCAGTACACCTTAAATACGTTTCTTACCAAGGTATACAGAATAACTGTAAGTTTTTAATGCTGAATCGAACGTTCGTCAGAAGAAACTAATCCTCTTCCTCCATGGTGCCATACTCACATGGCTGATTCACAGATGATTATTTGTTATGTTGTATCATCCTCAAACATGAATTTGTGCCGCTATGTCAGGTGATTTATCTGTATCAAACGTGTATTTTCTATCATTGAAAGTGTGTTGTTAGATAATCATGCCACCCCACTAAAATTAATCTCATGATTATATTAAGCAATCGTCACTTTCTTCAACATTCTACAGAAATCTCATTAAATATTGCATATTTAGGGTCACCTTAATAATAACTGCATTTTTTTGTAAATCATCTTTAAAATTATCTGCAGATTTTTTTTCTTAATGAGTCAATTTTTTTAAATGTTGTACAGAATATTTTAAATATTTTCTTCAGAATCTTTTTATGATGGGGCAAGGAGTTTATTTTAGAAATGAAATATACTGCGTCAATAAAATTGCACTGAACATTTATAAAATTTAATGTAATTTGGAAACTTTAGTATAACTTACAAGATACTTTATGTGATAATATAATATATTAACCCCCTGACTGCCCAGCAAAAGGGTAAAATTGTAATGTTGTTTTCTCTGTAATTTATTAAAAATATTAAAAAAAAGATTTTTTTTTCCAACCTGATACAAAATATGTTATTATGTATAGGTGTATAATCTTTGAGAGTATTAATCCTAACTTAATTTTTCAAAACTGGGTTTTATTTGTAGAATTATATTAATTTAAATATTGCTTATGCTGCAGTGAAACCTGCAGGTTAGTGTGCCAAAAAAAATCAGCCTGCGGCAGTCAGGAGGTTAAATAAGGATACATTATTGCGAAAATTAATTTTTGAAAGGAAAACCGCCGAGGAGAGCAAAAGAAAGTTGTTAGCAATATAAAAAAAAATTCCGTGTACGCATAAAACCATTTTTAAATGCATTCTAAACAATCGAGATTTTATTAAAAATGCTTTTTCTGAAGAAGAAATTCGAGTAATATTCTAATAAAGTGGAAAACTTATGCGGTGCAAAAGATAGAGTAAAATACCGAAACTTGAAAGGCGTAAAATTACTGGAAAAAACTGTGCTTAATTAAAAATTACAAGCAGATAAGTACATCTGTAAATTAAAAAAATAATAAAGTATGCGTTAAGAATAGATTATGAATCACTTTCTAACACTTTGTAAAAGTTTTAACAAAACTTTCTTATTTAGGGAAATAAGATGAATAAAATAACAAATAAACACATTTAAAAATTTTCAGTAATTAAGGTGCATAATCCAAAATGCATTAAAATTCTTTTAAAATGCGCTGGGACTGATCTATAGGTCGATATATGTATAATATAATGGATAAATTTAGTTTAGCAAGTAAAAAAAAACGCATAACAGGTTTATAGCTTTATTTCAGCAATTTATAATAACAGATGGAACCATTCTTGAATACAGAACTTTGGACAGCCGGGTAGTTTATCTAGTTTCTTAACAAATCAAAACATTACCATGTAAAGAAATGCTAAGAAAATATGTAATAATGTGTTTAGAAACTGTTTACAATATGTCTGTTTACTATGCAAGGAAAAAAAGTAAGAAACAATGACGATAGCACATTATGACAATTGATTGAATAGAAAATATTGTAATGAAAAAAACGAACATTGATATATTTTTTTAATTTATTGGTTTTTCGATATCTTTCTAATCAGTTCAAACATCATTATAGTGAATTAAATTATGTTTAATTATCATTAAATTGATAAATATTATATTTATATTATTTGAAAGAGCTATTAAATCTCAAAATATCCTTTCTGAAATTAAAAATAAAATTTTCTTTGGTTGTATATAAGCACAAGATTTCATATTATGTAATATTCTAAAAGATGAATTGTATAAATAATTATAAAAAAAAATTTTAATAATCATCAAACATTATTCCGTGTGTGTATCTCCCATACAAAATAACAATAACATGACTAAAAGAAATGGGTCAACTATAACACTCCCCGATTGTTCTAAGTATACAAAAAAAAAAGTAAATCTAGTTTAAACAAGTGTTAAAAAATCACATTTCTGAGCTCTGAGATATCTTGTTCTCAAAATAGCGCAAGCTTTTGAACAGAAAGTGTTGATTTGTGAACATTATTATTAATGCTTATTATGCGTTGCAATTGTTTGATACACATTAGCTTTGAAATTTTTGCATAAAAATGTAGATTAATATATTTTTAACTCTTTTGTTTCGATCTAGAATTAACACAAACTAGATATTTAACACGTAAAACACTGAGAATAGCATCAATGCTAATTAAAATTTTGAATGTAAATAATACAAATAATATTTCTACTAATCTATTCTATTACCTCTATCACTCCATTGCATCTGTTATACAAATAGATCAATGCGCATTAGATCAATGACGTATTAGCCACACAAGCTATAAATAATACTGTCTCTAATCATCTTACAAAATATCTTCATTTAATTATTTATTTTATTGGATATTGCTGGTTACTATTTATGCATAAGTAAGGATCTGTGGGGAATGAATCGCTGTAGGGTGAATTTCACATGAACTGCCAGTTTGATGTCCTGATGTTTAAATCTAAATTTCATATTAATAAATTTATTTTTTGATATTCTAAAATTAGGTATTAGCACATCTTTTTATGCTTAATTCAATGCATTCATTAGATTTTTTCAGAGTTGTGAAATAGTGAACTTTTTTTTTAGTACTTTAGTTAGCAAGTAATGGTAATTACTTGTCCTGAATAAAAAACTCGCAAAATTTCAATCTTTTTTTATGCTTCCAAACATTTTAAAATTTTTATTTATGGATTAAAAGTAAAATATTCTGTGTTAATTAAACAAATAGATAGTTTATATGTTTAAAATTAGTATCTAAGAGTTAAAAATTTAAATGTATTTTGTGTCCGCATATGCAGAACATGAGTGTTACTTTAGGGAAGTTAATATTATTTGTTTTCAAAATATTTGTATATTGCAGTTGGCAACGGTAGTGAGAAAACGACGTCGTTTCTTCTTTACAGTGCGCTTATTTAGAACGCGATAATTTTGTTCTATAATTGCTATTTATCAGAATGTTCATTTCAACATGGTGAGTATTTTTATTTTCTTACAGGAGTGTTACCCATTTATTTATTATTATTTTTTAACGTATAAAAATGTTAAGCGAGGGAATGCTGTATTTTTTGTTCAGGAATCAATAGGCCCAACTAAAATTTCAATAAAACAGTTAGAATTTATTTTAGTGAAGAATTCCTTAATAAATGTCATGAGTGTTACCGTACACGAGTGTTACCTTACATGAGTGTTACTTGGGAAAAGTAACACTCATGAGAAAAGAAGTTAAGTAATTCTAAAACTATAAATCATGTGTAAGATTTAAGTTATGATTATAATAGATTCATGATTCAGGGATATATTTTGCCATATTATATATATTTATAATCATTTAAAAATTGTAACAGGATTTTCATGTCTGCACACGTGTTTTGTAAGTGCTATTTAAGATTCAAATTTTAATTCTTAATAAATAATTTTCAAAGGACTATCTATTTTACACAAATCATAGTTTAAACTTTTAAAAATCTTTTTTTATATATATTGTTACAAAAAAACTGTTTGCTGCAAGATGAGTCTTATCGCTTGTCACGAGTGTTACCACTTTTCATGAACGTTACTGTAACTAAGAATCAGAATTTTATTAATGAATTTGTTACTTCACTTAATTGTTTTGTCTCTTAGAACTTTCTAATTCTTTATTATAACTGCAATGAAAATAATTAATTTTTAATTAAATTTATTTTTAATCAGAATTTATACCCTTTATTTAAGAAGCAAAGTAACACTCATGGCAAAACAACTATTAAAATGCTTTAAATTTGTGAAATAAATAAATACTGATACATTTCTGATTTATTAATACGTATGAAAGAACCTTAAGCAATTTTTTAATTAATTATTGATACAAAAAAAATCAGAATGCTTTATAGAGGTCACCCTTATGAGAAAAATAGTGACTGGGCAAGACATTTCTTGAAATTTCTGAAATATAAATAAAAAAACTCGCAAATAATCTACTGCTTAGAATGTTGTAAACTATAAGCAACTCATACCTGAGTAAATTTTTACATATAAACCAAATTATTTTTTCAAATTTTGTTTCACATAATACGGCAATACATTTGAAAACCACCCTGTAAGATTTATTACTGAGGAAAAATGACATACTTTTCTGTTAATAAATTAAAATATAATTCATATATAACTGCAATATAATGTTTTTAATGTGAAATAGAGAAAATACATATTAATGATACATTATTCATTCGCTGTAATATTTATATTCAAATTTTTTATGATAATTTTGTATGATCTCAGTTACACTTATCTTTATCATCTTTATTACATATTTTATCTGTAATAGTTTTAGATGAACGCAAAAGAGTTGAAAAAATAAATTTACATATTTATACGATGATTTAAAAAAATATATAAATCATAGTTAAAAATTTTTTTCGTTTAATAATACATTTATTCTGATTTGTTTCTGCCTATCCCGATCACCGGATTTTGATTGACGGAATAGTACAAATGACTTTGGTATTGTCTTTTCTATAAATTACAAGCCATATTACAAGACATATTTCTGGATTAGACATCTTGTTATGCTAATTAATATGCGTGAGCCAAAAGAAGCCGCATTATCTACTATTGGGAATGGAATCAAATCAAATAAGAGCGAGTTAGGTTTTATGGAGCATACGAAATGAGTACTTTAAAATGTTTTTCACTCACTAAAATGATTAGAAAATCCTTATGAACTCGGCGAACGTATCAACAATAATTATTTTTCTGTGAATTCTTTTCATACGAAAAAAAAGCTTTTTATGATTTAACGAGTCATTTATGATTTACGTGTTGCGTCACGAAATTATTTGGGAAATAGAAGTTTGCGTAATACATGTTTTATCCTGTAAGTAATGAGACTGATGCAATAAAATTCACTTATTTGAAAACAAATTTAAATATATTTATTTTTCTTCAAAATAACCTGCTTCTACATCATTACACTTTTAACTATTCTGCCACTCTTTTTTGGCCACCTGGAATTCCACAACTGTAAAGCTGTTCAGAACGCACTTTGCATTTTTATGCATATTCGTTAGATTATCAAACCTATGGCCTCTTAAGCTAGATTTTAACCGATAAATTAATCATAATCTTTATCATAATGTTAATCACCGTTTAATCATAATGTACAGTCTGATTGCTTTTGATACATAAGTACAAAAAAATTTCTTTTTTAATTTGTTGACGATCCCTTATAGCATTTCGGTAAAAAAAAAAAAAAAATCTCTCAGTAATATAAGACCGGTACTTTTCTGTTTACACAAATGAAGTTTCAGGATAATTACTTATGTATTTCACTAGATATTTAACAAAACGTCTAAAATCGCAAGCGCCAGTCAGCTATGGTCATAAAGTGTATGTATTTACAAATTTACTATTCAAAGCCTATGAAATTCTACATGAAACAGTTTGTATATATGATGTTGCTAGCGGTATTATTATAGGATCGCTGTTTGCATATACTGATTGAAATATACGAAATATATTGCATTAATATTATACACATCATATATATAGTGAGAGTGCGTGGCAAAAGCATATGCAAAACAGCAGATTTTAATTAAACCATTTAATATCCACTTTATTTGATTTCGAACTCAATATACGTAACAGAAAGTGGTTTTATTATTATACATAACAAAATTATCCTTACAAATTTGTTTTAACCCCATGACGGTCGAGCAAGAAGACAAAATTGTAATGTTGTTTTCCCTGTAATTTAATTTAAATCTTTAAAAAAGAGGTTTCTTCTATAATAGTATATATATTTTTTGGTACGTATACATTTATAAGCCTTTAGGGGATCAATGATAACTTAATTTCATAAAACTATATTATATTTGTAGAATTATATTAATTTAAATAATGCTTTAACTGCAGTAAAACTTGCAGCCTACTGAACGGATGTATCAGGTCACGGAAGTGGGAAGGTTAAATCATTTAATTTCGGAAAAGGAAGAAAATAAATGTTATAATTTTATAAAGAACTTTAAGGAAAAAAAATTAAATGCGTGTGATTTTTAGAAAAAGAATAATGCATCAAGAATAGATTATGAAACACTTTACGACACATTCAGAATAAAGTAAGAAAACTGCACAGTTTAACAAGGGAAAATCTAATTCATCAATATCAGAAACAGGGGCGTGCGAAGAGAAAACTGTGCCCGGGGCAAGGTTTTAATTTGTTCACCCTTCTCACCCAATTTTTTCTTTTAACAGTCCAAAAATGAATTTGTGTAAATATGGCTTCCCCTAAATTTCCCCCGGGAGGCGACGGAGAGTCCGACCCCTATAGTTGAATTATAATTATATCTAATTCAAAAATATGGAAACTAAATTTTTTATTACTCTGGAAGTATCTTGTAGTAAACCTAAGCAATGTCTATCAATTTTAATACATGTGAAAATATTTAACATAATTAAACTAAGACAGAAATAATGTGTACCCCATTAACATTAGGTAACGGTTTCCTTTTGTTATGCCCTGTAAATGAATAATAAATATTCTTTGAGTAGCGTATTCTATAGAATGTATATCTTATTTCTTCATAAATACATATGAGTTTCACTATGTTTCGATGAGTCTAACTTTATTAAAATGCTGTTGGAATGTTTTTAGGTAGCTTTCATTACAAAAAGTAAAAAGCTACCTATTGCAGCCGTCCGGAGGAAAACACTTCCGGAAAATTTTGGTATATTTTCACCGATCATGACCCCCAGACCCCAAAACCACCCTCCGTTCAAATGTTGACATATATATATATATATATATATATCTGATTTTTGTCATGCGATAACTAACGTATTTATGAACCGATTTGAATGAAACTTGGAATGTACATAGTACATACAAATGTCTCTACCGAGTTCGTTGGTCAGCATCATCCGCCATTTTGTTTGAAAATGGCGGCCATTTTAAATTTTTTTTAAAATTTAAAATTTAAAATTAAATGCGAAAAAATTAAAAGTCGAAAAATATTTTTCTTTTAAGTGTTAGAACTTAAAACAAAGATTCCAGAACACTTTTTATTCTATCTATATCTTAAAAAATGATTGAGTTATAGCACTTTGAATTTTTCTTATGGCTGACATTTTGAAACGATCTGATTTTTGTCACGTAATAACACGCGTATATATGAACCGATTTCAATGAAACTTGGTATGTACATAGTACATACAAATGTCTCGACCGAGTTCGTTGGCCAGCATCATCCGCCATTTTGTTTCAAAATGGTGGCAATTTTAATTTTTTTTTTAATTTAAAATTTAAAATTAAATGCGAAAAAATCAAAATTTGAAAAATATTTTTCTTTTACGTGTTAGAACTTAAAACAACGATTCCAGAACACTTTTTATTTTGTCTATATCTTACAAAATGATTGAGTTATAGCACTTTGCATTTCTCTTATGACTGACATTTTGAAATGATATGATTTTTGTCACGTGATAACACGCGTATTTATGAACCGATTTCAATGAAACTTGGTATGTACATAGTACATACAAATATCTCGACCGAGTTCGTTGGCCAGCATCATCCACCATTTTGTTTCAAAATGGTGGCCATTTTAATTTTTTTTAAAAATTTAAAATTTAAAATTAAATGTGAAAAAATTAAAATTTGAAAAATATTTTTCTTTTACGTGTTAAAACTTAAAACAACGATTCCAGAACACTTTTCATTTTGTCTATATCTTAAAAAATTATTGAGTTATAGCACTTTGAATTTTGCTTATGGCTGACATTTTGAAACGGTCTCATCTGAACGATCCATCATGTTGCTTTAAAATGGCATGCACTTTATGATATCGTGGAATTTGGCGACTCTCTAAATCGCTTAAAATAAAACCAGGTTGAATAAAAGATGACTAATTTCTAAAAATTCCTATTAATATTCAGTCTTGACATAAACTAGTATTCAATCTTATAAAATCACTAATTTTATAAGATTATTTCCACTAATTTGAGCTTAGTATTTTTGAACAATGTAACTTACTTTAAAATAATAAATAAATATATAAGTGTATGAAAGCTACCTCTTCCTCCCGGCATTGCCGGAAGGACTTTTATCCTATCGGCCCTAATGTAACAGGAAGCTTTTGGCTATTCTTGTATTTGAACTATATATCCAATTTTACTAAAATTTTAAATGACTTAACAAATTTCTGCAACAAATATGCATTTATAATTTCAAAAGCTTAGGATGGGCAGTTTTTCTGGTGTTATATGCGGACAGACAGACTTTAGGACGTTCTGATAACACGGGGACTATAGTTTCTTCGTATTTATATAATTACTAACGCACCTAAAAAAACAATTACATTTGAAAGAGTATGCCTAAATTGAAAACACATTTCCTGCAATTATTACTCAACGAGACTATCGTAAACGACTTCTTTTATGTTTTCCTGTAAATTGATTAAAAACGCTATAAATGTCTTTTTTTCAACGTACTAATAGTGAAAGTCAATGATTCATATCAGCTTCGGTACATTTCCAAAAGCGTAATGTCATTAAAATACTCTGCAAATTATTATTTTCCCATAGGCCATAACTTAATGAATTTTTGCGGCTATTAATCTTCCATATTTCATAGGCAATACCAAATATTCCTCGGGCATCTTATATGCATTTTACAAATTACATGGAAATCTGAGTATATTTATGTACGTTATGGTGTGAATAGACAAAACGAATGCATAAACGCTATTCAATTTTGTTGGAAATTGTTAAAAAATATATATATTAAGGTTGTCCATAAAAGAATATTCTATTTAGAAATTTCAATAATATCAACTGAAAGCATTCTACAATATTGGTGGCACAAGATTTTTTTTATTTACAGCTAACAGTGCCACAAATGTAAAATCGCAAAATGATGTGTGATAGGCCAGTATTACGACATTCGTATTTACAGCATATCAAGTATTTAATTAATTAAACTCATTCTCTTTTACATAATATCAAAAATTAATTAAAATCATTTCAATATATAGAGTTACTTGTTAAATAAAAATAAATAGAACGCTTTCTGCTCATTAACAACAAGCACAAAAAATTATTCTTTTTTTAATAACAAAAATATCGTTCGTCTTTTAGTTGCCAAAGCAATAAAATTAATTTTGGCAAGTTCATGGAGGCTTCATTACACCTTCTCCAGTAATAAAATTACGACACAAATAGAATATATACAAATAGAATATGTGAAATAAAATATAAAATGGTGTATAATTAGTCTCTGTAGCATCTTGTAAGCCTTGCTTGTCTACCAGTACGTGGAGTTTTACCAGGAACATTTTTATCAGCAAAATCTGAATGTTCATTTTTGTTTACGGGTGGCACAGGCAGAAATAATTGCATATCTGGTAACTCGTGATCAGGAATGTTCTGATAATTCGTTAATAAATAATCAGGTTTCAATCTATCTATGGATATGTTGATACCTGTTCCCTTGATTTTACTGTATAATACTTTTCGTGTTTTTGACAACTGGAAATATCAATCATAGGCAGGTTCGAGTGTTTTTTTAGTCCAATCAATTTGTATTAAACCATGGCTAGAACTGTGCATATCCTTATGAACATTTTTTTTTCGAAATCTTTCGGCGAGTTTTAAATCGTTTTAATTCTTCCATTTGTTTCTGAATATCTTTTGTAAAGGTTTCTGCGTCAATAATGGTTTTCGGTTGTTCGAAAAACTCTCCTGATAGCCTTAGAGGTTTGACGTAGACCATTTGTGCATTAATAAAATTTTTTTTCCACGCAAAGCTGATATCAATTCCAACAATAATGTAGGTAATGATTAAATCCATTGATTAATTGTATCGATTGATATTTTGTGTTTTGCGCTGTAATTGCAACTTTTAAAATGTGATCAATTCGTTCTATTTCCCATTACACTGTGGGTGGTAGGCTGTTCTTGGGTTTAATTTAAAACCACAAATAATACTTAAATTGTGGAAAAGTTCCGTCTATCGTAATATCGTTTGTCTTTTCTTTGCCAAAACTATAAAATTAATTTTGACAAGTTCATGGAGGCTACATGTGCTAAACGTTATTAATGAGATGAATATTTAAGGGTACACGCTAGCTTGGAATTGGTCAAAATATCGTGTTTCTTTTTTTTAATGTTAACTTAGAGCTTCTTTAATTTTAAATATTTTGACACCTCATTTTTACATATAAGACAAGTTTATCATGAGATATTGTTAGTTTTGTTAATAGATCCATCGCAATCACCCATACAAACACCCAAATTTGGTAAAATAACTTCAGAATTGTTTCACCAGTAATGTGCTTAAGTAATTCAACATCATTTGTGTATTTGTCTCCTTGTGCGCGATTTCAAAGAATATATTGCATACCGCTTAACAAAAGTTTGCATTATAGTTTCATGAGTTCGATGCAACTGTTTTGTTAAAACAAAAACGGTTTTGTGTAGCGATCTTTGTAGAGTTTTTATTTATTTTATTTTTCTTTCTTTCTTTTTTTGTTTCGATTGTATACACAGTTATATACTTGAAAATCACAAAGCAATGAAGGAAATTTGGAGGTAGTGCAAAAGATATTTTTTGGAAGGGGAGGGGTTGAAGAATTTAAATATAATGTGAGTAAATATATATTTTTTTAATTCCTGTATTTTCAGTTTTTAATAGGGTTAAAAGTAAATAATTTCTCTGTTAAAAATTCAAAAATAATTTGTTTATTCTTTTAATATAACGTACTTTAAATATTTCACATATGCAATGAAAAAAAATATACCTTTTCTTTTTAAATATATATATATGTATTCTCGAACTTTTTTAATTTTTTTTTTTTTTTTTTTTTTTTTTTTTTTTTTATCTTACAGAGAACAATTAATTGTTTCAATATAGCTATTTTTGAATGTTTAATCATTTGAAATACACTTCAAAAACAATAGATAATATTCATTACTTTCATTTCTCTTTCGAATTTCAGATTTATAACACTATCTCGAGAAGTATTTTGATGCATTATTTTGTTATGTCAGCAGTTCTGAAAAGCTACCAAACTCCTCCAACTTTTTTTTAATTAATAAGATAATGCTTAATGATCATAAGTGTCCAAGCTATTTCCTTGTGGAATATTACGTATATTTTATGAAAGAATTTTATTTATTTACATTAAAGAATATGTGAGAATGTTATTTTGGGATATTTTTACACCTTAAGTAATGATAAAAGTAGGTAATGCGTTTGGATATAAGGTGTTTGATTAGTAATTAAGTATAGTAAACATCACACGTACATTAAAAATATTTACAAAAATACACAAATCACACACAAAAGGGAAAACTTTCAAAATATTAATCTCATTTCCTACTTTACTTACTTTACTTCGCTTCTACTTCACTCATTTGAAAATTTAAAGGAGTACGGTTTCATTTTTTGTACGCATTATTTATTAAGACTAGATCAGCGTACTTTTATTTCTACACTGTTTTAAAGAAAAATCTGTAAAGTTACTAAACTCTTTCTAGGAAACTGGGATTCCAAGAACTTTTCATGTTACGGTAACATGAAAATTTCATGTAACCGACTTTGAAACTTGATTTTTTGCCGTTACCGTTACAGGAAAACTTCTAGGAATCCCAGTTTCCTAGAAAAAGTTTAGTAACTTTACAGATTTTTTTTACAGTGTATAGCACTGTTATTTAGTCATATATAATTCCTATTTTAATGTTAAATGAGAATGAAATTTCAGTTATAAAGCTTAATTATATGTTACAGTAAATAAATGTAACATAAGTACTAATATAGCCCGACTTGTTCGAAACGAGAAAAATAAACACGAGTTTAAAAATATTTTGAATCAAAACTGAATAATTTAGAAATATTGAAATTCGCTACTTAATGAAATAAATGTCATTCATTAATATGGAAAACATTTATATATATTAATAAACATACCGGGAGTCCCAAAAATGACTGATGGATTTTAAAATTCAATAACTTGCAAACGGCGGCAGCTATTTAAAAAAATTTTGCAGGAGGGTTATGTATAGTGTCAGGAGTTTTTTTACCGTAATTTTTTATTTTAGTTCGCATCTCAAACAATAGGTGGTGCTGACGGCGATTGAAGGCCAGGTCGACGCTTCACTCAGCACTGATCACATGGCCTTCAATCGCCGTCATCGCCACCTACTGTTTGAGATGCGAACTAAAATAAAAAATACGGTAAAAACTCTTGACATTATACATAACCCTCCTGCAAAAAATTTCTAAATAACTATCACCGTTTACAAGTTATTGATTTTTAAAATCCAACAGTCATTTTTGGACACCCGGTACATCCGCTAGTTTAAAAATAACTATAAAAGTATTTAGTTTTTAACGAGAAAAATAAACATAAGATTAAAAATATTTTGAATCAAAACTGAATAATTTAGAAAAACTTAAATTTACTACTAAATCAAATAAATTTCAATTATTAATATGGAAAACGTTTTAATTAATAAACATACATCCACTAGTTTAAAAATAACTATAAAAGTATTTTTTGAAATAGGTTTTGTGTTTAAATACTTTTAAATACATTTAAGTAGGATTACAATCCATATTATCATACTTATATTATTCCGCATTCGCTATATGTAGTAGTAAATTTACAATACAATGTTTGTTAAATTCGTCCTAGATACAACTGTTTGCATAATATTACGTCAGGGACTACAAAGTGCGCACTGTTTACACACATTGATTGACAAATAGGACATAAGATATTACATTAATATAACGCACAGATTACTACATGTATCCTTCTACCTTTATGTATGCTTTGAATTAGTGAATATAACGAAATGATTCAAAATGAAAAGCAATGGTAATTTGAAACATATACATACGTGTTGTATCGTATTTCACTCTGGTATTTAGAAAGGTTAATATAAATGTATTGCGAATCTAAAAGAATTAGATAATATTACAGATATGTTATTATATACACGGTGTATCTGAAAATGTGAGTTAAATGTGTGATGATAGAACGCAGCTATCTGAGTAAAATTTGTCATGCATTGTATAATCCGATCGCAAGCAGCCAGAAGTTAAAGGTAGTTTTACACTATTCTAGGGCGCTGAGTATATGTGATTCCAATACTTTGTCACTAAAATCGCAGGTTTCTTATGTTTGGACTTTTCCCTATTGTTTCGTATGAAAAGCCTAGTCTGCAAGTGCCCCTGTGAAACAGTTATGCGTCTAGTCGTTGTTGCTGGCGATACTCGGGAAATTCCTAGTGTTTTCGCAAAGATGCGGCAGTCCAAATCTGATATCTGTCCCGCTGGTGTAGATTACAGCTGGCAGAAAATATTTTGAGTAATTCTTTTGAGCATGTACATTAACTATATTCTTATAAATAAAATGTTTTCTAAATTATATTCTTGCATTCTTGTGTTAATTATTTAACTGCAACTGTGAAAAGTTGCCTTTTAACTCTTCACCACTCGCGTTCTCATTATACATTGTACAACGAAATTTGCTTTGGTGAAATCGCTGTGTTCTATCACCCCGCACCGAGTTTAAGTTCCTTGCCACCGTATGCAGAATAACTGTAAGATTTTAATTACTGGATCAGACGTTCTTCATAAGATACCAATCATCTTCCTCCATTGAGTCATACTTATATTATTTGTTACATTGTTGAATCCCAAAACATAATTTCATGACGCTATGCAACATGATTTAGTTGAATCAAATGTGTATTTCCTATCATTGAAAGTACGAGGATTTGATAAGTGTGCCAACCCACTAAAATTAATCTTAAGGTTATCTGAAGAAATCGTCTCTTTCTTCAAATATTCTATAGAAATGTCAAGAAATTTTGCATATTTAGCTTCATATTAATCTGCATATTTTTGTAAACTTTTTAAAGTTATCTGTAGACTTTTTTTGTTAAATGGGTCAAGTGCCTTGAGATTTTCTACAGATTATTTTAAACATTTTCTTCAGATGTACGCATGTATTTTGGTAGGTCAAGAGCTTTATTTTAGAAATAAAGTGTACAGCATCAATAAGATTGCACTGAACATTTATAAAGTTGAATGTAATTAGGAAACAATAGTATAACTTTAAACGATTATTTATATGATAATAAGAAAAATTAAATAAGGACAAGTTATTCCAAAAATTACCTAATGAATAGAAAGATGCCGAGGAGAGCAAAATAAAAGCCTTACACTCTAAAAAATAAAAGTGTAAATTTGCACTCAAAAATGTGTAAATCGATGATACAAAAACGATTTGTTTATATGTGTAAATTTGTGTGTAAATTGCCAAAATACACACCTAATGTGTAAATTTCAAAATACACATTTTAGTGTGTAATTTGGTGATAACACTAAGTGGGTAAAAGTTATAATAATCACTCATGTAATACCCACATTAACGTGTAATATGCGCAAGAATACACATATATCTGTGTAATATTCTCACTCATTTATCTGTGTAATCTTTTGTGATTACACTGTTAAATGTGTATTGCTCAAAAAACACACATTATTGTGTTATTGTAATTTACACATTTCTTTGCGTAATATGCAAAATACGCATATTCGATGGACGTTCAATAACTATTGTGTATAGTGTATATGAAATATCTGTACTGCAATGGGTTGATGTAGAATATCGATATATTTATGCTTAGTTTTAGAACCGTAGCTGCAATATTCATACAGTTTTGTAAGAAGGAGTAAAATGGGTGGGGGTGTAGTTGAAAATCTGATTTTTAGCTTATGGGGCTAGATTTGTGACAGTGGATTCGATAAAAGTACTGTTCTTTGGACTCGGGATCATAGTGATGTACACACTTCTCATCCACTATCGCAAGTGTAGCATCATAAGCTCCAAATCAGCCTATCACACTCACTCCCCTCCTCTTAAAAACTCCCTATAAATAGGTTTTTAGAACTTTACCCCTCCCTTTATAACTATGCTACTATAGTAGCTACGGATCTAAAATTCAGCATATAGGTATTTAAGACATTAGTTTTTGATATTCCTCATCAACCATCATAGTACAAATATTACTTCTCTGTTAGTGGGGAAGTATGGGACACATTGTGAAATTTTCAAATTCTTTAATTATAAAATTGATTCTTCAAATTATGTTTCTATATTACTCAAGGACATTAGAAAATGTTTCATTTTGTATTCTATAAATCAAAGTTTTTTGTATTTGTGTCAAGTAAAGTTGATTTTATTATTTTTGTAAAAAGTGTCCCATTCCTCCCCACTCTCCTCTAAATGTACACATAAAAACTGCTATTTTATTTTCTATATTCTTCCTTGCTTTTTAATTTTTTATTTTCCCCTCATTTATATATTATTCAGAACATGCAATTAAAATTTAAGATAAAGAAAATTAATTAATTAATTAATGATAGATTTTAGACTAATCAGATGGAATATTCATAGTTGGTAATCTTGCAATCTCCACACTTTTTATTTTCAGTGTTCAGACTCAATTTTTCATTTTTTATTTTTCAGACTCAAGATACAAAGTCAATTATATTGAAAGTACTGTGTTACATACAGTTATAAAAGTAAAATTTAAAATACAAAAAGGTATGTAGACTTCATCTCACATACACACACACATATTACCTGCAAATATTTTAGCTGATTTGTTTATATATACATAAATCACCTATATTACATGTTGAATTGCTTTCTTTTCATAAATATTCATCATTACATATATATTCTCTCACTTTATGGGATATTATTTTTTTTTTTATTGAGAACAGTTAATTTTTTAAACTATAGCTATTTTTGGATTTTTAATCCTTTGAAATACAGATCAAAAACAATAAATATTATTTTTCATTTCTTTCATTTCTCTTTCGAATTTCATATATATAAGATTATTTCGAGAAATATTTTGATATATTATTTTGATAGACCAGCAGTTCTGAAAAATTATCAAACTCCTTGAACTTTTTTTTCAATTAATAAGACGATGCTTAATGATCATAAGTGGCAAAGCTATTTCCTCGGGGAATAGTACGCATTTCTTCTGAAATAATTTTTATTTCTTTACATTAAAGAATATGTGAGATCAATAATTCTGTGAGAATGCTATTTTGAGATATTTGTTTCACGTTAAGTGCTGATAAAATTAGGCAATGCGTTTGGATGCAATGTAGTTTAATAGTAATTAAATATATTAACATAATCACATATACAGTAAATATATTTGCTAAAAGACATGTATTATGCACAAAAGTGAAAATTTTCAAAGTATTAAATAAAATTTTGGAAATATAAAACACACACATTTCAAGCGCTCTGTGGCCATCATCAGCAGTTTAACTCTAGTCGAAGAGAGATAAACATTTATCAGTTCGTAAAAATTCAAAGTGTACCTACTGTGTTGATTTTGACTTTTACGAATTACTGAAGATTTTTCATTTTTACTGAGAGAAAGAGAGAGAGTGAAAGACATAATAGAGTGAAGAGATATAATGTATTTCTAAAGAGTAAGAGAAGTAGTGTCTGAGTACTTTTGAGACGCAAGAGAGAGTGCTGAGTTTCAAAATAATGAAGCAAATTAGAGTAGTTTGAGAACAGTACCTCTTACTCAGTAGTCTCAGTAGAGAGAGTACCGAAGTAACTCCCTTGTGATGGCCTCAGAGTGGATAAAACTTGACAGATTTCGACTTTTAAAACTTAATTTAATCATTTGTAGGTTTTAGCTTTTGTCATTTACTGGACACCCTATACATTATATATTAATTACTTATGAGGTATTTGTGACGCATTAAGGACTTTGTAAATGTGTATTTCTTTAAGGGATGGTAAAAACTAAGTTTTTTTTAATTTGACTATTCAATATTTCAATTTAATTTGTCTATTCAAAATATTTTACAAATGGTATGATTTTTGGAAGATAAGCGTATTTTTTACATAAATAATGTATGTGTAGCAGTGAAATGACCCAGAATAAAAATAATTCGTATAATTCTATTAATCATTTGATTTTAATTATTCTAAAAAATACCATTACCAAGCGAATAAGTGTAAATAAAACTTCACCGATGGTAAGAGAAGTGAAACTTACAGATCAACATTGCAAACTACCTCAAAAATGAAGTATCTCAAAAAAAATTATATATATATATATATTACAAATTTAATTTTTTTCGCCAATATTAACTTTTATGCTATATTGATTTTTTTAACAATATTCCGTAATTAGTTCAACTTATTAAATTAAAATCTTGTTACTAGATCTAATCTATTAATCTTTAAGGGAATGATAAAAATTCTTAATTCGCCTTAAAAAACATTTATTCCAATATGCGTAAATTTAAAAAATGGCTCTAAATTGAAAATATTCTTAATTAAACTTTATTTTTTAATATTCCAAATAAAACTCATTTTTTCCCTGTTTTATCAATCCTTTTTAAGAAAGTCTTATTAAATTTATTCCAAAACCATACATTTCGAAAAGTATTTTTATTATTTACTTATTTTTCCGCCTTCAACGTTTGATATTTGTGTGTATCAATAAATTCATTTCATTTCTACTTTATTTTAAAATATCATCTGCAGGATAGTCAAATTCTGAGTTCGATTATAAATTAGTTAAATAATAATTTTTTCTAAATAAAAATTCTCGTCTGAATGAAATTAATCTCGACGCTCAACATGAATTCTGTTTACATTTTAAAATCCTGTTAGTGACTATAGAGTATTCTAGAAGTTTTGTTTTTAGATTTAAGAAGGAGAAGCTAAGAGATTATGACGGATATTTTTTCTTTTTCTTCCAAAGATTTGGTTAGAACTAGCGTTGCAAAGGTTAGAAAAACCCGGTTTAAACCCGGGAATAAACCGGGTTTTTAGGAATAAACCTGGAAAAAACCCGGGAGTTTTGGGAATAATTCGGTTTTTTGGGAATAAACCCGGGAATAAACCTGGTCTATTGGAAATAAACCCGGGAATAAACCGACTTTTTGCAACTCTAGTTAGAACGAACTGCGAAATAATGTCTTTATGATGGAATATTTTTTTCTTCATTAGTGGATTCTGTTCAAGACGGCTTGCAAGAGACCATTTTCCGCTATACATGCTTGCACTTGAATAAATTTTTTTGGAGCAGCCAATATGAGTTCAATTAAGCGTCTACATTTATTTTATTTATTTTTTCCCTCGCTTGCCACGACTCTGTGTTTTAAAAAAGGGGAAACCAGTGAAGATGTTTCAAGTTTCTCACTTTAAAATGTCACACACACACACACACATATATATATAAGACCATTAATAGTAAACAATATTAACCATTTGAAATTAATAGAAAAAAAGCAATATTGATCATGAAGAAAAATTTAATAAATAAATAAAATGAATATAATAGAAATTTGTAGAACCAAAGCAGTATTTTCAAGTCCCAAATACTTTGGAACTACAAATGAAGTGTGCGGTTTCATCTTCGTATTAACCATGAAAAAGCAAAATAATACGAATTTGGGGCTACCAACACACATAAAACCAAAATTCATGACAAGAAATAACATTAATAACAAAGAACAACAAATTGCTCAATTGGACATACAATTGAAAAGGAGAAAAAATAAAATTAATAATCATACACATCATAATATTAAATTAATAGATTAATTAAAAGTAGAATTATGTAATTATAAAAAATTAAACCATACACCATAATTTACCATATTATTATTTAAATCAATAGCATTCATTTTGACTATGCTGGGCTATTATCGACTAGGCTATTATCGACCTATGCTAGGCTATTATCGACCTCAATATCTTAATTTAGGACGATAAAAGATTTAAAAAATATCTTAATTATAAATGTACCCAGTACATTGAGTAGTGATATAGTACTCCCATTTATTAAAAGTGCAAATCAATAAGCTAAATGATTAAAATTATTATAATATAATAGTTATAACTAAAAAATTACCCATAGAATATATATAATATTAGTCAGATACACAGTTAAAATATAAGTAAACGTAAAAATTTCTATTTATAATATTAAATAGTCTTGTGATATATTTTCTCACAAGTTATAAATGTTTGAAATTTTTTTGGCTATAATTTGTATAATACAGAGAATTAATTTTAATTATTGGAGCTAACTTTAAACATACTATAAAACTTTACCTATAATATGAAGAGTGAAATTTATAGATGAAAATTGCAATATACTCAAAAATGAAACTCATATATATAGTTACATAATTAACATTAGATACATAAGATACATAACATACATAACATATAGATACATATAGATAGATAACACATATAGATACATAATTAACTTAAAATACTTAAAATACAAGTAAACGTAAAAATGTTTATTTATACCAATAAATATTTTTGTGAAATATTTGCTTCAAATTTATAAATGTTGGAAAAATTTCGGCTATCATTTGAATAATACAGAGATTTAATTTTAATATATGCCGCTAACTTTAGAAATTTCTCGTATCTACTAAATGAGTAATATACATACTTTATTAAAATTTCTAAAACAGAAAAAAAAATCAGAAATTTAATTTCTTACACAACAGTACATCAGATCCTGACTCTCTTATTGAAGTTTTGGTATTTTTCATATTATTTCCAGTATGCGAAACATAAAATTCCCGGAAAATAAATTGCTTTAGAAATTGCATTTTTTGCCATATTTTAGAAAAAAGCGTGATTTTGAAAATGATGTAATAGTAGTGCCATTCATATTTTTTCTGCAACAGATGTTTTAAAGAAATGCTGAAATTCAATTCTGTAGCATTATTAAAGAAAAAGCAAATATATAAAAGCACGATGCGAGTTGCAACAGCATTTTATTTTATTGTAAAACGAAAATAACTAATTATAAAGTAAAAATAAGATACATTTTCAACCACATTTCTATATAACTCACATTATTTTAAAAATAAAAATAAAATTAAAATATTATAATAATAATAAAATAGATATGAAAGAATAACCAAAAATTCCTTTAGAGATACTTATTCATATTAATTGCAATTTTTCAAATAAAACATTATTTTTCGTTAAAAGTAATTATATAAAAATAGTATTTGATCTAAAATAATGCATTTATTATTGTATAAATAATGGATTACAAATTGGGAAGATTATTTAGTAATCTATTGTATAAACTTTCATATGTTATTTAAAAATTTATACATATTACTATATAAGGTACTTCTAGGTTATCCTGTCGACCAATTTCGCCGAATTATACAAATCGCCAAACTAAAAGCCGAATTACACATGTTGACATAATTTTTATTTTAAATAACGAAAAAACAAATAATTAGTAGAATATTAATAAAAATATTAATAAAAAGGCGAAATAAAAATCACTTAATGACATTTTAAACATGTGAATCGCATTTAATGTCATTCAATGTGACATTCACGGTCACTTATTATTGGCATTTAATCTTATAGTTTGGCGATAATTTTTTGGACGACGGGATAATCTAGAAGTACCCTATATAATTACAAATTTTTAAGCAAAAATATAAGATCTGTCAAAAAAGTAATGAAGCTTATTTCATAAATTTAATTAATCTAATAATCTCTCTCAATAGAAAGATATCTCTCAATGGAAAGAAAATTTTCCTTAAATAGGAATGCAGTTCTAAAACAACTAAAAATCAGAATTATTGGGCATTTGAGTTTTATTTTCGCTTAATCTCAATTAGGGCTCTGTGTTATGTTGTTCTGACACGCTAAAGTGTCATATTATATTTATCAATACTGGAATATTTAGATATATATATCTCTTAAGGTGACCCAGAACATATTTTAATGTAACATTTATTTATGGAGTTAAAATTTTGATTTTTTGAGAAGATTAATTTTATCATCTGTAAACAAAAGTCGCATAATGGACTTTTCATAATTAAAAATAATAATTTTTAATTTTATTTTTTTTAAATGGAATAAATAAAATTCGTTACAACTCGAAATATTATTTGTAGAATTTCAATTTTTGTCATGTAACTAAGCAGAAATATATATGCTTTAATCTTCATTCAGACTTCTTAAAAATATTAATTGATATAAATATTTACAATATTTAAAGCAAAAAATTAAAAATAATATGTAACTTAAAAAAAAATCATATTTTCAAAAGAATTCTTTTTAAATTGGTTGAATCAAAATTAAATTAAAAGAACTGAAAAAGACATGCTCAAAGTGTGAATCATTTATTTATAACGTTTCTTCATTTATCACAATTTAAATAGAAAAAAATGTTGAAATATAATCTATCTTGGAAAATTGCATTTCCACAAAAACTCACTTGAATGGCAAACTTTGCTTAAAAGTTAGATTTGAAAACAAACCAAACCAAAAAATGTAATATTTCCTGTTCTAATTAAGACACGAACATGATTTAAAGGCCATTTTAAGCATTAAAAAAAGTTTACAATGATAATAAAAAAAATAAGATTTTAGTACCCCGAACACTCTTAATCAATTTTATCTGAACAATCCTATATAAATATTTTATTAAGGCAGATAAATATTAAAAATACAAAATATTACAAAATTTAAGTCGTTCAATAAATTCTACAGTGGAATACGCTTGACTTTGTACACATTTCTTCATCGAAATAAATCTTGAATATTGATGTAACGAACTGTCGAATGTTGCGAGTATATTCAATACTCACTAGGTCGCTGGTTCAATTAATACTACCAATAATACTTAAAAACTCTTTATATACAAATTATTTACACATTATTTACATTTCGAATAAAGAATACAGATCCAGCGAACACACGAATAGGTCCTCTAAGATCGCCGAAAACCAAAACAATAACAAACGATATTCCAATGTTGCCAAAACGGCAAACCTAAAGTACAGTAGAATACGCCAAGGAGACGCGCAACATCCAAGGTTATTGGGAGGCCGTAAGATACCGGCCCCCGTTGATATGTGCCAACATTCAACAATAAAACTAAATGTAACAATAAACAATTGCAATTAATAGAAATTTCAATTCTACAATCAATAATACAGTATTTTCGATAAAATACAATATACTTCTTCAATATTATTACTTAATAAATTACTTAATATAAGTTTACCAAATGCAAATAGATAAGTTATAATACAAACAATAATTACATTTGAATAGTATGCAAGATAGTTATCAAATTAACACTCAATAAATGTAACAATCTAATATAAATTTAACAAGTTAATAATAGTTAATTAAGAATAGATAGAGACAGGGACACGTAAGTTTACACTTATGTTATAAAGTTAAGCTACACAAATTATGAAGCTAAGAATTAAAATATTTTTAAATCTCAAATTAAATTGCTATACATAATAAACAGTTCAAATACAAATATAATAATGGTAACTATAATATAATTATTTAAATCTTTCAAATTAACAGAATTCATCAGTTCTCTAAAGGAAGTGGGCAAACTTTAGAGACACACCTCGTAACTATACCTGTTGCTGTTTTAATTTCTAATACTCTAACTTTTCATTTGTACCCATAAAAGTAGTCCCATTATCCGACATAATGGTTGAGCTTTTACCTCTTCTAGCTAAAAATCGTTTCAATGTGGCAATAAATGTTTCAGATTTTAAATCTGTCACTATATCTAAATGGATTGCCTTTGTGGCAAGACAAACAAAAGTTGCGACGTAAATTTTATTATATATCCCCTTTCTCTGATTTTTATACTTAATCATAAAGGGTCCACAAAAGTCAACAGAACATTTTTGAAATGGCGGGCTAGGATTTACTCGTTCGGCTGGCAAACTCCCCATAATTTGATTTGCTCCTATTGGTTTGTTTTTAAAACACGTTACACATTTGTGAACTATTTTACGAGCCAAAGATCGCCCATTTATTACCCAATATTTTTGCCGGACATGATGTAACAATGATTGTGGCCCTAAATAGAAAAATTTGGAATGAAAATATTCAAAAATCATTTCACTTATTTTATGATCATGTGGTAACACTATAGGGTGTTTCCTATCATAGGTCAGACTGGAATTGTCTAAACGGCCTCCAACTCTAATTAAATTATCGTAATCTATATAAGGATTTAGAAATTTTAGTTTACTGTTACCTGAAAGGCTCCCCTGGTTTTTCAAATGCTTAAGCTCTTCAGAGAAGGCTGAATACTGTACCTGTTTAATCAGGAAATTTTCTCCAAGTTTCAATTCACTTGCAGATAAGGCACCACAGTTTTTTTTCTTACCCTTTCGACAATTATTTAGAAATCTAAAAATATAACTTGTAATACGAATTAATTTCAAAAAATTATTAGTTAAGGAGAATAAACAATTATAAAAACAGTTTTCAGTTCTAAGTGAAAGGTTACTGTTAATTTCAGTTCTAAATTCGGACTCATAGTCAGTGTTGTTTTCCAGTTTTACTGGATAATCTTCTGCATATTGAATTTGGTCCACTAAACCAAAATTTGCAGCTAGTCAGTTCTTTAGCATCTAGACCTCGCGATAGGACGTCAGCAGGATTATTTTCCGATGATACGTGTTGTAGCGGAGATTATCGCTACATATCTTTTCCTCTTCATAAAAGCAATAATTATTTCCCTTTAATAAATTCGTTGGTTTATTTTAATTTCCCTTTACACTAATAAACCCAGTAGTTTAAATTAATTCTACATTTAATAGTTAAGTTCTAACTTTCATACTCCCACTAATAGAAGTAAAAACTTTTCATCTTTTGGAGCTCTCTGTATAAAATAATAATAGAACTTCCTTTCTCACAAATTTTCTGTTGTGTCTGTGAAAAAACATCTGCCCATAGTAATCGCACTTATTAACAAAATAAAGAAAGCTCTGGGCTTAGTTCATCATAATCTCTTATCCGTTACATTTTTATTAACATCTGCCTTACACACCCTGTTTTCATTCTCACAATTAATGCTTAAACCTAGAAATACTTTTATCTCTGTTTATCCTGACTGTGCTTTCTTTCTATTCAATTGCGCATCTGGATAACTTAAAGTTTTGTCTGCAAAAGGCAAATGTATGTAATGATTTGCTTATCTCAGATACTTCCCAAGCTTAAAATATTTCTTTAACCCTATAAAATATTCGCAGATGTGAAAATGACCCTGGGGTTCCTAGACCGCAAAAGTTAGCTCCGCAAAGGTTAACTCATACTGAACGTGTGGTTTATCAAATATCGCCAAAATTCTTCGTATGAAAAACTTCCTATGCCTTTTGGCGATAAGGGCAATGATGTTGTATCACACTCCACTGATTGCCATCGTATCGACAAGATGTAGCTCTTTAGAGCTCCGAGAAGTTCTCCCCTTATGGGGAACCTACAGTCTGTTAATTTTTCCAAATAAATGTGTCCTAAAAAGTAACTCGCTTTTCGGAGTTTTTTTTGTGTGTGCTTCGCTTGGTAAATCACCTGGGCCTATGAATTAACACCTTTACATATTATATCTGGTGCATCTGGCCTTTTTTTTCTCCGGTCAAAAAAAAAACGCACACACACAGAGAGACTTTAAAAAAAAATCATCATAATTAAAATCTTCGATAAAAAAAAATCTTGTATCAAGCACCCTCGGACATCAATGAAACAGCACTACTCCAAAAAAAAAAAAAAAAAAAAAACCTTTAAAAGTCGACGAAATGTATGCATCAAACATCGACGGACTGTTTTCTACAAAGCGCTCTCCTTTTTCTGAAGTGCCAAGGCCGTATGTATTTTTGTGTGATGTATTTCCCTCCCCGAAACCTGCAGTATTCAATTATGTTTTCTCCTGCACTCAAGAAAGATTGCTGCTGTTTTCGCCCTTTTCAAGAAAAGTGCCACTTTCGTTTTCGATGCGTCAGAAATTGACTGGGTCAACTGTTTTCCCTCGCAACGCCAGCTGTTCGGATACTGTGTTATGTGCAGAAATATCCCACCACTTATCAGCTGTTTTGTCCGGTTCAAGGTCGGAATTTTTGTTTCAGTTCACGTTTTACCGGAAACCGAAAATCTTCGTGCTCTCTGCCGATGAGAAGTTGCATTCTGATTTCATCTACTGTGTTTTTGGTGGATGCAACTTAGGCAACAAGCATACTCAACGGGTCTGTTGTGTTACCGAAAATTATCGGTGAGGCATGCAAAATAAATCAATGTGGACCCAGTGGTGTTGCTAGTAAATAAATCGTGTTATGTGAAAGTCATATGTATGTCACCGCTCTGTGATAAAACATTGTGTCAAAAAATATGTAAGCAGTGTGAAATTTGTGCTAAAAAAAACGGGTCGTCGTACCCATACATAATTAGTGAAAAGTGAATAAAATAGTGTGAAAGTTTAATTATGTCAAGAATAAATCAGACAAAAAAGCTGTGAAGTTACGATCTTAATGGTGCAATAAGGGGTCGTCGCACCCATTGTTGTACCTACAGTTTTATTCTCTCTCTAAACAAGCTTTGCTTAAAAATAAGTGCTGTGCAAAAGAAAAAAATAATAATAATAACATTTAAAAGGTGATAAAAAACATTAAATTAACAAAATTTTACGTTGTGGAACATCTGCATGAGTGCACGGCAACAGTTCATTTCTTTTATTGCTTAAAAAAAAAAAAATGATTTGTAGTTAGTTTACTTTATTCTTTTTAGCAGCTGGAACAGAGAAGATTTTTTTAATTTAAATATAGTGCATTTTTGAAATTCTAGATGTAGTAACGGAAACAAAATACATTTTAAATGTTAGTATTTAATTTGAACTTTTGAAAGTATTCTTCTCTTTTCATGCTCAATTTTCAAAAGTATTATTATTTTCAGTGCATGTGGTTTTTGTATTTATGTGTTGCATACTTAAATATCACAGATTTTTATTATTTTATGTGTTCGCGCATTAATTTTTCGCTGACATTACTTGTCCTTAATTAATTGCAGTTTGAGATTCCCATTCTCGTTTTTACTAAATTTTTGCCATTAACTATGCCAGTACCTTGTTAAACAAGCCTTCTTTGATTTTTTTTACTTTCGGTTGTCAAGAAACAAGGGAATTTTGGCATTGGTGTTTTCGAATGGTTAATTAGTTTATTTTGAAGCCAGTACAAGTTTAAAAAAAAAAAGAAATTTTGTGTTTGCATTTTTTTAAAAGGGTATTATTTTGTGCATGCATTTTGCTTGTTTTGTTGTCTAGGCGCACATTTTGTTTACCCCCCCCCTCATTAAATGTGTCTTGATTCACTCGTAACTTACCAGGGTTTACTCTCTGACTAATGCAAAATTTAATTTGTGGTTTGGACTTCCATTTTTTTGTTATTTCCCCCAAATTATTAATTTTAATACTGTCGTTTGCAGTCAGATTTGTTTTGGTGCACTTAGTTTATTTATAAATCTTTCTTTTGATTTATATTTGTACAATTTTCTTTTGGTAAACATCTATGGCTGATATTGAGCTAAAACAAACTTCAGCTACTTCCCAAACAATGTCAGAGAAAGATAATAAACTTGGGTTTACTGTTGGACAATCACAAGTTTCAATATCCCCTTTACTTGAATTTTATGAGGAAAATTTAACAAAGTTTTCAGACACAATTATCGCTGAAGCCACAGCATTTCAAAATCAAATACAAAATCAAAACAACACTGATACACTTATCTCTAATTTTAAGGAACTCAAATTCACAATCGAATGGGATCTCAATATTTTGAAAGAGACCTTTCAGGGACTCAAAGATGAATACACTAAAGTAAAACATGATAAGGAAAATTTATTTTTGGTAAATAATAAACTTTTGGAACGGGTACGTGACTTGTCTCAGGAACTACAAAGTAAAACTAAACCTCACATATCAAATACTCAAAAAGATATCACTCCTTCGGTTAATACTGCTTGTTTAAAATCTGTTCAGAATATGTCCACACAGACAGATAACAACCTCATTATCAAATCTCCACACACTACAATACATGAAAGTTGCAATACAAATCCCTCTTTTTCGAGTAATCAACAGGTTAATGATTTATGTGACAGTAACAATTTTCATCCCAGTATTTTCAGTACCCCTAAGAAAGATAGTACCAATTTTATCCCTGTTGTAATCATGCGTTTGCCTGAAAATTTTAGCATACCTGACATTATTTTGGCCATTTCAAAGCTAGCTGATAATTCTTCGCCTCCCATTCAATTTCAAAGCAAAATAAAAATAAAGCATTGTAATTTATTTAACTGGATTTTTCTAATGCCATCCCACCTAGCGGAAACTTTGCTTAAACATAAACATATTATTATTCAGTCCACAAAGTTTACTCTTAAAAGGTACATAGATATAAAAAGATGTTTTACATGTCAGAGTCTTTTTCATTTAAGTAAATTCTGCCCTAATGACATAATATGCCCTGTCTGTGCGATGTCACATAAAGATCCTAATTGTGTAAACACACCAAAATGCATTAATTGCATGAGGTGCAATGAATCAAGTAATACCCATTTTGACATTCAACATACAGCTTTTTCTCATAACTGCCCAGCTGTCAAGAGATATATAAACATACAAAGACAATCGCTTCATACAACTGAGTCTATTTCAAATGAGAAATAATGTTTTTTCTTTAATTTAATTTTCCTGGTCACACACTACATACTACAGGATAAATTCACTACGCTTTTTATGCAGTCTTTATACATCTTGACAGATCTGTTTTTTTCATTTTTTTATAAAACATTTAGTATTTTGTTCCCTCACATTTCCTGTTACACTTTAAATTTTAACAATGTTTCTTCACATTAATCTTGTGTACAAATGCATTTTTATTCTTTTTCTTATTCGGCTATCAGGCGCCAGATGGTTGAGTAATAGAAAGAAGGCATGTAAGAGTGAAAATTTTGATGCGGGTCGTCAATTTTGTTTTTCACTTCGTTTTGGTTGTTTCGCGTTGGTGTACACAATCATTTTATACATATTTACACATTCAAGCACATATATGCACACTTTTCTTTCCCCTTTTCACTTTTGTGGATGCAGTAACAGGAATGCAGTTAACAGTAACAATATTTCAACTCTATTGTTATACAGGCTATATTTTCCACATTTAATACATTTTTTCATGGTGTATATATTTGTTTTGGTTCTCAATTATATTTTAACTTTAAAAGGATTGTTGATAGTATAATTACATTTTTACTTTCCTCAACTTTGAGTTATATTTTTTTCTTCTTTCATGTGTCTTTACACAAGGTCATGTGTTTTTCTCTCTCGGTCAAGGTATATTAGATACCAGGTCATGTGATTTCTTTTACACTCTATTTTTCTTCATGTGTTTTTACACAAGGTCATGTGCATTTCTCTAGGTCAAGGTATATTAGATACCAGGTCATGTGATTTCTTTTACACTCTATTTTTCTTCATGTGTTTTTACACAAGGTCATGTGCATTTCTCGAGGTCAAGGTATATTAGATACCAGGTCATGTGATTTCTTTTACACTCTATTTTTCTTCATGTGTTTTTACACAAGGTCATGTGCATTTCTCTAGGTCAAGGTATATTAGATACCCGGTCATGTGATTTCTTTTACACACTTTTTTTTTCATGTGTCTTTGTGGCACAAGGTCATGCGATTTCTTACACTATCACATTGTTTTTTTCTATATACACTCAGTCATGTGCAATACACTAGGTCATGCGGTACACACTAGGTCATGCGAATACACTTTAGGTTATGTGCAACATATCAGGTCATGTGGTCCTTACTTTTTCTCCTATTTCTCGGGTTGAGGATTGTACACTAATTTCACTTGTTTTCTCAAAACTGGTTCATGAAAACACACAATAACACACAACTCAGTCAGATCATGTGTTTACATTTTTACACTTTTGTCATAGGATATGAATCCTTCCCTCATTAAATATAAAAGTTACTTTGTAATTAGGTAGTTGAAAACCTCATTCACACAAATATCTCGGATATTTTTTTCTTTTAACACACTTACCGTTAAATTCTCTTCGGTTCATGTTTTTATTTTGTTTTTGTTAAAAGACTCATTCTAACACATAAACACAGTTGACATTTTTACTGTTTGTCATGCTCACACTTAACCATTTCATCTTAATTGTTTAAGGTTTTATTTATTCCCTTTACATATTACAGTTCTTTAAAATACACTTAGTCCATTTTTAGTTATCAAATTTACATTGCAGGTTTATTTGGATTTTTACACTACATATAAATTCCCTTGTTACACTTACCTCTTTTTATGTAGTGGCAGTACATGAAAAGAAGGTCACTTACTTCATACTTTATCTCAACATTGTAGTTCAACAATAATTACAAATTATTTTGGACAGTAAAATAGTTCTATGCAAAAAAAAAAAAAAAAAAAAAAAAAAAAAAAAAAAAAAAAAAACTTTCATCGTTCCTTTTTTTTTTTTTTAAATATTCCAGTTGTAGTAGCACCTAATCCTGACTATTTGTTTACCTTACCCGGACTGACTGTTTCCATTTAATTTATGAGATGAATTGCATTTCATCTTATAGTTTTATTTTTGAATTTTTTAATTTTATCCCCGAAAAGTCGTGAACCGTTCAAAATTATGCCCCAAGGTTTCACGCCACACCTGTCTTGCGAAACATTTTTACCTTGAATTGGCCTACCAATTCGTTTATGTTAAATTTTATGGGACTTCCAAGCGCGCTCCTTTCGTAGATCAGTGCGATTTTACTGAGGAGCGGGGCGGACTTATATTGTACGCAATGTGGGTTCGTCCACTACTCCCTCCCCCCCTAGGGCCGACGTCTTAAACCGAAGCCATAATACTTGTACTGTTTGTACAAGAATAAGGGCTACAACCTTTTTATGGGCATGCCACTGGCATCTCTTTTTTTAGTAGTCCTGTGCCTTATGCACAAATTTTCATTTTCAATTTTTAACAACATACATTATTTTTTAGAACATATTATTGTAGTTAGTTTTCTTTTATTTTTATTTTAAGTATATACTATTTCTGTTTTGTGTTTTTAAATATATATTTTTGCTTGCAATTATGCCATTTTGATCTCAAAAAAGATCAATTTAAAGAGAAGTTATCAAATATTAAGCTAACAGGTGATCACAAATAAATAAATAATATACTTCTCAATTTTTGCTCATGACAAAATATAAAATAAATAAAAAATAAACAGCTGGTACCAGCGCCACAATAAATAGATTGAATAAAGGATCCGATATTATGTAAATATTGTGTGGCAATTTTTTTGAACTTTTAAGGAGCTCCCTGTCATGATAATTATAAAGATAGATATGGCCATTGTTTTTTATTTACATATGCCGCAAGCAAATAGCATATTCAATCATTTTTGTAGTACTTATATATATACTTGTATGTTTTTGATATGTGTTTTTGTATATATTTTGGTAGACGGCACTTTCAGTATCTTCAAAATAATGACAATAATAGTATTAAAAAAAAAAAAACTTTAGTACAAGTATAAAGTTTTTTTTTTTTTTGTGGTGGCTGGGGTGAGTTATGTAGCGGAGATTATCGCTACATATCTTTTCCTCTTCATAAAAGCAATAATTATTTCCCTTTAATAAATTCGTTGGTTTATTTTAATTTCCCTTTACACTAATAAACCCAGTAGTTTAAATTAATTCTACATTTAATAGTTAAGTTCTAACTTTCATACTCCCACTAATAGAAGTAAAAACTTTTCATCTTTTGGAGCTCTCTGTATAAAATAATAATAGAACTTCCTTTCTCACAAATTTTCTGTTGTGTCTGTGAAAAAACATCTGCCCATAGTAATCGCACTTATTAACAAAATAAAGAAAGCTCTGGGCTTAGTTCATCATAATCTCTTATCCGTTACATTTTTATTAACATCTGCCTTACACACCCTGTTTTCATTCTCACAATTAATGCTTAAACCTAGAAATACTTTTATCTCTGTTTATCCTGACTGTGCTTTCTTTCTATTCAATTGCGCATCTGGATAACTTAAAGTTTTGTCTGCAAAAGGCAAATGTATGTAATGATTTGCTTATCTCAGATACTTCCCAAGCTTAAAATATTTCTTTAACCCTATAAAATATTCGCAGATGTGAAAATGACCCTGGGGTTCCTAGACCGCAAAAGTTAGCTCCGCAAAGGTTAACTCATACTGAACGTGTGGTTTATCAAATATCGCCAAAATTCTTTGTATGAAAAACTTCCTATGCCTTTTGGCGATAAGGGCAATGATGTTGTATCACACTCCACTGATTGCCATCGTATCGACAAGATGTAGCTCTTTAGAGCTCCGAGAAGTTCTCCCCTTATGGGGAACCTACAGTCTGTTAATTTTTCCAAATAAATGTGTCCTAAAAAGTAACTCGCTTTTCGGAGTTTTTTTTGTGTGTGCTTCTCTTGGTAAATCACCTGGGCCTATGAATTAACACCTTTACACGTGTTGCCACTGATAAGAGTCCGTGAGGTCTTGTATAGCAGCCACTCTATTACTCACAAATGTTTTCATTTGGTGGGGAGATTTCCTAATCCATGCCAGTGATATTGTGGAGTCGCTCCAGAGAAGAACATATTCTATTGGAATGTCAAGTGACGGTATAACTTTATGCATTAATTTTGCTTAGAGAAGACATGAACAAAGTTCAAGACGAGGGATTATCACTGTTTTTATGGGGGATACTCTAGACTTGCTACAGAGTAAGTGTGCATCAGGAGAACCTTCATTTGGTATATACTGGATGTATATAGTGGCTCCATATGCCAAATAAGAGGCATCTGCGAAGCCATGTACGACTATGCGCTCTTCACGAAAAACAAATCTAGGGATTTTTAAATTTTCTAACTCTGAAAGAGTGGAAACAAAATCACTCCATACTTTCGCTATGGAATCTGGTAATGGCTCATTCCAATCTATCTTAGCTAGCCACGTTTTCTGCATGAAGATCTTAGCCCTTGTTACTGCAGGGCCAATTAATCCGAGTGGATCGAAGATTTTTGAAATGAAAGAGAGAACATCTCGTTTACTATAAAATTCCTTGTTATGAATCTTTAATTAATACAGAAAACAGTCACTTAAAGGTTCCAAGAGAACACCCAAAGTTTTTACTGAACTACAATCTGTTTGATCATCGAAATTATATTCGGTAGCAGCCATAGTATTAGGTTCAAGTAATTCTCGGTGGTTTGCACACCATTTGTGCAATTTCATATTTCCACGCTTCAAAAGTTCAATCAATTGGGACTTTAAATTTTTCGCCTTTTCGAGAGTCGATTCCCCTGAAAGCAGGTCATCTACATAAAAATCCTTTAAAACGACTGACGATGCTAGAGGTAAGTTTGGTTGCTCATCAAGAGCTAATTGTTTAAGAGCACGAGTTGCTAAATAAGGAGCATTAGATGTCCCATAAGTAACTGTATTAAGTTTGTAAGTTTTCACTGGCGCGTTAATATTGTCCTTCCACAAAATTCTAAGGAAGTCTCGTTAGGATGGATCAATTAATACCATTCTATACATTTTTTCTACATCCGCTGTGAATGCATATCGATGTTTTCGGAAACGTATCATAATTACATATAATTCTTGTTGAGGAATTTTTCCTTTTAAAAGAATATTATTCAATGACAAACCAGATGTCGTTGGCGTTGAAGCGTTAAAAATGACTCGCAAGCCTGTTGTACTTTTTTCTGGCCTGTAGACCCCAAGATGTGGTATATAATAAAGGTTCTTTACGGGTTTTGATTCTTCTACTAATTCCATATGATTTAAGTTTTTGTTTTCTTCCATAAATTCCGAATAGAGAGGTTGTAAGTTCGAATCCCTATCTAATCGGTGCCAAACTTGATCGAGCCTTTTTTCGGCTAGTTGTTTGGATTCTCCTAAGAGTGTAGCATCCTCCATAGGCATGCTAGCAACATACTGACCATTACAAGTTCGATAATGAGTTGTTTCAAAATGATTTTCGCAAAATTTCTCTTAAGTACTAAGTAAAGAACTAGAATCATTAATATTTTCGATTTCCCAAAATTTTCTTAAGGATTCGTCTATTTTTTTATTGGTTAATAAACCGCAATATTGAGAATCATCTGAGGAATTATTCACGACACCGCTAGCACTATACCCGAACACTGTTTCTTGAAATAAGAAATTTTGAGATGAGCTGCGAATTTTACCTGATTTTAATAAATCGAAGAAACATTGCGCACCGAGCAACAGGTCTATCCTCCCAGGGATATAAAATTCAGCATCCGCTAACGAGATATTTGTAGGAATATCAGCAATTTCAATTCGAATAGGTGTAAGTGGGGTTATTTCTGTAATTTTTGGCACTACAAGAAATTCCAGTTCCCTTGTGAAATCTCTATTTTTATTTGAAATCACAGTTTTAATTTTATAATTTAATGTTGTGTTTGTGTTATTCAAACCCGATATTGGAGCAAAAACCTTTGATTTCTTTAAGCCCAATTTCCTTGCAAATTCAAACGACACACAATTTGTTTCGCTACAAGAATCTAAGAGAGTCTTTGCCTGGATAAAATTTCCTTTATTTGTTTTTATGTCAATAATTTCAGTTAGCAAGATAACAGTTTTATTTGAAGCGAATAAGGAATTAGAAAGATTTTGTGAGACTGAAGGCGTCGGACTTGATTCTAGGCGACGTACTGTCTGATCAGCACCTGGTTTTTGGAAATGCGTTTTATTATTGGAACCGATTTCTTCATCTCTATGTAACAAAGTGTTGTGAGGGGATTTGCAATGTTTATATAAATGTTTCGAAACACAGTTAGCTGCTAAATGTGATTTGTTAAAGCATATGAGACAAAGTTTATTTTTTTTTAACGATAGCAAATCTTTCACCAAAATTCACATTTAAAAATTTATTACATTTATATAGGGGATGAAATGAGTCACAAATAATACACTGTTTTTCAGAACTTGTATTTACTAAAAGGGATTTTGATTTTATTTCACTAGAAATTTTTGGTCTAGCTAAATTGCTTCTATTAATGCTTTCGAGCGATTGGCTTCTTTTTTCTAAAAATCCATTGAACTGTCAAAACTAGGAACTTCAGATGTGTTTATTAAAAGTTCAAATTGTTTTCTCGTTTCCTTATCTAGTTTTTCTAAAATTATAGTTGTAAACAAAATGTCAGAGAGGTTATTTCTTTCAAATCCTAAACTATTTAGAGCTCTGATATTTTTGTTTATACATCTAATAAACGCCTTAATTCTTTAGATGATTCATGTGTAATTTTTTCAAAATCTAACACAGCCTTTAAATGTATATTAACCACAATTCTTTTATTCTCAAATCTATTTTCTAACGCTTTAAATAACGAATCAAATGTATCATCTGGAGTTTCTAATAATTTAGCCTCATTTCTTAGTGCGGAATGCAAATAATGTAATTTCTGAACATCAGTCAATTCTTCATTATTCGTAACAATATTATTAAACTCTATTTTAAATATGTTCCAGTCTTCATATTTTCCACTAAATAGAGGAAGAGGTATATCAGGAAGTTTTATTTTACAGTTATTTATCTTTAATTCTGAATTTTTAGTTTCTAATTTATTAGAATATAATAATTGATTGAAACTTACCTCTAGCTGTACTACTGGCTCTTCCATTTCGACCAATGAAGCATCAATTTCCGTTAAATCCTGATCTTTAGGTGCTGTTGTATAATAATCGCGACGTAGTATATCGATGTTTGTAGACAGTTTTTGAAGATTCTTGATTTTCGTTTCAATTTGAATTCTAGACAATTCTTCGGTTTTTTCATTTACAGAATTTTCTAATCTTGTTAATTGGGCTTTTAATGAGCCTCTAGTCCTATTCAAACTAATTATTGTAGCCATTTTAATTCAAATAGAACAAGGAGATTTAATATAAAGTTCGAATTAAAAACGAAAGTCCTACCGGCTAGCGGACCAATGTAACGAACTGTCGAATGTTGCGAGTATATTCAATACTCATTAGGTCGCTGGTAATTAATACTACCAATAATACTTAAAAACTCTTTATATACAAATTATTTACACATTATTTACATTTCGAATAAAGAATACAGATCCAGCGAACACACGAATATGTCCGCTAAGATCGCCGAAAACCAAAACAATAACGAATGATATTCCAATGTTGCCAAAACGGCAAACCTAAAGTACAAAAAAATGCGCCATGGAGACGCGATATACAAGATTATGGTGAAGCCGTAACAATTGCCTTCTTTAGTAAGAGTATAAAATCTAATAAAAGTTCTGAAAAGCCATTTACGAAATAGCTCCTCTTAAGAAAGTAAATAAGCGTACAAAATCCGAAAAGCTAAGTGAGAAATAGTTGTTTCTTAAACAGGATCAAAGTTTTTATAAGAAACACTTAGACATCAAAACTCTGAGGTATTCAAGTTTATTCCATTTTAAACTCGAAGAGGATTATCTTTTCTGTTCTGAAAAATTAAGTGACATATTAAGTTTTTCTGTTTATATAGATGACATAGTAATTTTATAAACATTTTACGATGAAAAGAAACTAATTGAAATATAATGTATGTAGCTTTGCTATCTACCAATGGTTCAAATTCCATTTTTGCTATTTAATGAAAAAAAAGAAATATATTTATATTACAATAAATTCACTGCAAATTTTTATTTTTAAGAGAGTATTTTTACAAATGCACAATCTTAAAGAAAGTGTATTTTGCGGCATTTAGAACTACCGCGATACCGATGCCATACGTGGTGTTGACGCATTGACAACTGTGGAACTAGTATATAACCGTTTAATTAAATATAATTAACCAACAAATAGTCAAGTAATGTATTATTAATGTGTAAATATGATATAATTATTTCATAAGAAGATACAATGTTATATATATATATATATGTATAGGGCTTTATTTATAGGATATTATGTTTATGTGTAATCTGCCTTCTATTTCTCTTCAAACTTCAACTGTTTTTAATAATATGATTGTAAAAATACTGGTTTCATTGGTTTATTTAATGGTATTGTCTGAATAACTTTGGATGTATTTATAAAAGTATTTATATATTCAACATCCATAATAAAAAGATGCATAAGCGCAATCATTAAGGAATAGTTTAATATTTTATTTCATTTATTTTATCATAAGATAACATAAATTCTTGCAGCTTTTAATGGATTATTTCACTTTAAGCCCATTTTGGCATAAATTAACCTATTTTTTTTATTATTAAAATACATTACTTTGATGCTGCAATTATAAAATTATTTATAAATATATATATACAGGGTGTTTCTAAATTCATGGTCCAAACTTTAAGGAGTGATAGTAGAGATCAAGACAAACAATATTTAAAGAGGAAACCAAGGATCCCAAAGTCTTTCGAAGGAGATAGGCGCCATTAAAGTTTAGGGTCCAAAAATTCAAATGATTATGAAAAACAGAAAAATTGGTCGATTCGTTTGCAGTTTTCACTAAAATTATTCTTTATGTCAGTATTGTCTTGAAAATAATTTATAAAGATAAATTTTAAAAAATGACGATAGAGGGCGCTTTAGACTTTAGAGTAACCAACAACTATATTTTACCGTTATTTTTCGCATCTCACAAACTTTTCTTAGAAGCTTAGACATAAACTTAAATTTTGAGATTAAAATCTGAATCGTTTTGAGTGGTTAAGTAGAGCAAACTGAACTGTGTTCAATGGGAGTGGGGATGTTCAAATTTCAAATTATTTTAAAAAACGGAAATATTGGTCGATTCGTCTGCCATTTTCGCTAAAACTATTCTTTATGTCAATATTTCCTTAAAAATAAATTTTAAAGATTACTTTAAAAAAATACCAATAGAGGGCGCATTAAACTTTAGAGTAACCAACAACCATTTTTAAGCGTTATTTTTTGTATCTAATTAAATGCTTGCAAATGCTTAGATTTAAATTTTGAGTTCAAATTCTAAATCGATGGAGGGGTTAAGAAGCGGAAAGTAAACAGTGTTCAGAAGTTAAAATGTTACCCTCCCCACCCCTCGAACACATTTCAAATTTCCGCACTTAATTACTCAAAACGATGCAGATTTTGAGCTCAAAATTTAAGTTTGAACTTTTACAAGCATTTAATTAGATACAAAAAATAACGGTTAAAAATAGTTGTTGGTTACTCTGAAGTTCAAGGCGCCCTCTATCGGTATTTTTTTAAATTAATATTTAAAATTTATTTTCAAGGAAATATTGACATAAAGAATAGTTTTAGCGAAAACGGCAGACGAATCGACCAATTTTTCCGTTTTTTAAAATAATTTGAACTTTGACCCTCCCCACCCCCATTGAACACAGTTCAGTTTGCTCTACTTAACCACTCCCAACGATTCAGATTTTCATCTCAAAATTCAAGTTTATGTCTAAGCTTCTAAGAGAAGTTTATGAGATGCGGAAAATAATGGTAAAATATAGTTGTTGGTTACTCCAAAGTCTAAAGCGCCCTCTATTGGCATTTTTTGAAATTTATCTTTATAACTCATTTTCAATAAAATACCGACATAAAGAATAGTTTTAGGGAAAACCGCAAATCAATCGACCAATTTTCCCGTTTTTTATAATCATTTGAATTTAAAACCCTCTGAACACAGTTAAGTTTGTGCCACTTAACTGCTTCCAACTATTCAGATTTTGAGCTCAAAATTTAAGTTTAAGTCTAAGCTTACGAAACCTTTAATGAGATGCAAAAAATAACGGAAAAAAATAGTTGTTCGTTACTCTAAAGTCTAAAGCGCCCTCTATCGTCATTTTTTAAAATTTATCTTTATAATTTATTTTCAAGACAATACTGACATAAAGAATAATTTTAGTAAAAACCGCAAACGAATCGACCAATTTTTCTATTTTTCATAATCATTTCAATTTTTGGACCCTAAACTTTAATGGCGCCTATCTCCTACGAAAGACTTTGGGATCCTTGGTTTCCTATTTAAATATTGTTTGTCTTGATGTGTACTATCACCCCTTAAAGTTTGGACCATGAATTTAGAAACACCCTGTATATATATATATATATATATATATATATATAGATATAGATATAGATATACACACTATATTGCCATTGATTATGGGACACTTACGATTTTAGACATTTTACTAAATATCTAGAAAAATACATGAGGAATCATCTCGAAACTCTTAGTGTATAAATATAATAGTATAAGTCATACATCTCCGTGAAGATTTTTTCCCGGAACTCCAAAGGGGACCGTCAACAAATTAAAAAAGAATGAATATCTTTTGAATAACCCTGTCAAAACTAATGTAGCAAAAGCGCTCAAACTCTAGATTGTGATTGAATGCCTTATTGTAATAAGCCTTGCAAATAGCATGCATACTCGCAGAGTAATTAAGGTTTTTATAAAAATGATCCCAAATTTTTCCAAGTTTTTTCCTTATAATTTTCAGAGTTCTTAATATAAAATATTATTTTTTTCAGAAAATTTGACAAACAACATTGCACACAGTACCCTGTAATCAGAATTAAAAAATAATGAAAATTGTATAAAAAATGAGTTGGTTTACTAAATAATTTTTTACTGCGCATGCGTCAACGATATCAAAATTTCATTTGCATATTATGTTAGCTAAAAGTATAGAGCAACTTTTGTGAAAGTCACAAAATCATAACTTGAAAATTCTGACAATAATCGTCAATTGAATAAGTCGAAAATCCGTTATTCTCAAAATGAAGCAAAAACAAGAGGGGTTGTATCCATATATTCATTGATTAGTGTCAATATAGAATACACAATACGGGATGTACTACTGCATTTGGATAAAATCCCTCATTTTTTTGCTTCATTTTGGAAACAACGGATTTTGTCCTTTTTCTATAGACGATTACTTTCAGAATTTTCAAGCTATTATTTTGAGACTTTTACAAAAGTTTCTCTATACATTTAGCTAACATAATATGCAAATGAAATTTTGATATCTTTGACGCATGCGCAGTAAAAAATTATATTGTAAACCTAGTCATTTTTCATACAATTTTTATTATTTTTTAATTCTGATTACAGGGTACTGTGTGCAATGTTGTTTGTCATATTTTCTGAAAAAAATATTATTTTATATTAAAATCTCTGAAAATTATAATGGACAAACTTGGACAAATTTGGGACCATTTTTATAAAAACCTTAATTACTCTGCGAGTGTGCATGCTATTTGAATAAAAAGGAACACAGTGTATTACAATAACGCATTCAATCATAATCTAGAGTTTGAGCGCTTTTGCTACATTAGTTTTGACAGGGTTATTCAAAAGATATTCATTCTTTTTTAATTTGTTGACTGTCCCCTATGGCGTTTCGGGAAAAAATCTTCACGGAGATGTATGACTTGTACTATTATATTTATACACTAAGAGTTTCGAGATGATTCCTCATGCATTTTTCTAGATATTTAGTAAAATGTCTAAAATCGCAAGTGTCCCATAATCAATGGCAATATAGTGTATATATATATAGAGGGTGTTTCTAAATTCATGGTACAAACTTTAATGGGTGATAGTATACATCAAGATAAAAAAATAGTAAATGGGAAACTAAGGGTCCCATACGTCTTCCGAAGAAGATAGGCGCCATTAAAGTTTAGGGTCCGAAAATTCAAATGATTAGAAAAAACAGAAAAAATGGTTGATTCGTTTGCGGTTTCCACTAAAACTACTATTTATGTCAGTATTGCCTTGAAAATGAGAATAAATTTAAAAAAATGCCGATAGAAGGCGCTTCAGACTTTGGAGTAACGAACAACTATTTTTTACCGTTATTTTTTTGCATTTCATTAAATTTTTTTAGAAGCTTAGACATAAACGTAAATTTTGAGCTCAAAATCTAAATCGTTGGGAGTGGTTAAACAGCGCAAACTGAACTGTGGGGGAGGTTCAAATTCCAAATGGATATTAAAAACGGAAAAATTAATCAATTGATTTGCGATTTTCACTAAAATTATTCTTTATGTCAGTATTATTTTGAAAATATATTATAAAGATAAAATTCAAAAACTACCGATAGAGGGCACTTTAGTCTTTGGAGTAACGTACAACTGTTTTTTACCGTTATTTTTTGCATCTCATGAATTTTTTTAGAAGCTTAGACATAAACTTAAATTTTGAGATTAAAATCTGAATCGTTGGGAGTGGTTAGGCAGCGCAAACTGAACTATGTTCAATGGGGGTGGGGAGGTTCAAATTTCAAATGATTATAAAAAACGAAAAATTGGTCGATTCGTTTGCCGTTTTCGCTAAAACTATTCTTTATGTCAATATTTCCTTGAAAATAAATTTTAAAGATTAATTTCAAAAAATACCGTAAGAGGGCGCCTTAAACTTTAGAGTAACCAACAACTATTTTTAACCGTTATTTTTTGTATCTAATTAAATGCTTGTAAATGTTCAAAGTTAAATTTTGAACTCAAAATCTGCATCGTTGTGAGTAATTAATTAGCGGAAAAATGAAATGTGTTCGAGGGGTGGGGAGGGTAACATTTCAACTCCTGAACACATTTCAGTTTGCGCTTCTTAACCTCTCCCATCTATTTAGAATTTGAGCTCAAAATTTAAATCTAAGCATTTGCAAGCATTTAATCAGATACAAAAAATAACGGTTAAAAATAGTTGTTGGCTACTCTAAATTTTAAGGCGCCCTCTAACGGTATTTTTTGAAATTAATCTTTAAAATTTATTTTCAAGGAAATATTGACATAAAGAATAGTTTTAGCGAAAACGGCAAACGAATCGACCAAACATTTGAAATTTGAAAATTCCCACCCCCATTGAACACAGTTCAGTTTGTGCTACTTAACCACTCCCAACGATTCAGATTTTCCTCTCAAAATTAAAGTTTATGTCTAAGCCTCTAAAAAAAATTATTAGATGCAAAAAATAACGGTAAAAAAATAATTGTACGTTACTCCAAAGTCTAAAGCGTCCTCTATCGGCATTTTTTGAATTTTATCTTTATAATTTATTTTCACAATAACACTTACATACAGAATACTTTTGGTGAAAATTACAAATCAATTAACCAATTTTTCCGTTTTTTATAATCATTTGAAATTTGAACCTCTCCCTACAGTTCAATTTGCGCTACTTAACCACTCCCAGAAATTTAGATTTTGAGCTCAAAATTCAAGTTTATGTCTAAGCTTCTAAAAAAATTAATGAGATGCAAAAAATAACATTAAAAATAGTTGTTCGTTACTCCAAAGTCTAAAGCTCTATCGACAATTTTTGAAATTTATCTTTATGATTTATTTTCAAGACAAAACTGACATAAAGAATATTTTTATTGAAAACCGCAAACGAATCGACTAATTTTTCTGTTTTTTATAATCATTTAAATTGTTGGACCCTAAACTTTAATGGCGCCTATCACCTTCAGAAGACGTTTGGGACCCTTAGTTTCCTATTTAATATTGTTTGTCTTGATGTGTACTATCACCCCTTAAAGTTTGTACCATGAATTTAGAAACACCCTGTATATATATATATATATATATATATATATTTATTATATTATTTATTTATTTAAAACGTAATGTTGTTCTTATTCTGGATAAAACAATTTTGAAAATAATAATTATTCAGTACACCATAGCCATCAAAGATGTATTACCATATACATATGTATTTTCCTACTCTATGTTTATAAGTATAATGCAAACACACATTTTTGATCAGTGAAATTTACTGTTAACCTTCTATCTGGAGCTCTGTTGTTCTGCGTTCGTAATTTGCTCTCTTAATTATATTTTAATTTTTTTACATTAATTAAAGTTTCACTACATGAATTAAAGAATTACATTTTAATTAAAGTTTATTACATTTTATATTATGTTTTATTTTCATTAGGGAAAACTAAGAGTGTTGTAAATTTTTGATTGCCCACAAGATTGGGAAGACATCCCTCACTCTTGAGGATATTTCGACTACATTTATAATAATGTGTAATCGAGAACTTAATTTAAATGACAAAGCATAGCGCAGTTACTCAAAATAATATTAAATTCCATTTAATATAATTTTCATGCATTTTCTATTTTTACTTCATTTTATTTTGTTATAATTCTAAATAAACACCTGGTTTGTGTACGGTTTCTGCAAATTTTCCATGAAATTACAATGCGATGTTAATATTAAATCGATATCTAATCCTCCCCAAAGTATATATATATATATATATATATATATATATATATATATATATATATATATATATATATATATATATATATATATATATATATATATATATATATATATATGTGTGTGCGTACGTGTTTGTTTGTGTTTGCATTTGTAGCACATTTATATGAAATTAAATTTCTTTCTTAAATTTCTTAAATGGTAGAGCCCTTGGAGCGCAATTCCAAGGATTACGGGTTCAATCCCCGGCATGGACAAATTTCATAATGTTAATTCTACACTTAGATAGCAAGTGATAATTCACATATTAAATATTCAATATATTTTTTTCATTTTGATTTTAATTAAGTATTTTTGTATACATGAGTTAAAGTTGAATGTCAAGAAATTGTGAAGTGTGTATTGTTTATTTCTATGTTATTTTTTTTATCGAAAATATATGAAAAAACATTCGAATAAAAGTTAAAAAACTCATATTTCGTAACATTTTGCAAGATTATTGACGTTAAATGGAGGTAATTTAATGCCATAGATACTATACAATTAAAAAGCAGTTAAATAAGCTATCTCAGTTCAGATCCTTTCATATTTAAGATTTATTTTCTTTACAGGACACTGAGTAATCAACGGATCATACACATTTTTCGCATGTATAATCTCCGCACAGTAAAATCATCTTCAAAACATTGAGTAATGCAATGATAATAATCGAAAACACGTTCTGAATAATTATTAATCTGACCGTAAGAAACAACTCTTCCCTGTGAAAAGTTAAAGTGGGTTATTCTTTATGCATCAGATGAAAACTTGATGTATAGAACTATTTCATTTTTGATAAATGTAATCGAACTGAATTAATTTTATTTGCAGAAGAAAAGGACGCGTTATTTCCCTATTTAGAATGACAAATTAAATTAAATTGCTTTAATAACGTTCTTATATATTTAATGAACATAGTTTTAGAATTCGAAAACTCGTATTTGTAATTATTAATGGTATCGATTTCCAACTCAAGGAATTCCATTGTAACGTAAATAATTAATTTTAACTCGTTAATTAGAAGCTTTATTTCAACATCATTGACCCATTAACCCTGTAGAGTGTTAAGATGAGCTAAAGCAATAAATGGCAAAATGTTTTTTAAGTATTTTCTTCCAGTGATTTACTCCAGAGAATATTAAATTCTATTAAATGTTATTTTCTAGTATTTTGACTTTCATTATGTTTTTACAGAAATACCTGATCAGTTTCGGGGAATTTTCTATGAATTACGACAACGTATTGAACGTTGACATTAATTCAAATTATTTTTTTTTAATCTCTCTGCATCTGCATGTATCTAACATATGCATAACAAATTAAATTTCTTTCATTTTGGTTTTAATTAGATAAACATGTACGCATGGGTTAAACGTAAAATGCATGCAGTTGTGAAGTGTCCACCGCTTACATCTATATTATTTTTTTTAATCGACAATATATGAAAAAATATTGAAATAAATTTTCCAAACAGTCATTTTTCATAACTTTTAAAAAATCTTGTAGTTAAATAACAATTATTTAAAGGAGACCCGTAAGAAAAAAAGCCAAAATTTTTATTATTGATTTTAAAGTAATAAATTTTGATGTACTACTTAAGAATCTTTTTGTAAGGAATAATTAGCAAAATAAAAAATTACTTTTTATTAAAAATAGGTATTTATGTATATTGGGGATTTTTATGATTTTTTCTTGTCGAAAATAACACTTTTGAAAATTACTACTAGGCATTCAATTTTCAATATTTTGGTATTACTAAAATTTCTTATATAGTTTTATAATATATGGAAAAGACTAGGGAGAGATATTTTTAATTTTCTATTTTAATCAGCTAAAATAATAACAATAATAATTAAGCATGGTGAATTTCCTTAAATTCGTTATAATTTTCATGTTTACCAATTTATTTAAAATTTTCAGAAATAGTTAAAAAATATATCTCCTTACTTTTGTTGCAAATTTTTTTAAGATTCTAAAAACATAAACACTTTGTTTCTAAATCATTTTACCACTGAGCCTTAGTACTTTGAACTTAGGCAAAATATGAAAAAAGTCATTTTCAGGAAAACACATTTTAAGTATAAAATACAAAAGAAAGTAGTAAAATAACTTGTTTAATGTTGAAACTATTTTTATATTATTTTATAATATATCAAGACTATTGTTTAAGAAAAACTTTTTATATTGAGCACAATGGAAAAAAATTGCAGCCAGTTTTGTCTTCGAAGAAAATTCCTCGATTTTCAGCGACAAAAATTCATTTGGGCATCACTTGAAAGTCGATGATGTAACCTGTAATTACATCAATAACACAGCCAGCTGCATAATTAGAAAAATGGCCGCGTATATGCCAAGTGCCATCTAAACTTACAGCAATATTAATAATAGGACGTTCAACAGTAATACGTGTATCAGTACATTGTATGTCATCATACGCTTCTCTAACATTTGAATGGACTATTTCAAACATTTTGTCTGTAGTGTTTTTGCAATCCTGATATACTTTTTTCATATATATATCATGTGTTTTATCAGACATTACAGGCATATTCTTCACAAAACCAAATTGATCAGCTGCTGAGTGACCTCGTCATATTTCTGTAAAAACTTTTGTCACTTTATATTTCACGTCACGCCCCTCACTATCAGTTGTTGGAGCTGATGTAAATTTGGGACATTTTACTTAATCACATGGTTCAATCTAATTTATAGGCAAATCCACTCGTACTTTTCATAAGAATTTTCATTTGTTTTGAAAAATAATCTGGGCATGTACTAAGTGTAAAAAGTTCAGAAATTGAATTAATATCAACAATAATATAATGAGGAGTATGATTAGATGTTATGTTTTCATTTTGTCTTATAGTACTTACAATTTTTGTATCAAAAATAAGATTATGTAATCTTACGTTTTGGTTCATACTATTATCAGTATTAACAGATAAGTTAAAAACACTGAATATACTTTTTTCAGGGATTTGAGTAATCACAATTTCTGCTTTCCATCTTTTAGAAGCCATCACGTTCATATGTTGTTTACGTTTTTTTGAACGAGGCATTTCAGTATATTATTTTAAAATAAACTTGTAGAATATTAAACTTGAATTATAATACAAAATATTGACTGGCAAATACTAATTTAAACGAAAGAATGCGATGCATACAAGCAAAAACAGAAGAGTTTATCACGAGAATCGAATCAAAAGGCGTAAAATGTAAACAAGCACGATAGCGTTCGATTTAACAATTAACGGTTATGGATAATTCAGAACAGAATAATGTATTCTTCTTTCATTAATCATGCTAAAATTAAAATGTTATTAACTGTACCTAACTTCGTTTAATAATGTAATATAGAAGTAAATAAATATGTGTAAGCTTTTTAAATGGCCGCTAGTCCTTTAAACTCTAGTGAATACAATTTAAAAATCTCATTTGCTACCTGTTCCAAATGTCCTCGAGTTCTGAAATTTTGCATGGATATTCGCAAGTATGTATATTATCGTTTTCTGAGATAATTTTTTTTGAACTTTTGATGATTTTTGGCCGAAAATGGGGTTTGGGTCTCTCTTACTATCATAGATAATTTATGTTTTAAATCGATGTAAAATAAAGACATTCAGTTTCGATACCTCCATATACAAGATTTTATCCATATACAAGATTTATTTACAGGACACTGAGTAATCAACATATCATACACATGCGAATAATTATCTCTGCAAAATATAGTTAAACGAAATTCAAAACACTAAATAATGCAATGATAATAATCGAAAACTCGTTCTGAATAATTATTAATCTAACCGTAAGAAACAACTCTTTCTAGTGAAAAGGTAAAGTGGATTGTTCTTTTATGCATCAAATGAGCACTTGATGTATAGAATTATTTCTTTTTTGATAAACGTAATCGAAGTAAATTAACTTTAATTGAAGAACAAAAGGATACAAATTAAATTAAATCGTTTTAATAATGTTCTTATATACTCAATGAACATAGTTTTACAATTAGAAAACTCATATTTATAATTATTAATGATATCGATTTCCAACTCAAGGAATTTCATTGTAACGTAAATAATTAATTTTAACTCTTTAATTACAAGCTTTATTTTCAACATCATTGACCCATGAACCCTGTAGAGCGTTAAGATGAGCTAAAGCAATAAATGGTATGATATTTTTAAAATATTTTCTTTCAAAGTTTACTCCAAAGAATATTAGATTCTATTAAAAATTATTTTCTAGTATTTTGAATTTTTCATTTTGTTTTATTATATTTTAAAAAGAATACCTGATTTGAGTGTGGATTTGGCAAATTTTCTGTGAAATTACATTGACATTAATTCGATTTCTAATTTCTTCCAAAAACAATAAAAAAGCTCTCTGTGTTTGCATGTATCTAACATATTCGTAACAAATTTAATTTCTTTCATTTTGGTTTTAATTAAATAAATATGAACACATGGGTAAAGCTAAAGTTTCACCAAACTGTGAAGTGTCCCCCGCTTACATTTATATTAATTTTTTTCAACAATATATGAAAAATATTCGAATAAATTTTCCAAAAAAACATTTTTTATAACGGTTTAAAGCTTCTTCTGGTTAAATAAAAGTTATTTAATATCAGATATAATTTATGTTTTAAATAAATGTGAAATAAAGTAATTCAGTCTCGGTACCTCAATATATAATATTCATTTTATTTAGGGAACACTGAGTAATCAACGGATCATTCACATGCGAATAACTATTTGCATGTATATCTCTGCACAGTGTAGTTAAATCTACTTCAAAACAATTACTAATGCAATGATAATAATCAAAAATTCGTTCTGAATAATTATTAATCTAACCGTAAGAAGCAACTCTTTCTAGTGAAAAGGTAAAGTGAGTTGTTCTTTTATGCATCAAATGAGCACTTGATGTGTAGAATTATTTCATTTTTGAAAAATGTAATCGAACTGAATTAATTTTAATTGAAGAAAAAAAGCACACCTTATTTCCATATTTAAAATGACAAATTGAATTAAATCGCTTTAATTATGTTCTTATATACTTAATGAACATTGTTTTACAATTAGAAAACTCGCTTTTGTTATTATTAATAATGGTATCGATTTCATATACAAGAAATTCTATTGTAACGTAAAAATAATTTATTTTAATTCCTTAATTAGAAGCTTTTATTTCAAAATCATTAAGTCATTAACTCTGTAGAATTTTAAGAAGAGCTGAAGCAATAAATGCCAAAATATTTTTTTCAATATTTCGTTCCAGTAGCATAATAATTTTTAAATATTTTGTTTCAGTGGTTTACTCAAGAGATTTCTAAATTCAATCAAATATTTTCTAGTATTTTGAATTTTTCATTTCGTTTCATTATATTCTTACAGAAATACCTGGTTTGAGTGCGGTTTCGATAATATTTTGCTAAATTAAGATACCGTTGACATTAATTTAATTTCAACAACCCCCCCCCCGAAAACAAAATAATAATCTCCTTTGTGTCCGCATGTATCTAACATATTCATATCAAATTAAATTTCTTTCATTTTGATTTGAATTAAATAAATATGTACACATGGGTTAAAGCTAAAATGCATGCTAAAGCAATAAATGGCTTAATAATTTTTAGATATTTTGTTCCAGTGGATTACTCAAGAGAATACTAAATTAAGTGAAATATTATTTTCTAGTATTTTGACTTCTTCATTTTGTTTCATTATATTTAAAAAAAGAAAAAAATAACTGATATGAGATTGGGGGATTTTCTGTGAATTAAGATGCATAGTTGACATTAATTCAAACTCTAATTTTTTCCAAAAAAATTCTCTCTGCATCTGCGTGTATATATATTCATTACAAATGAAATTTCTTTCATTTTGGTTTTAATTAAATAAATATTTACACATGGGTTAAAGCTAAAATGCAAGCATTTGTGAAGTGTCCACCGCTTACATCTATATTATATTTTTTTTAATCAACAATATATGAAAACTATTCGAATAAATTTTCCAAAAAGTCATTTTTCATAACGTTTTAAAGATTCCTGTGGTTAAATAAAAGTTATTTAATGTCATAGATAATTTATCTTTGAAATAAATTTGAAATAAAGTCATTCAGTTTCGGTAACTCCATACACAAAATTTTATCGATATACAAGATTTATTTACAGGACATTGAGTAATCAACGGATCGTATATATGCGAATGATTATCTCTGCAATGTATAGTTAATGCAACTTCAAAACATTAACTAATACTATTATAATAATCGAAAACTCGTTCAGAATAACTATTAATGTAACCGTAAGAAACAACTCTTCCTAGTGAAAAGGCAAAGTGGGTTGCTCATTCATGCATCAAATGAGCCCTTGATGTATAGAATTATTTTATTTTTTATAAACGTAATCGAAGTGAATTAATTTTAATTGAAGAAGAAAAGGATACAAATTAAGTTAAATCGTTTTAATAATGTTCTTATGTACTCAATGAATATAGTTTTACAATTCGAAAACTCGTATTTATAATTAATAATGGTATTGTTTTCCAACTCAAGGAATTCCATTGTAACGTAAATAATTAAATTTATTTCCTTAATTGGAAGCTTTTATTTCAACATCTACCCTTAAACCCTGTACAGTTTTAAGATGAGCTAAAGCAAAAAATGGCGTAATAATTTTAAAATATTTTGTTCCAGTGATTTACTCAAGATAATATTAAATGCTATTAAATATTATTTTCTAGTATTTTGATTTTTTCATTACGTTTCATTATATTTTTAAAGAAATACTTGGTTTGAGTGTGGTTCTGGTGCATTTTCTTTAAAATTACGATGCAACGTTGACATTAATTCAGTGTCTAATTTCCCCCTCCCCCACCAAAAAAAAATATCTCTGTGTCTGCATGTATCTAACATATTCATATCAAATTAAGTTTCTTTCATTTTGATTTTAATTAAATAAATATGTACACATGGGTTAAAGCTAAAATGCATGAAATTGTGAAGTGCCCACCGTTTATATCTATATTAAATATTTTTATCCACAATATATGAAAAATATTCAAATAAATTTTCCAAAAATGTCATTTTTCGTAACATTTTAAAGATTATTATGATTAAATAAAAGTTATTTAATATGAAAGATAATTTATGCTTTAAATAAATGTGAAATAAAGTCATTCAGTTTCGGTACCTCAATATATAATATTCATTTTATTTACGGGACACTGAGTAATCAACGGATCATACACATGCGAATAATTATCTCTGCACCGTATAGTTAAATCAACTTCAAAACACTGACTAATGCAATGATAATAATAGAAAATTCGCTCTGATTAATTATTAACCGTTAGACGCCGAATTAATATCGCAATGCAATTATAATTTTGTTTTTCCAATATTACAGTTTCAAATGTTTTAATTTATGAATAAAAATTTAAAAAATAAGAAAAAAATATTTCTGCAGATTTTATGTTTTTTTTTTTTTCATATCAGTGGAAAATTTCAAGTTCATTTTGGAACATGATTATTGATTGAAAACTTATGCAAATATAACAAATTATTTTCCGCTATATGCTATCGTCTGTTGTTCAGGAGACTTTTCTCGAATTTCAAAAACATTTAGATTCCCAGCCGTCAAATCTAAATAATATAGAGTAAATGATAAAAGCAAATAATATATATTTTTATGCAAATTAATAAATTTACATATTCCTTATACCTATAGTAAATGCTTAAACATAAATATTACTTTTTTTCAAAAGTTTGAATCAACCTTATATTTTATAGGAAAAATAAGGACATCGTTATTATGCTGGAAAATATATGTTTTGTATCACAAGTAATGCAATGTTTCTTTTTGAGAACATTGGCTTTTAAACGGTTTAATCTGACCGTAAAAAGCATTTCTTCCTAGTGAAAAGGTAAAGTCGGTTGTTCTTTTATGCACTGATGAATGCACTGAAATGAGCACTAGATGCATAGAACTATTTCATTTTTGATAAATGTAATCGAAGAGAATTAATTTTAATTGAAGAAGTAACGGATAAGTAATTTCCATATTTAGAATAACATATTAAATTAAATCGCTTTAATAATGTTCTTATATACTTAATGAACATAGTTTTACAATTAGAAAATTCACTTTCGTAATGATTAATGGTATCGATATCCAACTCAAGCAATTCCATTGTAACGTAAATGATCAATTTTAATTCCTTAATTAAAAGCTCTTATTTATATTTATCAATATAATTAACCCATTAACCCTGTAGAGTTTTGAGATGAGCTAAAGCAATAAATGGCGCAATAATTTTGTATTATTTTATTACAGTGGTTTATTTAAGAGAATATTGAATTCTATTAAATATTATTTTCTAGTTCTTTTACTTTTTCATGTCGTTTCATTATATTTTTTAAACAAATACATGGTTTGAGTGCAGTTTCGGCAAATTTTCTGTGAATTACAATGCAACGTTGACATTAATTCAAATTCGATTTTTTTCCAAAAAATTCTCTCCGCATCTGCATGTATCTAACATATTCATGACAAGTTAAATTTCTTTCATTTTGATTTTAATTAAATAAATAGGTATTCATGGGTTAAAGTTAAAATGCATGCGAAGTGTGCAAATTTTGAAGTGTTCACCGTTTACATCTATATAAAAATTTTATCGAAAATACATGAAAAAGTATTCGAATAAATTTTACAGAATATCATTTTTATAACATCTTAAGGATTCTTGTGGTTAATTAAAAGTTATTTAATATCATAGATAATTTATGTTTTAAATAACTTTAAAATAAAGTCATTTAGTTTCGGTACCACCATATACAAGATTAATTTTGTTTACGGGATGCTGAATAATCAACGGGTCATACACACGCGAATAATTATCTCTGCACTTTATAGTTAAATCAACTTCAAAACACTGACATATACAATGATAATAATCAAAATCTCTTTCTGAATAAGTAATTTAACCGTAAGAAGCAACTCTTCCTCGTGAAAAGGGCAAAATGAGTTGTTCTTTTATGCATTAAATGAGCACTTGATATGTAGTACTATTTAAGTTTTGATAAATGTAATGGATGTGAACTAATTTTAATTGAAAAATAAATTGGTATGTCATTTTTCTATTTAGGATGAGAAATTAAATTAAATTGTTTATAAATTCAGTTATATACTTAATGAACATAATTTTACAGTTAGAAAACTCTCTCTTTTAAATATTAACCGTATCGATTTCCGGCTTAAAGAATGCTATCGTAACTTAAATAATTAATTTTAGTTTCATAATTAGAGGCTTTTACTTACACATAATTACACCTGCATAGTTTTAAGATGAATGAAAACATTAAATATCACAATTTTGTTTTAATATTTTGTCCAAAAAATAATGAAAATGATCTGAACATGAAATGACAATTAAAGCGCTAGAGGAAATTACAAGTTTATCTGAAATAAAAAATATACCTACTTCCAAAATTTAAGGACGCAGAGATAGAAATAGACAAAACCGTAGAAGTAGACTAGTGCTGCTTAAAATAATACGGAATGAGGCAGAAAAATCGAATACTTGTTTATGAATGAAACAAACAAACAATAAAATAATAAAAAAAGGTTTACATTCAAAGGTGAAAACAATATTCAATTTACTTAAGTTATAAATTGAAGTCAAATTGGAATCATTAACAAATGCGTGTTTAAAAGTTTAAAAAGCAAATAAATCGACATAATTAGTATCATCGGTTTTCCTTAAACAACATACCGGGTGATTATAATTGTGTAGTCCTGATTTTAAAAATCGATAATTTTAAAACTACTGGTCAGAATGACTTGATATTTTAGCAGAACAATCGTAAGGCAATGGAATTTTGTTTGGCGACGGAAAAAAATAGTTCCAAAATGTGCCGATAGATGGCGCTGTCCAGGTAATATCAGGAGGAAAGACTAAAAATGTATTCGTTAAACACATAAATGTTGTTAGCCAAAAGAAAAAAATTAGAGTTCAGGGATTTAGTAAAGATTTATTAGCGAAAAGCCCAGAATACAGCGGCAACAGCGATTATGACAAAAAAAAAGAGCTTCATGGAATCAACACCTTGCTGATGATTAAAGCATAAGTTGTTCGATATGCCCTCCGCCTTGTTCCGCTACTAATTGGAAGCGCAAAACGGCATGCTCCACAACAGATAGGAGGGTATCTGTACTGATGCAATGGATGTGGTGTGTGATGCTTGCCTTCAAGTCGGCTAGATTCTGAATCCTCCCGCTGTAAACAACATTCTTCAGGTACCCCCAAAGCCAGAAATCACACGGGTTTAAGTTCGGGGGAACGTGGCGGCCACGTTGATGGAAATGACGGCTTATGATCCTGTCATCTCCGAAATTAGCACTCAGTAGCTGCTTCACAGGAGTAGCAATGTGCGCAGGAGCGCCATCTTGCATGAATATTGTGCGATCCACACACTGACGCTGCTGAAGTGCCGGAAGGACATGGTTACGCAAAAGTGTTTCATACCTCTTGCCAGTAACGGTTGCAGGTAACGGGACCCGCAGGTCTGATCTCCTCGAAGAAAAACGGACCAATGATAAACGCTGCCGTTATTCCGCACCACACAGTAAGCTTTTCAGACTGAAGAGGTAATGGCTGTAGCTGGGACGGATTCTCCGTCGCCCATATCCTGCAATTTTGCGTATTTACAGAACCTTGCAAATGAAAGTGGGCTTCGTCAGACCACAGAATGTTCCATGGCCATCCATTGTCTACTTCCATCAAGGCAGGAAATTGCAGTGCAAAAGATTGACATGCTTGCAGGTCAGCAGGTAGCAACTCCTGCACATGAGTTATCTTATACGGATAACAGCTCAAGATCTTCCATAGGATTTTACGCACCGTGCTGTTCGGCATATCCAGCATTCGGCCAATTCCCCGTTCACTGCTGATTCCAACAACACTGTTAGTCTGTTCTTGTAATGCTGTAGCCACATCTTCCACTGCCGCAGCCGAAACTGGTTTCCTTCCTCTACCCTGTTTAACGCCAAATGAACCGGCCTCTTCGAATTTAGCAATCATTTTCGCCGATCTTTTGTGGTTATTAGACCCAATTTAATGGATTTTAATGTCCGAAACTTCCTAATAGCTGTAAGTGCACAGTCATCGTTCTTATAAAAAAGCTTCAAGAGCAGAGCGCGATCCTTCATAGTCAGATTCATGATGAAGCATTTAGGCAAAGAGCTGGTGCTCTGCATTTTTATGCCAGCTAAGTCTCATAAGCGCATGTCACGTATCGGCACATTTTGGAACTATTTTTTTCCTTCGCCAAACAAAATTCCATTGCCTTACGATTGTTCGCCCCACCAGTGGCCGAGAGGTACGGACCTCTCAACTGGTAGACGGCAGGTGCTGGGTTCGAACCCGATCGCGGCTGTCGGCCTAACCGTTCCGAGTTTTCGTGGTTTTTTTCGAACCTTGCTTAAATACGGGTTAGGTTCCCTTAGAAAGACCCCCACGAAGGGCACTCCCCCCTGGTCCTATATCCCTAGCGCAGATAATCGGACGACAAAAATAAACCAAACCAAACCTTACGATTGTTCTGCTAAAATATCAAGTCATTCTGACTAATAGTTTTAAATATATCGATTTTTAAAATCGGGACTTTAATTATAATCACCCGGTATAATGTTTACAGAGTGTGATCATGTTTTCTAAGAAATTCTCAACCGTTGTAGAAACATGTAATCGCTATTCCTCTGGTTTAGTACTTTGAAACTCTATGAGAGAAACTGGGAATTTCGATTACAGTTATTAAAAAAATTAGTAATCGAAAGCTTAATTAAAATATTTCAAGAGAATAAATAATTCCATTAAGTATTATTTTCATTTATTTTCTCTTTTTCATTTCATTTCATTATTTTTCTTAAACAAAATCTGGTTTGAGTATGGTTACTGCACATCTAATAGATAAGAAGTAGAATAGATATTCTCTAAAGAAGTGACAATGCTATGTTGTATAATCCGATTTCTAATCCCAACCCCTAATAAAATGTTTGTGCATGTATTTAACACATTCATATCAAATAAATTGTTTTTTAATTTCTTTCAGTTTGATTTTAATTAAATATTTACGCATACATGAGTTAAAGCGGAATGTCAGCGAATTGTAAAGCTTCAATCCCCGTTTCCTTCTATATTAAATTTTGTATCAACAATATCTAAAAAAATGAAAAATCCGAATAAAATTTATAAAAAATATTTTTTCATAATAGCTTAAAGATTTTCGTTGTTAAATAGAAGATAAATAATACTTCAGATAATATAGATTTTAAATAACTGTAAAATAAGTTCACTCAGTTTCGTTACTTAAATGTACAAAATTTATTTTATTTACGGGATACTGAGTAATTAGCGGATTGTATACACGTGAATAATTATCTTTGCACTTTGTAGTTAAAGAAACTTCAAAATACTAACTAATGCAATCATAATAATCAAAAACGCTTTCTGAATAATTATTAATCTAACCGTAAGAATCAACTCTTCATAGGTAAACGGCAAAGTGAGTTGTTCATTTACGCATCAAATGAGCACTTAATGAATAGAACTAATTCATTTTTAATAAATCTAATCGAAGTGAATTAATATTAATTGAAGAATAAACGGATATGTAATTTTCCTATTTATGATGGCAAATTAAATTAAATCATTTTAATATTGCTCTTATACAGAGTGAGTCATAAATATCGAAACAATAAACTCCTTAAATGTTGCCCCTAGACCCATACTTTCAATTGCAAAAATTCATAAAAAGGGTCAAATTTTTGATAAAATAAATTGCGACTCCATGGGGGGGGGGGTCTAATTGAAATTTTTATACGGCCCCCGTAGTATAAAAATTCCAATTAGGAAAACTTTCTTTATTCAGTCCTGAATAAGACACAAAAAGTTGCATCTTCATATCTTCAAAACTAGCAAAGTTATAGCCGTTTAAGGGGACAAGGGACCTTAAAAATCCATTTTTAAATACTTTTAAAATTGTAGTTTAAATATTACTCAGAGGGTATATTATGTGCATTATAGCATATATTTATCACAAAAAATGTAAAAAAAAAATTTCGAAAAAAAAAATAGGGAAATTATTGTAATTATTTTGATTTAACGGGAATTATTCAAAATGTCCCATGCGCATTCCATGGCAATAAAAATTAGTTTTATTAGTTTTAAAAATTAGTTTAATTAATAAAAATTAGTTTTATTTACACATATAAATAAAACTCTGCATTGAATTTTATATATCTGAATATAAAGGTAAGAAAAAAAAAACATTTTCTCTATTTTTCTGAAATTTTGAGCATTTTTGAACCTATTTTTACAATTAACTACCTATAACTTTTGCAATTATTTTTATTTTAAAAAACCCATGCACAGATTTATGACATATATTGTGATAAATAACTATAAAAAATTTCAAAGCATTCAGAGAAAAAATAATGCGCATGGAGCATTTTGAAAAATTTTCTTTAAATCTAAAATATTACAAAAATTTCCCTATTTAAAAAAAATCTTTTTTACATTTTTTATGATAAATATATGATATAATGCAATAATCTACCCTTAAATAATATTTAAAGTGCAATTTTAAAAATATAGAAAAAAAAAAGATTTCAAAGGTCCCTTGTCCCCTTAAATAATTCATCAGGTTTTAAGGGATTAGACACAAATTGAAATGCACGCAGTTCAAAAGACAATGTTACTTTAAGAGTTCTAGGAAACGTGTAAAAAATCTATCTTTTAAGTTAGAATTTTGATTTTTTTGTGATGGTTAGCCATATAATTTGCTAAGAAAATCACATCCTAAAATTTATTTTAAAATTTCTAAAAATTTCATATGATTTGTGCTGGTTTAAATGGGATAATTAAAAAAGCGTTATAACTCGAAACATTATTTATTTGATTTCAATTTCTTTCCATTTAATTAAAGATGAATATTTGATTTTAGTTTTGTTTCGGTTTTTTGTCTTTCAATGTTAATTTTAGAACTATTAAAAATATTTATTTAAAAAATATATATAACTTTTAAAAAAGTCATAGTTTTAAAAGTAAAGAATTTTTCAATTTTGCCTGAAACAAAACTAATGTAAAATAATTTAAAATGACCTGTTTCAAGTTTGTACTTTTTTTTTAACAATTCTTATTTTTTATTAAGGTCTGCATTTTATGAAATTTTCAATCCCAGTCTCGAACAATCCGTATTAAAATCACTGTTTCTGACCTAATACGTGCATGAAATAAATAAAATTTGGTTCAATCAAAATTTTCACGAAAATTACGGAAATTTTGAAATCGCTTTTATTTTGAAAAAAAAAACTTTTTTAAAGAATATATTTAAATGCTAAGAATTAAATACAATAATACCAGTGAAAAAAACTGCCTATGATGGAATTCTGTCTTAAACAGAAAATGCGTTGATCCATGCAAAATGAATACAATAATACCTGAGAAAAAATGAACTCCATTTAACCCACCTAGGAAGGGCCTTTGTCTATTACGTATTTTTTATTTCCTATGTGATTCCGTCTTAAAAAGTTTTACTGTATAACATTTTTCAAAGTCTTCAATATAAATGAAACATTTAGATATAAACAGAGATTCGTTGACAAAATAAATATATCACAGCCTTTGGCGCTTCATTAATGATAAAAAGTATAAATATAAAAACGAAAAGCTATAATAAGTATTTTTAGTCAGAACACCTCCACGTGAAACAATTTTTAACTACACTGAAGTAAAAAACTATGTTGAAATTTACGGCAATGATTTAAACATTTTTCCAGGCTGGTCTGGATTATGATTTTAATATTTTCCCATTCCGGGCAGAATTTTTCCCCTATGGGTCGGTTTGGCACAGGACGTACTTATTTCGATCCATTCAGACCTCCAGTGCTAACGATCAACGTATTTTAAAAACAAGTTTTGATTAAAATCGATACGCTGCTTTATTATGTCCTAATAAGAGGCACGGTCTTAAATCGACTATTAATACAGGCAATTTGTGGACGATCCCTCATTTGCTTTGAAATTGTGTAAAAAATTCTTCGTTTACAGGCATGGCAAAGTGGTGTAAGTTACGAATTTTGGAGAATTTTCGATTTTAATATCTCTGTCTGGTTTTTAGATACGGAGATGTAATTTTTTTGTTCAGTTTAGGAATGGATAAGAAATAATTTCCTAATTGGGAATTTTGCTCTACGGGAGCCGTATAAAAATTTAATTTTCGTATTTTTTCAAATATACTCCCCATGGAGTTCCAATTTATCTTATTAGAAATTTCACCTTTTTTATGAATTTTTGCAATTGGAAGTATGAGTCTAGCGGCAATATTTAAGGAGATAGCCTATTGTTTCTATATTTTTGACTCACCCTTTATACTTAGAGAACAAAAATTTACAGTTTGGAAACTTTATGCAATTATTAATGGAATCGATTTCCATCTCAAGAAATGCTATTGTAACATAAATAATTTTAATTCCATTGAGACATTTATTCTTCATAATATTATGATCATATAGCATTTGAAACAAATGGAAAACTAATGTTAGTGCATAAAAAATTACATTGTGATATCGGCCAGCTCCATGATATCGACGCCAATAAGTCTGCGATGACGTTCCATGCTTAGTGACATGAGGTCTGTGAAAACTGTCCGCTCCGTGATTTTTCATTTTGAAAGAGACTTTTTGAAAGTAACTTTTCTGTTTTAAATGGAACTGAAGCGGAGGGATTCAGTTGTTGTCTGGTGCAGCAAGGAAGATCGTCTTTTGGGCGGGCTCGGTTGTGAGACGTGATTTTTTCAGGTTTTAAAGAACATCGGAAAAGGGTGTTCGAAACCTCATGCCCGGAAGGGGCTTTTTATACTCAAGTGTATTTTCTAATGGATATATGTGAAAATTAACTGTACATAGTGTAAATAGCGTGGTTGTGTGTATAGTATTTATCGTGTATTCTGTGTGTTGGTTTGATTAAAGTGAATTGTGAAATTGTGCAGAAAGTCGTAGTATATTTAGTTACGACGTCACAGCTAAGTAATATATAAATTTATTGGTGTCTTGAGGTGCGATAAGGAACTGAATTAATAGTTCCACGAACAAGTTGTCTCTTCTGAACTGTTTCTAAAGTGAACTGAAAATTTGTCGTCAGTCATTGAGATTTCGAAGATTGTGGCTATCAGCTCGGAATATTGCAAGATCGAACGATGAGTTCCTATTGTTTCTCTTCAGCGCTAAATTTTGGGGAAGTCTCAATACCATACGCTTAAATGATAGAAAATTAAAATAGCGTGTTTCGTTTTCTTTTCTTTTCAAAGTTATTACACAAGAATATTTTTGTGATTTATTATTATTATTATTATTTGCTAATTGCTGTTTTATTTTTAAAGTAAAACAAAATAAGAAGTGTAAAAGAAGAATATATTAAGTATTTTGTGTATATTTTTATTTTTTGCATAAAGAGCAAAGTAATTTTCATTCCACAGGTAGTGCGGTAATGAACTTAATTATTTAAGTTACAGTGTAAAGTTTATTAAAATAGAAAGTTGAATTTATTGAAATTATTATTTATTTTTCTTAGTGCATTAAAGCAAAGTGATTTAATAAAGTAAAGTAATGTATTGAGTTTTTATTATTTTAATGTGCAATTTATTTATGCATACTTTAGTTACGGATTCAATTATTTACTGTACTTTGAGAAAAGTGTTACTCAGTTGAAAAAAAAAATCTTGTTTTTCTTTGGTATTTTAATGCTAATTGTGCTCAGGAAAGTTATTGAGATATTTTGTAATTGTATTAATATTTTTTGTAGTGAGATGTTTTTCTGAGTTTGATTATGGTTTCATTCTTGAACAGGCAAAATAAAAATGTATTGATTTTGCTCGTGGCAGAGTTTGATACAGAGATTTCTGCTGACATTAAAAAAGTGCCTTTAATTCAGGCAATTTTGAAAGCTTCGGATTATGAGGAGCAAATAGCTAAAGATATGTTAGAAGGAATTTTAGAAGAAAGGGAAAAAATAGCAGAACAGGAAAAAATAAATAAATTATCGGAACAGGAAATGTTATATAGATTAAAGAGCGAAGAACAGGAAAGTTTAGAAAGAGAGAAAGATAGACATTTGGAATTAGAGAAGCTGCGATTACAATGCAGTGCAGATAGTAGCTCCTTAGTTTCCCCTGATTCTGTAACGGCTGAAAATAAAGATAGGAGAGTTAGTTTAACCCTCCAAGCGTCTTGCAAATGGGTAAAATTGTAATGTTGTTTTCTCTGCATTTTGTTTTAAATGCAAATAAAATATGATTCTTTGAATATTACATAAAAAATCTTATTTAGGAATATAGATGTAATCCTTGAGAGTCTTAATCATTCTTCAATACTTTGAAAATTCATTAAATTTATAGAATTATAATATCTTAAACATTGCTTATATTGCAGTGAAACCTGGAGCTTAGTGTACGGAATATTACGGGACAAACGCTTAGAGGGTTAAAGGATTTAGTTCCAAATTTTGACCCTAAATCACTTGATATTATCTTGTTTTTTAATGATTTTTGAGAGTCAGGCGTCAAAAGAGTATTTAAGATAATTAAATTACGTGTCCCAACTTATACCTTTGTTACCTGTAGGGGTAGCTGAAATTATCGTAAAAGAACCCTTAGAAAAAAGGGATGATTACCAGCATATCAAGAATGTTTTGTTAAAGAGATTCAGATTAGGAGCAGGGGCAGTGAAAGTAAAATTTGAGACACATAAAAGGAAGGCAGGTGCACTATGGACTGAGCTTGTTTATGAATTAAGAGGGTATTTAGAATACTGGTTAGAAACTGTTGAAGTAAATGATTTTGAATCACTCAAAGAACTTGTGCTCACAGAGCAGGTTAAGCGTAGAGTTCCTTTTGCAATTAAGGTTAAATTCCTAGATGAATGGGATGCGATTAAGACAGCGTCATATTTAGCAGAAAAATGTGATAAATTTGAAAGTGTGAGAGGGAATGTTAGGAAGTTGGATAACAAAACGTAGAATAATAAACCATACTTTAAAGAGAGGAATGTTTAAGATAGTAAAGGGGATCAGGAAGTGTAATCAGGTGATGTTGATAAAAGAGATAATGTGCGTAGGGATTTTGGGAATAAAGATAAATATGATAGAAAAAAGCCAATTATCTGTTTTCAATGCAATCCTGCAGGACATATTAGGCCAGATTTTCCGGATTTAAAACGCAAAAGTTCTGGAGATTTAGTCAGTCACGTGGACGTAGGTATAAGTTTAGGAGAGTGTTTTACACCTTATTTTAAAAAAAAAAAAAACAGAAATTAATGGGATAGAAAGAAATTACTTACGGGACACAGGGGCTGGAATGGATCTTTGTGACCATAGTTCGATTGATAATGAGGATTTAATAGGGGAAGTAACGTGGATAAAGCAACTCTTGGGTAATGAGTGTAAATGTTTGCCCTTGGAGAGAGTTATAACTAAGGGGGATTTTGGAATGGTAATTACTAAGGCAGCTGTGATACCGACAGAATTAGAGCAAGGTTATTTTTTGTTGGGAAACAAGACAGTTGAACTTTTTGAGGAATCTAAAGCTAATCGTGTGGTGATAAATGCTGTAATGACGCGCAGTCAGATGCGGGGACTCGAAAAGGAAATATCCGCGGTTAAAGTTGAGAATGAATTTGATTTGGGTGATGGAGACAAGGATGAGGTGGAGTGTAAAGAAGAAGAGAAAGGGATGGTTATACCTGAAAAGTTAGAGTCGGAGACAGATTTGGTTAATAAATCATAGAAAAAATTTAAAGAAGAGCAGAAAAATTGCCCTTCACTTAAGCAGTTGTGGGAGAAAGGCAAAAACTCAAATGATAATGGATTTTGTGTTAGGGAAGATAAGCTTGTACGGGTGTCGCCGTCAAAGACAGGTGAGGAGAAAGTACAGTTATGTGTACCGGAAATTTATCGATGAGAAGATTTAGCATTGTGTCATGAGCAGGTATCAGGACATTTAGGTACGACAAAGACGAAGGAAAGAGTTCTTAGGCATTACTTTTGTTCAAATTGTTATCAAGATATTGAAAATTACGCAAAAACATGTGATCCATGCCAAAAGGTGGGTAGTAATAAAGATAAGTCCCCTTTAAAACTGGTACCAATAATTTCCGAATGTTTTTTAAGATAAATCTGGATGCGGTAGGTCTCTGACAAACTAGTAATAAAAATAACAAATACTTAATTACATCCTTTTGCCTTGCTTCTAAGTATCCGGATGCCATACCGGTGGTAGATATCACTTCCACATCCGTTATTGATGCTATATTGCAGATTTTCGCGAAAACGGGCTTTCCGAGAGAGGTGCAGTCTGACTTAGGAAGGTCATTTACAAGAGAGTTAATGACCGAGTTCTTTCATAAATTTGGCATAAAAGTGTCCCATAGCTCAGTCTGCCATCCGGAGTCCAACTATGTGAAAGATTGCACTCTACATTAAAGAAAGTCATTAAAGCCTTATGTCTCGAGTCGGGTCGTGATTGGGAAGAAGTTTTGCCTATAGAACTGTTTGCTTTAAGAACAGTAACGCATGAAAGCACAGGGTTTAGTCCCGCTGAACTCGTTCAAGGGAAGAATTTGCGTATGCCACACACATTGGTGTATGAAAACTGGATGGGTGAGAAGAGAACGGACCAAAATGTGGTAGATTATATTTTTAACCTGACAAATAGATTGAAAAGATGTCAGGAACTAGCAGTCAAGCGCACTGAGGAATGTCAGGACAAGCTAAAGCTATGGTATGACCGAAATGCAGTGATAAGAAAACTCAAAGTTGGGGACCAGGTGTTAGTTCTGGATACTTCTAAATCTCATAAGATGGCTGTAAATTGGATCGGGCCAGGTACGGTCACGGGAGTAATTTCGGAAACGAATTATACCTTTGATTTACCAGAAAATCGAAATAAGGCGACAATCTATCACGTTAATCTGTTGAAACTTTATTAAAAGCGGCCCGAATTTGTTAATCTAGTAATTGATATCGATTCGGAAGAGGTGGAAGAAGATGCCGAAATACCGTACCCCATGCCAAACCCCACACAAATTAATTTTTGGGAAATCGTGTACAACAGTGGGCTAGAGAAAAGGGCGACAGAATTTCAAATTAATAATATTAAGGAAGTCGTAGAGCGAAATAAGAAAGTGTTTTCTTCACACCCAAGACGTACTCATTTAGTTCAGATGGATATAGAATTAGTTGATGAAACGCCGGTGAGAGCCAAATCTTATAGAATGTCACCGAAGCAGACAGAAATTTTGAGGGAGAAGATAAGAAGATTATTAGACTTGGGATTAATTGAGGTAGGGCAGTCCGATTTTACGTCCCTCATGATTTTGGTAGAGGTTCCGGGAAAAGATCCTCGTCCTTCTGTGAAGTATAGGAAACTAAATTTCAAGACTCGAACGGAATTTTTTCCACTCCCGAATATAGAGGTGGTAGTAGAAAAGGTGAGTTCGGCGACCTTTATTACGGTGATGGATTTAAACAAAGGTTATTTCTAAATACCTCTGACTAAAAGGGCCCAAAGGTAAGCTGCATTTGTGACATCTTTTGGGGTATTTTTGCCTAAGGCATGAAGTTTGATCTCGTGAACGCTCCTTTCTACTTCTGTAAATTAATTGCCACGGTTCTGGGTGCACTGTAAAAAAAGGGTCGATCTATTAAAAAAAAACTTTAGTGATCTTTGTAATTACTAAAAAATTTTTAGTAATCTTAGTCGGTTACTAGAAAATTTGTAAGATTTACTAGAAAAAAGTTAGCAATGAATAGAGTTTACAGTTTTATATTTTTAATAGCTATTACTAAAACTCACTAGGTGTGGCCTTGATAGCATAGTGGTTATAGTAATGGACTGCAGGCTGAAAGGTCCCGGGTTCGATGCTGGACACAGCCAAATATGTCCCGAATGTATGTAGTGTATGTATACAAAAGAAATGCTTGTTTCACTTGCAAAAAAAGTTTGTAATTATTACTAAAAAATTCTGTGGAATACAAATTTACTAAAACATTTTTAGTAACCTCTTGCATTTTTTTGCAGTGTGGTCTGGAATCGTTTGCCTTGCCGTACATTGATGATATTTTGGTGTTTTCACTTACTTGGGAAAGTCACATGAAGGATATAGCCGAGGTCCTAAAGCGCTTATTAGAGGCCGGTTTAACAGTGAAACCCACAAAAAGCAGATTTGCACAAGACACCGTGAAGTTTTTAGGTCATGAGGTAGGTTCGGGAAAGAGGTCCCCCGGTGACGTGAAAATTGAAGCAATTTTAGATTTCCCAACGCCCTCAACTAAAACACAAGTAAGGTCAATTCTGGAAATGATGGGCTACTATTCTCGCTATATAAAAGATTATGCAATAATTGCGGCTCCCCTAACTAATATCTTGAAAGGGAAAGTAAAAAAAAGAAAAGATAGAGTGGAATGAGGATTGTGAAAATGCTTTTCAGGAATTAAAAAGGAGGTTGACCCAGAGTCCGGTTTTATATGCCCCTGATTAAAGTCAAGAGTTTATTGTGCAGACCACGGAAATTTATATGGTGCTGGTATAGTTCTGGTAAATTCGAGATGGGGAAGAGCATCCCATTTTATATTTAAGTAAGAAATTTCTAAAGCAGAGCAGAACTACAGCACTATTGAACGCGAATCAGCAGCGATTGTATAAGGTCTTAAAAAGCTGAATCATTATCTAGATGGGCAGCGTTTTTTTTATACAAACAGACCACAATCCGTTGACCTATCTTAAGCAATGATGGGGGGAAATGCTAGATTGACTAGGTGGGCATTATATTTACAGACATACAATTTTCAGGTTAAGCACAGACCAGGAAGGCTTCACGGGAATGCCGATGGACTCAGTAGAACTGAGTAATAGTGTGTGCAAATATTAAAATCCTTTCATTGAATTTATTCATTTATATTTATTTTATATATATTGAATTTTATTGAATTGTATTAATTTTGTGTATTATTTAGTATAGAACTTTATGTTGCATATTCGAGAATAGTACTGTGCCATTCTTTTGGCTGAGATGGATATCTCAGATGACTAGCTTATTGTGTTTAGTGAAATGTAATCATAAGTTTTATTATTATTATTAATAATATGCATTTATTAATAGTGTTTTGGTATTGTGACCTCTCAGGTTTGGCTTGTCGGAAGTGACGAGGGGTTCAATGCCGTGTTCCCAATCTTCAACTTTCATAGGTGTATGCACCCTATGAAAATTTCTTTAGGGGGAAGGGGCTGTGATATCAGCCAGCTCCTTGATGTCGACGCCAATAAGTCTGCGATGACGTTCCATGCCTAGTGCTATGAGGTCTGTGAAAACTGTCCGCTCCGTGATTTTTCATTTTGAAAGAGACTTTTTGAAAGTAACTTTTCTGTTTGAAATGGAACTGAAACGAAGGGATTCAGTTGTTGCCTGGTGCAGCAAGGAAGATCGTCTTTTCGGCGGGCTTGAGTATGAGACGTGATTTGTTCAGGTTTTAAAGAACATCGGAAAAGGGTGTTCAAAACCTCATGCCCTGAAGGGGCTTTATATACTCAAGTGTCTCTCCTAATGGATATATGTGAAAATTAACTGTACATAGTGTAAATAGCTCAGCGTGGTTGTGTGTATAGTATTCATCGTGTATTCTGTGTGTTGGTTTGATTATAGGGAATTGTGAAATTGTACTGAGAGTCGTAGTATATTTAGTTACGACGTCGCAACATGAATTTGAATAAGTAAAGTATGGGTTTTCTTATTAGGAAAGAGCTGGAAATTTACACCATGAAATGTTAAAAATAGACTTAAAGACAAACTTAAAAGTAAATTTTATAAATTCGACGTTTCGATTTTCGTCTGAGATCTTCATCAGGAATACATCTTTATACTGCTTCAAACATGGTAAAGCCATCTTAAAATTCAAAAATTCATATAACTGTGGTAATATATAATTTCAGATGAAATTTCAATTAATTATTGTTTATGCATGTTAATTTATTTGTAAATATAGAAAAATTGGATATATATTCCATAAGTAAAATATCAAAAACAGGTTTATTCTTTGAAATATATACATTTATTTTTTAAAAGAAAGGACGAAATTATGCATTAATAAAATAAAATAAAATAAAATATCACTTTTTAAAACTATACAGTATTATACAATTTAAATCATACATTATTTACAAAATATTTTTTCTTAATTCGTACAAAACATAGCAATAAATGCTTAGACTCTTTAAACTAGTATTTACTTAGTTTGTTGATAAAACTGATAACATTTAATTTACAGTAGTACTATTCTGGAATATGTTTTTTTTAAGAAAAAAGTCAAACACAATTTACCTTTTTTTTTTTTTTAAACAAGAATAATTACGAGAATTTTTTTTTTACATGTTCATTAGTACTTAATGGAATACGGAAGGCGCATACAAGGAACACGCTATCGACTAATTAACACAATGGTCAAGAAGATAATTTTCAACAGAAAAAGTTCGCTAATTTTAATTCCGATTTATTCTATCTTAGTAAATCGTAGTTAATACTAATTGAAATATAATTAAAAAACATTTATTGATGGCCATAACAATATCTTACTCTAATTAATCACTATATTCCATCTGAAGGAACAAAACAAAATTTCATTTATTTTAAAAATGCATAATTGCTTGAATTTTATTAAAAACCACAGTTGCAATTCTACTGAAAAATGCAATATCAATATCTGATCACAAAAAGAATTTTATTCACCGCTGACAAAAAATTGTGTTAGTCGAAATGTTTAAGAAAACGCTTACATATACGTGTTTATTAGGATTTTTTAAATTTCTTAATTTGTTTATAGGAATATTTCAATTGGCCAACAAAACATAATATATACGACATTTTTTTAGGAATTCGCTAAAACAAATTGTGAGATTATTGGATAAAACACAATATTTTCGACTTTGTAAATATAATTGAGAAACATGGAAATCACTGGCGATAAATTTATAAATAAGCTAAAAAAACTTTGTAAAATCACCATAAAAAGAAAATTAAGGGTGTATTTCGATTCAAACAACATATTTTCCGATTTATTTTTGAATTCACTTTTGCTCTCAAACTCATCAAACTCGCACATTCTCTTATTTAGAAACTACACAAGGTGCCGTGACTGTCGATTCTTTGATAAATGCAGAAAAAATTGCAAAAAAAGCAATCAAAAACGGCATTTTGATCAGATTTTTTGAAGCGGGAGATTTCGGAAGGAAAAAAAGTGTCATACTGAGAAGATAATTGTTCATAAATCAAATTCTAATTAATGGAGCGTAAAATGACATCACACGGCACCTTATATGCCTCTTCAAAATCCCCCTCAGCAAGTTTCATGTTTCTACTTTTAAAAATGTGTCTGAAATTGTATCGGAAAATTTTGAGCTATTGAATGTGGAAAAGCGTTTTTTCGAATACACCCTTAAACAGGACGCGTTTCGAGCTTCAAAAATACAGCTCGTCATCAGCTAATCAAAACACTTGTCCCAAGGGACAGAGTGAAATAATGGTAATAATAAATAAATAAATAAATAAAAATTAAATTAATAAAAATAAATTAATAAAAAGAAAACACAGTAAAAATAAATAAAAGAAGTAAAAAATTCCCTAAAAAACTAAAAAACAATATGAACAAAAAGCAGGAAGAAAGAAAAAGTACTTACCATGAATACGTGGAGAGGAGGAACGGTCGGTGTAGAACCCAAATTAGTTAAATATTGAGAAACACCGAAATCACTGGCGATAAATTTATAAATAAGCTAAAAAACTTTGTAAAATCACCATAAAAAGAAAATTAAACAAGATGCGTTTCGAGCTTCAAAAGTACAGCTTGTCATCAGGTAATCCAAACACGTGTCACAAGGGACAGAGTGGAATAATGGTAATAAAAAAAAATAAATAAATCAAAATTAAATAAATATAAATAAATAAATAAAAAGAAAACACAGTAAAAATAAATAAAAGAAGTAAAAAATTCACTAAAAAACAATATAAACAAAAAGAAGGAAGAAAGAAAAAGGACTTACCATGAACACGTGGAAAGCAGGAACGGTCGGTGTAGAACCCAAATTAGTTAAATATTGAGAAACACCGAAAACACTGGCGATAAATTTATAAATAAGCTAAAAAAACTTTGTAAAAACACCATAAAAAGAAAAAGAAATTATTTTTCTTTTTATGGTAATAAAATTTTCTTTTCCATAAAATTTTCTTTTTATGGTGATTTTACAAACTTATTTTTAGCTTATTTATAAATTTATCGCCAGTGATTTCGTTGTTTCTCAATATTTAACTAATTTGCGTTCTACACCGACCGTTCCTGCTTTCCACGTGTTCATGGTAAGTCCTTTTTCTTTCTTCCTGCTTTTTGTATATATTGTTTTTTAGTTTTTTAGTGAATTTTTTACTTCTTTTATTTATTTTTACTGTGTTTTCTTTTTACTTATTTCTTTTTATTTATTTAATTTTTATTTATTTATTTATTTATTATTACCATTATTCCACTCTGTCCCTTGTGACACGTGTTTGGATTAGCTGATGACGAGCTGTATTTTTGAATCTCGAAACGCATCCTGTTTAATTTTCTTTTTATGGTAATTTTACAAAGACTTTTAGCTTATTTATAAATTTATCGCCAGTGATTTCGATGTTTCTCAATATTTAACTAATTTGGGTTCTACACCGACCGTTCCTGCTTTCCACGTGTTCATGGTCAGTCCTTTTTCTTTCTTCCTGCTTTTTGTATATATTGTTTTTTAGTTTTTTACTGAATTTTTTACTTCTTTTATTTATTTTTACTGTGTTTGTTTTTATTTATTTATTTTTATTTATTTAATTTTGATTGATTTATTTATTTATTATTACCATTATTCCACTCTGTCCCTTGTGACACGTGTTTGGATTAGCTGATGACGAGCTGTATTTTTGAAGCTCGAAACTCGCCCTGTTTAATTTTCTTTTTATGGTGATTTTACATAGTTTTTTATCTTATTTATAAAGATAAGTTTTAAGATTTTATTATGCTTATGTTTTGAAAATACATTTCTAATAAACACTAATTTGTGGAAATGTTTAAAAATGGGCAGTGTAATGCAAAATTGTAGCTTTATTAAATGATAAATATTTACATAATGGAAGATTGACATATCTTCCATTTACCATGTAACTATGGCAAAACATAATCTGTAAGGTATACTTTTTATGAACTTGCTAAAAAATTATGATAATAATAGATAAAACGCAACATTTTAAATTTCATGATGATATGTTCTAAGATTTGATCATTTTTATGGTTTTGAATAAACATTTGTTAAACACAATTCGTGGAAATGGTAAGAAAGGGCCGTGCAAAGCAAAAGTGTAGTTTTATTAAATGATAAATATTTATGTTTTCATAATAGAAGATTAACATACCTTCCATCTACCATGTATGTATGGCAAAACATAATCTGTAAGATATTTTTTAGGAACTCGCTAAAACAAAATGTGAGATTAAAAGGTAAAACGCTATATTTTGTACGTCATGAAGATAAGTTCTAAGATTTGATTATGTTTCAGATTTTGAATAAACATTTATAATAAACACGATTCGTGGAAATGGGAACAAAAGGGCCGTGTAATGCAAAATTGTAGTTTAATTAAATTATAAATATTTACTAAAATGTAAGATTGACATATTTTCAATCTACGAAGTATTTATGACAAAATATAACCCTTAAGGTATTTTTTAGGAACTCGTTAAAAATATTGTGATATTAAACGATAAAACGCAAATTTTCGCTTTCATGAAGATATGTTCTAAGATTGTATTACGTTAAAGATTTTGAGTTAAAGATTTTAAACATTAGTAATAAACACAATTCGTGAAAATGGAGAAAAAGGACCGTGTGATGCAAAAGGCTTGTTTTATTAAATTATAAACATTTACATAATGAAAAAATTGCATATCTTCCATTTTCAATGTATCTGTGGCTCATCATCTAATACATAAAAAAAACAAACAAATAAATAATAAATATATTTTTGATTAAAATTACCTTAAGGAATACAAGAAATTATATTTCATATTTCACAATGACAATTATACATATTTTTTAAACTTTTGCCTGAATGTGTGGACAATACAACTTCTTTGAATCCACAAGTGTGGCACAGTATTTATATAAAAATGTATAACAAGATTTATGAAAAAAAAAAGAAAATATATTTTTCAGGCTGTTCATTTTCTTAAATTCTTTTCAAAAATTTGTATTGCACGATGGAATGTCAGCACACGAAATGTCTTTCTTGAAAACGTAAACAAATTTACAACTTTAAGTTCATTTCTGGGTTTATTTGAGCAGAGTGTTTCCACACGGCAGTCCACTAATCTTTAATTTAAGCTGTTATTTTTACAAAAATTGAATACTTCTGATATTCAATTGAAAAGCAACTGCAAAAAGAGAAAGAAATACAAAAAAAATGTTGTATAATTTAATTTTTACCTTCTAATGTGGCTTTAATTTTAAACTATTGATATGTTAATTTTCTCAGCTTTTTTGTCTTATATTTAACTCATACACGCATACGTCCCAGTAGATGTCCGAAGTACATACGTTCATACACACACACACATATGTATAATACACACATATACCGGTTGTCCCAAAAATGACTGATGGATTTTAAAATTCAATAACTTGCAAACGGTGACAGCTATTTAAAAAAATTTTGCAGGATGGTTATGTATAATGTCTGGAGTTTTTTACCGTAATTTTTTATTTTAGTTCGGATTTTAAACAATAGGTGTCCTCGTTTGCAAGTTATTGAATTTTAAAATACATCAGTCATTTTTGGGACATCCGGTATGTGTATGTATACATATTCATGTATATAAGGAAAAAAGAATAAAAACTAACTGCATAACTATATTACATAAAGTTTCAACAGTACCATTATTTTACAATCATTATTGAGGATTTCGTTTATTTTATTTTAATGATTTTTAAAAGTTATCTTAATACATTAATAAAACGCAAATTACGTCCGCATTAAATTTTAACGTACGATATTATTTTGTAAGTAATAGTTTGAAATACTTTTAGATTCTTTATATAGCATTACTTTCTAAGAATCATTTCAGACGATAAAAATATATCTATTGAGATCATCATTTAAATTTAAAAATTGTTTCTGAAGCTCTTAAAATGATATTTATTATTTTTCAATCTTCCAACAAATTATTCCTTGATTCATCAGCATTATTATTTTATAGATATATCCACGTTATCATTTCATGTTTATTATTTTAACGATCCTAAGATTTGCGTTTTTGAAAATGCGATTTAATGATCAAGTCAATGTTCCATAGAAAGAGTCCTTCTTGGATCAAGAACCTGATTTGTTTTAGTTATTTCCTGCGTAGTAATTTATTGTAAGAAATGATTTTTTCAAATGTATTTTCCTGACTGGTTTCTATATTTAATGACTTAAAATAAGCTCCATAGAAAGTTTTATGCAAAAAATGTTTCCGCAAATATATTGAAGTAATAAAATTAAAATACGACGAGGTATGCTTGTTATTAACCGTTGATATCTTTTTCTTTTCTTTTAATGTAACTTCTTTCTTTCTGCTTTCTCATTTTTCTTTTTTTTATTTTGTTTCTATTGTTTTATTTCCTTTCTTCATACATTTACACACTGCGAAATTATCGACCAATAAATTAGATAATGTATCTATAATATTTAAATCTCTATTAATACAAGAAGAAATCGTAATGTGTATGTATTTCTGCGATGGCTAGCAAGATCTACAGCTCGTATGGACCCTCATAGCATGCATGGTCACAATGATGTCCCAATGACGTCACTGTAAGTCACTTTGGTCACATCACATCTGTGACCAAAATGCCAATACTCAGTGACGTCACATTGTGACTGAGATGTGACTTTCTTAAAAAATTACAATTTTTACAATTTCTTAGAAATTTACAAACATTCTTTAAAACATGTTATTTACTTCAAAAAAACATGTTTCTGGTAATTTAAATATCGTCGCTTTTGTCAGTTTCGTCACAATATTAATGTCAAAGTAGTCACAAATGACACATTTTTCACAAATCTGTCACACCGTGGTCACAATATGACGTCACAAACGAGCTCTAAAACGGCCGTAACGATTTCACTTTTTAGTTACTGTGACTTCACATCGACAATCGATGGTCACAAAGTCGCAATGTGACTTCACAACGACGTCGCAGTGACGTCATCATGTCTTACGAGAAGCTCAATTAGTTTGTGAAGTTAATCTTAGGTCTCTTCTGATGTACTTTAAGCACAAAATTTTAATGTTGTATTTTAATCCTAGATATTTATTACGAAGCACATCTTACTCTCATTAACCTTCAAACGGCCGTAAACTGATATATCCGTTCACTACGCTGAAAGTTTCACTGCAGTTGACACATTATTTAAATTAATATAATTAAAAAATATAATTAAATTTTAAATATTGAGTTATGATTGATACTTTTAAGTCTTATAAGCAAATACATAACAAAAAATTATACCATGGTAGAAAATCCACATTTAATTAGGATTTAAAATAAATTAAAAGAAAACAACATTACGATTTCCCCTTTATTTGTCGGTAAATGAGTTAAAAGGTGAATTATTTGATGCTCGGGGAAAGAAAAAAACTTCCACATGGGGACAAATACATTTACGCACCGAAACATGAAAAAGGGCATTTTTCAGAGTTTATTTCTATTTCTGGATCAGTTTGTCAAAATCCAGGTCATCCAAACCCCTCGGCATATTTAAAAGGCACATTTCGAAAGGCCGTATTTTTAGGTCTCAAATGCTCTACAGAATTTTAAAAAAATGTTCCAATTATGCCATTGACAAGAAAATCTTTCAAAAAGGGTCGTTTTCCGTAAAACGTTTTATCCCTTATGTTAAAGTCCTTCTAGGACGCAATTTCAGGCATATAAAGAAACCAGATATATGTTCTTAAACTTCAAACATTATTTTAATCGACGATGTAACTTGTTAAAATAAAGATAGATTACAAAATTTGAAACTTAATGACAAATTGAGGCACAAAGCGACTCATGGACATGATATTTCTCTACATTAAAAACATTTAAATATACATATTTAAACACAATCTTTTAAAAGTCTCTGAACAGACATAATTTGCATATTATACAAAAGTTACAAGACGTTCGGACGGTCATTTTTACAAAATAAAATGTGCGAAAAAATTTGAATCAACAAAGTGAATAAAAACCAATTTGTTTCATTGTGATTTTGCTTTTTCCGGGGCGCAATTTTATAAGTACTGAGAAATCAAAATTATATTCTTAAATTTACAACTCTCTGAAAATCTATGGTGTAATCGCTTTAAAAAATATGAGATTTAACTCTTCCAAAAACCCTGGCAAACGCAAATCATTTCATAGAGACTATATTCTACGTTATACTATTTTCTACGTTAAAAGTAGCTAAGTATAAGTATTTTACCACAATCTTTGTAGAGCATTTCGATAAGCAGAGCTACATCTCTGACAACTATTTTGAAACGTTCGGATGGATACAAATATTTTTTTAAATAAAGTGCGTGGAAATTTCAACGAAATCAGCAAAAACCTGGGTGTTCTGTCGAGGTGTCGTTCACTTTCGACACGCATAGAAAAATCAAATTACGCTGACAATAAAATATCGTACAGCGTATGCTTTCAATTAGATATCTTTTCGCGGTTTTCCCTTAAAAATATAAATTCTGAGGGATTTAAATATGTAAAATCATCACCTATGTCATTTAACCCATTAATGCCGGAATTATTTTTTTTCGTTAAAATTCAAATTTTGCATTTCCCCACCACTTCTAAAGCAAGAATAACTTTTATCTTAATTTATCGAGGACTTTGTTTCGAGAAAGAAAATATTTGTTTATCCTCATTTTTTGCTGGTGTGAAATGCGCTTACTTGAATATTTTAAACTGTTCCAAAAATGGGACGCTAGGCACTAATGCGTTAAGAGCCCTTTGGTAAACAGATAACACATTTTAAAACTGAATATCATAGGCCCGTATAACACCGGGCAGGTCTCATATAGTAATGTTATAAAGTTAAATATAAATAGTATAAGATGAGGTTAAAAAAATACAATTATATAGATTCTTAAATGATTGAAAAATATTTATTTGAATATACATTGATGGAAGAAATAAATGTTCTTTTCTTCAGCCTGTTTAGTGCACATTTGACATCATTACATGTAGCATTTTCTTTTCTTGCATGTGAATACTTTCTAATATGTCAGTTTTTGCAGCTTTAATTTTGTCTAAATTAAATATACAGACACATATATAAAGAATTTTTTTCCAAAGAAAATTTGGACTTTTTAATTACACGGTTTATATGTAAAAAAAAACTTCGCTTCTAGTAAATGGAGGATATTATAAATCCAGAAAGGCATAGTGACGTCACTGTGACGTCATTGTGAAGTCACATTGTGACTTTGTGACCATCGATTGTCGATGAGACGTCACGTGACGTCGATGTGATGTCACAGTGACTAAAATGTGAAGTCGTTATGGCCGTTTTAGAGCTTGTTTGTGTCGTCACATTGTGACCACTTTGTGAAGTCACGGTGTGACAAATTTGTGAAAAATGTGTCATTTGTGACTACTGTTACATTAACATTGTGACGAAACTGCGACAAAAGGGACGATATTTAAATTGCCAGAAACATGTTTTTTTAAAGTAAATAACATGTTTTAAAGAATAATTATAATTTTCTAAATATTTTTAAGGAAGACACATATCAGACACAATGTGACGTCAATGAATGGTGGTATTTTGGTCGCAGATGTAATGTGACCAAAGTGATTTACAGTGATGTCATTGGGACGTCACTGTGACCATGCATGTTATGAGGGCAGTAATAGGAGATTCAAAAAACATGTTCAATTTATGACCATTAAAAACTATCATTTGATTTAGAAAAAACTCTCTGCACATATATATTGATAATTTCTTGTACAAAAATTTAATTGTTCCATTGAAAATTAAGGAATTAAAGTACTATGTAGTAGTATCTTAGTTTTTTAACAACTGTTAAATATAGATAAATTAAATAATTTAGAGATATAACCTATTTTATCAATAACTAACTGCCACAAATCGAACATTTTTAAAAAACTTATTTAATTGATTTTAAGGTATTTATTTATTTGCTTGTTTTTAAATAAATACGAAATTTATTTTTTATTTTTTATTCGTATACTGCATTCTAAAAGATATTAACGTTCGAATTACTTTAACATTTTCTTTTAATTTGATATATCGAGTAATATCACGAAATGAATATGCATGTTTTACATAAATATTTGCATAAATATACAGTTATATGACAAAATAATGGGAACACAATTTCATAATGCGTCGTTCTTCCACCATCCAACACCACTTCGTCATTATTCGTAAATGTCGTAAAAATGCTGGTGCCAGCAAAACGTGTTTATGTGCGATTGGTCGAACGCGCAAAGATCCATGATTATTAAAGCTCGTCTCGCTGGATCATCCGCGTTTTTAACACCCGATTTTTACCGGAACCACTGTGTCAATGGTTAGAAAAAACCACAAAACTAGTAAGTTAGTTCTCTGCTAAACAGAACAGTGGGCAGAATTCAAAGTTGTGTACCAGAAAACACAAACTTTGACGAAGATAGTAGCCCCGAAAGAATTATACTACATTGCGACAAATAACCTCTAAGATTAACAACCATCGCGGAACTCCTTTTCACTAAAACAATTGAGTGGATGCATGTTGTGAACATTCTTGTCAGACACCCATCCCAAAATCTTTACCATCGCCGCCTAATTCTATTATGGCTATTCTACCATACCATCAAAACGGAACACAATAGAAATAGAAACAGGTAACCGGTTCTAAAGAATTGTCCTTTACAGTATTTCAGATTAGCGAAAGTGGGTTCGATTGGTAAAACCCGGCAGAAGCATTTCGTGTTCACTACCTGAATCCTAACATGAAGCCTTGATAGGACTCTGTATTGGTTCGGGAAATAATATAGTGGTGCAGTTTGGAGTCACTCATAGTACTGAAAGAGAACGACACAAGCGAGCTTTGTCACAGTATTCTTGCTGATCATTTACACCTTATACTTTTGATTTTGTTTCCTGAAGAGCGTCTTCTATTCCAAGTTGACATACCCTTTTTATGTGCCTTGATTTTTTTCAAACACGATAGAATGAAAATAATGGTTAAAAGAAGTAGCTCACGCGTGCCCTTATCACAGTAAAAAATGAAGACCCAAATTGGGTTGAAAGATTTCTGGGTATAGAATTGTTCCAATTTAGAAAGTTCAGTTTATAGCACAAAATCGTTTTAAATAAGTCTGATTTTTAATGACATTAAAACAATTAAAATATCTTAGATAGTATATACATTATACCTCAGAAATTTTGATTAATTTAATTTTAATAAAGGTCTGCTCTGTTTTGAACCATTTTGGGTTATCTATTTTTGGTACAATACTCTACCATTTTGGAATCCTTACTGTACCATTTCAGGAAAATTACTATACACAGAAATCTTTCAACCCAATTTGGGTCTTCATTTTTTACTGTGTAGCTCCCTTATATGAACATCATTGAACCCCTGTGTTTTTTAAAAGGAAAAAGTCTATACTCAGTTATTTTATCCACGCAGACTAGCCTAAATCTAGAACGCTCTGAATGCGGTATGGCTATACATTTCTTCATACTTTGCACACGTAAAGCTGTAAATGGGACAAATAACGGTCTCACTAATAAAACATTTGTATTCTATTACTTGCCATCTTTTTATTTTGCCCTGCGTTTGTATGTAATTTTAGCATTTCAATTCGGAAAAAAAAAAAAAAACAGATGAGAATAGTTTTTACTAGCAGCAATGCAGTTAACACCCATAATAAACACCCATAATAAACAAGGAGATCTAGTGTAAATAAATTGATTTAGCTATTTTGAATATTTGCCATTGTTTTGATTCCATCCATGGTTAATGTGCATACAAATAAGTAACAATTCTCAATAGTTAGATTAAGCGATACAAGTTTTTAGTTAGATTTAATATGAAATTCTAACTTTTGCGATCGCTCGCATGTCGAAATTTCAGAAAACAAATTGCAGAACTACACCGATTATGATTCCAAGACCCCCAAACTACCATTATTAAAAATTTTATCAATCTATCTATTTCTCTCTCTCTCTCTATTTATATATATATAGATATACATATATATACAGGGTGATTCCAAATTTTTTTTACAATAAAAGAGGGGTGATAGTACACATCAAGACAAACAATATTAAATAGGAGACCAAGGGTCCAAAACGTTTTCCTAAGGAAATAGCCGCCATTAAAGTTTAAGAACTAAAATTTCAAATAAACATAAAAAACGGAAAAATCGGTCGATTGATTTGCGGTTTTCACTAAAATTATTCTTTATGTCGGCATTTTCTTGAAATTAAATTATAAAGATAAATTTCAAAAAATGCCGATAGAGGGCGCTTTAGACTTTGGAGTAACGAACAACTATTTTTTGCCGGTATTTTTTGCATCTCATTAAATGTTTTCGTAAGCTTAGACTCAAACTTAAATTTTGAGCTCAAAATCTGTAGTTGGGAGTGGTTAAGTAACACAAACTGAGCTGTGTTCAGAGGGTTCAAATTTCAATTGATTATAAAAAACGGAAAAATTGGTCGATTGATTTGCGGCTTTCACTAAAAGTATTTTCTATTTAAGTATTTTCGTAAAAATAAATTATAAAGATAAATTTCAAAAAATGCCGATAGAGGGCGCTTTAGACTTTGGAGTAACGAAACACTCTTTTTTGGCGTTGTTCTTTGCATCTTATTAAATGCTTTCGTAAGCTTAGACTTGAACTTAAATTTTGAGCTCAAAATCTGAATAGCTGGGAGTCGTTAAGTAGGCAAACTTAGCTGTGTTTAGAGGGTTCAAATTTCAAATAATTGTAAAAAACGGAAAAAATTGGTCGATTCGTTTCAGGTTTTTGCTAAAACTAATTTTTAAATCAGCAGTTTTCTTGATCAATCAGTATTTTCTTGAAAATAATTTTTAAAGATAAATTTCAAAAAATGCCGATAGAGGGCGCCTTAGACTTTGAAGTAGCGTACAACTATTTTTAACTGTTATTTTTTTAATCTCATTAAATACTTTCAAATGCATAGACTTAAATTTTGGGCTGAAATTCTGAATCGTTGGGAGTGTTTAAGTAGCGAAAAATTGAATTGTGTTCGAGGAGGAAAGAGGGTTAAATTTCAACTCCTGAACACACTTCAGTTTGCGCTTCTTAACTCCTCATAACGATTTAGGATTTGAGCTCAAAATTTAAGTTTAAATCTAAGCTTCCGAGAACATTTAAAATGCTTTTGCAAGCATTTAGTTAGAACCAAAAAATAATGGTTAAAATGAATTGCTGGTTACTCTGAAGTTTAAGGCGCCCTCTGACGGAATTTTTTGAGATTTATCTTTAAAAATTATTTTCAAGAAGATACTGACTTAAAGAATAGTTTTATTTTAAACCGCAAACGAATCGACTAATTTTTCCATTTTCTATAATTACTTTAAATTTGAACCTCCCCCTCCCCCTTGAACACAGTTCAGTTTGTGCTACTTAACCACTCCCTGCTATTCAGATTTTGAGCTCAAAATTTAAGTTTAAGTCTAAGCTTCCGAAATCATTCAAAGAGATGCAAACAATTCGGCAAAAAATAGTTGTTCGTTACTCCAAAGTCTAAAGCGCCCTCTATTGGCATTTTTTGAAATTTAGCTTTATAATTTATTTTCGCGAAAATACCTAAATAAAGAATAGTTTTAGTGAAAACCGCAAATCAATCGACCAATTTTTCCGTCTTTTTTAATCATTTGAAATTTGAACCCTCTGAACACAGGTCAGTTTGTGTTACTTAACCACTCCCAACTACAGATTTTGGGCTCAAAATTTAAGTTTGAGTGTAAACTTACGAAAACATTTAATGAGATGCAAAACATACCGGCAAAAAATAGTTGTTCGTTATTCCAAAGTCTAAAGCGCCCTCTATCGGCATTTTTTGAAATTTATCTTTATAATTTAATTTCAAGAAAATGCCGACATAAAGAATAATTTTAGTGAAAACCGCAAATCAATCGACCGATTTTTCCGTTTTTTATATTTATTTGAAATTTTGGTCCCTAAACTTTAATGGCGGCTATCTCCATAAGAAAACGTTTTGGATCCTTGGTCTCCTATTTAATATTGTTTGTCTTGATGTGTACTATCACCCCTCTTTTATTGTAAAAAAAAATTGGAATCACCCTGTATATATATATATATATATATACATATATATATATATATATATATATATATATATATATATATATATATATATATATATATATATATAATACAATTAAAAGTAGGCAAGATTCACCAATGGATTTTATCAATAAAACAATAAACCAAAACGAAGAATTATAATTGAATTGAATTATAATAAAATAAAAAAATAGTGTAACGAGTAAATCTGAAAAAATAAATAAATGAAATGAATACAAATGGAATTTGTAGCCCCAAAAGCAGAATCATCAGGCCCCAAATGCTCTGGAACTACAAATAAAGTGTGCGGTTTCATCCACGTATTTGCCATGAAATACAAAATAATACGTATTTGGGGCTACCAGCACACAAAAACCAAATTATTAAACAAGGAACAAAGATATTTTACAAAAAAGGAGTTGAAAGTAAGTAAAAATAATAGTTATCCATAACAAACAAAAAAGATAAAGCTGAATGCAAATATAATTGAACCGGAGAAAATAATTAATAATCGATATTAACCTAAAATTAAATTAATAAAATAATTAAAATTAGAATTAAGAGATAACATTCATATCAACATATAACTTAAAATACCATTTTGTTACTTTAATCAGTAACATTTATTAGCTATTTAACTATAAATATTACTAGACAAATATACATATATAGGTGTCAATTAAACAGTTTAAAAATTATATTAAAATAAATAACCGACTCTCAATTATCTCTCTCTCTCTCTCTCTCTCTCTCTCTCTCTATATATATATATATATATATATATATATATATATATGCATATTTTTTTTAAATAATTAACCTTTGCGTTTTTATCCAGACAACACCACCCTCATCCGTTAAATAATCATAATTTCAATGTATTTATTTAATATCAAAAAATAATAAATAATGATAATTTCAATGTATTACTTTAATATTAAAAAATAATAAATAATGAATATTGATGTTGACATTTAATATACCATATATCAAGACAATGAATTAAACTTAATAGCAAAATTAACAGTTAAAATATTATAAATATACCATATATAATATTCATGATGATACGATTTGCAGCTCTTAATGTAAATCCTATTAAGTGGTAACAGAAAACTACATTGTAGAAATCTCACAGACAATACACAAAGGTTATGCGGATAGCAGCAATTACCTATGCGCACCATATTTATAAAATTGCTATTAGCAACGGATGTTATATATAAATTATATATAAGATACCACAATAGGAAGAAGTTCATTATGACTATTCAAAATGAAAAGATATCAATTAAATATCAAATTGTATACATTCATAATTACACGCGCGGAGCAGCATAATAATTTGAAAGCTAATATAATACCATTAAAAATAGACAAGATTCACCAATGGATTTTATCAATAAAACGAAAAAAAACAAAAACGATGAATTAGAATTGAATTGAAATTTAATAAAAAAAAAAAAATAGTGTAACGAGTAAATCTGAAAAAATAAATAAATAAAATGAATGCAAATGGAATTTGTAGCCCCAAAAGCAGAATCATCAGGCCCCAAATGCTCTGGAACTACAAATGAAGTGTGTGGTTTCATCCACGTATTAGCCATGAAATAGCAAAATAATACGTATTTGGGGCTACCAGCACACAAAAACGAAATTATTAAACAAGGAACAAAGATATTTTACAAAAAAGGAGTTGAAAGTAAGTAAAAATAATAGTAACAAACAAAAAAGATAAAGCTGAATGCAAATATAATTGAACCGGAGAAAATAATTAATAATCGATATTAACATAAAATTAAATTAATAAAATAATATATATATATATATATAGATAGATAGATAGATAGATAGATGGATAGACCACCTTTTTTAAAGGAACGATAACTTCTTTAATTCTGATCAGATCTCATCCAAACTGATACATAGCATGAAGGGACATAAAATCTCGGTCAAGAAATGGGGGGGGGGGGGTTGGTGATAGAAGAAAAATATTCATAACTTCGTCACTTCTTCAGATATCAAATCCGATTGAATTTATCATACATCTCTTATTAATATCTACAAATTTTATAAGTTTTTGATAGAGCAATTCTTATAGCAAAAATAAATTAAACAATAATAAGAGTTAATTTTTAAAGAAATCTCAAATCTAAACTGCTTATATTCTTACTCATTTTGAAATTCATTTTGCTCTCAAACAAATTCAGTTCGCAGGTTCTCTTATTTAGGTACATTATAATGTGACGTATTGGGCAGTTTATTTGATAAAGGCAGTATATATTTCGAAAGAATGCTATTCATTTGACATTTTGAACAGAATTTCCCGAAGCGTTCGTGATGGAAAAATTAAGGAAGTATACAAATAACAAATTGTTTATTTTCTGATTTTTTTCAAAATCCACTTTTGCTATCAAATGCTTTCGACTGACAGTTTCTTTTATATAGGAACTATATAATTGGTAGTCGATAAAATACTGTTTGTCGATTATTTGGTAATGACAGAAAATATTTCAAAATACGCTTTCAAAGTGAGCATTTCGGCCACATTTCGCTTAAGATGATTCTGATGAAAGAAGGTCTTACAGAAAAATGAAATAAAAAATTCTTCAAAAGCGGCAAATAAAGTTGTTAAGCTTGATTTATCTCCAATCATATTTTTTTGTTGTTGTTGTCGTAAAGAGCAAATAACTTCGAAATCTACCTCCGCCTATAGTCCAAGCCGACAGGGATTTTCATATTTATCCATAAAAGCAATGATGAATACTGAGGAAAAATAGTCATCATTCATAATAATTCCAATAATAGATATAATAAGTCTGATTTTATCACACAAAATTAATTGATAGAACGTAAAATCTACAATAAACTTGAATAAAATGAATATTAATAAAACTCTTTTTGCATAGTATATATTTGGCTGAAATTTAATGTACAATTGAGATGAAAAGCTAAAATGAGTCAGGTAGAAAGTTAAAATTAAATCAATAAAAATGTAAAACAAGTTATACGACAAGTTGAAACCTATCAGATTAAAAGTTGGAATAGACCAATTAAAACCCCAAATGTATATAAAAAAAAACATTAACGAAAAGTCGTACATTTCAGATTAAATAAGATTTAACTGAGTCTTAAAACCGAACCTAACAGCTAAACCTTGCATAAATGACAATATAAAATATTAAAGTGTTACAAATTTGCAGTAAATTATTGAGTACACGGTACCATTTGTATAGCATACGAATACTATTTACATATTTAACTAATATATTTTATCGCATATCGTGACTAAACTATTCACAACATAAATTAACATTTAGGTTTGAAAAAAAATTTTTAAAACGAAGAGTAAATTAAAAAATTTCGAATTAATTTCGAATTTAAATACTCAAAATTGGGTTAAATCTTTAAAGTCTTATAAATTCACATAAGGAATACTTTGCATAAAGAATGAAACTTTCCTTAAATGAAATTTTGATGATTACATTTTAAGTTAACAGGTAGAATAAAAACAACTCAAATCTTATAAAAAGTATAACTTCTCATTATAATACTTACAAGAGATATGCATACACATAAGTTTCTTTAAAAGAATTCCAATAAATGATAAAATAGAATATTTTTAGATAATCATTAGCTGTTCAACATTTTTTTGTATAAGTACATGCATGAAAAATTACTACTTTGCAATTTTCAAACCAATTATTTTTCAAAAAATAGATTTTCATTTTTTGAAAAGATAGCAAAAAAAAAAAAAAAAAAAAAATAGTTTAGTTAGGAAGCAAATTTTGGAAATCGATGTAACCGTTTCCTTGTTTATCATTTTAATGACTCAAATATTTGCATTTTAAAATTTCGTTTTAATGGTCCATTAAGTGATTGATACAAAAAATGCCTCTCCAAATATTCTGTTCTAGTTTATTTTGTTTCAACAGAAGTAGAATATTCCGGTGATTTACTGAAAAATAATTTATCTTAAAATATAAATTGCTTGCGAATTCCTTTATCCAAGTGTGTACTTTATTTAGTGACATGAAAATAACTAATTTTCAAGTTTGTATAAACATTCTTTCCTTCTAGTTTAGATAAATTGTGAAGAAAAAATACTAAGTAGTCACTTGGTAACTAAAGAAAATATTTATTCAAATTTACTGTGCATAATAATCTTCTGTTAAAAATGCCTTATATATTAATAAATATCTGTCCAAAAAGGTTTCTGATATTTTTGAAATAGAAATTTACTTTTACACTTTACACAACGAAATGAAACTTTCGTTTAATTAAAACTGAGTGTTACGTTTGATGTCCTCTTATATTTTATGTTAACAGGTAGAATATGAAAAGCTAGAATAATATACAAAAATGTTGCCTCTTAGTGTAATATATAAAGAAAATATGTTTATCCATATTTTTATTTTAGATATTTCAATCAAATGCTAAATTGTCATATTTTTATACATCATCACATGCTCAACTTTTAATGTACAAGTACATGCATGAAGAATAACTATGTTACGGTTTTCAAACAAATTATTTTACAAAAAATATAGCAAATAAAATCCAGTTTTAGTTAAGAAGTAAATGTAGGAAATCGATGTAACCGTTACCTTGTTTATCATTTTAATGACTCGAACATTTGCATTTTAAGATTTCGGTTTAATGATCTACTGAGTGATTGATACAAAAAGCGCTCTTCCAAATACTCTGCTTTAGTTTATTTTTTTACTAAAAATTAATTTATCTTAAAATATAAATTGCTTACAAATTCTTTTACCTGAGTGTTTACTTTATGTAATGACACGAAAATAACAAAGTTTAAAGTTTGTATAGACTTTATTCCCTTGTACTATAGTTAATTATGAATAAAAAAGACAAAGTAGTCACTTGTTTAACTAGTTTCACTTGTTATTAAATAAAGAAAATATTTATTCAAAGTTGCTGTGCAAAATAGTTTTCTGTTTAAAATGTCTTATATATTAAATAAAGATCTGCCCAAAAAGGTTTCTGATATTTTCAGAATTATAAATTTACACTTTGCACACAGAAATGAAACTTTAATTTTATAAAAACTGATAATTACGTTTGGCGTCCCCTTATATTTTATGTTAACAGGTAGAGTACGAAAAGCTGAAATAATATACAAAAGTATAGCTTCTTAGTGCAATATTTAAGAGAAAGTATTATATATTTAGCTTTATTTTAGATGTTTCAATTAAATAGTAAAATGCCATATTTTTATATTATCATTAAATGCTCAACATTTCATGTACAAGAAAATACATGAAGAATTACTATGTTGCGGTTTTCAAACCAATTATTCTTCAAAAAAAAATAGATTTTCGTTTTCAAAAAAATATAACGAACAAAATACAGTTTTAGTTAAGAAGTAAATTTCGGAAATCGATGTTACCGCTCCCTTGTTTATCATTTTAATGACTCAAACATTTGCATTTTAAAATTTCGGTTTAATGATCCACTGGGTGATTGATACAAAAAACGCTCCTACAAATATTCTCTTTCACTTTATTTTGTTTCAACAAAAGCAGAAGATTCTGGTTATTTACTCAAAAATAATTCATCTTAAAATATAAATTGCTTACAAATTCTTTTATCCGAGTGTTTACTTTATTTAATGACGCGAAAATAACTAAGTTTAAAGTTTGTATGGACATTATTTCCTTGTAGTTTAGATAAATTGTGAAGAAAAAATACAAAGTAGACACTTTCTAAATAAAGAAAATATTTATTCAAAGTTGTTGTGTATAATAGTCTTCTGTTAAAAATGTTTTATCTATAAAGTAAATATATGCCCAAAAAGGTTTCTGATATTTTAAGAATTAGAAATTTACTTTTATACTTTACACAACGTAATGAAACTTTCGTTTAATTAAAACTGATTGTTACGTTTGGTGTCCTCTTATATTTTATGTTAACAGGTACAATATGAAAAACTGAAATAATATACAAAAGTATAGCTTCTTAGTGCAATATTTAAGAGAAAGTATTGTATATTTAGCTTTATTTTAGATATTTCAATTAAATAGTAATATGCCACATTTTTATATTATCATTGAATGCTCAACATTTCATGTACAAGAAAATACATGAAGTTTGCGTGATGACTATTTTGCGGTTTTCAAACCATTTATTCTTTTAAAAAAATTTACGTTTTCAAAAAAAATATAACGAACAAAATACAGTTTTAGTTAAGAAGTAAATTTCGGAAATCGATGTTACCGCTCCCTTGTTTATCATTTTAATGACTCGAATATTTGCATTTTAAAATTTCGGTTTAATGACCCACTGGGTGATTGATACAAAAAACGCTCCTCCAAATACTCTTTTTCACTTTATTTTGTTTCAACAGAAGCAAAACATTCTGAAGTTTTACTCAAAAATAATTTATCTTAAAATATAAATTGCTTGCAAACTCTTTTATCGGAGTGTTTACTTTATTTAATGACGCGTAAATAACTAAGTTTATAGTTTGCATGGACATTATTTCCTTGTAGTTTATATAAATTGTGAAGAAAAAATACAAAGCAGACAATTTGTAAATAAAGAAAATGTTTATTCAAAGCTGCTGTGCGTAATAGTCTTCTGTTAAAAATGTTTTATATATTAACGAAAGATCTACCCAAAAAAGGTTTAGGATATTTTAAAAATTAGAAATTTACTTTTACACTTTGCACAATGTAATGAAATTTTCCTTTTATTAAAACTGATAATTACTTTTGGTGTGATCTTATATTTATTATACATTCCTTATATTAACAGGTAGTGTGCGAAAAGATTAAACAATATACAAAAGTAAAAGTATAGCTACTTTGCGTAATATTTAGAGAAAGTTTTATACACGTAGTTTTATTTTAGATATTTCAATTAAATGATAAAATGCCATATTTTATATTTTATCATCACATGCTCAAAATTTCGTGTATAAGAAAATGCATGAAGAATTACTGTGTTGCGGTTTTTAAACCAATTGTATTTCAAAAAATAGATTTTCATTTTCTAAAATGATAGCAAACAAAATTCAATTTTAGGAAATTTCGGAATACAACAACAACAATACAATAACAAATTTCTGAAATCGATGTTACCGCTCCCTTGTTTATCATTTTAATGACTCGAACATTTGCATTTTAAGATTTCGGTTTAATGATTCACTGGGTGATTGACACAAAAAACGCTCCTCCAAATACTCTGTTCTAGTTTATTTTGTTTCAACAGAAGCAGAATATTCTGGTTATTTACTAAAAAATAATTTATCTTAAAATATAAATTGCTTACAAATTCTTTTATTCGAGTGTTTACTTTATTTAATGACACAAAAATAACAAAGTTTAAATTTTGTATAGACTTTATTCCCTTGTACTTTAGTTAATTATGAATAAAAAATACAAAGTAGTCACTTGTTTAACTGGTTTCACTTGTTATTAAATAAAGAAAATATTTATTCAAAGTTGCTGTGCAAAATAGTCTTCTGTTAAAAATGTCTTATATATTAAAAAAAGTATTTGATGGAATGGCTTAATTTTTATTTGAATGCATATAACATCATTATCTACAGAATGAATTAAGGATATAACTATCACTTTAAAAAAAATCCCTCAAATATTAAAATTTAAAAAACCCCTAAAAATGCAACTTTTTTTTTCATTAAAAATACTCAAAATATTAAACTACCTAAAATATATTAATTCTTTCTATATATAATGATGTTATATGCATGCAAAAAAAAAGTTATTTTATCAGTTTTTTTTAAATCTTGGTGTTAGTCGTCAAAAATCAAGTTTTGAGAAAACGCGATTTAAAGTTGAAATTATATGGGTGCGGCTATGAAAGTGTTGATACATAAATGCTTGTAAGTCCGTTAAAAATGCAGATATTTTATGCGGTGTTTTTGCATTGAGTTAAGAATTAATTGAATAATCAAACTAGATCATAAAAAAAAAATCAATTTTTTGAAAAGTTTTCAACCCCTCAGCCCCCTTAAATGTTAATCGGGATTTTATAAAACTAAATTTAAGATAGCAATAATGATTTCTTTTTTACAGTGTACTTAAAAAAAACAAAAAATCTTTTTTTAATGTTTAAATTTGTTATTATGCTGAGCGTGCATCGAAAGAAGGTGGCAAAGGTCATGCTATCTTAACCCGTGCCATGTTTTCTCAGATAGGTTTTTAATTAATTTTTAAACACATAGGCGAGCGTATTGATACATCCACTCAATGCAAACTAATCACGACTACATTAGTATTTATATAAATATTTCTGATTAAATTAGTCTGTTTTCAACAATTCGAACGTTTATTGATTCTACACCGTTACTGTCCACTGAATTAGACAAATATATCATTAAAAGTTGTTATTTAGGCATTAAAAGTCGATAGTACATAGAGTACATACCCCTTCCATTATCTATGTCCAAACCGTCCGTTTATTTTAAAATTAATATCTTGGCTAATTACAGATGATTTTTTCAAAAATCATAATCAATAATGCTTCGATACGTCTCATACTAAATGTACTTTTAGTTCTCCTCAAGATGTTTACAGAATGGCCGTAAATCGATATTTTTGTCTAACAAAAAATGTATTTTTATGAAAAAGAAAAGTGACCAAAGATAATCGCTATTGTTTTCCCGAAAGGATTAAATTAAACAAAGTGATTAGAAAGAAAGTTTTAAGACTGGATAAAAGCACTCATAAATGAAGCACTGAATAAGATTCAAACATTATAACTTTTAAATTTGTCAAAGGATTGTTATAAACATGATGTTAAATACATAAGAAATGTTTGAAGTAAGAATTTTTAGGCATCTATAGTCAAAGCATTCTATAACAAAATCATTTTAACAAATAAAAAAATATCGGAAAAAACGAAATCATTGATAGTACAATTAAATCCATTGTTTGCAATGTAGTACACTATATGGAAAAATACATAAGTTTAATAAAGAAAATTACAAAAAGAATACAAAATGGAGAATGATATCCGAAAAAAAAATTAGTCTTATGATGCGAAACACGTTTTTAAGTGAAATATATTTAGATTATGTGTAAAATAAGGCTGATTTGTGAAAGAAAAATAAGAAGAACTGCTTGAATATCGATTTTACTTATTTTCCGAGTAACCAATAATAATAATAATAATAATAATAATAATAATAATAATAATAATAATAATAATAATAATAATAATAATAATAATTGGACGCAATCAAGCCATAAATAATAGCGTGTAAATGAAATACTTACATTTTTAATGGAAATAAAAAAATAAAAATGGTAAAATTGCAGATAATCCTCTCAATATCATAACTAACTCTGTAAATCTTGATTACATTTTGACAGTTAATTATATAAACAGTATAAACATATAACGTGCATGTAAAAAAATAGAAATCGGAAAAACTATTTAATACTAGCAAACATGAATTAAGTCACTCAGTTTGTATTCAGATAGTTTTTAGCAAAGTGGAATTTTTGAGAGTTTCATTTTACTGTTTTAAAATTCATAAAAATCATATCGAAACAAATACTTTGTATACATAGATTACTTTGTTATACAATGCTTTTCAGTCAAATTTTAACTCTCGATGAAAGCAAAACAGTGAATGCAAAAGTGGAAATAAAAAGAAAAATAAATAGTTCTCGTTCAAAAGCAAATCAATTTAAAATAATTTGAGAACAAACAAGACTTGCAAACTTTAGACATATTTGAAAAAATCGAATACTGTTTGTTGTGAAGGTTAAGAAAAAGTTTTTTTTATACATTCATTCAAAAAAGTCGAAAATAAATAGCTGTATATTTAAGTCTTTTTTAAAGCATACCTATTAACTCAAGAGTGTCAATTATTTATAACTAATTAAATAAGTGGACCGTCTATGAATCAAAATAATCCTAATAACCAAATCTTTTATTCTGGAGTTAAAATGGAGAAAAATTAATTAAGTAATATTAATAATCTGTAACGAAGGGGTTACCAGGAAAACTAACTAATCAAATTTAATGATTGCATTTACCAAAAACTAATAATGGAAAAACTTTTATTATTGGTTGCTTTCACGTTATTTTACGTGATAAATAAACTTTCATTTTTTTAAATGCATATAAATCTGTGTTACATGTTTCATAAGCCATCTGTCAAACCAGCCGGGAAACAGTAATTATTATTTAAAGTCATTATTATTATTCCAAATTATTAGTCAAACAGAAACTCATAAAGCGTGAACCCTCCTTATTTCAATAACAGCAATTAAGTTATAGAAGCTGTTAAAAATCGATATTCTGCCTTAAAGTTTAAGAAAATGCAATGATTAATGAATTATTAATTCTGCAGATCTCAAGCCTCTGGGATCAGTTTTACATTTTAAATTTGAATATTTTTGTATCCAACTCACGATATTATTTCTTTCATTTTTGTAAAATTAACCAGGGATCGCACCGTTCCTAAAATTTTCACACATTGTTATCAGTATTTTAAATCAAAAATTTTCATGGAAGGTTCCGTTGGCATCTACAATAGAATTATACAATAAATGTTACCGTTTTAAATTCGTGGTATGAAAATAAGAAAATTTTAGGAACGGTGCGAACCTTGAATTAACTACTAGCAAAAGCCATGCTTTGTTTGGATTCGCGAAGCATTATTTTATAAAACAGATATTTGAAAGTAACAATATTTTTTTTTATTATTATTTTTGCATCTTTATTAAACAAAAACGTTATTTTTATGTTTTGGCGCATTTTAATTTTTTACTTATGATGTAAGACTGGCATAAGATATTTTCGAAGCAAACTTTTACAAAATTTTTTTTAATTTTCAACTAAAAGCTCTTTTAAAGATGTTTTTACAATTTCAAGTAGCCACTGGTGTTTTTTAATTGTTTGAAATATGCATGTTTCCAATCTTTGTAATCAACATCCGATAATCTTTGATAGCTATTTTAGAATAATATATTTGAAGAAAGCTTGAAGAAAGTTACTTCTTCAAAATCCTATTTTCTGGAAAAAACATTTGAAATCTGCTTTCGTTGATACTATGAATTTTCAACTGTAAAACATTTTATTTTAATTTCTTCATTTTTATACATGTTAGCGTATGAGAATTGCTGTAATTCTCTCAGCGTGGGAGAACTGTTTACTTTCTGCGAATGGCAACTCAATTAATGGAATTACCTTTTAACGAAGCGCTCTCTCATTCTCGCAGTGACGTTTTCACGAATAATTATTGTTGTGTTTGCGAACTTATTAAAGTCTTATTTTTCTATAAAATCCTTCCGATTAATGAGTCGATATTATTTAGCCACAATACGACCTTCGCAAAAATATTTATAAAGAGCTTGAACCAACAACTTCACGCAGATCTTTTAATTTTTCATTTATATAACAAATTTAAGAATTAATTTTATTTGTTTACAATTGTTTTGTTGCCAGTTTACAAAAAAAAAAAAAAAAATCCATAATACAATTTTTTTTAAATGTTTAAGTGTCATCTGTGCAAACGATTTTGCGGGATAATGAAAACATGTTTTATTTAATAAATTAATCATGATTCTATCTATAATTATTTACTCCATGATTTAAACTTTTTTTTCTGAAAATATACACGTTTCATTTTTTATTTATTTGCTAAAATGCTTCCGTATTGGAAATGCATGTAAAATAAATTAATTAAAATAATAATTTTTTTAACGTTTTACTGTAAAAAAAAATTATATTCTGCAAATCTACAGATCATAATTTATTTTTGTGTTTAATTTGAAGTTAAAATATTGAATAGTTTTTTTGTAAAGCGTACGACAAATTGTAATTTGAGTGGACTAGTAGAGGATTCGCTTCGCTCATCCTAATTACAAGTAATACAGGGTGATTATAATTAAAGTCCGAGGTTCAAAACGCTCTAAAAAGCGAACCACTCGTTAGAATGGCGTCAAAATTTAACAGCGCATTATTGAAGAAGGGGGAAAGAACATGAACCAAAAAAAAAGTTCCAAATTTGAGTGACAGATGGCGCTGTAAGCGTCAGTATATGTAAATTAAAATACCTGGCATGCGCACGAAAATTTCAAGTGTTATAAAAGCGTTGGGTAAACGGCGTTTCCTCATTTCGCTTCTCAGACGTTGGCCATGAGTGTCTCAATGAAGGATCTAGCTCTGCTTGTAAAGCTTTATTACAATAATGGTGATTCTGCACCAGTGGCTCTGCAGAAGTTCAGGATTCTCAAGGGTATGAAAAAAGGCGCTGGACCGATGACTGTCAGAGGTCTGGTGAAAATGATGCAAAAATTCGTAAAAACACATTCGTTTGATGTGCAGTCTGGTAGAGGCAGGAAAAGATGTGATTCGGCAGTAGTTAAAGAAGTGGCCACAGCAGTTCAGGAAGAGTTTAGCGGTGGTGAGCAACCATGCAGTGCACGGAGAAATTCCCGAACATTGAACAGGCCTGTGAGCATGGTACATAACATTCTACGAAACATCCTGCAATGCTATCTATATAAAATTTGCCATGTGCAGGAGTTGTTCCCTTCTGACTTGCCAGCAAGAGAGCGTTTTGCTTTGGAATTTCTCGCTCGCATGGAAGTGGACAATGATTGGCCGTGGAAAATTCTGTGGACAGACGAAGCCCATTTCCACCTGAGGGGATATGTCAACCCACAGAATTGCCGAATATGGGCAACAGAAAATCCACTCGCAACGAACCCAGTACCACTTCATCCTGCAAAGGTCACTGTGTGGTGCGGATTTACGGCATTATTTATCATAAGGCCCTATTTTTTCTAGGAGACGGGTGCTTTAGGTCCTGTTACCGTTACCGTCAATGGTCAGCGCTTTGAGTCTTTTTTGTGTAATGACGTCATTCCAGCTCTGCAACCGTGTGAATGTCTGGATAGTATCATTTTTATGCAAGATGGCGCTCCTCCGTCCATTGCAAATCGAGTGAAGCAGTTGTTGAGGCGGCATTTCGGAAGTGCTAGAATTATCAGTCATCATTTCCCTACAGCCTAACCGGCCCGATCACCTGATCGGGTGATTTCCGGCTGTGGGGTTATCTGAAAGATATTGTGTTCAGTACTCCGATTGCCAACGTAGCTGAATTAAAGACACACATTGCGCAACACATTCTGAACTTGACCCCGGATACACTTCGATCTGTTGTGAACATGCTGTTTCCCGATTTAATCTTGCTGCCCACAACGGCGGACAGCATATTGAACGTGTTTTGCACCAGTCTCTCCAAACTTAAAAACCGATTGGATGGATTCTTTTTATGCGGTTTTTGGCCTCAGGACAATTAAAAACCGGTTAGATGGATGCTTTTTATGCGGTTTTTGGCCTCAGGACAATTAAAAACCGGTTTGATGGATGCTTTGTATGCGATTTTGGCCTCAGGACACTTAAAAAGCGATTGGAGGGATGCTTTTTATGCGGTGTTTGGCCTCAGGACAATTAAAAACCGATTTTTTCCCATCCGATGTGGTACGACCTTGCCGTGGTGGACGGGCTTACGTAACTAACATTATCACAGGCGTACAGTCTTGCACACTGAACAATACAGTTGGTTTATATCGTGTAACTTACGCCTTAGCCGTTGTTTTACGATTTGTCCTTTGAAGTCGAAATTCTGACGCTTACAACGCCATCTGTCGCTAAAATTTGGAACTTTTTTTGGTTCATATTCTTTCCCCCTTCTTTAATATTACGCTGTTAAATTTTGACGCATTTCTAACGAGTGGTCCACTATTTAGAGCGTTTTGAAACTCGGACTTTAATTATAATCACCCTGTATATCATGTAGTCTCTGAAAGTTTTTTTTTTAAATAGTGAGAAAAAACTGTACACTGAAACTTCATTTTTTAAACCATTGACTTTTGAATTCCGTACAGTTTCAGTAATTTCATAGCTGAAATTCTGAAATTCTCTTATATTATATAGTTTTTTTTTATTTATCCACCTAAAATAATTAAATTATCGATCGTTTCAAAAATTGTACTAATTCATGCAAACAGTGAATGATTATTTACAAATATCGTATTAATCAATGGTATCCAAACTTTTAAAATTATTTGAAAAAATATTTTTATTTTTATTTTTTAGTATGATTGCATTAAATTATTATTCTAAATACGTAAAAAATTGCATTTATTACTATTAATGGGATATCCATTACTGGAAAAAAGGGTGTTTATTACTGTTATTTTAGATGTTTTGATTTATTTCTCCTATATTCTGGAACGAGGCTCTGAGAACGGCTAAATATTGTTGATACATTAATGTAATATTTAAACAATGGAATAAAATCTGTTACGAAATTATTCTATTCTATTAATTATTCTCGATCAAAAGTTCTAATATTGTGGTTCAGTGGAATTTAAATCTAGATCAATCACAAATCTTTGGACGAAACAAAACGTTTAATAAAAGAAAACATAAAATAAAAGTTTGAGAAATATTCGACATTCTATTACATCTAAGAATCTAATATCAACAACACAGATTATTTCATTTCAGTTTATAAAAGAGTCTATACTTTAAAGAACGTCCAAGCTGGCTAAATACGATGCTCGCTAATTAGCCGGAACATCCCGCCCGGCGTTGGACGACTGTCCAACATCATCATAAATAGGCAATGGAACAACTCCTGTGATGTTCCTACGTAGTATACCTGTGGAGGTCTTGAGATCGACGACGCGGACATGTCCATCGTCTCCTTTGTAGGTCTTCAAAACTCTTGCTAACCTCCAGTTGTTGAACTCTTCGTTTCTATCTTTCAGTAACACGAGTTGACCATCTTGAAGATTTTGCGAGGTCTTTTTCCATTTACTTCGAACTTGCAACTCATTTAAGTATTCTCGGTTCCAGCGTCTCCAGAACTGCTCTTATATTCGTTGAACTAAGGTCCATCTAGAAGAAAAAGGCAAAGAATCTAAAACCTCATTATTATCAGGAATATTTAGAAGAGGACCTCCAGTAAGGAAGTGACCAGGTGTCAATGGCTCTAAATCGTTAATATCTGTAGATAATGAAGTTAATGGTCTTGAGTTCATGACGGCTTCAATTTGGGTTACAAGTGTTGTCAACTCTTCAAAATTTAAGACAGAGGATTTAGTTATTTTCAAGAGTATTCTTTTCATAGCTTTAATATTCGATTCCCATAGTCCACCGAAATGTGGAGATGCAGGTGGTATGAAGTTCCATTTTATTCCCTCATCTGCACTAAATCTCTGAATTTCTTCCGAAGCACAAATTTGGTAGAAGGATTTTAAAAAAGCATAAGTACCCTTAAAATTGGTGGCATTATCACTCCATATAACAGAGGGTTTCGATCGTCGAGAAACAAATCTTCTTAAACAGGCTAAAAATGCTTCTGTGGTCAATTCTGAAACAATTTCCAGGTGTACTGCTTTAGTAGAAAAACATATGAATATAGCAATGTATGATTTTATTTTAATCTTTGATCGCTTCAAGTTAGGTTTTGTTATAATAGGACCAGCTAGATCTACACCTGTCTTCTCAAATGGTCTAGATGGTACAATTCTATCACGAGGTAAATTACCCATAATTTGTTGAATAGTTTGATGCTTGGACCGAATACATGTTATACACCTACTTATAATTTTTTTTACTTGGCTTTGACCAGATGGTATCCAATAAAACTGTCGTAATAATGATAGGGTTGTCTGAGTACCCGAATGCAGGAATTTTCTATGAAAATGTTGAATCAAGAGTTCAGTGAAATAATGAGACTTTGGTAAAATTAACTGATGTTTCTGTGATTCCGCTAAATTCGAAAATTTCAATCTTCCGCCGACCCTCAACAGCTCATCAGCATCTAGAAATACGTTTAAACTTAAGAGTTTACTGTTGTTTGGGAGAGGACGTTTTCCCTTTAAACACTGGATTTCAGTTTGAAATGCAGAATTTTGCACAATCTTTATCAGTCTCTTGGTTGCATTTTGTAACTCAGAAGTATCTAAATAATCATATTTTCTACTTCCTGTTTCTAATTTACAGTTATTCAAAAATCTTAAACAATATGCAGTAACTCTTATTAATTTCATAAAAGACGAGTATCGATTAATTAAATCAATGTTTGCTTGATTTTTATCAACAAGTGTTGATTTTACAGTAGCATTTTTCTTTAGTTCTAACTCATCTTTAGTTTCAGCAATGTCTAATGTGTCAAATGAACTAGCCAATTTTGGCCAAAGAGATCTGTCTTGCTTTAACCATTGGGGACCTTCCCACCAAAGGTGGCTATTTTTCAACTCTGGAACTTTCAAGCCTCTAGTAACAAAATCGGCAGGATTATCTTGTCCAGGACAGTGAAACCAATTTGATGGATCACTAAGATTTCTGATTTCTTTTATTCTGTTTCTAACAAACATTTTGAATCTTTCTGACTCTCCCTTAATCCAATGCAATGTAATAGTTGAGTCAGTCCAAAAGTAGCAACTTACGGGAAAAACTAATTCTTTAGCAATTTTATGACAAAGTCTAGTAGACAAAAGGGCTCCTAAAAGTTCAAGACGAGGTATAGAAACAGTTTTTAAAGGGGCAACTCTACTTTTTGCTGCTACAAAACTGGTAACTATGCTCTTGTTCTTTAAAACTGCTCTAAGATATACTACTGTACCATATGCCTTTTTTGAGGCATCTGAAAAACTATGTAATTCAAAACAATCAACTTCATCAGGAGCTATATCAGACAAATAATATCTGGGGATGCTAATACTATTCAGTTCCTTTATTTCTTCAAACCATGCATTCCATAAATTGTCCAAATGCTTTGGTAAATTCTCATCCCAATCGAAGCCTAAACACCAAACTTCTTGAATTAAGCATTTGATTCTAATGGTATAGGGGCTAAGAAAGCCAATTGGGTCGAAAATACGACCAACAGTTTGCAATAAATAGCGTTTAGTATTAAGTCTCTCCGAGAGGAAATTTTCCATATTATGAATTTTAAATGACAATGTATCATTATCTGGGTCCCAAGAAACCCCTAAAACTTTTGAATTCACCAAGTGCTGATTACTAAGATTAAAATTATCAGTTGCGTCATCAGTATGCAAACCATATTGTTCCCATTTTTGACGTAATTCATACGAATTAGTTTTCCATTTTCTAAATATCATTGAAGCTTCTTGGAAGATTTCATAAGCTTCCTTACTAATTTTAAAAGCTGATTCAACATTTGGTTGACTGCTGATAAAGTCATCAACATATAAGGATGAATTTAAAATATCAAAAGATTCAGGAAATGCTTCTACATACTTTCGTAGGTGATGCTTGATAGTAGCTGCAAGAAGGAAGGGGCTTGACTTCACACCGAAAAGTACTCTCTTGAGTTTAAATATTTTAAATTCCTTACCTGGATCTTCAACCCATGGCTCATCATCCCAAAAAAATCTTGTGAAGTCCCTGTCTGCTTCATCAATTTCGATCTGCAAAAAAGCTTTCTGAATGTCTGCGGTAACCGCTATTGGAAAGTTTCTAAATTTGATTAAAAGACTGAACAGATCGGGGATAAGATTTAAACCAGTATATAAACAGTTATTTAGTGATAATTCACCTTTAGAATGGGCGCTTGCATCAAACACAATTCTAAGTTTAGTTGTGGACTTATCTTCTCGAATCACTGCTCTATGGGGCAAGTAAAATGTATTTACATCAGATGAGTTTTCAACAGGTTCGATGATATTCTCTGCTAAATAACTGTCCAGAACAGATTTATATTCTGAGAATAACAAAGGATCGTTTCTAAAGTTTGTTCTCAACTTCAAAAATCGTCGATGCGCCACTTCGCGATTGTTATTGAGGGACATTTTTAAATTTTTCTTCCATGGAAATTTTACCTTGTACCGATTATCTTTAAAAACAATACTAGACTCGAAGTCAGATATGACGTCATTATCTACATTAGAAATAGCTTGAGTTTCGGATTCAATTCCTAAGCTTTCCAGTTGCCAAAATTCTCTAATTTGTTCAGATAAATCCTTTTCTTCAACTATAATTTTCATGCTAAATAATTCATTGGCTGACCCCATATAACCCTGCAAACACCAGCCAAAAAGAGTTTCAGTAGCTACGAGATTATCCTTTAGTCGTTTAATTCTACCAGTTACAACATTATAATAATTATCGGTACCTATTAAAACTGCAATTTGTTGATTACTATATTCATGACTGTCAGCTAGTTGTAGACCTTTCAATTTATTATATGTTTTTCGAACGTATTTATCAGGAGTGGATAAGCAAGCAGCTGAAATCTGATCTGTTTCAAGGGCTTCGATTTCAATGTTCAAAGAGGGTTGATCCCTATTTTCTAGTTTTACTTTTACAACATTATATGTTTTCTCAGTCGCCTTTTCGTCTCCAAAAGCATAAACTGATAAGGTTTCCTTTCTAATAACTGGCAATTTTAGCTTTTGTGAAATATCGCGAATTATAAATGTTCTCATACTGCCGTTATCTAATAAAATACGAACTGGTTCATTTTTATCAGTTTTCAAATCTTTTATTATTGCTGAACAAGTTTGTAAAAATATATTGCAATGGGTGTTTTCGTCTGGTACCTTACTAGTAGAAGTGTTATCACAATGAGAAATGGATACGACACTTTTATCAACATTTACATTTGAATGATTTTCTAATTGGAAACAAATAGCCCTACTATGTTTTTTACCGCAAATATCACACATTTTGGTTTCTCCACAGTCCTTGATTCTATGTTTACATTTTAAACACAAAAAGCATCTTCCTTGCTTTTTCAGTAATTCTTTTTTCTCAGCCAAGGTTAATGATTCACAGAATTCGCTATTATGCTCAACACTATTACAAAATATACATGAATTCTTGTTTACAGAAGCCATTAATTCAGCTGAAACATTATTTTGTTTATAACCTTTCGTAGTATATTGATATTTCGACTTAAATTTTGATTGTTTATCTGAAAATTTGGGTTTGTATTCATTCTTGTTATCATTAGAAAATGATTTTTTAGAATCTAAATCATGGATAGTTAATACCCTTTCTCTACTCTCAATTTCATTTTTAAGAAAACTCATAAGATTATCTATATTCCACATTTCACCATTCTTTAGATGTCTATTAAATTCTAATGTTAAATCTGGAGGTATTAACTTCAATAATATTGGGCAAAGCAACCCACTGTATGTATCAGATTTTACACCCAACGACTCTAAATTTCGAATTTGTACTAGACATTTATCATACAAACATCTTAAACCATAAGTGTCAGAAGAACTTTTCAAACATTTCATATTTAATAAATTATTTAGATGAGCGTGTACGAGCATATCATGTCTACCAAACCTTTCTTTCAAGAGCGATACAGCCGCCGCATAATTATTTTCTGTCAAACTAAATCCACTGATTGTGTTTGCAGCCGATCCTGCTACCAAACTTTTCAAATAGCTGAATTTCTCAACATCGGTAAGACTTGGATTTTTGTCTATAGCTGTTTCAAATTCATTCCAAAATTCCAGGAATTTATCTGGTTCACCAAAAAATCGACTTATTTGTAGTTTAGGCAGCTTTATTTTCTTTAATTCGGTAGAAGCAGGACATGCCCGTACTGAATCAATATTATTAGCATTAACAACATTTGCATTTGTACTCAAACTTTTAATCTTGAAGTTTAATTTACATCTATACGATATCACTTTCTGATCGTATTCATCAATATTTAAAATTTCATTTTCAACATTTTTAGCATTTAATAAACTTAAAATGTTATTATCTAGTTGTTTAATAACATTAAATCTTGTATTTAATTTATCAAGTAATTCCTCAAAATATGTCACAGAATGTTCTGATTTCGAAAAATAATCATCAATATCTTCTATTAACTTATTTAAAAGATTTCGATGCGTGTCACGCATCTTTCTTTCCTTATTTTCATTCATTGTATAAAATAAAATACAACAAAAAGTCAACTCACCAATCTGTCATCGAAACGAAAACATTTTTCTAATTGCGCAATAGCTTGAAATCCCGAATTCTTCGCGGCCGATGCAACAATGTTACGAAATTATTCTATTCTATTAATTATTCTCGATCAAAAGTTCTAATATTGTGGTTCAGTGGAATTTAAATCTAGATCAATCACAAATCTTTGGACGAAACAAAACGTTTAATAAAAGAAAACATAAAATAAAAGTTTGAGAAATATTCGACATTCTATTACATCTAAGAATCTAATATCAACAACACAGATTATTTCATTTCAGTTTATAAAAGAGTCTATACTTTAAAGAACGTCCAAGCTGGCTAAATACGATGCTCGCTAATTAGCCGGAACAAAATCATTATAACTATTAATTATTTTTTTTGAAAAAAAATTCCTTAACTGTATTTATTACTATAACATCTACTTATAATAAAATGTTTGACAGGCTCTTTCATATAATAAAATGAAAAAATTAACGTTATTTTTATTATACAGTGTTATTACAAATGAATCATCGTGTTTTTGCGTGGAAACTAAGAAACTTGTTTGTTTGTTTGTTTATTGACCAACATACATCTGACTTGTGTGCTCGACATGAAGTCTGCTTATAAGCCATCGTCAATTTACAGGGACGAGATAGCACACAAGGAATTATTACAACACAAGAGAAGTACAACCAGGAGCTCCACACAAAGAGTGTGTGCAATGGAGCCAGTGGGATTCGAACCCACAACCTCACGATCAGCGGTGTGATGTCTTAACCACTCAGCCACGGAGGCCCACTAAGAAACTTATATGTTTCCATGACAACTCAAACGAGAGGACATTACTTACAGTTTTGGGTTGCGTATGTGTTATGTGTGTCTGGTTACCATGGTTACTGCGCGAACGTTATATTCAAAATGGCGACTTGACAGCAGAAAGCATTTTGTGTGCTAGTATTTTGAAAGTGTGAATCACTTATAACCGTTCTGAAAACATTCCGGAAGTCATACCAATGCAACCCAATAAAGCGTTCTGCACTGGTATCGACAGTTCAAAGAAAACGGTTGTTTATGTAAAGGCAAAAGTTCCGGAAGACCAAGCGTTACTGAAGAAACCGTGAACTGAGTTAGAGAGAGTTTCATCCGTAATACCAAAAAATTGAACTGACGGCGAATTGAAATTGAAAGACTGCAATCGCGACCATGGACATCAAACTTCGATACCTTCGTTTTATTTTCATGTTTAACTCATTGTTGTACCCGAATTAGGTTCCGACATAAACGCTTCGGAAACCCGATGATTCTTTTGTAAAATCCCTGTATTTAGAAGACATAACAAGAAATGCATAGCATATTTTCATGCTTAAAACAAACTATTATCAAATAAAGCAATATTTATTGCTTTAATTTTTAGAAGACCAAAAAAACTGAATCTTGGTAGCAGAATATTAACTTTATATCTACATACAAAACTAAAAGAACAAATCTTCAGAACATGTCGTTTCCCCATTAAAATGACACATGATCACACCGCCTGATAAAAGACTACGAAATTTCTGTAAAGAAATGTGATTTATGAAATATTCCGCAAATAATTAATAAAAACTTTTTTCTATTATTTCATTTAGATCATACAGGCGCATATAATTTTATCTCAAGAAATCGCTATTTTCATTTCATGTTGATACATTAATGTAATATTAAAGCAATGGAATAAAATCATTTTAACTATTAATAAATTAAAAAAAAATCCTTAACTGTATTCAGTACTAGTACATCTACTCATAATAAAATGTTCGACAAGATCTTTCATAGAATAAAATAAAAAATTGAAAGGTAGTTTTATTCAATTTAGAAGACATAATAAGAAATGCATAGCATATTTTCATGCTTAAAACAAACTATTATCAAATAACGCAATATTTATTGCTTTAATTTTTAGAAGACCAAAAAAACTGAATTTTGGTAGCAGAATATTAATTTTATATCTACATACAAAACTAAAAGAATAAATCTTCAGAACATGTCGTTTCCTCATCATTAAATGATACATGATCATGGCGCCTGATAAAAGACTACGAAATTTCTGTAAAGAAATGTGATTCATGAAACATTCCACAAATAATTAATAAAAATTTCTTCTATTCTTTCCTTTAGATCATACTGGCGTATATACTTTTATCTCAAGAAATTGCTATTTTCATTTCAATAAAAACATTTATTGAATATTTTGTATATATCCTACGATTTTTTTATATAGGATCGGAAGAGAAATTACCGCGTTTCAAAATTGTCTTTTTTATTAAAAAAATCTGTAATTTAACTTAATTTATAGCGAGTGTGTTCCTTTCAATAATGAATAAAAAATTAATAACAACATTTTATTTTAATCTACCGCCTGGCGAAGAGAACCTATGTTTTTTCTAATCATCACATATCTCGTGAACGAGATAAGTGCATTTTCAAAAGCTCTTTACTTTTATTTTTTACTTTTTCAATAATTTGAATATTTTTGATGATAACCACCTATTAATATATCATAATTATTCAAGTAGCGTTTATTGTAGTTGCAAAAAAATAACCTTTGATTGATTTCGTTGGGCTTATACAAATATCAGACCAGCTACTGTGATTAGGCGGGTGAAATAGTACTCAATATTCGTTCGGGATGACTCATTTTGTTGAGCATTAAAGTCTTCAGCCAAAATATCTTGGCTCGAAAACTGTTTTTGAATCTTTTCAGACACACGGAAATTTATAACTGTTAGCCATTATTTGTGTTCAATAGCATTACAGTCGAACTTGGATAATTCAAAGTTGGAGGCACCAAAAGAAAAGTTCGAAATATCAAAAAATTCGAATTAAGTGCATTCATTCAAAAAGACGAGATAAATAAAGAATGATTAACTCCACACTGATATATTTAACACATAAACATTATTTAAGACTGTTGCTACATTTTTTTCATTAAATCAAACATTTTTAAGCTTAATTATTTACCAATATTAAGAAAAAAGTCAGATATATTGTATTGCTTTTTCGAATGAAATGTTTGAGTGATAGCATATGATTCCAACTTATCAACTGACACTAAAATTAAATATTTTACATTGGACTGACCTTTAGAAAAGATTCGAAGTTTATGTATATGCACCATAGCTTCTGAGGAATTCAGTAAGGTCTTCTCTTGTATTTCTTTGTTCTGTTTATCCCCAGATAGTCTGCCCTCAGCTTGGTTGTTCTCCGCCAGTTGAGCAACAATGTCCGTATCATTTACCTCGCCACAAACATCCACGTTTCGGTCCACGATGACGTAGTCCTCATACAAGATTGATGGATCAGGTTTTCCATCTTCCCAATTATCGACAGTAAGCTCTAGAGCAATTTCGTCAAAGTTTTCTACTACATTTACTCCTTCTGTTTCTTTCTTTACAAATCCCATGTGATGAATTCAAAATGAATTGAGATTCAAAATGTCAAAACCTCCAATGAGGATGCCTTCAACTAACAGACGCCTGTAGAAAAGTTTAAGGTTTTTGATGATTCTTTGGTCCAGTGGCTGAACACCAGTTGTCATGTTGGATGGGAAGGAAATAACTTCCCCATTTTTCATTTTGCGAATGCTGTCGTAGGCAAACAACTGTCAATCAAAAGAACAATCTGTCGTTTTTGTTTTTCAAATTTCTTGTTTCAAAAAGCCATTTTTGAAAATTTCGGAGGTTATCCATGCCTTTGTATTCTAATCGTAGGTCACAGAGGCTGAGACTTAACATTTTTAAAGCAACATGGATTAACCGATTTGCAAATCATTAATAATAGTAGCTTTTAAAAGACGTCCATATTTGCTCCAACAAGCAGCGTTACTTTATCTTTACTTAGTTTTCCATCAGTGCATGTATCTCCTTTCAAAGCAAGAGTTTTATTGGTAGTGCACTTATAAAAAAAGTCCTGTCTCGTCGATGTTAAAAATATATTTTGGTTACTTATTCTGATTAATTTCTATTAAATGTCTTTTCCACTCATCAGTTGCTTGAATGTCCACTGCACCATTTTCACCACATACTGTTTTGAAAGAAATATTGTTGATTTTTAAAACTATTAAGCCAACGTGAGCTGACTTTAAAATCTTGAAAGCCCAATGCAGTAGTAAACTATTCATTTTTGGCTGTCATAATAGGGACACTAATTGGAATGCGCTTATCTCATCTTTTTTAAACCAATTAAAAACACAACCATCCACATCTGGGTTATCACGTCCTTTCGTTCTTTTCCTATTTTTTCCAGTGCCATTTTCGCTATTCAAAATGTTTGTTCTTCAAATATGTCGATAACGTGTTGGATGGAATTCCGAATTCATTGGCTCTTTCCGATTTCTTTTTAAAGCCTTTACCGCTTCATTATAATCACCGCTATTTTTTGAGCTAATGGTAATGACTTATAAGGTATTTTAGCTTTCGACGCCATAGTAATAGAACATACAAAAACACTTAAAGAGCAAGCACAAGAACTTACACTAGCAATAAATCATTCACTCACATGAAAGTGCACGTCAATCTAAGATAATGTAGCTGGAATTCTGGAGGGAAAAAAAGGGGGAGGAAGGGTTGGCGAAAATCTGAGAATGCTACAACTACGCTGCTATTCTTTCAATACGTAACTAAATTTATTCCCCAGACGAAGGGTGCGACTAAGACTTGAAATTTTGCCAAATATAAAGACAATTAGAATAAATATTTTTACTATTTTGTGTCTTAGCTGAAAAAAGCAGGAATTTCATATTATCCAAATTTCACTGTATTCATATTTCCCTTTAGATTTCGATGTAATTTAATAAGAAAAATTAAGAAAAATACACTAAAAAATCATCTAAAAGACAGAGAAACAAATAAAATATTACTAACGTAGCTTACAGGTGTTTTATGTGTGCATTCTAAAATACACGGAATACTGCGATTCAATAATTCAGTTCCTATCCTTTTTTCCCTGTTACACAAGCATCTTATTTTTTTTCTCGAAATTCCAGAAGAAATTAGGGAGAACCCTGTATAATAGATATATATATATATATACATCGTATATATATATATATATATATATATATACAGCTTCAAATTAAATAATTCAGCAAGAACTAGCACACACCCCTCACAAAACAAACTGTATGTATGTATCTAACTTGCTTCTTACTTATAAACTTATTTTTTTTAAAACCACGAAAGAGCCATTCTCTAGATATAAATAGCAATTGATCCTGACACATTATGACCCAAAATGACTCAATAATCGTATTTTCTCGAACATGTGACCTAGCCCAATGGTTTTCGCGTTCCCGAAAATGGTAAAATGCAAATTTTTGCAAAAATCGTTAGAGCCGTTTTTGAGATAAATTTATACACACACACACAATTTTTGCTCGCATTATAGTATACGATAGAAATATAAATATATATATATATATATATATATATATATATTCGCATTACTAAGTGGAGCTAAACCTACCTATATCAGCAAAATACTGTAGCAAAATATTATATGTATCTAACTTGCTTCTTACTTTGAAACTTATTTTTTAAATGCCGACGGACATTATCCTTAATAAAAAAATACATTAGTCCTTTTCGTCAAATTTTCTCGAATTAAAAAACATTTATTTAAAAGTTCGTGCAAAAATTTAATTAACATAAAATTATTAATATTATTTTTATAAAAAATAAAAAGTATTCGCTTTGTATCTTTTAACTGTTTTAAACGTACAAAAAAGAAACTAAGTTGGGTTTTGAAAGAGATAATCGCAGCAAAGATTTCATCATATCATTTGAATAACTTCATTGAAATATAAGTATATCCTCAAAATAGAAATTTCGAATTCTATATATTTCGAGAAATCCTAACAATAGCTTGAATAATTTTTCAAAAGAAGAAACTTTTATATGAAAATGACTTTTTACTATCTATAGAGAGATATCTCCATGTTTTATATTCATTGTACTCATAAATTAAATCCTTTGTAAGCTATATGTATTCTTTGTAAATGGAAGCTATTGTAATTTAGAATCTATTCAAACTACGCTATAATAATATCATATTAGATGTAATGATGTTCCTTAAAGAAAAGGTCTTACTTTCGATTTATGATCAAAACTTGGAGGGTTTTTTAATAATATGTGGATATTCCAGTTATGTGTTGTTTTATATTACATACTGTAATCGGCTGCAAGAATCATTTTCTTGATTAAACATCGCAATAAATTGTAGATTCATTTTTATGGAATTTATTACTTACGCATTAAATGTTTTTAGTGTTGCTTAAAATAAAAAATAAATAAAGAAAAATGCTTGAAAATTAATTGGATACATAATGCTTGTAAAAAGAAAAAGAAAAATATGTAAGTTAATCCATTTCCTTCTTTCTAGCAATTTTCAACAAAGTGCTTACTCATGAAAAGTGCGCATTCGGTTTGTCTGTCCGTCTGTACGTCTGATGTCTGTCCTCGCTCTAACTCCCATAAATATACACGGATTTTTATGTAATTGATAAAGCTTATTTAGTGTCGAATGCGTGTTTTTTTAGTGTATATGAAGTACTTACGATTAATGGTTCATTTACAGGAGCACTAAAAAGTATTCGATTACATTATGGTATATGGAGAAAAATCGTTTGGAGAGAATTTTAATGACATTACGCTGTTTCATATGTATTGAAACTGATATAAATCATTGAACATCCAAAATATCATGATGAAACAGAGCTTTAATGGCATTTTTGATTAATTTGCAGGGCACAGAAAAGAAATAGGTTGCAGTACTCTCTTTCCGTAGTAATTGCTGGAGAGAACGTTTTAAAACTTGGCATGAGCTGTTAAATGTGGCATTAAATTTAATAAATTTATTGCATATTACTCTTTATATGCTAATTCTAAACCTTACATACTGGGCTGCCCAAAATAATTCGGATACCATTTTTCTTTTAGAGGAAATTGCTGAAGGGGCATTTTCAACTGAAATATATGTATCACTTAAATGAACTAAATTTTGAAATTCTTGTTGTTAATAAATGCAAATCTCTATATCATATACTGAGCTGATAAAAAAAAATTAGATAATTTTCCGATTGTATATAGTAACAGCTGAAATTTCGTTTTGAAATGCGTTATGCATTTTGATATGTTGAAATGAGACGGTTGATTTTTTTAGAACTTTGATTTAATTAAACGCTGTTGTATTATTCTGAATGTGTTCAAAAATGCTTCATAATTTATGTTTGACACAAGATTTTTACTTTCTTGTTTTCTATAGGGTAACATCCCCTGTAATTGGCACATTAAGGATTTGTCTTTAAACTAACTTCTATTTTCATTACCAAGAAATAAAATATTTACTTGCAAATATTTTTAAATCAAAGAGTGCATATCTGTGCATCTATTTTGCCCACTGAGAGCAAAAATATTTGAAAAAGTATTTTTATAAAAATATATTTATAAAAAGTTGCTGTAATCATCAGTAATTGACACTTAGACTTTTACACAATTAAAGTAACCCTTTTCAACTAAGCAAACCTGTTGTCAAATAAAATTTAAAATATTCTATAAATTACATAATCATAAATTGAAATGCAAGCCTTTCTTAAGCCAGATAGGAAGCATTTGTATCAAAAATGGCTAATTTGATACAAGCCATAACTGTTTCTCTTTTCTAGGCACTATTGTCATTTACTAGGATAGATCACAGTTATAATCTTTGAAGTAAATGAGCATATAACTGGTATATGGTCTTGCATTTTTAAAAGACTAGACAAAAATCTTATTTTAGGACATTTTTGCAGGATGTGCCAATCACTGGTGCATGCCAATTACTGGGGATGTTACCCTATGATGAGAATTTTTTTTTTCATGATTTCCTTTAAATAATATTGGAAAATAAATTATTGAAAATAATAAAGTCTCCGTATTTGAAAACAATTGTCGAGGATGCATTTTTAGCATGGCATTAATATAAATTTAAAACATACACACAATTACTTAAAAGGCGTAAGAAATATAAAGAAATTTTTAATATATGTGTTAAATCTATCAAACGTACATGCACCCATTTAAAAAAAAATAAATAAGAAAAAAAATCGAAAATGGATTTATTACTTATAAAAATAAGCCCTCCTAAACACCGTCCATGGAACTATGCTATGCATTGATGTTTGTAATAAACTGGACATTGGATATCCTCAGTTAATTAAAAAAGTAGCTATTATAAAAGCATACGTAACTTTGCATAACTTTAGAAATAAATATACATAACTTTAGAAATAAATAATTAATAAGAAAGAAAAAAAAGTGACTTATTATATTATTCCTCGACCTTCAAAATAAAATATAGTCATTAAAAAAAGAGATGCATTTAAACATTACATTTCTTATTACCTTGAAGCTATGATGTGAATAAAATTGTTCACACACAAAATCACATTTTTACTAAAAACAAATGACGTATTTGATATCTTTAATTATGGTGTATAAGATTACTTGTCTGCTTTAATTTAATACTTTTTTATCAGTTAGCATTCGAATATCCTACCTTTGAATATCCAATGAACTTTTTTAAGCATAAAGGGATTTTTCATTTATGCGAAATCGATTTTTGTTAATTTAAAAACAGCTGCTAATATTTACAATACAAAAATGACAAATAGTAAGAAATTCTCTGATAAAGTAATGTACACAATACTGTAATAATCGGCATGTGACATTAAAAAAATAATCTAGCTATATTTCGATAAAATGGGATGCCTTTTTAAACACAGGAATGATCGTGCTGGGAACAGAGATAGACTTTTCTTAAAAGAACATGAGTCTCTGGGAAAATGTTTACCTTTAATCAATCCTTTAATTAATCTTTTAAGTATCTGACACTGGCCTTACTAAGCGTGGTATTTATTTCATTTGTCTCTCTTTGATTCTCATTAAACAATTTTTTTTCTTGGTTTCAACGTGGTAACGAGGATACTGCCTCTTTCCATTATTGCATCAATATTTCTCATTCTAAGCAGTGTAACTTTCTGTTATAAGTTTTTCATGATGTTTTGTGCACTTTTCTGAATGCTAATTGTAATTCGTGCTTTTCCTAAATTGTTTATAATCAAATGATTTTTGTCTTCTTTGTAGTGCATTTTTTATATAAATTATTGGGGTGATCCAATCTTCCCGCGCGACCTCCATTGTCACTGTTGGGTGCTGAATTTTAGAAAAGGTTTCTAAACTAAAGCAAAATGCTTTCTTAAATACTTTCTTAATGAATTAATGACCTCATTGTGTATAATCAAAAAAAATTTTTTCTAATTTACAGTGCGTTTTTTTATTCATATATCTTATTGCGATGAACCGGGCATTCGCGCGATCCTTTCGTATTTATTAATAATTGAAAAATCATTAAAAAAGAAAAGAAAATTTAATTTTGCATCTGCAATCACTAAAAGCTTAAAAGGAAAAATTTTTTTTGAATAAAAAGTTCTAGAAAACATAATAAAATATTTTTTTCTTCAATGACAAGAAAAAAATGAGTTATTCATTTCGTCGCTGAGAAATATATTAAAATTTAATCATCCATCTATGATGGAAGATGAATACGATTCTTTCGATATAATAAAGTGCTGTTAAGGCTGTCGTTTTATACGTAGGGAAATATAACTAAATATAATGAAATATAAAAATTAAAACTATACATACATATATATATATATATATATATATATATATAGAGAGAGAGAGAGAGAGAGAGAGAGAGAGAGAGAGAGAGAGAGAGACAGAGAGAGAGAGAGACAGAGATAGAGAGAGAGAGATTATTTTAAAATTCAATAACTTGCCAACGGTGACAGCTATTTAAAAAAGTTTTGCAGAAGGGTTATGTATAATGTCAAGCGTTTTTTTTTTTTTTTTTTTTTTTTTTTTTTTTTTTTTTTTACCGTATTTTTTTATTTTAGTTCAAATTTCAAACAATAGGTGCCGCTGACGGCGATTAAAGGCCAGGAATACGCTTCACTCAGCACTGATCCCCTGGCCTTCAATCGCCGTCAGCGCCACCTATTGTTTGAAATTCGAACTAAAATAAAAAATTACGGAAAAAAAACTCCTGACATTATACATATCCCTCCTGCAAATTTTTTTAAATAGCTGTCGCCGTTGGCAAGTTATTGAATTTGAAAATCAGTCAGTCATTTTTGGGACACCCGGTACATAAGCGCTATTAATTTGGGAAGAGACCATCATATGCCACATAACATAAAATGAAAGAAAAAATGCTCATTGTAATGCAAATTAAATATTATGATCATGAAGAAAATACGAGCAAATATGATTTCAACTAAAAATATATTTTTTTAAAAAAGCTTGTTTATTTTAATCTTACAAAAAGTTAAAGCTCGCACATTGCATCAATTATTTAAAGTTTTCTTTTCTTGTTTAATTGTGTAAAATTAAAAATATATAAACTTATCCATTCTTTCCAATTAATCTATATTTTTATATTGGGTGTGCGATTCGGAACAATAAATTCTTGTAAAGTTTCAAGTTTTAAATATGTGGTGCTAAAAGCTAAAGACTTTAGATATAATATAAAATTAGACAAAATAGTTTGTTTTTATTGATTCAAACATTATTATAAGCAAATGGTATTAAAATTTTTTTATGGTTTGTATGTGTAAGTGAATCAAAGCATTTTCAAAACAATCCTGTTTAACTTATACAACGGTAAATCAATCATTTTGCTAATAATCTTTCATCTTTTTGTCTTTGTGATATTTTGCGTTGCGTTAAATATTTGGACAAATTAAATAAAGAGCCATATTTACATTAGGTAGCAAAAAGTAAACATTACATTACTTTTTTTAATAGGGTGGATATGCTCACTTTGCGATTTTGAACCCGAGATCTAATTATACGGGCGAATACAATACCACTGAGCTACGCAGAATATATGCAGTCTATCGGAATTCATCACTCACTTTTTGTACCATGCATATGATGTCTGCTGTATTATTCTGAATATTAATAAATTATAGAGTATTGTGCACTGTTACTTTTAAATTCTATTTTATTCAAAAATAATTTCCAATTTGCATAATTCAGATCTTTATAATCCACACACACTCAATGATTTTAAATCAAAAGCGAGCTGATTTTTTTTTTTTTTAATTTAATTTCAAATATTGATTATGTATATACAATATTATTTTTTTTAATATTATACTTCAGAATGTACCCTTAATGCAAGAACAAATAAAAAATATCTGAATTGCTTATTATTTTTGTTTTATTACTTTAAAAATGCCATGTTTTTTTATCATTTTGACAAGCACAAAGTTCCTTTGCTTTTTATGATTTTATTTTAGATTAATAATCAAACATAACTAGATTATCTTAAGTATGGGGAATTATAAATAAAACAGCACGATTTAAAGCACGATACACATGATTTAAAATAATAATAATAAAATAACTTTTTATACAAAATATAATTTAAATTATAAAATATTAACATAATTTAATGTTATTACTTTAATTTTAAATAAATTTATTTTCTCATTATGGTCGTATTGAATATCAATTAAATACATTTTCTGATGCATCGAGTGAATAAAGATATTTCAACTTTGAAATAGTAAAATGCAATTTCCAAATAAAATAAAGACCTAATTATGTACAATAATTTATATTCTAAGAAAGAGTTAAATCAAGCATATTCATTTTATTATATTTAGAATCGAATTGTTGCTTAATTTTAGAATAAAGTTATCTTGTATACATTGTTATAATAATATTAATCACCTCTATTGATAATAATGCAAATTACAACATTTAATCGCAGTGTAAAACATTATTTTCGGATAAACTGTTAGATTGAAAAACATTTGAATAACGATATCTCTAAGCATGCTCTATCGCGCAGCAACGGTTTCTGAAGAAGCTTCTTATCCATTTCCATACTAGATAAATACAGACGTTCTTTTCTTGTTTTAATTTAAGGGGAGATGTAAATTATAGCTAGGCGTTGAACTGATCCATTAAATGTCAAAATAAACATTCTAAGTTAAAATTTAAATTTAAATCTAACAAAAAAGTTATTATTAAAATGTTTTGTTTAACTGATAAAAGGAATAATCATTTATGTTTTGTTCTTTTGTCAAAGCGAGAATAAAATATATACTTTTTTTTTTTACTTTTCGCATTAACTTCCCTTATAGCAGATTTAATCTCTTTGGATCATTAATAAACTCATTTGTTTAAGGTAATTTTTAAAAGAGAAAAAATTAAACAAAGTGTTTAGCAATAAAATAATAAAGCTTTCACGATATCGCTTAACATGTAAGCAGAAAAACAATTACATGACACGTTACATATTCATTGTTATAAATATCGATTTAAAATTAATATATTTTTCAAACAATGGGGTAATATTTAGAAACAAAGGTGCTTTTATAAACAAACTGTTAATCATGTAACGCAACAAATTATTTAAATTACAATAGATTTTAATTTTCATCAACCAATACAAATTAATGTACTTAAAACATACTTTCTCTTACATTATGAACATTTCCCAGTATCCTGTGTAAATTGTATGTGTACATGTGGTATGTTCTTTTCTGGTGTTTTTCTTTTATTTAATGAAACATAATCACAATTATCGCGGCAGATGGAAAAGAGCATTGTAATCATGTAATAGATTTTTATTAACAGGGAGAATGCAACCGATAAATTGTTCGCAGATATATAATGTTGTTCAGTATTATTTATCCATTTTAAACAAGCAAACTGAATAAATTATTGCCGATTATTAACTCAATATCTCAATAAAAATTAATGTATATTTACATAATTATCTCATTTAACTTCCAAAATCATGTTACTTTTAACGAAATTAAGTTTATAACATATCTATGAATTTTAAACAAACATCCTATGGAAGATAAATGTTAACTTAAAAAAACTAACAAAACATAAACATAAAAAAATAATTTTCTTCTTAAATTTCTCGATGCTAAATTAAATCCATTTGGATCGTTAAGAGACTTGTTTGTTTAGGGCAATATTTTAAAGATCGAAAAATAAAGCAAAATGCTTGTGAATAATAAATGCAATATCACTTAAAATATGAACAGAAAATAAATTATGTGACACGTTATATATTCATGGCTATAGATGTGGATTTAAAAATTAATATATTTCTCAAACAGTGGGAGAATACTCAGACACAAAGATGCTTTTATAACCAAACTCTTAATTATATAACAGGACGAATGATTTAAATTACAATAGATTTTTATTTCCAGCAACTAATACAAATTAATGTACTTAAAAATACTTTCTTTTTCATAGTGAACCATTTCCCATAATTCATTTTAAGTTGTATGTGGACATGGTTGTATGTTCTTTTGTAATGGAGTAGTGTTTTGCTTTTTTTTAATGGAATGTTATCGCAATTATTGCGGCAGATGGAAAAGAACATTGTAATTATGTAATAGATTTTTATTAACAGTGAAAAATAACCGTAGAATATAACAAATTAATTGTTCGCAGGTATGTAAATGTAGTTCAATATTATTCATTGAATTTAAACAAGCAAATGAAAGAAATTATTAGTGATTATAACTCTAAATCGCAATAAACATAAATTTATATTTACATATTTATCTTATTTAACTCCTAAAATCATGTTCAGTTTATCGAGTTTCATAAAATATCTGAAAATTTTAAACATATAACAATGCAAGTTAAATATTAATTTTTGTTTCAAATTAGCGTGCATGAATAATCAAATACAATATTCTATTCGTTGTCATATCATAATAAATTTGCTAAAGATTAAAAATCTGTATTCTTTTATAAGAACTATAAATTCTTATACCGGTTACAGTTTTGCAAATGAGATTTTGATAGCTTTCAAGCATGCTCAATGAAAAATTATTTATTAAACCTGCTCATTTTTCGCATTTTTTTTATTACAGAGTATTGTGTAAAATGTTGTTTGTCATATTCTCGGAAAAGAACAGTATTTTATATTAATAACTCTGCAAATTATAAACAAAAAACATGGAAAAATTTAGGACAGTTTTTATAAAAATCTTTATTTCTATACTCGTATGCATACTATCTGCATAAAAATAAACACAATTTTTTATAATAAACCAGTAACATAATCTAGAGTTTGAACACTTTTGCTACATTTGTTTTGACAGAATTATCCAAAAAATATTCGTTTTTTTTTCAATTTGTTGACAGTTCCCTATGGTGTTTCTGAAAAAAAAATCGCCATGGAACTATATGACATGGACTATTCTTTTATACACTTGGAGTTTGAGAATATTTCCTCATGGAATTTTCTGTATATTTAACGTCTAAAATCACAAGTGGCAGGTAACCATTGCCCCTATAGTGTAACCTGTTAGACAGATTGCTCATTGATATGTCAATCGAAATTTATCGAATTCTATTTTTTTTTTTTTTTTTTTTTTTTTTTTATCCGTAAACTTGATGAAGTCATTTTCTGTGTTTCCGCCTCCAGGTCTAATAGTCTAAGGTCAATTTCTTGTAAAATAAAAAAGGATTGTTTCTAATAGTATAAGCTGCAAATCAAACAGAACATTCATAAAAAAAAATTAAAGCAGAGATTTGACGAATTTCAAGGATAATCAAATATTGAATAATGTAAAAATGTGTCGCATGTATTTTTTTCCGCTATAAAACTAGTTAACTGCAATATTGAAGCACGTGATGCTTTAGTTGTTTTCCGACTTTATATGCATATGTTAAATTCAAATTCATTCATTTGATTTATGAGTTAATGTGAACAAATTTATTCAGATAATCAATTCGTGAACGAATTATGATTTTGAAAAGTTACGATTTATTTTTAATTTTCAAATTTATAATCGATTGCCTAATGAAATAAAAATTCATAAAACTTTTATTTTTCTTACAAAATGTTTCTGTTAAAATATTATACCTTAATGAGAAACATTCAAAGATTTGAAGCATTTGATATTTGACAATAACCTTATAAGTTTTTAATTTCCAATAATTTCGTAAATAGAAGAAAAACACAGAAAACAAGCGTATTTGATTTCAAATAAAATTATTTATAATTGAATATTACAATCAAACTTTTATAAAAATTGGAGATTCATCAATTACTAATAAGTCTTTTGCTAAACACACATTATAGTGTTCTATGACATATCATTCATTACTGCTATATAAGTTATATTTGTTGTAAATATTCTGGAAATTAGTTTACGTTAAAAATATCCATGCATGTAGTAACATTGAGCAATATTATTTTATCACATTATTTTCAATATGTTGCTGATGTATTTATCTATTGTAATTTTTTCACAACTCAGTTATATCCCACACAACACAAATTAGTCCAATTTACGAGTAAAGTACGTAATTTGGTTCAACGGACGTGTCCAAAAGAAGTCTAATAGTTATCCGGACTTCGTCAATATTTCGTCCAAATTACGTCTAAATGTCACCCTTTTTTATGTGAAGAGTACGTCTTTTGGGTCGCAAAATGAGCATAGAATGAACATAAAATATACGTAAACTGAACGTCCAACATTTGTTCTTATTACGTCCAAAATTACGTCTATACTACGCACAAAATGTCTCCCTATTACATCCAAAATTTATTCTAATTATATATCCAAAAACTTGTTCGAATTACGTACAAAATTTGCTCACACCCAAAAATATCGACATCCGAACGAAATATAGACACCTTTTAGCCGCAATATGAGTATTTATATAGATCAAAAACACGTACTTTAAACGAAAACGAGACGAATGTGTGTTATCTTCCCATAAAAGAAATGATGATATCATATTAATCATATTAAAAAGCAAATAATGTCAAACATTTTTATTATTTAAAATATCTAGAAAAAATAAATCCATTTTTTTTTCATTTCATAAAAAAAAGTTAACTAAAATGTTAAAATTTTTCTCTTGCCAAAGCCATTGTATAACTTTTTTTTCACTTCCTTTGAATTTAGATAAATGAAACAATGTTTTAATTCAATAACATAAGTTTTTTGTCAAATAATAACTGAAATTATTTAAAGAATAGTAAATTTTCTTGTGGCTTTTAAAGCATTTATATTAAAAAATATTTATTGCTAATAAAACTTATTTTTAGCTTTTTAAAACTTTCAATTCTGTAAGATCTTTAAAAGAACTACTGACCTTCATCTCTACACAAAATAGGAAATAAAAAATGCAAGATACCTACCAACATACCAATTTTCTTTTTATGCATTTCTAGAAATCTATGCATTTCTAGATATTTATGCATTTCTGGGGGGTGCCCTAGGTGCCCGGGCATCCCCCCGCTCGTGCAGACCCAAAATTGATTATTTTAAAAAATCAAAATTTATAAAAGAAAAAAGAAGAAAAATGTAAGCAAAGTTAGTTCAATTAGTTAATCAAAACTAACAGTCAATGTTTTGAAATGTGATAAAAGAAGAGACCTTGATTCTTCCTTTTTTTCTTTTTAAGAAAATTATTTTATTCATCTTTTTTTAAAACTAGAATATTTACTAGAATCTGTATTAATCACAGTTGGTTTTATAATCCCAATTTGATGTCGTTTCTTTATGGAATTTTTTTAACACCTTTCTATTGCATGCATATTTCCATAAAAAATTTTAGTAAATTCTCGACAAGGATAGAAACTACTATTTATATATTTGCTTTCGTTATCTAAAGTCTAGATAGAAGCAAAAAAAATTGAAAGGAAATACAGATATGAAACGATAATTCCACCATGTGATTAGCCTGGAGAACGGAGGGGGTGAAAGGTTGTAAAACATAGAGATGAGACAGGCTCAGCCCCAGCACAAAAACCCTAGCCCAAACCCGGGTCCGAAATGGGCACGGGCTCTATTTTCATTTTAGTGTTCGGGCCCGGGGGGGGGGCTCGGTCTCTATTTTCATTTTAGTGTTCGGGCCCGGGGGGGCTTGGGCTCTATTTTTATTTTAGTGTTCGGTCCCGGGGGGGGGGTGCTCGGGCTCATTCTTTCTGAGAATTAAAAAACATTTATGTGTAGAAGAGATTGAAAAAACTGCTATTTTATTTTTAAAATTATTTATTCTTTTGAAGTCATTTCAGTGTTATTTTGATCAAAACGAAAGAAAAATAAAAATATTTTTTTAAATATATTTCAATAGTTGATTGTTGCTTCAAAAGAAAATTTGTGATGTATGTAGATTTATGTCTACTGCATTTCCGTCGACGATTAATTGATAAGGCGCCTAGCAAAATAATCATAAATAATAAATGAGCTTCTGGTTGGATTTTAGAAGATTCTAGTTTGAGGCAGAGGATAATTTTTAATTCGATCGTTTATTTATTTATTTTGTTAGAGAATGATTTTTTCGTTTTTGATGCAGACTAGATGCTTGAGGTTTGCAAATTATTTGATTGTGCACGAATCATAATCGTTCGTCATAAGATAACAGCATTGTGATTTTTTTTTGTTTGTCATCATGAATTTAGCTTATGCTGAGGATTTCCCTTCGTAAGTAAACATATTTTACATGTTATTCCGATTGAAAACATTCGAGTATTGTTTCTTCTTTTCCCATAAAAACAACGGAACTTTAAGATAACTGTATCAATGTTTTAATTTGCGTTGATTTTAAGGTTCTCGTCAGTCATGGGGAATTGTTAAGAGAAATGAATTGATTATAGATAAATGTACAGGGATATAGTGGAGAGTATACTGAAGTATACGCCGTATACCTTCTGGATTTTTTTAAGGAACACCGTATAATCATCTGTTTCTCATGAAACCCATAGGATGTACTCTCTAGAGTATACTCTGTGCCTTGAGTATATACCCTCTGCGTCGATGGTGTAACTTGTGGTTTTTTTTACGACTACACTCTTTTTATAGAAAATTGAAAACGCTTTTTGATTCTTCAGCATACAAATAGTAATTTCAGGGCTCCCAAATGGTCCGCGAACTGAACATCAGAATTTTTTTAGAGAAATTTTCTTTTTAGATTTTTCTTGCAAATTGTCAAGAAACCACGTTTGGAAGTTGATTCTAGCTCAAACGTATTATAAAATTTTCTGTTAAAAAATACTGATGTTCAGTTCGTGGACCATTTGGGAGCCCTGTAATTTCTATAAACACTATCCATTTATTCATTACACTTCTTTAATATGTCCATCAAATTTTCTTCTTAAAGTACAAGTAATATGGGAATCATTTTAGGTATGAAGGATATTTTTATTTGATACCAAACTGCTCTTTTCATAAGCTTGAATTTAAATTTTTATTTAATAGTAAATTTTATAAGAATTTTTCTAAAATGGGATATCACATTTGAAACAATTTTTAAATATCATTAAGTCTTTTATTTATTCATTTATTTATTTTTGTATCCTTCTTTGTATCGGGCTCGGATGGGCTCGGGCTCCTATGTACTAAAAAGCTTTCGGCCGCGGGTTTCAAAAATCGAGACCGAACTCATCTCTAATACAAATGTGTGCTTCCTCTGAAAATAAGAAATGATGCTACGCAAAATTCAAATTAATATGGAGGTTGGTTTGTTGGTTTGTTTTCTGGGATCATATTTTGACATTCGTACGGGCTCATTTTTTTTTAACGGGGAAATTTTATTTATTCATTAGTAGAAAATATAAGAGCTATTTTTCACTTTAAATTGCATACTACAAGTTATTTTAATGCTACTTTGATCAAAATGACAGGGGGAGGAACTTAAGTCGTGCTTATTTATTTTAGTATTTCATTGCTGTTTGAAATGAAAACTTGTGATAATTACAGATTTATGTTAACGGATATCTGCATTTTATATCTATCATGTTTTATCTATGTTTATATATCTTTTTCTTATCCATTAGTAGCGTCGTGCGAAAGGGGGAGCGAAGGGGGCAGCTGGCCCGGCGTGGAACTTTAGGAGGCACCAAATTTATACTACCAACGTCATTTTTGGCCTGTTACAAGAAAAAGTTGGGTAGAGAAGGTGCCAAATTGTAACTTTGCCCCGGACGCAGCTTTCTCTTCGCACGCACCTGTCCATTATATTTAGTTTTAAGCAACTTCTCATCCTTCTTCACGCAATGAAAAATTGATTTTGGGTCTTTTTTAAAAGAAGTTCCACACAATTATACCTTCCGCAAAAAACGTGTCTAAAACGGAAATTTGATAGGTTTTATGGGTTTCCGTTTTATTAGGTTTTATTACATAAGATGTTGTTTGTACCCAACATGTTCAGGTTGGGCACCCCCCCCGTTCAAAAGGCTGGCTACGCGTATGATTTATCGCGTTACGTACATACGTACGTACATACATGCGTACATATATTCGTACATACACATATTGCGAGCCAATTTTTTCAGCAGCTTTCTCTTCGCACGCACCTGTCCATTATATTTAGTTTTAAGCAACTTCTCATCCTTCTTCACGCAATGAAAAATTGATTTTGGGTCTTTTTTAAAAGAAGTTCCACACAATTATACCTTCCGCAAAAAACGTGTCTAAAACGGAAATTTGATAGGTTTTATGGGTTTCCGTTTTATTAGGTTTTATTACATAAGATGTTGTTTGTACCCAACATGTTCAGGTTGGGCACCCCCCCCCCCCGTTCAAAAGGCTGGCTACGCGTATGATTTATCGCGTTACGTACATACGTACGTACATACATGCGTACATATATTCGTACATACACATATTGCGAGCCAATTTTTTCCCAAGCTTCGACGCCTATGAACTAAAAATACGTAAAATTACATTGGCCTAAGATAAACTAGATCAGCCTAGGAAAGTTGGCGCTGATGTGGTCATTGAATTCAATAAAATTACACCAAATTGAATTGGCCTAGAAAAAACTAGTTCAGACCAATAAACAGCAGACTAAACTAATTTGTATTATAAGAGTTAGGCCAAACTAGTTTGGCCTAGGAAAAACTAATTTGTCGTATTGGCCTCAGGATAGTCTAGTTTGGACTACGTAAAACCAGTTTATAAAAATTGTCGTAATAATAAACCGGTTTGGCCTAGGAAATACTAGTTTATCCTATGGGCATTAGAATAGATATTTTCCTTTATACAGTTTTTTATTAATTATAAACTTGTTTTCATGAAACCTTTCTCTGTTTTTTTAAATGAATGTATATCATTATTACGAATTATCTATTGACATTACATTTTTTTTAAACTTTTCTAAATAATGATATCCTAATACCCATTATTCGATGGGCATTAGAAAAAACTAGTTTGTCCTAAAATTTGGTTTTGCCATTAATATATTTACATATATACATATATATATATTAGAAAACTTCAATTATTAACTATACTTTCTTATCTATAACAATATAAATACATGTATATACATATTTTAGTTTGAAGTTGATTTAATTCGAACATCAAGTATGTTCATTTATTGTATATTTATTGTAGTATTTTTCACTTTTAGTTTTCAGGTAAAACTGTAGATTGCGCCCCTGGACTAATTCCATGGAATATTTAATGAAGCAGAAATGTGTGAGTTGCAGAGTAGTTGTTCTATGTTCTTAATATTTGTATGTCGTGTGTAGTAGGAGTTCGTCTAATTATACAGGGTGTTTCGCTACCAGACCGACAAACTATGAGGGATGATAGTACACACGAAAACAAACATTATTAAATAGGAAACCATGGGGCGCAAACTTCTTCTGTAGGAGTTAGAGGCTATTAAAAATTAAGGTCCGAAATTTCAAACGATGATGATAAACGGATAAAAGGATCGATTCGTTTGCGGTTTTTACTAAAATCATTCTTTATATCACGATTTTTTTAGAAAAAAAATTTAAAGGTTGCGTTCAAAAATTGTCGATAGAGGGCGCTTTAGACTTTAAAGTAACTAAGAACTACTTTTTACCGTTATTTTGTGCATGGGATTGAAATTATTCTAAAGTTTAGACTTTAACTTAAATTTTAAGCCCAAAATCGGAAACATTGGGATCAGGTAACTAGCGAAAATTAAACTGTGAACAGAGGGGGAAATTTTAAACGCTCATAAATATTGGACAAACAAATCGATTTTGTTGCAGTTTGCGTGTAAGTCATTAACTTGGTAATTGTTTTATTCAAAATGACGTACAGCTTTGGTCTCCTCATTTTTTGATAAAGGGCACTTCCGACATATCTCTGACATTTCAAAGGGATTACTCCTGGGTGTTTTACTACCAGACCATCATACTTCCAAGTAGTGTTAGGGATGCAAAGAAGACTTGGAATCACATAGAAATGTAACGTTGGAAATGCATCTTTTGCAAGTTACGGTTAAAGGAAGCAGAGAAAAAAATAACAGAAACAGCAGAGAAAGAGCGACACGTTAATGTGACAGAAAACAGTTTATTTAAAGGTTTTACTAGAAAAGGTGTTTGAAATTACGACCAGAAGTAGTCCGGCAAGTTTGACAGCGACGGTAGATGGCGCTAAACGGTAATGCGCCTGCGCAGAGATCACTTCCAAGTGATCATTCGCGAACCGGTTCCAAAGGTAGCACAATGAAGTATTTGAACGATGAACAGCACGATAGAGCTCCTCTACATTTTACTAATGACGTTTGCCAACACTTCAAGTAACATATGGGCACTGGTGTATACGTCGTGTTAGCCCGGTTCATTGGCCTGTCAGATCGCCGGATCTATCATGTATGGACTTCTTTTGCTGGAGTCAAATGAAAAATTGGGTGTATGAGACTCCCGTACCATCGGTTGAAGACCTCGCACCTGGTATTTCTGTAGCTGCCAGAAAACTATCAGAGATGCCAGGAATCTTTCAAAGCGAGAGGAATTCCACGTGACGCCACTGTCAAGCATACCGGACTACTTCTGGTCGTAATTTTGAACACCTTTTCTAGTAAAACCTTTAAATAAACTGTTTTCTCTCACATTAACGTGTCGCTCCTTCTCTGCTGTTTATGTTACTTTTTTTCTCTGCTTCCTTTAACCGTAACTTGCAAAAAATGCATTTCTAACGTTACATTTTTATGTGATTCCAAGTCGTCTTTGTATCCCTAACACTTCCTGGAAGTATGATGGTCTGGTAGTAAAACACCCAGGAGTAATGCCACTGAAATGTCAGATATGTGTCGGAAGCGCCCTCTATCAAAAAATGAGGACACCAAAGCTGTACGTCGTTTTGAATAAAAGAATTACCAAGGGAATGACTTACACGCTAACTGCAACAAAATCGATTTGTTTGTCCAATATTTATGAGCGTTTAAAATTTCCCCCTCTGTTCACAGTTTAATTTTCGCTAGTTATCTAATCCCAATGTTTCCGATTTTGGGCTTAAAATTTAAGTTACAGTCTAAACTTTAGAATAATTTCAACCCTATGCACAAAATAGCGGTAAAAAGTAACTGTTCGTTACTCTAAAGTCTAAAGCGCCCTCTATCGACAATTTTTTAACATAACCTTTGAAATTTTTTTCTAAGAAAAACGTGATAAACTGCAAACGAATCGATCCTTTTTTCCGTTTTTTATCATCGTTTGAAATTTTGGACCTCAAATTTTAATGGCCTCTAGCTCCTACAGAAGACGTTTGTGCCCCATGGTTTCTTATTTAATAATGTTTGTTTTCATGTCTACTATCATCCCTCAAAGTTTGTCGGTCTGGTAGCGAAACACCCTGTATATGTTTCGTGTTTAAAATTGTCCACCTCAAGTTGTTATGGGTTATTATTTAATCTAATATATCTATGCACAAAAGAAAGGGCGACGAGTAAAAATGTGAAAAATGTTTCACCAGTAAAAATTCAAAGAATAAGTTCGAGCCGAATGCAAATGGCTCACTTCTATTTTCATTTTTGCTAGTTTTGAGATGTAAAGACGGCCTTACACCGTATCGGCAATTGCTAAAAAGGGAGTAGTAAATGCAAGTATTGACTTTTACCTTATTTTTTTCTCTTTTATTACATTAAAGTAAAATGTTTACTTTTAAAGAATTCGACGATAAGGTCTAATCATTCCAAGCATATGTAAAACGATTGGAACAGAATTTCGTTTTTCACGAAATAAAAGATGAAAAAACATTCCGGCCCTTTTATCCTGCGTGGGTCTTAAACTTTACAATTTACTAAGTAATTTAGCTTTTCCTAAAGATTCTGAATCTTTAAAGTATTCTGAGATTGTTGATATTTTGCTTAAACATTTAAGCCCCGCCCCCAATAAATTTATCAAAGGAATTAAGTTCCAAAAATGTTATAAAAATGAGTCGGAATCGGTTCAAAATTTTGCTGCTAGGTTAAAAAAGTATACAATTTTTTGTTGTTTTACTGGTGATGCATTAAATGAAAATTTATTGGAACAATTTTTGCGCGGTTTGAAAAACGAAAGTATTCAAAATAAATTGATTACTCATGTAATTGATAACTCAAGTAGATGAGTTAACTTTTGAGAAGGCAGTTGAAAAAGCTTTATCGTTATACAATTTGGATATTGAAATTTCTGAAATTAAAAATAAAAATTTCAGTATAAAAAATTTTCGAGCTCAAAGAACGTACAGCAAAAAAATTGTCAAACAATCTTCAGTAAGATAATTTTTACAATCATGTAAATAATACAAATCCTGAGGCGAATAAAAATAAAATGAAATATTATAGATATGGAAATACTTCTCATCTAGCCAATTCATGTAGATTTATTAATATTACTTGTAAAGTTTGTAAGGAAAAATGCCATATTGGAAAAGTATGTAGAAGTAAAACTTTCCAAAAACACGTAAATTCTTTAGGGGCAGTAAATGTATTAACTGTAAAAAATACACGTGCAAATCCTATTAAATTAGCTATCTTAATAGAAAATAAAGCAAGAGCTGATATGGAATTGGACACAGGTTCGGGAATTTCTGCTGTTCCTTTAAAAAAGGTTTCGCAAAAATTTTCTTGATTACAAAATTTTCCCCCCAGATGTTCAGTTATAAACTGCAACTGGTGAGATTTTTAAACCTATAGGTTATGTTGAAGCAAATGTTACTTATGAAAATAAAATAGAAAATGTAAAATTGTATTTAATAAAAGAAGATAGTTTTCCCGTATTATTTGGTAGAGATTGGTCATCTGCATTCATTATTTTTCCACATAATTTAGGGTCAATCTATGTTAATGAGACTGTAAATTATTCTGACAAATTACAAGATTTGTTAAAGGCTTTTTCAGATTTATTTTCTGATAAAGTAGGGGAAATTATAGGGTTAAAGGCACACCCATATTTTGTAAAGCTAAGACTGTCCCTTATGCACTATGTGCTACAGTGAATGAATAATTAGAAAGATTACAGGACGCTGGTATAATTAAACCAGTTACAAATAGCAAGTGGGCAACTTCTATAGTTCCAGTGGTAAAGTCTAATGGAAAAATACGTTTATGCGGAGACTTTAAAATTACTTAAATAAATTTCTGAAAGTGGAAAAATATCCCTTGCCTAAAATAGAAGATATGTTAGCTACTTTAAGTGGTTGGTGTACATTTTACAAAAATTGATTTGAATTAAGCGTATCTTCAATTACCAGTAGATGAGGAATCCCAAGAATTATTAACCATTAATGCACCTAAAAGATTATTTCATTTCCTTAAATTACCAATCGGTCTTAATAGTTCTCCTGCTATAAGGCAAAGAAAAATCGAGCAAATTTTAAGTGGAATTGAGGGAATTACAATTTTATAGATATATTGGAATAACTGGGGAAACAGATGAAATTCATTTACAAAGGTTAAAGCAAGTATTAGAATGATTGAGAAATTATAATATTCAGATAAATAAAGAAAATTCAATCTTCATGGCTGATGAAATTATTTATTGTTTGTATAAAGTGGATAAACATGATATTCATAAAACACCTGATAAAGTTAAAGCAATTATAAATGCCCCTAGGCCAGTAAATGTATCCCAAATAAAATCATTTCTTGGTCTTGCAACTTATTATGCTAAATTTATGCCAAATTTATCGACAATTGCACATCCTTTGAATAATTTGCTTAAAATGAATGTGACGTTTAATTGGTCTTATAAATGCGAACAAGCGTTTAAAAGAATAAAAAGAGAAATTACTTCTGACAGAGTGTTTATTCATATCAATTCGAAATTACCTTTAATCGTAGATACTTATGCTTCTCCGTATGGTATCTTTGCAGTTCTTTCGCATGTGATGCCAAATAATACTGAAAAACCTATTGGATTTGGAACCAGAACCTTGAATAATGACAAAAAACAGTATAGTCAAGTGGTTAAGGAGGTATTAGCAGTTACATTTGTTGGAAAAAAGCCTTCTTTACTGATAGTAAACCATTAGTTTCAATTTTTTCGCCTTCTAAAAGTATTCCTGTTTTATCAGCAGCTAGAATGCAAAGGTATGCCATATATTTACAAACGTTCCAGTATGACATTCGTTATAAGAAAACTACTGAACACGGAAATGTCGATGCACTTTCGCGTCTTCTATTACGTAGTGAAGATTTAACCCACGAATATAATTCAAATGTGGTACTTGATGAATCTGAAATCTTTTAAATAAATCAGCTTTCTGTTTTACCTTTAAATGCTAAATCTATTGATTCAGCTACACAAATTGATCCTCTTTTGCGTCAAATTTTTCATCATCGCATTTCTGGTTCAGAAATTCCAAAAAATTTACTTTTTGGAGGTAAACAAGAAGAATTTACTCTTCAGCATGGTTGTATTTTAAATTGTTGTAGGGTAGTTATACCAGAAATTCATCGACAACAAATATTAAAGAAATTACATTTTAGTCATTTTGGTATAGTGAAAATGAAGTCTTTTCCGGTAGTTTTGTATGGTGGCCAGGAATAGACCATGATATTGAAGATATTGCAAGAAATTGCTGTATTTGTGTAAATATGGAAAATAGTCCTCCCAAAGTTGATACACATCATTGGGAATGGCTTACAGTTCCATGACAGAGGTTTCATATTGATTATTTTGATCCTGTTAATAGAAAATGTTTTTGTTAGAGGTTGATACTTATAGTAAATGGCCAGAAGTATTTATAGTTCCTAGTACAACTTCGGAAAATACAATTATTTGTCTTTCTTCTCTTTTTGCACGATACCGTTTTTCTATTTCTTTAGTATCACATAATACTAAGCAGTTTACATCTGAATTATTTAAGATATTCTTCAAAAGTCATGGTGTAAAACATAAGTTTAGTGCACCGTACCATCCATCTATGAATGGAGAGGCAAAGAGGTATGTGCAAACGGTCAAACGTGGATAAAAAGCCTTTTTTCTGAACCAGGAACTTTACAAATGAAATTGAATAACTTTCTTTTGCAATAGAGGTAGATGCCACATGTTACAACGGGGGAAGTCCTGCATCTTTATTTCTAAAACGTCATATAAGAACAAACATAGATTTGATATTTCCGAATGTTACAAATTTTGTTCATGAAAAACAAAATGCAAGAAAATCTAAAGTTAAAGTAAAAGAATTTGAAATCAACCAGAAAGCAGCTGTAAGAAATTATACTCCAGAAGCTAAATGGAAAATTGGTCGAATCGTAGCAAGAGAAGGAAAATTACTTTACAGACTTCAAGTTGGTTCGAATATTTGGAAAAGACATGTTGATCAAATAACTAATGTAGGGGAAGATATTTCGTTAACTAAACATCCAAATTCGGTAGAAAATGTTACAGAAAATTTCAGAAGTGAAAATGCAAATATGAAGCAAAATGATTTTCCAAACTTACAGGCAAGTTTTACAGATCCGCAACAAGTTGACTCTCATGTTCCAATCGCTTCAGGTCCTACGCCAACTGACTTTCATGATCCTGATTCTTCAAGTTCTAATTCAACTTACTCTTATAACATTCTCCCAAAACCGTCGGTTCCTACTAGTTCTACAGTTGATGCTCCTGAACATGTTAAAACTAATTTTTCTTCTTCTTCAGAGGTACTTAGACGATCCAGAATACATAGAAGAGCTCCTGAACGACTTCCATATTAAGTGGGGAAGAGAAATAGAATTTTACAATTTTAGTTTTCAGGTAAAATTGTAGGTGGCGCCCCTGGAATAATTCCAAGGAATAATTAAAGAAACAGAAATGTCTGAGTTTCAGAGTAGTTGTTCTATGTTGTTAATGTTTGTATGTCGTGTGTAGTAGGAGTTCGTCTAATTAAATATGTTTCGTGTTTAAAATTGTCCACCTCAAGTTAATTTAGTTATGTGTTATTATTTAATGTAATATATCTATACACAAAATTTGTAATGATAATTAAAAGAGAATTGCAATCATAAAGGCAGCTAAACAAACACATGAAGATTCATGTAAGATATTTTTATTAACAAGCAGATGTAACCGTAGAAAGTACCAAGTACACATTTATTTATTTTTATGTATGTTGTGTTGTATTAATTATTCTGTTTTAACAGTAATGATGGAAAATTTAACACAATTTTATCAATTCAATTTCCAATGACAATAAATCGATATGTACAAAATTATATACACTCCCACATTCGTGTAATAGATATCGAATTTCTGTTCGATTTTATTTTAGTGATTTTTAAACGCAACATACTTGCGAGAAATATGTTAACTTTACTTTATTTTTGCAAGAATTAATTACTAGTGGTTGTTTATAAAACAAGAATCATGGCAAATTTCCATTCAAAATTGAATAAGGTGGTCTGGTGTAATAACGCCAAGTGCTAATATTTTGCATAATTATGAACTAATCGGGTAAATGACACCCATGTGCTCTGAGCAGAAGTGTTTTGAGTCATATAAACCGCAAAAAACAGCTTTAAGTTAATATGTTTCATTTTTAGGTTTTATTGTTTTTACAAGCAACTAAAATTAACGCTTGATCTAAAATTTGCGAGATACCTTTTGTGATGTGAAGACTATTTTTTTATCCAGAAATACTTTGTTAATTACATAAATTTGTAGTACATTTCATGGACTTTCAAAATGTTGTTAAAGATTTTGGATACCTTCTCGAGATAATTTGTAATTTAAAATGTACAGCGAAATAACTATAACGGGGTAATAACGCCAATCCTTGGCATTAATAACTCGTTTAATTCCCTACAGTGACCGAGCCACATCCTAAATACTGATTCAAATAAACACAGTTAAAACTGTGCAATGTTTCTAATAATTCTATTTAAGCGGTCCTTTTTAAGCAAAAAGAAGCTCACGGTCTGCTATTCTTTTGCCTCATCCTTTTCCCCTACCACTCCTTTATTTTTCTTACATTTTCAATAGTTTATAATGCAATTTGTCAATTTCTAAGTTTGTCGAGTTTGTATTTTTAGAATTGGGCAATCTACATGCAATTATTCCATCTTATTTCATAGATTTGTTTGCATGGCGTTATTACCATTATAGGTGGGTAATAACGCCAAATAGCATTGGTCAAGAAATCACGCCATTACGTTTTATGAATACATATCTGTTAAATTTTTTTTTTATATAGATAGTCAATGAGTTGCTGTATCAAATCATATATTTGTTTGAAAAATACAAACTAAAACTGAGCCGTGAAAATTGGTAGAAACTTAACTTGGCATTATTACCCCAGGGTTCCTTATATGTTTAATAAATTGTAATCGTAATGCATTGTTTCAATGTTGTAAATAATATTAATAAATAAAGTAAATTAATGTTGATAAATCATGTTAGTTTTTTTTAGAATTGTTTTAGAATTATGGAAATAAACTGATACCTAATGTGTAAATAAGTTATTTTAGTAGTAAAATGAAACAAAACCAATTGTTTATAAAAATTTGACAACTTTCAGTTATAACTTTTATTAATACTTTTATCTTAGAAATTATTTTACAACTGAATGAAATTAATTTTTTTTAATATAAAGTAAAATTAAAATATAACTACATACCACCACTATTTCTTTTTAAGGCCCTACTTTTGTATGCATATCAATGCAATTGTTTAAACCTATGAAAAGAGTGATATAATCGCATCATATAAATGTAAAAAACAGGATTAAAAATACTTTTAAATGATTACACTGTGATTGGTAGTGGCCGGAAACGTCGTAAAACTTCTTTTTAAATACATAGTACTAATTTTGTTATGCTTTCCATTTAAATACACTGCTCAAAACAATTAAAGGATATTGCAGTTTTAGGTGGATTTTGTATCTTGGAAACTTTTTATCTGATTGATACATGGTCGACAGACATAGTAGGTTATATGAGAATAAATTACACATGTTTGGCAGAAAAAAATGCATTTTATTGCGCATTTGTGTACAAAAGGAAAAAAACACAATTTGTGCATATGAGAAAAAAAGAATAAGAAAAGTTGTTTTCTTCAAAGAAAATCATTTTCAGTAGGGGGTATGGTTTCCACGGGCGGCCAGCAACGTTGAACACCTTTGAGGCATGGACTGAATGAGGATATTAATGACGAGTTGGGGTATTCTGCCCCACTATTCCAGAGGAGCTCTTTCCAGTTCTTGAAGAGTTTGTGCGGGTTGTTGGCGGCCAGAAACTCGTCTTCCTAGAGCGTCCCAAACGTGCTCGATTGGATTCATGTCTGAAGAACACGCTGGTCATTCCATTCGAACGATTCCTTCCTCGAAAAGGAAATCCTCCACCAGGTTTGCACGATGTGGCCTGCAGTTATCGTCCATTAAAATGAAGTTATCTCCGATTGCTGCAGCGTAAGGGACTACAATAGGTCTGAGGATCTCATCCCTATATCGGCGACCAGTCAAAGCTCCATCTCGAATGATGTAGAGGTCAGTGCGCCCATCAATGGAGATGCCACCATACACCAACACTCCTCCACCGCCAAATCTGACACTTTCGTGCACGAACGCAGGATTATTCCTACTGCCACGGTCCCTCCAGATGAAAATACGCCTATTATCCGGATGCACAGAAAAACGGGACTCGTTAGAAAACAGAATATTGCTCCATTCATTTCTCCTCCAGTTGACATGCTCAGTTGCCCACTCCCTGCGGTCGCGACGTTGCCTTGATGTTAATCTAACGCATACCATCGGTCGGCGAGCATACAGACCTACTGCATGGAGCCGGTTTCGGACAGTCTGAGTTGAAATCGTGGTGCCTGTAGCCGAGAGAAGGTGTTGTTGGAGAAGAGTAGCGTTCATGTTTCGGTGTCTCCGAGCTGTTAACGCTAAATACCGATCTTCATTGGGCGTTGTTGCCCGTCTATGACCTTGCCCTGGTCTTCGGCCTGCACATCCACTCTCCAAAAAACGGTTCCAGATCCTGGAAATGACACTTTTTGACACTCCAATGTCTTGCGCTACTTCGGCTTGAGTTTGGCCCCCTTCTAACGTACCAACAATTCTCCAAGCTTCTGAATCTGTCAAATGACTTTGCTGAGACATCGTACTCATCGAAACAAAGCAATCACTGAATGCCGATCATCCTTGTCTTCATTCTCTTTTATCCAGTTGAAAGTCAAATTTCATTCGCTGCCGCTGAAGCGACGTTTTTGACGTCGAACTCAAAATTTGCATACTCCACAGTTTGAAAACCAGAAAAATTTGCATTTGTGATTCTCTTCTTCTATTTTCGGCAAGAAAATTTCGTTTATATCTTTATTTTATATAAAACTTCAAATATCCTTTAATTGTTTTGAGCAGTGTAAATAGCTAAGGGTGAATATTTTTTATCGTTTAAAAATATCTATTCTGGATAACAATGAAATTATGTCTTTGTTTACTTTACGTTTATTTATTTAATTATCATTGATGCAAACATCTGGTAATATGACTAGTTTATTCTTTCTAGACATTTCTGTTTTATATGCGATCACATAATTTTGTGAATCAACAGTATCACATAATTTTATGAAACATTAGTTATCTCTGAAGTTATCTCATTAGTATCGAAGTTTATTGGTGATTTCATTGCCAAAGATATTTTTAATTTGGTATATTTATACGTTTCTGAGATTGTCGTATACATTAATGTATCATTACTCCATTAAAATGTCCTTTTTGGTTAAAATGTTGATTATTTTCTGTTATGTTTAATCAAATGTTTTATCTTTCGAATAATGATTTTGTTTATTCCTTATTTTGAACTTCAGTTGTATTTAAAATATTAAAATTGTCAGGTTCTGAGAAAACATCTTCTATTAGACCTGGAATTTAGGTTATTTTTGTCTTAATATTTTATGTATTGTATGGGCAGTGTACTAAAATTTCAAGGTGGCATTCATTCTTTGTCTAAAGCCTGAGTGAACAGTGGTGAGGAAAAAGAAAAGAAGATTGCAGAGGGGAGTGTTCGACCTTGTGAAATGTCTATTGAAGAAGGGAAAATAAAGGATTTCCACGAAATGGGGGGTTTACATTGGGGAAAGGCAGGAATTGAGAAGGGCTGTGTTTGGCTGAGAGATAGTGAGTTCGGACAGTGAGAGCAGGTTATAGAGGTCTCGGTCTGTAGTTCTCTGTGTCGAACAGCGTAGGCTGAGAACCCATGTGTTGGGAGATTCGAAATTGATCTCCAGTAAACTTAATCTAACGAGTATAGAGTGAGAGGGAGAAGGCGTAAATTGAACAGTACACAGCCAACTTTTTGCTGTGTTTAATTTAATGTTGAACCGGATCACCTATATCCGAGTTATAAATGTAAATAGTGTATTATATTGTGTACATAGAACATAAATAAACTGCTTATTTAGTTAATTGACAGCGTTGGTGTTCATTTACACAATCCTCACAGTGGGTGACCGATATCACCTAATAATATCGGTGGTGGCAGCAATAACTACTACGGACTTTCTTCAAAGTTGTCCGGGATAAGAAGATACTCTGATAAAAATGTAACAGCATTTTAGAAGTATTTTTATTTTATACGAAGAAAATGGCTGTTTCTATTAACACAAAACAGAAAATTCTGAAAAATCTGTAATTGAAAGGCTATGTATTTTTTTAAGATGATTTTCTAAATGGTTATAAAAGTCATAAATTATAACCGGGCTAATTTATTATTAATATTATAAACTATGCTTTTTTCTGCAAGCTATGATTTTCAATTTTTGTAGCAGATTTTTCATTAAATATTTACTTAATCTTCTATAGCGTGATAAAATATACTGAAATATCAAATGGAAAAAGTCCCAGAGCAAGGAATAATGAAAATGACTAAATTTACGAAATTCAACAATAGTTTCTCAGTATTCTGTTTTATGTAATTTCTTTATTTAGTTAGTTTTGTTTACTATTTAAAAACAAACAAAAGAGATAAAATATTGATATTTTACGAAAGTTTTAATTTTATGAGTTTTTCAATTAATACGTGTCACGGTTTTATTACTTATGTAAGTAAAGATATCTGATTTTTTTATATTTTTAATTTATCAAACAGCGATTATTTTTATTAGTAGTATTTTTAATAGTGTAGTATTAATATTAAATTTTCAGATCAAATCTGATCCGCGTTTGAGATCAGAATGCGATTTTTCGGGGGAAAGGGAAAATAAGGACAAAACCTAATTAGATACAAATCATACGAAACATAAAGTTGATGACTTATAAAAATAAGCTTAAATTTTAAACATGATTGGCAGACTATGCTTTTAAAAATGAACTCTTTCTATTACAGTTTTTATGATAAACGTGTCCTCGTAAAAAAAGTTTTCTTTATTTTTAGATGAATGTATATCATTATTGTGAATTATTACGGTTTTTTTCCTTTTTTTCTTTTACTTTTCTATGTAATAATCCTATAACAAAACAAGTATTATTCAAAGAAAAACTCCCTTTTCTAATTACAATTAATTTCTTACTTCTTATTAAAACCAGAAATTAGCGAATCGAACATTTTCGTGTGAAAGCAGAAAACTACCGTTAATTATTTGACATGCGTCAACATTAATTTATTTTTACGATATAAAGAGAAGTTACTACATTTATTTAAGTATAGCGATGTTTTTAAAGGATTCTTTTTATAAATTACTTAAATTTATACTAAATTTAATTTAATGTTCAACATTTGGAACTATGTGCTTACATGTTTCCTCTTTTTTAGCTTGATGTGTTAAAATAAAATATTTCCCTCTAAAAACAGGTGAAAAGAATTCTTAATTTAAGACAAATTCTAGGATTATCCGAGGTGTAATAAATAAATAAACTACATTTTTTATTGTTTAAATGTTTTTTAAACATTTTGTATTAGATAGTCTCACAATTTACAACCGATTTATATGTATTTCCTTAGAAAAACAAAACTTTCAGAACAAACCTGGAAAAAAAATATATTAATTTTAGTTTTAGAATCTAGAAATACATTATAGGCAATAAGCGCTTTTTATTTTTTTTAAATAATTGTTTATTTTTTTAATACATCTAATAATCTAGTAAGAAACAACGAAGTTAAAAGAATTCGGATAAAGAAATGAAAACAAACTCTCACAATTTTTTCTATTTCTTCAATGTAGATGCCACTTTAAATATGGTACCTATGTGGTAAAATGCCGCAGGTTTCATGTACAGTATTATATAGGCTTTGTAGAAACTAAAGAATTCTAGAAAGACTAAATAAAATTTTAAATTATTAGAAAATATTTTCATATATCTTTTCTTAATTTAAGATATTTCTTTCTTAAGTACATGGCATACTTTTTGGAATACGTATGCAACATATGTAATTAAAGTATGTATACGTAAACCCCTTTCAAACAGCAGTTTGAAAGGTACGTAACATTTAAAAAATATATTTTTTCAAACTAACTTTATGCTATGTGATAAGAAAATGTGGCATAAATATCACTTAATTTGATATACACTGTTTTAGAATGAAACTTTTTTATCAAATATAAAACAATTGCATTTCAGGAGGGTAAAATTAATCATTGTTTTCAAAATGATTCATTTTTTCCTTCCTTGCGAAGTATTTCTAAAAATTTTTAAAAACATGCAGTTAAATAATCATACATTCTAAATTCCTATGAAAATTTTCCCATGTGAACCATCAGTAACGCAGTTTAGAATGCAATCAACTGAGCCAAAATTAAATTTCCATTTTTATTTTATAAAATGTATTGTATATTTATTTTTATGTTTCATGGTAAACGCTTATATTTCTTTTATATTGAAAACCCTGTCTCCTTTTATTGGTTTTTCCGAAGAACACAACATTCATGACGAAAATATCTTTTTACTTTTCAACATAACTTTAAATTCGATTTATGTATGAATGTAGAGTAGGCATGCATATATATATATGTGTATATTTTTCTCTATAAATTAAATGTTGAAAAGTCTTACAGGAAGAAGAATTAAAATCAATAAAAAAATATATAAGCCAGTAAAACTTGATATTGTAGTGTAAAGTAACATGCATATGGCAAAATTGACTTACTTTTACGTTTTGCATTATATAAACTCGTGGCTAATTAATTCTAAACTGCGAAAGTAAATAGTAATAATTTGCTTCAGGTTAAGGGGTCAGGTACCTTTGATCGATTAAAATAGAAGCAAAATTTGCATACAGTATTGATCTCAATATCTTTAAATCTATCGCTTTTAAGAACTTCAAATTTTTAACACATATTTAAATAATCTTCCTGTAACTGTTACAGGTCATGGAATATTTTTATACCTTCACCATAAAATTAAATTAAAAAATTACAAAAGGTCTTTTTTTCTCGAAGAAAAATCATACATAGTCTTGCGCGCAGCTTGACATGCATAAAAAATATCATAAAGACATAAAATCACTTTATATATAAAGAAAAATAGTCAATAATCAAAATGACGAACCCTAGTTACTTTAAATTCTGTCTTTGTATAAAAAATACATAAAAATATGAAAAATAACAAAATTTAGCACTTTTTTTTGTAAATAATAATTCATAACTTAAAACATTCATACACAAAAGTGATAGTAGTTCGTCATTTTAAGCATTTATATGTTATGTAACTTCTGTAAAAATTTCATCAAATTCTACCCAACCATTTTCGAGCAATCATGCGCGCAAGTTGAAAAAATAGCATTTTGAGAAAATCCAATTTAAAGATAAAATTTCTTTTTAAAACATATTATGCAAAATATCTTTAGATATTTAAGTATACATATATTTATTTACTTACCTATTTATATAAAAACATAAATTCAATAAGTTTCATTATAAAAAAATAGTAAATAGTGTGCTATAAAACATGCAAAATGAATATCAATACACAAATAACATATACTGATACAACATTTTTCTATATATTTATTCATTATTTACAAAATTTTTACATGAAACTGGTAATACTTCATCATTTTCAACATTTATATGCTATGTAAGAGATGTTAATTTTTTATGACATTTTAGACAACCATTTCAGAGAAATCATGCGCGCAGTTGAATCGTAAACGTAAAAACGAAAATAATTTTTCATCATATCGTTCTTCTAAGTAACCATTCATTATCTAATAAATCCTTACATGACACTGATAACAATTCGTCATTTTCAACATTTGAATGTTTTGTATGAGCTGTTAATTTTTTATAAAACTTTAGCCAACAATTTCAAAGAAATCATGCGCGCTATTGAATCGTAAACGGAAAAACGAAAAAAAATTTTCCTCATATCATTCTTCTGAATAACCATTCATTATTTAATAAATCCTTACATGACACTGATAATACTTCGTCATTTTCAACATTTGAATGTTTTGTAAGAGCTGTTAATTTTTTATAAAATTTTAGACAACCATTTCGGAGAAATCATGTGCGCTATTGAATCGTAAACGTAAAAACGAAAATAATTTTTCCTCATATCATTCTTCTAAATAACCATTCATTATTTAATAAATCCTTACATGACACTGATAACAATTCGTCATTTTCAACATTTGAATGTTTTGTATGAGCTGTTAATTTTTTATAAAATTTTAGCCAACAATTTCAAAGAAATCATGCGCGCTATTGAATCGTAAACATAAAAATGAAAAATTTTTTCCTCATATCATTCTTCTAAATAACCATTCATTATTTAATAAATCCTTACATGACACTGATAATACTTCGTCATTTTCAACATTTGAATGTTTTGCAAGAGCTGTTAATTTTTTATAAAATTTTAGACAACCATTTCGGAGAAATCATGCGTGCTATTGAATCGTAAACGAAAAAACGAAAAAATTTTTTCCTTATATCATTTTTCTAAATAACCATTCATTATTTAATAAATTCTTACATGACACTGATAACAATTCGTCATTTTCAACATTTGAATGTTTTGTATGAGCTGTTAATTTTTTATAAAATTTTAGCCAACAGTTTCGGAGAAATCATGTGCGCTATTGAATCCTAAGCGTAAAAACGAAAATTATTTTTGTGAAAATTCAATTGAAAGAAAAGATTGACTTAGAAACTTATTATGAAACATTATTTTTAAGTATTGCAGTAATTTATATAATTATTTACTTATCTTATTTATACACATGAATTTAATAAATATTAAAAAATAAATATTGTGTACTAAATCAAGAAAAATAAAAGTAGAAATAAAAATAAATTTACCTTTACAAGAACAATACTACATCATCTGTTTACTTAGATTATTAGGTTGATAAACTTTTTAGAAGACTTGTGAAACAAAAATCTATAAATTCATTCTGATGTTTTCTATTGCATGACATAAATAAACCTTTTAGAAATTTGAACACTAATTTACATACATATACTTTGATAACTATCATCGCATGGGATAACAGATGGAAAAAAACTTTGCTCAAAGATTTTCACAAAACTTAACACATTTAAAAAGCACCGGCACTGTAAATTTCACCTTCCTGCAAGAGAAATTAATCTTTCTGAGCAATTTCTTTCATTCGCTTACTTTTTCTTGCTTCTTTTGTGTTTTGAAGAAAGCGTAAATTAGAAGTTGCAATCCTTTGGTCGTCTAACTGTTTCAAACATCCTCGAGCATGTGCACCAACTGTCAAGCCAAATTCTTGCATTACATTCATTTTTCCTTGATTGCCATCATTAAACAAAATAACTGCTTCATTTGTAGCAATTTCCACAATCCTTTTACCTACTCCTTGTGTTTTTGGGCATAATTTCCATATTAAAGAATTTATCGATTCATTGTTGTTCTGGGTCTTACCTCCTAAGCACCTAGACAGAAGTTTTGGCTGCGATAAGTCATTAAAAATTGGTTTTATAGTATCCATTACACTAGTCGGGACTGTGTTCTTGTGTTTAAATGTTTTAATGGTACCACAAGCAACTGCTTTATTATATTTGCACCAAGATTCACTTCCAGTAGGGCAAAATGAATGTAGAGGCTCGGCATCCGTTGAACGAGTATGAAAATATGCAGCCCAGATAGCTTTACGCATTTCATGTAAATTGTTTTTATTCTGTCGAATTGCATTTCCATAATAATCTGTTAGCTTAGCAATGATGTTGTCCGTAAGTCTACCTTTTCCTCCAAGTGCTTTACCTTCACTACATTTTACTTTGTTTTGTTTAAGTTTTCGTAAGCGTGTGCCCATTCTCTTTTGAATGTGACCCACGCATTCAATTTTTTCAACTTTTGTATCAGAACCATATGGGCTGGCCTCTGATATGGCTTGAAAAGTTTTGGCATCACCATCACCTATATATCCAATGTACTTTACATTTCTTGTGGCTTCTGAACGTTGAAATATTCGAACCATACCACTTAGTTCCATTTTTCCAGCAGATCCATCGTGGTTATTGAGGCAATCATTTTCATGGGTTTTTTTCCATGAATTATATTCATGCGTCCCTTTTTTTAGTTTCCATGCATCACATGACTTGCAAAATGAGGAAAGGACTTCAGTATCAATAACTTTGCCGCTTTTGTCACCAATGACAGTGCACACACCTATTCGTGAAGTATGACCCCGAGTTTTCCATGTACCGTCACCACTGATGTTTAAGCATGAAGAATCAGTCAGAGTTACTTCTTCTGAAGCTGCAGATATCATAGATCTTTCTGCGACAGATGCAGAGCATTTCTGTAGCACCTTTATCGCAGCATTGTAAGATTTTTTGGAAACCGGTTGAGGCAGATCCATGATTCCACAAAACAGTTTCATTGCTGCATACCCCAGTCCAATTGATCTAATGGCATAAATATATCTGTTGTTAATTTCTGAAATTTTGTTATTTTCGCCGATCTTCTTAGAATTCTTAAATTTAATAACTTCAGCACAATTTTCACATAAAATCGAAATTTTAGATGATAAGCCACATTCAATTTCTTCTGTTATACTTACTTCACCACCACAAGCTTTACAGCATAAAAATTTTTCCAGAATGGAAAACATGTGACTGACATCCATAATACGATATCCATCAAAGCTAGAATTATATTCAAACTCCTTGTTTACAGAAAGTTTTCTCTGTGAAGCACTGTTATTCAGTGAATCATTTTCACTTTTCGTCAACTTTCTGGTATATATATTACCAGTAAATTTCCTTTTTTTCGGTCGTATCCCAGAAGCTCTTTTAGGTGTGTTTTCGCTAAGAACTTCACTCATTGTAGCAGAAGATTATTAACGAAATAAATAAAATTAATTTAAAGCTAAAATAAAACTTATTCGCAAACAAATCACTATAAAAAAATCAGAAATTCAGCATCGAAAGAGTAAACAACACAACGTGCATAGATTTATTTCTAAATCAAGCTAAATAGCTTGAATCTAAAGTTGAAGTAGCAGTTGCTAATTTCTGCTTGATTTCCTGAAAGGAAAGGGAAAATAAATAACCACAGAGTAAAGAAAAATAAGAGTAGAAATCCTTGAATCTTATCAGCTACGGCCGGCGCCTGCTGCGTGAAAAATGTAAACAAACAGTCTAGCCCTTTAAATATCGCTGTTTCATGAAAAGAGGCCTTACTATTTTGCCCATATCTTCGTTTCTAATGAGAATTTTTTTATGGGGTTTGTTTTAATATGAATCTAAAAGATTATACTTTCATATAAAGCAATAAAAAAAAAATCGAAATTTTGACCATTTGAAAGGTACCTGACCCCTTAAGTAATACAGACATTTATTTCATAAAAATACTAAACTGTTGTAATATGGTTAAAATGTGCAATTTTGTGTGTAATCTGATATTTTAGTTTTTAATTAAAATATTCTAAAATAGAATAAATAAAAAAATCTTAAATATCGATTACATTTGAAGCAATATATGAATTTCTAAAATTATAATTAGATTGGAAGTAATATATAAATGTTGTGTTAAATGAAAATGCTTTGATTTTTACTTTTGACGTTTTTAGCTATATATATATAGCTGAAAAATTAGAAATTACTTTTAACACAATTATTCAAATTGGTAAATAATTCATATGAATCATAATTTTACAAATGAACGGAAAGTTTCCAAGGCTAAAATTAGATGTAGGCATGTCTTGCCATGTTCTAGAAACTGAGTTATTCCGGTCAAATCTAGATTTAATTCACCCAGATATCCTTATTCATCATAGCATCTGTTTTGTTGTATTAATAAGCTTAGTCGAGTAAATTGCATGTTATGAAACTGCAGTAAACATTAAATACCTAATTATACTCTATTTATTTTAACAAAATAACTCAAATTGGTAATTAATTAATAAAAGTCGTAATTTTTCAGCTAAGTGAAAAATATCCTGGCCAAAATTTGAACCAGGGATGTTTTGGCGTAAATCGCCATGCTTTGTCAACAGCATTATCTCGGAAATGTCTGAAGGACCTAATTTTCCCAGCTATGCTTATTGATCACAGTATGTGGTCCGATGTATGTTTTAGCACAACATATTAAATAGCAGGTTATGAAACGACATTAAATGTTGTATATCGATTTCTATTAGATTAATTTTAGAATAACTATTCAAATTGGTAAACAATTCAAATGAGTTTTAATTTTCCAACTGAGTGAAAAATATCTAGACCAAAACTCTAACCAGAAATGCCTTCACTTATGCCGCCATGGTATGCACACTGAACTAGGAGGGTCTAATCAATACAAAATCCTTACAGAAGAAATAGAAAACATAGAAAAAGAAACACATTGTTTCCATTTCTTTATTTGAATTCTGTTAGCTTTGTTATTTTTCAATAAAGTATTAGTAGAGGTCGTAGCATATGGTTTGACCGAAAATCAGCTCAAGAGAGTAAATCGTAGGTTATGAAACTCCAGTAAACAGTGAATACCTAATAATACTATATTAATTTTAACACAATTATTCAAATTGTTAAATAAAAAATTTGAGTCGTAACTTTCCAAGTTGGCGATCCAGAGATGTCATCGTGGAAGTCGCCAAACTCTGAAAACTGAAATATGTCGAACGGATATGGAGAAATGCATTCACCAGCTAACCTTATAGAGTCTAATTTTTCCACTATAACGTTAACAGTTTCCGGCATGGTGTCCATAAAAATGACCCCAAATTTTAATTTTATTGGCACCAAGAACATTTAATGACATTTTCCCTGCTTATAACTCTCTTTTTACTCTAAAATACATTAATTATTTAATGAATCCCTATTTGGATGTTGAAACGTCTAAGAATCTAAGTAATCAATGATACAATTTGTATTTTCCATTCTGCGAACACATCGTAATTTTAAAATGCAGTCAGTTCTCGTTAATTAGAATTCATTGTACCGACAAAAAATGTTCGAATTATCCTGACTTTGAATTATGGAAATTACGAAAAAAAACATGTTTTAAAGGATACTATTACAAAGGAATTCATTTTATAGTACTTTTTAAATCTATTTCGCTTGTTATGATTTTAATATGACCTAATATTAATTTAACAGACATAAATACATAAACAAATTAAGAGATTAGGAGCAAGCAAAACGGAAAAAGGGGTAGAAGTGTCATTGATGAGCAGACCGGGCACTAAGAAAGCGGACATAAAACGTATGGGATTATATGCAAAATGAAGACTAGTTCGAATTAAGCGAATATTCGATTTAATCGATTTCGAATTAACGAAAGCTAAATGCATTGTACTGTATTGTAACTCTGCCCTGTTCGGCCCAGATTCGCTTTTTCTACCTCGCTGACTTTTGCATTAATGAAGAAACTCGATAATAGATTCGAAACAGCTTTTTGCTACCTTTTCATACTTTATTTCTGCATTTATTATCGTTGGTTTTCTATCTTTAATCCCCATTCCTCCCTTTATACTTAACCATAAAACACCTAAAAACATTCATAGATTCTCCTTTTCAAAAAAATAAAATAAAATAAAATAAAACAATGTACAAAATTTGTGGCAAATCGGATATATATGCATAAAAATCCATTTGTCCAATCTAAGAAGGGGAATGAATCGTCCATTACCCTATTTTTCTTAACCAAAAAAATCTCCAATTATCAATGAAAAGCGTTATCAAAATGAAATAATGTACAAATTTTAAAGGAAAAGGGATAATTTTGCATCAAAAACTATTTATTTAATTTAAGGAAGAAGATAAAGTATTAATTTCCCCTTTATACTTAATCAAAGAACCACCAAAATTAATCAATGAAGAGCTTCATCAGAATGAACATATGCAAAATTTGAGCAAATTGGTTAATTCAGCCTGAAAAACCCATTTGACAAAATTACCCACGGTCTTCCCTTAGTACTTACCTAATGAACCCCCAAAATTAATTAGGGAAGACTTTTACTAGAATGAATCTATTTCCAAAATTTGAAGCAAATAAATAATATTTACTTGAAAAAAAACCTAAATTATGGATTTTTATCCCCCTCCCCACACGCACTATATACTTTCAAGAATGAATACTCAGGGAATAAATCACTGAGGCGCCTTATCAGAAAGCTGCTATAGCTCAAATTCGAATGAAATATGCTAATAATGCATAAAACCGATTTTTTTAAATTAAGGCGGGGGAGCAAATTAGACAATTTCCGAATAATTTCCAATGACCTCGCAAAACTAATAAGAAAAACATATATTCAAATTTTGATGCAAATCGGGTATTTTTAGCAATAATTATTGTGCAATGTACTTATGTACATACATACATACGTAACAGACATTCATACATACCGGGTGTCCCAAAAATGATGGATTTTAAAATTCAATAACTTGCAAACGGTGACAGCTATTTAAAAAATTTTTGCAGGAGGGTTATGTTTAATGTCAGGAGTTTTTTACCGTAATTTTATATTTTAGTTCGCATCTCAAAGAATAGATGGCGCTGACTGCGATTGAAGGCCAGGTGATCAATGCTGAGTGAAGCGTCGACCTGCCCTTCAATCGCCGTCAGCGCCACCTATTGTTTGAGATGCGAACTAAAATCAAAAGTTTTGGTAAAAAAAACTCCTGACCTTATACATAACAATCCTATAAAAAATTTTTAAATGGTTGTCACTGTTTGCAAGTTATTGAATTTTAAAATTCATCAGTCATTTTTGGGACACCCGGTACATACATACATAACCTGCGGCCACATTACTTCTCAGACTTTTACAGCCTGATGAGATAAAAACACGCCAAATTAATTTCGCTAGGATAAACTAGATTAGACTAAGATAAACAAGAAAGTTGATTCCGAGGCGGTGTTAGGGTTCGATAAAATCATGCCTAATTCAACTGGAATAGGATATAATAGATTGGTCGAGGATATACTAGTTCAGACCGATGAATAACAGGCTAAACTAATTTTACCTATGAGCGCTTGGCCAAACTAGTTTTGCCTAGGAAAAACTATTCTGTCCTATGGGCCTTAGCATAGACTAGTTTGGCCTAGGAAAAACTAGTTTATCATATGGGCATTAGGATAAACCGGTTTGGCCTCACACTCACACACATATATATATACACTGATGTACACAATTTAAGGACGAATGGATTTTTAAGCTATAATTTTCACGCGAATATTCAACAGGAAGTAACATAATTCGAATAATTACTATCCCTGCATAACAGCTAGTCCATATAATATCTCATTCGGGTCACACATGCTCGCAAGAGTCACAGTCACTACGGCGAAACAAAAAATAGGAAATTCCATGCGTTTCTTTTATGTCTTAAATGACTACTATATGTGACTCCACTGTGAGATCACTGCGACTGCTGCTTTGGGACGAGTCACCAGGTGACTTCACAGTGTCGTTTTATTGAGAGTATCATGTGACTGTCATTTCGAGGTTCAATTTCAAAGTCATTGTGAATGTTGCATTATTATAAGTAACCAAATAATGACACATTAAAGTCACATGGTTACTTTCTGTCACAAGTCTTTATCAAATGGTGGCAGAGACCCTACTGTGAAGTAACCACTGTGAAAAGCTGTAAAAACGCTCCTGTGACTTTAATGGGATATTGTTTGGTGATTTTTCATAATGCAACATTCACAATGACTTTGAAATTGAGCCTCCTATTGACAGTCACATGAGAGTCTCAATAAAACGACTTTGTAAAGTCACCTTGTGACTCGTCACAAAGCAGCGTTGCAGTGACCTGACAGTGGAGTCACATATAGTAGTCACTTTAGACTCATAAAAAAGAGACGTATGAAATTTAATTTTTTTGTTTCGCCGTAGTGACTGTGGCTCTTCTGACCATGTGTGACCTGAATAAGATGTTATATGGACTAGCTGTTATTTAGGGATAGTAAATCGAGTTATATTACTTCCTTTTGGATATTCGCGTGAAAATTATCACTTGAAAATATCTTGAAAATTGTCATTTTGGGACTCGTCCTTAAATTTAGCACACCAGTGTATATATTATTAATTTGTTAATTGAATTTTCAACAAATAAACTACCAAGAATGAAATGAAATATTAGGAAGGAAGAAAGATATTTCTATTGATGAATATTTTTAAATTATAATTTTGGATTTTTTAATTTAAACAATACTTATATGAAATGGTAAAATTCAAGAATTAAAAATCATTAATCGAGTTAAACATTTTATTATGAAACTACATATATGACAATTTTCTATCAAATATAAATGGAAAGAATGTTGTTTTGCTTAGTTAAATTGAGAAAACAAAGTTCAACATTAGGATATTCGTATTAGATAATATTCGTATGCTTTGAAGTACTTTCTATTAGTATTTGTATCTATATTAATATATATAAGTATGTATATTTATATATATATATATATATATATATATATATATATATATATACAGGGTGTTTCTAAATTCATGGTCCAAACTTTAAGGGGCGATAATACACATCAAGACAAACAATATTTAAATAGGAAACCAAGGATCCCAAAGTCTTCCGAAGGAGATAGGCGCCATTAAAGTTTAGGGTCCAAAAATTCAAATGATTATGAAAAACAAAAAAATTGGTCGATACGTTTGCGGTTTTCACTAAAATTATTCCTTATGTCAGTATTGTTTTGAAAATAAATTATAAAGATAAATTTCAAAAAATGACGATATAGGGCGCTTTAGACTTTAGAGTAACGAACAACTATTTTTTACCGTTATTTTTTGCATCTCATTAAAGGTTTCGTAAGCTTAGACTTAAACTTAAATTTTGAGCTCAAAAACTGAATAGTTGGGAGCAGTTAAGTAGCACAAACTTAACTGTGTTCAGGGGATTTTAAATTCAAATGATTATAAAAAATGGAAAAATTGGTCGATTGATTTGCGGTTTTCACTAAAACTATTCTTTATGTCGGTATTTTATTGAAAATGAATTATAAAGATAAATTTCAAAAAATGCCGATGGAGGGCGCTTTAGACTTTGGAGTAACGTACAACTATATTTTACCATTATTTTTCGCATCTCATAAAATTTTTTTAGAAGCTTAGACATAAACTTAAATTTCGAGATGAAAATCTGAATCGTTGGGAGTGGTTAAGTAGCGCAAACTGAACTGTGTTCAATGGGGGTGGGGAGGTTCAAATTTCAAATGATTATAAATAACGGAAAAATTGTTCGATTCGTTTGCCGTTTGGGCTAAAACTATTCTTTATGTCACTATTTCCTTGAAAATAAATTTTAAAGATTAATTTTAAAAAATACCGTTAGAGGCCGCCTTAAACTTTGGAGTAACCAACAACTATTTTTAACCGTTATTTTTTGTATGTAATTAAATGCTTGTAAAAGTTTAAACTTAAATTTTGAGCTCAAAATCCGCATCGTTTTGAGTAATTAAGTGCGGAAATTTGAAATGTGTTCGAGGGGTGGGGAGGGTAACATTTTAACTCCTGAAAACTGTTCAGTTGCCGCTTCTTAACCCCTCCATCGATTTAGAATTTGAGCTCAAAATTTAAATCTCAGCATTTGCAAGCATTTAATTAGATACAAAAATAACGCTTAAAAATAGTTGTTGGTTAATTTAAGAGTATTTTTAATAATGTTTTTTATAGTTATATATTTAACTCATTCTCTAGAGTAAAGTTTCCTGATCATTTAAAAGAAAAAATCAGGATCTTATGTTAATTCAACGTTAAGATATTTTGTGGGTGGTGATATAACGGTGAGGATTGAGATAGCTTGCGGGTGGTGATGATTTTTTTTCGAAAATTGTGTTATATAAATTTTGCTGTCTTTTTTATTATATTACATTGAAGCACTTCATTTTATAATTTTATAAGACTACAAACATACCTTTGAAATATCGGAAAGTTTTAATTAATTACATTAAGTACTTTGTTTTTATATGGACTCTAAGCGAGAGCTGTGTTTACATGTTTTCCCGTATGGATCAACCCCTGAGCCCCCTTAATAATATTTTAAATTCCTTCTTAAGTTTAGTAGTGTGTTTAAATTATTTATCTCTATGAGTAGTTTTCAATATTTTTCTCATATATTCTTAAATAGTTATAAAAAGGAAAATGATTTAAGCAAGATTTGGTGCATTAAATATCAACAAAACCCTTAATATTTTGGCAAAAATGTTTTTAAAAGTTTCTATAAAGTATGTTTTATAACTTTGTAGAAAATATTATAGGAATGTTACTCAGATAATAAACAAATTAAATATCATGACGTTTTTTAAAAATAACAATAAGAATGACTATTTATATACATTATTTTTAGAAGTTAATGATCATATAATTATAATTTTTTAGATGCTAATATTTTAGATGAATGTTAGAGGATATCATTTTTTTTTTTTTAATTTTAAATTTCATGTGTACCTACATATTGTAAGGATTTATTATGTTGTATTTTTCTAAACAATTATTTATAGTTTGAAAGAAAAAGCTGTTTTTTCGATAAAAACTGAAGTTTTATTTTAGTTAGTGAGCATAGTTTACTTTGGAAATCGATAGTACCATTTCTTTCTTTATCATTTTAATGACTCGTACGTTTGTGTTTTAAATCTACTGTTTAACGATCTGTTCAAAAATTGTTACAAAGAATGTTCCTTGAAATGAATTTTTCAAAATTCTTGTGAAAGACAGCGTTTCCTGGTTATTTATAGGATAATAATTTATCTTCAAATATAAATCTTTTCTAGATATTTTCTGAGAATGTTTACTTTATTGAATGATGTGAAAATATGAAAGCGTAATGCTTTATTAAAAAAAAATATTTTTCTATATTTATCTCAATCCTGAAGAAAAATAAGTTACCACTTCGTAATTAGTAATTTTTTTTTAATTTAGCCGTTAGTTGGGATAATACTTCAATCAAAAGAACTTGAGCATGCTTCCTAAAACAAATTCATAATTTCAAAATAAGGATAAGATGATAAAGAAATGAATAATACATCCTGATGTACTTAACAGACATTTTCTAAATCCGCCAAATAGGAAAGTCTTGAACTCAACAAGATCCACCTAGCAAGCTCCATTTTTAAATATCACGATGTCCCAGACAGATGAAGGGTCCACTAAGATCAACAGGAAAATATATTAAAGCATGCGTAAAATATTAATACAATTTAATACGAATAAAAAATAAAGTTAATGCAGGGGTTAAAGTATATATAATACAAACTCTTCTTATAAAAAGATTTCCTGTCTATGTGCGATGGCTGGAAAAAACTCACCTACAAGGCTCAAAATTTTTGTGAAACTAGCCCTAAAGATCTTATGATGTATGTTCAGAATTTATTTTTTTTTATAATTAGTTGAGAAACTAATCAACATCCCTAAATTAATTAAATGAAAAATATTCTCATAATTCAAGAAAAGCATACATTCTAAAACCTAGTAATGTTTTCGACATTTCGTTTTAGCACGACCTTTTCTATGTTCTCTTCCGATTTATGGTGTTGTACATATGTGCACTGTCTGACTGGCTGCATATGTTATGGTTACCTGTAGGAGTAATGTTTATGCTGTCAGAAAACTTGAAAATTGCGTCACTTTAGCTAACTTTTGTTTATAACATCTGTTTCTACTAGTTTTTCGTAATATTAATCAAATAGCTGCCAGGCGTTGCCAAAGTTGCTAAGACCCTGCCAAATTCCGATTTACACCCATGCTACAAAAAAAAAAAAAAAAAAAAAAAAAAAAAAAAAAAAAAATCAAAAGTCAACAATACGTCATTTTAATAAACTTGAAAATCGTAACATACAACTCATTGGCTATCATACACTCTATAATTAATTTGCCAGACACAATTAAGGTTATAAATTTAATCCAGAAGGTTTAAATCCAGAAAACGGTTTAAAATATGAACAATGATGGTTAGAGGATTGGTTTATAGGTTAAAAAAATCTATGAACTACACTTTATTTTGGCAAAAGAGTACTATATTGCAATTTTCAAGCTTGATACAATGACGTGAATGTGACTTAAAAAAGAACTATAAATCACTCTTCTTACAGATTCTATCGCTGATAGATTTAAAGCCGTCTGTAAAATCCTTAAAAATCGAATATGCGTCTGACAAATAGCTTTCGGTTGTCTTGTCTAGTAGCTAAATGTAATATATAAAATTTCTTAACCTTGGTAAACTGGCGTAAATTTTAATATTAAATTTTAAACCTGTAAGACACTCTTCAAAACTGCACTTTCGTTTATGGGTTAAAATAATATTGGCATTATCTTTTCAACTGAATTTGTGCCTGGCATTTTAATTAAAGATTGTCTGCTAGTCAAATAATAATATGATGTAATTTTCAAGCTTTCTAAAATAGCGTGGACGTGACATATTTTAATATTAAATTTTAAACCTGTAAGACACTCTTCAAAACTGCACTTTCGTTTATGGGTTAAAATAATATTGGCATTAACTTTTCAACTGAATTTGTGCCTGGCATTTTAATTAAAGATTGTCTGCTAGTCAAATAATAATATGATGTAATTTTCAAGCTTTCTAAAATAGCTTGGACGTGACATCTTTTTAAACCTGTAAACTACTCATTAGACAGGTACTTTCGTAGCCAAGCTTAAAGCCGTTTGCTATTAACTTTGCAAACGAATTTGTGTCTGGCAAATCAATTATTGGCGAATGAAAAATTGGCGTAAATTTTAATATTAAATTTTAAACCTGTAAGACACTCTTCAAAACTGCACTTTCGTTTATGGGTTAAAATAATATTGGCATTAACTTTTCAACCGAATTTGTGCCTGACGTTTTAATTAAAGATTGTCTGCTAGTCAAATAATAATATGATGTAATTTTCAAGCTTTCTAAAATAGCGTGGACGTGACATCTTTTTAAACCTATAAACTACTCATTAGACATGTACTTTCGTAGCCAAGCTTATCTGGCAAATCAAATATATGTTGTCTAATAGCCAATGTGTAATGTAATACAATTTTAAATGTTGCTAACATGACGTGAAGATGGCATATTTTTAAAAACTTATAAACCACTTATTAAACCAGCACCTTTATTGCCAGATTTAAAGCTGCTTGGTTGATTATAGATTCTGAAATAAAGAGAGTATAATATATTGCAATTTTCAAGCTTTCTAAAATGACGTAAATATGACAGTTTTGTACCGAGGTTGTATCTGTTAAATTAATTATAGGTTGTGTGATACTCAAAGAGTATTATGTTACAATTCTCAAGCTTATGTTACAATACTTCAAGCGTGAAGGGGACATTTTTTTAATCTATAGACTACTTTTGAAACCGGCACTTTCGTTGCAATATTAAAATCCGCCTGGAATTAACTTTCGAAATAACTATAATAAGTGAAAAAATAATTTTGGGATAGAATAATTTCTATAATTGCATACTAATAATTTCACTGAAAAAAAGTATTTTCTTTAAATAGAATATTCTAAATTCTAAAAAAAGTATTGTAGATAATTTTACGATATACTTAAGCAATTTTCAAGTAGGTGATATTTTTATTATATAATGCCATTCCATTTTATTTTTATTATTCGTTGTTTTTTCTGTTTTATAAGGACAATCTAATTTTAGTTGGTTGATTTTTTATTTATTAATTGACTTTTTTGGACCAAATATCTTTAAATATCATGTTTAAAAAATGTTGTTTGAACGAAAAAAAATTAAATAAAATCAGCCATACTTTTTATCCTTTTCTTACATTTGATAGCATAACTTTGTAAGTGAGTATTTTAAAAATCTGTTGGTAGAAAAAAGTTTGAAAGAATTACAAGAAAAAAAAAATTGCATATGTAATATTTTTGTGGGACAAAAAAACGAACCTTATTATTATTATTATTTATTTTTTCCTCTTATATAAATAAATATGTCTAAAGTTGTTAGTCTAATTTTGTTACAATAAAGAATGAATTTACATACTATTTTACATAATGAATGAATTTTCAACATTCATTACCAGGGCTCATAGAATTTCTAGATAAGGAGATTAGTCCGTACCAACATGCTTTCTCAGAGAAAGTATGTTCTTAAACGTGACAAAAAATTGCACTGTAGAATTACATTTATTTTGTTTATATAAATAAACACTGGTAAGTCAGCTGAAAAATAATGGTAACCAGTATGAATCATGATTATTATATTTAATAAATACATGTTTGAGTAAAGATTACCATTTTTGATATATTTTTTTTATTCAAGAAAAAATTCTTTTATAGTTGACGATACAAACCTAATCAATGTAATGCAAAAATTCTGAGAGTATTTAATTTTAGGTACTGCATATAGATGAATATTTGTATCAGTGTAATGCCAAGAAAAATTCCATTTCAATGACAGAAGTTTAAGATTGCACAGGACATTGAAACTCCAGTGCCGGATTTTGTTTTATTCAGTTTTTTTTTATTTCTCAATAATATGCAATGTATGTGTTTGTGAATATTTCAATGGTTTCTGGGGAGCAATTACGCATTTATTTTTTTAATTTTCTGCACAAGTAGTATACTTTTCAAATATAAACCAGGCAAAAACAAAATATGTCATTACAAAAAATATATTGCATACTTATCCAGCTAAGAAACAAAGCTGAAGATACTAAGGAACATAAATTCAATTTTGGTAAATATTCCTATAAAGGTTTATGACTTTTTTCTTTAATTTAACTGTTTTGATGAGCAAATCTAATATACTACAGTTAAGAAAATTGATACAAAGTTCATTTTATTTTAAGTTCAACTTAGTTATTAACTTTAGTTAATATTTAGAAAATCTGTGTCATTGGTTCCGTCTAAAAGAATGCAATGTGATGTCACCATTGTTACAGAAGAAATCATTTTCAATATGTTTAGGTGTCTCAGGAGTGATACTTTTTACCTGGCGACGCAATTTAGAATAATGTCACATTTATTTTTTTTCTCTGTTCCTATAAAACATAAGTGCATAAAAATTTTAATATAGACAATTTAATATCTTTTCTATTAAAGATATTTTTAATTATTCTACATTAAAATTTTAATTTACTTTTGTTATATTTAATTTTGGTTATTTTTTTTTATTTGCATCCATTTCAGGTAACATTTCTCAAAAATTAATGAGGCAATTTACACGAAATAACTTCATTTTAAGATAAAGAAAATCTTATATAAATTTAGTACTGTAATTGCATTGATTATTTAAAACTGTGAATTTTTTAAATAATCTTTTTTAAAATATAAATATAATTTTTTGTTAAATTTAAATTTCAAATAAATAATTAAATAAATTAGTTTTAATTAAGTACAGATTCAAGATATATTAGTATTGCATTATAATCATTGGGAGCTCTTGAATAAATAAATGAATAGTTTTGGTACAATCTTGCGCACAGTGGATACAAATCGAAAAACATATTTAATTTTTCTATGAAAATTTAGCATTAAACAAATTTCAATGTAGAATATTGAAAAAATATATATTTATAAATAGAAGTGATTTTAAGTTGTCTATGCTAAAAAATGAAATTATGCATTTCAGTTATATAGGGACTGAGTAAAAATATTAAATGTGACTTGTTGCTAAATTGCTCCACCAGGTAAAAAGTAAGATAAAAAGTAAGACTCACGAGACCCTTTAGGATTGCAAGAAAGGTTTATGGTACAAATATTTACAATTAGAATTAAAATATAGACATAATTTATTATCTTTATGGCGTACGTGATCATCAAATCAACTGACCTTTTTCTAGTTTTTTTTAATTATCTATAAATTGAAAGCATGCGATAAAAAAAAAATCACGAATACGTGTACAAGTTCTGGATGCTCTCTAAATTAGAAAGGAGACAGTTCATTAATTTTTATGATTCATGAAATATCGATCTGTAAAAGTCAATAATAGCACGGTTAGGCCTAATTGGTTTTTTCTAAGGAAAGTGTATATAGTATATTTTAGTGGGATATATTAAATGTATTTAAAGAAGCTAATAACGAAACGTTGTAAATTACATTTATGAAAGTATATTAAAGTTCATGTGATGTTATTTCAATGTAAAGTCATTCAACAATTCTAAAAGTTGACTTATTACATATTAGGCCGTAAAAATTGAGGGTTCGATGCCGGTATCTTAAAAGGAAAAGTAACTGGTATCAAAAGAAGTAATCAGAGATGAAATGAAGCGAAACTGCAGTAAATTGCCACTGTCAAAAGTTAGATTGTTAATTAGCAAAACAACTGTAATAATCGCACTCGTATTTATACAAGCACAGTTTTGAATAATTGACATGGAAATTCTAAATAAAGTTAACAGAATAATAATAAAAGAATTTAAACCTGAAATTCACGATAACGATTATATAAAAAATATATTTTCAAATCGCTACAAGATATCGCCGGAAGAGTTTAGTTTGAAATTTTTCTCAGTTAAAAAGCCATCGGATAATTGGTACGATTTCTTTTATAAGATTAATTTTTAAAAGTATTTTTATGAAATTAAGCAGTTCATGGGATGTTATTTCAATGTAAAGTCATTCAATAATTCTAAAAATTACTTTTTACACATTACTCTCCAAAAACTTGGGGGGTCCGTGTCAGTATCTTAAAAGTAAAGGTAACTGATATCAGATCAAGTAAACAAACATGAATCTAAGTGAAATTGTTGTAAATTACCACTATCAAATGTAAGATTATGACTGAGCAAGACAACTATAATAACTATGCTCGTATTTCTCCATGCACAATTTTGAAGGGTTGACATGAGAACTCTGAATGGAGATAAGAGAATAAAAACACAAGAAAAAGAACCTGAAATCCCCAATCAAGATTGCATAAAATTTATACATTAAAAGCACTACAATTTATGGTCAGAAGATTTTAGTTAAAAATTTTTTCAGTTAAACGAGAGCCATTAGCTAATTGGCCGATTTCGCATATGAGATTAAGATGTACTTCAAACAATGGATTCAAGGTCTTCAAGTACGTGACTCTGAAGAATTATTATATAAAGAAATATTTTATAAAGGGAGTTTACATTTTGGAAAAATAAATACAGATTGGGTGTGTATTAAATCAAATAATTCATCTCAGATGAAAAAAAAAAAAAAAAAAAAAAAAAAAAAACAAACAAACTTGTCGACGTGTTTTAAAAGCAATACTAACACATAGTTGTTACCGGTGAATCAATTAACTTTTTAGAAATGGGCCGTTAGGTGTTTTGACGATAGAAAGGGACATTTGCTGCAAATGTGATGCAAAAAAGAAAAATGAAGACTATACAACACCTTTATTAATTTCATTTATTTGTGAATATAAAAAATATACATTACTTGTAATTTTTAAATTCGAATGAACTAAATAATGAAATGCTTATACAATTTAATTAATCCAATTTCCAATTAAATTAATTTCAGTCAAAATAATTGGAAAATTAAATAACACAATTGTATATATGTTCACCGATACTGGGTTTGTTTGTGTCTCATTTTAGGCCTCTTGATTGTGTACTCATGAAGACAATTCCATCTTGTGCTGCAGTGAAGCCTCACCAACATATGAGTGTGCAAAATGCCTAGCTGGGCATTGTTATTGTAGTTGGTAAAGAACTTGTAGCGCTATGCAAAGGATTCCGAGAGCGATTCTCGATAGATAGCGTAATATATATATATATATATATATATATATATATATATATATATATATATAGTTGTGTTTTACTAACATAGTAGTAAGTATCTTCCTGAAGAAAAAATTATATTCACGTGTACAATTATTATTTCTGGACACTTTAATAATAGCTTTGGTAATTTTCATGAACGAGCCTGACTTCATAATGTATGGTTAGAAAAAATCAAGTTTATAAATTCATTGTAGCCATAAATAAAACCCTTTGTAATGCATTCGTATCTTTTGTAAAGGAAACTTTTAAAAATTTACGAACTTATTCATACTAAGAAGTAATAATTTCATATTAAAAAAGATTTCCCCTAAAAGTCTTTTCTTTATTGTCTTGATTTTATTTCCTTTTTTTAATGGCACATATATATTTCAGTTGTATGATATTCGTGTAGTAAGTGTTCCAATATAATTATTTTAAATAATATTAATGAAAATGCTGCTTGAAAAAAGTCATTAAAATGCTTATATCCCTATTCTTTTGTTTGGCGTGATTGCATACACATTCTTTAACTTTTCCTTTCAGAAATCTAGTGGAAGAAATGTAGTTTAAAAGGAAATATCAGAAAATTAATTACAGAATTAATGATTGTGAAAGGAAAAAATGCAAATCTCGCATTTCATTTAGTTTTTCATTTTTTCCCTTTATGTAAGAATACATTTATGTCTCTTTTTACACTTTTTATTTATTTATTTCGCTATTTTTTATTTTAAAATGATTCAGAAAGAAAAAAACTGTGTTTTAATTTTTAAAAAGATAAAACTCTTTCAAAATTATAACGACAAGACGTATTTCTATGGAGAATATAGAATAAACTTTTGCTATTATTGTTCATTGTAAAACAAATTTTGTTTTTAAAAATATCTGGTGGCACCAATTTAGATTTATAATGCATTGTGTTTACGAATAGCACTGTTTGATATCTTCATTATGCAATTAAGTGATATATTTCACAGGTTTTTTTGCATGGGTTTGTGTTCATTTTTTAACTCTGATAATGAGCAAATGTTTCCTTGAAGTCCTCAGTTTATATATAAATACAATTTATAAATATAATTGATATAAATACAATTTTGCACATAAATTACATCTTTCATAAAAATCATTCAGGAATTGAACTGATTTAAACATTCATTTTTTGAATATTTATACAAATTTTAGTTATTTGTTTTTAACTTAAAATTTAAAGAACGAAGAGAAAATGACAAATGGGGGAAAAAAGAAAACTTCGTGTTGCAAATACTTTAATCATGATTTCGGATTTTGTATGAAATAATTATTTTGATTATAAAATGGAAGCGTTAGAGATCATGAATGGAGTTTAAAAATTTATTATGAAACTACATACATGAAGATGTATGCTACGGTATGGTTTGAAATAAAAAAAATAAATTTTAATAATACCGGGAAACAAAGTATAGTTTTAGTTTGAAAGCATAGTATGTTTACTTTATAAAGTGATTGTATAGTTCCCTTGTTCATCATTTTAATGAATCATTTGTTTGCGTTTTAAAAATTACTGTTTAATGATTTATTTATTGATTGATAAAAAGAAAGATCCCTTAAATTTATTTTAAAAAAAAAGTCTCAATAAAAGCATACTTTTCTAATTAAGGACTGAAAACAATTTATTTTCAAATATAAATTGCTTCTAAATTCCTTTCACTGAGAGTTTATTCTATTAAATGTAAATAATTAAGTGAAGCGTCTTCTTTTAAGTATTTTTCTTATATTTTATTTAAATAATAAAAAAAGTAACCGCCTCGTAAATATAAATTTGGCTTTATTGTTTCCATTATTTGTTATACTTTCCCCTCAAAAAGTGTACTTTTTTAAATTAGCGTAAAATACCGAATATAACCCCCCTCCCCTCTTTAGCCGATGCAAAATTCCAAGGTATTATAGGAGTAAGCTTATATTTGAAATATTTGTTAAAGAAAAGGAGAAAATTGAGAAGTTCATGGTTGTATTTAAAAACTTAGGAAACATTACAGGATTTTTAAAATTTGCAAAATATAATAAAACTAAAATTTTATTTAACTTTTCTGTGATAGAGGCTAAGTAGTTTCCATTAAAATATAATAAATTATCACAGTATGTGAAGTATAGAATTTATATACAAAGACTAACATGCAAAACACTAATTAAATTTAAAATAGCCAAATTTTAAAACGTACTTTACAGAAATTATTGCACAAAGACAGTACTGGAACTGATTTCTTTTGTATATCCATGTTAATTAATAAAAAATATGTAATGAATGCTCTGTTTAAATGTTATCGTAATGAATTTCAGTTATTTATATACGATTTATACATATTTGAAATAGCGAATTGTTATTAAAATAATCTCTGGACGATTTTCCCCCTTATACCATAATGTATCCTAATTCTGTTGAGTGTCCCTGTAAAAAAGCATTTAATCATACATATTTCATATGCTGCAGCAAACGTGCTTTCGTGAACCTAATTAAGCTTTATCAATTGCATGCAAATCTGAGAAAATTTACGCAAGTTAGAGCGTGGACAGACGAACAGACGTTTAGACAAACAAAATGCATACGCACTACTTAACTTTGTTGGAAAGTGCTAAAAAGTATATTTACTTTCTTCACAATATCACATTTTCTTAAAATCATGTTTAATAAAAGCTATCTATTTTTTACTTGATATTTATATTAAATATTTGCTTTATTTGGAACACTTAAAAATAAATAAAAATATTTCAAAACAAGTTCAAATTATTAGAAAGTGAACAATTTTGTTTTCATAACGTAACTTTGCAAGAATGTTTATCTTGAGGTAGTGCATTTTTCATTTAATTAGAAACTTTTTCTAAACTGCAGAATATAATTTGATAATTAATTACTTTGACATATTGCTTATTAGCTTCATACATACTGATCTTTTCTTAAATATTCGTGAAAATATTTAACATAAAAAAGTATGCAAACATATTTTCAGTGCTTAACAAGACTCTTTTAAAGCCTGATGTTAATTATATTGTTTAACGAAACATTTCTCGTTAGTTTAACATGTATTATTTCTATTTAATTATAATGCATCATGGAATATTTCTCGTTGTCTTAGTAAAATTTTCTTTTAATCAGAAATTTTCTTTTATTTATATTACTCAGATAATTTCTCACATTTAAAATTTATAAAACGTAGCTAAATAATAAAATAACAAAAGGGAAATTGTTCATAAAAAGTTGCACATGTGGCACTTTCTCTTCACATTTAGTTTTATAAATATCGATGCAATGGTTGTTTTATTCTTATGTAAAAAATATATTAATACAGATTTCCTTAAGTTTATATATTTTTAATTGAACAACACACTACTTGTATCAAATGTATTCAGTATGCTTATTAAATTTATGTAATTTGTATTTTAATGGTAATGTAAAATACGTTTACTTATTTTTTTTTTTTTTATTTATAGTGTTTAAAGGAAAATGATTAGGGTGTTACATATTCCGGTCAATCAATTATAAATATCATACATACAGGGGTTGGACAAAAATATGGAAACTCCTTTTGAAATGCATGTTTGAAAATAAAGATTGATTTTAATGAACTATGTAGATGGCACTGGAGTTTTCGCCTACTGACGCCACCTGTACAACTTCGTAAAATCGCTGCACCGTTTAGTCGTTGTTGGAGCATTGTTATGTGAGGTTGTCGTTGCATTATTTCAGAGTTAACAGACTTCGAACGTGGCCAAATTGTTGGCGCGCGTATGGTGGGTACTTCCGAAAGCAAGGTAGCCGAGGTTTTTAGTGTTTTATACGGTACTGTGTAGAAGATTTATTCCGCATATTTGAAATGCGGAAAAACATCATCCGCTAAATCACAGCGCGAACGAAAGTGTCTGCTGAGTGATCGTGGCAGACGATCATTAAGGAAGATTATCGCGAAAAATAAAAAGACCACAGCTGCAAAAGTTACCGCTGAAATGAATGTCGTGTTACTAAACCCTGTGAGTACCAAAACAATTAGAAGGGAGCTTCATCAGCAGGGAATTGCTGGCCGTGCTGCAATTGAAAAGCCATTCATCAGTGATGCTAATGCCCATAACAGTAAAAAGTAGTGTTTAAGTCATAAACATGATGACTCATATGACTCATATGGTCTGATGAGTCTTCTTTCACATTGTTTCCCACTTCTGGTCGAGTTTACGTCTGGAGAACGCCATCTCAAGCCTATAATACAGACTGCTTGTTGCCAAGAGTGAAACATGGCGGGGATTCGGTGATGGTTTGAGCAGCCATATCGTGGTTCTCTTCTGGACCCATGATAACTCTGTCAGGGCATATTACTGCTCAGACTTATGTGAACATTTTGACCTATCAAGTCCATCCAATGTTACAAACTTTGTTCCCCAATGGTGATGGTCTCTTCAAAGACAACAACGCCCCCGTTTACACAGCTCACATTGTCCAGGACTGGTTTTCTGAGCACGAGGATGAATTGTCGCATCTCCCCTGGCCACCAAAGTCACCAGACCTGAATATTATCGAACCTTTGTGGTCTACATTGGAGCGGAAAGTGCGTTCTCGCTATCCACCGCCAACATCGTTATCTGAACTTGCCACCGTTTTGCAGGAAGAATGGTGCAATATTCCCTTGGCAAACATACAGAAACTGTATTTATCTATTCCGAGAAGACTGCAAACTGTTTTGAAAAACAACGGGTACCCTACACCATATTAGGCAAGGAAACGTGTTTTTTTAATGTGTTTCCATATTTTTGTCCAACTCCTGTATATGTATTTTTTTCTCAATTGACATTTACAAAAATTATATGTAATAATTTTGGAAGCTTTAATTCTGTAAGAATATGAATTTAAAGCTGAAATGAATTTTACTAATCCAATCTTGAATTTATATACACTATATGACCATCAATGACCGAACACTTGCAATTTTAGATGTTTTGTGAAATATTTAGCTAACATATTATGCAAATGATATTTTGATTGCGTTCACGCATGCGCCGTGAAAGGTTATTTAGTAAACCTGTTCATTTGTAATGCAATTTTTATTACTATTTGATTACGATTACAGACTATTATGTTCAATATTGTTTCCCATATTTTCTGAAAATATTTTTTTTTTATTTTTTTAAATTAAGAACTATTTAAACTATAAGAAAACAATGGCAAAATTTGAGACTGTTTTTATAAAAACCTCAGTTTCTCTATGTGCGTACTTGCTGTCCTTATAAAAGATGAACATAGTTTATTACAATAAGCCACTGAAGCATAATCTGCGGTTTGACACTTTTGGTACATTAGCTTTGGAAGGGTTATCCAAAAGATCTTCGTTATTTTTTTTATTTTAAAGCTATTATATGAGATTTTGGGAAAAATCATTGCGTTTATTGTTTTGCTTACACATCTGAAATTTAAGAGCAAATTTATATCCGCATATTTACCAATTATATCAGGTATTATCGTAAGTTCAAAATGGGGGAGTTTTCTACGTCCAACTACTAAAACATTTCAATATTCTTTTTCAAAATTAGTATATAAACATATAATACTCTATGTATAATTCAACAGGTTTATTTATATTATATCAGTTATTAATATAGTATTCTGTACTATTTATTACATACAATAAATCCAATTCACAATTCCTTTTAAAAAAAGTAAGTATATTGCATCGAGTCTTTTAAAATGTTTAAAAAAATGATGATAATGATAGTTCAAAGTTCAAGTTAAAAACATATAAATTTATCCACAAAAATTGGTCAAGAGAGTCCCAGTATTTAAATATATAAGTTCATATAAGTTTCATTATCTTTTTAATTTTCATTCACAGTTCAACGCATTTCATTTGCTCCATTTTTTCTCTTGAAAACGCTTTCGCCTACTTCTAAGGCATCTTGAACTACTTCTAAGTCATTACTACGTCTCATCGACTTCTACGGCATTAAGAACAATTTCTTGAGTATTTTCCTAGGTTATATTAAAACGTTTTAAATTGCAAGTTTTCGGTCATTAATGGCGATAACTATCTATTATACACATGTAAATAATTACGTAACTTATAATTTAATTACAAAAGTAATTTTTTTGTTATTTAAAATATTTTTAGGATATTATTTTAAAATTATTTAAAAATAAATTTAGTCTCTTAAATACTTAGTAATTTTCCGAATCATAATGCTTAAGAATAAAATTCGAATGAAAAGATAAATACATACACGTAAGTGTATTCAGAGCATTTTTTTTTACATTCGAACATCACAAAGTTTTCCCAATTATATACTGAAATTTTATAAAACTTTTACAGTGTATCACAAGTTATATATGCAAGCTACAACACATGCTTAATTATGAAACTATCTATGACATTGCAAATTTGAAATCATTATGTCTACAGAATACTGATGGCGTTATGAAAATTCCCTGTTGTGCTGAACACTGTATGGGCAATGTGCACCTTACGAAACATTTATTTAAATTATTCATAAAATATATCGAGCTTAAGTCACGTTCACATGAGCTAAACCTAAATGAATATTTTAAAACATCTAATTTGTGTTAACGCATTCTAATTATTAATAGATAGACTTTTCAGTACGTGTATATAATAAATTTTAAGCATATATCTTTAGACTGAAAAAGTAGTAATTTAATTTAGAATAATATTTTCTTAAATATTTATTAATTACTAAAAAATCGTATGTATCATTTTTTTATTATTATAAAAGTCATCTATTATCAATTATCATTTTTTTTTAATTATTATTTTATAAGTGAAATAATTACCTAAAATAAATTAAGTAAATGACCTTAAATTGTTTAATTTCGAAATTGAAAAATAATGTCGTTTTAAGATCATACAGGTGTGATAATTTTTTTAAAAAATGGACATTACATTCAACTTACTTATTTTTTTTATATTTTTAAAAATTTTTGAAAAGCAAAGACAAGAACATTATTATCTGGTGCATTATATAGACAAAAATAATCAAGATCAATTTTTTATCAGGTACTAACTGAATCTGAAATTTGATGAAAATCCATGCATTAGCACTTGATATACATTTATTGCAAAATTGTGACAAATGCAGCAAAGCAGCGCCATCTGTAGGGGATTCACACAAAAAACTAAACAACATAATTAGTCTACATCAAGGGCTAACTGAATATGAAGTTTTAGAAAATTTTGTTAGTTCTTGAGCTGAAGCTATTGCGAAAATCCCGAATAATGCACCACCTCTTAAGATATTTGCACCAAAACGTAATCAGCATTATTTTATATCAAACATTAACTAAATGTAACGTTTCAAGAAAATCCATGCAATAGTTCTTAAGATATGGATATTGTGGAAATTATGAATAATGCAGCATAACATTACCAACTGTTAAGAGATATGCTGCAAAAGCGATTAAGATCTAGTTTATATCAAGGTCTAGCCGAATTAAAAAGTTTTGTGAAATTCAAGTTATTAGTTCTTGAGATAGAGCGTCCACAAATTTTTTATCACATACTGACTCGCCAGACATACTGACTCGCAGTCCCACATACAGACTTTTTGTAAAATCATGCTTTTCGGGTTCTCTGACCCCTGAAACGTATAAATTCGCCGGAAATCATATTTCGAAAATATTCACAAATTCAATACTTTCTTTTTCAATGATAGAAGAAAGTAATAATAATCATATGTAACTAACAATATTAGAAAACTCTCAAACAAAACATTACTCGTGAATATGCTTATGACACTCCAAAGAAAATAGAATCGATATTTCGTTAGATAAAAAAGACTGTCTCTCACAAAAAGGTAAAACACATTATCCCACAAGACAAAAATATTGTAGAAAAATTAAGGTGTCAATTTAAAGTATGTGAAGGCTGAGATTCATTTCCTCTGTTAAAAGGTCTTTCCTCAGCTGTTAGTGACAAGTGTGATATTAAGTGCTGTCTCAATCCGTAATAGGTTTTTTCTACCAATTTAGCGTTCATTTACTGCTAATTTTTTTATTTTATGTGTACGACAAATGTTTGAAGGAAAAGCTGCTTATAAAAGGAACAGAGTAAATTTTGAATAACATCTTATTTTTAATTTTGGAGAAAGAATTGGAAGCAGTGGATACATATGGTACTTTAAAAATCTATTTTTCCTGTTTAAAAAAATGTGCTTTGTGTTATTTTACTTTTATAGCTTAATTATTGCAGCACATTTTTACAATAAATGTAAAATGGATTCAAGGACTAAATGCTTTCTCCATTTGAATGTAATAAAAAAATAGTATTCGTTTTTTAAAGAGAATTTTCAAGTATGGCAAATAAATTTTATTTAATGTAAAAAAGTCTTTAAATTTGAACTAAAAAATAATTACATTTAACTGGCAATATTAGAGAACTCTTAAACAAAACAATATTTGTGAATATGCTTATGGCACTCCAAAGAAAATATAATAGATTCTTGTTAAACAAAATAGGCTATATCTCACAAAAAGATAAAACATATTATCCCACAAGACAACAATATTGTAGAAAAGTCAAGGTGTCAATTTAAACGATGTGAAGACTGAGATTCAATTCCTCTCTTAAAAGGTCTTTTCTCAGCTGTTAGTGACAAGTGTGATATTAAGTGCTGTCTCAGTAAGTAATAGGATATTTCTATCAATTTAGCGTTCATTTACTGCTAAATTTTTATTTTGTAAGTGCGATAAATGTTTGAAGGAAAATCTGCTTATAAAAGGAACAATGAAATGTTATAAAGACACTAAATGTGGAATATTGATTTACTGATATTTCTAAAAAAATTTAATTGGCAAATACTGGTGATTTGTTTACAACATTGTGATGCTTCAATATGCTGATATTACGCGAATTTCTATTATTAGCATTTAAATTTTCATTTAGAAAATTAAATTATGATACTGCGTTCATATATTAGGATGCTTCAGCTATTAAATATTATGTCATTGTATTTTTACACATGCCTGAAAAAATATTTTATACACTAATATACAGTTTTATTTCCAGCATTCTTATTCTCAGTAAAGTGAATGCAAAATTATTGTGAAAATTTAGCAGATATTTTTTCAAACATAACTTTTATTTTATGAAAATAATAATGCATTTTATTAAGGGAAGGAATCCATAAATACTATTTAATGAGGAAGAAACATTTACAGTACATTACATTTTATGCATTCATAATGCAGAAATCTTTTCGTTTTTTTTTCTTTTTTTTTTTTCTGTAATATCAGTTTAAAAATAAACTGTCTCTAGTTGCTTAGTTTCTCATTTTACACTGTAAATAAACATTAATAATAAAAAAATTCTTTAATTTCACTATTATTTTCCTGAAAACTGGTATTCCTAGAGTTTCTATGTAACGAAAACAAGAAAAATTCATGTAATAGGTACACGTTTGTTTTTTAAATCAAGCTATCTGTAAGAAGACTTTTCTAGGAAACTGTGAAGTCTGGAGCCTTTTATGTAACTGCAAAACGGATTTCAGATAAATTTTAGTTACATAACTGTAATTTTCACAGATTCTTTTGTAACGGTACTTATTTCTGTTCGTTTTCAAAAACTAGTTTTATAAATTTACATATTTTTTCTTTTCAATGCACTTATATAGTTTTAGTAACCTTATAGAATTCTAAAACTTTACACATACACAGTCCACTTATATAAATCAAATTAAGATTTCAGATGTTTTGTTAAATATCTAGACAAATTCACGAGGAATTATCCAGAAAATCCAGGTATGTAAAGAGAATAATGTAGGTCATGCATTTTTGCTTAGACTTTTTTTCTCCAAAACCCCGTAGGAGACCTTCAACAAATTATCATATCGATATTATTAATCATATCATCAGTTTAAAAAATCACCCTGCATGTAATTAAATTTAATTAAATTTTTAGTTATTTCGTGTCATGAACATTTTTAGATTTAGTGGAAAAATAATAATAATGTTACGAATTTTGTAAATAGTTAGTGTTTGTACTGTAAAATAATGTAAGTAATCTTATTAAGCTCCATTCCTTTACTAATATTATGTTACATTGTCTCTGTTATCAAGCAAACTTGTCCATTATTTTCAGTGTATGTCTACGGCAGATTGGCAAAATAATGAAGATATCGCCAAGTTGGCGTCACTTTTGGCGACTAATTTTGGGCGCAAAATTTGGCGATATATCGCCAAATTGGCGACAAACTTGGCGATTGTTGGCGATGGTAACCCTTCCCTCTTAATGGTAACCCCCCTTAGATATACTGATACATTGTTTGTTGTTCCGTGGATTTTTCGAGTAGGTTCTAGAAACTTCGGCGCATGCTACGAGACTATATATAAGGAGAGCGATACGAGCTGTTGTTGTCATTATTTACCAGTCAGTCATTGAGTGAACAAGGCGTAAGCAAGTTTGCTTGAGTTTCATCTATGTTGTTTTGAATGTTATTAAGTGATGAGACGTTGTATAAAGAGTCTTTGGAGTCTAAAGCTGTAATTGTACGATAGATTTGAGCAGTTATTTTTGAATATCCAGTAATATTTGTGAATTTCGAAGACTCTGTTGTTCTGAAGTCAGTAAATAAATTATTTTCTACTTTTCTAAGAGCAAGAGTTTGAAGTTGTCTAACCATAAGATCAAAAGAACCCAATATACGCAACAATTTTTGGTGTCAGGAGTCGGGATCTTATGGCGAAAACAAGAACTATGGACGGACAACTAAAAGAACTGTTAGAAGCTATTAACGGATTAAGAATAGAGCTGACCAATAAAATTGATAAAGGCCAAGAAGAGTTGGCGGATAAAATGAATAAAGGCCAAGAACAGTTGGCGGATAAAATGAATAAAGGCCAAGAACAGTTGGCGGATAAAATGAATAAAGGCCAAGAAGAGTTGGCGGATAAAATGAATAAAGGCCAAGAAGAGTTGGCGGATAAAATGAATAAAAACGAAGAAAGAATGGAACAGTTGACAAACAAAATTGACAAATGCCAAGAAGAAGTGACCGATAAGATTAATATAGGCCAAGAAGAAATGAAGAAAACTTTAGAAGAAAAGTTCTCGTCGGTAGAGAGACGAATAGAGGAAGTAGAAGAGAAAATTCAGAAAGAAGTTAGTAATGTAGAAGAGAAAATGGAAAGGAAAATAGAGGAAGTAGAAGAGAAAATTCAGAATGATGTTAGAAATGTTGAAGAGAAAATGGAAGGAAAAATAGTTGAAATAGATGAAAAGCTAAATAAAAGAGTACAAGATCTCGAGAAGAAGCTTTCAGCGTCCAGTGGTAATTATGAAGAATATAGGAATCCGCCTGCTTCTCCCGTGCACATCAAGCTGTCGACATATGACGGAAAGAGTTCCTGGCAAGTTTACAAGACCCAATTCACCATTGTAGCCGAAGCGAACAAATGGAGTGACGAGGTGAAAGCTTGTCAACTGGCAGCATCTTTAAGAGGAGAAGCCGCCGACGTGCTGCAAACATTGCCCGATATGACGCAACTCAATTTTGAGACTTTAAAGTGTGCACTTGAAATGAGATTCGGCGAAAAATTCTTCAAGGATTATACGAGAATACAAATGAAGAGCCGCCATCAAAAATCGAGTGAAAACCTTCAAGAGTTTGCCTCGGAAATTGAACGGCTTGCAAATTTAGCATTCATTGACTGTCCAACAAATGTACGGGAAATGCTGTCACTGCAATATTTTGTAGACGGAATAAAAGATCCAGAAGTGCAGAGAGCGGTACGAATGGCAGATGTACAGGATTTAAAGGCTGCATTACTATATGCCTTAAAGTTGGAAGCAGCTACACAAGCCAGCCGAAGAGATCGTCATTCAGTCCGAGGGGCAACGGTGAACAAAAACTCAGACACTGAGAACGACGTCTTGAAAGAAATTAGGAAATTAAATCAAGAGATTGAAGCTTTAAAATATGGAAGAACAAGCGCAAGAAGACAGAATCTCACGTGCTGGGGATGCGGTGATACAGGACATCTCCGAAGAAATTGCCCCAAAATCCACGAACGTGAGATAAATTCAAACAGTCAGCAGGAAAACTAAATTTTGGCCATCTCGCGGGGCGGAGGTTGCCAGAGAATGAAAAGCCCCACCTGAAGATCCTCCAGATATCAAAAATGAGTGGCGGTGATAATGAATTATATGTGATAGGCTTTATTAACGGAATTCAGTGCCGTATGATTGTCGATACAGGAGCCAATGTGACAATAATAAGAGAAGATTTGGCTCGAAAATTGAAATCTAAACTCATCTGGACTCCACCATGCATTACCCTGCAAACTGTGACGGGCGACAAGATAGGCATATATGGAAAGGCCAATTTAACTATCAACTTTGGAGGAACGAAATATTACCATACGGCATATGTAGCTGACATAACAGATCCTTGCTTAATCGGACTAGATTTTCTGAAGAAGTTTGACTTCAGACTTGATTTCAAAAATAACAAAATGATCTCAAAATTTGAAGAAATAAGTCTTTTTGGATTAAATAACGAAATTGAATGCAAACAAATAGTAATAGCCAAAGAAGACATTAATCTAGATGCAAGAACAGAATGTTTGATTCCTGCTGTAATTAAAAATAAAACTAATTATCGATTTGGCCATATAGATTATCCAGAAGACAATAGTAAACAAGCAGGAGTATTGTTGGCTTCATCTGTAGTGGACCTCTCGAAGAAGACCATTCCAGTCAGAATTGCTAACATCAGTGATAAGACGAGGACTATCAAGAAAGGAGAGGTGATAGCGTCATGTGCTCCTGTGACGTGCATAAGTCAAAATTCCAGTCACTCTGAGAAATCTTCAGATAATTTAGTCAAGGATTTGTTACAAAATACAGACTTAGATCCAATACAGATGGAAGCTGCGGAAAATTTAATTAGAGAATTCCAAAGTTTATTTTCCCAAACATCTGAAGACTTTGGACGAACTAAAATGGCACAACACCGAATTGACACGGGAAATCACTCTCCTATTAAACAGCACCCTAGACGATTACCTTTTGCCAAGCAAGAAGAGGTGCAGAATTTAATTAAAGATATGGAAGAAAATGACGTCATCGAACCATCAACAAGTCCATGGGCGTCTCCCATTGTATTAGTAAGAAAGAAGGATGGTTCTACAAGATTTTGTGTAGACTACCGCCGACTGAATGACGTCACCAAAAAGGATAGTTACCCTCTGCCAAGGATTGACGACACTCTTGACACACTTGCGGGCAACACTTGGTTCTCGACTCTGGATCTGAAGAGTGGTTACTGGCAGGTGGAGATCCATCCGGACGACCGCGAGAAGACTGCCTTTACAACGGGACAAGGATTATGGCAGTTCAAAGTAATTCCTTTTGGTCTATGTAACGCACCTGCAACTTTCGAACGGCTTATGGAAACTGTTCTCCGGGGACTGTCATATAAAGCATGTCTTGTTTATTTAGATGATATCATAATCATAGGAAAATCTTTTGATGAACATCTGAACCACCTCAGGCGGGTGCTACAAAAATTAAAGGAAGCTAATTTGAAGTTAAGCCCTACGAAGTGCAGTTTGTTTCGCAATGAAGTTGCCTACCTTGGACACATCATTTCGGCGGAAGGAGTTAGGACTGATCCGGAGAAGATATCGGCCGTGAAAAATTGGAGTCGTCCAGCAGATGTTCACCAGCTTCGAAGTTTTCTAGGATTATGCACCTATTACAGAAAATTCGTCAAAGGCTTCTCGATGATTGCAAGACCACTTCATAAATTAACAGAAGCCAATCAAAAATTTATGTGGACACAGGAATGTGACGCTGCTTTCGAAAAGCTTAAGGAGGCCTTGACATCCACTCCAATTCTGTCGTATCCTCAAATCGATAAACAGTTTATACTTGATACGGATGCAAGCAACGAAAGCATTGGCGCTGTACTGTCCCAGGAAATCGACGGCCAGGAGCGTGTTATCGCCTATTTCAGCAAGTGCTTGTCAAAGGCCGAGCGAAACTACTGCGTAACAAGAAAAGAGCTTCTTGCTGTAGTGAAAGCTATAGACCACTTTCATCACTATCTTTACGGTCGAAAGTTCCTGATCCGAACTGATCATGCTTCTCTAACTTGGCTATTGAATTTTAAGAACCCTGAAGGCCAGATAGCCAGGTGGATACAAAAGCTTCAAGAGTACGATATGGAGATACGCCATCGAAAAGGCTCATCACATGGAAATGCAGATGCTCTCTCAAGAAGACCCTGCTCAGAGAATTGTAGATACTGCGACCGGGTTGAGAAGAAATTAAATGTCAAAGGTCCTATAGTAAGACAAGTTACAACTGGGTCTACATCATCGCAAGATCCGTGGAGTGACGAGAGCCTGCGTAAAGATCAAATTGCTGATCCTGAAATTAAGCCAATTCTAGAGCTGAAAGAGGAGTCCAACAGGAAGCCCAGCTGGCAAGACATGGCCAATTACCATCCTACGACTAAACGTTATTGGGCTCTCTGGGATTCCTTACATTTGAAGAACGGCATCTTGTACCGAAAATGGGAGTCTGACGATGGAAAGACAAGTAGATGGCAACTACTACTCCCTAAGTCGAGAATTTCTATGGTCCTTCAAGAACTGCATGGTAGTCCCACAGGAGGTCATTTTGGTGTAATGAAGACCCTGCAAAAGCTTCGAGAGCGTTTCTACTGGAATAATGTTCGCAGTGATGTGGAGAAGTGGTGTCGAACTTGTGACACCTGTGTAGCACGTAAAGGTCCAAAGAAGCGCACCCGTGGACGATTGCAACGTTATAATGTAGGAGCTCCTTTCGAACGAATTGCACTAGACATCCTGGGTCCACTTCCTAGAACATCTGATGGCAATAAGTACATCCTCGTTGTCATGGACTACTTCACTAAGTGGCCTGAAGCATATGCCATTCCTAATCAAGAGGCGGTAACCGTAGCAGACATACTGGTTCAACACTGGGTTTCCAGATACGGAGTTCCTCTTCAAATCCATTCTGATCAAGGAAGAAACTTTGATTCGGCTGTGTTTAAGGAAATGTGCGGACTACTCGGCATGGACAAAACTCGAACAACACCTCTACACCCTCAATCGGACGGCATGGTGGAACGGTTCAATCGTACCATCCTAAATAGCCTCTCTCTCCTGGTGTCTAGAGACCAACAGGACTGGGACAAGAAATTGCCTCTTTTCCTGCTTGCCTACAGAAGTGCCACTCATGAGGCCACTGGTTACTCCCCTTCTCAAATGCTCTTTGGTCGTGATCTTCGTCTGCCTGCTGATCTTTTGTTTGGCCGTCCTCCTGATGCTCCTTCATCGCCTGAGGAATATGTCGATGAACTCCAGGCACGGATTGAGGAGATTCATTGTCTAGCGAGGAACCGAATTGGACTGGCATCAGAAAAGATGAAGACACGGTACGACACAAAGGCAACTGGACATGAGTTCAACGAAGGAGACAAAGTTTGGTTGTGGAATCCGATACGTCGTAAGGGACTGTCGCCAAAAGTACAAAGAAACTGGGACGGTCCTTACACAGTCTTCAACAGGCTGAATGACGTCGTCGTACGCATACGAAAATTGCCACACGCCAAACCCAAGGTTGTACACTATAACAGGCTAGTCCCTTATTTTGGCCAAAGTGATTAAAAATTCAAAACTGGAATTTCAGACCATGGTCATGAAAGTCACTTTTTGTAAATATGTAAATAGTAATTAGTTCTTATTTATGTAAATTTTATTATTATTGTTATTATTTATTTATTTATTTATTTATTTGTTTTAAGTGTTTTCCTCTAACTCAAGGATTGCACTGCCCGGGACGTGCAGTCTTTGAGGAGGGGGTAGTGTTACGAATTTTGTAAATAGTTAGTGTTTGTACTGTAAAATAATGTAAGTAATCTTATTAAGCTCCATTCCTTTACAAATATTATGTTACATTGTCTCTGTTATCAAGCAAACTTGTCCATTATTTTCAGTGTATGTCTACGGCAGATTGGCGAAATAATGAAGATATCGCCAAGTTGGCGTCACTTTTGGCGACTAATTTTGGGCGCCAAACTTGGCGATTGTTGGCGATGGTAACCCTTCCCTCTTAATGGTAACCCCCCTTAGATATACTGATACATTGTTTGTTGTTCCGTGGATTTTTCGAGTAGGTTCTAGAAACTTCGGCGCATGCTACGAGACTATATATAAGGAGAGCGATACGAGCTGTTGTTGTCATTATTTACCAGTCAGTCATTGAGTGAACAAGGCGTAAGCAAGTTTGCTTGAGTTTCATCTATGTTGTTTTGAATGTTATTAAGTGATGAGACGTTGTATAAAGAGTCTTTGGAGTCTAAAGCTGTAATTGTACGATAGATTTGAGCAGTTATTTTTGAATATCCAGTAATATTTGTGAGTTTCGAAGACTCTGTTGTTCTGAAGTTTGTAAATAAATTATTTTCTACTTTTCTAAGAGCAAGAGTTTGAAGTTGTCTAACCATAAGATCAAAAGAACCCAATATACGCTACAATAACATTTTTTAAGCAACATCACACCTTCAACTTTAAATTTGCAGTCTGCTAAATAATTTGACGAAAAAAAAAAAAAAAAGATGAAAAATTAAATACCAGCTACAACTCCTGTTGAGTGGTGTGATTCAGTAATACTGATTTTACTGTTTAATACATTAATGCATTTGACAGTTAATTTCTTAGATTACTAATACGAAAAAAAAATATATTTAACATATGTTATCCTAGATTAAAAAACCCTAATTATATTAATTATTTCGAAGTAACTTTCGGTTTATATAAGGCAGTAAAACTAAATAAAACATTTTAATTAAAATTTCGAAAATTATGAAAAGCTGAATAAAAATATCTCTTATTTAAAAGCTCTTACATAATATTCATAAGTATTTTTTTAATCTAAAAATATTTTCCTATAAATGTAAATTTCATAAACAAATAGTTCACGCAAACTAGACTTTGATTAACCGTTCATAGTTTGATTATTCTTAATTTTTTTACATAAAAGTAGGCTTGTATTGAAAATTTTGGATTAAAAAAAGTGTGTATAGGAATATAATTTTCTTTTCGTTTTATAGTATTTAATATGTGCTATTTTAAAGGTGCATTTTCGGAATAATTTTAAATTATTTTTAATCGCTGTAAATTTTTAATATAAGAATGCATTATATATTTTTTACCATTAAAATAAGTAGCATCAATTTCGTAATAAATATGTTAAAAAAATTTTAAATACAGAATCAGTTTATTTTTTTTTCCAAAAGTATTTGTTTTAAAATTAAATGGAATAGTTGAAAATTATACATAGTCAAATTGACTACAAATATAGAATATTTGTAGCGTGACAAACCATAAGTTCTATTCAATATGTTCACGTAATCAGTTACAGGATATTCTTAAAAAATTCTCATAGGCGAATATCTTATACAAAACTTTGATTTCTCAACAAAGCCATTTTGTAGCACTTAAAATTTATAATGCTGATCTTATTCTGAATTATTCATTTGCTAAAAGTATAAATACTCTAAATATGTATATATATTTTTTGCATATGAATTTATTTAACCGAAAACATGTACGAAAGAAGAAAAATATATCAACCATTTTTCTCAACAGCACGAACGACCATAAGTTTTACCGTTAGTTGAATGCATAAAAATTCACAAAGCATGCATTTCTGTGTAATCAAAACAAATGATAGCTATATACGACGATGTCGGAAATATTAATATATTTTATGAATAATAAATGTTTCTACATTTAGATGAAATGTCCTACAAAATCATATCATAGGCCATAAAATGAAGTGACGAGATAGATAAATGTTATATGTTCCATAATTTATTCTGCTCGGACTTTTACAGTAGGATATACTTTAGTTTAAAAAATGAACAATATTTTATTTTTAAAATTTTTTTTAAAATTTTGTCTCATAAAAGATATTTAATATGTTTTTGAATTACGAAAGACTATGCACCTTTTTTAATAATGAGAGCTGGCATGCTGTTTATAAGTAAATATTCTTCTGGGCCACAGGGTGACATGAAAATTATTATCAGCAAAGCATGTTTTTTTATGTTTTTTTGTGTGAATGCGTGCAATACCCTATTGATACAAAAAATTCCGACCACCAAGAGTTTCATCGATTGGTAACAAATAAATATCTAACGCTACTCTACGGCAAATTTTAAGCAAAACTTTCAAATTTCGACAAAGCCATTTTGAAGCATCTAAAATTTATAATGGTGATCTTATTCAGAATTATTCATACACTAAAAGAATAAATAATCCAACTAACAAGTTTTTTTGTTGCATATGAATTAATCTAACAGAGAACATGCGCGGAAGAAGAAAAATATATCATTCATATTTCTCAATAGTATATGCGACCATAAGTTTTATCAATATTTGAATGCATAAATATTCAGAAAGCATGCATTACTGCATAATCAAAACATATTATAGCTATATTGGACCATGTCGTAAATACTAAATGTCATTTTTGAATAATATATTTTTCTACATTTACATGAAATGTCTTACATAATCATATTATAGGTCATAAAATGAAGTGACGAGAAATGTAAAGATTATAAGTTCCATAATTTATTCTGTTCGAACTTTTACTGGAGTGGATATTTTTGTTTCAGAAAATAAACAATATTTAATAAAAACATACTCCCTCGTAAATATAAATATATTTAGTATAGTTTTGAATTATCGAAATTTTTTATACTGATTTTTATTAATGGCAGCAAATATTCCAGTTGGCATGCTGTTTATAAGTTGTATAAGTATACTTGTAAGACACAGCCTGACATGAAGATTGTTGTAAGCAGAACATTTTCTTTGTAAATCTTGATTTGTGAATCGATGCATATAATATATCGATAATATTTTTTTTTATATATAAAAGATGATTTGTTGTAAAATAGTTTGTATGGAATACTTGTAATATTTATACACTGTCAATTTGAATGCAAATATAGTATATTTGTTAAATGATAAACCACATGTTCCATTAAAAATGTTATCAAAATCTGTTATACGATATTCTTCCAAAAATTTATCTATGGCGAAATTTATACAAAACATTCAATTTTCAACAAAGTCATTTTGTAGCATCACAAATTTATAATGCTTAGTCAACTTCATACACTAAAAAAAGAAAAAAATTCCTTGAAATAGAAAAAAATGCATATGAATTTATCTAACGAGAACATGTACGGAAGAAGAAAAATATATCAACCATTTCGGACTACCATAAGTTTAATCGATATCTGAATGCATAAATATTCAGAAAACATGCATTACTGAATAATCAAAAATAAATGATAGCTATACACGTCCATGCCGGAAACACTAAATACATTTTATGAATAATAAGTGTTTCGGTATTTACATGAAATGTCATATATATTCATATCATAGGGCATAAAATGAAGTGACGAGCGATAGAAATATTATATGTTCTATAATTTATTTTTTTTCTCTCTTTTGCTTAAGGGGATACTATTTGTTACAAAAAAATATTTATACGCATTTATAAACAATAAAAATGCTGTCTCATAAATAAAAAGATATTTAATATGTTTTTGAATTATCAACAGATTATGCATACTTTTTTATTAATGACAGTCGGCATGATGTTTATAAATATGTACAAGTATTCTTCTGGGCCACAAGGTTACATGAAGATTGTTATCAGCAAAAAAAAAAAAAGTCTTGTTGTGTGAATCCGTGCATTACCCAATTGGTACAAATAATTCTAACCACCAAGAGTATAAGCCATTGGCAACTAAAGAATATCGATCACTACTCTACGGCGTATTTTACGCAAAACATTTAAATTTAGACATAGCGATTTTGTAGCATCTAAAACTTATAATGGTGATATATATTTATCATAAAATATATCAACCATATAATCTCAACAGTACGGCCGACCATAAATTTTATCGGTATTTGAATGCATAAAAATTCAAAAAGTATGCATTACTGCATAATCAAAGCAGATGATAGCTATGCCAGAACATGTCAGAAACACTAAATATCGTTTCTGAATAATATATTTTTCTATATTTATATGAAATGTCCTACGTAATCATATCTTAGAATAAAGTGACGAGTGACATAAATATTGTAAGTTTCATAATTTAATAGGTTTGGACTTTTACCGTAGGGGATACTTTTGTTTCAGAAAATGAACAATATTTAAAAAAGCATTGCTGTCTGAAAAATGCAAATTTATTTAAAATATTTTTGAATTGTTGACAAAGTATGCATCTATTTTTATTAATAACATCTGGCATGATGTTTATAAGTTGTAAAAGTATTCTTGTAGACCACAGACTGACATGAGTATTGTTATCAGTAAACTGTTTTTTATATCTTGATTTATGAATCGGTCCTTTAACCTATTGGTACAAATAATTTTGGCCACCAAGCGTTTTCAAAGATTAAAAACGGTAGTATTTGAATATAGTTTCACTTCAATTTGATACTGTAAAAGATGATCGATTTTTAACGTGTATGGACTGCGTGTTTAATAATTTTTAATTGATGTTACTTTTGAAAGAATGCATTACATATTCTTTTATCATAAAAAAAAAAATGTCATCAGTTTTCGAAATAACTATCTTTAAAGTAATTTTTAAAAACACATAATATTTTTAAACGCATAGGGGCATATATATAGAATCAAATTTAATACTGTTTGTTTTCAAAAGATGATTTGTATTAAAATAGCCTGTATACAGTAGTTGCTTTTTTTACAGATAGTCAATTTAACTGCAAAAATAGAATATTCGTATGACGACAAAATACATGTTCCATTCAAAATGTTAGTGAAATCAATTGTAGTGAATGTTCTTAAAAAAATATCACATTTTACACAAAAATTCAATCTTATTCAAATTATTCATATACCGAAAGAATAAAGATTTTTTGCCTATAAATTTATCTAACGAGAACATGTGCGAAAGAAGAAAAATATATCAACCATTTTTCTCCACAGATGGAGCGACCATAAGTTTTATCGGCATTTGAATGCATAAATATTCAGAAAACATGCATTACCGCATAATCAAAACAAATGATATCTACAAAGGACCATGTCGGAAACACTAAATATCTTTTATGAATAATAAATATTTCTACATTTGCATGAAATGTCCTACATAATCATATCATCGGTCATAAAATGAAGTGACGAGAAATATAAATATTATAAGTTTAATAATTTATTCTGTTAGGACTTTTACTTGAGAGGATACTATTTGTTTCACAAAATAAACAATATTTACAGAGATTCCAGCAAATAAGACCCCGTTTTAAAAATTAATTATCTCAAAAACAAAGATCGATAGAATTATGCGGTTAATGGGTTTTTTATTAGGTAATCTGTAGAAATTTTATACAGAAGTTTTCAACAGTGAATATCTTAAAAAGATTGTGTTCTGTCTGCAAAGAATGTTTGATTTGACATTTATGTTGTTTTAGGTTGCTTGCAGGGAACGGCGTTTTAGGCTTATAGTGCCATATTTTAACGATTTTTGGAATTTTAATTTCAGAAACTTCAAAATGCAAAAAATTTAGTTCAAAAAATCGTTAAAATATGGCTCGTTCTCTGAAAGGAATCTAAAACAAGAAAAATGTCAAATCAAGCATTATTTGCAATCAGAACATAATCTTTTCAGAATATTCACCTTTCGAAACCTCTGTTTAAATTTTTTAATGCTTACCCAATAGACATAATATTATCGATCTTTGTTTTTGAGAAATTTAATTTTGAAATCGGGGTGTTATTCGCTTGACAACCTGCAATAACGCAATGTTCTCTGTAATGTAAATTTATTTAACCTGTTTTTTAATAATCGTCAAATTTTGCCCAATTCTTTATTGACAGCTCATGCTATTTATAAGTTGTATAAGTATTCTTGTCGGCTACAGCCTGTCATGAAGGTTGTTCTCAGCAGACTATTTATTTAGTCTTCATATATCAATCGGCTCATTCGCCCTACTGGCTCAAATAATTCCGACCACCAAGCGTTTTCATAGATTAAAAATGAGATTATTGGAATATAGTTCTACTTCTGTTTGATACAGTAAAAAATGACCTATTTTTAAAGTATATTGATTGAATGTTCAATGATTTTTAATTTATGTTGCTTTTCATTATAAAAATGCATTATATATTTTTATCATAAAAAAATTGCATCAATTTTTGAAATAAATATGTTTAACCCTCTGAACGTCTTGCAAATGTGTAAAATTCTAATGTTATTTTCCGCATTTTTTTTAATGTTAAAAAAAAATAATTCTTTCAACATTATGAAAAAAACCTTAATTAAAAATATGATTGTAATCCTGCAGATATTAATCATTCTAAAATGTACTGAACATTCATTAAATCTATAGAATTATATTATTTTAAATATGGGTTATACTGCAGTGAAACCTGAAGCTTAGTGAACGGAATATTACGTTCCAAACAATTAGATGTTGAAAGTAATTTTTTAAAACAGATAATATTTTTAAACTCATGAAGGCATATATAGAATAAACTTTAATAAAATTTGTTTTTAAACGATGATTTCTTTAAAAATAGCTTATATACTTTAGTTGTGCTTTATACACACTGTCAATTTCACTGCAAAAGTAGAATATTCTCATAATGACGCACAACAGATTCAAAATGTTAGCGAAATCAATTATGCGATATTCTTAAAGAAAATCTCAACTTTTGCACAAAACATTCACTTTTCTACAGTTTTGTTTTGTAGCGTTTAAAATGCATAATGCTGATTTTACTCAGAATTATTCACACTAAAATAACAAATACTCTAAGAATTTTTTTTTTTTTTTTTTTTTTTTTTTTTTTTTTTTTTTTTTTTTTTTTTTTTTTTGCATATGAAAAACAGAAGAAGAAATATATATAAACCATTTCTCTCAACAGCACGGATGCCCATATGTTTTATCGGTATTTGAAAACATAAATATTCAGAAAGCATGCATTACTGCATAATCAAAACAAATAATAGCTATTTCAGGAACATGTCGGAAATACTAAATATACTTTATGAATACTAAATATTTTTACATTTACATGAAATGTCCTACATAATCATATCACAGGTCATAAAATGAAGTGAAGAGACATATAAATATTATACATTCCAGAATTGTAACTTCTGCTTGATGGGATAGTATTTTTTCAGAAATAAACAATATTTAATAAAACAATGTTGTATTATAAATATAAACTTATTTGATATATTTTTGAAATATCCTCCAATAATATACTCTTTTTTATTAATGGCAACTAGCATGCTGTTTATATGTTGTATATATATTCTTGTAGGCCACAACCTGTAAGGAAGATTATGTAAGGTAAATATTTTTTTTAGTCTTGAGAAGTGAATTTGTACATTACCTTATTGGTACAAATATTTCCGACATTATTTTTTTACAAAACAATTGGACAATAGGAATATTATTATTACTTCTACTAATGATTAATTTGAAATTTTGTTATAAGCGGCCTAATTGCACAGTTAGTTATATGAAACAATCAATTATACTTTTACTAAAATAATAATTTTATTTTTAAAAGGAGCATTTGATTTAATAGTGATTAAAGATTATTAGAAATATTTATCTAATTAAATTTCATTTGAAATCAATTTCGATTACGTTCACTTGCCAATAATATTTTTAGTTGTATACTGCAAATAAATCAATTGCAGTTAAAATATTTTTATTTAAATTAAGTAGCTGTTAAATCATGCGATAAAAAAATTACGGTAACAGTTTAATTTTTTACTGACATATCATCACCATTGTGAGTTTTATTCATTAAAAATCTGCCCCATGCCCTTTTTTCCAAATGTAAAATTATTATTATTATTATTATTAATTTTGCCCCCTTTTTTCGTAGTTGTTTCATGTTTCATGTTCTTTTTTTCTTTTTTTTTAAACTTTGAAATAATAATACATAATTAATCAATCTTTTAAATACATCTTCCCACATTGTTTAAAATCTAAAGATCTCATTAAAAAGATAAACAAAAGCAATATTTTTATCTTGTATTTACAAAAAATTAAAGACAAATTTCGGGCGCATTCCCCGTTCCGTTCGTATCTTTCTTTCCTAGTAAAATTTAAAGAATAAAATTATTTATTTTTAAATTTTACTTAAATCTTTTATGTTATTTTGGAGAGCAAATCTAATATTTAAACCGCCTTTTCAATGTTCAACTACAACATTGACCTATGGTGGTCGGCAAGAGAAAAGACAATACTTTTTAACTTCCATGAACTTGGAAAATCTGAATCATCCTAAAAAAAGTCGCCGAAGAAGTCGTTTAAATCTATAAAAACACGCCAAATTGAATTGTGCTAGGTAGGATATACGACAGCAGTCTAGGATAAGCTAGTTCTGTCCAAATCATAACAGCCTAAACTAGTTTATCAAATGTGCGTTAAACCACATGAACCTATTTTGCCCCAGGATATCTTGTTTATCCAGTGCACGTTAAAGTAAATTCTATATGTATATTATTATTATTATTATTATTATTATTATTTGTATTAAAAATAATAAGAGATCGACTTTCATAGCTAATTCATACCAAATATATTCAGTCTCAAATGTTGAGAAATAACTCATCATGTAGTGTATACGGAAAAGTATATATTTCTTGTTGCAAAATGGACATTATGATGGTAATCACATAGCTTTGTTTTAATTTCATCCAAACATTTTATTCCAATGCAAACATTAACGTGATATACGAGTTTATTTTAGATCTCATCATTACCAAAATGTATATATCCGATTTTTAGATATAAGTATCACATAAAAGTGTATGAAACTGTTTTTCATGTTCAGTAATAATAAATCTATATTTATGTACGTTTATTAAATTTTCTAACATGATTGAAATAAAACATCTTTCCACTGAAGAAGTGACAGCATTCTCACCCTACAAACTATATTTATTTCACGTGTACTGAATTAGATTGTGAACAAGTTACAATATATATGCATTGCTTTTCTTAAAAACAACAAGCAATTCCAATTTTAATTTTATCTCAAAGCATTTTTCCAGAAAGTCACAACCATTGTAAGAAGCATTTTAGAACTTTTTTTAATATTACTTATAAATGAAAGAATTATAAAAAGAATTCTTAAAAATTTTAATATTCCTTATACTACTTTTAAAATATAGATATAAGTGAACATAATTAAAATTTCTTCGTATCCTTTTAAAATTTTAAATGATTTCTTTCTTAGACATAGGAGAATGTTTTTATAATTTTTTTCCGTTACTTTTTTAAATATTTTAGTTACTAAATTTATGATTGGTGATGAAAACTTGTGGGCATAAATATCTTGCGTGTGAATTTCATTGTTATATTTTGGAACCATATCTGTTGAGATGTATAAAAAGAAGCGTTATTTCCAACATGCTGTTTTTTTTTTTTTTTCATCTCTTGCGAAATAACTGAAATATATTTTTCAATACTACATTGCAATCAAAATTCCTATGAAACATTCCCTGGTGCACCATCAGACAAAAGTTTGAGAAGGCATGCAATTGATCAAAAATTAAATTTGCACTTTTATTTTATCAAGCGTCTTGAATATTTATTTTTATGTTTCACGATAAACACCGATATCTCTTTTTTATTACGAAAATCGGCCTCTCTTGTTTGATATTTCATAAAGAAATACGACATTCTTCCAGTAAAATATCCTTACGCTGTGCAACATAACTTAAAATTGGATTTTCATTCGAATGTTTAGAATATGTGTGGATCATGTTTTATTTATTTATTTGTTTATTTAGCATTGAAAAAAAATACAATTCTTATAAATAGACAAATAAATTCCAGTAAATGAAATATAAGCATGAAAACTTGATATTATAATATAATTTATTTTATATATTACAAGTTTTATACATTATATTTTTATATAAAATATAATTTAAATAAATAAATAATACATGAAAATAATATCTATTATACAGGGTGAGTCATAAATATCGAAACGATAGGCTATCTCCTCAAATATTGCCCCTAGACCCATACTTCCAATTGCCAAAATTCCTTAAAAAAAAGTGTTGTTGTTCCTAAAAAAATCCTAAAAAATTTCTGATAAGATAATTTGTAACTCCATGGGGGGTTCTTTGAAAAAATACGAAAATTAAGTTTTTACATAACCCCCGTAGGGAAAAAATCCCAATTAGGAAATTATTATTTATCCATTCCTAATTTGAACAAAACAAATTTCATCACCGTTTCTAAAAACCCCACAAAGATATTAAATCTCAAAATTCTCAAAAATTCCTGACTTACACCACTTTTCCCTGCCTCTAAACCGTGTTTTCTTCACTCAATTTCAACGCTAGTTAGGGAACATTCACAATGCAATTTAACAAAATCGGTTTAATATAGCGCTTTTTCTTTGGACATAAAATAGCAGCGTACAGTTTTTACGTTAAATTTGTATACCAGACGTCTGCCTGGGTCAAAGTATCTAGGTCAAGTCCCAAACTGACCCATAGGGGAAAAAGTTCGGCGTAGCCTGAAAAAAATGTCAACATCATGACTCGAACCGGTTTGGAAAATAGTTTAAATCATAGCCCGGTTCAGTCGCAAATTTCTACATAGTTTTTTACTTCGGCGTGGGAAAAAATTGTTTCATATGGAGGAGTTCTGACTAAAAAATTCTTTTATAGCTTTTCGTTTTTTATATTTATACTTTTTATTATAAAAGAAGCGCTAAAGGCTGTAATATATTTATTTTATAAGTGAATCTCTATATATATGTAAATGTTTCACTTATATTTTAATATCGTTAATCCATATGCAATGCGTTGGAGACTTTGAAAAATGTTATGCAGTAAAACTTTTTAAGACGGAATCACATAGGAAAGAAAAAATACGTTATAGACAGATGCCCTTCCTAAAAGATGTAATTGAAGCTTATTTTTTTCTCTGGTACTATTGTATTTATTTTGTGTAGTTCAACATATTTTCCGTTTAAGACAGAATTCCGTCATAGACAGATTTTTTTTTCACTGGTTTTATTGTAGTTAATTTTTTTAGCCTTTGAATAATCTATTTAAAAAAAATGAATTTTAAAGTTTTTTTTTTTTTTTTTTTTTTTTTTGTGATTTTAATACGGATTTTGTCGAGACCGGGTTTGAAAATTTTATCCAGTGTGTACCTAAGTTGAAGGAAGCAGTCCCCTCCCTTATGAAAAGTACGCTAGGCCCGGCCTGGCGAGTCTTCAGAAAAAAATAACATCTCGGTCTTGGCCCTACCTGGGCCCAGAATACAGATTTTTGAACATCCTCTGGAGGACGGTATAAAGCCTGAAGTTGTCAGAGCTAAATTTAAAAAGAAAAAAAAGACTTAATATGCATCTTACAAAAAGCATTTTTTAAAATAACTGACGGACATTTAAACAATACACTTCGTTTTTCTGCATAATGATTTTTTCCCCTCTATTTCTTGTCTTTAAGTTATTAAATATTAAGAATTTTTAAAGGAAAAAAGAACTTGAAACACGTCATTTTTCATTTTTCTACATTAGTTTTGTTTTGGTAAATTTGAAAAAATGTTTGCTTTTGAAAATATGATTTTTTTTTAAAAGTTTAATAGTTTTATAATTAATATAGAAAAAACCTTGGAACAAAACTATAATCAGATTATCATCTTTAATTAGAAATAAATTGAAATCCGATAAATAATGTTACGAATTATAACGATTTTTGATTGTCCCATTTAAACTGGTACTAACCACATGAAACTTTTATAAATTGTATGAGAAATTTTAAGATGTGATTTTCTTAGTTAATTATAAGGCTAACCATCACAAAAAAGAAAAAAATCAAAATTCTAACTCAAAAAATAGATTTTTTACGCGTTTCCTATAATTGATAAATTAACATTGTTTTTGAATTGCGTGCATTTCAATTTGTGTCTAATCCCTTAAAACCTGATGAATTTTTTAAACGGCTATAACTTTGCGAATTTTGGAGATATGAAGATACACCTTTTTGTGTTTTATTCAGGATTGAATAAGGAAATTTTTCCTAATTGGAATTTTTGTCCTACGGGGGCCGTATAAAAATTTAATTTTCGTAAATTTTCAACTAGACCCACCATGGAGTCGCAATTTATCTTATCAAAAATTTCACATTTTTTTATGAATTTTTGCAATTGGAAGTGTGGGTCTAAAAGCAATATTTAAGGAGATAGCCTATTGTTTCGATATTAATGACTCACCCTGTATAATATTTATAATATATAACTTTTTTATTCATTTACATATTATATATTTTTTTTTCTTCAGATTACGTAAATTAGTACACTAACCCAGTAGTAGCAGCGCGTACGCAGGGTTTCGTCGGTTTTCAGTTTCCCAGCAATAATTGTAAATATTAATCGTCATCTGAATTAGTGGGAAACATTTCTGAGAAATTCAACAATAAAAGCAAATTAAAGATTACATTCCGGAAAATAGCGATGGCAATTGTAAAAATCATACGTAATATGGGTATTTCATACCCCGTGCAAGTTCTCCAGGGTTTATTACAATTCCTTTCTAGTTTAGAGTAATTTATTTTCACAGTACTTTGAAAAAACTTTAGGTTCTTTAAAAATAAAAATGTATTTTTTAACCCGGGAAGACACGCGCAGGGCCTAAAAGACCCGGAGTGCGTATGGTTTTTACAATTGCAACCACTAATTTTTTAAAGTAATCTTCAACATATTTTATAGCAAAATTTGTCAGAATTTTCTCCGGCTAAATAAAGTGACTGTTTTAATTTGATTTTATTAGTGACAAACTTAAAACCATTCATACACTGGGTAAGCGAGCGTTCTCCCGGGTTAATAGAATAATAATTCAGCTTTTTTTAACTAAACATATATTTATTTAATAAAGTTAATACAATTTTTTTAAAACATTTGTTTTAATGGCGATGTAATAATTTCTGAAGACATTTGTCTGTATTGAATTTGTGTTTATATTTAAAAATATTTGAAAATACAGGTAAAGTAAACAAACAAATATTTTATTTCTTAAAAAAAAATCCATGAAAGTTAATTTTATTATTCCGTATATTAGTTTTTATTGTTATTTTTGTTGTTTTTTGTTAACTTTGGGTTTCTTAAACTAATATATATATTTTTTATTAACATATGGGTGGGAAATACATACATTACACAATAAAATAAATTTAAGAATGCATCTTAAGAAAGCAAAAATGACAAGATGAATAAATTAATTTGTAGGTTAGTTACTTTACCGATACATACTTACATAGTAAGTAACATGTGTTATTATTAAAGAAAAAAAAATCTAAAAAAAATTAGTGATATATTAAAAATTTCTTTTTACATGCAAGCAAACTACAAAAGTAGTTGGCAACATAACATTTAACGGTACTACTAGGTTATCCCGTCGACCAAAAAATTATCGCCAAATTATAAGATTAAATGCTAATAATGGATGATCGTGAATGTCACATTCAATGACATTAAATACGATTCATGTGTTTAAAATGTCATTAAATGATTTTATTCCGGCTTTTTTTTTGTATTTTTATTAATATTCCACTAATTATTAGTTTTTTTTTCATTATTTAAATTAAAAATTATGTGAATATGTATAATTTAGCCATTTGTATGATTTGGCGAAATTGGTCGACGGGATGACAGAGTAATATCCATTAAACGATATCTGTATTATAAAAATAAACGGTCAAGTGAGAGTATTACTCGCGCTCAAAGCGTTCCGTGCAATAAACATATCTATTATTAACCCCCTGGAGATGAACAACTGGTATTTGTGCCACTTAAAATTCCCAGAATCCTTCGTTATTCCCTGGAGTTATTTTTTTATTGTAAAGTTTATTGTATTTTACTGGGGGGATTTAGCGATTTAAGAGCAGAAAACAAGTTTTAAAAGATTAACTAAATTAATTAATTTAAAGCTTATTTAGCAAAGCGTTTCGTCACGAAGGAGTTAACTGCATTCTTAAAAGAAAATCGTTGCTAAAAAAATAATAAGACTGTATAAAAAACTATATAAAGTAGGAGTGGAACTAGCTGTATATACTAAAAAAGTATGAATGGAGATACCATAAAAGGTGAAAGAGGTATCAGACCAAAATGATATCAAATATTGCTATTGTGTATAACGCTTTTTTTACTTCTCTATCGGTACTGGGTTTAAAAGGTAGTGCTTATTTTAACTTCATTTGGCATTTCATAAAACTAAAATCAGCATAGTAATAACTTTTCCTTTTACCAGTGTAGCTAACAGAAAACCCTTGTTCAATGTTTCGATTTGGCATTGGGCAACAGGATTTTGCGTAGAAAGGAGCGTAGACAGCTTTGGTTTGTCACGCGTTTTTCCAGATAGATTTTTAATTAATTTTTAAATACACAACAGTCATAATGAGAAACACACTCAATGCAAACTATTGCTAACCTCATAGCGTTTATGAAGAATTCACATAAATAAAGAGAAAAAAAAAACACGCTTTTTAATACAAAAAATTGTGTAACGTAGTAGCCGCTACATCGAAAAAAAGAAACTTTTGCATTAAATAAAGCAAATAATATTTAAAAAAAACCTTGTACTAAAATGGATATATATTTTTTAATTTCTTATGCGTACGAACCTTGATATATGTGATTAATTATAACTAAATTAGTAAGTTTGCAATAGTAAGCATTTTATTGTGTTTTTATTGCTATTAGGTATTAAATATCATTATTTAAATTTACTTATGAATTAAATTTACTTATTACTTAAATTATTATCGTTTAAATAGTATTAATATTTAAAAATTACAAATGGAAATAAATGTATTAAACGCAAAATTTTAACAAATATAAAATACAAATTTGTATTATTATAAATTTCTTCGTACCCTTTTAAAATTTTAATTGAACTAATAACTATATATTATTAAAAACTTAAACTAATAATTTTTAAAAACTTTATATTAATTATTAAACTAATTAATATAAACTTATTAAACTAATGTAATATTAAAAAATTAAACTAATATATTGTTAAAAACTGTTGTCGAGGTTTCAAAAGCTGATGGTATGCAAAATATGCCGCTCCCGTCATTATTTATGTCCAAACCGTCCCTATCTTTAAGGGTTAATATATCGGCTAATTATCGACGATTTTATTTAAAAAAATCATTGTCAACGATGCTTTTATACTTCTGCTGTGATTAGTACTTGCAACTCTCCTCAACACTTCTGTTCAGTACCCACAAATCGAAAATTGTGTGTAACAGAAAAACACACGCTTAACTAAAAAACTATGTGACACAGAGTAATCGCTATAGTTTTCCTTTAAAATTTAAAATAACTTCTTTTTTTCATATTATTACTTAGGCTTTCATAATTGCTGCGGTTGTAAAACATTCTGTTTGCTGGATATGCATTTTTTTTTTCAAAACGATAAAATAAAAAATATATAATGTGGCAAACCATGATTATTCCGCGTCCCACCAAATGACACTCCGAGACCCACCAGTGGGTCGCGGCCCATAGATTGAGGACTGCTAAAATAATAGACTGTTTAAAAAGTATAAAAAATATAGTTTCTAGTTTCAGTTGTTTTGTATGTTAAATTTAAATATTTACTATTAAAATTGCATTTTTATAACTTTATATCATTACTAATATAAAATAATTAAAGTTCAAAATTTATTATGTAATTTATTTGTTTTCTATTTAACTGCAGAAGGTTTTGAGTTTTATTTTGATCAATTAGCTATTTTCTTCTGATACGACATAAAACAAAAAATTATCTAAAAGGACTTACCTTTATCTCATCTATTTAACAAAGCTATAAAATCAGCGAAATCTATTTTTAGATTTTGAAAATGGGATTTTTCTCCTTTCAACATGTGAATACATGATTCGAATGATATTGATTGAAAGAAATGAAAAAAAATATTCTTTTGATAATAGCTTTTGATTGTCGTATTCTAGAAATCAATCAACATTTGCGGATACGAGTGTAGTTGTATTCAGTATCAAATAGTGGTAATGCTCGGGTGAAAAATAACTTTTATACTTATTATTCACTTCGACATTTAATATAGAAAAATAAATCTCAGTAAGTGTTTTAAATTAGAAAGAACTAAAATCACAGAAATATTCAATATGAGACATATTAAGCATGTGATATATTTTCATCATTTTATAATTATAAATGCATTCAAGTGACAGTAAATCCTTGAAAAAGAAAATTTACAATTTTTAAAGTCATTCCTGATTTTTTTTAAATAAATCGATTAATCGATAAATTATATTTTTTCTTTTATATATTTATCACTTCTTCAGTCACACATCTTGATATATTTGCTTATTTTTGTCATAAATAATATCCATTGTAAACTCTGAGTATCACTAGTAAATAAAATATATTAAAATTTATTATTTTGTTCGGCAAACAATAAAGTACTCATTCACATGCTTCCTTCTAACAGAAATACTTCTTTTTTTGCTGTTTTAAGTTGTTTTACGGGATGTCCAGCAAATAAGACCCTGCTTTTAAAATTAAATGTCTCAAAAATGAAGATCGATAAAATTATGAGGTAAACGCTTTGTTTATTAGGCAAGCTGTAAACCTCTTATACAGAAGTTTTGATCGGTAAATACTTTGAAAATATTGTGTTCTAATTTCAAAGAATGCGTGATTTGAGATTTTGCTTGTTTTAGATTGCTTGCAGAGAACCATTTTTTGGCTTGCAGTGCCATCTTTTAATGATTTTTGGAATAAAAGTTTTGAAATTTCTAAAGTTTTGTTCGACAATTCGTTAAAATATGGCACTGTACCCGGAAAAACTCGTTTTCTAAAATCAGTCTGGAACAAGAAAATGTCAGATAAAGTATTCATTGCAATCAAGACACAATCTAAACAAAATATTCATCGATAGAAACTTCTGGATGAGATTTTTACAAATTACCTAGTAAACAAACCATTTACCGCATAATTCTACCGACTTTTGTTTTTGGTAAATTTAATTTAGAAATTAGTGTCTTATTTGATAGACACCTTGTAGAATGCCATTGAATATTTTTTTTAATATATTAAATCACGTTTTCAGACAAAATGTCATTTGAGGATAAAATAAAGAAATATCTGCAAATATTCAGATCCATTCACTTAAGTTAAACTTAACGGCATTCCCATTATCTAAGATGTGGTTTTTATAAATGTGATTATCTAAGAAAATACCTGAAAATGAATTATAAATATAGTTTTTCGGGGGCGGAGGGGGTAGATGGAAATATTTCAATTTATTTTTTCTTTTCTTTTCTTTTTTTTACTATATCTATTTCACTGTTATCTTCTGCGCTTTTAAATGTAACAGATTCTGAAAACAGGATTTCGTAATTTACTTTTGGAATATTAAAATTCTAGGAATATATCCCTCGTGTTGATAATAGGCCATCATGAACAACACTATCTGTTACAGTGCATTTTTATGTAAAGAAAATATATGTATAATGTATCTAATAATTAAAATTTATTTCTGTTTTATTATGAAACAAAATATAGTCTTTTATATTTCTGACTTATTTTAGTTGAAATAAATTTTATTAAAAATAAAAATGTGTTTTGAACTTTGAGACTGAAAGAAATGTTATATATGTGTGAAAACACTTTAGCAAACTCTTAAACGAGTCTAAGTCAAAAGGCTATCACTTACAAAAAGAAAAACGCATTATCTTTCACGACGTACACCAATAATGTAGAAAAGTCAAGGTGTCAATTTAAAGGATGTGAAGGCTGAGATTCATTTCCGCTCTTAAATCGTCTCTACTCAGCTGTTAGTGACAAGCGTGATATTAAGTGCTGTCTCAGTCTGTAATTGGATTTTTCTTCCAATTTAATGTTCAATCACTATTAATTTTTTATCTATCAAGTGCGACAGTTATTTAAAGAAAAGCTTGCTTATTAGAAAATAGCGAAATGTAATAAGCATAATAAAGCAATATTATTCATTTTACAAATATTATGCAGATTTTTTACAAATTGTTATCTAAACACCATTTTAATGCTTTACATGTTGATATTATATCTTAATTTTTGATGTATCCGTGAATTAAATAAATAGCTTTATGCTCTAAAATAAGCTTTTCTTTCAACAATTTTGCATAGGTAGGTAGACCGAATACACTATTAAGTGATGATTTGGCTGACATTTGTTAAATTTTAATGTATTTCTAAAGCAGTTATTGACATAGTTATATATAGACTGCCGTAAATACTGATTAAGTTTTAAAGATTTATGATGTGGTCCATAACAATAATCCCACATTATATGATCCATTTAAAAAGGGTCAATTTAATGATCTCTTAGCGAACAAATGTTCTCGTATTTACTGATAATTACTTTTAAATGCAGTAAAAATTACTACATTCACACCTAGTTACAATTATGTATTTTGAATATGATGATATGTTAAATAATTCTGCAGGGCGTCTCAAAAAAAAAAAAAAAAAAGAAAAAGAAAAAAGAAAGAAAGAGAGAGAGAGAAACCTATTGCATCGTTTGCCATCCTTTTTTTAAATCTCAGGCACAAAAAAGTATTCTACTACTGATTTTTCGACAAATTTAGTGTTTATTCACTTCTATTTTTTTATCCAATTAATACAATATATCTTTCAAGAAAAGCTTTTTTATTAAAATAGAAAAATGTTATAAGCATACTAAAAAATATAATTCAAATTACAAATCAATTAACTGAAATTGTACTTCACAAATTGTATTCTGAGAATCAATTTGATCTTTACATGTGGATATTAATTTAAGTTTTTATATATATATTCGTGAATAAAATAAATATCTGTATGCTCTTATGTACACATTTCGTTCAAAATTTTTATATAGGCAGGTAAGCTGAATGCTCCATTAATAGATAACTTGACTGATATTTTAATTGACTGATTAAAATTACTTGACTGATTTACTTGACTGATATCTTAATTTTAATATATTTCTAAAGCAATTATTGGCATAAATATATGTCGGCTGTCTCAAATACTGATTAATTTATACAGATTTATAATATTATCCATTAAAATAATCCCACATGATATGATCCATTAAAAATGTGTTAATTTATAAATTTCTTCAATTTATTTACTGTCCAATCTAATAAATGAAATCAATCTGGGTTTGAATATCAAACAAAATTAGACTTTTATATTTTTAACGTCTTTTATGTTAAGTAAGTTTTATTTAAAGCAAAAATGTCTTTTGAAATTTCAGACGTAAGAAGCGGGTTATATATAAGTGAAAACTTTTAGCAAACTCTTAAACCAGTCATCAAGATTTTTATTATGATTATTGTTTCTCACTCAGTGAAAAACAGAATCTACCCAACATTAGAAAAAAATGGCTATCAAATATAAAAAGATAAAACACATTACACCACAAACGAACAGCAATAATATAGAAAAGTCAAGGCGTCAGTTTAAAGGATGTGAAGGCTGAGATTCATTTCTGCTCTTAGAGCATCGTTCCTCAGCTGTTAGTGACAAGTGTGATATTAAGTAAGTAATAGAATTTCTCTTCCAATTTAGTGTTCATTCACTGCTAATTTTAACTATTAAGTGTGACAGTTGTTTCAAAAAAGCTTGCTTATTAGAAAATAGATAATGACAATAAGCATACTGAAATTATATTATTGATTTTACAAAATATTTAACACAAATTTTACTTTACAAATTGCATTCTGAGTACCGCTTTGATGTTATAAATTTCGATATTAATTTAATATTTTTTAAACTTACGTAAATCGAATAACTATTTTTATGTTCTAATACATATTTTTCATTCAAGGATATTTCTTAGGCAAGTAGGCTGATAATTTAGGTTTACCATTAACCGAAAACTTGACGGATATTTGTTAAAATTTAATATATTTCTAAAGCAATTATTGACACAGTTATATGGAGAAATTCAAACTAAATTTGATCTTTAATATTATTATTGTCTTTTCTGTGAAATATATTTTATTTAAAATAAATAATAAATTTAATATTTGAAGCGTAAAAAATACATTACATATACCTGTGGAAATACATTAGCAAACTCCTAAACAAGCCATCAAGAATATTCTTTTCGCTATCATTTCTCACTCAATGGAAATCAGAATCTATTTATTAACACAAAAAATCTTTTAAAAAATAGCTACCACTTACAAAAATACAAAAAGAAAAACTCATTATCTTACATGACGCACATCCATAATGTAGAAAAGTCAAGGTGCCAATTTAAAGGATGTGAAGACTGAGATTCATTTCCGCTCTTAAAAAAGTATTTTCTCAGCTGTTAGTGACAAGTTTGATATTAAGTGCCGTCTCAGTAAGTAATAGAATTTTTCTTCCAATTTAGTGTTCGTTTACTGCTAATTTTGTATCTATCAAGCGTGACAGTAGTTTCAAGAAAAGCTTGCTTATTAGAAAATAGAGAAATATAATATACATATTAAAATTATATTATTCGTATTACAAAATATTATAAAACATTTTTACTTCGCAAATTGTTATCTAAACACCGTTTTAATGCTTCACATGTGGATACTAATTTAATATTTCTTTATATATATATCCGCGAATAAAATAATTATTCTTATTTTCTAATATATACATTTTTTTATAATTTTCTGTTGGCAGATACTTGAATACATCATTGATTCATAAACTTTGTAAAATTTTAATACATTTGTTAAGAAATTATTGACATAATTATATGTAGGGTCTTACATACTGATTAATTTATAAAGATTCCTAATATGATCCATTAAAATAATCAAACATGATATTATCAATTCGAAAAAGGTCAATTTATTAATTTATGAGCGAACGATTTATTTACTGTATAATCTAATAAAAAAATCAATCTCTATTTTAATATCAAATAAAATTACATTTTTATTTTTAACGTCTTTATTGTTAAATAATAATCTTCTTTAACGCAAAATGTCTTTTGAAATTTCAGACGTAAAAAAAAATGTTTTATATATAAGTGAAAACTTTTCGCAAACTCTTAAACAAGTCATCAAGATTGTTCTTATCATTATCGTTTCTCACTCAATGGAAAACAGAATCGATCCAACGTTAGAAAAAAAAAATGTCTATCACTTCAAAAAAGAAAAACGCAATATCTCAGATGACGTACAACAATAATGTTAAAAAGTCAAGGTGTCAATTTAAAGGATGTGAAGACTGGGATTCATTCCCACTCTTAAAGCATCTTTCCTCAGCTGTTAGTGACAAGTGTGATATTAAGTGCTGTCTCAGTAACTAATGCAATTTTCTTCCATATTAGTGTTCATTCACTGCTTATATTTTTATCTATTAAGTGCGACAGTTCTTTCAAGAAAAGCTTGCTTATTAGAAAATAGAGACGAGCATTAAGTATACTAAAATTATATTACTTATATTACAAAACATTTAACATAATTTTTACTTCGCAAATTGCATTCTGAACACAGTTTTGATGCTTTACATGTGAATATTAATTAATTATTATTTTTACATATGCATTAATAAAATAAATATTTTTATGCTCTAATATACACTTTTCTTTCAACTTATTTCTGTAGGCATTTAGGCTGAATGCGCTATTAATTTATAACTTGGTTGGTATTTATTAAATTTTAATACATTTCTTAAGCAATTATTGACAGAATTTTATGTAGGCTGTCATAAATACTGATTAATTTATAAAGATTTAATATATGATCCAACATTAAAATAATCCAACATGATATGATTCATCAAAAATAGTCCTTTATTCCTTTCTTAGCGAAGGTTTTATCTTCTTTCAAATCTAATAAATAAAACCAATATATATTAAAATATGAAAGAAAACTTACTCTTTTTTTATTTTTAACGTATTTTATAAAAAAATAAATTTTATTTTAAATATATTTTTTCTTTTTTTAATATGAGACGAAAAAAAATGTGTTATACATATCAGTGAAAATTCTTTAGCAAATTCATAAACGAGAGTTATCAAAATTATTCTTATCACTATAATTTCCCACTGAATAGAAAATAGAATCTATCCAACATTAGAAAAATATGGCTATCACTTACAAAAAGAAGAACGCATATCTCATGTGACGTACACCAATAATTTAGAAAAGTCAAGGTGTGAATTTAAAGGATTTGAAGACTGAGGTTCATTCCCGCTCCTAAAGCGTCTTTCCTCATCTCTTAGTGACAAGTGTGATATTAAGTGCTGTCTCAGTAAGTTATAATTTTTTTCTTTCAATTTAGTGTTCATTTACTGCTAATTTTTTATCTATCAAGTGTGACGTTTGTTTCAGGAAAAACATGTTTGTCAGAAAATAGAGATATGTAATAAATGAATAAAAACTATATTATTCAAGATACAAAATATTTTAGAGAATTTTTTCTTCGTGAATTGCATTCTGAACACCATTTTGATGCTTTACATATGGATATTAATTATATATTATTTGTATATATGTATGAACAAAATAAATATTTTTATGCTCTAATACACACTTTTCTTTCAACATTTTTCTATCTTTATGTAGGCTGTATGCAACATTAATTCATAATATGGCTGATATTTGTTAAAATTTTAAATATTTCTAAAGCAATTATTGACATAACTAAATATCGGCTGTCGTAAATACTGATTAATTTATAAAGATTTATAATATGATCCATTGAAATAATTCAACATGATATGATCCACCAAAAATGGTCAATTCATTCTTTTTTCAGTGAACGATATATTTACTGTCAAATCTAAGAAATAATATCAATCTCTATTTGAATATCAAACAGAATTTAGTCTTTTATATTTTCAACTTCTTTTGTGTGAAATAAATTTTATTTAAAATAAAAATGTGTTTTGAAATTTGAGACGTAAAAAATGGGTTATGTATATCTGTGAAAATACATAAGCAATCTTTTAAACCAGTCATGAACATTATTCTTATCATTGTCGTTTCTCACCCAATGGAAAACAGAATCTATCAGACATTAGAAAAAATAGTGGCTATCATTTGCAAAAAGAAAAATACATTATCTCATGTGACGGACACCAATAATTTAGAAAAGTCAAAGTGTCAATTTAAAGGATGTGAAGACTGAGATTAATTCCCGCTCTTAAAGCGTCTTTCTTCAGCTGTTAGAGACAAGTCTGATATTAAGTGTTGTCTCACAGGAAGTAATACAATTTTTCTTCCAACTTAGAGTTTAATCACTGCTAATTTTTAATCTGTTAAATGTGACAGTTGTTTCAAGAAAATCTTGCTTATTAGAAAATAGAGACATGTAAAAATAATATTAAAACTATATTAATGATATTACAAAATATTACACATAATTTTATTTCGTATATTTTTATCTAAACACCGTTTTAATGCTTTACAATATTTTTTTATATATCCGTGAATAAAATAAATATTCTTATGCTCTAATATACACTTTTTAAAACAGTTTCCTTTAGGCAGATAGGCTTAATACACCATTAATTGATAACTTGGCTCATGTTTGTTAAATTTTAATGTACTTCTAAAGCAATTATTGACATAATAATATATCGGCTGTCGCAAATACTGACAAATTTATAAAGATGTATAATATGATCCAGAAAAATGGTTAATTTATTCATTTTTTAGTGAACTATTTATTTACTGTCCAATGTTATAAAAAAGATCAATGTTTATTTAAATATCAGACGAAATTCAGTCTTTTATATTTTTAACTTCCTTTATGTGAATAAATTTTATTTAAAATAAAAATGTGTTTTAAATCTGAGACTAAAAAATGTTATATAGCTGTGAAAACATTTTAGCTAACTGTTAAACGAGTCATCTAGATTATTCTTAACAATATAAATTCTCACTGAATGGAAAACAGAATCAATCCAAAATCAGAAAAAAATGGCTATCACTTACAAAAATAAAAACGCATTAGCTCACATGACGTGCACCAATAATGTACAAAAGTCAAGGTGCTAATGTAAAAGAATGTGAAGGATGAGATTCATTTCCGCTCTTAAAGCGTCTTTCCTCAGCTGTTAGTGACAAGTGTGATATTAAGTGCTGTCTCAGTAAAGTAATAGAAGTTTTCTTTCAGTGTTCATTCACTGCTAATTTTTAACCTATTTAAGGCGACAGTTGTTTCAAGAAAAACTTAATTATTAGAAAATAGAGAAATCTAATAAGCATACTAAAATTATATTATTCATATTACAAAATATTTAACAGAATTTTTACTTCGCAAATTGCATTCTAAGCACTAGTTTGACGCTTTACATGTGGATATTAATTTAATATTTTTTATGTAAAAGTGTATACAAAAAGTACCTTTACTTTCTAATATTCGATTTTCATTGAACAACTTTCTATAGGCAGGTAGACTGAATGCGCCTTTAATTAATAATTTAGCTGATATTCTTAAATTTTAATATATTTCTAATGCAAGTATTGATATATTTATATGTAGGCTGTTGTAAATATTGATTAGCTTATAAAAGTTTATAACATGATCCATTAAAAAATGGTCAGTTTATTCGTTTCTCAAAGAAAATTTCTTTTCTGTCTAGTCTAAAAAATGAAATCAATCTTTAGTAAAATATCCAACAAAATGTAATCTTTTTATATTTTTAACATTTTTGTGAAATAAATTTTACTTAAATAAAAATGTCTTAAAATTTGAGACGTAAAAATAGGTTATACACAAATGAAAACTTTTAGAAAACTCTTAAACGAGTCATGAAGATTTTTCTTATTACTATCATTTCTTACTTTATGGTAAACAGAATCTAACTAATTTTAGAAAAAAATGGCCATCACTTACAAAAAGATAACAACGTATTATCTCACATTACGTACACCAATAATGTAGAAAATTCAAAGTATCAATTTAAAGGATGTGAAGGTTGAGACTCATTTCCACTCATAAATCGTCTTTCTTCAGCAGTTAGTGACAAGTGTGATAATAATTGCTGTCTCAGTAAGTGATAGAATTTTTCTTCCAATTTAGTGTTCATTCACTGATATTTTTTATGTATCAATTGCAGCAGTTGTTTAAACAAAAGCTATCTTTTTATAAATAGAGAAATGGAATCAGCATATTAAAACAATACTGTTCATATTACAAGACATTTAACAGAGTTTTAACTTCACAAATTGCATTCTGAACACAGTTTTGATGGTTTACAGGTGGATATTAATTTAACATATTTGGTATAAATATTTTTATGCTCTAATAAGTACGTTTCTTCGAACAATTTTCTAATGACAGATAGGCTGCAGACATCATTCATGGATAACTTGGCGCGTATTTGTTTAATTGTAATATATTTATAAAGCAATTATTGATAGAATTATATGTCGGCTGCAGTAAATACTGATTCATTTATAAAGATTTATAATATGATCCATTAAAATATTGCAACATAATATAATCCCCTAAATAATCGTTAATATATTTATTTTTCAGCGAACGATTTATTTACTGTGCAATCTAATAAATAAAATCAATCTCTACTTGAATATCAAACAAAATTTAGTCTTTTATATTTTCAACGTTTTTTATTTGAAAGAAATTTTATTTAAAATAAATATGACTTTTGAAATTTGAGAAGTAAAAGTGTGTTATATATTAGGTAAAACTCTTAAGCAATCTCTTAAATGAGTCATCAAGAGTATTCTGATCATTGTCGTTTCCGGATCAATGGAAAGCAGAATGTATCCAACATTTGAAAAAATATAGGCTATAACTTTTTATCTATCAAGTGCGACAGTTATTTTAAGAAAAGCTTGCTTATTAGAAAAGAATGAAATGTAATAATAATACAGAAATTATAATGCTACCTCTGACAATAAAGTTCGGTGAATAGTCTTGTAACATTAATGTAGATGAAATATTAACGAAGGTTACCATACCATCCTTCGAAATAATCATTTCCCATAATTATGCACCACTGAGATCTGCTATACATGTCATGGAAAATTCACAAGAAGTGTTCTTTTAGGATGTTGTTCAAAAGCTTCGTCACGTTCTGTTAGATGTCAGCAATAAGGTAAAATCTCTTTCAAAAAGAGTTTGAGTCGCGTAAATAAGAAGAAGTCTAGAAGATTGAGATTGGCGAGTATGGTGGATGTTTAATTTGCACCACCACTCATGAATTTCTTTCGGTATCTTACAAATCTAAAACCAAATTTAAACTGATATTTTGTTCTTTTATTTTCCTGTCCTCAATCAAAAACCAACACACTAAACAAGCACTTGAAAAAACACGTCTTACGCAGAACATAAACGAAGCTCAACCGAACAACGGTGGGTGAAGATGGTCAACACTTGGCTCTATGCAGGTGCAGCGTTTTGTTTCCTCACTGTAGCTAGATCGGCCGTTCTGGATTCATTCATCGAACTTTATTGTCAGAGGTAGTATTTTATAAAATATTTAACAGAATATTTACTTCGCAAATTGCATTCAGAACATAGTTTTGATGCTTAACATGTGGATATTAATTTAATATTTTGTGATATATGGCTTAATAAAATAAATATTTTTATGCTCTAATAAGCACTTTTCTTTCAACAATTTTGTATAAATAGGTAGGCTGAATGCAACATTAATTGATAACTTGGCTGATATTTGTTCAATTTTAATGTGTTTCTAAAAATTGACAGCATTATATGCAGCTTTTTGGTAAATACGCCTAATTTATAAAGATTTATAATATGATCCATTAAAATAAGCCAACACGATATGATCCACAAAAAAGGGTCAATTTATTCATTTCTCTGTGCACGATTTAGTTACTGTCCAATCTAATAAATAATGTCAATCCCTATTTGAAGATTAAACAAAATTGTCTTTTGCATTTCTAACTTCTTTTATGTGAAAACAATTTTATTTAAAATAAAAATGTGTTTTAAATTTGACACTAAAAGAAATGTTATATATCTGTGAACACATATTAGTAAACTCTTAAACGAGTCATCTAAATTATTCTTAACACTATAACATCTTACTGAATGGAAAACAGAATCGATCCAACATTAGAAAAAAATGCCTATCACTTACAAAAAGGAAAACGCATTATCTCAGATGAGGTACACCAACAATGTAGAAAAGTCAAGGTGTCAATTTAAAGGACGTGAAGGCTGAGATTCATTTCCGATCTTAAAGCGACTTTTCTCAGCTGTTACTGACAAAAGTGATATTAAGTGTTGTTTCAGTAAGTGATATAATTTTTCTTCCAATTTAGCGTTCTTTCACTGCTAATTTTTTATCTGTTAAATGCGACACTTGTTTCAGGAAAAACTTACTTATCAGAAAAAAGACATATGTGATAAACAAATTTAAACTATATCATTCAAATTACGAAATATTTAATAGAATTTTTACTTAGCAAATTGCATTCTGATCATTATGGATATTATATGAAGATATTAATTCGATGTTTTTTAATATATGTATGAATATAATAAATATCTTTATGTCCTATTATTAACTTTTTTAAAACATTTTTAGGCAACTGGGCTGAATGCAACATTGACTGATAATTTGTCTGATATTTGTTAAATTTCAATATATTATATGTAGTCTGCCGTAAATACATATTAAATTATAAATGTTTATAATATGATTCATTAAAATAATCCAACATTATATGATTATTGATGCACATGATATTAATTTTAAAATGGTCCCTTTCATCATTTTTCAGCGGAAACTAGTCCATTTTTGTATTATACAGGAAGTAACTTGTTGTAAATCTCAGCAATGTGTATAAATTTCATAAAATGTTAAATAACTGAATATTATAAAAACACACCCTAAATAATGTTTCCCCCCTATATCATTATTCAATGCAATACTTTTGTGTAGCCCTGTGAATTAATAATAAATTGTCTTAGCACTATAGATTGTACAGAATGTATATTTTAGTATATACTTCACAGATGCATAACAATTTTATTTTGACCAAAATAGTTTAATATCATTAACATGCACTTGAAACTATTTTTTCTCATTCACCGTACTGTAATGTAATAATTAACGATTAACCCAGTAATTAAAGTATGCATACGATTTTCGTAAAAATTCAAATGATTCGAAAAAATTATACAACAGTTACATACTTTTAATTTCAAGTAATTCCATTGATTTGTTTTTGTTGCTCTGTTATAGGCAAATAAACAGACTGAAGGACGACTATAGTTGCTACGTATTTAGGTATAAGAACACTTTTAAAAAGACATTCTAGTACTTCAAAAACAGGAGAAAGTCTGTTATAGCAGAGGCTTACATTTATTAGTAAAATTTTACAGATTTTCTTAAATAAAAAAAGCACACTTCATGGAATTATTTTATTCTAGTTCTTTTTTTTGTATTTTTAATTATATATGCTTCTATTCCCAGATATCTTTTTTTTTTGTTTCGCGTAATACTTGGACACTGGAACTGTAATCAACTGTAATCCTGGAACAAAAAGAAATCTACCACGAAATTTATTAGATATGATAGATGGTTGAAGATATTTTAATATATTGATACAAAAAATAACAAACAAGTAATACAGCCTTGAATATTTATAGTCAATATGTGCATATATTCTGTGCATTAATTTTTTTTATATAAAGATACAATAATAGATTAAAATATGAAATTATCACTCGTATCCAATTTATTAATGCATATATTACAGTGTGTTTACAAATATTCAATGTGACCATCTTTCGTCCCTACGCACACATCAAGTCGACAACTTAGTTCTTCACAAACTTGATTACCAAAGAAGTTCTGTTCAGATGTTCACCTAATCTGACGCCATGTGATTTCTACCGGTGGGGGTTCATAAAGCATCGTGTGTATGTGCCTCCACTACCAGCTGACTATTGCAGCTGTTGAAACAATGACCACAAAAACAGTAATCAACATTTGGAAAGAGCTGAGCTATCGACTTTATGTATTCTGTTTGAGAAAGATGCTTACATTGAACACTTGTAAGCTTCTAGGTGGAATTGTTTGACTTGCTCTTTCATTTTATGTATTATATATTATCATAAGTTTTATGTAATACATACTACCAAGCGCTAAAACATTCATTTACTTTAGAAACACCCCGTGTATTAAAAGTAAATATTATAATATTAGTATTTCTAATACATCATTATACTTCAATGCATTACTATATAATTAAATGAAAATAACCTTAATGTATAACTCATATGATAATAATTATCCTATATCAAAAAGAAAAAAAATCATTCAGCAAATTACTTTGCAAAAACAAATTTAAATAATATTTCTTAAAATTGTTTCGTAATATGACATTTTCATTTTAGTGAAAATGTAATTCAAAATATTTTTTTTTCTTAAGCACGGCTTTAGCTTGTAATTTGTACTCTAAAATATTATCTAAAAAACATTTATATCATTAATTTTATATTTAATCCTTAAGATTCCAAATGATAAACACTGCTTTGCGAAAAATAAATATTGTTTTTCTTCAATATCCCTGCAATCTTGAGCTGTTCATGAATGATTGCATAAAAAAATTACGGATTTCCATTTAATAATATTAATTACGGTTATTGCTAAATGTTTCATAACTTAAATTCAACAAGCATAATAATTTATGCTTTTTTTGTAAAGGATGACAATGTTTACATTTGAATTAAAGTACCAGCAGAAACAAAAGGGTAAAAATATCCTATTATGTCCACATTAGAATTTTTTGTTCTGACGGCTATAAATTCTTAATGATAATCACGGAATTATTCCGAAGATAAAATGAACAAGCAACTCTACCACTTAAAAAAAATAAAATCTCCAGATCTTAAAGCAAGATGCATAAACATAATAAATAAACGTTTAATAGAATGTGTTTTTTATTTGTATTTCAGGATTAACCTTCAGGATTAACGTTCAGGATTGTCTTATGGTTCAAATCGATAATGAATAGATTAATTTACGGTGCCTCAAATCACAGCAGTTTATTTTCTAAAACAAATACTTCTATTCTGTAAATGTAAACAATGTTTAATATACCAATGCATCACCGACCTTCCTACAGTAAGAGTAGATGTACCACCTATCGAATCGTTTGTGAAATAATGTAAGGGTGTAAACGTATCCGTGCACCAAACCAGCCCCGGTCAAGACTACAAAAGTAAAAAGGCTTTCCTTCTCTCTCACTCGTTGTGAGTGTGTGAGTGTGTATGTGTGTGCGACGCCTATCACGGTGTGTATATCTATCGTGTGTTTGCGATGCCTGTCACGGTGTGTATATCTATCGTGTGTGTGTGTGCAATATTAGTAATTATTCCACACAGAAGTCTCCAATTTTAAGTGAGAATAGTCCAGTACAAGTCTTGATGCACCTGAGGCTCAGATTTTTATTTTTTTTTAAGTCCGGAGGATAGGAACTCTGGTGTTTCTTTAAATTTTTGTGCACTTCATTATTAACAACTTGCCCATGATTTATCTACTCTTCTTCGTTTTGAGGGACCTTTCTCCATTTAGCTACCCAAGTCGAAATTCATGCTGATATTTGTTTGCTAGACAAGTACCAAGTGCTATAACCCAACAAGTAAAATAGCATAAACTAGCATTACCCATTGCTGGTTCCAGCAGATTTTCCAGCAATTCATGGTATGTATTGACCCAATTTATGCTTTTACAAATGGAAATAAGCATGAAATGCTTGCATATAGCTTGTCATGCTTTTGTTGTACAAGCTAACGATATGGCATGTGGTGCTAGCTAGCATGTAATAGCATGGAAATCTAGCAAACATAGCAATATGTAGCAATAACTAGCATATTTATATTGCTGGTACAAGCATAAATTTTGACCTGGCTATTCTCACCTTTTTAATTTTCAGTTGAAAACCTGGACCGTTAAGACATGTTTCAGATCCTTGAAGTTTTTTCTGATGAGGAAGTGCTAATAAATTGCTACCTTTTAATCCAAAATTCATTTTAGGATCTTTTTTTTTTTTGATTTAATGATTGTCACGTTTTTACATTCCGTATATTACCCTAGGTTCCTTGTGAACCCTATGGTATAATAAGACTCGCCATAGGCCCCCTGAATCAAATCTGCATTTTTTTAAACGTTTGTATATCAAGTTATTCTGACGTTCCTACATTCCATTTACCTCCTTCGGCCCTTGTACTAATCCGTAAGGCTCAGTTTTGGGCCCTTAAATTTTTTGATTTCCATAAATATTTCACCCTTTCTTATTTTCTCCTTCTCGGTGCGTCGGTTTAATGTTGAGTTTTGGGTTATTTTTCGAAGATCAACACATTCATATTTTTAATGGGGCCCTAGGGTCTTTTTTAAAGCTTTTGTTCATTTTTTATGAATTCCTTTAAAATATTTTTTCTAACGAATAGAATGTATAATTTACATTCTATCCTCAATTTTGACTAATTTTGGGTCTAAAGCGTTAAGTACATAGTAGATCAAAAGCGTTAAGTGCATAGTAGATCTAAAGCGTTAAGTACATAGTAGATCTAAAGCGTTAAGTACATAATAGATGTAAAGCGTAAAGTACATAGTAGATGTAAAGTGTTAAGTACATAGTAGATCTAAAACGTTAAGATATTTTATAACATATTTCTGTATTAGGACGGTGCTTTTAACTAGCAGATTCCTTCCTTGGGCCTTTTATTATAGCTCTTTTAAAAATAGTTCGATTAACTTATTTTATTAGGACAATTTCTAAGGTCTTCCACTTACATAAACGCCAAAACTTTAGTTAGTAACAATTTTGAATAATAATCACTTTTTTGGGACACTTGGTGCAGTTTTTTTTAATCATCTGAATTGCATGCAATTTTTCTTTAACAACATTCTAGCGTCCACAAATATGTATTTTCAAAAGTTACAAAAAATTAAAATATATATATATCTGTATACCCAATTATAAGGCAATTGAGCTCCTAGCACCTTGAGGATACCGGGCACCTTAAAGTTTTTTTTTACAATTAAATATTAATAAATTGCTCCTTTTTAATCTGATCTTCATTTTGGTACCATTTTTCCTTTTAATTATTTAACGTTTCTATATTTCACTTAATAGCTTGAGGCATCCTAGAGTCTTATATTGACCAATTCAAGGACAGTTGGACTTTTTGTACAGCAGGTTTTGATTTCCTAATTTTCTCGCATTCTCAAAGCAAAACTTTGAAGTTTAGTTTTGGATGCCTCTCCTTGGACAAATACCCTTTCATTTTTAATGGAACACTAGAGCCCTGTTCGCAGCATTTCTTTAAATTTCATTCTAATGATTAATATTTATGCCTAATTTTGACTGATTAAAGATCTACAGTGCAACTAAAATTGTTTAAAATATTTCCATGGTAGGGCATAACTCTATGTTGGTACTTTGAGACTTTCTTTATAATCCCCCTAAAAGTGTTTCGAAGAAGTGTTTTTTTCTAACAGCAGCAAATCCTCCAGGTACTACACGAATGGCAAAAATATTAGTCGGTCATTAGCTACAATCAATTTAAGAGCCCTTATTTTGAAATTCAGACAAAAATTGATGTTTTGATAGTTGTATTTTTTAATTGCCTTGATAATTTTTATGTTGAAGTAAGTCATATTTAATGATTAATCTGCACTTTTGAAGCCCTGAAAAAATTTTCTCTTCCTTATAGAAAATATCAAAGTTCACATTTGTGAATGCCATTTTTATGAAAAAAAATCCCAATGTTTTTGGAGTGGTTTATCTCTGGCAAGCAACAACATCGCAAAATTCTTTTGGCATAAACTTATTGTATAACACTACTTGCTTATTAAAATTTATTTGTTTCCATGGGGCATTGTTATTTTACATTGTTATGTTGCCACAAAATGCAATCAAAATGACGTTTTTGCCCATTTTCCGCTCTTAATATCTTTTTTAAGCTATAATACCCCAAAGTTTTTCTTATAAAATATGAAAGTTCACTACTAGGACAAGCTAAATAATATAGTAGTGCATTGAGATATTGTTGCTGTTAGTAGCTATAACCTGTTAAATATTCAAAATTTCCAAAATCTGAAATATTTAAAGTAGTTTATTTCAAAAAAGCGCATCAATGCAATGAAAAAAGAATTACGTCAAGCAATAGTTGAACATATGTACAAAAACATGGAAAAGAAAAAGATGTGGGGCCTCGTAATATTTTTTAGTAAAAAATTGACAAAATTTATAAGAAAAGCCATGTCTATAATCACATTTTTTTCCTAAGAAAAAATAAAACGTCCCGTTTCTGTTTCGGAAGAGACGACAAAAAAGGGATATTACATATACAATAGTGAAAAATCTTAGAAAGGCGAAATAGAATTTGGATGTCTTTCCAAACAATAAAGAAAAAACATGTGTCAAGCATAGATTATGGAAACTTTCCAACATATTCACAATAACACAAAAAACTGCATTTTTTAATAATTTGACATAATATATCTATGTTAGCGATATATGAAGAGCATTTTCTATTACATCTGAACTGACTTATAGTACACCTAAATATCGCTTATCAATTTTAATATATGTGAAACAGTTTAATATAATTGAAATATACCGAAAATAATGTTTCTCCATTACACCTACATCTAATGGAATTCTGCTGTGTGGCCCTGTAAATAAATAACTTTTTTTTGCGTGGTATATTAAAAAAAAATTACGGCGGATGTAACATCATTTAAAAACACTTTAATTTTTTTATCCCATTGGCCGTAATGCAAAGGAATATCTTTGACTGTCCCTTTATTTAAACATCATATCCGATTTAAAGACTCAACGAAACTCTACTACAAATATATATTTAAAATTTCTAATGGTTCAGTTGCGTAGTTTTTGTGCTGTTGTATACAGGTAGAATGGCAAACTGACAGACGGACAAATCAGATATCTACTATAGGTGCCATTTATTTACATAATAACGAACGCACCTAAAAAAAGTTAAATTAAAAAGTGCATGCCGAAATTTAAAACATGTTTCAAGAAATTATGACTGAAAAATAATATTGTGATTGATTTGTTTTGTGTGTCCCTATGAATTCAATAAAAATGCTGTGAACAGACATGTACAGTTCTAACTTGGTCGTAGTAAAATTGAGTGATTTATATCAGTTTTAATACATTTGCAATAGCATAATGTCATTAAAATACTCTACAAACAATTTTCCCCATAAAACAGAATGTAATGAAGCTCTTTTGGATGTCTCTGTAAAAAATTATTAATCCCACATATTTCATTCTCAATACTAAGCATACGAAAGGGACCCTTAATAAGGTTTATTAGCTGCATGAAATATACCTGTACATTTAACGGAATTAAAACGTAAACAGACAGACAGCAAACTGAATGCATAAATATTTTTCAACTTTATTCGAAAGTGTTAAAGAACTGTTCACAATAATAACTGTAACAGCATGAATTTTTAACTGTTTTAAATTCTTATATGTATTATTGTGTGTTAGCACATAGACACAAATACAATCCCTGTTTTTTGTTCTTTTTGCTTCCCTCTCATTTCTACGATACCGAGTAAAAAGTATTAAAAAAATCATCGGTTAATTTCAGCAAAATTATTTGTCAATACTAGATATCTTTAGCAAAAACTTAGAAGCATTTACAATGTGTAAGCAACCGAAGCAATAGGTAACGATAAAGAAAATCGCCTTACTTGCACATAGTTCCATTCTTCATCCCCTTTCCATTCTTTCTCTTGATTCGAATTGCTTGAAGAACATCAGCACATTGAAAAACACTATATTCCATTTGGAGGATGTAGGTGTGACAAAAATTACCAGCATAAAATACTTCCAAAAAAGATTATTGTAATGAACCAACAGTAGCACAAGAGGGAAAATTTTCACATACTGTAAAAACGTATTGCATATATTGTAAGCAGATAGTCCATGAATACGTTTGATGAAAAAATCTCACTACTTACTCTTTACTTTCGAAATATGTTTGAAAAATAATGCATTTTTAAGCAAGAAAACTGAAGATGTAAAAATGGTTTTTGTTTACTAGATATTTAAAAAAATTCCTTCCATGGGATTAACATTAGCGATCGAATATTTTCGCTTGAGTGAAGCATTGTCATAAATTTAGGAAATCAAAACCGGATGAATAGTCATTCCAATAAAGCTGTACATAATTTATAAAAATTAGACAATTTATCTTTCAATAAATTTTCCTAGTAAATACATTCACATAATTATTTGTTCGAAGTTTAAAGATTAAGTTTAATCTTTAAACATACTATAAACTTTAAACATACTATATAGTCATTGTCAAATCAATATGTCGTATAAGTATAGAAATACAAAATTTTAATTCAAAATATTAGAAGATCAAAACACATTTAAATTATCTAAAATGTCACCTTTACAAAAATTGCATACCAAATTCGTTGGTGTTCGGGGGAGGATACACAATCAGACGATTAGTAGCAATGAATCAGTTAGACAATGTTTTTATACAAAGTTTTAATGTTATTATATTTATCACAAATACCTGAAATATATACAAACACACCTATCTAATTGATATAAATATGAATTAAAATTAAATTCAAATCTATAAAACAAATTAAATTTTTATGAGTTGTTAAACAGATAATTTCTTATGCCTAGAAAGAAGGGGAGAGGGCTCTACATTTTATTTACTTAAATCACTTCTATATATATTTATCAAAATAATTAAGTAAACTATAAAAACATTTCAAGTTAATTCGTTAATGAGAATTGTATATGCGAATGAAGTAGATAACGGCAATGTAACATTTACATTCATAATGACATTTTTCCGGTAATTCAAACTGATGCAGCAATCGTTTACAAAATATCATTACAGCCATATTAATTCTATCAATATAATTTAAAATTTAATTTCTGCTAGAGGAAAGGCGATCATAATCACCAAAAAATTGGTTGATGACAAATGGTTGACGAATGAACGGTGTGTTGGGCTAAATGTTTGCTGTAAGCACTAGTTGATGAAATTGTTATCTATAGTCATTTCAAATTAGACACGGTGAAACAGAACCTTCTTATTCAATTTTTGTCAAATGTTATTTTTTATTCTACTTAAACATGTAAGTGACGTGATTCTGTCATGATAATGTATCAAACATGCAATTTTTTATTATATTCATGCAGTAATTTATTTCTATATGCCCCTCCAATGTCTCAATGTGTCATTGTCTGGAAACATAAGCGGTTAAAACTTTTGTTATACCAGTAAAAACCTGTTTATTTTCTTTTTGGATGCGCTCAGTTTATCTTTACACTATTGTTATTCGCTTTTCTTTTATATTATCATTTCTCTAATTAAATGTCTTATTACCCGTAAGGCATGGTGACGTCTCTGCGACGTGGTTGTGAAGTCGCATTGTGTCTTTGTGACCATCGATTGCCGATTTGACGTCACAGTGACTAAAATTTGAAGTTGTTATGGCCGTTTTAAAGTTCGTTTGTGACGTCACATTGTGACCACATTGTGAAGTCATTGTGTGACAAATTTGTGAAAAGTGTGGCATTTGTGACTACTGCGACATTAATATTGTGACGAAACTGTGGCTAAAGCGACGATATTTAAATTGCCAGAAACATATTTTTTAAAGTAAATATCATGTTTTGAATAATATTTGTAATTTTCTAAAAATTTTTTAGAAAGTCATATCTTAGTCACAATGTGACGTCACTGATTGGTGGCATTTTGGTCACAGATGTGATGTTACCAAAATGACTCACAGTGACGTTATTGTGACGTCACTGTGACCATGCATGCTATGAGGGTATTATTATTGTTGTTGTTGTTATTGTTCTTGTTGTTGTTGTTCTTGATCCGTCAAATTATGTTTTATTTGAATAATTTTTCAATGAAGATAATATGTGCCCAAAATTGAAGATTAACTTCAGTCCTGATTTTTGTTTCTGTAGATCATTAGCAATGGCATTTATTCCATTCAAATTAACCACATCCGAAATGACATGCAAAGTCCATCAACAATTCTACTTCTAGCGTCTTATACGTTGAAAAAGCATTTTGTCTGTAATTATCCTGTTAATCCTTTAATTAATGTGATTAATTTTTACTTAATATTTTGAACATAATTCAGGTAAAATATTATATACTTAAGGTGAAAAGTCTTATGCGAGAAAAATATTTCTTATTAAATTGAAAACATTACATAAAACCATGCATTGATCAGCAGGTAAATTCTTTCTAAGCACGCAATTCTTTCATTTTCATCTTTTTGCTTTATTAATGTTTCAAAACACATTTCTCTTATTTTATATAGACGATTTTTTTAATGTTTAAAAAGTTATACAAGCCTATAGCCTATGTATTGTACCCAAGTCCTATGTTATACTTTATTAACTACGTGTTACTATTATAAAACGTTAAAAAGGGATCATGTTTCATCGTATATTGAATAAAATAAAATGAATACCTGAATATTTAGTAATTTTAAAATGATTACAATGTATCCTGAAAAACTCTCTTTAGATTTATATAATATTTATGTCTTAAAAATAAGATGACAAGATCGTCTTCACGTGTGACAAAACAAGTAACATTTAAAAATTTTTTTCTTGAAAGAACTATCAAAGAATGTGCTTTCACCCGTTAAACGAAAGAAAATACATTCAAACAAAAAGTGTTTAAGCTAACTCTTTTCTTCATGAAATTACAGTGTTTTTATTAAAAACAAATTTGGATTACTTAAGAAAATTTTAGATAAATGTAATTTAGATTAATGAAAAAAATACCATAAATTATCCTCAAAATCCAGACAACTACATTTTTGTGAAACTGGTTTTTCTTATGCATCTTAGACATTTCTTAAAACTTATTTAATATAGTTTATGAATCAATGTAGATTAGATGTTTCAGGTATTTTATATTATCGTCGTAACAGCTGTACGCTGCAGTATCTGTGTGTAATGGAGTTTGTAGACATGTTAAACAATTAAAATACAAACATTTTTCTATGATGATGTCCACATGATCATGCATATAAATAGCGTATTTTAAATTAAATGAAACAATTGGTGTATATTTAGTGCATTAAGAAATAAATATATATATATATGATGTTATAACCATAGTATGTGTTTTTCCTCGAAAATAAGTAACGTAAAATATTATATTATTAAAAAAAAATATTTTTATCTATGTACCAAAAAATGTTAAAAGAAAGAAAGAATGAAAGCGTGATGAATTAGTCGTCTTTCTGAGCACTATTCAACGACAAGTCTGTTTGCTAGTAATATAATAAAATAGAACACGGCAGTTGAATAAATGGGATAGAAAAGCAGAGACTGTTTTTCACGTTCTTATCATAAAAACAAGACACTAATAAATATTGAGAAAACTGGTTTTGCAATTCACTTATAATGGTTGTAATTATAGAAGAATTTTTTTATTTTTTTTAAACATTAACATACAATTCTTGATTTTTTTAAATATCAATCATATACAAATTACTTAACTTACTGTTATTGTTTATTGTATGAAACATAATATTATAATATGAATGTATATGAATGTATGAATTCACACATAATGCATGATTAAATTCATGTCTTCCCAACCTGGCGCGAAATTGTTACACTAACTGCGTGGTGGGTGTCAGCTATCTTTTTTCAACTTTGCGCACGTGTAACTCCCACTGTGTCATGCGCACGACTAAGGTGTTACATGCAACGATTAGACTAACCCAATACCTCCAGCTATTGAAAAGTCCGGCAACATCACGTGGGTAGTTATCGAGATTCAAGCAAATCGAGATTCAAATGTGCCGGGTCTCACAGACCCAGCCCATGATGCCGGGTTAAAGGATTACACTTTACGTACACGTGTTGGAATGATGGTTTTTGATTAGATTGATTGTTTTTCAGGAAAGTGCGAGGCTCCACAGAATTAAAGGAAATTTTTAACATTTAGTGGAACATTACTGTTACTTAGTATTGACTTTCAATTATGCTGGAGTAAAAAGACAGGGGATTTACTGGACTGACTATTCCCTTGATTTGAACACCACGGACTTAATTTCTGCATAGCTAATGGAAGGGCAATGTGAAAATCCTTCTCAATCGTTAGATGTGCTACGATAAGCCATTTCTACTAAAATCTAGGGTAAAACACTGTAAACTATTAGTTCATTTTGGACAACTTTCATCTGGAGTTTCACCAAATTGTTGCATGTAATGGAAGTCACTTCGAAAAATTTGTCTATTAAATCGGAAAAACTTTACTTTTTTCTGAAATAAAAAACTTCTCAAACTGTTTTACTTACCGATTCAAATTTTTGGTTAATTACTGAGTACCCTATATCCATTTATCTCTCTCTGTCTCTCTCTCTCTCTCTCTCTCTCTCTCTCTCTATATATATATATATATATATATATATATATATGTGTATGTATAGATAGATAGATAGTTAAAGAGATATATTGAAAACCAGATAGATATACATATTTATTTATTTATCTGGTTCGATAGTTATTGATGTTTATATTTGCGGAAATTCGGAGAAAACAAACCATGAAATTATTTAATAAATTTCGTATAAAAAACAGTTAACAAAAGTAATATAGATAAATAATGCTTATTTGGATTTTAAATAATATCCCAATATTTTCCGAAATCATTGATGCTTGTCATTACACTATATCAGTTTCAATGATTTTGAAAATGGTTTGTTAGTTCTGTAATGAGATAAAAAGGCTTATCATAAGCATAAAAAAGAATATTTTTATATGTATTTTAGAATTTATCGAGGATAATTTCTTTACGGAGGATTAGCCAGCTCCAAATATGGATTTATCAAGAAAGTAAAGTCTTTTACTCAGTTTTTTATTATATTTTCAAAATCGATATAGCGAAATTCAATTTGGACTTAGTTGGTATTTTTCTGTAACAAAATTTCCGTATGTTGTATATTTATAATAGATATTTTGAACTGCGCGTTTTAGATATACTAGCATATGCATTATAAAAATAACCTGAAATATACAAAGGATTTTTTTCATTTTTTCATAGAGCTTAAAATATATGATATCTTAATAAAATAGTCTTTTTTTATTTCGGGAGTTGTGTTGTTTTTATGAGCGGCAGCTTGCTGCACGAGGAAAATTTCCACGAGAGTTTTTTTAGGAGAACATAACTCGTTTTTGCGAGAGAATATTTAAGATTAAAAAAAAAAAAAACTACGGGAAATCCCGAACAATTAGGCCGTCATAGTTCAAGAACCGACCGCACAAAAACCTTGATTTTCATCGTGCATAAGAAATAACCTTTATTTTCTGGAAGAGTAGTAATAGGGGAATCTTATGATATATGTTTGCGGATCTAAAGTGATGTATTAGAAAAAAAATACCACTAGTAGTTCACTTGTAGATTCATCATTGTGCTTATTTTACGAATAAAGGTAAGAAAACAATACAAACAAAACAAATAAAGGTATGAATATCATATTTTCCTGAAGACGACCGCAGAAGATGGCGCGAAATGTTGATATTTTATTTTATTTTAATTGTACAAGTTCATATTAAAGTTCTTGTTTTGTATTTTTAGTAAATACATTCTTAGTAGGTATGAAACAGTTAAAACTTGAAGCAGAAAAACACAATGTTAAACCTACTAGCAGATTTCTTGTGTTCGATGACATAGGTTTTTGTGCGGTCAGCTCTTTAATTATTAGACCCGATTCAAATAGAATCCAGTACCTACTGTCTACCAATTGGAGACTAGAACCTCTCGGTCACTGGTATCTTATATTTCGGAAATATTTTCCCCCTTATCTAGTTCGTGTTACAATTTGTATAGAATTAAACATGTTCCTTAATCATAATTCGATCGAGAAATTGGCTTTTGAGACATTTTTTTCGCATATTATTGACAAAAGATCTAATTAAAAAGAGTGAAATTTAAAAAGCGATTTAAACCAAAAATCAAACAGCGCCAATATATATTAAGGAACAATTAAGTATAAATTTTTATTAAATTCTGTGCATTACTTCTTAAGAAAAAGCTCCCACAAAATATATGTCACACAGAAACACAGGCTCACAGACTGGCTAAGAGATATTTTGTAAAAAAAAAACATGTTTATAGTTACTCCCTGACTTCAAAAAGTGTACATTAATTAAAAAAAAAAAAAACTGGAATTCTAAAATTTTCACGAACACAATGCTTTTTTCCTGTAAAAATAGAAAAAGTAAAAAAAATGAGAGAAATTTAAAAGGAAACAAAAACTAATAAAAAAAGACAATGTATTTTGAGATTGTAAATGTTTCTATATGCATGATTTATGCTCACATGTATAGAGTTAATTGATTGGTTAGCTCAATATCCTGAAAGCAAAATGCTAGAATAACAGGTGGCTTTTTAAACCACTTAGATCGATTAATGAAGAGGATAAAACTTTCCTCAATGAACGGATTTTTTTGACATTTTAATGTAGCACAGCTTCATTAGAGTACAATAAAATAATAATATGTATAAAATTGTCAGATGTCACATATTCTACAAAACATGTATTTAATTAATTTTAGAAAATCGTTTCATTATCGAAAAACATTCACTAATTTCAAAAGTTTTATTTTTATTTTTACTATTTTTTTAAAAACAGGATTATTGGACTCGTATTTTTTTCGAATTCCAGTTTTCGATGGATTTACACATTTTAAGGGTCACAGGTCCTTGAAAACATGTTTTTACTAAATGTTAGTCAGTGAGTCCGTGTATCTGTACGTGGCATAATTTGTGTGGGAGGTCTATCTCAAAAACTATTACACAGAATTTACTAAAATTAATTTAAATTTTAGTTAGTCATTGGTAACAATTTGTTTTGTTTAGTTTTTGATGTAAATGGATCAACGGGTGGCACTGATAAGCTGCCTTTTGTGCAATTTCTGCAATTGCTCTATCTACAGAATTATTTCACGGGATTTATTTGAACTTCATATTTAGTTAGTCATTCTAATGATTTGACATTTTTTTTACGTTTGAGTGCAAATCACCCAAGAGATAACCTTTCCTTGCCGCATTATTTAAGATTTCCGAAATCTTCTGGATTTTCAGAAAACTTCAGATTCTATTAGGGTCCTTGACAGGAATTGATGGCGTTAATAGGTTATTGTAAATAGCTCTAAGGCTAAAATTCCAGAATTAGTCAAAAGTCGATTCTCATATTAAAGCGCAATTGTTTTTTCCAAATCATATCTTGTGGGAAACCCCACCTGCAATCACGATTTTAGCAGTTTATTCTTGCCCTAATAGCATGCATGGTCACAGTGACGTCACTGTGAGTCACTTTGGTCACATCACATCTGTGATCAAAATGCCACCACTCAGTGATGTCACATTGTGACTGAGATGTGACTTTCTTAAAAATCTTTAGAAATTTATAAATATCCTTCAAAACATGTTATTTACTTGAAAAAAAAATGTTTCTGGCAATTTAAATATCGTCGCTTTTGCCACAGTTTCGTTACAAAGTTAATATCAAATTAGTCAAAAATGATACATTTTTCACAAATTTGTCATATTGTGACCAATTTGTGAAACGTCACAAAAGAGCTCTAAAACGGCCATAACGACTTCACATTTTAGTAACTGTAACTTCACATCGACGTCACGTGACATCACATCGACAATTGTTGGTCACAAAGTCACAATGTGACTTCACAACGACGTTGCAGTGACGTCACCATGCTTTACGGGTAGGTATCTTATTGAGTTTTAATGCACCAAGCCCTCCATGTTTTCATACTTTTTTAGCGCAGAAAAACACAATGGTAAACATTCGATTAAAACACTAAAACTGAGTTGTCAGATGTTTTCCATCAAGATATGGCTTGCAGAACAATTACGTTTTAATATGTGAATGGTAAAATAACTCTCGATGCTGCTTCTTCCAGCACTAAAAGTGTACAGAAGCAATATGTAGAAATAGTCTAGCGAAGCAGTATTTGCAATGCGATACTGCGCTTTTACTGCGACATATTTTATAGGCCATGACAATCTTTAATGTCACGCCATGACATGTTTAAATTTTGACTCTGATTTTGATTTCTGACTTCATTTTTTATTTTTTTAACTTTAAAGTGTATTTTACTTGTAACCATACAGTAACTCAAAATGTATTTGTGATAAGTAAAATGTTTCTGTATCAAAAGATATTGATTTTTACCTGTAAGAATTCCGCAGCTTATTATTATTATTATTATTATTATTATTATTATTATTATTATTATTATTATTATTATTATTATAAATAGTATAGGTTGTAAGAAAAAATATTTGACTTTCATAGAAATTTAATTCAGTGTCAACTTTTCCATATAGTCTTGCAAATGTTATGTTTTTTTTTTTTCTAATTTTATTTTTATCAACTATTTTTTATTTCCGATATTAAATTTACTGCTGGTCATGTCAGTATAATAATTTTCGGATTCATATATTTTAATGAATGGAATACAACATATAGAAATTCTCAAATTATTTGTAACTGTCTTTTATGTATTCTAAAGACTTTTATATCCACAACATCCTTTGCAAAAATCTTATTAAAACTAAATTTATTAACCATAAACTGCATTTTATTCATTTCATTCCTTGATATGCGTAGTGAATATGGAGTATAAATATGTGAACTATCAGGACCTGTGTTGAGTTCCAAAAGATTATTAAGTTTTACATAAATTCCTCCTAATCATCCAATGAAAATTGCATAAATCTCTGATAAATTCACTATTTTAATTAAATCATTAATTGGTTTGGTGTTTCTGCGATATAATATTTCTAAATGATATTTTAAAGTGCGTGAAATAGTTAATATCAGAATTATAAAATGATATTTTTAAGATGTTTTGTTACTTTCATTTATTTTTACAAAAAGGAAATGCTGAATTAGCAGAAAATTTCGTATTCCAGTTTTTGATGGATTTATAATTTTTAGCGGTAAGAGAATGAAAAAAAGTGTTTTAACAAAATGTCTTTGTGTGCGTCTGTGCATCTGTCCGTCTGTTTGTCTGTCAATCTGTCTGTCTGTCTGTATGTGGCATGCAGTTTTTGGTCACTCTATGGGACCGTTCAAGTATTACGTAAGCACTAAAGGGGGAGGGGGGAGTCCAGGGTCTGCTTATTTTTTCTGACAAGGGGGAGGGGGAGTCACGACAATTCTTACGTAAGCATCAAACAACGAAGCAACTACAGTTCAAATCCAACAAGCAAACAAAGTATGATGGGTAAAGAGCGTTCTACAGTCTGTTCGAAATTCGCCGTTTATTTTCGATTTTATCCTTTGCTTATCCATCGGCAGTTGCGTGACCCGCATCACCCACTCGCCCTTTGTCTTCATTGTTGTCTGTTAAGTTGTGTGCCAAGTCAAGTACATTGATAGACTATAAAAACACAGGAACCGGTGTGGCTGGGTTCTGTTGCCAGGGTAACTGGTCAGTTGACTTTATTTTAGGTAAGTCCGTTATTTTCTTTTCTCCCGTTCAATATGTCATGGAATTTCAGGAATTTTTGCAGAATTTCTAGAAATTTTTGTCTTTCTGCTCCTATTGTCGACTTCCTTCTCTGCAGGTTTTGGAACTTTAGAAAGCAGAAAACCTACTCGGGGTTTTTCTTGTCTCAGATACATAGCACACATATCAATTGTTTTAGTTCAGTTGCATAGTGAATTTACATAGTGAATTTTTAGTGAAAGAGTTTTGCTTTTAGTTGCATAGTGAATTTAGTCGGATTTAATTACGGATACTAAGATTGACAAAGAACAAGGACCGGAAACCTGCAATACCCCAGGTCACTGTTCCAGTGAAAACTTTATAATAGACAATGTTGAAACATGGGTTCAAGGATCCTGGACATCATATTAAAATATGAACACCAAATTGAACTCTAACATTTATATGATTCATGTCAAAAATTTTAGTTATGTTGCCTAAGTAAATATTGCCCTTCTTGTATATCTTGTTTTATTATTCAATGTGATAAATAACAATATGTTTAAACCATTTTGTATTCTGTGGTTTGTTTTTAATGCAATAAACAACAATATATTAAAACCATTTTATATATTTTGATATCAGAATCTCTATATGCCTATATAAATTTGTAGGATCAATAATGTAATTGAACTTTTTATAAGTCAAGAAGTATTGATGTATAAACTGTCATAAAATCTTACGTAAGCAAAGGGGGGGATCTAGCATTTGCTTATATTTTCTTACAAGGGGGTGGAGGAGGTACAAAATGACTAAAAATATGCTTACGTAATACTTGAACGGTCCCTATCTCAAGAACTAATGCACGGAATTTAATAAAAATTTGTATTCAGGTAAAAGATTATCAAGTTTAACATAGTTTAAAATCCACTAATTCGTCTATTTAATATCACATAAATGACTTATAAATTAATTTTTTAATAAATTTTTAATTAGTTTGATGTCCATTCAGTAAATATTTTTAAATAGTGTTTTTAAATATGTAAAAATGTTAGAACTATAAAAAAAATATTTTTAACTTACAATTTTTTCATTGGATTTAAAATGAATTTGGTATAGATTCGTTAAAAAGTTCAGCCAAAACAAGAAAATGTTTTTTGTTGAACAAAAATAGATTAATAATCAAATAAAAATACTTATATCTTTCTGTTAAATTATAAAATGAAAATGAATAACTGGATAAATTATTATATATTTTCTAAGTTTTTAATGAAGTCTTCCTCAAACGTTTTCGCATTGTGTAAAAAGTACATTATTTAAATTTTTGACATTATGCTACTTATTAATAGAATACAAATAGATATGGTGATAGGGTTAAGGACGTAAATGTTTTCTGAGTTATTAAGTACTAACTTAAGCGATACGCATAAACATAATTCCATTTTTTTTTTATCACTGTATCATTACCATGAACCTTGCCTATTTACACAACGCGTACTTTTGAAACTATTGATCTATGAAGAGATTTATTAGCAATGGTAATGAATAAATGTATAAATTATTACCGACTTCATGCACAAAAATCAGAAAGGTTTGCAACTATACAGTGCCTGAAAATAATAGTCACAATGTGAAAAACATATCATTTAAGAAATTTACATTATGATATTTATTAAATAACTTTAAAAGAATCTTGTTTCTTTAGAAAAATTTATTTTATTTTTGAATATTTTTGGTGATAGAGAGTACCATGCTCTTTCAATAACAACTTCAATTTTTTTTATAGAATTTTATCGTTTTTCTTCCTGTATGATGAACTGTTTATTATACCCATACAGTTTTCAATAGAAATTATATGCACCTGGAAAGATATCTCCTCTAGAACTGTATCTTTCGTGTGGAAAGCCATAGTTTTGTGCCAACCGAGTACAACCGATTGCAGCAATATTGTGCTAAAATCTTCAGTCGGGATTCTTGAATAGAAGTTTTCGAAGAGAAAAATAGTAATACCGAAATCTCTTTTAGCAGTTACCGAATGGAAAAATAGAAATACCGAAATCTCAAACAGAAGAATACCGAATAGGGTCACCAAATAGAAGTATATTTTATTCAAGTGCATGTTGTTGAATTTTGTTTTGCACGCAGCGAATTGTCTCTCCTTGCAAAACAATCATAAATTTATCACACTTTGATCTACTTAAAAAAGTACTTGTTTGTTTGTAGAGTTATGCAAGTAATAGTTGAAGCCATTATCTCAAACAATATTCTATTTTGTTTCGCCACTGCATACTACTATGAGCTACTTATATTCGTTCCATATAAACTTTCGAACACATTCATTATGTTTTGATGCAGTTTGAAACACAAATTCTTTAAAACGATGCTCTTCTTTTCTCATGGATATGAATTGTGTTTTTTCTATTATTTACGCAGAGATTATTTTAAATTTATCTTTTAAAGATATTTTGATTTGAAATAAGTCTTACTAATTGAACATTGAACGTATTCTTTAAATCATTTAAAATTTTATTTTTTACTTTGATCATTAGTATGCAACATCATTTTCTTCCAGACTTACATTTTGCGTTTGATTTACTGATTTTAAAATTCATTAGTTACTGATAATCTTCTATAATAGTATTTGATAATTATATCTGCTGCGATATATATGTGTTCCATATGGAAAAAAAACCAATAAATTTATAAATTAATAACATTTAAATAATTCAATTAATTATAAATTTTGATTATAACGATAATCAAACTGCACCTTTAAAAAATAACCGTTGCCAATAATATCTGAATAAGTGAGAATGTTTTGCCATTTCGAATTTCGTTGTTATTGTAATTTATCAGGAAAATTAAGTTTGCTACATATTAAATTTGCATTTTACTTGATCGTATGGGACACAGACTTTTTCAAGAAAAGCGATATATCTTTAATTAACAGGTTTATCCAATTTTAATAAACCGAAAGAATGAGATGAATGATGACTCGCTTTCATGTTTGGAAGGAAATGCAAATAAATTGCAATTTTTTGCGATAAATATATTTAATTAAATTATAAATAATGTATTCGTGCGTTTAATAGTATATTTTAAGCAAATATTAATAAAAATACAGACTTTACTTTCAAATGTATAAGAAGGCGTAAACATTTTGTTGAAATAATATTAATGAATAATACACATTTTATATAATTGAATAGATAATTAAAATTTTTAAATACAAAAAGTTCCCATTTAGCTTATTTGAAACCAGTCAATCAACGGCAGTCGAAGAAATTTAACTTGTAATAAGATCATTTAAATTGTGGAAATAAATTGAACATATAACAAACTAATATACCATAAAAATGGTGTGTAGTGATAGAAAGGGAAATCATATTAATGGGAATATTATATATTGAATACTATATTAATATATTGATTATTAAAGCGGTATTGATTCGAAAATCTACAATGAATATATTTTTGATACTGAAAGTACTTGTGTATAAATCAACGACCAGATAAAATTTAACAATATATACAGTTTCATGTAGGGTGATATAAAATATAATATAGTGATAGCGACAGATGTAGTATGTCACCATTACATAATTTCTATGTACGATGACATCACTATATTATAATTATAATTATATGGCAGAAACGCTTTAGAATTTTTGTATGTATGTTATGAACTACAAGATTTTTAATTAATTATTTGTTTTTGCAAATAAGTGATTTATAAAACGAAAGTACTGTAATCGACAAAAATAATGTTCTGTAACTTTTAAGCGCTCTTGAGAAAACTTTTTTCCACTTCCGTCAATCAGAACTATATTTTTCATTCAAATAATTGGATCGGCACGAAATTGATGTGCACACTTGAAGATTACTACAGAATCATACCAATAGAAAATGAAATTGGAAATTTACAGTCCACTTGCTTGAAATTATAGATATTCAAGAGGCACTATATCGAACAGAACTTATTGCTTGTGTAAGATTTTAATGATATTATACTATTTCAAAAATTGTGGCCTTCACATTCGCATTCTTCAAAATCGCTAGAGTAACCTTCTAATGTAACAAAGCACATCATTTATAGTATATTTTTTATGTGAGTACACTAAAAGATTGTTTCAGTTAAAATTAGTAGGCTGCTTTTTTAACCAAGCTTTATGAACTTGATATCGGATACTCAGTTGCTATAGGAAAGGAAGAACCCAATTAGGGTAAATGAAATATATGTAACAATTGACATTTATTATTTGAGCACAAGAAAAAAAATAATATACATTACCGGTTGAAAATCCTAAGAATGATGCAATAAAAATAATATTAATTTCTGTCGATTGGAATAACGAAAAATACGCTTTAAATCCTGTTACTGTCTTTTTAGCTGAACCAGTTGCAGTATGTGGAAATATTTAAGGTAAATAAATTGAACTATATGGCTAACATACACTAATAACATATAGCTTATATCTAAATCAGTATAAAATTTACAAAGTCCCATTGTAATTCTGCACAAATTTGCCATAAGGTCAATCGTCACTGATTTCTGAAAGCAGGTTTTCTCATAGTTCCGTACGGATTACCTGCCTATAGCATAGGAATTAGAAAATGTTTCGTAATAAGAAGTTTATACCCATAGTTAAAGAGGTGGAAATGTAAATTTTGTGGTTAAATTCATGATACAGTACATTTTTAAAGTATTAATAGTTTATTTTAAATTATAAAAAAAATGGTTAATCGATTCTTTTTTGCAAGTCGATTACTGTAAGTTACTTGCAGTGAAATATTAAAAAAGATTCATTTTTTAATAGAAACTAATGTGCATGCTAATCATAAATATAAGTTATCGACATTAAATAATCCAAATATAAGGAACTTTTTTCTATTTCTGGTAGAATGATTATGTTTCAAAGAAATATAAACATCGCCCATCTTAACATATATAAAACATATTAAAATTAATGAAAAATATAATTTATAATTATATTTTTCTAGTCTATATTAAAAGGTAAATACAGGAAGGCAGGAATTCTAGAACTCGTTAAATAACCTTATTTTTATTATAGATAGTGCATATTTTAAAAGTCTTCAGCATTCTTAAAAAAAAAGGATAAAGATAAAGATGAAGATAATGAACATAACAAAAACAGGCTGACGAATGGTCCGGGAGAAACATAGTCAAGAAAGATGTTAAATAGCAGTATTCTGTTAAAGAGTAATTCACCTTATTCAATCCATTTGTATTATTTGGAGTATTTTCTAAAAGAAAATACTGGTAATTTTCTCTTTTTTGACTGTGTTTTTCCCTCACCACTCGCCAACCTGGAAAAAAAATTGTTATGCCTAAAACAAAACGTAATACATATTTTAAATGATTTTGAAAAAGTGTATGATAAAGTGAAATCTGTTCAGATTTAAAATATAAAAATTGATATAGACGAAGTAGTTATCTAATTAAACGATTTCGTTTGAGATATTTCTGTTTTCTATGGGAAAAAATGCTTCATTTAAAAAATAACTGCTCAGACACAAATGCAATTTTGGTTGTCTTTTCTGAAATATTTTAACTATTTATTTCACAAAATCACATCACTTTTCAGTGGGAGTTTAACTATCTTCCAAATATTATTTATTGTATTTGTTTTCATGGAATGTATAAATTGAGTTTAAATTATTTTACAGAATGTCACTTATAGTATCACAGCGTTATAAAATGATACAAATTTACTTCGGAAACAAATTTGTAGAAATAACCAGAGAAATACTATGGGATACAGAATAACTTTAAAGTTTATAATAAATAAAATTTATGATTAATCAAACTGTAACAATGGATGTTTTGTAATCTATTTATATACTAGCGGCCTTCGCCCGCTACGCTGGTCGGTTTATCTAAAGAAATCTTGAAGAAGTAGTTAGATAAGGTTCAGACATACATTAAAAAAAAAAAAAAAAAGCAAGTCGATCATTCAAAAAACGTTGGGAAATATCAAATATTTACTGTAATTTTTTAAGAAAAACAAAGTTTCGAAAAAAAAATTAAATCGAAAAAAAAATTACACTGACATATTAATGCAAGGAAATTTTCCCAGAGAGAAAATTCGCCTTGAATACAATATTTCAAATTCTTTTAATTGCTTATAGGCGTTAATGCCAACATAGTGAAAAAAAATTCCATGCTGGGAATCGAACCCGGGCCATCAGTATGGCGCACTGACGTTCTACCGACTAAACCACATGGAACGACAGCCAGCTTGAAACTTTCTCATACTTAAGTAGACTGGCGAAAACATAACGATAGCGCGTTTTAAAATCGCACAGTGACATCTATTGGATTTTATATGTATTAAAAAACGTGAGCAGCGCACCTAATAGTTTCTTTTGTTTCTTTTTGTTACTTTTTTGTCTGTTGTCCGATTTTGATAAAACAAAGCCTATACACTGCCCGGGAGTGTGCATTCTTCATTAGTGAAAACCGCATAAAAATCCATTCAGTAGTTACGAAGATAACCTCGAACAAACAGACAGACAGACAGACAGACAGACAGACAAAAAATTCAAAAAAAATTTTTTTGTGTTTCATTGGTTTTCTTTTATCGCCCTGACTCCATTTTTGTCAATTATCTTCAATGTACAGACACACCGGGTCCTACTGTTTTATTATATGTATAGATTTAATTTAAATAGACAGTCATTAATTTCTAAATGATTATTCTGATATTGTTAACTAGCGGCCTTCGCCCGCTACGCTGGTCGGTTTATCTAAAGAAATCTTGAAGAAGTAGTTAGATAAGGTTCAGACATACATTAAAAAAAAAAAAAAGCAAGTCGATCATTCAAAAAACGTTGGGAAATATCAAATATTTACTGTAATTTTTTAAGAAAAACAAAGTTTCGAAAAAAAAATTAAATCGAAAAAAAAATTACACTGACATATTAATGCAAGGAAATTTTCCCAGAGAGAAAATTCGCCTTGAATACAATATTTCAAATTTTTTTAATTGCTTATAGGCGTTAATGCCAACATAGTGAAAAAAAATTCCATGCTGGGAATCGAACCCGGGCCATCAGTATGGCGCACTGACGTTCTACCGACTAAACCACATGGAACGACAGCCAGCTTGAAACTTTCTCATACTTAAGTAGACTGGCGAAAACATAACGATAGCGCGTTTTAAAATCGCACAGTGACATCTATTGGATTTTATATGTACTAAAAAACGTTATGTACTAAAAAACGTGAGCAGCGCACCTAATAGTTTCTTTTGTTTCTTTTTGTTACTTTTTTGTCTGTTGTCCGATTTTGATGAAACAAAGCCTATACACTGCCCGGGAGTGTGCATTCTTCATTAGTGAAAACCGCATAAAAATCCATTCAGTAGTTACGAAGATAACCTCGAACAAACAGACAGACAGACAGACAGACAGACAGACAAAAAATTCAAAAAAATTTTTTTTGTGTTTCATTGGTTTTCTTTTATCGCCCTGACTCCATTTTTGTCAATTATCTTCAATGTACAGACACACCGGGTCCTACTGTTTTATTATATGTATAGATATTTCTATATCTTCAGATATAGAAATTAGAATATTTGTTAGAGATGTTTGTTATTAGATTGTAGAATATTTTTTTACGTACATTTCAATTTATTTTTCGCATTTACGCTCATCATAACAAATTTATTAAATAAATGGCATATCTTATATTTATTCTTTTTCAATATCGTATTTAAACTATATCTGTTATAGATATAAATATAAAACAGATTTAATCTATATATTTTTTAGATTTTTACTATCTCTGTAAAAATTAAGCCAACATCATGTCTGATAAAAGCTATCCATATATCGAAACATCTGAAACACATTGAGTTAAAAAAAACAATCATATTTCTAACCCGTGTAAGGTATAAATTAAACTAACGATGAACGCATTTTTAAAGTTTTATTTGTATGTTTATTGAAACTACTAGGCAACACTTTAGTTAGCGGAATACTGAATATATCCACCGAACCATTTCAGTCTAAAATTGCTTTAACTTGTTTCTTCACATATTATTACATTCACTTTAAAATCTTTTAAATCATATGCATGTGGATGATAAATATATCAGAAATTTAATGCCACATATGGAAATCCTTTAATGTTCAATTTGTTGACGCGTAACTGAATACTGGAATTTTATTCTTAACCTTAATTTCCAACTGCATCATTACTGGAGAAAAATATTAGTGTAACTTCCAACCGGGAATCATAAATAAACATTATATTGAAATTATATATGCGGGAAATGTAATATTCAGATTTGATGATTTTTTTTAGCTTCCTGTCCTCAGTTATGTATAAAATTTAATTCAAATTATCAGTTTAGATTTAAAAATATTTTTATTATTATTATATCTTATAAGATTTAATTAATTATATATACACAAATTTATTGATTTATTTATATATTTAGCTGACACTGATACACGATTGTTTAATGTTTATTTAAATAAATATATACATATACAATTTTTTTCATTATACATTAAACATATATATTAACATTATAAAAACATTAAAATTATTGAAAAATACGTATGCTAAATGATATAAAGACAAAGTATAAAAGCTTAGCAGCACATGTATTGTAGTACTTCAGAATTTAATAATACGTGTATTTTATGTATAACAAACATATAGAGCCAATACATCGTAAAACTTAATTATTTTTTGCACTCATTCGATTTTTACGTTCTGCAAAAAATATGTTTTCAAACTATTAATTTATTCAAATAAATTATACTGAAAACATTATTAATTATAATCAACTAACAAATTAATAAACGTAGTCATTCACATTGATGCAACTAGATACCATAGGATTCTTGCAGAGATTTTAGAAAATATATTTAGAAAATAAATTAATCAAAATTTAGTAATTAATTTATAGGTGGTTAATAAAGGTATAAATTTGGAACATGTATGGTGCAGAAATCTAAGAAAAATGATTTTAAATACATATTTATAAGATAGCATCACTGATACATTCAGCGTCAGATAAGTGTAAACAAAGAAGTATCAAAATAAAGAAATTCTCCAACATAAAACAGATGAATTTTAAAATATTTAGACTGCTATTATCACCCATTAAGTTAAACTCTAACCGCAGAAAAAATATCTTAGAATATAAGAAGTTAATAACTAAGTAATTAATTAGTAATGAATAGTAGAATACTTGTAAAATAATTAATTAGATTATGCAATAAAATAAATTTATTAACGGCTTTCAAATTATTTACAAATAAAAATCAAATCCTTAAAATTGCGAATGGATAATATTTACTTCCATTTTTAATTTATAAATGCCAATTCATTTTTCCGTGTTTCTTTAAATTATGAGATCACATTATGTATCCAACGTAAAGTTATTTATGAATCTATAATATATGGAAAGACTCAATTCAATTCTTAGATTTCTTTATTATAAAAATAAAACACTAAAAAAATAATTTTCTTAATAATCTTCACACATTGTGAAATAAAACAGCATGGAATTTTGACGCCTGCAGTTTGCTTTTCGCTAAAAAATAAGAAAACAAAACAAAATAATAATAATAATAAATAAAAAATGTAATATGTCATTCACTCTACTTACTTCAGTTCAAAGTGAATATAAAAGATTACATTTGCATTATCTTTTCTTGTTTATTTTCTTGATAATTTACTCCTCCATTTATTTGTTTCTTGTCTTCTTCGTTTCTTTCAAGGTAATTTTTCAAACTGTATTTTTTTCCTCTGCTGTTTATTTTTAGTTACCTGATAGTCCTTTTACATTAGATTACGCCTCGCTTCAACAAAATAGAGCAAGTTAATTTTATGAATCCATATTTCATCTGAACATTTCATCTAAGTTTTACTTTTTTTTCCTTTTCAAAAGAATCACTCTACTTTGCCAGGGAGCTCATGAGATTTCTCTAAAAAAGATAATGTATATAAATAGAAAATCTTGAAACTGTAAACATGAAAAGTAAGATCAATATACATGCATATGCAACAAACATATACGCATACATATATGTGTAAATACATAAATAAATAAATATATGTGTATATATATATATATAATCGAATATGTATTATGTTTCGAGTTGTTCATAGCAAAAATGAATGAAGTAACTGGAGAAATTAAACAATATACATGTACACATAGTATACACAATATACATATGAACAAATGACTTATTTATAAATTTTATTATGTATGAGGAAAAAAATAATATTATATTAAATAAAGCATAATTTATAAATTTTAGATTTACCATAAAAATACAGAGAATTAGGAATGGTTACATGTTAAAAAGTATTTGTTAATATTAAAACTACAAGAACAAAATATGATCTCTAAAGAAACGAAGACATTGTAAAACAAACAAGACTGTAAACTTGTCTTACACGATCATACAATTTTATTTTACCTGACTGTTATTATTACTCTGGTAATCTGAATAAAAATCTCGGGTGCATAAATAATAAAAGTTTACACAATACAAAACAATTTCAAGAAATAACTTTATGATAAATATGATATTAATAATAAATATTAAGCAATATTTTGAGTTGAATAGAAAATGCCATTAAAATTTTTGTGTACCGCGCGGTCTTTTTAAAATCCTAATTAAATTGAATCTGGAATTGTGCATCTGAATTGCAAAATTTGTATTCAATTTTCGGTTTTTTTAAAAATAACAACACATTATTATTTATGTGTTACAAATTAATCGAACTTTCACTTAAGGTAATTTTTAATACAAAAAGAAGGAAAACTATTGTGAGGAGTAAATACTTTAATATTAATATAATTATGCAATTAAAAGTGGTATTTTGTGGCCATCAGAAAAATAAAAGTCATAATCTACTAAACGTAATTGTCAATCTATAAGATCTTGAGTATAAATACAACGGACAACGCAAAAGGCATCTTATAGCTGAAACAGATGTCCGCCTATATGCATCTAACTTTCATAAGTGTGAATTCAGGTTAACATCTAACAAAATTTAGAGTTAAAAACGTATATTACGTTAATATAATTATTCAATAGGGTGGGCCGAAAAAAACTTTTTTTCGATTTTCGATTATGGCGGGTGCGGAAAAGTGGCCACTGGTGGCACTCAGTTCATACAAAAAATTTGAGATTTTTTGGACATTTCCTTACCCTGCCGCAAACGGCTTGAAGTTTTGCAAAAATGTTCATTTTTGAACTTTTTTCAAAAAAAAATTAAAAAATGTTAAATTAAAATTATTTTGGTTGTATTTACTTAAAAAGGCATATTTAATGTACCAAATGTTTAAATAAGATCTGATCATGCATTATTTAATATCTATGTGTATTATAACTTATATATATTTTTATAGCTTTTCCGCGTATAATAGGCAAAAGTTTTATTTGTTTGAATCGATCGTTAGTTTCTGTATTATTTATGTCCCTTGGTCTTCTTTATATATTTTCTATGTGTCAAACGTCATATATTTGAGGAAAAGACAGCAGTATACTTCAAAAACAAATCTGGAAGGCGAGAAAGTGGTGTAGCAGGACCCTAAGCGCGCGCAATGATTCGTCGTAATACTCAGGGAGTGAAGGACGAAATAGTTGAGAGCCGAAATGCGATAAAGGATTCTTATTATTTATCCTTGCTAAATTACCTGCGACATTTGTTCAGTGTTTACGTGAAACCCTTTTGTGGTGATATACAGTGCTTTTTAGGTCGTTTAATGTGCCATTATAGTGTTTTGTGCGTTTTATTACAACGAGCTTAGAAATGGCTAGTATAAAAGGCCATGACAATGCAAAGACACGCGATAGCGTGAAAAGTAACTCTTTGGGGTCATCATGCATATTGAAAGAATTGCAATTGCCAACTTATGCTGAAAATCATGCGCCATTAATACTGGTTGCTTCACCAAGTAGAAGTTGTGACAGCAGAGAATACGAATCTGGTCATCGATAAAAACAAAGTCAGAAGAGAGAAATAGAAACTTGAAAAGAAGATATAGGCAGAAGAAGTTATTGAAAGAAGAAAAAATAAAAGCATATTTTTTGATGGTAGAAAGGATAAAAGTATATTCAGAGGAAAAAAAGAACAAGCGGCACTGTCGAAGGAAAGGAGAGGAACACATCACCGTGTTGTTTGAACCTGGTTAGGAATACTTAGGTCACTTGATACCTTGTTCCGGTCACGGGAAAGAAATAGCAAAATCATTATACAATCTTCCAAGTCACTACAAGTTAGATTTTTCTGAACTCGAAGTATCAAGATAACGGAACGAGGTATCAAGTGGCACAAGTATTCCTAACCAGGTTCAAACAACACGGTGATGTGTTCCACGCCTTTCTCTCGACGGTGCTGCTTGTTATTTTTCTTCCTCTGAATATACTTTTATCCTTTCTACCATCAAAAAATATGCTTTTATTTTTTCTTCTTTCAATAACTTCTTCTGCCTGTATCTTCTTTTCAAGTTTCTATTTCTCTCTTCTGACTTTGTTTTTATCGATGACCAGATTCGTATTCTCTGCTGTCACAACTTCTACTTGGTGAAGCAACCAGTATTAATGGCGCATGATTTTCCGCATAAGTTGGCAATTGCAATTCTTTCAATATGCATGATGACCCAAAAGAGTTTCTTTTCACGCTATCGCGTGTCTTTGCATTGTCATGGCCTTTTATACTAGCCATTTCTAAGCTCGTTGTAATAAAACGCACAAAACACTATAATGGCACATTAAACGACCTAAAAAGCACTGTATATCACCACAAAAGGGTTTCACGTAAACACTGAACAAATGTCGCAGGTAATTTAGCAAGGATAAATAATAAGAATCCTTTATCGCATTTCGGCTCTCAACTATTTCGTCCTTCACTCCCTGAGTATTACGACGAATCATTGCGCGCGCTTAGGGTCCTGCTACACCACTTTCTCGCCTTCCAGATTTGTTTTTGAAGTATACTGCTGTCTTTTCCTCAAATATATGACGTTTGACACATAGAAAATATATAAAGAAGACCAAGGGACATAAATAATACAGAAACTAACGATCGATTCAAACAAATACAACTTTTGCCTATTATACGCGAAAAAGCTATAAAAATAGCCTAAGTTATAATACACATAGATATTAAATAATGCATGATCAGATCTTATTTAAACATTTGGTACATTAAATATGCCTTTTCAAGTAAATACAACCAAAATAAATTTAATTTAACATTTTTTAATTTTTTTTGAAAAAAGTTCAAAAATGAACATTTTTGCAAAACTTCAAGCCGTTTGCGGCAGGGTAAGGAAATGTCCAAAAAATCTCAAATTTTTTGTATGAACTGAGTGCCACCAGTGGCCACTTTTCCGCACCCGCCATAATCAAAAATCGAAAAAAAGTTTTTTTCGGCCCACCCTATTATGCAATTAAAAGTGGTATTTTGTGGCCATCAGAAAAATAAAAGTCATAATCTACTAAACGTAATTGTCAATCTATAAGATCTTGAATATAAATACAACGGACAACGCAAAAGGCATCTTACAGCTGCAACAGATGTTCGGCTATATGCATCTAAATTTCATAAGTTTGAATTCAGGTTAACATCTAACAAAATTTAGAGTTAAAAACGTTTGTGCATTAGTTTTAAATGTATCGCTATCACATAATCGTTAAAATTTTGTTTAGCATCGCTACTTGTTCAAAAATGTGAACGAAAATATAATCTGCACAGTTTAATATCAAGCTGTAATTTAATATACGGTTTCTTTTATTCCCGTTCTATTGTTTCTGAGATGAACAAACAATAAACTGTTTGATGTCTTTCATAATGACAGACAGATATTCAAACTGACGAAAGGACAGAGAAATTTCAGAACGGGTGGATATTTTATTAAAAAGTGTCATATTGTGTTTGGTACACGTTAAAAGCTATAAACCAATCGAAAAGAGAAAAAAAAAATATTTTTTCCAATTCAACAATATCTTCTACTAAAGAAAACATAAAAATATTTAATTTCAATAACGTTAAAAATGTTTAATATATAGATTTTTTAGAAATTTACAAAAAGGCAATTTACTTAACTACATTTTGAATAATGTTAAAGGCATCTAATATTTTGGCGAAAAATTTTCTTAAGCTAATAAATACATTGAAAATAAAAGCATTCCTCTCATTTTATGTCATTCTGAGTTTCACAAACTAGTCTCTAGTGATACTCGTTAAAAATATATAAAAAGTGCTTTAACACAAAGTATGCATTCTGAATAAAATGAGTGCGTAATTATGCTTCTGACGGTGATATCGCAAATATGTGTCATTATATCTTTAAAAGATTGACTGTTCCATGAAAATTCGCATATTAGTTGCATGCTTTGATGTCAGTTTCGTAACATACGAAATATACGTTTTAAATTTTAGAGAAACATACAAAAGTGTTTGTACATTCTTGTAATATTAAATTAAGTAAATATTTATTTTTTTTTATTCTGCAATTTCTTTTAAATTGTATGCATATAAAACATGATTCAAAATTTATTTTGGCTGATTAGCATCAGAAAATACATTTAAAATCTATTCTGAAGATGCCTCATTGTATGTTGAACATAATGTTTATTTTATGAAAAGAAGGCATAAAAAAATATAGGAAGTTAACACTGAAATTTGGCAAATATGGGAAAAAATATCAATCGTTTTTATGAAAATTTTGAGTAAAAAAAAATCAAATTTGATTATTAACAGATCTATCCCTTGAGGAGTGTTGAAATACACTATATATCTCCTACGATTAATAGAAATTTCCACCGGGAAAATTTTATAAACTTTTTCATTTCTAACTGTGTTAGAAAAAAATGCAAAATTGTTTTTTCTTATTTTCCAATATAATATTTTGAACATTACGGTGAAAATTCAACATTCCATAAACACAATTACTTGTCCATGAGATTTTTAAGCACGCAGGGGATAATTTGTGAAACTTATTTGCAATATTTAAGAAATGATGAAAAGTTATGTGTTAATAAAAATACATTTTAGGATGTGGCTTTTTTACACTTTCCAACAAAATTGAAAAGTGTTTTTGCTTTCGATTTATCTGGCCATTTGTTCGTCTGTCCGCGCTTTAACTCTCGTAAATATATTTGTAATGCCCTGAAAAATTTGGACGTTATTGACGTTTACTCGAGCACAAACCCTATTGAAAATGAAGTTTCTACCATGATTAGTTTATTTTTTGTATAGAGAGCATATACCACTTGTGGTAAGCTATAGACAACCTCAACATCTTCAAAAAAGGGAAAGTACTCAGCACTAACAGACATACTACATAACAGACTACTTTATTCTGTATCTTCTGCTATTAAGAAAAGTAAAATCCACTTTTCAGAGCGACAGTATGTTAGTAAAAAAAAAACAGTCACTAATGTGTGATTTATTGAAGCAACAGAAAAATAATGTTGTGAATTAGTCACCTTCTACCTCATATTGCAAAATATAGAGAAACTGTCGGGAATTTAACTTATGCCCATAACCATTAACCTCCTGACTGCTCTGGCTGATTTTTTTCGCACACTAACCTGCAGGTTTCACTGTAGCATAAGCAATATTTAAATTAATATAATTCTACAAATAAAACCCAGTTTTGAAAAATTAAGTTAGGATTAATACTCTCAAAGATTATACACCTCTACATAATAACATATTTTGTATCATGTTGGAAAAAAACATCTTTTTTTAATAATTTAAATAAATTACAGAGAAAACAACATTACAATTTTACCCTTTTGCCGGGCAGTCAGGGGGTTAATATCAAACAAAGACTATCCGTGAATGAATATTGAATGGCTATGATGAAATTTTGAAAACTACGTTAAAAAATCTTATTGAAAGCAGACTATCAAACTTCATGTTATTTCAAGGACCTCCTTGTAATCATAATATTTCTGTTGTAACGACATAAACAAATATTAATGTATTTTTTATGCTGGATATTTGTACTTTTTTATTTCAAAGAAACCACATTTTCTATATTTTTCAAATAATATTATTTGAATATACATTTTATTCGTTTTGTATTCTTACAAATACCACTTACATTCACCTTAATCTTAAAAAAAGGAAAAAAAAACTTGTACCGTATTTACTCGTGTATAATGCGCATTTTTTTTTTCAAAAAATAGGGTAAAACGCCTAGGTGCGCCTTATACATGGAATATTTTTTACTGTTTGATGCAGTCGAACGATATACATATGAAACAAGAAATTATTCAAAGAAGATATTAAAACTCGGAAAATATTACTTAATTAAAATATTACTACATATTTATTTCATTTCTTGCAGTTTTTTATACAACAGAGCTAATGACATTATCTAAACTCTAACTAACAATTCTCTTAACCGTCACTAATTCCTTTTTCTCGTCATTCTCTTATAACTCAAAATCTAAAAATGCGTTTTCGTCTTTTTTCTGATCTGGTGTGATGTTTGTTTCGCCTTTTTTTTACTGAAATTCATTTCGTCATTCTTCATTAGCGTATCAAATTTATGGTGCTCGATATACACGAGATTTTTAAGAAATCGCCATTTTTACTTGTGAAGTAGGGGTGCGCCTTATACACGCGTGCGCCCTATACACGAGTAAATTCGGTATTTTTGATTTTTTGTCTTAAAATGCTGACATTGCTATTATTATTATTATTATTATTATTATTATTATTATTATTATTATTATTATTATTATTATTATTATTATTATTATTATTATTATTATTATTATTATCATTATTTTTTATTTAACTTTTTTTTCTTTATAGTTTATTTCTATAGTTGTAACGATATTGCAATTCAAAACGTTTTAAAAAGTAAAATGCTTCTGTATCAGAGGATATAAACATTTACATGTAATTATTCCTCTTTTTTTATGTGTAGTATAGGTTGTAGGCAAAAAGCTTTGTTCATTGGAGGTATTTCAGTGAAATTTACTTTAGTGTGAACTTTTTCATATAATCTTGCAAATGTTATGCTTTTTCTAATTCAATTTTTTAGTCTATTTTTCATTCTGAAACAAAATTTTCTGCAGATTATGTCAATGTTATAATTTTTGGGTTTATCGATTTTGATAAATAGGATACAACATATATAAATTCTCAAATTAATTTGTAGTACCTAGTATATTAATCTGAAGTTTTTTATATACACTACATTATTTACAATTGTAATTTATAATATCTTTCCTTTAAATGAGTAATGAATATGGAATATAAAAGTCTCAACTATCGAGTCCTGTACGGAGTTACAAAAGATTATCAAATGTACCTTAGATTTGAATTCCTGTAGTTCATCTAATTAAGATCACATAAATCTCTTATAATAGCAGTATAATATACAAAATATTCCTAAATGATGCTTTGATGTGTTTAAAAATGTTAATACTGAATCATAAATTAATATTTTAAAGTTATATTTTTTAAATTGTATTCAAAATTTGAAATGGATTTGGTATAGATTCTCTTAAAAGTTCAACCACAACAAAAAAATGTTTTATTATTATTATTATTATTATTATTGAAAATAAACACAATACTAAGCAAATAAAATAATTATATATTTTTATTAAAATATAAAGCAGAAATGAATAAATGGGTAAAATGTAATTTCTTTCCTAAGTTATAATAATGTCTTCTTAAAATGTTTAAGTTTAAAAAATGCATCATATAAAACCTTTACATGTGGTATTTATTAATATCATAAAAATAGGTATGAATATAGGAGCAATAACGTAGTTATTTTCTCAGTTATTCAAAGAATAAATTAAGCCTTATGCATATACAAAATTCCACTTTCTTTCGAAGCTATGACACACCTTCTTTTGCAACATGTATATTCGAATCTACGCCATTAAGTTATGAATTATTACAGCAACAGATAAGAATAAATGGGTAAATTATTACCAAATCTACAAAAAAATCAGAAAAAACTGCAACAATACAATGTCTGAAAATTTAGACACATCGTAAAAATATACATCATTAAAAATATTTGCATTAATCTATTTATTTAATTAATTTCAAAGATCTTCTTTCTTTGGAAAATATAAATTTGATTTCGAAATAATATTGGTGGCAAAGTGTACCATACACTTTCAATAGCAATGTTAATATCTTTAAAAAAAAAAAAACATTATTGATTTTCATTCTTGTATGATGCGCTTTTTATGGTACACATAAAATTCTCAAAAGAAATGATATGCCCCCTAAATGATGGCTCATCAAAAACTGTATCCTTTCACGTGGAAAGCCACTGTTTGAAGCCAGCCTTGTCTTAGATTCCAGTATTTTCGTGCTGAATTCTGCGTTCGGTATTCTCGAAGATGTCACAGAATAGAAGTTGGTTCTTTTAAAGTTTATCATGATACCCAATTGAACCAATTGAATTTAGTTTCGCACGAAAAGATTCCAGACTATGTGAATTGCCCCTCTCTACAAAATAATCATAGTTTTAACACGCCTTGATCTTACTGAGGAAAGTACCAGGTCATTTTCAGAGTTTTGTAAGTAATAATATATAAGCCAGCAAGACAAACCATATTCCATTTTTTATCGCTGTATCGGTGAGTTACTTGCATCCGTATTACATATAATTTCGATCTCATTCTATTATGGCATGATTTTATGTGCAGATCGAAACACACATTCTTTAAAACAAATCTCATTTCTTTGTCAAGGATATGAATGGATATGAATTGTGTTTTCCTGTAATCATATTTCAATGTATATGAATTTTATTTTTTTCAATTATTGACAACGAGATTATTTTAAACTTAACTTAGAGAGCTATTTCTGTTTGAAATAATTCAGACTAATTGGGTATGTTTTTAATGCTTATGTTTTTAATCTCTTAAAATCTATTCATTTACTCTGATAATTAATGTGCAACAACAAAATCTTCCAGACGTATATTGTACAAGTAATATTTAAGGTCATCAGGGCAAACCATAATCAATTTTCATTTGTCACGGCATACTACGGTAAGCTAATTGTATCTGCACTAATCATGTTTTTCGATTGCATTCCTTTATAGTTTGATTATAGGTGCAATTTGAAACATATATTCTTTATAACAATACTCAAGTATAAATCTGTTATATTTTCTTATGTGTATGCGGATTGTATTTTTTCAGTTATTGACATTGAGATTATTTTCAACTTAACGTAAAAACACAATTTAGTTTGAAATAATTTTTAGAAATTAAACATCGAACTTATGCTCTTAATACATTAAGATTACTTTTTCACTCTTATCATTAATGAGCAACGTTATTTTCTTCCAGTCTGATATTTTGTGTTTAATTTACTGATTTAAAAATTCACTAATTAGTGTTCATCTACTATATTAATATTTGATAATTATATATGTAGCTATATATTTCTATAATTTGGAAAAATAACCAAATTTTAATTTCCATATCATTAAATTTATAATTTAATTACATTTAAATAATTCAATTAATTTTAAATGTCGATCGTAATTATAAAAAGTGCAGCCGTTGAAAATAACCGTAGTTAATAATATCTAAATAAATGAGAAAGTTTTGCCATTTCGAACTGCGCTGTTGTAGTAATTTATAATTAAAATTAAATTTGCATAATTCTTGATAGTACGGAAAACAGACTTTTTCAAGTAAGGAGATAAATCTTTAATTAATAGGTTTATCTATTTTTAATAAACTGAATGAACGCCATAATTGATGACAGGTTTTCATGTTTGGAGAAAAATGTAAATAAATTAAGATTTCGTTCATGGATAAAGATATTTAATTAAATAATGTTTTCCAACATTGCATAGCTTATTCTAAACATTGACTGATACAAATACGAAGTTTACTTTGGTATAGGAAAGCGTTAATATTTTTTTGAAAAAAGATTAACGAATAATACGCACTTTCTATAATTTAATATACAATTAATAATTTGAAATACCGAAATTTCACATTTAGTTCATTTGAAGTCAGTCTGTCAATGGCAATGGGGGATCTTATTTTATAATATGATTATTGAAATTATGGAAATAAAAATATTGCTTGTTAAAAATTATGAAATCAATATGCGATAAAAATCGCGAATAGTGATAAAAATGGAAATTACATTAATGGGGATTATATAACATTCATTATAAAATCAGTTTGGATAAACGACAATATCACTGATATTGATAACAATTGTGTATGAATCACCGAGCTGATAAATTTTAACAAACAATAAAGTTACATAAAGTGTGATATAAAATAAAGTATCGTCATGGCGGCACATTTAACGAATTCATCGCAGTATATTATTCATATACGATGATATCGATATACCAACCTCATAATAATACGGCTATAATCGCTTAAGAATTTTTGCATATATATGGATTGAAGAACAAGATTATTAGTTAGTTATGTTTTTTTGTGTCTAATCAATTTCTAAAGCGGTTATTTTTAAAATGGAAGAGCTGCAGTTTACAAATATAATGTTCTGTAATTTTAAACGCTCTTAACAAAAAATTTTTGGACTGCAGTTTTCAGCACTATAATTTTTACACAGATATTTTCATCGCTAGGAAATTAACGTGTATATTTAAAGATTACTTCAGAATCATCCATATAGAAAAATAAGTTGAAAACATACAGTTCACTTACATGATATTTCAGAATATTAGATGCACAAAAACGTTATGAAATTATTGTTTTTAAAAGACTTTAATGATATTCTATATCGTTTCATAAATTTGAATTTGTTATTCAGTCATCAAGTACACTACAGTATTCTTCTAATGAAACACAGTAAATCATTTGTAGAATGTTTATTTATGAGCATACAATGAAACATTGTTCCATTTAAAATACGTAGGCAGTTTTTGTTTGAACTGAGTATTATAAAATTGATATCGGATACAAAGGTATTCAGAATAGAAGAACACAAGTTGGGTTAAAAAAATATATGTAAATATTGACTTTTGTTATTTTGCCATAAGAAAAAGAATAATACATATTACAGCCTAAAAATTCTCAAAATTTTGCCATAAAAATTATTTTACAATATTAATAAATTCTCATATATGGCTAACATGAAATAATAATATGTGTTTTGTATATAAATCTGTAGAAAATGTACAAAGAATCAAAATCGTGATTCTGTTCCTATATGCAAATCCAATGGTTTTATAATCAATGATTTCTGAAAACAGGTTTTCCCATAGTTTCCTACGGATATCTGTTTTTATCATAGAAATTTTTAAAAAAATGTTTCATAACAATAATTTACCTTACAAATATTATCTGTAGTTAAAGAAGGGTAATTTTACATTGCTATCGACATTAAATAATACAAAGAAAATGCAACTTATTTAAAATTTCTGGGAAAAAGATAACGTTTACAGAAATATGTATAGTGCAAAAATTGAAAACCTAATTTACATTTTTCCAGTCTACATTTTAAAAAAGTACAAGAAAGAAGGAAGACTCAAACTCATTGAATAAAAACTTTATTTTTATTATAGATTGTGCATATTTTAGAAGTCATGAGCATTCTCTTAAAAACAAAATAAAATAAAATACGAATATATACAAGGTGATTCCAAATTTTTTGTACAATAAAAGAGAGATGATAGTACACATCAAGAGAAATAATATTTAATAGGAGACCAAGTGTCCCAAAAGAATTCCAATGGAGATAGCCGCCATTAAAATTTAGGGACCGAAATTTCAAATAAACATAAAAAAACGGAAAAATCGGTCGATTCATTTGCAGTTTTCACTAAAATTATTCTTTATGTCGGCATTTTCTTGAAATTAAATTATAAAGATAGATTTCAAAAAATGCTGATAGAGGGCGCTTTAAACTTTGGAGTAACGAACAACTATTTTTTGCCGGTACTTTTAGCATTTCATTAAATGTTTTCGTAAGCTTAGACTCAAACTTAAATTTTGAGCTCAAAATGTGAAAAGTGGGGAGTGGTTAAGTAGCACAAAGTGAACTGTGTTCAGAGGGTTAAAATTTCAAATGTTTATAAAAACGGGAAATTTGGTTCACTGATTTACGGTTTTCACTAAAACTATTCTTTATGTAGGTATTTTCGTGAAAATAAATTATAACGATAAATTTCAAAAAATGTCGTTAGAGGGCGCACTAGACTTTGAAGTAACGAACAATTCTTTTTTGGCGTTATTTTTTGCATCTTATTAAACGCTTTCGTAAGCTTAGACTTAAACTTAAATTTTGAGCTTAAAATCTGAATAGTTGGGAGTGGTTAAGTAGACAAACTGAACTGTGTTCAGAAGGTTCAAATTTCAAATGATTGTAAAAAACCGAAAAATTGTTCGATTCGTTTGCGGTTTTCGCTAAAACTAATTTTTAAATAAGCATTTTCTTGAAAATAAATTTTAAAGATAACTTTCACAAAATGCCGATAGAGGGCGCTTTGACATTGAAGTAGCGTACAACTATTTTTAACTGTTATTTTTTAAATCTCATTAAATGATTTCAAATGCATAGATTTAAATTTTGGACTGAAATTCTGAATCGTTGGGAGTGTTTAAATAGCGAAAAACTGAATTGTGTTCGAGGAGGGGGGTTAAATTTCAACTCCTGAACACGTTTCAGTTTGCGCTTTTTAACCCCTCCCAAAGATTCAGAATTTCAGCTCAAAATTTAAGTTTAAATCTAAGCTTTCGAGAACATTTAATAATGGTTATAATTAATGGTTGCTTACTCTGAAGTATAAGGCGCCCTCTAAGGGAATTTTTTGAAATTTATCTTTAAAAATTTTTTTCAAGAAGATACTGAGTTAAATAATAGTTTTATTTTAAACCGCAAACGAATCGACCAATTTTTCCATTATTTTAAATTTCAACCTCCCCCCCCCCACGTTAAACACAGTTCAGTTTGTGCTACTTAACCACTCCCTACTATTCAGATTTTGAGCTCAAAATTTAAGTTTAAGTCTAAGTTTCCGAAAACATTTAATGAGATTCAAAATATAACGGCAAAAAATAATTGTTCGCTATTCCAAAGTCTAAAGCACCCTCTATCGACATTTTTTGAAATTTATATTTATAATTTATTTCTACGAAAATACCTACATAAAGAATAGTTTTAGTGAAAACCGCAAATCAATGAACCAATTTTTCTTTTCTTTTATAATCATTGGAAATTTGAACCCTCTGAACACAGTTCAATTTGTGCTTCTTAACTACTCTCCACTTTTCAGATTTTGAGCTCAAAATTTAAGTTTGAGTCTAAGCTTACGAAAACATTTAATAAGATGCAAAAAAACCCGGCAAAAAATAGATGTTAGTTACGCCAAAGTCTAAAGCGCCCTCTATCGGCATTTTTTGAAATTTATTTTTATAATTTAATTTCAAGAAAATGCCGAAATAAAGAATAATTCTAGTGAAAACCGCAAATCAATCGACCGATTTTTCCGTTTTTTATGCTTATTTGAAATTTTGGTCCTTAAACTTTAATGGTGGCTATTTCCATTGGAAAACGTTTGGGACCCTTGGTCTCTTATTTAATATTGTTTGTCTTGATGTGAACTATCACCCCTCTTTTATTGTAAAAAAAAAATAGAATCACCCTGTATATATATATATATATATATATATAATAAAGAAAGATTGTGAACACACGAGTAAATATTTTACCTAAAACAATAATTAAATTATATTTTGGCAGCCTTAAATGACTATCAAAAGACAATTTGTATTTGAGATCTGTTGAGATGTAAATTAGAAAAATAATACGAAGTAAGTCGAAGTAATTATGTAGTTAAACGATTTCGTAAAGTATGTTTTTCTTTCCTATGGAGATATGCATCTTTTTAAAAATAATTTCTCAGACACAGATGCAATTTTCGCTGTCATTTTCGGAATATTTTATCTGCTTACTTCATAAGAAAACGTTACTTTTTAGTAGAAATTTTTCTTCTTCCAAATACAACGTATTGTAACTTTATTTCATAAAATGTGCAAAACTGAGTTTAAAATTTTGTACAATTTTTTATAAACTTATAGAAATAATCAGAGAGAGATATAGATAATTACTTCAGATACAATATTATAGGAATATACAAAAAATATTATATTAATATTATTGATTTAAAATATATATTTTATAGATTCACATTATCTCTGTGTAAAATAAGCGAAATGTGATATTTGATAAAAATTTTCATATAGCAAAACATGAAAAACACAATAATTGTTTTTTTTTCAAATAGTTATTCTTCACGCCTGTGTAAAGTATGAATTAAGCTAATGATTAACGCAAATATTAAAATTATGTTTGTACGCATATTAAAAAAACTAGAGAAAATTCTAATTAGAGGAATATTAATGATATCAAACGAACTATTTCAATCTATAATTGCTTTAGCTTCTTCATTTACATATTATAGCTTTTATTTTAAAACCTCTTAAATCATATGCATGTGGATAATTAATATATCAGAAATTTGTATGGAAATCCTTTAGTGTTCAATTTGTTGACGCGTAACTAAATACTGAATTTTCCTTCATGACCTTAATTTCTAACTGCATCATTACTGGTGAAATAAATTAGTATAACTTGCAACTGAATCATAAATAACATTTAAATTAAAATAACATTTGCAGTGGGATATATCTTTCTTAGATGTAAATTTCTTAAATTTACTGTATGTATTTTTTTCTTTCTGCAGATATGTATAAAATATAATTCAAGTTAAGAGTTTAGTTTAAAAAATATTTTTTTTATTATTATCTCTTACATTTTGTAAGTAATTATGTATTCATGAATTTTTTGATTAATAAATATATGTAGATTGATACAAGATATTTTGAATATTTATTCCAATTTATCCATTTATATATATATATATAGATATCTTTCATTATACACTACAAACACATACATTAAAAAATATGATAAAAAATATTAAAAAAATTTACTCAATGATATAAAGACGAAATATAACAACTCGGAAGCAGATGTATTGTTGTGCGACAGAATTTTAAAATGCTTCTATTTCATGTACAACAACCATATGCGCAATATATGGTTAAAAATTAATCATTTCTGTCACAAATTCCATTTTATTATTCCACTTTATTATTCCACTTTATTAAACTAAATTGTACAAAAACATAATTATATAATATATTAATATAATACCGCATAATATATTAATTATAATCATTTTACAAATTATGAAGCGCAGCAATACTTTTTGATGTAATTAGATACCATAGCTGTTGATTTCAAATACTTCATTACAGAAGAAAAATATTCTTAAAAATAATAATATAAAATTTTCCTACCTTTCTTGAAGGTTCTTGAGGGATGTACGGTGGTCAGGATCGTAATTCTTGGCAATCTTCAAAAACAGAAAATCCACAGCAAAAATAAGACAAAACGTAAACACACAAAAAAAAGTTGATTATTTACACACGCGCGCACAGATATTACATGTTTCTTGATCACTATTCTTAATATGACTACATAGAAATCTGAAAGGTACAAAAAAGAACATTAATAAAAAAAATCGTAAAATAACCAATCAGCTTTTAGTTTGCACAAGAAAGAAAAAAAATAAATAAAAAAAGAATGTTCTGAAAATCATCGACTACTGGCGCCAGGGAGTCAGGGAGTCTTCGTGAAGAGTGTTTTCACACTCCCCACCTTGAGTTCATTAGGGAACAGAACTCAATCACTTTAGTTGGAGTCTTTCGGGCGGCCGTACAATTCGGCCACGGCGAGTAGTCAAACGCTTTTGCAGTACTACATCACTTTGATTATCGGCGATTCTATTCACCTCCAAAGAACAAAGTTTCTTAATGGGACGAATTAGCATTCCAGTTGCAGTCTTCAACTTTACTACGCGCACAACGCCATCTTGACTGGGTATAAGTTCGACAACTCTACCAAGAGGTCAGTTCATTCGGCTAGAATTTTCCGTCCATATCAGGAAAACATCTCCTACACACAAAGATCTCGATTTTTTCCCACTAAAGACCGAACATTTTAATGTGCCGAGGTATTCGCTTCTAAATCTTGATTTTAAATCGTTTCTAATTTTAATTCTATAATGGTATCGTTTATTCATTTCTTTGTGGTCTAGAAATTCTAATTCAGGCATACCTATTTTAGTATCTTCCTGTAAGAACATTGAAGGAGTTATAACTTGAAGATCTTCATTATTATCTGTAACATACGTCAAGGGGCGTGCATTTATAATCCTTTCACAATCGCAGATAACGGTATGTAGTTCTTCAAAATTTAAAGACGACTTGCCCAATACTCTTCTCAAGATTCGTTTCAGGATTCCAACAAGCCTCTCCCAGAATCCACCCCACCAAGGTGCAGAAGGTGGAATAAATTTCCAATCTATACGTGAAAACGCAGTAACCGCTTTTACTTTTTCATAGTCAATTGTTTTCAATAAATTGTGGCAGCCAGTAAAGTTTGTGCCGTTATCTGAATATATTATTGCAGGACGACCTCGTCTAGAAATAAAGCGTTTCAGTCCTAAGATAAAACTTTCGGTTGAAAGAGCTGTCAATAGCTCGAAATGCACAGCTCTAAAAACTGCACACGTGTCTATCAAAATCCAGACTTTAGATTGATTTTTCAAATAAAGAGGCCCGCACAGATCGATTCCTATTATTTCGAAAATCGCGGCTTCTCTGACACGATCAAGAAGTAAGACACTTTCTACTACATCAGGTGGTTTTGCTGAGTGTCTTTTACAAATGATACATTTGCCGATTACCCTTTTGATTGTTTTCCGACTCTTCAGCACCCAGTAATTTTCTCGTAACGCAGTCATCAACAAAGGTACGCCACAATGACCGAATTCTAAATGTTTCGAAAATATAATCTGTTCTACGACGTAATGATTTGAAGGGAGTAAGATAGGTAATCTAAAATTAAATTCATCTTCTCGTTGAAATATTTTCGTTTTTACGCGTATGATTCCTTCCGAATCTGTAAAAATATTCAGGCATTTCAGTCTTTGATTATGTTCATTCACAAAGGATTCTTTTTGCACAAGTTTTAATAATACTGTTTCTGCCGCTTTTAATTCGTTGTGTGTTAATTGACCGAATATTCTGTCGGTACTACCCCTTTTCGAATTTTGGTAAAATCGCAAAATCCAACCAGTAATTCGCAAAGTTGTATTGTAAGAAGAATAGCGATTATAAAATTGTGCCTCATCACTCTCTACATTAAAAGCGGTCACAATAGTTTTTTCTTTATTCAGAATTCACTATATCCATATTAGAAAAAATATTAGTACCAGGCCAATTTTCCTTTGATTCTGAAAGCCATGATGGCCCTAACCCCCACTGAGATTTAATAAGGGATTTTGCACAACAACCGCGTGACGGTAAATCTGCTGGATTCATATGACCAGGTACGAAATTCCATGAAATGTTGGGGGTAAGCTTTCGAATTTATCTAACTCTATTTTCTACAAATGTAGCCCAAGGACCTTCCCGTTTTATCCAGTATAACACGTCCATTGAATCTGACCAATAGAAAGTATCAACATTTTCTAATTTCAAATCGTTTTCAATACTATTAGACAATCTAGCTCCAATACAACAGGCCAATAACTCAAGGCGTGGAATGGAAATGTCCTTTAGAGAAGCTACTCTAGAACGAGCCTGAATAAGTTGACAAGTTACACGATTTTCTACTTCATTTCTTAGATAAATGCATGTAGCGTAAGAAAATTTACTAGCGTCGCAGAAAATATGTAAAGATAAGTTTCCCTCTTTTAGAGATAAGTTAGACAATCTTCGCGGGATCTCAATATTTCCCAAATCATTAATTTCCTTAATCCATTTTCTAAATTCCTTAACTATCTCATCGGGCAGCTTGGAGTCCCATGACGCCTTTATTTTCCAGCATTTCTGTAAAAGTAATTTTGGAATTAAGGTCACGGGGCAAGTGAAACCGATGGGATCGAATATTTTATGAGTTAAGGACAAAATTGTTCTTTTAGTGATGCACTCAATTTCCAATTTAAAATTCCGAAAATCACACGATAATGTATCACTCTTGGTGTCCCACATTAAACCAAGTAAGGGAATTTTATCCTCAGCCGCATCACTCAAATGACCCTTTTCATTAAAGCCTAATCCAATTTCTTTGCACCGATTATGACACCAACCACGAAGATCAAATTGTGCCGAAGCTAAGAGTTTCCGTGCTTCATTGCGAAAATATTCTAACTCTTCTAACGATTCTTCACTAGCTACACAGTTATCTACATAGAAAGATTCTTTAAGTTTTATAGCAACATCTTTAATGTTCTCAGGTGCTTCATCTAAGTGACGTGTTAGAGTAGCGGCCAAAAGGAAGGGTCTACAACTGATCCCAAAGACAACCCGACAATGTCTATAAATTTCAAGGTTTTCTGAATTCCCATCTCTCCACCAGAAAAAACGTGAATATTCTCTATCCTTTTCATTCAGTGATATCTGTAAAAAAGCTTTACGAATATCTGCTACAATACCTATCTTTCCCACTCTAAATCGATTTAGAACAGAAGGAATTAGTTCAATTAAATTAGGTCCCTTCTCTATACAATCATTTATGGAAACAGAACCCTTAACATGTGCTGATCCATCAAATACTGGCCCAATTTTGGTCGTAGAATTAGGTTTTATTACAGTTCTATGAGGGAGATAATGGACTTTGGTGTTAAGTTTTTCCTCTCCTTTCACTCTTTCAATAATCCCTTCCGTTTCCCACTCATTTAAAACTGCTTCGTAATCTTTCAACAAACCGCAATTTTGGAGATTCTTAATATTATTTTGCAGACGTTTTATCGCTAAATCTTTATTACTTGGAATGGGAGGATGCTCACTTAACCAGGGAAGACAAACTTTGTACCTACCATCAGTTTCGCGTCTTACGGTTTCTTTAAAATGCTCCAAAACTAATTTCTGAACTTCTTCCTTAGTTTGTTTTTTCGCAGGATCTACTATGCCTAAAGAATCTAAATTCCGCAAATCTGTAATTTTGGCATCGTTTACATATAATGAAAGGACCAAAAGAGAACTATCCCTTTCATTTCCGCCAATTTTGCCCATAGTAGTCCAACCTAGTTTTGTTTGCATCGCAACCAAACCACAAGATAAATTTTCTATTTTTCCTGTAAACAGTTCTCCCACAATATCTGCTCCCAAAAGTACATGTATTTCATTTAAATTTCTTTCATTTAAACAATTTTTACCTTCAGGGCAGATATCGCTCAAAAATATATTTTTTCCTTTTAATTCCGCAATACAACGAATGTCTCTAATTTTGGGTACATTAGCACAAATTTTTTCTTTTTCCATTACCTCAATTTTAATCTTTTTACCTCCCCTTAAACCCCTTAAATTAACAGAATAACAGTTATGATCTACCGTTGTTACGGTACCTCCAAACAACCCGTGAATAATTCTGACCTTTCTTAAACTTTTTAATTCCATCTTATTGGCTACGAACTTTGAAATATACGACTTAGAAGAAGCCGTATCTAACAATGCGCGTACTATATATTCACAACCATTATTTCTTACATAAACATATAAAGTTTGCAAATAAACTTCTTTCTGCAAGTTTTCATTCGCAAAAAGGGCAGTATCCGACACTTCGGTCTGTTGTTTAGATTTTTCCTTTTTTACGTTTCTATAAAAAAATAATGTGTTATGATTCCCGTTGCAAATCCGGCATTTTATATTTTTTTTTTGCAAAAACGCGATAAATGTTTTTTCATTTCTAGGCACTTAAAACATGCTCCCTTTTTTATTAGAATGTTCTTAATTTCATCAATAGATAACTCCTTAGTTCTATCGCAATCAACCGATGAGTGATGAAATGATTCACAAAAAAAAGCAGTTTATTACGTTTAAATCCACTTTTTTGTTCGTTGACACTAAATCATTAGCTGTGGGATAATTTTTTTGTTTATTGTTATTTCGAAACGAATTAAAATTTTTCTTTTCAGGAGGAATAAAAAATTTTCTATCTTCGTTCATTGGGTTTATTACTAAATTAGCCTTTTCTCTTGCTTTTAAACAAGTAGATAAAAAATTCATTAGTTCTTCAATTTCATAAAATCCTTTTTCATTATCGGACTTGTTAATTTCTATTAACAAATCTTTCGGAATTGTTTTCAAAATGTTTGTACATAATACACTTGAAATGTTATTTAAATTTGTTCCTAAGCTTTGCAAACTTCTCAGTTCTACTGATAATTTATCAAAATATTGTCGGAAAGCATATATATCATTCGAAGTTCTCAATGGCTTGATAGCTAAAAGATTACTAATATGATTGTGTATTAATAATTGTTTATTAGCAAACCTACTTTTCAGCAATCCTATAGCCGCATCGTAATTTTTTTCGGAAACAGGAAAACCTTCAATTGTGTTTAAAGCGGTCGATCTTAATTGCGATCTTAAATAATTAAATTTATCAACTTTATTTAACGACTTATTATCATGAATGGCCGATTCAAAACTGCTCCAAAAGGAAAGCCATTCATTTATATTTCCATCAAATATTGGTATATGCAATTTAGGTAACTTAACTTTTACAGAATTATCCACTTTTTCATTAAATGCACTGTCTGAAAATTGTTCTTTGTTACTTTCTTGTTTTGATTATAAATTTAAAAATTCGGCATTTAATTCTCTAATTTTCTGATTTGCGCGTGACTTCCATAATATTACATTTTCGCTATACTTTTCAGCAGCTTCTAATTCTTTCTCTAAATCATCGGGATTCACAAATAATTCAATTGAATTATCTGTTATCTTAAGTGACTTAAATTTGTCGGTCAATGTTTCAACATGTTCTTGCAGTTCTTCGATAGACACATCGTCTGATTTTATGGAAGTTTCGATTTTATTTAGAATTTTCGTAACAGCCGATCGAAAAATCGTTCTTCTTTTTTTAAGTGTTTCTAAATTTTTAGCCATTTTTTTTCTTTTTCTCTACTTAATTAGTTAATTTCGAAATTCAAATTCTTAATTATTTCAAAATATTACCACCGTACATCCCGCGACAGGGATGCCATGTTAATTTCAAATGCGATATTTCAGAAGAAAAATATTCTTAAAAATAATAATATAAAATTATTTTCCTACCTTTCTTGAGGGTTCTTGAGGGATGTACGGTGGTCAGGATCGTAATTCTTGGCAATCTTCAAAAACATAAAATCCACAGCAAAAATAAGACAAAACGTAAACACACAAAAAAAGTTGATTATTTACACACGCGCGCACAGGTATTACATGTTTCTTGATCATTATTCTTAATATGACTACATCGAAATCTGAAAGGTACAAAAAGAACATTAATAAAAAAAAATCGTAAAATAACCAATCAGCTTTTAGTTTGCACAAGAAAGAAAAAAAAATAAATAAAAAAAGAATGTTCTGAAAATCATCGGCTACTGGCGCCAGGGAGTCAGGGAGTCTTCGTGAAGAGTGTTTTCACAATAGCAATTGGACATGCATACAGAAACTAAACTTTTCAGTATAACATTAAATTTACAAAATGTATAAAGCAAAAATCTATATATAAAAATAATGTTAAATAAATACACATAGAATAACTGATATAACATAGAATAACTGATAAGTTCAGAAGATGATCAGTATTGATATATATGAATTATATATAGGTGTATAAAATGTAATATAACTATAGGTATAGGTATATAATATAAAGTAGGTGAATATAGATGAATTCTCGTAATTTAAACAGCTGACTTTAAAAACATTTAGATTTCTATTATAACTCACTAAGTTAAAGTCTAAGTGAAAAAGAATATCTAAGAATGTAAATCGTTAAAAATTAAATAGTTAATTAGTAGTAAATATCCAAATAGTAATAAAATAATTAAATATATTATACAATAAAAAAAATGTACTAATTCCTTCCAAAAATATTTACGAAAAAAATTAAGCGCTTATAGTTAAGTAAGGACAATTTTTACTTCTCTTTTTTCTATTTATAAATATCAATTATTTTTTTTCGCGTTTCTTTAAATCATTGCATCTTGCCATATGTCAGAGTGAGGTTTATTTATAAATCTATAATCTATGAAAATTTTGAATTTACAATTCAAAATTATTGAACATAAAAAAAAAAATTAAAAAAACAGAAAAACAAACTACGCCAGAAGTTTAATAAAAATTAAAGAAAAGAGAAACAAATAAATAAAAAAATGCAATATGTCATTCCCTGTACTTATTTCATTTAAAACTGAATATGCAAAATTACATCTGCATTATCTTTTGTTATTTATTTTCTTAATCTGTTTCCTTTAGTCCTCCATTTATTACTTTCTGGTATTAACTTCTTTCAAGGAAATTTTTCAAGCTGAATTTTTCCCCTTTTCTGTTTATTTTTAGTTGTTTTGCATTCCGTTTTACGTCAGATTTCTTCTTACTGTAGTAAATAGATCAATTTAATTTTATGCATTCATATTTCATCCAGTTTTTTTCTTTTTCTATTAAAAATAACATCTCTAATTTGTGAGAGAGTTTAGATATTTTCGCTAAAAAAAGTAATATATATATAAAAATAGAAACGATTGAAGTTGTAAACATTGGAAGTAAGATCGATGGGCATGCTTACAATACAAACACACAAACACATATATAAATATATATAGATACTTAAATATGTATCAAATTAATCGTAGTAAAAAGGTGTTTGTTAACTGCAGAAAGAAAACAGTACAAATAACATTTATTTCTGAATTTCGAATGTAAAAAAGAGGATAAAATAATATTGCAATCCGCAAAGCATAATATATAAATTTCAGATTTTCTTAATAAAAATGAATATAGAAAATTGGGATAAGTTAAATATTAAAGAAAAAGTATTTATTAATATGAAAAGCACAGTATTGAAATTGATGTTTGTAGAACTGAAGAAATTTTTTTTAAATGACTGCAACACTTATAGAATTTTATTTGGCACTACTTGGTTATCCCGTAGCCCAAAAAACTATTGCCAAATTATAAGATTAAATGCCAATAATAGATGACTGTAAATGTCATATTCAATTATATTAATTTGGATACACGTGTTTAATACGTCATTATGTGGTTTGTTTTTCGACTTTTTATTTCTTTTTTTTTTGATATTCTACTAATTATTTGTATTTTTTTGGTTATTTAAAATCAAAATATGTCAATATGTATAATTTATAACGTAGTTTGGCGATTTGTATAATTAGGCAAAATTGGTCGACGGGATAACTAAGTAATACCTTTTATTATACCTGGCTGTTATTATTATGTACAATACAAAATTACTTCAAGAAATAACTTTAATATAAATATGATATTATTAACTAGCAAAAGCCGTGCTTTGTTTGGATTCGCGAAGCATTATTTCGTAAGATAAATATTTGAAAGTAATATTGTTTTTTTAAATTATTTTTTTCATCTTTATTGAGCAAAAACGTTATCTCATGTATTGGCGCATTTAAATTTTAGAAATGTAAATTCAGACAAATAACTAAGTATTTCCTCGGAATTTTTTATTTATGATATAAGGCTGGCATAAATAAAAATATTTTCAAATATTGATGTCTAGCCTTGAAGCTAAATTATGTTCGCGTTCGTTCCGGCCAGTAAGTGTTCTTTTTCATGCATTTTTAAATTACTAATATATTCCAAAAAATTATTTATAAACGAAGTTTAATATATTTAATTCGGTACAATTAAATTATTCTTCAATCAATTAAAATAGTCTTAAATTATTCTTCAATCTCAAGTATTCTTCAATATTTTATCTCGAATACAAAACTTAAGAAACTTACCAAACTTAACAAAATATTGACTTTAAGTACCAAATATAAGAATTAAATTTACTTGTTTAGGATTCTTTCGTTGCCACTTTGCCAAAGAAAATACCTAAATAAATAAATCATAATATAATTCTTTTAAAATCCGTAAGTATAAAGTGCGTAAATAATTTTTGCAGAATAATGAAAATATATTTTATTTAATATATTAATCATGATTCTATCTATAATTACTAACCCCATGGTTTATTTTCCTTCTTAAATAAAAAGATACGGGTTCATTTTTTTTTATTTGCAAACGATTTTGGTGGAATAATGAAAATATATTTTATTTAATTAATTAATCATGATTCTGTATATAATTACTAACCCCATGGTTTATTTTCCTTCTGAAATTAAAAAGATACGCGCTCAATTTTTTATTTGCAAAAATGCGTCCATAATAGAAAAACATATAGAATAATTTTTTTATTAAAATAATATTTTTTAAAGGTTATTCTGTAAAAAAATAACATTGTGCAAATCTACAAATCATAATTTATTCTTATTTTTAATTTCAAGTCAAAATATTGAATAGTTTTTTTATAAAGTGTACGATAAAATGTAACTTGAGTGGCCTAGTAGAGGATTCGCTTCGCTCATCCTAATAAATAGCTGGATCATATATTTTGAGTTTTATATAAAAATGTCATTAACATACTTTTGTGCCAAGCAGTCTTTTAAAAATCCTAATTCAGCTGAATCTACATGCATTCAATTTTTAGTTTGTTTTAAAATAACAACGCATTATTAACTATCTGTAAAATATTTGAACTTTCACTTAAGGATATTTTTTATGCTAAAAAAGGCAAAATTACGTAGAGGAATAAAAAACTTTTATTATTCTAACTAAGCTGTTAAGACTGGTAAATCTGAAGTATGGGCAGATATTTTATTTATAAGTGTCATATCATGTTCTGTACATTTAAATCACTAAAACGTAATCAGAATTGATTAGTATCAATCTGTGATTAAAAATTCGATTTCTTTTTTTTTTTTCAGTCTTTCTTTTCCTCAGATAAAGTAACAAAAAATGTGCTACATATTATGAGACAGGCAGAGAAATCGACGGACTGACGGACAGACAGACAAATTCATGGACTGGCGGACGGACAGACAAACGAATGAACGATCAGACAAACGAAAGGATGGACATATATTTTATTTAAAGATATCGTATCATTTCAATTCTTTTAAAATACAATTAATCAGTCAAAAATCAGATTTTTTTTTATCCAACATTTTTTTTTCACAGGAAAACTAAAAATATTTATTTTCAATAGCTTTACAAATATTTACTATAGAATGTTTTGAAATTTGGAAAAGAAATTTATTTCAATACGTTATATATAATGATAAATGCATCAAATATTTTCGTGAACAAAATTCTTAAGCTGATAAATAAGTTCACGATAAAAGCATTCCTCTCATTTTATGTCATTCTGAGTTTCACAAGATAGTCTCTAGTGTTACTCGTTAAAAATTTATGAAAACTGCTTTAACACAATGTATGTATTCTCACTAAAATGAATGCATAATTATGCTCCTGACCGTGACAACCTAAATATTTGTCATTATGTCGTTAAAGCATTGAAGGTTTCATGAAAATTTGCATATTAGTTGCATACTGTGTTGTCAATTGCGTAGTATATGAAATATATATTTTAGATAATAGAGAAATGAGCGAAAAACTGTGCACATTCTTGTAACATTAAATTTAATAAATGTTTTTGGAATAGCTATTTTACAATTTCTTTTAATTTCTTTTGCATATAAAGCATAGTTTTAAATTTATTATGATTGAGTAACATAAGAAAATAAAACAACAAAAGTACTCTAATATCCCTCAACTATAAATGAAGCTAAATGTTTGACATAAAGTTTATTTTATGAAAAATACAGGAAGATAATGCTGAAATCTTTATTAAAAGAGTGGGTGATATGGGAAAAAATATCTATCATTATTATCAACCTTATAAGTTTAAAATATATTCTTATTTAAATATTAACTAATTTACCCCCTTGAAAAGAATTAAAAGATTTTAAATAGCCCATACGATTAATACACGTTTGCAACCAAAATAGTTTTTTCAATTTTTATTTTCCATTTTTGGGTGAAAAAAGTCTTTTCCTTATTTTGCGATTGAATATTTTACAGATTGTGATGAGAATACGACTTTACACAAACACAATTCCTTGATCCAGAATGAGTTAAGTACATCGGAGATTATTTGTGAAACTCGTTTGAGATATTTAAGAAAGGAACAAAAGGTACATTAAAAAAAGAAAATATTTAAGGGGTTATTTTTTTGTATAGGGAGCATTTACAGCTTGCAGTACTTTTTAAAACAACTTTCACATCCTCAGAATTTAGTAATATATTATAGCATGACAGTTTATTCTTGATCTTCTTCTATTTAGAAAAGTTACGTTATATGTTTAGCGCGACAGTACCTCAGTAAGTAGCAGTCATTGTACATCTGATTAGTTAACTGAAAAAAAGTTCAATTTATGGGAAAAAAAAACTGCTAGCACCAATCGTGCCAATAGTTTTTGTCGTAAAAAATCCAGTAAAATTAGATGTAAATTTCTTTATTACACCTAATTTTACTATGATTTTTTTTTACAGCGTGGAAGCAACAAAAAAATATTGTTTTGAAAAAGGCCACTTTCTATCCAGATTGCAATGATATGAGAAGACTGTAGGGGATTTTACAGTCGTGTGCAAAAAATTAAGACCAGCAGCAGAACTTTGATAATTTAACAAAAAACAGCGTTATCTCTTTAAATTACGCCATTTTATATGTCACTGTATGCGTCGCACTTGCTCCCCTTGTATGAATAATTATCTCCGTCTCATTACTTGTCTGCTACTTTGAGAATTTAACTGCAGAAGATGTTGTATTTCAATATTTGTAATGGGTAAAAAAAGTCTCTTTCGTTTGCATAGAACACAGAAAAATTTGTCCTTAATAAAATTAACTTTCTGAAGGAGAAAAAACTAAGACGGTTCACCGGAGCAACACTGCTGTTTATCAAGCTCTTACTAATTTTAACATTTCGGGAAAATGCACTGATCTGAAAAGAAACGGTCAGGCAAGAAAAAAGAGATGATCATTATGATTATTATGATCATGTGATGTGAAGGAAACTAACGCTATTTGCAACAGCCTCCTGTAAGAAGTTATACGCTGGATTCAAAAGGCACCGATGTCAATTTTAGCCCTTTTAAGACTTTTGACCAAATATTTCATTTCATTTTCATTAATATTTTAATGGATGGATAATATATATACATATATACAGAGTTCTCGCTGTCTCTCGCTATTTCGCCAAATTGCCAATTAATTCTTCATTTGGTGAGTAAACAAGCTATTAGATTCGCCAAATTGCTAGTGTTCAATTTTTGCTTTTTCTTTCTTTTCTTTTTCGTTTTAAATACATATGCATTGACACATATTTTTGATAGATTTGTAGTGGATAGTTGAAATTAGATTAAAAACAATCGTTGTCTTAGTTATAAAAACTTAAGTTATTTTAGGACATATTGAAAAAAAGGGAGTAAGTTGAAGAATTAAAGATTTTTTTGTGTGTGTGCTACGGCGAATCTATTTTGCTAATGTTTTTTTCAGTTGGCGAATGTTTTTTATTTTTAATTAGCCAAATAGCTAATGTTGACCAAATGTCAGAAAGAATACTGCATATATATATATAATGTATAGGAAAAAATTCTTCAGTAGTTGATGTCGGCGTTTTTTTTTTTTCTAAAATTTGTTCTGTTTAAGAAAAAACAGTAGCTCCGGCGCATACTTATCCATTATCTTAAGGACAGTTCAAGATCAGCAGTTTCAAAATATTTTCATTATGAGCCTTATTACCACTCGTGTTATTCCAGCCATGGGGGTCATTTCTAGCCCTGTGCAACTAATCATGTTAAAAAATGAAGTTTCATTAAGGGGACACAGGACCTTTAAATTAAAAAAAATCAATTTTGTTTCATTCAGGATGTTAAAAAATTTTCCAAGTATATGTAAAATAAAATGCCGATCATAAATCAGAATTATTTCTTGAGTTTTCATATCTTACAGATGGTGAGTATATTTGACGTCCCTCAGATATTCAATTTCAAACCTGTTTTCTCAAACTAGTAATTTTTAATGTCTGTGCGACTTTCAAACTACTATGTGAGCTACAGATTAAAAAAATTATACAAATATGCAATTCTTTGTTACGTTCATATTAAAACCGAAAAAATTCCATATTTTGGTTATTTGTTTCTTTCGGACTTGAAAAACATGACAATTTTATTTATTTATTTATTATTTTTTTATGCTGAAATAAACTTTATGCATCTATATGAGTTCCATTTTAGAAGTAGGGTGTTATGATTGTAATTTGGTCAAAAACTGTTTTCCATAGGCATAATGTAGAGTTTTATCATGCGTGTAGCACTTAAATATTTTAATTCACCCATTAGTGAAATGAATTTTTAAATAAATTTTATGTATATTGTTTTTATATACAACATTTATTTTTCTAAATAACATAGCTAAAAATATATAGTTTAGGCAGATAAAGGAAAAAAAACTTATATGTATTTAACGAAAAACGACATTTTTGATCGTATCGACAAATAAGGTTGTGTTACAGGACCTTGGAATTAAAAGGATTACTTTTCAAACAATCCTAATATTTACATAAATGTTTTTGCATCGTTTAGTTTGATGTTATGAAATTTTGAATATACATAAAATAATATATGTAATAACACAGATAACAGTGAAGGTAAGTATCTAAAATGTGTGACAAACATACAATATAATTATAAATGTATTTAATTTAAATAAATTTACAATAAATATATCCTTGTAAATTGTGTATTTTGTTTTGAATTTCTGAATACTTGTAGAACCCTACGAATTTTTCTCTGAATTACGCCACGCTGTGAATTCAAGAGCAGTAATGCGTGTGTTTGACAAACAGAGTTCTTGATTATTTCTAATGTTATAACAAATCTAAATTAAATGTTGTTTCGAGAAAGACCATTAAAGTGTAATTTATCTTACTGGTTACGCAGAAAATTACTTATATAAGAATCTTTAAAGTTGAAACTATTAGCATATTAAATAACTTAACTATAGATTAAGTGATTTTGGTAATTAGTATTTCTCGGTGCCGCTTTAAATTCCACGATGGTGCTTTTCTAAAGAAAAATATATATACAATACTAAATTGTAAAATAGTGTTTAAAAAATCATCTGTTTATTAGTCTCAATGATTTTTAAGAGATTACTTTAGTTAAGGTAAAATTTCCTAAATGGAAAAGTTTCTTTGCATGCTTACTTGGTCCACAGCACTTTTTATATTGAAAATTGTCTTTAGTATGCTTTTTTGTGTAATTAATAAATCATTATGAAAAGATTTTATATGTGTCATAAACAGAAAACCTGCTTAAATCATGCCAAAAATTTAAATCATTCGTCTTTCTCTTTACTCCATTTAAATGCGTGCATTCTTTATTGCGGAAGACCATTATTATAAAAAAAAAATGTGCTCCATTAGAAGAGAACTAGTTGGAGTTTATCGCATATTGGCATTTATGCATATGATGTTGTGGCAAATCTGCAAGTAAGCACTTATTCAAATTCATTATAATTCCACTTAAGAGTGCGTGATGGCAATCGATGAATACCGTCCCATTTGCCGGTCGTTAATGCAGTCGTTCGTATAAGCCGGGAAGTTTTAATTAAATAATGAAAATAATTAAATGTGAATTTTCTCCATTAAAATTTAAACTAAGGCATCTTCTGAAATGTATAACTTTTCGACAAAACAGTTCCCAATTTTAATCAAAACTTATGTTTCGATACAACAATGAACGTGGTTGTTCGAATAATCTTAGAAGAAGGAATCTTTTCTCAAAAAGAACTTGCAGTCAGCGTATAGATTATCATGCCAGCTGATCCATCGACACACTGGCTTTTTGATCAAACTCGCATTGATATAAACCCTGATGTGACGCGCTTCTGATTAGTTAAAAAAAGAACTTCAAGCAAAAAGGCTCAATGAAAATAGTTCTGCATAGAGTTCTGTTAGAAAACGCGTAATAAGCTAAAGATACCCAGCGCTGTAAATTCGTATAAATAAGAATAAGTAAAAATAACTTTAAACAAGTAAGAAAAATCATTCGTTAAGCAGGGATTATTAAGCACTTTCCAACACTTCATGAAATCTTCAACAAAACTTCGTTAATTAGGGAAATAAGGGTATATAGCCAAATATGTATTCCAATACTTTTGAACAGCCCTATATTTGATCTGTCAGTTGATATACATGTTATAAAATGGGAAAATTTTTAGTTTAGCAAGAAAAAAGCTTAAAATTTCTCTTTGAGCAATTTGTACTAATAAATAGGAAACATTACTTGAAAACTTTCGTTGAATCCTGTAGTTTATCTTGTACCTTTATTACACGTCAGTAAGAAGCTAGAATTCCTTTTAAACTAAAACACTCTTAAAACAACTGAAATCACATTGTTCTAAATTATCGTTCATAGGTGGCCATGTACACAATTTTTTTGCGTGGCCCTGTATATCATTTTATCTATATTCTGCAAAAAATTCTTTGTAAATTGAATGCAGTTAAGCGTAAAAATGTATACCTTATTTAAAAAGTACCTTAAAGTAATTTACGCTCATACTCAAAAACCTTGGCGAGCTCTTTTGTATAGCCCTGGCGAGCCCTGTATATCAACTATAACATTTATACACACCCTTATAATGTACAAAGATTTTGTGAAACTTAAATGTATATATCATAATTAAAATGTTTTACATCCATCCATCAGTCATCATCGGAAATATATACAGTTCGTCGTAAGGAATATAATATTTGAAATCTGTTATGTGTCCCTGTAAATGCAATGTTCTTCCTATTATGCAAGACAGTATTGTATAATTTTTATTAAGCCTCAGTGACATATATCAATTTTGTTATACATGAAACAGTTTAATATATTTTTTAAATGCCGCACACTATTCCCCCCCTTTTACCGTTATTCAGTGGGTTTCTTTTGTGTGGCCCTATAAAGGAATAATATCTATATTTTTTAGAATGCATATTTTAGTGCACCTCTTAAATACATGTAAATTTTAAAAAAGTTTGACAGGGTGTAATATCTTTAAAACGCCTTTGAAATGATTTTCCCCATAGGCCATAATGTAATAGAAAAGGTTTGACTCTCCCTGTAAGTAAACTAATCATGGTAGTAACTTCATTTTCAATAGGGTTCGTGCTAGGGTAAAAATCAATAAAATACAAAAATTTCAGGGCAATTCGAGTATATTTACAGGTATTAGAGTGCGGACAGACGGACGGACCAACCAAATGCATAAGCCCTTTTTAAACAATGCATAAGTACTTTTCAAACTTTTGGAAAGTGTTAACAACGTTAAAATTCATTTAAAACGATTTTTCCCCATAGGCTGTAATGTAATGGAAAATGTTTGACTGTCCCTGTAAATAAATTAATCATGGTATAATCATGGTAGTTATATACTTGTCGATGGTAAAATAATGAAAAAGTATAAAAATCGCTTTTACACAGCCCCTGTTTGACGATTATTTTCAAATTCAGGGAGGAACTGCTTACCATGTCCCAAAATTATCATATACAAAAAATATAGTTGAGTTCTATGCACTTCATACACTTCATACACTTTTTGATGGTAAAATAATAAAAATGGACCATAGGCAAACACTTACACAAAAATATTGGTTCAATTATATGCAGAAATTCATACACTTTTAAAAGGCACAATATTGAAAATGACACGCAAATCGCTATAACAACACCTCATTCCTGTGGATTTCTTTTTCAAATCCAGGGAGGACTATCTACTCATAGCAAACAGTTACACAAAAATTTTGGTTCAACTCTATGCATAACTTTATACACTTTTTGGTGGTAAAATATTGAAAATGGCACAAAAATCGATGTTGCAGCGCCCCTTTCTGGTGGATTTTTTTTAAAGTTCAGGAAGGACCAATTTGACATATACAAACACTTACAAAAAAATTCTGTTCAATTCTATGCATAACTTTACACTTTAGAATAAATGTTTTATTACATATTTTTGTCCTTATTTTTTTGGTGTTCTAATCCTAAATTGAACATATAATTTAGCAGTCATTTTCGAATATTGCTCCTTACATCTTTTCAACAGTGAATTTAATTTTTAAAATTAATTATCTAAAGATTATGATTTATATTTAAGGATTTTTTTTTTACATAACGTAATGCATGTAATGTGTATATAATGTATTATTTTACTGTACATATTTTATTTATATAATGTATGCTTGCAGTTATTTAAGCGTAAATTTATCGATAAATAATCTTCTTCAGTTCCATCATTAGTGTGTATTACGAAAAAATATTATTTAGGATTGAATTCTACTAACAAACAAAGCCCTGAGCTAGAGTTATAAAGGTACAGATTTCTATTTATAAGAGAAAAAATAACTGTAATACAGATAGAAATTTGAGCATTCTTTAGCAGAAAACTAATATATATTCTCTTACGAAATTTAAAACGATATTTTTAGAGTGTCAAGTTGTCGCGTTTATCGAAATAAAGTTTCAGATTACTTTTTTTTTCATAAATGATCTTTCCACAGCTGCAGACGACAAGGACGATATTAAGTACAACTTCAGTGGATTGAAGTATTTGCCTTTGAAGCTTGATTCCATTTACGTTCTAACATTTTTTATTTATTAAGAACGGCAATCAACAGGGAAGAGAAATGCTGTATAGAAATGAGCTAGTCATGCAGATTTTTACGTTTGTATTGCATTTTTAAATCGTTTTTGATTACATTACTCGATGAATTTCAATATTTTGATAAATAAGCGTTTGACAATTAGGTTGGTTTTATTAAAAAAATAAATAAATTTATACACTTTTTTTGTAAATGTAAAAGATGTTATTTTTTTATAATACATGTATATTTGAAATTCAAAGGTAAATGTGCATATGTCCTATTCTAAACGGTTACATTTCTACATAAACTAAAATGCCACTTAAACACTTTTTTTTAATGTTACATTTATCTTTAATAAAATAATGACTTTTTAAAGTTTAAAGACTTGTTTTTTTTTACTGCCCGGTCTTTAGAATATACCAGTAATTAATTAAACGCTGGTGATAAAAAATAATAAAAATGCGATAAAAACTCATCGAAATGCAATACTTTTGAAGATAAGAACATGAAACTTGTATCAGACATTTATTTCGATAAATATTCAAAATAATTTTAAACAAATAAGTTACATTCTAACATAAATATATGATATAAAAGTATAAAAATTGATATGAGATTCATTAATAACATATGCAATAACACCTGACCGAAATCCATGTTTTACAACAATTTTTCATACTGTGGAGTTTTCTACAGAATTGATTAAGGTAGTAAAGTGTATTAAAAATTACGAGCACTTCACAACTCCAGGAGACTGTAAGGTTTGAGTTTCCCAGATGCAATTCAGAGTAGAGTTGCAAAATGTCGGTTTATTCCCGGGTTTATTTCCAATAGACCAGGTTTATTCCCAGGTTTATTCCCAAAAAACCGAATTTTTCCAAAAACTCCCGGGTTTTTTTCCAGGTTTATTCCTAAAAACCCGGTTTATTCCCGGGTTTAAACCGGGTTTTTTCTAACCTTTGCAACGCTAATTCAGAGTCAATGTGCATCCCACACATGTTCTATCGTACTTTATTCGGTGAATATATAGGCTACTCAATTTGCTGGATTCCTATGCATAGATGGCAATCAGTCACTAGTGAATCACAATGAACCCTCAGAGCATGCATGGTCACATTACATCTGTGATCAGAATGCCACAACTCAGTGACGTCACATTGTGACTGAGATGTGACTTTCTTAAAAATCTTTAGAAAATTACAAATATTCTTCAAAACATATTATTTACTTAAAAAAAAACTTGTTTCTGGCAATTTAAATATCATCGCTTTTGTCACAGTTTCGTCACAATGTTAATGTCTAAGTAGTGACAAATGACACATTTTTCACAAATGTGTCACACCGTGACTTCACAAAGTGGTCACAATGTGACGTCAGAAACGAGCTCTAAAACGGCTTTAACGACTTCACATTTCAGTCACTGTGACTTCGACAATCGATGGTCACAAAGTCACAGTGTGACTTCACAACGACGCCGCAGTGACGTCACCATGCTTTACAGGAAGTAGCACATTGTCACCGATTAGAATGATGTCATTATTATTGCATCCTAAACAACCTTACACGAAGATCAACAACCATATTTCTGTATATTTTAGCATTCACAGTTAAACTAGAAAAGTGTGCGAGTCAGTGCGGCCATTCAAAATGATGCCACCTCATACCATGATTCCATGACCTTTGTATAGATGCCCTCAATGGACATTTGCAGACTTACTGCGTACATTTCCCTCCATATGATAACAAGACTGAAATCACATTTCAAATAAAATTGATGCTTAGGGTTTTTTTTAAATCTTTATAAAACCTTAAATGTATCTCTGAAACTTCCATTTGCTCTCCCGCAGGTATTGTCTCACAATCATTTAAATGTCTTCTGGACGACATAAATCATATATTACAACAGAAAATTCTATACAACTACACGTTTAACTGAGTCCTCAGACATATTTTACATAGCGCTACAAAAACAATTTAAAATTATTATAAAGCATTTCCAAAGATGCATCACTTTCTATATCGATGCTTCTAAGAAGCAATTATATATTTAGGAAGTCTAGACGTAATTTTAAGAATTCTAGAAGCACTTAAATTAATTTAAAGTATTATCTTTTAGTGTTGCTTCCACGGACACCAGGACTGAAGAGAATAACCCTTAAAAATCTTATTTTTTTCTTTCACATACTGAAAGAACAGGCTAAAATATTTGTATATTTTTCTATAGCGAAGGTTGGTCCAATTGGTCTGATTGTTAACGGTGAGTTACTAATCCACCACCTTTCATTGAAACTTCTTTAATAGAATTAACATAAATCACCTTTTTATGATTCTTGAATTAATTTTCTTGCCAAAATAAACCTCTTACCTTCACTAAACGCCATCGTTATCCTTATGACCCAGAATGCTATTTATACTTTTGTGACAAATGTGTAGTAAGAAGTATTAGGGATAATATTTTTTTCTGAGAAGTGAAATAATTAATTACAAATTAATTAATCCAAAATATGTCTTTAAATTTTACATAGGGATTTACTTGAAGTGAAATTTGCAAAACATATTCATCTTACGAAAGGTTTTAGGTAGTGACAAAAATATCAATAGGTATAATTCAAAATTTAATGATATATTTCATTGAATAAATTCATTGCAAGCAAAAGTTTACGGTACATGCGTAAAATAGAATATATATGTGGAAATATATACATATATATATATTGTAATTTATAGGCATCGAAATCTTGGAAATTGTAAAACGTTTTAATTTAAATAGTGTTGTAACTTCTTTTGTTAGAATTATTTTTAGATGCATTATTTAAAAAAACATGTAATTGAACAAAGAACAATAAAATATTAAAGGGAAACTTTTATATTTCAATTAAAAAATTTTTTTGCCTTCAAATCCCTAATTTTTTTTTTTTTTTTAATAAAAATAAATAAAGCCATTTGTAGAAAGTGGAAAATATTCAAACGCTAAACATTAAAATAACATTTTTTTTCGAAAAATTTAGAGTGACATTTTGTATTTCAGTATTAATGTTAAAATCAACATGCAAAAATGAATGTCAAATATACATAGAAATATGTACTTATATTCCTTAAATACATTTGCGCGATTTATTTAAATATGTATTTCGAAATGCTCAAACATATATATGTAAATCCTCGATAGAGTACTTCATAATTGTTACAGATGATAGTTTCGGAATGACAACCAATGGATGTCAAATATATAGCTGAAAGAAGAAAATATGATCTTTCATATAGTATGAATGTTTCAGACATAAAACCAAAGTTTATAAATTTGCATGAAGAAAAATATATGTTGTCAAATTTGCTATTTTTGTTTCATATCTTTATATCACACATTCAAGCTTTCTTATTCATATAAGATTTGTGTTGATATTTTAAATCAAGAATTATATATATATATATACATATGTATGTGTGTTTGTGTGTTATTTATTTGTATTATTTTGTTTACGCTTATGAAAAATATTATTATCCAATGGCGATATAAATGCGCAATACAAACTAGGTATTTTTTGTAATAACAATTACAATAATTGATAAAATAATGCGAATTTACTTATAGTATACATTTAATAAAACATATATTTATATAAATGCACAAATCCCATTAAAATTTTTAATTTCTGTTAGCCATTTGAAATTCTAGGATACAATATTTGAATAGTTTCATAAGAGTTTTCTGAACTTTCAAAGATACTATCAAGCACAGTTGGTATAAATATGTACACGAAAAATTTTTTGACTGGAATGTTTATTTGACAAAACGTTTCCTTTTATTCTTTTTGAAAGTAATTGAGTTACTTTATATCTGTTTTCAATCTAATGTATAAAGTAACAAAACTCCTTTTTAAGGAAAAAATTTCAAACACTATACAAAAAATGAAGAATTTTATGTGCAGAAATGAATGTTATGAAATTCTTCTACTAATTGCTAATTTTGATTAAGATTGTCATTAACAATATTTCATAATCTTGCCCAAAAGCAAAGTAATGTACGTCAGAATTTGCCTACGTAGATAAGCGAAGTGACAGTAAAAGGTATACAGAAATTTATTCATTAACATGACGGGTAAATAATATCAAATATTACATTTTTATATGCTTAGGACATTAAAAGATTATTTATAATTAAAATTTATTCAATAATTTACGTTTTCTGTTTAACAAAATGGAACCATCACTTGATACAGAATTTATTATGTTAAGTAAAATTTTTAGTTAAGAACATCATATAATGCAAGAAACAGTGAAAACGTTCACGGAATTTTGTTCTATTTAATACCACAACAATATATATATATATATATATATATATTTTTATTTATGGCTACTAAATTTTCAACACAGAATGGCAAACAACTTTTTGTCCACTACCAATGAAATCACGTCACGTGAAATGCAAAACAAAAGTTATGTTCATTATGTATTTCGACGGCGGAGATCTGGCGCATTTAGAATTTGTTACAGCTGATCAAAATGTTTATGATCTTATATACATGCAAGCTTTGAATATCCGACAGAAGACAATCCCAAGATAATGTACCGCTAAGTCACTAGGTGGATGGGCAATGCATCATGCCAGTGCTACAAACAACACATCCATTGTTGGATGGAAAAAAAAAACTCACGGAAAAGAAAAGTACAATTTCTCCATCAGTCTCCTTATTTACTGGAATTAATGCCTCAGATTTCTTTCTCTTCCGCAAAATCAAAATGGACAATAAATGTAACTATATTGGCAACTGAAAAGACATCAAATCGAAAGAGGTGGCTGAATTTCCCAGCATGAAAAACAGGACCCTTATCGTCGTTTCCAGCAATAGCCGGAACGGAAGAGAAAGTTTGTGAGTTCTGACATAGCGTATGTGAAAGGAAATACAATAAATGCCTACCCACAGAGTTCTTGCTGTCGCTCGCAATTGCGACAAAATTCTTCATTTGGCGAGTAAACAAGCGATTGGATTTGCCAAATTCCTAGTGCTCATTTTTTTTCTTTCTTTTCTTTTTCGTTTTTCATACAATGCATACATAAATATTTTTAATATACTTGTAGCGGATAGTTAAAATTAGATTAATAACAATCGTTGTCGCAGTTAGAAAAACTTAGGTTATTTTAGAATATATTAAAAAAGGGGGGTACATTAAAGAATTAAAAAATATATATATTTTTTTGTTCTAAACAGTGAATCTATTTTGCTAATGCTTTTTCCATTTGGCGAATGTTTTTTTATTTTTAATTAGCCAAATTACTAACTTTAGTCAAATGTCAGCGTGAAAACTGCCTACCGATAATGTTTTTCGAGAAAAAGTTACAATGGAAATCTGGGAACTTCTTTTAATGGCCCTCAAATTTATGTTTAGCCATTAAACCATTATTTAAAAAGGAATTAGAATTGAAAATGATGACATTTCTAAAACGCTTCAAGGTATTTTAATGTACATTTGTGTATACTTTCTAAATATTTGCTAAACATTCACTTTAACAATAAATAAAAAATAGTGTTATGAGTAAATTAAAAAAATATATATCGTTAATAGTCCTGCAAAATTAACCGTTTAGTTTTGCAGAAAGCAATTTTTGATTTGATGTATGTGAACAACACTGTATTAGTTTGGAATCTACTATTTTTCAATGTGACATTTAGTTGAAATAAAGAAGTGTGTTGTGCACCCCGAAAACTCTATTCCATTTCTTAAATTGGGTGCTTTTCTTTTAATTCATATTCAAAAGTGTGTCTAAAATTTTAATCATTTAAAGTTTATTAAATAGTAAAATGCATTTCATTTTTTAAAAATATGCAACCCGCCATGATGTAGTTGAAAGTATTTTACATTTTTGTCATCTATTATAATAAAGAGACAAATTTGTGTGCCAGCGTTGTTCTGAAGATACCACTGCACGTAGAGTTACAAAGTTGGGGGGGGGGGGTACGTCTATACATGAAGTTTTCCACCTCGAAGCCCGATGTTCATATTTTATTAGATTTTTAAATTTAATTTTTAGGTGATTTTTAGCGTTTTCTTATGTTTCGAGGCGAATTTTAGTGTTTTTTTTATGTTTCGGGACGATTTTTTGACATTAGTAAAAGGAATACAGCTTCATTTTTTAACCCAATGTAGTAAATTTAGATTTCTTTTCAATAAAGTATATTCGGAATTCGTACAGCAATTTTGAAGTTTTAACGAATTTTTTAATGCGATTTTTAGTATTTTTTCGCATTTTACTGCACTTTTTACAGCGCATTTTGCTGCATTGATTTTTAAAAAAGTTTCAAATTTTCAATCTAATTTTCTGCATTTTGTCTGCTACAATTTTTGAATTTCAGCGATTTTCAATACGATTTTCGATGTGATTTTTAACGATTTTTTCGACTTTTGTGAGTGTAGCATCGAGTTTTTGTAATTTTTGTCAATATTATAGATTTTCGTATGCATGCGGTCTTATCTATTTTTGAATTGCATGTAAAAGAGGAAGAAGCCATAAAATTAATTAATCAGGAATAACGGAATTATTTAGATTATACACAATAATCTATAATAATAAAGAGAGAAGATTGTGAGTGTGTTAGCACAGTTCTGAACAGTTGGTTGGTTGGTTGTATTGATTTTTATGGCACAAAATCCCTTAAGGGACATGCTGCGCCAATCGAGGAGTAAAAAGTAATAAATACGAATTTAATAAAACAACAATGGATAAGGTATCTGGATGGGGTATCCCATCCAGATGTCAAATAGGTAATACAAACAAATAAAGGATATAAAACCTAAATCTCTAAATAAAAGCTAGTCTGTTTTAAAAAATCAAAGAGTGCCCCATGAGGCATTTCCCCAATTAGGTTAGTCAAGGTAGGTGAAGAAGAGTTAAAATGGATTCTGTACAAGTGCCGGAGACCCGGACAGTCAGTTAAAACATGCTGAATAGTCAGATAGTCAAAATGACAGTGAGGACACATGGGTGCATCCTCCCGAAGTAAAAGATGTTTATGAGTGATTCTTGAATGTCCAACTCTCAGACGAGTCAGAATAACATCGGATTTCCTAGGATATATGGTAGGCCAGGTCATGATTGTTGGTTTTACATGATGCAGTTTATTGGTGTATTCCAAGTCCCAACTTTGTTGCCAGTTATTCATTATAAGATGATTGATAAGTAGTTTAACGTCTGAGAGTGGGACAGTATGAAATAATGGAATTAAAGCACGCTTTGCCGCCTCATCTGCTTTCTCATTACCAGGAATACCCATGTGTCCCGGTACCCAGCAAAATAAAATATTATAGCCACGATTTGTCAAATTATTATAACGGTCCAATATGGATGATACATAAGGATGCTTTTTAAAATATTCAATTGCGTCAATAGAACTATTAGATTCTGTATAGATGAGGAAAGATGTGTTATGATGATGAGATACATGTATCATGGCTCTCTCTATTGCTATCAATTCCGCAGTAAAAACAGAAATACAAGAATTAAACCTATAACTTAAATATGTATTATCAGAAAAAATTCCACAGCCAACAACATCCCCTCTCTTGGAGCCATCAGTGTAAACACCAGTATAATTTTGATAATTTGTACGGTGTGCTGCAAAAAGCTGTTGAAAGACAGAAGGGACCAAGTTGTTTTTATCATATCCTTTAAAAGGATGAAGGAAAGTGATACTAGGAGGATGCCAGGGAGGTATAGTATGTTGATGACAAGAACTAATCTCTATATTATTCAGAGGGTTATTGTCAATAAGAGTTCTTATTCTAACACCAAAAGAAGGGATGCAGGATGGGCGATGCTGATAAAGCACATCATTGTCAGTATTTAAAAGAAATGTGTGAAGTGGATGACCATGATGTGAAAGGATACGATAATAAAGGTTGAGTGAGAGTTTATCACGAATGTTGTATAGTGATGGCTCGTTACACTCAACATACAAGCTTAAAACCGGAGAAGTACGAAATGCACCAGAGCAAACACGAAGTGCGCTATAGTGCACAGTGTCAAGTTTCTTAAGAACAGACTTAGAGGCGGAACCGTAGACCTGACAGGCATAGTCTATTTTTGCACGTATCACAGCACGATATATCTTAAGTAAAGATGTTCGGTCTGCTCCCCAAGAAGTATTTGAAAGTACCTTAAGTAAATTTAATGATTTTTCACATTTAGTCCGTAAATTTAAGATATGAGGTAAAAAAGTAAGCTTTCTGTCACAAATTACACCTAGATAACGAACGTTGTCCACAACAGGAATTTGGGCTGAACCAATAAAAATTTCAAGATCTGGATGCAGACTTCTTCGTCTACAGAAATGCACACAAGAAGTTTTGTCTTGAGAAATTATAAAACCATTTTTATTAGTCCAAATGAGAATGCGATTGATAGCAATTTGTAGTTGTCTTTCAATAAAACGAATATCTTGTCCGATACACATAATTCTAAAGTCATCAACATATAAATCTCCTTTCACTGATGGAGGAAGTTGGCTGAGAATGTCATTTATTTTTATAGCAAAGAGGGTGACACTCAAGACACTGCCCTGGGGTACACCCTCTTCTTGTACATAAAAACTAGAGAGAATTCCGCCAATGCGAACTTGGAAAAGTCGCACAGCAAGAAAATTTTTAATAAAAATTGGGAGGTTCCCGCGAAAGTTCAAGTTAAAAAGGTCACGAAGGATCCCATAGCGCCATGTTCTGTCATAGGCTTTCGCCATGTAAAAAAATACTGAGACCAAATGGCTGCGTTTAAGAAATCTGGCCTAATGTAATGTTCAAGATGGATTAAATTATCGATAGTAGATCTACCACGTCGAAATCCGCTTTGAAATGCAGCAAGGTAATTGTTAGTTTCTAAAACATGAATGAGGCGGCAATTAACCATTTTCTCAAGTAGTTTGCAAAGGCTGCTAGAAAGTGCGATAGGTCTATAATTATTTGGATTCTTAGCATCTTTTCCTGGTTTAGGAAAAGGAATGACAATAGCCCTACACCAAGCATGAGGAAAAGCATGTTCCATCCAGATTCTATTGAAGAATGAAAGGAGGTTGTCCAGAGAGGGTGCCGATAAGTGCTTGATCATGATGTAGGTGATGCCATCATGACCAGGGGCAGATAAGTGACAGTCTTTCAAACAATTTGTCATTTCCGATATTACAAATGGATGATTATATGGAAGTCAATTATGGGTATTAAAATTAATCCTAGTCATTTCAGTTTGTCTTTTGTAACTTAAAAAAGGATCGGGGTATGCATCTGATTTTGAAATTGAAGCAAGTGTAGACCCTATTGTCTCAGCAATGTTTTTAGGAGATGTGATAGTATGACCGTTATATTTTAAAATGGAAATATGATTTTTAGAATAAATGCCCATACACTTTTTTACTTTAGTCCACAGTTCTTTACTCGATGTATTGGAGTTGATGCTTGAGACATAATCAATCCAGGAGTCACGCTGGCTTTTGCGTCGCACTTTTCTAGCCTCAGCCCTTGCTTTTTTATATGCAATATAGTTATTGTTACTTGGATATCTACGAAATATACCCCAAGCTTTTTGCTGTTTTTTCTTTGCCATTTGGCAGTCGTTATTCCACCATGGTTTTCTGTGTTTATATGTGGTGCAAGTTTTTGGAATGCTAGCATCAGCAGCATTGATAATACAATTAGTTATATTATCAAGTGCTTTGTCTATGTCATCCTCTATCATGTTATTAGTTATATTTGCGAGTGCAGTAAAAGCTGGCCAATCGGCTCTGTCATATATATATATTTTGGGACAGTTATTAGAAACTCCATCTAAAGAAGTCAAAGATATAAAAGTCGGAAAATGGTCACTGCCGTGCAGGTCATTTGAAACCCAGAAGTTCCAGAACGGATAGATAGAAGAGGAACAAATTGTAAGGTCTATTGCATGATAAGTTTGGGTTGGTTCGTGAAAATATGTCTTATCACCGTTATTCAGCAGGCATAAGCCATTGTCTGATATGAGTTTCTCTATTGTATCACCACGTGGATTACTGTTAGAGTTACCCCACAGTTGGCTGTGAGCATTAAAATCTCCTAGGATAATAAAAGGCGTGGGGAGTTGGAAAATAAGATCATTAAGATGTGGTGATTGAATAGTTTCGTTGGGCGGTAAATATATAGTACAGATTGTAATGAGACATTTTATGTGGACACGGACTGCAACGGCTTGTAAATTAGTGTTTAATGGGAGATGAGAGTGAGGTAAGCTGCGAGATATGAAGAGAGCCACTCCACCCGTGGCTCTATCACTACCTATAAAATCATATCTGTATGTAGCATAATTACGTAATTTTGCTTTGTCTTTAGGCTTTAAATGAGTTTCTTTCAGAGCTAGGCATAATGGTTGATGATCAGAGAGGAGAATGCGGATTTCGTCATGTTCATTGTGATAACCACGGCAGTTCCACGAAATAATATTTGTCATAAAGGAAGATGTTAGATAAAAGTATCTACGTCATTTGTTTTGGAGGTAGTAGACATGCTACTATCTCCATCGTCTAACTGTTCATCCCGTTCAGGATGAAGGTTTAAAGCATCATCATCCATATACATTTCGTCTTTACTATTTTTTTGTTTTTGATGTGTTTCATTTTTAGATGTTACAGTTTTTTCCTTTTTGGTTTTATTTTCAGGTGCTTGAAGTCTATGGTTAGGTTTTGGAGGTACGGATTTAGTTTGATTTTGAGGGGATCTTTTGAGTGGAAGTTTAGGAATTAGAGTATTCGATGACTTTGGAGAAGCCTTTTGTGGCAAATTGGAAAGAGCAAGATTTAAAGATTTAGTTGAGGTTGATTGTGTCGATCTTGTGGTTTTTCCAGAACTATTGGAGAGGCTAATTTCTTTTTGCCCAGTTTGGCATTTGATTTCAGTAGGGGATTCAGTCTGAGTTGCAGTTGATTGAAAAGTTTTTTGGGGTTTTTTTGATAAAGCAGCAGAATAGGATACACCAACTTTGGATGTCCTGGATTCGACTATCTTTCTTGCTTCTGGGTATGGTATATTTTCTTTTGTACGTATTGTCTGTATTTCTTTTTCTTTTCTCCATTGTTCACAGGATTTAGCATAGGATGGGTGATCTTTTTTGCAATTGACACAAGAAGGTGGTGCCTGGCATTGAGTACTTTCATGGTCAATAGTGCCGCACCGACCAGAAGTGAGTTTACCTCGGCATTGAATTTTGGAATGCCCAAAGCGTTTACATTTAAAACAGCGCAATGGGTTTGGAATGTAAGGTCTTACAGAACATGACAAATAACCAGCTTTTATGTATTTAGGTAGTGTAGGTGTATTAAAAGTAAGTATAATGTGCTTGATGGTTATCTGAGTTTTATTTGGTGGTATCTGTTCATGACGACGGTAAATTTTTATTCTTCTAGCTTGAATAACATTTTGATCATTCAGGTTTTCCAAGATTTCAGCTTCAGTGACATATAGAAGGTCTGATTCGGAGATCACTCCACGACATGTATTTAATGTTCTGTGCGGAGATTCAGTGACAGCAATGTTAGCAAAGTGTGTGCATTTTTTCAATCTGTTGGCTTGTTGATCATTGTATACTTCGATTAATAGTTCACCTGTACGGATTTTTTTTTATCGTTTTTGGTTCACCAACTAATCCTTGAATAGCTTTATTGATTAGAAAGGGGGATGTTTTGTCAAAAGTTCCCTCTAGACGTTTTATTACAAAAAATCTTTCACTGGCATTAGAGTTGGTGTTTTCACATACCATATTGGAAGTAAAATCCTCAACTCTGTCTGCCCATGATTTTTCGTGTTGCACTTTATTAGTTGTAATAGAGTCGCAGCTCATCATATCATTATTTTCTTTTTGGTGTGGGGCCTCCACTTCGCATGTCTTATCTTTTGAGGTTGTAGCCATAATTGAATTTGTAAATTTTAAAAACGCCAGGCATCGGGCCTGGTTACCGACCCTTCTTACCGTTACGTCTGGTGCAGGTCTCAAAAGGGCGAAAACTATTTTCAACAGACCCCCACGTTTTTCGAACATTGGGTTAAACTCGATAGCATCTCCGAAGCTCCGGTTCTTTTCCAAGGAAAATGGGTAGCCGTAGGTAAGCCTTTACAGCTCTGTCCAACCTACAGCCGGCCCTTATGTCGAAAGGCACCAGTCTTCTGGTGTTACTCCTAACAACCACCATGCAAGCATGGCGCCCCCCGTACTCGGAACCAGAGTTCAGAGATGCCCTGCACCCTGGGACTCGAGGTCAACCTAAAAGGAAGACCCGAGGTGATGAGGTTAAAAGAAACCTCAACACCCAGAGTGTCTCACGTGTATAAAAAAAACACTATTGTATAAAAAGTTAATTGAGAGGGAGCTTAAAAAAAAGATGTCTTTTTTGTCTTTTAAACATTTTAATTTTTTTTCTTTTTTTTTATTTGAAACAAAAGAACGGTAACAAAGTTAGTAGAACAGGAACTGTGTAAACAAAAATGTTAGTATAACTATCAAACACGAACAAGAACAGAGAGAGATAACAAACTGAAAAGAGAATATTAAAAAGTGTGAAACAAAGGAAAAAGGATAGACAACTAAAAAGGAGAAGAAATAAGGAAAGGAGAAAGATCGCTCAGGATCCCGGGGTTGCGAAACCCGTAAATACCTAAAGAAGGTATTCCCCTGGGGGATAGTTCTGAACAGAGAGCTGGACGTAGAATTACAAAATTTGGAAAGAAGATACCTCTGTATTTCAAGTTTTGTATTCCAAAGCCAGATTTTCTTTTTTTGTTTAGATTATTTTTATTTAATTTTTTAGCCGATTTTTAACGTTTCTTTTACGTTTGGAGGCAGTTTTTCCGCGTTAGTAAAAGTAATACGGTTTCATTTTAATTATCCGAAATAGTAAATTTAGTTTTTTTTTTATCAACAACGTTTATTCAGAATTGGTACAGCGATTTTTGAATTTTTTTACGAAATTTGCCCCAATGTGATTTTTAGCGTTTTTTTCGCATTTTGCTGCTATTTTTTTTTACATTGATAAAAAGAAATTTTTTTTATTAGATTTTTCGTTCCCTGAAAATTTTGTCTTGTGTGGATGTTAGCATTCAAAAATGCACTTCACAGCAGATTTTTTTCATTTTAATTTAGAATTTTTAATTAAACTTGCTGGGTAAGAGGATATTTGAAGCTTTGAACCAATCAACGCAACGAAGCTGCCAGGTAAGAGGCTATTTTCAGATAGCCACCAATCATCGGCAATAAAGCAGCCAGCCAGCGAGAGTAGGCGTTATATATGGGACTTAAGGACTTTATTACATGGCTGAATTCTTGCAATATTGCAAGCGTATTTGTTAATTTTTTTTTTTTGTTTTGATGAGCTTGAATTTCCTGGTTGTTTTACAATTTCTCTTTAAATCCATCCATGGAACCATCCAAAAAAAGTAGCGAATCAGGTAATTACTATATTTATGTTTTCTTAGGGTTTGTTAAGATATGCAGCTCACATGGTGCGCGTTCTCATAAGATTTTGTTTGGAGTAGGTTTCACTGAAGTAAGGATATTTAAAATAATTCAAATATTGCATTATTTTTCGGGATCAACAAAGCTAAAATCAAAGACTATATTTCTTTATCTTTCCAAAACATGGTTTTCGTAAGAGAAATATTTATCTTTGTTCATTCAGATAAAATGTAAAACATTCTAAAATTTTAAATATTCTCCAGATAATCCTTTTTCTATTTTAGTATGAATAAAGATTTTAAATATTCGCAATTTGTTTGAAAAATTCTATGATCCCGTGTAGCGCCAGGCAGATCACCTAGTTTACGAATAAAAATGCATTTTATAAGAAAATTTTATTATCCGAAGATTCTGTAGAAACCGTGATACTTAAACAAAAATATTTAAATTATGTACAGGAAAACCCATCTAGTCTATTACGAAATACTTTCCCATAATCACATTTCTGAAGTTTTAAACGGATCTAGAAACAAGTGAAACATTACTGGTTGTTAATATGTCTTCATTACAAAAAGGGATACATTTGAATAGATAAAGATACTTTTGCATTGAAAAGTTATTCAGTTCTTCCAACATAACGCATTCACAAAAAGTATTCACGTCATCGGTATGAGCGCGTGTGTAATTAGATTTACGTCCCCAATAGATTTATATTATCTTTATATTAAAAAAAGAATTTAATTGTAAAAAAAAAATACTTTACATAAAATGTATTTAATATTTCCTACACATTGATTTCACAAATTTATTCCTTTTTCCAAGAAATGTCAGTCACAATACACGTAACATTGGTTTTGGGGAAAAAAATAATTATATGTTCTGGGGTGCATTTCTTGAGTTTCTAAATACAATAACAATATTCTGGAAATAAAAAAATGGCTAAAATGACACAATTTTCTTTTATATCGTGGTCTTATTTCCGAGTAAAAAGGAACTTCAGGCGGATTCTTTCATCTTTTCTGAGACAAACTGTTTTTATTTGTAAATCAAAAATGGTCCTAAAACATATTTTATTTTGAAGGTATCGAATAACATTGAAAGTATTAAATGTGATATTAATAATATTATAAAAAATAAATATATTTTTACAACTTAATTTTTTTTTACATTTCTTTTATTTCAAACTCTAAGTTTAATGCGAATTTCATATGAAAGTGAAGCGTTTAGAGTAAAAATGTTTTTGTAAATGTGATTGAATTGGATATGATTAATTAAGAAATCCTGATTTTGTGTACTTTTAATGCATTTTGAAAATGTTTAATTTTAACGGATCTTTTAAATGCAATTGCTTACTAATGAAAGGTATTTTCATTCTACAGTCGGTAGTAATTTTAATATATTATGAAAGGTATAGTCGTGGAAAATAAATATACATTTCTTATACATATTCTGTAACAAATTATCGTACAATAAGATTGCAGGTTTCAAACGATTGTGTATAAAGTCTACTTTTAAGTGATATATATAAAATTTGCTTAGAAGGCCATCTACATATCAAATCAAACCACAACTTTGTTTTGTTAATATTAAGACCCAATTTTTATAACATAAAAACATTCTATATGGTCAATTAGCCAAAATAAAAAATGAATGAAATTCATTCGAATAGTTTATGAAAAATCATTATTAATAATTTAATGTGATTATTTAAGGAGTATAATCCATATTTACGTTCGGTATTCGAATATTGTTGAAAAGCTACAGGTTAACTAAGGCACTCTGTTTTTTTTTTTTTTTTTTTTTTTTTTTTTTTCAATATGACCATTTCATTCAGTTTGCATGCTTTGGCTATAGTTATGTACCGTGAAATATACTTCATTATTCATTTGAGTAGTTTACAAGCAGTGTTTAGTGATATATGTTAAAGGACAATATTTTCATATGCATCATAATTTATATCCGATATTTATTTTCAAAATAAGACATGTTCACTTAGTTTGATAGTTATGGATACCTTCAGATGTTTGGTACCAATTTTCAAAATAAAGAGTGTGATATTTTGAAAAGAATATATATAAATATGTTGATATGAATATATATATATATATATATATTTTTCATTGGGTGTATCTAGCAGTAACAGAAGTTTTTGCATTGGAACTTTTATATAATAAAATTTTTTATAGCAGTAAAAAAAGAGCATTTTATCATGTTTCAACTCATTTCGAACATGATCATTTATGGGGAATTTTAAATTAAAATATACATCATAAACCAGCTAAATTTATGTTTATATGATACAAAAAAAAACTCAATATTAATACAGTTCACAAAATATAATACAGAATTTTCATATAAATGAGCGTTATCAACACTAAATTAAATATCACATACTTTTAACTCAGACACTCAAATAATTACTAAAACCTGTTTTTATTTATTATTATTTCATTAAATGTAAATATAAGTATTTGAAATGTTTGGTAATTTGTTTTATTTGAAATATTATTTTAGTATTAAAAAATGAAAATTATAGTGTCGGGATGGAGCACAGTTTCTGAATTATCTGCAAAATAATGATATATTTTCAAATCAAAGCATCATTTTAATATTTGATATTCTTTTTCAACGTATTAGAATTCCTTTCAGTGTTGGTTTCAAATATTCATATTCTTTCAGTTAAGTTTTTTATATGTCTAAATTAGTATTTGCTAGTTATTTAGATGTTTAAAAGTTTATTCTACATATTACATATACTGGAATTTTAATGAATCATTTATTAAAAATTTTACTCCGCGAAAAAATACTTATTCTTAAAAATCCTTAATAGTATTATATGTTTTATAAAATTAAGTATAACAATAATTAATATGAATTATTGAGGAATGATAATTCTCTCTAATAAAAAATATTTAATAATCTCCATGTAAAGTAATTCTAGAAATTACCATGCTAAATTAATTTAATACATTAGCTAGGTTGAGAAAATTAGCTAATACTTTTTTATGCATTAAAAATACTTAAAATTGCATTTCATATTAAATTTTGAATATTTAACATAGGGTTAAAAACACTATGTTCTTTTCCATAATTCAGGAAGCATAGAATTTGTGGAATGACATTTCTAAAATATATATTGCATTTCTTGTATAGAAAAATACTTTTATATTTGAAATCTAATAACTGCAGTGATATATCATGGGATTTTTCTAGATAAATACATTTCCACAGAAGCCTTTTAACGGAAAAATATGTGAAAATGTTTATAAATTCCTATGTTTCGAGATACCTTTATTTTTTGTTTTTCCAAATTCAACAATACATAAAATTTATATTTTAAATAAAAGGAAACTTGTACACCAAAGAGTAAAAATTATTTATTATTATTATTATTATTATAGAAAGAACTAAACTAATCTTCCTTTAAAATTTGCGATTTATATGACTCAAAACTCTTCTGCGCAGAGCACATGAGTGTCATTTACCAGATTATTTCATAATTATGCAAAATATTAGCACTTGGCGTTATTACCCCGCCTGGCGTTATTATCCCACACCACCTTACATTTATTTATAGAAATTCAAACCACCCACAATTTATTTGTAAGCAATATTAAAGCAATCAACATGAAATGTATAATGACCTGATGTTCTGTCTGTCCTTGTCTGATTGTTGGCTGTGGTAAATTATGTCAAATCTGGCACTTCAACCCCAGCATCATCTTCTTTCTTAGGAAAGAAGAAAAATTACCAGGTTTTCTGTTTATAAATCGGTTTATAAACAGAAAATAAAGGATAATTATATTAAAATTTCTGTTTATAATATAGTTATTATGTGCTGTGCTGTAGTTTGTTTTTCCTACTTAACATTTCTCACGTCGAAAATAATTTTTTCTCTGGAGAATCAATATAAATTTGAGATATTCCAGGGTGCCGTCTTTTTCTTTTGTTTCAATTGTTAGTTATACTAGCACTAGACGTTGGGTAAGTTCGTACGTCTTCTGTTTGCAAAAATTGTTTCAATATAATGAAATTAGAGCTATTTCACTTCAATAAAAAATAATATAAAAATTTTTAGCGAAAAATGATTGGATCAAGGAGTGTATGGTAAATAAATAGTAAAATGTAATGAAAAAATGAACTGGAAAAGGACTTAGGCTGTATCAATGTGCCCCGACATAGACTGTATCAATGTGCCCCATGCAGCCATTTTTGATAAAATGAGACTCAAATCCAACACTTCATAAGTTATCTATCAGTAAAGAATAAGAAACTGATAAAGAGTAGCTTTACTTGCCAGGGAGAGTATTCTTTGCGGTTGAAAATACTGGAACAGTTGTATAATACCATTTCAGTTCTGCAACTCAAATTTACTTTTGACCACAAAAACAATAAATCACCCGTCCCATTTCATTAAACCACTGAATAGTTCCAAGACTTTCCGCATGTAGTTGAGTGCATTAGCATCACCTTTTGGAGCTATTGTGAAACTTCTTGTAATGACCCTTTGAATAGTAGAGGAGGTGTATCAATGTGCCCCATGTATCAATGTGCCCCAGGTACCCCTACACAATCGAACATATTATACTTAAATCATTAAGAATGCTCGGTATCGGCCAACTTTTTTGCGAATATCGTATTATTCTATGGCAAAATTTTATCACTTTCCTAAATGTTTGAATTAAGGATTTTTTCTCAAAACGTTATAGTTCATTGTAGAGAAAAAACACTTTATATTCCTAAACTTTTAGACTTTATAAAAGTTTTTTCCCTGCTTTCCAGCTTAAAATGTGAATGAATAGCTGTAAAACTTGAAAAAAGTAAAAGCGTCAGCTGTAAAACGCCGGAATTTTTTTGTATAAAACGTTTACTCTCATACTCCAGTTTGAAAGAAAATGATTGATAATGACGTATGACTTTTTAAACAAAAAAGAGTGAAACAATTACTAAAAAAGGTGTTTTCCAATGCCGGGGACATTATATACACAAAAGTATTTACAAAGAAAAATGTGGAATTGGTTTAGATCAAAGACAGTCTCATGTATTGTTTGATCATTAAGTCACAAATAGTATTATAAATGAACATGTATCAGCTGACAATATAATTTAAATTTCTCTTGATTCTAAAAATTTAAAGTGATATAAAATTAGAAAAATGTTTTTCATCTTCTGTTCTGAACGTCTTTAAGCTATCTCTAAGTATTAATTGAAGGGAGTTATAATTCCACTACATAAATTTAAGATCCTTCAATTTACTTCCAACAAAAAGAGTGATTCAGTCTACAAAATAATCTAGGAATTTCCTCTTCACTGATTGTTTTAGAACATATTTTCACCTCTTCTAATTTTAAACAGCACTTTTCGCACAACTTTTTCAACACATGTTCGAAAACAGCTTTGGGTAAAAGTGTTAATTATTATGTTCAGTAAGTGTTACAAAATTGTTTTGTGAATTTGCAGAGCAGTGTTTAATCATATTTCAAAACTAGTGTATGAGAATGATTGGAATTAAAACTATACATATATGTAACTATATTTTAGTAAGGCATGGTGACGTCACGTGACGTCAATGTAAAGTCACAGTGACTAAAATGTAAAGTCGTTATGGCAGTTTTAGAGCTTTTTTGTGGTGTCACATTGTGACCACTTTGTGAAGTCATGGTGTGACAAATTTGTGAAAAATGTGTCATTAGTGACTACTTTGACAGTAACATTGTGACAAAATTGTGACAAAAGCGACGATATATAAATTGCCAGAAACATGTTTTTTAAAGTAAATAACATGTTTTGAAGAATATTTGTAATTTTCTAAAAAATTTTAAGAATGTCACAATGTTACGTCACTGAGTGATGGCATTTTGGTAGCAGATGTGATGTGACCAAAGTGACTCACAGTGACGTCATTGCGACGTCACTGTGACCATGCATGGTATGAGGGTTATCAATAATTTGAGATATTTCAGTGGCAGTTATTCCATTTTTTAGATATTAAGTTTAACTGAAATCATAAATAATAATTTATTGCATCTTCTTAGTTTAATAAACGAAGAAATTTGCAAAAACGACGAATCTTTTCACAAAACACAGAGCACTTAAATAAATTTCAAATTTGAGAGACTTTTCTTATTTTGTAAAATTTGTAATTGTTCCTTTATTAAAACGTATCTGAAAAAAAGGTTAAATATGTGAATATATTTTTATAGAATCTCCGACCAATAAATGTGTTGTTACTCGCACGTATGCAAGACAAAATGAGAGTAACGCATGTACAACGCGGGTAAAAAAAAATGATAAAATATGTCTAAAATGATTTTAAAATATTTTCTACATGTAATAAAAAGTGAAATATTATTTTTTCTATTACGGCAAAATTTCGTTATGTGTAGATAAACTGTTTTACTTAAAACAGTATTTCTCTTATCCTCTACCACTTTCAAAAGATTAAAATACATACAGATGTTTTTTTTATATATTATTTCGGCGTAGATATAACAGCAGTAGACTGTCTACTATAATAAACAGCAAAAGTTTACAAGTTCTAACTGAAATTAGGTATTTTATATTCTTTTAAAATGTCTAATAGAATGGACGGGAGGTCTCAAGAGCTTAACATTCTGTATATGCAAAAATTACTCATAAAAGTAACGTTTACGTAATTTAATCTAATGCAATGTAATGTAGACGCATGCGTCTCGCGATTTGGCAAGCAGCATTTTCCCTCGCCATAAGCAAGCGATTTTCATGCAACGGAAAATTGTTTATTAATAGATTTTTAGAATACCTGTAAATGTAATTTAATGAATTTCATGTAATTTAATGAGTTGACTACAAAGTCCACAAAGAACTCAAGAATATTACCAGATTTTCAGAAATAACTCTGCAAATCCAACGTACAAGTACAGATATATGTCACAGAGACTCTTTACACAATATTTCAACACTATATCAAATTTTAAACAGCGTAGATAAATCACAATAGTCAAGCAAACCTGCTTAAAACGTGTCGTATTGAAGAATCGTCTACTAGGTCATTAAATGACTCACTGACTAATAATAGCAGCATCCCGCTCTGGAGCGCTCTAGTACATGCTCAGGGCATGTACTAGAAATTTCTACATGTTTCTAGAAAAATTATGAAAACACCGGAACAGCAATTAATGTATATGTATACCTATAAGGGGAGGGGGGGTTACAATAGAGAAAGGCGTACATCGCCAAAAATCGCCAAGTTTGTCACCAACGCGGAGAGATATTGCCAAGCAATACATCGGTATGACGATATACGGCGTATATAGCTATGCTTATATATGTCAATATATCATCAAATTTGGTGACCAAAATTAGTCGACTAAAGTGACGCTAACTTGGTGATAATTGTAATATTTCGCCAAATTACCATAAACATTCATAGAAAATCAATAGACAGGTTTGCCTGGTAAAACGTTAACAGAGACAATGTAACAAAAACTAATATTAACAAAAGGAATAGAGCTTAATAAGACTGTTTACATTATTTTACATTGCAAATGTTAACTATTTACAAAATTCGTAACAATATATACAAATACTGTCTGATACAATTGAAGGTTTTTTTAACAAAAATTAATACATTATTAAAAGAAACTAATATCCGAGAGCAAAATAGAAAAGATAATAAAACTAAATAGTTTAAAATTTGCGTTAATGTTGTTTGTATAAATGCACTTTAATATAAATAATTATAAGGGATTTTTGGAAATTAATTATATTATTTTGAAAATTACAATATTGCAACGTTAGAAACTCTTATGGTAATTGAATTAGTTATTAAATATTGCATATCAAAGTCCACAGACTTACATATAATATTATCTAATTCACTCTATGATAAGAATTTATATGATAAGAATATTTACTTTTATTTATTATTTGATATCAGGATAGCAGTTCTTTAATTTAAATTGCTACGCACAAAGTCTATTTTTTTTATTTGAAATCCTAGCCCTCATGGTCTTAATAGATGTGGTCTTAACATTTAATCACATGGACTTAAATACATTTAAGCAAAAAATAGTGCATTTTAAATTTACTATTCTCCTAGTTTAATTACCTAAAATGTATATTAAAGTTACATTTAAAATAAATAAATCAAATGTACATAAATTTTCTCGCTTAAAACGCTAAATAAAAAAGTAAGTTCTTGAACAGTTTTTCTATTGACTGCCTTTGTTCTCACGGGAACCATTTAAATATCTCAGAAACTTCTGTGGAACTAGCAGTTTTAAAATTCCTATTATAATAAAAAGCACTTAAGGTATTGGAACTTAAAGCAGCCACGGGATTGTTCAATTTAAAGAATGCACTAACAATAGCTTTGTTTTCACAAAGTGTGATGCGGAAAAAACTTTCAAAGAGTTTATTTAGGAAACTTTTTAAAGACTGCAACAATAGAATTTCTTAAAATTTGAATTTTCTAAAAAATAGCAAAATCAGTTAATTACTTTAAATATTTAGTTTAAAATTCTAGCTCATGTTTTAATCAAATTACTTAGATTTAGTTTCACACAAAGCGAAAATTTCTGAGTGAATTTCTATTATCGTTTTTTTAATGTGTTACAGAATGTTAATATATTTTTATGCTTTAATAATATTCCATTAAAACCGATTAAAAAAGATAATTATAATAAGTATAATATAATTAGAGTGAATATCAAAAAATGCGGATTTTGCAGTTCTCGCAGTAAATTTCCTATTAAATGTTATATAATGCACTTTCTTTTGACACATTCTAATAAAAAGTATCCTTAGAAATATTTTCAAGAGACATTTGCAATATCATAAATATAGGAATTAAATGTCCTCGATTTTCAGATTGTCATTTTCCTAGGCTGTCACACTGTGAAAAGTTAAGAGTGTATTTCGATTCAAACTGCTTATTTTCTGTTTTTTTTTTAAATTCATTTTTGCTTTCGAATGCGCCAAACTTTGTAAATCTCTTATTTAGAAAGTACACAAGGTGCCGTGATAGTTGATTCTTTGATAAATGCAGAAAATTTTGCAAAAAAGCAATCAAAAACAGCATTTCGAACCGATTTTTCCGAAGCGGAAGGTCTGGAAACGAAAAAGAGGGTCATACTGATAAGGTAATTGTTTATAAATCAAATTCTAATTAATTGAGCATAAAATGACATCACACGGCACCGCATACCTTCCTTCAAGAATCCCCTCAGCAAATTTCATGTTTCTACGTTTAAAAATGTGTCTGAAATTGTATCGGAAAATTTCGAGCTGTTGAAGGTAGAAAAGCGTTTTTTCGAATACACCCTTAAGAGCATCCTTTTATATTGTACAAATATCTTTTTTCTAGTTTTCTTTCTTATTAATATTATACCTAAATTATACCTTATAAAACGAATATATGAGGAAAGTAACACATTCTATATTTAAGAAGTAATTTTCCATGATCAAATATGATTGTCATTGATATGAATGACATTTTCCTGCCGTTCTCATTTTAGTTCTTTATCAGGTATAAATATGGTGCTGCATAGTAATTCTTTTTAATTTTGAGATAGTTCAAGACCAAAGTAGTAAAATCATAGCTACTAGCGAAAGCATTTAGATTTTTCTTTAAACTTTGCTATTATTGTCTTTGTAAAATTTTAAATAGATTTTTATTATGTAAGATTCGGGGTTTCTATATATCAACAAATAAAACAGAACATCGCATGAAAATTAAGCTACTATATTGAAAACTTGTTTCTTTAAATAAAATTAAAATTTTAGACCTAAAAATAAAAAAAAGCTGTGTGAAGAATGTTCTAGAATGAAATATCTAAAATCCTAACTATCATTATCCTGCTATGCATATGCCAAAAATGACATGTAATTACATTAAAAAAGCGTATTGTTTCAGTTCTTCATAATTTCGCAATTTTACATGACACTTTACACTCTGTATGTTTTATTACTTTACTCTGTAATGGAAAATAAAACTACCTCGAATACTTCTCAATGGATACCTTTAATATCTCAGATGATCAAAACCCGACATTTTGTGATATTATACCATAATTTCTAACACTATAACAATTACTCTTATTAAAATATATTGAAAAAATAATGAAATTAAGATATAAATAAATACTGTTTACAATAAAACAACTAACCTAAATTTTAAAAGGAAAATAAATTTCATTATGCGAAGATTCTACATATAAATCGATACAATGTTTCAAGATAAAAAGAAAACATATACAGCATTTGGCGCAGTGACGGAAAAAATAACTACGCCATCTAGATAGGAGAAGAAATCATGGTATAGGACACTATTATTAGTATTAAACAAAGGAGCGACTGGTCTGTCTCGAATAGTTCTGGTAATTATGAAAGTTAGCGGGCGCTATCTCATCATTTTTGCATCATCGAGTGAAGAGGTGTAATTTGTGCAAATGTAAATTTTAAATAAAATATGTTTTGACCATTTTAATCTATATGGACATATTCTGACAGAAAACTGTCGCTGACTAAAATCTATAACAAAAGTAAAAGGTATCGTATGGTATAATTAAAATTGAAAAACTTAATAATTTATATTACATTGCACTATATATTGCATTGTCATTGACTTTCAAGAGGATGCAATTATTTAGAGAAATGTTTTCACAATATGTGAATTAATGACTGATTTGGCATTGCTATTATGCAAGGAAAAAGGTACGATTATTTTCTACTAAGATACTGCCATACCATTTTATAATACCAATTTATTAAGCTATTAACATTAGATATAACAATTAGTGGAATAGCAATTTTTCCGTCAATCTTGTGCACTTAAAAATGCGTAGTTCTTCAAAGTTACACAGAGCTGTGAACTTACAAAATTTCATTTGTACGCTTTAAATCTGTACAAATAATGTAAATCGCGAAACTATTTTTTAGTATGTAAAATTACACATTTCTTTATCTTAACAAATGACTCTACTAAAAGTACAGAAATCTTAATAAAAATTAATCTGTAACCCGGAGACTGCATACTAAAAATGTGTAGGCATCCAAGATTCCAAGAAAATCCTAGCAACCTATCAGATTTTTTTATTTACAATGCAAACGTGTATCTGTTATACGAATTTATTTTTTTACCATTACATAAAAATGTTCTAATCACCCCAGTTTCCTAGAAAATTCTTTGTAACTGTACACATTTCTTTTCTGATGTTTTCACAAGTTAAAAACACAGAGAGACACAACGTCTTCTGTTTGACCGTGTTATCTAGCCATCGATTAATGGCCTGAAAATTTAACCCAATAAAATTAAAGATATAGTACAATATAAATATTTTTATCAGCTGAATAATATCTTAAAACAGGTGAAAAAGAGCTGTTCGTCAATTCTACGTTTTGATCATATTAACACATCAACCAAAAATTACCAAACGTTTTTGCACTTTAAAAATACCAACGATTATAAGAGGAAGCCTTCCTTGTGATATCTTGGTACAGTATTAGTAAAGTAGGGCACCAATTCATAATTTTGGCGGTACTATCACGTCATACTATAACGGTCTAAACATTTAACCCATTAAAGATATAGATTAGGGAAATTTAAAAAAATCCAGTTTTCCTCGTGATATCATTGCGAGACATGTGCAGAGTTTTCTTAATTTTAACGGTACTGTGACGTTTTGGAAATTGATCACATTAGAGATTCAAATAAGTACAATGCAAATAATAATGTTTCCTTTGTGATATTATGATAAGATATGAAACGAATAAAGAGCCAGTTCTTAATGTATATCGCATTAGGACGTCCCAGGAAAAAACCTAAAATTTTAAATTTTTATCTAAAATATGAGCGTACTGTGTAATTTCGTATTATGTGTCATAACGTACTCAAATGTACATATTGACTGTGATAACATATAAAAAGTTTTATTATTTATAAATGATGCAATACAAAATAAACATCTATACTGTCAAGTTCTGTACTGACATCTATCTGACTGTACCCGATAAGCAACACATCTTTTCATATCTTATTTATTGATTTGTATAATTCCCAGCAATATCAGTAGTATATTTCTTATAACAAACATGGTATAAAAATTTTAAATCAAATATGTTTGTTAAAGTATTGCAAATAACATAATGTAAAAAGATCTGTAAAGTTACTAAAAGTTTTCTAGGAAACTGGGATTTCTAGAACATTTTATGTAACGGCAACAGCTGAAAACATGCAAAAGATACAGATTTGCATTGAAAATCATAAAATCTGTAAAGTTACTAAATTTTTTTAGTGAGCTTGGGATGTCTAGAATATATTGTGCAATTGCAACCCAGGTTATAGATGAGATTTTAGTAAGATAATTATAATTTTATAACATTCGTTTGTAAAGTTACAGATTTCTCTAGCGCTACAAATATTAGTTTTGTAGATTTACATCTTTTCTTGTTCAGTGTACAGATGAAATATTAGTAAACATACAGATTTCGGCAACGTAACATTTGTAGGATTACAGAATTTTTTACAGTGCACTAAATAGAAAATAATTTTAAATAGAACTAGAAGTAAAATTTTAATTCATTAATTTAACGCAGTGTTGAAATTTGCTTTGGAGGATTATAATATGTTTCCTTATAGAGCGTTAAATAAAGTCGGATAGTAAAATAAGAAAGTAATATTTATAAAGTAATATATGCTGAAATTTATTTTTTATATAATTGATTCGCCATTTAAGCATTATTACCACAAATTATAAAACTATCTTAACGAAATAACTATAACCGTTTTATACTTTATATGTGTTTGATAAGAAAGTAAATATTTAAATCTCTGCTTCAAGCATTGTTTATAAATATAAACTTTTAGAAACGCTATAAATTTAATTCAGTTTGATTGTAACATATTTCTGTCAAACGATTTTTCACCTTTTTTTCACTCACAACAACATTTATGTAGATTCAAAAGATACATTCTCTGCCAACATGAAAATTTATAAAGCTTCACATTAAAATTTATTTTGAAATTCTAAAAATTCTCATAAAAATATATTTGGAAAAAGTACAAATGCTTCCTGTTTCCTATATTGAAAAATCTGTCAAGCGTTTTTAAAGTTTTACGTTTTTTTAAATGTGGTGTGATATGTTTTAAGGTTTGTGCCAAATATTTGCAACACATATATTTAAATACAAACAGTAAATAAATTCGGAAATAAATCAGAAGCATAAAATATTCACAAAATTTTCCTATAAATTGAGTGAAGAAAGTAAATTTCGAATATTTTTATTTGGAAATATATAAATTACTATTATTTGAAATTATCTAGCTTTTATTAGTTTCACACGCCTTTATATACTTCTTTATATAATATCTAATTTATACAGTAGATCTATTACTTAAATATAACTTTTACAACGCTGTGTTTATTTTTATTACTGTATTACTTCATAATGTAGTTAAATGTAATTACTCGAATGCTTTTTTTTAAAAATGAACAATATTCCATTTAGAATATCTTCTCCCCAGAAAATCTCGGAGGGAATATACAACAAAACATAATTATGCCCCAGGCATTTTTGAGAATCTAGAAAATTGTCACCAGGAGGTCGACATGAAGAGAAAATATTCGCTTTATAGTATGTTAGGTTCTCTTGGGATTTTTGGAAATGATACTGAAATGACTTTAAGAATCTTCAAAGTCACTTTAAAAGTTTGAAGCTATAGTTTAAAGCAAAATAAAAGAATTTTTAGAACTATATACGTAGATTTTTACTTACTAAACAGATAGATTGCCATGTATAATCAAGCAGGCTCACGGAATCATAAGAAATACATATTTTCGGAAATATTTATGTCTTCCGGATTTGAACCAGGTTATTTAAAAACAACAGGGGCAAGTTCAATACATTATGCTACACTGTAAAAAAAAATCTGTAAAGGTACTATACTTTATCTAAAAAACTGGGATTCCAAGAATTTTTCCTGTAACGGTAACAACAAAAACTCAAGTTTTAGAATCGGTTACATGGATTTTTCCTGTTATCGTTACATGAAAAGTTCTTGGAATCCCAGTTTCCTAGAAAATGTTTAGTACCTTCACAGATTTTTTTACAGTGTACACAGCCGTTAAACAAGAGATATGGCTAAGTTATTCCTCATGTTTTTAAACTGAAAACTCGTAATTATGTATATTTTTCTGCTTTGTATATGCCAAAATTATGTAGCCTTTATAGCAATCCACAATCCGTAGTTTTTTATACAAATTCAACATCATTTTAAATTCATAAGTATATGTAGGCTGTCTTAAATACTGATTATATAACAACAGATAATATATAACAACGGATATATAAAAACGGATCTAACCATACATAGTGTCAAATAACAAAACAAAACATCTTTTCGGGATATCATCATGTTTCTCGAAAAAGTAATTGTCTGAAATTTTTCCCTTATTCATTACTGTTTTTAAATATAAATTTATGAATGAAAGTCAATTTTTTTGTAAGTGAAACATTCTAAAATTATGACTGAATAAGACATTTATAGGTTCTTTTGAAATTACAGAATATTTAGAAATAATTAACAAAAATCATACGTTAAGTATAGATTATTGTAGGATTATTTGACAAAATTTCGCCATTTAATAAGATAAAGACGATAGTTAAATAAATAATTTAGAAAACGTATAACACCTTTAAAAAACAGATATAAACAACTACCGCTCGTAGACCATAATGTAAACGGAAAGACAGATCTGCATCTCATATAAAGATTAGTATAGATTCTACATAGTATACAAAAATTTACTTTAGTAAGAAAACGCTTAACACATATTGAAAATAAGCATTCAGGAACTTATACGAATAGAATAGAAAAATGATTGAAATAATTTGTTAAATCTGTATATTACCTAGACAATTATACATACCACCTATTAAACTGAACTTTTATTCATGCAAAAACACTCTTAAAACTAGTGAAATCACACACTTCCAGAAATTAATGTCCAATGAAATCCATTTTTTTTTTTTATAGTTCTTTAGATGATTTTATTTATATGCTAGAAATACTGCTTACTATCACTCTCATACCACGCACAATTGACGCTAATATCAGTGATTTTTATCAATTATTTTGTGTAACCCCGTGTTTGGTGTATAGACATTAAACATACCACAAAATAGGTGAAATTCTACTTAAACTTAAAACGCACTTTCATCGAATATCTATAACACTTTGGATACAGACAACACTTAGGATGCAATATTGTGTCCTAAATCTTTTACAAGTTCTTGTAATTAACCTTCCTACCCTGAATGGGTCTAATCGACCCAGTCCTATAAAGCTTTTCATTCGATTCAAGCCAGAAAATATTTCATAAAGTAAATTAAATAAAAAACACAAAGATTTAAGTTAAATAAGTATTATAAATGTATTTAAATAAAAATTCTGGTGTAAAATGATTTAATCAAGTTTGAGTAAAATTTCAAGAGGGTAGGAAGGTTAAACGATAAATGCAATGCACATCATACTCTACTTTAAGGTTGTTGTATTAAACATCGGTAATGTCTGATCAATTCATCATGTTTGAAAAAGCACAAGGTAATTGCAATACGCTATGAACACTTTTCCATATTTTATATCGTAAGTGTTTTGTGTGACCTTATAAGTTGGGGAAGAATGTTTCGAAGCCAATATTCAACAGAAAAATGGCATTAGTGCAAAATAAAAATATCTATTTCATTTTTAAACGTAATATTATTAAAAAAAAACACGTTTTTTCTTCATAGTCCATAATATAACGGCATATTTGTGAGTTCCCCAGTTATTGTAAGCGCTACATGTAATATATTCTGCAACAATTGTTTGTTAGAGTGTCAAAATAATGTATATAAATTTTAATATTTTAAAAATATTGTAACACTAATAAAATACAATGAGAACTATGTTTCCCATCGGGTTGTAATGTAAGAAAATAATTTTGATCTTTTGTGTAAATGTATGGTACACACTTCATTTTCAACACTCAACACGTGAAGGTATACCACAATTACGTATATCACTCCCAAGGTTTAAAATAGAAGTTCTGAAAGTATCATTGTTTTCCTTTATTTGCAGTGGATTGTGACAACTGAATAATAGAAACCGGAATCGGGAAACATATATTAGTGCATAGCATAGATACCATATTTTTTTTAAAAAACAAGTCTTTTTATCCACAATTCTCCATATTGAACATACAGAGTGAGTATTTGCGAACATATTGAATAACAGTCTTATGACTGTACAATAAATAACATAAAAGAGAAATATGTACATATTTTATGCATTAGATATGATATCAACGTAGTGGAACAGACGCGAATTAGGTCCAAAGAAAGCCCCAAGAAGTTTTTGACAAATGTGAAAATGATTCTTATTAACCCCTTAACTAGTTAATTCTTTTACATTCAATAAATTGAAAATAACGGATTCACACCACTATTTTTTAAATAAAATATTCGTAAAATTTAGTCTAAACATTTGTGCTTTTCAATAGTATGAAATTAAAAAAAAAAAATAATAGTGGTGTCAAAAAACTTTAAATGATGAATTTTATCGTACCATCGTACGCGGGCTCTGCCCGTCATTGTAGGTTCAGGGGTTAAACAATAAAATATACAACTTGAAATCTCCGCAATTAAATGCTTATCGAATGTCGATCGAATCTGTATATAACTGTGTATTATTAACTGCAGGCCACTAGCGACAATATTACCGGACATAATGTATGTTACTTTAGGGCAGTTTCATTATACGTATTTAAAGCTTATGCGGACTATAAACATATTAGTTCGTATACCTAAATTTTTCGTATTCAGTCCGTTTTTTAAACCGCGAATGCAATAAAAGCACTTTTAGGAGTCGTGTTATATTTAAATTTAAAACTATCACATGTGTAGTAAAAATTAAAAAGAATGAGAGAATTTAGTTGTTCATTGAAAATGATTAATAACATTTTGATCCGGATAATTTAACATTTTGATAATTGAAAATTTTGATCCAGATCAAAATGTTAAACGCCTTTAATTCATTTACATTTTGTACTTGACACACGGATGCAATATATAAATTAAATATTAAAAATTAAATACTAAATTAAAATTCTTTTTAATCAATCTTCTTACTAAGTAAAACAATACACAAAAATGTTCTTGAAACAATATCAGTACGAAATATTAAATGAGAAAAAAAATGAAACAAAAATCCATATGAAAAAAAAATCAGAATTATAAATATTATTGAAAAAACATAATATAATGTTTCTTTTGTTTTGTTCGCTTGGAAAAATTATTTTCTCCAAAGTTTTCAAAAACATATGTCATAAAAACTTTAGTATTTTTTTATATAAATCAAATACTTCACTGTGCATTATGTTTTCAACACTATTTCGTACAATATAATAAAAAATAGATGCGTTTGAAAGCGAAAAAAATTTAATGAAAATTTTGTAGCTTTTAAATTATAAAGGCTTTTCAATGCTTTCAAAGTAATAAGTGTAAAAATGATATTATCTAATTATTGCCTCTCAATATTTTGACATACAAATGATTCCTATGATTATGACAGAAATAAACTTGAAATCTGGCGGATCATTCTACTTGACCTTAATTACTCTTTTATAACTCCACCAAAAATGATTTGCTTTTAATTTAAAGTTTTTGCTGCGAGTGTAAAACAATGGATAAGATATATATTTTATAAATATATTTTTCTATTTTTTTTACTGAGTTATATTAACAAGGTTTTAACTGCTATTCTTGATGCAGATACCTTATTTAATTATTTATTGTTAGATCTTGCAATAGATTTTTATATGCTGTTAGACAAAAAATAATTATTTTCAGTTGCATTGTATAGAGATCTCACATTTTCTCGTCTTTGTTTATTTTGAATGTATTTGCCCATGTTTATATGTAAAACTGAAAATGTCGAATAAATCCATCAAAATGTGATTTGAAATATTTTGATTTGAAGAAGTTCTATAAGAGCAGATTTACAATATTTTTTCATCCAGTGAATGTATATATTTAATTTCTATATTAAGAATATAAATAGGAAAAACAATAATAGTATAATAAAAATCTGGGTAAATCAATATTGTTTAAAATAAAATACATTAGTTTGATCAGTAGATATTCAATTACAAAAAAATGAATGAAAGTAGAAATTGTTTCATAAGAAAATGAAGGTAAGAAATTGAACATATAAAATGCTTTTATGAAAAAAAAACTTCAATCTTCCCATGTTAAATCGTTTTTCCATTTTGTAGAAGGAAAACTTATTCTTTATTATTTGAATTTTCTTTTTATAAAAGCAAATCGTTTCTCTGACATATAATTTTGTTTTTTATTACGTTTAAAGGAAAAAAATTCCGGATTGTTTTTAAAGAATTTCAGGTTATTTCAGACTCATTCTGTAACTTTAAATTAATTAATTTATAAAGGAAAAGTAAACAATTTATAAAACAAAAGTAACATTTTAAACTATATTTTAAAAAATCATTGTAGTTTAATTTTTTAAAGTATATATTCAGAATTTTGAAAATTATTCACAAGGGAGCTGAATTCATTTTATCAATATTTTGATAAAATGAGTTTAAATCCATTCGTAAGTTGTGAAAATTTATTCTCGATAAAATTGCTTTACTTTTGAACTTTTCAAGCAGAAAATTTTTGAAAATCAGTAATAAAACTTTTACAAATGAGCAAATATAATGTATACACTATATCTTTTTTCCCATGAAAATAATATGTTTCTAAGAATATTAAAAATTGTTACCAAATGTAGTTAAGGAAAAGATGACGCAAAAATTTTTGAGAGATAAATGATAAAACTTAATAACATCTGGCTTTCATGCCTCACTTTCACAGCAGTTTGATAAGCAGTATATTTCAGTTTACAATAGCCTCGTAGTAACAAAATATAAATATGATAAATAGCAGTTTAAAGGATTACATTGGTATATAAGTGGGATATAAATTATGTTCGCATTTAAGCATTACCACAAAACCTATGAAATTAAAATCCCGAAAAAAAGCATTTGGCGATTTTGACATCACTACATTTCTTTGATCTGAAGATAATCAGGCCTAGTGAAACCGAATTAAGATTCGGAATTATTGGCATTTAAGCGGGAATTATTACCGAATGCACTCCTAAAAACAGTCATAAGGATCAAGAACCACATAATTGTATATCTAAGCATTCCTTGTTGAATGAATAAAATTACTCCTATCTGTTTACCCATTCAAAGTTCTGGCCTTCCATACCATACATTGAACGGTTTTGTACCCATAGTTTCAACAAATATTTCGGGGTTTTGCCCGAGTTTTACCATCTGTAAATTTCAAGTTGGTTTAAATGACTCTCGAAATATAGGATAAACGCGGTAGTGAACTTTGATCGAGTGTTTGTTACTTTATAAAAATTATCTGAGTACAACGGCTTTCCAGCATGGTACGAACCCCGGAATAATATAAAATAAACGATTGAATAATATGCACCGATTTTTTTTCTGCCAATTATCATTCACTTTATAACAAGATATGTGTGATCCTGTAGTTTTAGCTAATTTCTTGCAACGTGGGTTTACGCTGTTACCTACGTATTAAACAATTGTTGCTAATTAGAAGTGTCAAGAGTCTGTTGGGATATCAACATACTGTGTTGTGTTGTGTCATTAACATTTATGACTTACATCTAATTTTATGCATATATATTCAGTATTTTTAAAATTAATTATCTCGCATATTCTAATGAGAATTTGACTGATTTTAGGTCTTTACTATATATCAATAGATGCCTTTTTACCATCTTTCCGTGCATGTACTCTGTTTCATGCTTGTCGATAAAATGTCAGCAATTTTTTAAATTCCTATGTAGGAAAAAAGCTATTGAAAAACGTCAATTTTAAGCATTCAGCACACATTCCTTAGAATGTGCTTATTAAAATTAAAAGTTATTAAAATATTTTTATGGTAATTCTTGAATTATATAATCTAAAAACTGAGAGTATCGATTTTTCAAATTACTACGGGGCTCAGTTCCCTAAGTCGACTTCAATCGCTAACCCATGTTCAGGCAACCCGTGTTCTAAAAGTAGGTTTATATTACCGACTTAAAAAAAATTGTATTATAATTTTAAAAAAAAGAAAAGTCCAGCGGTGATCTCAGCGTAAATGGTATTATGCTGGTAAATGAGGTATTACGCTTGTATTAGAGATTTTTCATGCTAAACTAGGTATTTAGAAATTTTCGATATTCATGATACAAAGTTTGTTTTCGTGGTTGATTGAAAAAAAAATTTAATTTGAAATAAATATGATAATTTAAATTGAATTAAGCAAATAGGGTTTTTTGTTTCATGTATTTTTTCTAAGCTTATAAAAAAGTTCTTTTTGGCCAAAAATAGAAAAATAACCGAAATTCTGTTTTGTTTTCTGTTTTGGTTGTTAAATAGGGGTAATCATTTTTGCTACTCCTATAGCTTGAAACTACATACACATATTCATCTATTTACACCAATTGGGCAATATCGATAAATTTTTGAAATATCATGTAATGCCTAAATACTAATATTTTAAGATTTTTTTCTATAATGTTGTTCATTATTCTTAAGGATGATTACCGCTTATAATATATATGTATATATATATATATATATGTGTGTGTATATAAACATATATTATTGTAATGTAATATTTTGTAATGTAATAATATTTTTAGTCTACATTAATAAATTATATGATTTAATCATTTTCTATTTATAATACATCAGTTCTTTTCAGTTCTTTTTTTCTCCTGGTAGAGCAAAATTTGCACAACAATAATGTTCGTTTAATTTAACAATAAGAAAGAAAATATTAAGTTATTACATTTAGAAATACTATTAAAATATACTGATACCTCTCTTACTGAAATACTGCATGTAAGTAATATTTAGAATTCTAAGCTTAAATTTGGGACATTAAATTATACTAGACATTTCATACATAATGAGATATAATTTGGCTTGGGATTTATCAAAAAAAACATACATTTGACATACACCACAGATAATTTAAAATTAATTATGTGGAATTAAGACAGGATGATTATATTTAGATAAGGTGGTTTGGCATGTTTATAAATAAATCATTGTTTTTACTGCCCTAACAATTTACTTTAGCTAAATGTAAAATGGTATGGAAATCTTTGCAAATAGTTATCATGCGCCTCTGACTGCTAGCTTATTCACAAATCGAGCATTTGACTTTAGATATGCAGTAGAAAATGCAACAATTTAAAGTTATTTAAATAAAAAATATTAAGTTAAGAAGAAAATGGTTGATGATTTAAGGACACCGTTGTTTTTAGATAAAAGTATGTTATTGTTCTGTTTTTTATTCACCAAAAATATGCATACATGAAAACATTTTTTTATTCCTCATCTTTGATTACTAAGTTCTAGAACTCTAGGGAAATTTTTCTACAACATGTACGTATATATAGGTATGTAACATAAATCAATTACTGACACAAATGTTTCTTATTCTTAAGAATAAAAAGTGTACAACGAAAGGTTAAAAAAACAACAATGCACTTTGAGATTCAGAAAAATAGTTCAGAATATTTTTTTGAAAATTCAGTTTTTGCACATGGATCACGTAATGGGCCACTATGGCCAATTCCATTCTTTTTTAGATGAGACCATTCAATTTTAAGAGGGTGTAAGTGTGTTATGAATGAAGGCTGAATATCTGCACGATGGTTATACATCCTAGGGAGAAATCCTTCTGTAGGTATATTTCTAAGGGAATTTATACCATATTTACGCAAGGTTACCCAAGCTTCATAGGAAAACATGAAAAACTCTGGACAGTTAGTGCGACGGGCGTGATTGAAGTCGAACACACCACCTCCCGTCTACTAACTTTAAAAGCTGAACATCTCACTACTCATGAGGCTAATTTTTTTAAGAGATTATTATAGCACATGATTATCTATAATACACAGAGCAGTATTGAATTATTAGAGCAGAATTATTGCATATAAATTTATTTACGGAGTTTTGCGCGATTTTGAACCAGACATTTTGTAATGCATTTATTACCATAAAAAGATAGAATTTGTTACATTAAATAAGGAAAATGTTACAATAACCTCCCTACCCTGTTGAAAAAAAAAATACGTTTTATCTCAATGGGTGAATTAGACCCAGTTTACTTTTATACATTTATTCTAGCTCAAAACAAGTATTTATTTCTAGCTTTATTTCATATATTATTTTTGTCTTCTCTATTAGAAACAACAATTCTTCTCCCCAATATTTTACTACTCCTCCTCATTGTAATGCCTTGTTTGTATTAGCAATAACATGGAAAATAAGAATAATAAAAGTATATTACTAATTTCTTTCTTTCCACTGTTCTTGATACATTTTTTTTATGGTAAACAAGATTTACAGTACACATATACATTCTCCTGGCAAAGAAAAGATAAGCATGAAGACCATCGCATTTTTCGATCTCTCTTTGCATCACATTCCTTGTATAGCCCACGTTTATTTGAACTAATACTTTCTTATTTTCATCTGCTGCGTTAGCCAATTTCTTCTTTATGGTTACTCGGATATTTTATTTAATTCTAATATTTCTGTGAGGTTTGGTCAACAGTTTGCCAAGTTCCTTTAAGAAAGCTTCTTTTATATAGTTTGTTTTGATCGTAAGAAGGGTTTACATGCATAAAAACAACATGTGCATTTATTGCAGCTGGGCCAATTAAATTGTACAATGAACACAGACTATCTCTTTTGCATGTATATGGAGAATCTAATTTATCAGTAGTATATACTTCACCTTTAGTTTCTTTATAATATAAAATTATACCCGCTTTGTTTTCTTTCTCATCTCAAACTTTGGCCTCGTGCTGCGCAGTTGAAAGGAGGATTAACGATTTTTTTTTCATCACATATGAAACAAGTGTCAAATCTCGATGAAAACCGAAAATGAGGAGAATGTTTCTCGTTCACGTGATGACTGAAATTCAGAAGGCTTATATTTCCTAAGAGTACCAATAATAGTTAATTTTTTTTCAATTGTTTTTTAGCATGAATACAAACCGTGCAGAAATTATCAATCGTAATATTTCGAGCGGTTATCGAATTTACTAGGCGCAACACAACATTTCTACCTTGATATTTTTCTCGCTCACAATCGGAAGGCTTTCCAGTATAGATCTCGGCAGCACAAACATAAGCTGTTTTGACACCCGACATAAACCACATTTTAATTCTATACTTTCCATTTTGGCTTTTACGGTATAAATTGCGTCAATTGTAACATTTTCTTAAGGAATGAGCATCTTCGGCAATTGAGTAACAAACATCAAATAACGATCATATTGCAGCTAGCTTATCTAAACGACGCCAATTTATTCTATTTTTTTTATTGTTGTTGTTGTCAAATCTAAGAAATTCTCTAATAATTTCAAAACGGTGAAAAGACATAGTTGCTCGAAAAATATCTTGCCATCTTCTCCGATTCATAATTCTTTGAGAGATTCTCCTGCTGACTTATATAAACCAGCTAAATTTAGTATCCCTGTAAAAATTATATATAAAAGTAACTTTAAAAAGAAAAAAAAATGGATAAATTTCAAACCGCGGAATAATTTTTCTTTTTTTTCATTTATCTATAAATTATTCTAATAGAAGTTTATTATTTTACCAATGCAAGCTGCCAGTTTCCTCAGCAGAGACCAATGTGTATGTTTTATTCTTTTATGAACATACACTCTCCATTTCTCTAGAATTAATTTGAACATGTCATCTGTAAAGAAAAGCTTCATTGCTGACACAGGGTGCTAAGTTATCCTCTGAACTGAAAAATGTGCACACTACGATAGGTTTAACTTTATAATGTTATGTTGTCTGTAAAACAATAACAGAAGTCAGAAAATATAAATGGACGTAAAATATATAATAATATGAGTAGTGCTAAAGCCTGCATGACAGGGGGGTAATGAGGTACTAAATTCCTCTAAAGGACATTTATTTCTTTTCCTAACATAAAAATTTTTAAAAATAGCTATAAATTTCCTCGAAAATAATTTTTCTTGCCCTGTTGGTGTAAGAATGGGGGCGGGTCCGTGTTCTAAAGCTGGCACAACCCCTGAATATAAACACATTATACAAAATAAATATCGAATACAATAAATATAAATTATGTATAAGTACATACCATTCATTTGACGTAGGTGGAAGGGATTTACACTATATAGTTTTGTTGCGACTAATAAAGGAGGATGGAGTCTCCACCGTTTCATCTTCTGTATCGAAAACATCTGTTTTCTCACTTACTACGCTTCGATGGACAAATGATCAGATTCATCTGTTTCAATTAAATTATTATCACACCATTAATGAGATTCATCACTAGGGAGCTCTTGCCAAAAATTTTTGGATTTCATGAACAGTAACAAGCCAAGAGCCGACTGCATAAAACCCTAAGTCATAGAGCGCAAGAAAAAAATCTTTTATATTATTGAAGAATAGCCATAGGGGAATTTAATTACCCATATCTGCCGGAAGTGAAGTGGTGCATAAGCCAAAAATGTATACCACTAGTGGCTCGTAAGTCTATCATTGTGTTTGCTTTAGAATCAAAAGTATGAAAACACGGAAAAATAGGTGCAGCAAAGCCTAATGCTAAGTTTACGAGTCAACCACTAGTGGTATTAATTTTTGGCTTATGCACCACTTTGCTTCCGGCAGATGTGGATTATTATATTTCCCTGTGACCTTTCTTTCTATGACTATTCCCACTAAAATTGTATGAAAAATGAACAGGTTTCCTAAACAGTCTTTCACTGCGCATGCGTGAATGCAATCAAAATATAATTTTGCATAATGTGTTTCCTAAATGTTTCGGGAAAGTCTCAAAAACATAGCTCTAATATTCTGAAAATTATCGATGGTAGTAAAAGCTCAAAATTATTTCCTTTATTTCGAAAATAAAGCAAAGGAATGAGAGGCAATATCCATATATCCATTGATTAGCGCCAATTTAGAATACACAATGTGTCACATACTGCTAAATTTGAATACAGTGAATACATTTGAATACATAATATGTTTGGAACAGCGGCTCTTCAGCGTGTTCTATCGACAATAATTTTCAAAATTTTAAGTATTATTTGAGACTCTCACAAAAGTTGCTGTATAAATATTGCTAGCATATACAAAATATAATATGCATATTATACTTTGCTTGCATTCATGAATGTGCAGTGAAGAGTTATTTTATAAACCAACTCCTTTTTAAAACAATCTTTATTATTTTTTTCTGATTCAAGGAAGTTGTGTATAAGGTTGCTTGCCATATTTTCCGAAAAGAATATATATATGTTTTACATTTAGAAATTTTCAGTTTATAAGCAGAAATCTTGGCAACAACTTTAATTTCTCTATGCGTATACATGCATGTCTTCATATACAAAGATGCATATATATGTGCATATATATATGCATATATATGCATGTCTTCATATATAAAATAGTACAAAGTTTATTAAAATAAGAAATTTTCCATTTTTTTTAATGTCGGCGTTAATTTTGTTTGAAAATCATGTACTATATTAGCTAAAAACGTGCAACATGTTTTTTTTTTAATAAAAAAAATTATAACTCCAGGAATATGCGTGATTTTCTTACACAAATTGGTGTGCACGTTGCACAGTATTCATATATTTGTATTCTCCACTGATAGATCATTTGATGAATTTTAATGCAGAGGATGTTTCCAAATACTATTATTTTTCATTCATTTTTTGTTTCCACCCCCCTGATTGTTCGCCACCTTGAATAGAGATTTATAATTATGAGGATAAACATAGTTTTCCAGAAGAATCCGAAATATGTATATTTTTATATATTAGGTAAAATGTCTAAAATTGAAAGTGTCCGGTGATTTATAAATTATATTTATATTCAGTGATTATATGTATATATATATATATATATATATATATATATATATATATATATATTAAAGAGAAATATTTTATTTTATACTAATAAAAAGAATGAAATAAATTCAAATATGACGAATTGTATTGAAAGCTATTTTTTTCTCTTTTTTTAGCAGAATGGAAATTTTCATAAATCTCTTATAAACTTAGCATCCGTAAACATTCGTAAATTTAAACGCAACATGAGAACATAAATTTAGTCAAGAAAATGTACTTTGTATTTAGGATTGCGAAATTTGTTATTTTAAAAGATAAATAATGCGCCGATGAATTCTTTTTTTTTTTTTTTTTTTTTTTTTTTTTTTTTTTTTTTTTTTTAAGAAAAAGCAAGAAATTCATTTATTTGATGGACTAGCGTTTATAAATATGTCTTTTCAAGTAGTACTTGTTCTCACTTGTAGAATAAACTGAACACAAGATAATTTAATATAGATATAAAATAATAAAGAGTTTCACTTTAATACGTATAAACAGACGTGCTGTTTCATATACAGTTATACTTTTTCTATTAATGATATTTTCTATTTTTAAATAAATCCTATCTGTTCCAAAACTGAAATTATCACATACATCGAAGTTTTAATTCTTTTAATAACAATAAGTTAAATGATATGTTAATGGCTTGATTATTTTGATGATAAAGCAAATTAAGAAAATGATATTTAATAATCTTAAATTAATATCGGAAAAATAGTACTATTTATCAATAATTGTAAATGTATTTAGACGTTGTTACAACATGATGCAAAAAATACTGCTCGGATTTTAATGTAATTTTGAGTAGAATTTTGCGTGATCCTCGAGTCATAAAATATTTTGTGGTCTTCATATATTCTTAAGAGTTAAAACATCCCCCTCTATTTCCTGTTCAACTAAATGCCCCAAAAATATCCACACAAATGGCAGAGAGAGTACAAAGCTAAGGACAGGTGCTGCAAGAAACTTCACCAAGCAGGTCCAAGCAGGTTCTTTCAATGCAGCGGAATTATGGAGTTATTTCAATCTTCTTCTACAACCCAAATAAACATCAATGGCATTTCCGGGGACAAGATCCAAAAAGCAAGCCAAGGCCAGAACGGAAAGGAATTTCCGACCTGCCATAAACATAAACAATCGGCATGCGGCATCTCCCATCACTATATTTATGCTATTTAAGGACAGCAACAGATAATCAGAAGTACAGACATGAAAATAAAACCACCTAGCTAACAAAAAGGGTGGGTTTCGTGAACATATGCATTATCCCCACCACACCTGTACTGTATATTTATGCCAACACCTCACTTTCGGTAAGTCCCCCGACTAAACCTTGCATGAATATTTGCATCGACTTCATCTTCATAGGCTGTCAACATGGGGCAAGGCCTCTTCGCTTAGGCTAATGTTCATCTGCTAAAAATTAACGTTTAGGTTTAAATAGTTAACTGTGCCTTAATAATAAGATCGGATTAAATAATAATATAATAACAAGGTCATATTAAAAAAAAAACGCTCATGCAGCTAAGGGAGCAAGTTTTTACCAAGTGGTGTAAGTTAGAATGGCGTAGACTGTTCCTCTAGCAACATTAGCTTGTTTTGCATTTCTGACACGAAATTTCCTATTATGATACTTATTTCTCAGCAGCACTCATTTTCTTTTCCAACTCTCTAAATTGGTTCATGAACTGATTCAGAAGGCAAGTAGCAACCACTGATTAGACATTTATAATCTCGGTTTCCATCTCGCCAAGCTGGATTTGCGTATGTAATGCATCAGAGCCAAATCAACAATGACAATAGAGAAGTAATCGGCATAACACACAAATCATGTAAATAACAAGATCTGCAATTAGAACGCCCGTGAAGTTTGACTACGGGAAGGCAGATGCAGTGATCAGGCGATCAACTACCTCAATGACAGACAGCTAAATTCACTCAGATAGGGGAACCCGACGGGTAGGATTCTGAAAGAGCCGTTAATTCCGAAATTGGCTTAGCTGAGCTCAGCAATATGACTGACTAAAACTGGAGTAAGTGACGTAGATTGGAACTGGTGATAAAAAAAATAACAACAACCAGAACAAGATGTATTAATCTTATCCATCTTGTTTATGCTATTCAGAAGTTTTACTTTATTTGAATATTAAAAAATAGAGATTTGTAATTTTTTTTTTTTATAATGCATAAAAGTTTAGACTGAATCAGTACGGAAATTAACGACTCGAGGATTCTAATCGTTCATTTAGAAAACAGCCCATGCACGGTAACGCCATGCATCTAAAATACGTCGTGGGCGCAACGTTCCCCAAATTTCCTCTTAGTTATGCATCTACAGGTGCCTTGTCAGGTAAAGGTTTGGTAACCTGGCCAAGGATATAAATTACGAAAACAACTTCAATAGCAATAAGTGGCTACCAAACAACAAGATCTAAATGTTAAGTAACCGCCATAACTAAGCAGTACGTACTGCCATTAGGATACCCGTAAGGCATGGTGACGTCACTGCAACGTTGTTGTGAAGTCACATTGGGACTTTGTGACCATCAATCATCGATGTGACGTCACGTGATGTCGATGTGAAGTGACAGTAACTGAAATTGTGAAGTCGTTATGGCCATTTTAGAATTTTTAATTTGTGAATTTTTAATTTGTGACCACTTCACAAAGTGGTCACAATGTGATAAAATTGTGAAAAATGTGTCATTTGTGACTACTTTGACATTAACATTATGACGTAATTTTGACAAAATCGACGATATTTAAATTTCCAGAAACATGTTTTTTTAAAGTAAATAACATGTTTTGAAGAATTTTTGTAATTTTCTAAGGATTTAAAAAAAAGTCACATCTCAGCCACAATGTGACGTCACTGAGTGCTAGTATTTTGGTCACAGATGCGATGTGACCAAAGTGATTCACAGTGACGTCACTGTGACTATGCATGCTATGAGGGATAAATATATAACTATGATAATTAGATTTATTTCCGCAACGTGAGTATTGGGCAAACACCATGTATCAAACGGTTTGAACTAAGGCAATACGGCAGTTAAGGGTATCGTCATCGGTAAGAAATAAAGAAAGCCATTTTGTGGGCGATTTAACCCGTCATTAGTCGCGTGTCGGTCTTTTCGCCGCCCGTATAACTTATATTCTCTTAACTTGTATCACATTACAAATAGAACGGAGAACTACCATGTAGCTGACTTTGAAGGTATTTTGACCACCTTAGTGAAGTTACAGGACACCTCTGTTTTTCTTTCAGGTACATTTTTAGAAACAAAGTTGAAATTGGTGAAAAAGTCTACATAACAATCACTAATGTCAGTTCATTTTTACTTTTTCTAATTACTCCAGATCTCATGAATAAAATGTATAATTTAAGAAAACTGAAAATTTATATATTCATTGAAATGTTATTTTCGTATATTGGGTGAAAAATATTTCTTATTTTACATATTTGGTATGTGGGGGTCCAGCGGCGAAAAGACCGAGAGCGACTAATGACGTTGTGAAAAAAGTCGCGACTACTCGCGGGTTAATAGGGAATTGTGAAAGAATAACTTAAATACAAAAAGTTAGTTTCAGGACAAAATTTCGAAAATTTTCACAAACTATTTTTTCTGAAACAGGTGATGTTAAAAAAATAAATAAATAAAGCAGATTTGACGAAATTTTTACAAAGTATTTCTTTTTTTTTTAATGAATGAAAATTAAAATTTAATTTTTCGCAGCATGAAATTTACGCATATTTTTTTTTTTTAAATCCATCGTCGAAAATTATATGTCAGATTAACTCATAAGAAGCAGTGAATATATTATTCTATATTTTTTGTACCAATGGGATAAAACAATATGAGAAAGACGTTTTTCATCTGATAATCTTATAAAATTAAATTTACGGAATAGGACATCATTTTTAAGCAAGATGAGGCGCCTGTATAAATATATATTAAGCATGCCTAATTTTTCACAATTTAGAAATAAGAATAGCAGTAAGAATACTTTGTATCCAAGTAAATATTATTTTGTATATATTGCAATTATAGAAAATAGCTATTTGTCCGCTCTTTTATTTAACACAACCTGTTTTTTATGCAAAGATGTAATTTGTGATTCGATTTAACCTCCTTCTCCGTACATGCTACAATAAAAAAATACGTTTCAGGATATATTTTCTATGCAGTATTAAACTTTATTATTATTTAACATTCTTATAATTTAATGCGTTAACTTTGAGGATTTTTTTCATTAGACTGCACATTAGATGGTCAATCGTGAGATACTCTCTCTAATTACTAAAATTGTATATGACGAAATACGAAAAATTATGTTACATGACATTGAAAATGCAACGAAGAAACGCATAAAAAGATCAAAATTAAAAATAAATCAGTATAAAACATAATGAGTTTAAAATTTAAGAAATATGCAATTAACAATTAAAGTTAAATTTTCAAGAATTTACGAATATGCATTAAAAAATCAATTTACAAAATCAAAAAGTTAGTTTAAATACTGTTTCCTTATTTTATTCTTATTGGCCTATCCTAAAAACCTGTATGTACGTCAGATAAGTTTCTTTTTACGGAAATTTTGTGGAAAGAAAAAATTATTATGAATAAAGGTATTTTTATAATGAACATCGAATGTTACAAAAATGTTCATTATAGTTATTACTATTTTAACTTTTAACTTGTATTTACGACTAAAAATAAAAATTATATTTTATACATGAAATTACAGCAGTTTTTTTTATTGTAAAGATTAAAATATTTTCTGTTACTTTAATTTAAACTATTTCTTCTTCTTCTTCTTTTTTTTTTTGGGGGGGGGGAGCAAAACATAGAGGACTGAAATAATTAAATCCATTTATGAAGGATCTATTAATTAAAGATACTGAAACTAAATCTTCTAAAACAGTTTTTAAAATATTTTCAAAATCCTTTGAACGTAGCATTTGGACACTATGCTTACTATTTCATAATTTTCTCCTAATATTTGTATTCATAAGTCTTAATGGACTAACAATATTTCTGGAACTTTTAGAGAAATACAGTGCTGCATTTACTTTCGAGAAGGTTGGATTTTGAAAAAAAACCTTCGCGAATGTTGAAACAAATCTTCCCATGATTCTTTCATTAAATGCCAAAAGAAAAAGAAAATGCATGCTCTAAATAATTTTTTATGATTCTAATGTGCATACTGTATATGAATTTAAATGTATAAGGATTATTTGCTAATAAGTGACAGAAAAAGATAGTGATATGCGATTATTTAGTGGAAGAGCCCCTTTCTACTATTAAGTTGGAATCTTATCTATTATTAAGTTGGACTTAACTTTTAAGTTTAAAGCTCCTCATTAGCAAACTATCGCATGCTATTAATTTTTTAATTGTTGACTATTTTAAGCTTTCTGTATTTTTTATGCAGACAGTACTTCAAGTGCAATGAAAAATTAATTTTAGAATATTTAGGAAAATTAAAAAATATATATACTTTTAAAAAGTACACCGCCAGATTTTTAAATTCCTGCTTTCATTGCCAGTACTATTGTCTGTTTCTGTAATTTTTTCTTCGACGATTTCTAGACGTTTTTCTTCGCAAAACGTTAAATATTCAATATTTTACGAATGAACATTAAAAAATCAGTTTATGAAATTAAAAAGTTAGTTTAAATACTGTTTCCTTTTTTTCCCTGCTGCCTATCGTAAAAACTTGTGCCTATGTCATATAACTGTATTTTTACGGAAATATTATGGAAAAAATAAAAATTATTATGAAAAAAGGAATTTTTATAATTCACATCGAACGTTAAAAAAAAAGTTTACTATTAATATAATTTTAAATTGCAACTTGTATTTACGATTGAAAATAACCATTTAATTTTATGCGGCATGAAATTACATAATCAAAAGCAATTATTTTAATGTAAAGATTAAAAGATTTTGTCTCACATTAATTTAAACTATTTTTAAACAATGTATAGAGTATTAAAAAACAATTAACTCATTTTTAAAGGATCTATTAATTAACGATACTGAAACTAATTCTTCAAAAACAGTTTTAAAAATATTTTCAGAATACATTAGTGAGAAATACTTACAAACATAGCATTTGAACATTATGCGTACCATTTGATATTATTTTTCATGTTCTTATATTTCCTAATATTTGTATTCATCAGTCTTATTACAATAAAAAAATTACAATATTTATAGAACTTTCAGTGAAATACAGTAATACCTTAACTTCCCAGATGGTTAGATTCTGAAAAAATTCCTTCGCGAAAGTTGAAACAATCTTCCCGTGCATAATAGGGGATTATGTTTTATGATGCTTTATTTAAATGTCAAAAAGAGAAAAATAATATATGCTCTGAATAATTTTCAATTATTGTAATACAGATACTGTAAATAAATTTGAATATATAAAGATTGTTTTCTAATAAGTGACTGAAAAATAAGTGATATGCGATTTTTTAGGGGAAGAGATCTTTTTTTATTATTAAATTCTATGTAAGGAAAAGTTACAATCTCGATTTATCTTTTTAATTTAAGGGTCCTCATTAGCAAAAGATCGCATGCTGTTACTATTTACTACTATTACTCTATTAAACTCTCTGTACATTTTTCGCAGATGCAGTTTCAAGTGCAATCGAAAATTCATTTTAGAAAATTTAGGAAATTAAAAAAAAATACTTAGGAAAAAAACCTTCCTCACATAGTTTTGAAATTCCTGATTTCATCGTCAGAGTTGTTGTCTGTTTCTGTAATTTTCTCTTCAACAATTTCTAGAATTTTTTCTCCACAAAGTATTTTGTCATAGTTTTCAGATATCCTTCGTCCTCTCTTCTCAACTCCTATCTAATGAGAAAGTCACAGAATTTCTTTAAACAATTCAGAAATTCAAAGCATTTAGTTTTCCTTTTGTAGAAATTAGACTGAATATCTGACCAATAAGAATTGGTTGAATTTTTAATTATTTCCATTCATAATGCATCAATTTCGGCAATACAATCTGCTATATTGATTTTTTTCAACTCAATTTAACTGCGGCGTCTGACTTTTTTCATTGGATTTCAAAATTTGTTTTAATATTATTTTTATACATTAAGTTCTGAATGCAGGTGTAATTCACTGGTATAACACTTGCATATTCGAAGTCGTGTTCTGTGGTAAAAAAAAAAAAAAAACAATTTAACGTCGGAATGGTCTTTTATAAAATTAAGAGGTTAAACAGGAGCATTGTCATTGTGAAGTATAATTTTAAAATCAATATTTTTAGCTCAGGTAAATTTCTTCACCTCACGAATAAAAAAAATCGTTAAACTACTTCAGAAACATTACACTAATTAGCTATGCTTTGTTATTTGTTCGCCATAAAACGGGCAATTTGAGTTTAACTTTCTTTACCTATGAGGGCGAGAGGATGTTGCGTTCTATGAAATAATATCGTATTTACATTAAAACTCACATGTAGTATTGATACGCAACTAAAGACATGCTATATCTTTTGTTGCCCTAAAATATCCAACGGCGAATCCTTTTCCTCATTATTATTCTAAAACAAGCTTGTCTCGTTAGCATTAAACACTTGTTTAGGAATATTTCGTCCTAATTCGGTATTTTTTGTAAATTGTGCAGGAAATAGTTGAGCATTAACGTGTTCTCAAGTAATTAAATGTTGTACAAATCGTGACAATGTTTGAAGTTTTTAAACCATACTTTACTCACATGGAGGTTAAATGAAGCGATTTTTTTACTTTTATTTTATTAAATATAATTTTATTTTTGGATCGCTAAGCTGAACATATTGGGCTTGCTTCGAGTATATATCTTCTACCCAAACACTTAATCAGTTTTCAGTTCCTTCCAACGACCTATCCCCGAAAATGTTCGGCAAATTTTGGCACTAATAAACGCCCTTGCTACAACATTGTCCGTTGCAGACTTTTTAAAAATAATTTATCTAATCGTAGATTCTTTACTACTCAAATAACAACCAATCACACATTCTCATTTACCTAATCCGTAATCCCCTAAAGTTTTTACTTTTTCAGCAAGGTTTAAAACATTTTTCACTCTTTTCGCCAGAGACGTTATGATGAACTTTATCTTATCCATTTCTACTGAAAACTAAAATGAAAAAATAACAAACTGAAACAGTAGTTACTCTCTACGGGGACTTACGTAATTCAAATGTTTAAAAAATGAGAAAGAGCTTGCGTATTTTGTAATTTGCATAAAAGTCTTGCTTTTTAATCTATTATCAGAAATTGGGGAAATGCCAAGATCAAACAAAAAACGGGAAATTGTCTACTTTTAGAATAAGTTATTTTTTAGATTTTTTTAAAATAAATTTTACTTTATGATGATATTTTCTTTATAAAACAAAAAATATATTAAGTATTCACATATGCTAAAATGTTCTATGTTTTTCATTTCACAAACAACCAAAACAAGCGAATCGTAAAGGATTAATGTATTCAAAAATATTTTTTAGAATAAAAACTTATTTAAGAATGACATAAAATGCTTCTGAAAACACACACATAAGAATCATAAAAGAAGTGCTTGAGTATTATTGCGGTGAAATCAATCGGCTAGAATCATAAAAAGTTTTGCTGCTTACAAGATTTCTTTTCAGAGATTTAGAATTTTATTGCTACTGCTTTATTCTTGTTTTAATGCTGCATTTATATTTGGAAATAAAAAAGAAACTTTCAAAAGTTTCCACCGTTTTATTGCACACTAAAATCAACACCGCCATTACATACTTACTGTATTTTAATTTGAGAATAGTACTTATTGCTCCATTTTATGCATATTTTTAAAAACGAAAAAAAAAAACATTTTTTTTATTTAGTGTATTGTAGACAGTTGTAAGTGTTTTTGTGTTTTCGTATTAGTGATTATTTATATATTTCACTTCATAAAAACAATCTCTCTTAAATATCAAGTTGTAACATTGATATAAATTGGTACGGCAATATTTTATTCAATTTTTTGGTGGTTGAAATGTATTTCATTTCGTCTTCTAATACTTCCAAAACTCGTCTGCTTAAAGTTCTTGTATTTTGTAAAAAACTGCGATGTTTCACTTCAAATTTTATCTGTATGTCTTGTAATCTTTATTGAATTTTTAAGATATTAAAACACTTGTAATATTTAAAGCACTTGTAAGAAAATTAATATATTTGTTATACATACATATGTATATTGTTTCCAGTAAAATCAAATTACGTGAAGAGAAGAGCGATAAAATATTACTATTGATGATGCCAATTTACTGCAGTAGATAGTTCTTAAATAATGTTTAGCTAACAGTATGAAAAAAAAAAACACTTCAAGAATCTTTTATGATGTCATCACATTTCATGTAATGTAAATGCTTAAACTATCCTAAAGTATGTTCATCTTAATTCAATTTACAAATTAAAACAAGAAAATAAATTCATACATTCAGCATACAACATCAAGCAATTTACAACTATTTTATTATAACATAATGAAATTGATTGATGAAATAATCTTACGAACTCAACTTTTCCAACAGATAGAAAAAAATAGCAGAATCGAACCGAGATCCTTGGTTTACAAAATCAATTCTCTACCATTCAAGCTGACTACGCAAACAACCAGTGAGGATATTTCACTAGGATAACCTTCATGGTAATAATAGCTGGTCTGCTATTTAGACTGCTGTAAAGAATAAGCCACAGTTAAGGAACTTCAAAAAATATAAATATATAGGTATTATTTTATATAACAACATGAATCTTATACGTAAATTATCACAAGAATTGAATATTTCCCAGAGAGCGAAAACATACCCCCTCTGGGAATCGAACTCATATCATTGGCTTATAAAACCAATGTTCTATTTTTTAATGTTCCACTTACTGGGGCGTCAACCTTAAAGTATTTTCACTCGGATAACCTTATTAGTAATAACATCTGGTCTGTCTTTTAGGAAAGTTGGACAAAATAAACAGCAGGTAAAGGAACAATCACGACCTCGCATATGATCTACAGATTTGTATGGTTGATACATAGTATGCAAAAAATTAGTTCAGCTAAACATATAGCACTGTTAAAATTTTCCGCACAGAATTTCCCAAAATAAACAGAATTGAACAAAATAAATTTTGTACAGCCACGTATGTGATATATATGATTTATACATAAAAACACAAGATTCCACAAGTAGTTGAAATAAAAATCATGTGCACCATAACTGAAAAAATACTTGCAAAATTTAGCGTTCATAAACTACTGCAGATCATTTATTGTTATATTTATTCTATAGCAAAATTCTTTTGCGTGGGCCTGAAAACAAAACGAAAATTCTATGGACACTATATTCTTTCATAGGCTAAGTGTAGTATATCAAAGCAGCATTCAAAATTTTCAGAATTTTTAAAATAGAATAATATTAATAAACCGCATTGTTAAACATTTGTATAACAGTACTCCAAAAAACTGGTGGAAGCTTTGTTGCCACCAATGTTATGGTGTGATTTTTTTTCATTTATTTAATGGTGTAATTTAAACGTATGTTACTGGTGTAACATTAACATATTAGTGTAATGTTACACTGGTTATCTTGGTTAAACCGATGACCACAATAAACTTGATGGAAGCTTGGCTGCCACCAACTTTATAGATTAATATTACATAAATGTTTTACAATTCGTAAAAGTTTTATCTACATAGATCTTTATGTAACGGAAATATAGTGCGTGTCCTTTCCAATGAACTATAATTGCATTCATTTTCAATAACGAATTCGCCATATTCATTAGGGTGGATCGAAAAAAAAATTCACAGTGTCAAAACCTACTTATGCGGAAAAGATGTTCTCTTAGATGGAGATTAAGGGAAAATTAATTACAAAATTTAATTTTAAATTTTCCTATTGCCACAATGAGGTTGGATTTCGAAAAAAAGTGAAAAAAGACCTAATTTTGGCTAGATGATTTTTGATTCAAAATAATAGTTAAAAATTATCCAAAATCTACCTATGCTTAAATGATGTTATATTATATGCAGAGTATGAGAAAAATAATTAAAAAATAATAATTTCAAAATTTAAATCTGCCGCAAGAAGGCTCAAATTTATGTATTTGAGCGTTGTTACGGTAAAAAATCAATGTTATTTTTGTAAAATAAAATATGAATTTTAGAATTTTTTAACATTTATTGCAATGAAGGGATATTTATTTGATCACAAGATTTAAACTTTAGTTTCTTGTTTAACAGATTCCTTATTATTAAATCAAGAAAAAATATCAACATCACAATTGGAGATAATGACGTTTGGTATTGAAAATCGGCATTAGATTTTGTAATTCAAATAGATTTTTATGAAACGGTCTTTTATATATGGTCCATGCACAACAGAAAATGCTTCCGTGACTATTTTGATTATTAGTTTTGTAGAAAGAGCGTTGCGTATTATTCATAATAGATGTTATTGCCACTGGAAAGGTTGCTGGATTTACTATTGCTTCTGAAATCATGTCGTTACTAAATCCCTCAGTTAGTGGATGTTCAACACAATTTATTATTTAATTAAATCTATCTAATGCGTCGTAAAAGGTCAAAAGCTGATAAATGGAAAATATAGATATTATTTAATGTAATGATTAGGATTACAGCAGACCGTTTGAATTCGCTCGTGTGATTTTAGAAATCATCTACTGACATAAATGAAAATATAAAAAGCTTCTTATATGCAGCGAATAATTTTTATATTTCACCAGTGAAGCATTTGTACCCAGCTGCGGTTCTATCCATGTTGGGAAACGATGACGTAGTGGAACCCCATTAGTGTGTAACTAGCATAAAAACCATTGTAATGGACGCTTGAAGATCAGTTCCATATTTCGAATAACACATCCTTCAACATCTATGTTAACAGATATTTCGTCAGAACCAATCGCAACTAATTTTGTTACATGTATATTATTGTTAATACATGACAAAAATATGTACGTCGTGTTTTCAAATTGTTTCGCATTCTCCCAGAATTTACGTATATGTGGCCGATGTATTCGGAACCAAGTTCGTTTTTCAAGCTCAAGTCTGCTTCTATTATGATTTTTTTCTGTTGTCTTCTAATGATGTAGTCTTGTCTTTTCACCCATCAAAGTTTAAAGAAAATGGCCATGATCATAATCTTTCACAAATGACTAAAGCAAATGACTAAAAGGATAGAGTAATCTTTGGTTTGTTTTGTCATACCGAATTTTTTTTTCTGTCACTATCATTCGATTCATACTTTTGTGAGATAATGCCCACATCTTGAAATGTACCTGACATGATGGCAGCACCTGCTTCGTCGGAAATGCCCAAACTGTCCAATATTCTGACAGATGTCAATTTTCGTCTCTACAGGTAGTGTGACACCTAGCTCGTCAACATTTTGGCTTTTCACTGATAGCTGATGACGCAGAAAAATGAGTTTGCTCGCACTACGTCGTTTTCATTTAAACCCAATATTCATATTCATATTCAAATCTATTGAACTGAAAAAAATAGGCAGTGTTTTAGGAAATAGTTCACAAGACTGTAATAGCTTTCAATATCTTATTTTCTTTTGTAAGAATTAAGAAGAGCGCAATATTTGTCATGAAACAATTTAATTTTTCTTAAAATGCTGCAGTGGTAAATTATTAAGATTGAATCTCATTTACAGGTCACTTCTAACTTAATAGCAACTCCTTTTCACGGGCAAGAAATAAATAGATGTAGACCGATTCTTTGCTTCGGTTATTTTTTTAAATACCAATATATAAATTTTATAACGTTTTTGTAATAGGAGCATATTTACTGGTATATCAAAGCCAGAATCAAATAGAAGGTAATACATATATTTTTAACAAAGCCATGGTACAGTTATATTCAAAGTACACTAAGCTACACAAGGCACAAGCAGACAAATCCTTCACTGAAAACACTGGAACTGCCAGTTTTTCGAAACTTTAAACCACTTGCAACAGTATTAAATTTCGAAATTAGTTCGTTTTACTTAAACCATGCGACATAATTTTTATCCATGCAACATAATATCTCTTACGCAAAAGTAGGTTTTGATTGATATTAAAATGATTATTTTGCGATAAAAAAATGTAAATTAGATCTTTTGCCATTTTTTCCAAATTTCATCGAATTTTCAACTTTTTTGTGGAAGCATTAAATTTCGAGTTTATTATTTATTATTTTTTTTAACCTCCATACGATATAACATCTTTTCCGCATTGCTAGATTTTAAAATTTATTATAATATTTACTTTTTGACAAAAATCATCAAACAAAAATTTGGTCTTTTTAAAAAAAGTTCAAAAATTCAACTCTTTTGTGTCAGCATTAAATTTTAAAATTATTTTTTTAATTATTTTTCCCTTAACCCTGCTGTTCTGTTCGGGTCTATTTGACCCGAAAATTTTATTTTTCACTTATAAAAAAAATTAGCGCAGAGATATTTCCATGAAACTTTTTGACTTTGCTCATTAGTAATATAACTATATATTCCTAGAAGTATTTACGTTTATTTATATTTCCAAGAGATATTTTTTAACTTAGTCCTAATGTACTGTTCGGGTCATATTGACCCGAGTTAAAAAAATAATTTCATCATGCACTTTTAATTTTATTTGGAATCATTCAATAAAAATAATTACTGCAACGTATCTATTTCAAAATCTGTTTCGTTGGCACAGGTGTTAGATCAAATGACAGGAGAGCAAAGTCAAATGTTGATATCATTTGTGAAAGGGAAAAGAATGCACCTGTTACTAGCGTTTCTTTTTTCTTGCTGTATTTCAATTTCTAATAATCTGAAGAACAGTTGTATCTCTGAGTATTAGTGAAAAAATGGCGAATCGTAGAAATTTGAGCGACGCTGATATTGCTAAATTAATGGAAGCCTCTGACAGCGAAGAGGAAAATGCATCTGAGTATGAAAATCATACAAGTGAGGAAATTCAAAGTGAAATTTCTGACAACGATTTTGATATTGATATTCAAAAGACGCACAATCTACAGAGTATTCAGTCTAAGAATCGTGAAATAGTATGGAAATTGAATGCCCTTCTTCAATCTGGTCGATTAACGTCTGCTAATATTATAAAAACTACTCCAGGTGTCACAAGATATGCGACGACAAGGATAACTGACATAAAAAGCGCATTTGCGACGGTATTCAATTCTACAATCGAGAACGAAATCATAAAAATGACTAATATAGAAGGAAGAAAAGTGTATGAAAAAGAGTGGAAAGATATTAGTACTGAAACTTTTAAAGCATACATCGGATTGTTATTAGCTGGTGTGTACAAATCATATGGAGAATCAACAAAAAGTTTGTGGAATCAAGAAACAGGCAGAAATATATTTCGTGCTACAATGTCCCTCGAAACCTTTTATATGATATCGAGAGCTATTCTTTTTGACAATAAATCTACCAGGCAAGAAAGAAGGTCTGTAGATAAATTAGCTGCTGCTCGAGATATTTGGGAAAAGTGGATATAAATTCAACCTAAATTGTATAATCCAAGTGAAAATGTTACTGTAGATGAACAATTAGTAGGATTTCGTGGACGATGCCCTTTCAAACAATATATACCTAGTAAACCCTCCAAGTATGGGATAAAAATATGGACTTTATGTGATAGCAAAACTTCGTATATACTGAATGCACAAATTTATACTGGAAAAAATCAAGGATCAAAGCCAGAGAAAAGTCAGGGTATGCGGGTAGTGAATGACCGTACTTATAGGTATTCGGGGCACAATGTTACATGTGATAACTTTTTCACATTTTATAACTTGAGAGAACTTCTTCTAAAACGGAAAATGACTATGCTTGGCACCATTAGAAAAAATAAGCCTGAACTCTCCGAGAAAATGCTAAACAAAGAATTGCACAGCTCAGCATTTTATTTTACAGAAGAACAACAGTTGTAAACTACATCCCTAAAAAGAACAAAAGTGATATTCTTATGAGCACTTTCCATCATGAAAGTGAAGTTAGCGACAGACCTGACAAAAAAACCACAAATGATATTAGATTATAATGCAACTAAAGGGGCGGTGGATAGTCTTGATCAACTTTTGAGTACATACACTTGTAAGAGAAAAACAAATCGCTGGCCTATGATAGTATTCTATAATATGCTTGATACATCTGCTTACAATGCAATTATTCTGTCAATTTCAACAAACAGCAAATGGAATGAAAATAAATTAACCAAACGGAGGCTCTTTTTAGAAGAATTGGAGAAATTTCTAATTTTTCCACGTATTGAGGTAAAACAGCATCTTCCCAGAAGCGAAGATTCAGTCAAAATTGTGAAGAGAATGCGTAGTAAAAGTGAAAACGTACTCTCTGAATCAGATGAGAACACTTCATTGCGTACTAAACGTGCAAGATGCAAGTTCTGCCCATCAACCAACGACAACAAAACTAATACATTATGTTACAATTGCAAAAAACACACTTGCAAATTTCACGTAAGCTATTTTTGTCCAAATTGTAAATAGAAGTAAGTATTCAAATTTTTTTAAGTTATTTTACTGGTGTTTTGTGTTATTTGATATATATTTAAGCTTATTTTACTATTTTTTTAATTATTTCTAAAATAGTTATTTTCATTTACTGCTAGAAATGGTAATATTCTAAATCGGGTCACATTGACCCGAACACTACATACGTATAGTAAATGCGAACAGAACAGCAGGGTTAATCTCCATACAATAGAACATCTTTTCCGCATAGGTAGGTTTTGATGAATCGTAATTTGTTTTTCGCCATAGACAATGGATTCACCCTAATATTCATATGCAATAACACCTACAAATTACAATTGCAATATAAATTGCATTCGGGTAATATTTAACTTATTCGAGTCGACGATAGACAGACGAACCAAAATAAATTTTCTATTATTTTAGAAAATTTCAAATAAGTTTTGTTTTTGGCCAAAATTCTGTCAATATAACTAAAAATTAATGTATAGCTTCTTTTAAAATCAAAGAGTAATTCGAAAAAATATCATCATCATCATCCCAGACATTATTTAAAGCTATAAGCTTGTTCGGCCTCATTGTATCTCATTCGTGGCTTGCCCCTGTCTCTTTTTAAAGTTGGAATATAATTCAAGGCTATTTTTGATATGCAATCAAAATTCATCTTTTCCAAATAGTCGTTCCATCTCGTTCTGTAATTTTCTGTTTTATTCAGTATTAGAATAACCTCAAATTCTCTTCCTTATGCATTCGTTCTTTATTTTGTCCATTATCGACCATCTTTCTACACTCTTCAAAAATTTCATCTCTGAGAATCGCATTTGTCTTTCATCATTTTTTGTGAGCGTCTATGTTTCACTTCCGTATAATTAAGTTGATATTGTCATTGATTTAAAGAAATTCGTTCTAGTATTTTTTCGTGTATTTTGTTCTTATAGTACTACATTAAGTGTTCTTTAATACTACAGATGTATTGAAATTTGTCTACCCACATGTACAAAAAGAAACGCTTTGACCTAATATTCTATCTAAAAATGTCGCTGAAAGGGATGAGAAATAATGTAATACTGCAATTTGTGTCTGCTTCGAAATTCAGATAGTTATAATAATAATTAAAAAAAAATCGAGTAGAGATTAAAGTAGTCGTTGAGGACCACGTAATACTAACCCATCATATATATGCATATATAATATATGAAAATAAAAAAATTGTAAACTATTTATAAAATGCATTGCAATTCCGAAACTAAATTTAAACATGTATTTAAATATTTTTATCATGCATAGTAAAGATCTATTAATGAGCTGCTGATGAATATGTCTCGACAAATAATACAACACGCCAAACTACAAGAAGTACTGAATTGCGAAAAAGAAATATCCTTATAACTCCAAAAATAATAATCTTATTAACTAACAGTTAATGCGTCGGATTAAGCGTCTCATTTCCAATTAAAATATCTCTTTGAATTGAAATTTGAATGAAATACAGGGCCATGAAAAATCGAAGAATGTGGAAAACAAAATTACAGATATCTCGGCAACTAACAAATCGATCGACTTCGCTCTTTGTGCAAAATGTGTGTTATTTTATTGCCTTTTTACGATCATTCCTTAGAATAAAAAAATTCGAAAATTTTTAGATACCTTTCATCAGAATAAATTTTTCGAGAGTCCGAAAAAAACAGTTCCGGATAATCGATGTTTCTGATATTAAATAGGCTTCATTCCATTCTTACATACTATGTACATACCAAATTCCAAATCTCTATCTCAATTTGTTCGGGAGCTAGAGCGTTTACAGACACACAGGCAGACAGACAGACGGACGACAATTTTTTTTATGTTTTTCGAAATCTCCAGTGTCTAAAACGTCTAAATCCGCCAAAAGAAAAATTCGATTTTAAAAACGATTGCAAGACTTACCCTATACTTCGTATGATGGATAAGTAAAATTGCTCCAGCATTGAATTTTCAAAAAAAAAAAAAAAAAAAAAAAAAAAAAAAAATCCTATGCTTTTGAAATCGATTTTTATTTTATTTTATTATTATTTTTTTTTTGTCTAGGACGCTTTTAGAAATTAGAACATATGAACTTTTCATAAATTTAATAGCGTTACAACAAATCAAAGTTTCAGAAAGATGATTTTATATTGGCATGACATTAATGTAGAATTACGATCAAAGTTTCAACCAACGAAATTATATCTGTTAATTTCAATGTAATTCCTTTTAAATACATCTTCTTTTTTAATACATAATAATTAAATCCAATATATTCTAGAAAGATTTTTCAATTAAATACTTATTTTTAAATTATGAGAATAATTAATAACATAATATTGAAAAACGTATAAATTATTACATTTTTTTTTATTAATGCGAACATTAATAGTAAATCAATAAATTTGTAAGTTTAATACTTACTGCATTTATTAGTTTTTAAAATTCAGGGATATTTAAGCGGCGAACCACACTGTAAGTGTAAAATTATGTGTTTTATAATCCCTACGAAAATATATAATATCCACAAACTAAATATAAAATATAATTTAAATATAATTTTTAAATATAATATAAAATATAATTCATGTATTTAAGATAATTCTAAATTCGTATCCTGAGTTATTTATACATTTGTGTGAGGTGTTAAATTTTGGTTCAATTGTGGGAAAGATATTATAGTTTATTTATAAACTATTATACAAATGTATACCATGTCTATAAATTATATATTCTGATTTATAAGTTAAGCAATTCATCTGAGTTTTATTTATTTATTGGAATTTTTTAAATGATGAAACTTATAATGTTAACTAAATTTATCATCGATTAAAACTATAGAGTTGCTTTTGAGTTTCTACGTTACATTTCCTAATTTTGAGAAATTATTTTTTTAATTTTTTATCTTAATTACATTAAATTTTCAGCTGTGTTTTCATTTGAAAATATTACATCGGAAGAACTATGTTCCACTAAAATAGTCATAGTAAAGAACACATAATTTTTTCTTGTTAATTATAGAATTAATAAAAATACACAAAACTAAATTGCAAAAGGGCGCAAATACGTTGATTTAAAATAACTCCAGATCAAAAATTCTGAAGAAAATTTATGTTCAAGTAATGGCCTTTTCTTCAAGTATGCATTTTCCATTCCAATTTTGCATATTATTACAGAACTTATATGACGCTAAACATATGATTGTATGTATATAAAAAATTATAACAGTTGTGTCATAATGAATATTCAAAATCGAACTTATCGTTCTCTCCCCCCTTCTACATAAATATCCCCCGCCGGGCGAGTTTTATACACTTAAGACACAAATGTAATTATCAAATAAATTCTACGAGCATTAATTTCGAAAATTTATAAGAGTCAATTGATATTTGGATACAGACTCAGTATTTCTCGTTTTATTTTTTACTATAGCTGATAAATAAAAATACACATTAATTTGATATCTAAAATTTTAAATAGAATATCTGAAATTTTCATTTATGAAGATAGGATTCATTTCAGTAATGTTAAAATATATTTGCATTTTTTTTTTCTATTTTTAAGACAAAAATTTCTATTTCAGCTGTGTTTTCATTTGAAAATATTACATCGGAAGAACTATGTTCCACTAAAATAGTCATAGTAAAGAACACATAATTTTTTTTTTGTTAATTATAGAATTAATAAAAATACACAAAACTAAATTGCAAAAGGGCGCAAATACGTTGATTTAAAATAACTCCAGATCAAAAATTCTGAAGAAAATTTATATTAAAGTAATGGCCTTTTCTTCAAGTATGCATTTTCCATTCCAATTTTGCATATTATTACAGAACTTATATGACGCTAAACATATGATTGTATGTATATAAAAAATTATAACAGTTGTGTCATAATGAATATTCAAAATCGAACTTATCGTTCTCTCCCCCCCTTCTACATAAATATCCCCCGCCGGGCGAGTTTTATACACTTAAGACACAAATGTAATTATCAAATAAATTCTACGAGCATTAATTTCGAAAATTTATAAGAGTCAATTGATATTTGGATACAGACACAGTATTTCTCGTTTTATTTTTTACTATAGCTGATAAATAAAAATACACATTAATTTGATATCTAAAATTTTAAATAGAATATCTGAAATTTTCATTTATGAAGATAGGATTCATTTCAGTAATGTTAAAATATATTTGCATTTTTTTTTTTCTATTTTTAAGACAAAAATTTCTAAATATAAATTTAATGCAAAAGATGTTACTTTAATGTTTCAACTGTTTTTTTGATAGTCCTGATAATATTTTATATGGCAAATTCTTTGTAATGATGAATATTTATGAAAAGAAAACAATTCAACATGTAATATAGGGGATTTATGTATATATAAACAAATCAGCTAAAATATTTGCAGGTAATATGTATGTGTGCGTGTGAGATGAAGTTTACATACATTTTTTCTGTTTTTTTTTATAGTATTTTAAATTTTACTTTTATAACTGTATGTAACACAGTACTTTCAATATAATTGACTTTGTATCTTGAGTCTGAAAAATAAAAAATGAAAAATCTGAACTCTGAAAATAAAAGGTGTGGCGATTGCAAGTTTACCAACTATGATTATTCCATCTGATTAGTCTAAAATCTATCATTAATTAATTATTTATTTTTCTTTATCTTAACTAGCATACCCAGCCCGCTTCGCCGGGCTTAATTTGAAGGTTTATTTAATAATTTATGTGTATGGTACGCTTCCCGGACCATCGGCACTCCACGTGCGTCGGGTGAGCGTCAGAACAAACTTTCAGCATATACATATGGGTGGTTGTACTTGAATGCACAGACCTGCGCGTTTTTTTCTATCTTGCTTTTATACCTCTGGACCGAGTTGGCGCATTGCCAAGATTTGCTTCCTCTGGACCGAGTTGGCGCATTGCCAAGATTTGCTTTCCCCTGTGCCTCAATTAATTAATTAATTAATTATCCTCGGAATTCCTTTTATTTATAGAGATTTTTAATTGCATGTTTTGAATAATATATAAATGAGGGGAAAATTTAAAATTAAAGGCAAGGAAGAATATAGAAAATAAAATAGCAGTTTTTATTAGTATATTTAGAGGAGAGTGGGGAGGAATGGGACACTTTTTACAAAAATAATAAAATCAACTTTACTTGACACAAATACAAAAACTTTGATTTATAGAATACAAAATGAAACACTTTCTAATGTCCTTGAGCAATATAGAAACATAATCTGAAGAATCAATTTTATAATTAAAGAAATTGAAAATGTCCCAATGTGTCCGATACTTCCCCACTAACAGAGAAGTAATATTTGTACTATGATGGTTGATGAGGAATATCAAAAACTAATGTCTTAAATGGCTATATGCTGAATTTTAGATCCGTAGCTGCTATAGTAGCATAGTTTTAAAGGGAGGGGTAAAGTTCTAAAAACCTATTTATAGGGAGTTTTTAAGAGGAGGGGAGTGAGTGTGATAGGCTGATTTGGAGCTTATGATGCTAAACTTGTGATAGTGGTGAGAGGTGTGTACAACACTATAATCCCGAGTCCAAACAACACTGTTTTATCGCATCCACTGTCACAAATCTAGCCCCATAAGCTAATAATCAGACTTTCAATACCCCCCCGCCCCCATTTTACTCCTCCATACAAAACTATATGAATATTGCAGCTACGGTTCTGAAACTAAGCATAAATATGTCGATATTCTTCATCAACCCGTTGCAGCACAGATATTTCATATACACTAGACACAATAGTTATTGAACCTCCATCGAATATGCGTATTTTGCATATTACGCAAAGAACTGTGTAAATTGCAATAACAGAATAATATGTGTTTTTTGCGTAATACATATTTATCAGTGTAAGCACAGAAGATTACACAGATCAATGAGTAAGAATATAACACAGATATATGTGTATTCTTGCGCAATTTTCACATTAATGTGGGTATTTCATGAGTGATCACAATAACTTTTACACACTTAGTGTTATAATCAAATTACACATTGAAATGTGTATTTTGAAATTTACACATTAGGCGTGTGTTTTGGCAATTTACACATAGAAACAAATCGTTTTTGTATCATCGATTTACACATTTTTGTGTGTAAATTTACACTTTTATTTTTTAGAGTGTAACAGATAAATGTCCTCTGCGAATATAATATGCATTGTTGTAACCGTATTTCTGATGAAAATATTTTGCTTACATTCATTCCTGTATATTGATAGACTGAATTTCTGCTATTAGTTTACAGATCTCTGGTGTCCAAAAATGAAAGAAATTTTGGAACGTGCGTCATTTTTATTTAAATATAATCTATATATTTAAAAGGCAATACTCTTTTTCGATTCACTCTGTGTGTGCTTCTAATAAACTGGTTTTGATGTTTCTTTTTTTTTTTAAATATAAACAAGTAATTTATGCAAGGGATCCAACTTGCTATTTAAAAAAAAGGACATTTATATGTTTTAAATTTAAAGGTCCTTTATGAAATTTATTCACAACTAGCTGACCCACCCGGCGTTGCCCGGGTCCGTATTAACAATATTAAACGAACTTGAAATTTATATGATTTTATCATTAACTCGAAACTTGCAGAAATGCATTGTCTGAAATACGTAGCCACTGACTGTTTGAAAAATCAGTTTAAAAAACAGCTAATGTTAAGCTCTAAAAATACACAAAATGAGCGATGAGAAATGTGGGAGGAATATGCATCCAACGACTGCGTGATTTTCGTGTTAAAGTGTTGATATTTATCAAAAATCACTGTTAAGTCACGTAACTAATTACTTTTTTTCACATAGAAATCGCAAGTGAAATATTTTGAATTTCAAACTAATTATATCACTCTTAAATCCGACTATACCATGAATGAAATCGATAGTCGCTCGTAGCTAAAGTGTTTGTATGTAGTATTATAATTTCAGAGCCATTTAACAAAAGTAAGTGTTATTTTTAATCAAATCATGCATAATGTCCACTCTATGGATAAATTCCTAACCGTAAACTTTTTTACCGTAACCATAACCTGCCTGTAACCTAACTTTGACTTAACAGTACCTTACCGTAAATTAAATATAACATAAATGCAACCTAGCCTTCACTTTATTGTAACATATCCTTATTCTAACCATAAAACAAATGCGATTTAACTTTAACCTAACTTTAACTTAACGGTGACCTAACTGTAACCTAATGGGATATTAAATATAATCAAAGACTTACCGTAATGTGATTGCAACCTAAATGTTACCAAACCATATATTGGTTTCATGTCCATGGAAATTATTTTGTCTTGTTCGGATCTGGTTATGATTCATTAGAACATTTTTGTCGGGTTCAGATTTTAGGTATTTTTTGATGTTAAGTTATAATGTTCGGGTCGTATTCATGTCCATGGAAATTATTTTGCCTTGCTCGGATACAATTATGGTTCTTTGGAATATTTTTGTCAGGAACAGATTTGTTTCAATTCAGATTTCGGCTTTTTCTCGAAATGGAATTTTTGGGTTCGGGTTTTCTTGCGTGTTCACGGAAATTATGCTGCCTTGTTCGAATAAGAACATGCTTCACTGGAATATATTTTTTTTTCAAGTTCAGATTTGGTTCAGTTCAGATTTCGTGATTTTTTTCAAAGAATTTTTTTAGGTTCAGATTCGGTTCAGGTGAATGGAAATTTTTTGTCTTATTCAGATCCGGTTACGATTCTTTGGAATATTTTTTATCAGGTTCCGATTTGGTTCGATTCAAATTTCAGGTATTTTTTCAAATAGAATTTTTAGGTTCGGATCTCGTTCATGTCCACGGAAATTATTTTGTCATATTCGAATCCAGTTATGATTCTTTCGAATATTTTGGTCGAATTTAGATGTGGTTTGGGTAAAATTTCAGTTTTTTTCAAATCGAATTTTTTAGGTTCGAGTTGGGTTTATGTCCATAGAAATTATTTCGTCTTGCTTGGATTGGATTATAGTTCTTTGGAATATTTTTGTCAGGTCCAGATTTGGTTCAATTCAGATTTCGAGTTTTTTCTTCAAATATAACTATTGAGTTCGGGTCTTCTTGCATGTTCACGGAAATAATTCTGTCTTGTTCGAATATGGACATGCTTCACTGGAATATTTCTGCCAAGTTCAGATTTCGTTCAGTTCGCGATTTTTTCAAAGAAATTTTTTAGGTTCGGATTGTGTTCATGTCCATGGAAATATTTTGTCTTGTTTGGATCCGGTTACTTTTGTTTGAAATAGTTTTGTCAGATTCAGATTTGGTTCGATTCAAATTTCAGGTATTTTTTTGAATGGGAGTTTTAGGTTCGTATCGGGTTCATGTCCACGGAAATTATTTTGTCCTACTCGAATCCGGTTATTGTTCTTTCGAATACTTTGGTCAGATTTAGATGTGGTTTGGGTCAATGTTCAGGATTTTTCAAACGAAGTTTTTTAGGTTTGAGTCGGGTTTATGACCATGGAAAGTATTTTGTCTTGCTGGGATCGGGTTATAGTTCTCTGGAATATTTTTATCGGTTTCAGATTTCGTTCGAGTCACATTTCGGGTTTTTTTAAAGAAAATATTTAGGTTCGGGTCAGATTTCATGCCCACGAAAATTATTTTTCCTTGTTTGAATCGGGTTATGCTTCACTTGAACATTTTTGCGGGATTCAGATTGGGTTCGGGTCAGTTATCAAATCCATAGTTTTTCCCAAACAGAATTTTTAGGTCAGGGTCGGGTTTATACTCACGGAAGTTTTGTGTATCACGGATCGAAGTGTGGTCTGTTTTTTTTTTTTTTTTTTTTTTTTTTTTTTTTTTTTTTTTCTGGTTGGAATCGGGTTATGTTTAAATTAGTCTAAACATTAAGGTTATAATCAGTTTTGCGACTATTCTTTTTATGGCTATTTCTGATAGATAACTTACTTAGCTATTTGATAATTTATTATGGTGAATGAATCGTTTGCGGATACAAACAATTGTACGCCAAACATCTATTTTATTTTTGTTTTAAAAACAAATTAAAGCCATATTACAATTTTAAATTGAATAGAACACATTTAAATTTAATCAATGATTAAAAAAATTAACTCATAGAAAAGTGTTGTGTAATGTTTTTTATGACTCATACATTCTAATGTTCGAAATGCCAAAAATATGCGCACAACCATATAGTAAAAAGAAATTAATAGAGTGGCAGTATAATGTCTTGGGGTGACGCAAAAAATGTAACTCAAAATCCGGACATTAAGTCCAAATAAGCACCAACAAAACCATGTGCTTTGAAACTCCGATCGATTCAAACTGGTTTAAACCAGTATTTCTTTGTTTTTGTTTTTTACCTTTTAAACTGTTATTGAATAGATGACTAAAATTTCGTTTAAAAAATAACGTTTTGTGCCATTATTGCCTGTAATACACGATCAGAATGCATGAAAGGTACAATTAGATCAATCATAGGCAAGAATTATTTGATTATTTTTATCATATGACTTTGAAATATCAATATAGAAGCATCATTTAAGACTTTGCTTGAAAAATCAACATTCTTTCGTTAATGTCTTAAAATCGTCTGCACTCTGAAATCTAGATTTTAGATTAATATTATTATTTAAGTGTTCATGCATGATTTTAAAAGAATCTTTTCATCACTATATTTTATATATTGACATGGAATTATAAATATGTTGTTAAATCATAAACATTTTTCATCTACGTTATAAAGTATTAAAAATTTCTGAAAAAAAAAGAGAAAACTTTTAGTAATAAAATTTTTTACTTCAAATCATATGCTTTCAGTATTTTATTTATTTTTGTTTTGACATTTAATTATTTTTAATTTTCCAATTTCAATTATTTTAAAGCAAACATTTATTTTAATAAAAAATATAATAGAAAAAAACATTTAAAAATTTAAGATTTCTTCGTAAAATATGCGTCAGCTGTAATTCATTTCTTCCAATCCGTCTTATTAATACAAAATTCCTTCCTCGTGCTTTATTTTGAGACACTAAAATTTCAGCGATAAATGGTTTCCTCTTGCAAACCTTTCTTTTTTTCGGTTTACTTCGCCACCACCTATCTTTTTCCTCCATGGCGTACAGCAGCTGTGATAAAAAAAAATCCTCATTTAAACTGACAGTTTGCCAGTCTATGAATTTTAAAGGTCAGTCTCAGTTTTTAAAATTATTCCTGTTAAAATTTTATGCAACCAACCAACCATAAGAGAATAAAAATGAAAAAAGCTAAAAAAAAGGCGATTTTTTATGAGAGTGAGGTTTGGAATTTAATTAATTACTCAGTTAATAAATAGAACTTTGAAATTCTGAGCGTCAGGTGCATCAGGAGAGATATTGAGCTACTCTCAGAAAAATTTTGAGCTTCGTACGTACCGTAGTTTTCGCTAACTATCGCAGACACACACACACACACACACAGAGCGATTTGTTATTTTATTAATATAGATGGTGGCAATCGGGTTTCTTTCATTGTTGAAAAGGTAAATGCAACAACAATAATTCTTGAATAAAAAAAATATATATGGAGATGCACTATACGGAAAAAATTATTTACAATATAATGTGTGTGATCGTTCAAATTTAAATGCATTCATTCGACCCAAACAACACAAGAACGTGGAACAGGAACAAAAATCTTTGACATCACCAGTACATCTTTTCTCTAAATGAAAACGATTGTCTTATATTTAAATCCTTCTAAAGTAGCATTTCATTGTATTATGAATTAAAAACTGCATTGCAAAAATAATATTATTATTTCTTCAAAAGCACTTACAAGCAAGGTCTCCATACGGGCATACTCCGAAAAATCTGAAAAAGTTATAGAATGTTCCTCTCATGACAATATATCTCGTTTTAAAAAAATCGGCGGAACCTCCGAACCCTGTCCGTAAAAAAAATAATGAAAATTTCGTTATTTCGCGATTTTTCACCGTTGGCGATGAAAAGCAATTTCAGAAAATATTTTTTTAATGTCAAATGCAATGAAAAGAAAGATAAATTAAATATCGTTAGTTTTGTCAGTTTTAGTTTGTTTTAAGTATAAATTTGTTACATTGATATTTTTATGTATTTATATTCAAATTTAACCATCAAAATTTCAGATTTAAGACGGAATACAAATTTAAAGTAATTAAAATCATTTCAAGTTCAAAGTCCAGTTGAGCATTAGCAATTCAATTTCGTTGCTATGGAAACATCTGGCTTTTATTTTTGAATAGGCGTAAATGTATGAAAATAATTTTTCACAATATGATTTTTCTGTGTATGAAAATATTTTTTCCAGAGGTAAATTAAACAACAATATATATATATATATATATATATATATATATATATATATATTTATATATATATATATATTACAAATTTAAAATTTTTTCGCCAAAACTAAGCTTTATACTATCTTAATTTTCTTATAATAATGTTCCGTACTTACTTCAAATTATTAAATTAAAATCTTATTTCTAGATCTAATCTGTTAATCTGTATGCAGACGATATAAATTCTTAATTTGCCTTAAAAAACATTATTCCAGTATGCGTAAATTTAAAAAGATGGCTCTAAATTAAAAATATTCTTAATTAAAACTTTATTTCTTAATATTCCAAATAAAACTGATTTCTTCTATGTTTTTATCAACCCTTTTTAAGAAAATCTTATTAAATTTATTCCAAAACCATACCTTTCAAAAAATATCATTATTTTATTTTATCTATTTATTTATTTTTCCGCTGTCAACCTTTGATGTGTGCATTAATAAATTCATTTCTTTTCTTTTTCTCTTAAAATTAATCATTGATAAAAATCGTCTGCCTAAGAAATTATGAGTCGATTATAAATTGGTTAAATAATATCTTTTTTTTAAATAAATTTATCGTCTGTTTAAAATAGCCTCGTAACTGGACAAGAATTCTGTTTACATAAGATAATGATGGTTAGAGATTACAGAATGTTCCAGAACTTTCTTTTCAGTTTAAAAGGGGGAAGTCTCGAGATGAAAGGAAGATTCTGAAGATTTCTTGGGTTGCTTTTTCGATGAGGACAGCTCGCTGAAATAATGCTGGAATTTTTGCAAAAGGAGCTTTTCCTTCCTCATTATTACGAATTTAATAAATGAATTTACAGCAGCCCATGACTAATTATTGGATCTTCTACATTTATTATTTTATTTTGTTTTTTCCCTCGCTTGCCATGACTGCGTGTTTCTGTTTAACCAGTGGAAATAATTCGAGTTCTCCTGAAATCGTCACAACTAATCGAAAAGTCGGACAGGATAAGTAATGCCTGTGCTAGTGCCTGTTTCGGATTTTGAAATGAATCTACTGAAGAAGTAAAATGCTATGTAAATGAATCTAATGAATCTACTGAAACGAAGTGATGACAAAAATATGAATCGCCGAAAATTTTTCCCGCCATGGTTGAAAGTGTTGTTAAGCAAGAATTGCCATTATCTTTTGATTCCTCGAGTGAATGTAACAGAGGAGATTTTAATGTTAAACAGCTTTCTGTCCGAGTGGTTTGAAAGATTTCTTCTAAATATCTCGTGAATTCCTGAGGCCTGATATTCCACCTTTTTGCTGTTTATGTGTAACTGATGACTCAAGAAAATCATGGTCATAATGACAATTTTTTGAAAATTAATAACTTCAAAGTGGTGAGTATGCGAAAGGTATTTGATGAGGAATTTAATAAAGAATGGATTTCGGGAACAGTATTTTTCGGGAACTGTAAGTTTATTTTATTAAATGTTTTGATTATTATTTCTATTCTATTTATGATTGATGGAAAGTATTTATTATTTATTTATTTATTTATTTATTATTTTATTGTTGAGAGTAATTTGAAGTTAATTTATTAAATTATTAATTTATTTATTATTCTATTATTTATTGTATGTTATGGATCTGATATAGTAATTTTGAAAAAATATGTAATTGATAGAAATTATTAACTTTGAAATTTATTGCGAATGATTTTACGATCGGGATTTAATAAAGAAAATAGAAGTGCTTCATTTATTCTAATGAGTAAGAATCAAAAAATTATGGAAGATCCTAAGTTCGTACCGTTTGACCCGAGTTCTGGAATGAACATTTTGTCGTGGTTAACTTATTTTGATACAACATGTGAAAAGGAAAAGAAAAATCTAGAATGGAAATTTAATTCTATTGCGCAATATCTGAAAGGGGAAGCGCAAAAAATTTATATCAATGACTGTTTAAATTGTACGGATTATGAACAAATTAAGAAAATTTTGATAGAAAGATTCATTCAATTAGACATCCCGAGTTTTTCTGATTTTTCAAACCTGAAATTAGATAATTTAGACAATTTAGAAACTTATTTTCGTAAGAAAGTGGAAATTGGTAGGAAATTACATCTTAGTGAAAATATACTATTACAAGGTTTAACTGATGGTTTAAAACCAGAATTCAAAAACAGTATTATTATAAATCCTCCTAGTAGTACCACAGAATGGTACCGGGTTGTCAAACAATTCGTGGAAGTTTCCACCCCACTAGTTTCAAACCAAGTAATAAATCAACCATCAGCTAGACAAAATTTTCAACCTTTTCAACCAACTAGGCCCTGGATTCAGCCAGTTAGGCCCAATAATACACCTAGGAATTGGATTCCCCAAAGGCAATCTCAGTTTCAAAGACCTAGAGTTTGTCAAAATAATTATATTCAAAATTCATACCCTTCAAGACCTTGTAGGATATGCACAAATAGGGGTGTCAGTAATGCTTTTCATTGGGAAAGAGAATGTATTTTTAGGAGTGAGTTGCACTCCTCTGATACTCTTCCAAGTAGCTCACAAAATAATTCTCATAATATTTGACTATTATTTGTGTATGGATATACAAATAATTATAATTTACCATGTGTTGTAGATACTGGCTCAACTATTGCAATATTGCCACTTAAATTTGTTAAAAAACTTAATGCTAAAATTGAGACTATACCCTCAGTTACCATTGGTCAGGCAAAAGGATTCTTACATATAAATAAAAAATGTAGTGTTCTTCTAAAAGTGGGTAAAATTAAAAAATATGTTAACTTTTTAGTATGCAATACAAATTTGGATTACGCTATTTTGGGTTTAAAAGAATGTTCTAAATTTAAATTAACCATAGATTGTAAAAATTGTATTGTAAGGCAGGGAAGGAAAATTATAACTAACAGTATATCCATACATAATGAGAGATCCCTTCATTTCAATACAGTAAATATGGACCAAGTACAACAAAACAGGGATCAATCTAATGAATTTGTAACCTCTGAATATAAAAAAGATATGAAATTAAATACTGGTAATACTGTAGCAATAGATAATTATGATAATGAAACACTGAATGTAAATAATCATGATATAATATTATTGTCGAAATTATATTATATATAATGTTATTTATATATTTGTAACCAAATATTAAAACATAAGTTTAACTATACAGATTGTAATAAAAAATTATTCGGTTAACTGAAAATAAAAATATTTTTACAAAATAAAATATTATTGCCATCTTATATACTATATAAAGTAATACTAACAATTCAAAGTTATGTTTTATTTGCTTCTTTTAAAAATTTAAATTCCATAGCGAAAATAAGCCAAACCTACGAAGAAACTGCTCATGAATATGAATAAATGTAAATAATGTTAGAAGTTAAAAATAAAATCTTATATGAAGTAAATTTTGCAGCATTTCGCTTCCAAAAATTAGGGAAATTTATTCTGAATTCAGAATACAAATACAGAGAAAATGGAACATTCAGCTTGTTTGAACACTGCATAATCACTCAGAATTACAACAAGCATCACGTTTATCAAAAAATCTCTAAAAAACTTTGAAAAAAGAAATTTATTTATTTTATTTTTTTTCAGAATGTATGTAATGTGAAAATTCATTTTAATTATTAATTATATACAAACCTACTGATCAATTTATTTTAAATGTCTTCTAACGCTTTTGATGAAGACATGCAAAACATGCCTGATAAAATATGTTCTATTTTTTTGCTTAAATTTCAAATTATAAGAACGTCCTTAAGTTATTTTTTGTTCACTTGGACTTTTTTAATTCATAAGAAATATGGGAACATCCATTTTTGCACAATTGTGATCATTCGAGCAAATTTTCGTAATCCAGATTGTTTTATTAAGAAATATGATTAAGAGAATAATTTTTATTATCTATTAAAAAAATTGTAGTCACCCCTAATAAAATATACTTAATTTGTAAGAAAACGTATTTTGATTGTCTATAAAATAAATCAAAATTGTGTTACTCATGAAAATTTAGTGTTGCAAAAATAAAAAAAATTTGATTTAATATAACACAAGTAAAATGTTTTTGTTACAAATTAGATGCGCGTTGTCAACGCTGTGAAAATATCTCGAAAGTTGAGACTGTCCCGGCTAGACCACCAATTGCAAATGGAGACATACTCGCAAATTTAACATTTAAACGCATTTATGTTAGCTGTAATTGTAGTGGGGGAGTGAAGGTAGATTCGAAAATTTAGAATTGACATCACACTGATAACATATAATTACTATGAAGAAGAACGATCTTTTACTCTCAATCTTCTTCTAATAATTCTACGGTAGTTTCCATGGCCTGCAGCAAAACGTGAGAGACTGCTTTAGCTATCTTTAGAAATGCTTGTGGCTGTTATTGATCTCTTTATTTACAAAAATCAAATCAACTTTAAAGTTGCCTTCCAAAATATCTTACTATGGTTCTCTTTACTGTTCCTCTACACTTCACATCTACGTGAACTTGAAATAGAATACTTATCTATCGTCAAAGTGTTTCAAAAGTTCAGCTCTAAGCTCAAACTGGTCTAAAATACCTGAGGTCGGAGAACGACAACAATCTGTTACTTGCACAGGCACTCACAAATTTTAAAATTTGCAGACTGAAAAGACTGGAATAGAAATTTGCATGAAACTCGTGAACCACAGATAACTGTAGATATGGAGCACTACACATATTCGAAAAGTTAAAGTTGCATAGATTTCGCTTTTGTGCCACAAAAGTTACATCAATGACGTCACGAACTCATTCAAAATACAAGAGTTCATTTATTACAAAGTGACACCACCTTATAAAGTTACTAAAATTTTTATAGGAAACTGGGATTCCTAGTTTTTTTGTATGTAACAGCAACAGCAAACAATTACAAACAAAATCGGTTACAGACTTTTTGCTGTTACAGTTACATCAAATGATCTAGAAATCCGAGTTTTCTAGAAAAAAAGTTTAATAACTTCACTTTTTTTTAATTATTACAGTGTAAGTAAAACGAGATGGTATTTAACTTGTTTTATCAATTTTTAGCTTAATTATATTTTTCAATAAAGCAATTGGAACTATTTATGAAAATTTGCTCAAATTGTCACAAAAATTCGCAATGGAAGTTATGATATCTTAATATGCATAAAAGAAAATCAATTATATTTGGTGATAATAACTTTAAAACGGTACTTATTCCAAACTGAATATTTCGTGTTAATTTATAAGAACAATATTTAAATATTATTATTTATTTCTAAAAAAAATTGCTTGATTTATTTGTAACAGAATGAATACAGAAAAATATCTCGAAACAAAGCTAGAAAATTGAAAAACTAATGAAAATTTATTAAAAAAATTATTTAAATCAGATGGATTTTTTTTAAATTGTTCATATTTCTTTAGTTTAAAATACACAAGAAATATGAGTAATGAACTATTATCTTATTTCGCTTAACAAAAGTAGTTTTTTAATTCTGGTTACGATCTGCTTTTTTCGAAAATACATCCTAAAAGCTAATTTATTATTGAACAAAAATTAAAAATACATACTGTAACATACTGGAACAGACACCGAATCAATACGTAAAGAGCAGTATCATACAAAAATAGAATTGAAAAATGCTATGACTTATGTCTGATAATTATATTTTATCTCCAGTGGAATAATTAGATTTTTTCAACGATTCACCAACAACGTAAACTATCTTATTACCTGTATCTTACCGAATGCGTTAACTTTACATTAAACAAATATTTTTTATTTCCCTTTTTTGCACTGCTGTTCTTTTTAAATATTATTAAAGTTTTTTATTTTTTTTTTTTTATTATTATTTTTTTTTTGATTACGTTTATTTGACAAAACCCTATTCGTCTCTGTCCGTTGTTTGTCTGTCTATTACAGAGTCCGTACACAAAAATTATATAAGTCAGAGCGTTCAAATTCCTTGTACTTTTAGCTGAATACCTCATGTCCTACAACAAAGTATAAAAATTTGAAAAAAGACTATTATTTTTATTAATATATTTTTTTAATATCATCAGTCATTTTTTGAAGCTTTTTTTTCTTCTCATTGTTGCATGAAAGTTTAAATAGATGTAAAAATTATTTCTTTTTTACGCTTTAAAAATAAATTCAATACTTCTGTAGCCACAATTACAAAATTGGTTTATAAAATTACAAAAAATAATAAAATAAAATAAAATAAAATAAAATAAAATAAAATAAATCGAGAACAGCTATTACACATATTTCATTTAAAATTACTTTTTTCCCCTATACGATGGTGTAAAAAGTGAAAATGTGCGATATTTAGAAGTTTAAAAATTTGCAGTAGCGTAAATTCCAATATATTAAATCCCATTTCTTCTAATTGTTGAACGCAAGTTTAAATACAATTATTATGCATGGAACATAAATTAATGGATTAAACAAATCACGTGAAAAAAATTTTATTTCATGATATTATATCTTATGATATTATACTCTATTTTGACAGGCGAAGTGAAATATATATTTTTTTAATTTAATACCTATTCATTTAAGTTACTAGCCACCTCTGGAGACTGGTATGATCTCCCTTAAGCTTATTCTAAGCTTTGTAACATCTTACTGTTACACTTAATTTTATTTACTTACGTACCTTCAGTAAATCTGTGTATTCTGATAGAGAAATAAAAAAAATCTATGCGATCATGGCAGCATTTAAGGAGAAAATTCAGTATTCTGTTCTGGTTGGCGCGATTGGCGAATAAATCTGAAATAGTTCCGAGAAACCACTTTTCGTTTGCTAATTTTTGAATTGTTGCAATTATTATGCGTGGAGCATAAATTAATAGATTAAACAAATCACGTGAAAGTTTTTATTTCATCATATTATATCTTATTTATACTCTATTTTGACAGGCGAAGTGAAATATATATTTTTAAATTTAATACCTATTTATTTAAATTACTAGCCAGCTCTGGAGACTGGTATGTAGCGTTGGAAAGGTTAGAAAAAACCCGGTTTAAACCCGGGAATAAACCGGGTTTTTATGAATAAACCTGGAAAAAACCCGGGATTTTTTGGAATAATTCGGTTTTTTGGGAATAAACCTGGGAATAAACCTGGTCTATTGGAAATAAACCCGGGAATAAACCGACTTTTTGCAACTCTACTGGTATGATCTCCCTTAAACTTATTCTACGCTTTGTAACATTTTACTTTTACACTTAATTTTATTTATTTACGTACCTTCAGTAAATCCGTGCATTCTGATAGAGAAATCAAAAAATCTATGCGATCATGGCAGCATTTAGGGAGAAAATTCCGTATTATGTTCTGGTTGGCGCGATTGGCGAATAAATCTGAAATAGTTCCGAGAAACCACTTTTCGTTTCTAATTTAATGATAAAATGTTTCGAAGACGATATTAAACGAAATCCTCTGTGCGATCTGCAATCACACTTACCAACTTATTTTTTTCTTCAATTTTTTAAGAAATAAAAACTTGTCAATACTTAGAGTAATTTAAAATTGCTTCTTAACGTTATTTATGTCAAAACATTATTTGATTATTATGCAATATTTTATTAAACCGTGTAAATGCTTATATTTATAAGAAATATAATAATGTTGGCACTTATCTTTACAATTTTCCCTTAAATTCGTTTTAGAGTTCCACATTTGTAAAAAATGCAACCTTTAGCGAGTTCTATAATGCTCAATTTATTTCTATCATTACACATTACTATCCTAGATCATATTTTTTAAAGTTAAAAAAAGTCCTGTCGACTTGGCCTATAGGTGGATATGGATTTTGTGTTCTCATTTCAAAAACAAAAATAAAATATATCCAGCAATAATAAAAATAAACCCAGTTTAACAATTTTATTTGGCCGTTTTTGTAGATTTTTTTTATACATTTTTCTATCAGACCTGGTTTTATCAGATACATCGCAAGCAAAATTTGGCTCAAAAAGCTCATTTTGACAGCATTTTTGAAATGTATGCTGACATCATGAAACAATCGACATATACGGCTGGGTATATAGTTAAAATAAGAAAAACTGTCAATTGAATGTGTTTGAGAGCAAAATTAAAATTAAAAATGAGTTGGAAAATAAGCTTTATTTCCTTATTTGAAAACATTCTAAATTCTTTAATCACGTTCGCTTCTTGAAATTGTTTAAAATGGCCCCTTTGACTGATTTAAAAAAAAAAAAAAACTATTTTGCTTTTATCAAAAAATTGGCCAATAGCTCCTATATAAAAGAGCCTTTCAACTGAATGTGTTTGAGAGCAAAGATGGATTTAAAAATGAGTCAGAAACTAAACAATTTGGTTTTTGAATTCTTCAACAATTTTTCAATCACGATCGCTTCAGTAAATTCTGTTAAAAATACCCAATTTCATACTATATTTTGTCTTACATAAACTCCGCTTTTTTTAAAAAAAGGGCTAATACATAAAATTATATAGTTCCCAGAAAACTGAACCTGTCATTTAGTTGCGTTTAACATCAAAATTGAATTTAAAAATTTGTCAGAATATAAGGAATTTAGATTTTAGATTTTTTCTTCAACTCCTTTTTTTGTTTATTTTATTTTTGCAATAATTTTTGGTCCTAAGAAAAAGATGTAAGCGTAAAAATTGTACATATTATTAAGGAGATTTTAAATAAATTTAATCAGATTTGATATCATTGACGATTTGATAATTCACGAAGTTATGTATGTGTTTTTCTTCCACTCTCCTTTTTGATTTCACTTTTATTTATTTTTATTTTTAATTTTAATTTATTTTTTTCAGTAAGCTTTGGTCCTATCAAAAACTTGTATATGCAAAAGTTTTAGATATCGTTAAGAACATTTATATATATATATATAAAATTAATTGGATTTGGCATCTTGAGAATGGACTTATGATTTTTTTTCTCCTAAAATCCTTTTTTTCCCTTTGAGCAAATTTTTAAATTTATCAAATATTTGTCAAGCATAAAATTTTGGCACAGTTTTTAAAGTAACATAAACTTTAAACTGATTTTATATCTATTTTCTTTAAAAAGCTATGCATTTTTTTTTTTCACAAAATCCTCCCTATTTCCTTCCCCTTGGTGGAAACATCGACTGCAAACTTATATGTCAAAATGTAGATTTAAAAAAGCAATGTAAATGTTCCTCATAAAATATAATGTAATGTCTCGCCTTTATACATTTGCTTGAAAAAAGATTTTCGATACAAAGCCTTCAAAGTCATATGTCATGAACATGGAGTGATGAGGATTTTTTTATATATTAAACAATTCATTCTGTATTATATTTTCAATGATATTTCGTAAAATATCCTACAAAATAGATTTATTTAGCAAAAAAAAAAAAAAAAAGGCAGTAAAAAAATATAAGTTCTGAAATCGTAGAATGAAGGTTTTTCAATTCTCCAAAATGCTAAAATAATGATATCATACAGAAAAAAAATCCTTAAAGAAGCTACTGATTTAATGATATGTCGAAATTAAAAATAAATAAATAAATGGTTGATTGGGAATATTACCATAGTTCAGAAGGTTCCATACAATAAATTTATATATGAAGTTTATATATGAACAATATATGAAGTATTATTCACAAATTAAGTATTATTCTCAAATTAAGTATTATACACAAATAATAAAATATGAATAACGATATTATGAATTGTTATCATTATCACATACAAACAAAAAATTCGTTTCTCTAAGAAGTTTCTCTCGACGTAGTTGCAACTCTCTGTGAAAAAACGATAATAAATCCACTTTTAGTGTACTTTTAGTGTATATATATTTTTAGGAGTATGCATAAAACCAAAGCACATGGAAAAATGGAAGATTGGTATTAAGAAAATATAATGGTAAACTTTCAACTGCTAAAATCAGATTTTGAGGTGTTTTTCACTGAGATCTAATTTGGCAGACCGATTGCGTTTTAATATGTGAATCGAGAATTAACTAATTCTAAAATTTCACCCGGGAACTCGATATGGTGATTGTCTGTACTGCCGTCTCTAAGCATATATCTATCGATAATTAAAACTTCTAACCTAATGTATTTTTGTATATTTTACAAGAAAATTATAAATCAAATATTATTTTCCATACATGGAATATCAATGACAGTTAAATTTAGCTATGGAAAAAGTTTTCTTTGTATACGATATTTATCTATTATTTTAGATAAAATATTTTATATTTATGAAATTATTTGTTTTAATTTCATCACTAGAGAAAATTACTTTTAGAATGATTCGATTTATTCTAATAGTGACTATTAAACAAAATTTCATACAAATAACATATATGTCAACGATAACCTTTAAAAAATTAAGAAATCCTTTATCTAACCCATGCATTTGTGTTTATTGCAATGTTTGACAGATCCATTGTTATATTGGTCTGATAGGTAATTCATAACCGATAAATGAATGAATATTTCCTAATTTAAAGCTTTTAAAAAACCTTTTCCTTTGAAAAATATTATTGTGTCATCATACCTCATTTTAGAATTCGTACAAAAAATAATATTTGTATGAAACGTGAAAGTGCATCTCGTTGGATATCGCAAATTTTCATATTTTTATTAACTTAACGTTTGGAAGTTTCGCGCATAAAGAAAATTTATACATTAAAAATGCTAAATTAAAATAGTATTTTAATCTATTTTCCTACATAATAATACTATACATATCAAAGTGTTTTGATAAATGTCAGCAATGAACTGCAGCTTATATGACTATAAAACTAAAAGAAAAATTTATCTAGAAGAAATATATATATATATATATTCTTTATAAAGCAAAATGTAATGTTTCTTTGTTCACTTGTTTACTTTTTTCACTTGACAAATTTATTTTTGTACAAAATGTTCAAAAACATATGTCATGAAACTGGAGTAGTGGTGATTTTTATATAAATCAAACAATTCATTCTGTATTATGTTTTCAAGCGTATATCGAAAACATAATAAAAAATAGATATTTTTCAAAGCGAAAAAGATGTAATAAAAAATATAAGTTCTGAAATCTTAGAAGAAAAGCTTTCAATTCTTTCAAAGCCATAAATTGGAAAAGGAAGCATGGAGAAAAAAATAATGCATGATGTTTAAATGATATAAGGTACAGTATCAAACACAGTGTATTTTTTAATATATTCAACATAAAAACAACTGTGTATCAGGCATATAATTCCTCCCCCTCCAAAAAAACAGTACGGACGCTACTGATTTTATATATTATAATTATTGTTATCAGATACCTAATGTCAAACATAAGACACTTAATTTTAAATTAAATAATTTTGAATATGAGATAAAAACAAAACAAGTGGTATGCTTTTTTTCTTTTTTTAAAGCTGTAAAATTCGGATGTAATTTTTGAAAATTAGTTAAATAATACATAGAGGAGAATAGAGAGGATTGGAAAATTTAAAAAAAAATGCATATTTAGTCATTATATTTCCTTAGAATAAAATGAAAATTTTCAGAATAACTTTTTCACAAAATAAAAATTGTAAATTTGATGAAATAATTAAAATTTCAGATTAATCATCTAATAATATAAACAAGTAACATAACCCATTCCACTCTCATGTGAGGTAAAAATGTGAAATACTTTTAAAAGGAAAATTTATATTTAATTTTCGAAATTGTGATTAAAAATTGCAAAGACAGTCTGACATTGAGTTTAATAAGGTTTGTTTAAAACAGAATGTGTTATTTAAAGTTACATTATACTTTGGAAAATTCAAATCAAATCAAAAACATGTTTGTTTCCCATGATTTCTTACCATTTTTTCCGGGTTGTTGAGGCATCAAAATAATGATGCTGATGTTAAGGCACTCCACGAATTTGCATGGTATATCACAATTGGATAAGAATAGTGGGAGAGCAGATTTGATGAATTCGCGATACCATATTTTATTTCACGTATTGTATGAAGTTTTGTGTTACCATTTGTAAATAATTCTTTTCATGAAGAAAACTTTTTATAGATTATTATTAAATTGAAAATATAAATCATATACATTATGCGCATAGTTACAGATGACTTAGTTGCTTTGTTAGAAATCATGATTCTATATTTCAATTAATATTACAGCATATTTTTTTAATTGAAACAATATTTTGTCTTCTTCCACTTTTGGATGTTAAAGAAATAATACAACCCACTTACTTCATTAAAATGTTACATTACATACAACTAACTGAAAGAACAAAAAAAATTATTTTTAATATCAATTATCTAGTAGGTCACGTGACCCTGGCACCTCTCATATGGTTGAGAGAGGAAGAAATTTGCGAAATGTTCCACACAGTATCATAGTACACTAGACTTACCAACTATAAATCTAAGTTGGGGGTAGCTGTACTGTCGACAAGGAACCTTAGCGGAGGATAAATAGAAGTAGATTACTCTGAAAAATGTATATCTGCTCTAGGTGGACAGATAACATGAAATTTGTACAAGTAGGGAAATTTCGAGCAGTAAGGAGGGTTCAAAAATTATTATTTACAGCTCGATTAGAGCTGTTTGGAAATTAAAATGCTTAATTCATTTACTTTATAATATTATACGTGGAATTATTTTTTTATGTGTAATGAGCGCACGGAAACATAATATATTACAAATGTGCATGGAATTTGCTTAAATAAATTTCTGAAAATGAAATCACACAATATAGAAATTATTTTAAATATTATGTTTTTTAACCATTGAATTCTCAAAATTGAAAATACTGAGATATTATATCCTGTCAAATCTAAGATTTATAAGTACAATTTGTATATATATTTTTTTTTATTTAAAAGAAAAATATTTTAGATACATTAATGTAATTGAACTTAAATTTTAAAATATTAAGATCTTAGCATTTATTATAACATTTGTTATAGATAATCGTCCTTTTTGAAAAAAAAAAGAAATGATAAATTATGTGAAGCATGCACATAATGGGGATATATGATATTAAATATAATTTTTTTCGTTTTCAATCGTAAATATTATGAGTAATATACATTAGTTTGTAAGAAATTCATGTTATTTAATTTGATATTTTAGTGTTACTGTACTTAGTGTGATGACTCTTGTGTGATGACCATTAAAAACAAAATTTTGTTTGTCTAAATACAAATATTGCATTTTTGTAATTATTTGGATTTAAAATTTTGTTATGTAAAATCATTTAACTCTATATTCTAAAATAAAAGATATAAATAAAAATTGTATTGAATGTAAAACTACAGAACATTATTTGCATACAATTGAGAACGTGCCAAATTCCATTTCTTTGTCTTATGTCAAAATTTCGAACATTCAAAAGAAAAGGCAGTTTTCTCGTGAATTTAAATGTAATTCTAAAGAAAGTTATTTCAAATATATGCTTATGATGGTTTCTAAAGTAATAAACTCAAATAGTATATTAAAAACAAAAAAATATAATTTTGTTGAACAGACACAATTGTTTTCTTTAAATAATGGATGGAAAATTTATTCAAAAATTATATTTATCGACATTTTTTCCCATATCTATTAGTTTTCTTATTTTTTGCTAAACTAATTATTTTTTATAATTACATTAATTTAAAATTATATGGCAACGATATATTTTGAATAAATAAAAGGTGTCATTATTTCAACTAAGTCGGACTTTTATTAACATGTTTCACACTGTAAAATAATTCCAAGCCATGATTCTTTAAAAAAGCATCCTCGAAAACTATAAAAAACTAAAATCCTTCCGACATTGCCAATAAGGAAAAGGTAGCTTTCATATACCAAATTAATTTATTTAGTTATTTCAAAAATTAAGTTATATTATTCAAACATACGAAGCTCAATTTTGTGGGACCCGATTATATCAGATTGAATACTAGTTTTTGTGAATACTGAATATTAATGGGAATTTTAAGAAATTAGTCACCTTTTATTCAAGCTGGTTTTCTTTTATGCGATTTATAGGGTCTCCAAATTGCACGATATCAAGAAGTGTGTGCCCTTTTAAACAACATGACGGATAAAACAAACCAATGAGGTTGGTCGAAATTTTAATTTATGTGTACATGCACACGCACATCGAAATCGATTAATATATACGAGTGCTGTCGCGGACAAATGGATTAAAAAAATTTCACCCACATTAGAAATCCAAACTGCTACAATTTAGGCGTTTTTTAAGGTAGAGACAAAGCAAAAAATACTCAGGAATTCATTATTAAGATCAAACACTTTAGAAAGAACCTTTATTCAATTTCTAATATTTTGTTTGTACATCATTATACATTTAAAAGACTTTTCACAAACTTAATTGGACGCCATTTTGAAACAAGAAGGCGGATGAAGTTGGCCAGTGAACTAGGTTAAGATATTAGTTTGTAATATGTATGCAGGGATTTAATATACAAATCATTGAATAAATATGCGTATTATCACGTGACAAATTTCTGACCGTTGCAAAATGTTAACCACACTGGAAATTGAAAGTGATATAATCCAGCCATTTTTTAAGATACAAAGGAAATCAAAAAATGCTCTGGAATCTTTGCATCAATGTCAAACACAGAAAAAAATCTTTTTCAATATCTTACTTTTTTTCGCCTAATTTTAAAATTTAAAATTAAAAAAAAATTTAATATTCCGCAATTTTGAAACATGATGGCGGATGGAACTGGCCAACGAACTCGGTGCAGACATCAGTATGTACTACGTACGAACCAAGTTACATCCAAATTGGTTTATAAATACGCGTGTTTTCACGTGACGAAAATCAGTCCATTTCAAAACGTGAGCAACACTAGAAATTAAAAATGCTATAACTCAGCCATTTTTAAGATACAGACGAAACAAAAATGTTCCGGTACCTTTGTATCACACTCAAATGCATAAATAAAAATCTTTTTTCAATTTCTCACTTTTTGGTACCTAATTTTAAATTTTAAATTAAAAAAAATCAAATGGCCGCCTTTTTGATACAAGATGGCGGGTGGAACTAGGAGATAACATGGTGTGTACATTGTACTTACTGAGGCCTGGACCGAGTTCGTTAGCCATCTTGTTTAAAAAGGCGGTCATTTAATTTTTTTTAATTAAAAATTTATAATTAGGTACAAACAAGTGAGAAATTGAAAAAGATTTTTCTTTCATGTATTTCACTACTATACAAAGATTCCAGGACATTTTTTGTTTCGTCTGTATCTTAAAAATGGATGAGTTATAGCACTTTTAATTTCTAGTGATACTCACATTTTGAAGTGGTCTGATTTTCGTCAGGTGATAACACGTGTTTTATAAACCGATTTGAATGTAACTTGGTGCGTACATAGTTAATACCGATGTCTGCATCGAGTTCGTTGGCCAGTTCCATCCACCATCTTGTTTCAAAATGGCGGAATATTATTTTTTTAATTAAATTTTAAAATTGGGTGCAAAAAAGTAAGAAATTGAAAAAGATTTTTCTTTTGTGCGTTTGACCTTGATGCAAAGATTCCAGGGAATTTTTTGTTTTCCTCTATATCTTGAAAAATGGCTGGATTATATCACATTCAATTTCCAGTGCGGTTGACATTTCGAAACAGTCTGAAATTTGTCGTGCGATAATGCGCATAAATATACACTGATTTGTATATAACTCCGTGTATACCTATGGCATACCAATGATTTCACCGAGTTCACTGACCAACTTCATTCGCCATCTGTTTCAAATTGGCGGCTATTTAAGTTTTTCAAAAGCCTTTTAAATATATAATGATGTACAAACAAATAATTAGAAATTTAATAAAGGTTCTTTGTAAAGTGTTTGATCTTAATAATGTATTCTGGAGTATTTTTTGCTTGGTTTTTACCTTAAAAAACGCCTGAGATACAGCAGTTTAAATTTCTAATGCGGGTGACCTTTTTAGGTAGCTTTCATTACAAAAAGAAAAAAGCTACCTATTGCAGCCGTCCGAAGGAAAGCACTTCCGGAAAATTTTGGTATATTTTCACCGATCATGACCCCCAGACCCCAAAACCACCCTCCGTTCAAATGTTGACTATATATATATATATATATATATATATATATATATATATATAAGGTACCCTGGGGTAATAACGCCAAGTGCTTATATTTTGCATAATTATGAAATAATCAAGTAAATGACACCCATGTGCTCAGAGCAGAAGGGCTTTGAGTCATATAAATCGCAAAAAACAGCTTCAAGTTAATTTGTTTCATTTTTAGGTCTTATTGTTTTTACAAGCAACTAAAATTAACGCTTGATCTAAAATTTGCGAGATAAGGTTTTTGATCTGAAGACTACATTTTTTATCTAGAAATACTTTGTTTATTACATAAATTTGTATTGTATTTCATGTACTTTCAAATTGTTGTAGAAAATTTTGGATATCTTCTCGAGATAATTTGTAGTTTAGGATTTACTGCGCAACAAGTATCCCGGGGTAATAACGCCAGGGAATGGCGTTATTACTCCGGTTGATTTCCAACAGTGGCCGATTTATATCCGAAGGAGGTTTATATATTAATATGGGACAGCATTATCATCATTGTTGAAATGGTAAGATTAATAGGAGGGGGGGGGGTGCCCAATACTTAAAAATAATCTATCTGTTTTATTTTTTATTATATTGTTATTATTTTTTTTACTAAAGTAAAAAATAATTTTTAACTCTTGTAAATAAAACTATATCAAAATGTTTTCGAGATTCAAATTCGAACATCTTCAAAATCAGGTTTCTAATAAATTTCCACTGGATTGTTCAATTGAGTTCGAAATTTTAACTGTCCGCTTTCTCAGCGTTCGGTTTTTCAAAACTTTATAAATTTAATCTTTAACTGATGTGACAGAAATTGTAACGTATGAATGTGATGCGGTTTTTGAGACCGCAAAATTGAAAGATGAATAAAAGGCGGGAATAAATAATAGGGTTGTGTTTTTGTACTAAACTTTTTATACAAGGGTATTATACTTAATATTCACCTATTTAATCCCTGGTGGTAGTACCAAAATTCCAAATGAAACAAAATTTCGGTAGTGTTTGCAGTTAAACTGAAAATTACAAGTTAAACTAAAAAATTAAAAGAAAAATAGTGGTCTACGAGACCGGTAACATTAGTAAAGATTAAAAGGCGATCCATGATTAAAAATCATAGAATACTGTTCCTGCGCTAAACTTTTTGTACAGAATGAATTCTAATTAAATTTAATCTATTCAAATATTTCTAACAATATTACGTGAACGCCAAACGAAAGAGAATTTCAGTTGTAACTATAGTTAAACTGGAAAATACAAGTTAAACGCTTTTTTTTGGGGGGGGGGGGTACAGTGTTCAGTTAGATTGCTAACAGCAGTTAAAGGTTAATTTTGTTGCTAATATAGAGATAATGATCTATAACCATATGAATTATGTTAAAATTGAATAAGAGATCTCTTTGGGATAGTATTTTTTAATCAAAAATTTTATTAAATTTATTAAAAATTTATTAAAGCATGTTCTTTAAAACATCGACAATTTAACTGTAGGTTTGGAGAATCCGCATTACTGGGGAGTTATGGGTTAAAAACTATTTACTAGATTACTATAATACTATTAATCCTTAACTGCTGTGACAAAAATTGTCGCATAACTTACTGTGAGCGGCCTGTCAGACCGCTTAATCTAACGATGAATAAAATGTTAAATAAACTTTTAGAATATTATTTTTGTATTGAACCTTATATACAGGACTATTTTATAAATAAAATTCAGCTATTCAAAAGTCTCTGGAGATAGTAATAGGACTCCAAATGAAACAAAATTTTCCTGGTGTCTGTAGTTAAACTAAAAATTGCAAGTTAAACTCTGAAACTTGAAAAACTCAGCGGTATGTAAGACGCTAACAGCAGTTAAGGTTTAACAAAAATATTTAATACATATAACTCTAGTTATTATAAAACTTCACATGATAAAAATATTGCATTATCAATGGTTAAAACCATGGAATGTTTCTTATAATCATATTTAAGCGGGACTTTTTAAGCAAAATTAGACACAGGGTGTTCAGGGGTCGTACGGATCCTAGAATTTCATGACCAGGAAATTTTTTGGTACCAGTATTTTCTTATAGAAGATCTCCCATTAAATAAAGCGAAATTTCGCATGTTTCAACTAGATTTATTTTTCCGTAAAATAATTCTGGTAACTAGCATGAAAAATAACGGTACCCGTACGAACCATGGTGTTATATTCTGTTGAAGCTCCCCCTAACTCCTTTTTCTTTCACTTTCACAAAAAAAAATCAATATTTTCTATCGCATAGAATGCATACATGGGAATATAAATACTGATTCAAATAATCCGTGCAATGTTTCTAATAATTCTATTTAAATGGTCATTTTTAAGCAAAACGTAGCTTAGAATCTGATATTCTTTTGCCTCCTCCCCCCGCCACCACCACACCTTTCTTTTTTCTTTCAGAGCCACAAAAAAATTGTACATTTTCAATAGCTTAGATTGCAATTTGTCATTTTCTAGAGCTGTAGAGTTTGTATTTTTAGAATTGGGCAATCTTACATGCCATTATTCCATCGTATTTTATAGTTCTGTTTGCATTGCGTTATTACCCATATAGGTGGGTATTAACGCCAAATAGCATTGGTCAAGAAAAAACGCCATTACATTTTATGAATACATATCTGTTAAATTATTTTATTTTATATAGAGAGTCAATGAGTTGCTGTATCAGATCCTATATTTGTTTGAAAAATACAATCTAAAACTAAGCCGTGAAAATTGGTAGAACCTTAACGTGGCGTTATTACCCCAGGGTACCTTATATCTGATTTTTGTCATGCGATAACTAACGTATTTATGAACCGATTTGAATGAAACTTGGTAAACATAGTACATACAAATGTCTCGACCGAGTTCTTTGGCCAGCTTCATCCGCCATTTTGTTTCAAAATGGAGGCCATATTAATTTTTTTTAAAAATTTAAAATTTAAAATTGAATGCGAAAAAAATAAAAGATGAAAAATATTTTTCTTTTACGTGTTTGATCTTAAAACAAAGATTCCAGAACATTTTTTATTTTGTCTATATCTTAAAAAATGATTGAGTTATAGCACTTTGAATTTTTCTTATGGCTGACATTTTGAAACGATCTAATTTGTCACGTAATAACACGCGCATTTATGAACCGATTTCAATGGAATTTGGTATGTACATAGTACATACAAATGTCTCGACCGAGTTCGTTGGCCAGCATCATCTGCCATTTTGTTTCAAAATGGTGACCATTTTAAATTAAAAAAAAATTTAAAACTTAAAATTAAATGCGAAAAAATCATAATTTGAACAATATTTTTCTTTTACGTGTTAGAACTTAAAACAACGATTCCAGAACACTTTTTATTTTGTCTATATCTTACAAAATGATTGAGTTATAGCACTTTGAATTTTTCTTATGGCTGACATTTTGAAACGATCTAATTTTTGTCACGTAAAATAACACGCGCATTTATGAACCGATTTCAATGGAACTTGGTATGTACATAGTACATACAAATGTCTCGACCGAGTTCGTTTGCCAGCATCATCCTCCATTTTGTTTCAAAATGGTGAACATTTTAAATAAAAAAAAAATTTAAAATTTAAAATTAAATGCGAAAAAATCATAATTTGAACAATATTTTTCTTTTACGTGTTAGAACTTAAAACAACGATTCCAGAACACTTTTTATTTTGTCTATATCTTACAAAAGGATTGAGTTATAGCACTTTGAATTTTTCTTATGGCTGACATTTTGAAACGATCTGATTTTGTCACGTGATAACACGCGTATTTATGAACCGATTTCAATGGAACTTGGTATGTACATAGTACATACAAATGTCTCGACCGATTTCGTTGGCCAGCATCACACATCATTTTGTTTCAAAATGGTGGACAATTTAAATTTTAAAAAAAATTTAAAATTTAAAATTAAATGCGAAAAAATTAAAAGTTGAAAAAATATTTTTTTTACGTATTAAAACTTAAAACAATGATTCCAGAACACTTTTTGTTTTGTCTATATCTTATAAAATGATTGAGTTATAGCACTTTGAATTTTGCTTATGGCTGACATTTTGAAACGGTCTGATCTGAACGATCCATCATGTTGCTTTAAAATGGCATACACTTTATGATATCGTGGAATTTGGTGACTATCTAAATCGCTTAAAATAAAACCAGGTTGAAGAAAAGATGACTAATATCTAAATATTCCTATTAATATTCAGTCTCGACAAAAAGTAGTTTTCAATCTTATAAAATCACTAATTTTATAAGATTATTTCCACTAATTTGAGCTTAGTATTTTTGAACAATGTAACTTACGTTAAAATAAATAAATAAATGTATAAGTATATGAAAGCTACCTCTTCCTCCCGGCATTGCCGGAAGGACTTTTTTTAAATCAATTATTAATCGACTTCGATATAGGTGTGCATGTACACATAAATTATGATTTCGATCATCCTCATTGGTTTTGTTGGCTTTAAGTTCGCAACTTTAGTCAAAATCTCGAATTTTTAGTTTTTTCCAGTTTCACTTGCATTTCAGCAGTTGTATTTTTCAGCTCAAGAAATCAAAGAAATGTAAAAGCACGATATGACGCCATTGCATGAATTTAGATGGAGTGTATAAAGGTATTCTTAATTGGTTTGACGTCATTATGTGATCGATGTTCGGACAATCATAAAATTGTTTTTCAGAGATTTTACGCAGTCCTGTTTTTCCGAACTAGATGAAATTATGCAAATTTAATATATGATTTTCTTTGCTCTTTAAGACGTTGGCCGAAGATCGAAGGTTTGTGTTTTTCTCAGAGCTGCTTTCTTTTGCATTCATTTAAGTACTGCCGGTATGTTTACCGTGCATATAGAGATGCTGTCAGTACAGTTAAGATTAGTTAGTTTTCATCATGTTTAATTCTTTTAGCATCAATGTTAGTTTAAATGTTTTTTGTGTTGTGGGGAGATTGTGATGTTAATGTATTTTTAATAAAAAGATGTTTCCAAGAACTTTTGCTTATCTCTAAGACTTCCACTACACAACTCCGCTAATTTACACTTAAGTTTAAATTTATGAGAGGAGGAGGTCATCAGGTTTGTTTTATCCATCTTGTTGTTTTAAAATGGCATACACTTCATGATATCGTGCAATCTGTCAACCATATAAATCGCATAAAATAAAACTAGGTTGAATAAAAGATGAATAATTTCTAAAAAATTCCATTAATATTCAGTTTTACAAAAACTAGTATTCAGTATAATTGGCTTCCACTAATTAGGCTTCGTACGTTTTAATAATATAACTTAATTTAAAATAAATAAATTATGTATATGAAAAACTTCTTCCTCCCAGGATTCCCGGAAAGAGTTTTTCTTAAGGCACATTTTTGATTATTCAAAAGAAAATGCAGTTTTCTGATTAATTTAAATGTAAAACTAATGAAAGTGATTTCAAATGTACGTTTATGATGATTTCTAAAGTAGTAAACATGAGCACTAAACGAATGGAAACCAAAACAAATAATTTTCCTTTTCTGTATACACAATAGTTTTCTTTAAATAAAAATGGAAAATTTACACTAACATTATTTTTTTTTCACATTATTTTTTTACGTTTACAATAATAATTTTCTTTTTTTTCTTTTTTTTCTAGACGAAATAATTTTTCATACTTACATTATTTTACAATTATATGGCAACAGTATATTATGAATAAAAATCAAGTATTATTATAACGAATTCATAATATTTATTTATTTATTTTTTATTGAAAAGGTACAAATGGATGACTCTTACAAATATTTTAAAATCCAATACGCTTAAATATAAACATTGTATATCTTTATCCAACTATTGTACTCAAATTTATTATTTGGATTTAAATTTGGTTCTGTATAAGAATTTAACTATGTATCTTAAGAAAAAAAAATTATAAATAAAAATGATATTAAATGTACAATTCCAGAACTGAATTTTCGTAAATATTGAAAACAGGCCAAATTGCATTTCTTTTTCTTATAGCACAATTTTGAACATTCAAAGAAATATACGATTTTCTTGTGAATTTAGATGTAATACTGAAGAAAGTTATTTCAAATATATGTTTATGATGGTTTCTAAAGTAATAAACTCGAATAAGAGACTGGAAATGAAAACACATAATTCTACTTTTCTGATGAATAGACACAACTCTTTTCATTCAATAAAAGATTAAAAATTTATTTTAAAAATACATTTATTGACATTTTTTGTCATAGTTATTTATTTTCTTAATTTTTGATTAAACGAAAAGATTTTTTTAAATATATACATTATTTTAAAATTATATGAGAACTATATATTATGAATAAATATCAAGTTTCTCTCTCTCTGCACAATAATTTGAAGTCATGGTTTTTAAATAAAGCATCCTAGAAGAGATCCAATCATAGAGAGTTAATGAAAGTTAAGAGTGGCAGGTAATCGAAATAATTTCTTCAAGAAATTTGCTAATTATATATCTTGTAAATAATCTACCGAGCATAATTAGTAACCTGATAGGAAAAACGAATTTATCAATATTTATCAAATTTTAAACTGCATGTTGCAGACACTATATCAAAGCTGTACAAAATTTGTTATTTCACACATTTGTTACTTTGAATTTTACTTACAATATTATTTTTTTTTCTTTGTTTTGAATCGCAAATATTATGGATAATATAAATAAGAATACAACAAATGCATGTTATTTAATTCGATATTTTAATGGTATTGAAAAAATAAAAATGAATGACTCTTGCATATCTATTTACATTCGAATAGGATTAAAAACAAAGCATCTTTCGTCTAAATCCGAATATTGCACTTAAATTTATTATTTGGATTTCAATTTTGTGATATAAAAAGATTTAACTTTGTATCTTAAGAAAAAAGGTATAAATAAAAATGATGTTAAATGTAAAATTCCAGAACTTAATTTTCATAACAAAAGAGAGCGTGCCAAATTCTACTTTTTTTTCTTATGGCTCATTTCTGAATATTCAAAGGAAAATGCAATTTTCTCGTGAATTTAAATGTAATACTCATGAAAGTGATTTTAAATGTATGTTCACGATCGTTTCTAAAGTAATAAATGCGAATAGGGGATTACAAACAAAAACAAATAATTCTACTTTTCTGTTGAATAGTTACAATTTTTTTCTTTCAATAAAAATGGAAATTTTATATTAAAAGTACGTTTATCGACATTATTTTTTTACGTTCACAATAATTCTTTTCTTTTTTTCTTCGTTTTTTTTTTCTAGATGAAAATGTTTTTCATACTTACATTATTTTACAGTTATATGACAACGGTATATTATAAATAAATATCAAGTATTATTATAACGAATTCATGTTATTTAATTCGTTTTTTTTATTGTAATTGAAAAAGTACAAACTGGATGACTCTTGCAAATCCGCTAACTTTCCAATACGATTATATAGAAAACATTGTTTATTTTAATCCGAATATTGCAATTAAATTTATTATTTGGATTTAAATTTTGTTATATATAAGGATGTAACTATGTATCTTGAGAAAAAAAGCTACGACTATAAATGATATAAATTAAAATTTCCAGAACTCGATTTTCGTAGCTATTGGGAGCTTGCCAAATTGCATTCCTTTTTCTTGAAGCACATTTAGGAACATTCAAAGAAAAATGCAGTTTTTTCGTGAATTTAGATGTAATATTAAAGAAAGTTATTTCAAATATATGTTTATCATGGTTTTTAAAGTAATAAACTCAAATAGGAGACTGGAAACGAAAACAAATAATTCTATTTTTCTGTTGAATAGACAGAATTGTTTTCTTTAAATAAAAGATGGAAAATTTATTCTAACATTACAATTATAGAATTTTTTTTCATAGTTATTAGTTTACTTATTTTATGTCTAAACGAATTACTTTTTTATAATTATATTAATTTAAATTTATATGTCAACGATATATTTTGAATAAATATAAAGTGTTATTATTTGAACTAAGTGGAAATTTTATTAACATGTTTCACACTGTAGAATAATTTCAAGTCATGATTTTTTTATAAAGCATCCTCCTTAATTATCAAAATATAAGATGTTAATGAATAGCTGGTAACCTATATACTTTCTTCAAGAAGTTGCTAATTATTTTTCTTGTAAAAAATCTACCGAAATATATTACATGATCATTTATCAATAATTTATCAAAAAATTTATCAATATTTATCAAATTTTAAATTGCGAGTTGTTGGACCCTATATAGTGAATGTGTTCATTAACACACTGGCATTTTACTTACATTAATATTTATTTTTATTTGTCTTGAATTCAAGAAACTTTCCGTTTCTTTTAAAATAGAGCTGATTTTCCGTGATAATAATAATAGTAAAAGCTATATCCAAACACATCTGTATTATTAAAAGACATGTTTAATGTCTTTTATCAATTACAATTTAAAATGTCTTTCACAACTATTTTGTTTTAGAAGAACTAGCATAAAATATTTTTCATATATTTTCTTAGAAAATATAATTCAAACTAAATATTAAGTATTCAACTCGTCAAGATATTAACAGCTTCTATGTTCCTACCGAAATATACATAGTCAATTTAGTTTCCGATTTTTGAAACTTTAAATATTTTCTCCCAGCCTTTAATATTTTAATGGATTTAGAATAGGTTAGAATATAAGCGTTACATGAACTTCAATCTTTCGTAACATTAATTTTCGCTTTAAAATGGAGGCACCGTTTACATTAGCAAAATCCTTTGCATGCATAAAATTCTTAAAAGTTACGAACTACATATTGAATTTTCTATTGGATCTCATTTAGAGGTGCTTACATATGCTAACGTTCAGTGAATACTTCATAGCGATACGATTCATTGAATATTTAAAAAAATCATTTTCCTTTGGACAAATCTTATAAGATATATAGACAGTAGTATAATTTGTAGAAACATTATATATTTACATTTTTGTGGCAAAACTGATAAATATTTCCTATCACTTTCATGTTATTATTTTTATTTATTTACATTTTAATATTCACAGTGTTTAAAGTACTGAGTAGAAAATTATAATGTCTAATTTTTAGAAGAAATAAAGATTCTTTTTCTTAATTCGTCCTAATTCGAAATGTTATATATACTTATCATCATTGATATATATATATATATATATATATATATATATATATATATAATCTTTGTACAAAATTTAGACATTTTTTCAATTATAGCATGCATAATAAAATACTAAACAATTTTGAAACTTTTGTCCATACATTTTTATCCCAATTATACATTTTAATGTTACGTTTTCCTTGTATTGTAATTTCTTTAATTTTGGATTATTTAATATTATTAATTTTAACATTTGAACATTTGCATATTAAAAGTGTTTGCTAAATATTCTTAGTGAATGTATAATTTAATGCAGGTAACCATTAACGACTTCAAAGATTCAAGCTAATTTCAGTGTTGCTCAGGATTACTTTAATGTTTTAACAAAACTTCTTTAACATAAATTTATATGAATAGATATGATTTCCAGTGCTATGAGTTTTAACAGTACTGTTAAAACTCCTATGAAAAACCTATATGTTTAGTAAAATTTTATCTATACACTGTACCAAAAACAAAACAAAACAAACAAAAAAAAATATACGTGTGGCACTCGTGGGCTGCCGCGGTAAAGCTATTGCATAGCATTTTTTATTAACTTAAGCAATTATAAATATTTATAATTGCATAAATAGATTTATTTTTATTTATGCAGTTTTTTTTGTCTTTGATATTAATTCAAGTTTTTTCTTTTTCTTTGATATTAATTCAAGTTACACTTTTTGAGCGTGATAACCGTTTAGAAAACAATTTTTTTGCTTTTATTGAATAAATGAGAAGTCTGCCGAAGTCTGTCGAACTGAAACGACGTTAGCCAGAATGTTAGGATTTTTCTCGTTACGGAATTCCAAGATTCGTTCACCGCGCTCAAATCCCGCGATAAAAGCTACGCAATAGCTTAAAAAGATTCAAATCTACTCATATTTAACAAAGGCATATTTGTTTTTTAAAATGTCCTCAGTAATCTAACAGGTTTTTTTAACTTACAGTTCAAACTTGTATTTGTTGTAATTTTTCTTGTTGTCGTTACATAAGAAAATTCTATAATTCGTGTTTGCTACAAAATTTTAGTAACCTAACAGATGTTTTTTCTTTTTAGGTATGTTCGTAATTACATAAATACGTAACACCAATAGTCGTCGTTCAGTCCATCCGTCTGTCTGTCAGTCCAACCACATATAACAGATCAAAACTACCCATCTGACACGTTTCTAATTAAAAATATATAATTCTTGTAAAGTTTGAAATTATAAATATATTTTTTCTACATTCTTTTGTCGAGCCATTTCAAATTTTTATGAAAATCGGATGTATAGTTTAATTAAGGGACTATCAAAATTATTTTCGTTACATTATGGCCAATGGAAAAAATATTTTTAAGTGTATTGTAAGTACGTTACACTCTTTCGAACATAATAAAATTGATATTCACGTAAAAAGTTCATACTAAAATATACATTCTATACAAACTGTAGTATAAAGAATATTTTTATTAACCCGTCAGTAGTCGCGTGTCGGTCTTTTCGCCGCCCGTATAACTTATCTGCTCCTAACTTATATCAGATTACAAATGCAACGGAAATCTACCATGTAGCTGACTTTGAAGGTTTCTCGAACACCTTAGTGAAGTAAAAGGACACCTCTGTTTTTCTTTCAGGCACATTTTTAGAAACAAAGTTGAAATTGGCGAAAAAGTCTACGTAACAATCACTAATGTCAGTTCATTTTTACTTTTTCGAATTACTCCATATCTCATGAATAAAATGCATAATTTAAGAAAACTGCAAATTTATATATTCATTGAAATGTTATCTTCATATATTAGGTGAAAAATATTTCTTATTTTACATATTTGGTATGCAGGGGGCCAGCGGCGAAAAGACCGAGCGCGACTAATGACGTTGTGGAAAAAGTCGCGACTACTCGCGGGTTAACTTAAAGGGCCACCAAAAATTCTATTACGTAGTTGAAGAGAGTGAAACATTTTTTGGGGCTCGTTTGAGTTACCTTAAATTCTTTCACATTTTATGTAATTGATATACGTTGTTGAGGTTTACTACATTTTACTACCTGAATAAAAGAAAAAAATAGTATTTATAGGGACACACAAAAGATTTCTGTCATATACTCTACTGTATCTGAAGTACTGTATACTACTACACCAAGATCTGAATATTATACAAACTTTGTTATTCTATGGACAAAATGTTATTATACTCAATGTTTCTTATGCTAATTTGCTACAGTTAACGTGCAATTTACGACTTTCTTTAAATATTGAAACGATCAATTATTTCGCACAAGAAATATTGTTATGATAAAAACTAGCGTGCTTCACAAGCTATCGCGGAACTTCAGCAAATTTCTAAAATTCTTATTTCGCAATTTGCAACGAGTAGCACACGGGCTTCTACGGAAAGGATGAATAACGGAATTTAATCCCGATATATTTTTTTTATTCATACTAACGAGTTTTGTACAGTGGCAGCAGCAGGCTTAATTTACAGGACCACACACGGTGAAAATATTCCTAGTAGCAAAACATTATTGGTTCAACGTTACGCCAATATTTCATTTATTGGAAATATTGCTAATAAAACACCAATATTGGTTAAATATTGGTATTTCATTGGAAATATTTCCAATGAATTCCCAGCATTATAGAAATGTTGGCGTTACATTGAAAATATTTCCAATGAATTCCCAATACTGTACGAATTTTCGCGTTTCATTGGAAATATTTCTAATGACACCATAATATTTAACCAATATTGGCGTTTTATTGGCATTTTTTCAAATGAAACCCCAATATTGGCCTAATATTGGCTGTAAATATTGGAGCAATTTTCCATGACAGTATTGCACCAATGTGCCAATATTGCTCCAAGATGTAGCCAATATTGCCACAATATTGTTTAGTTACTGGGGATGTTTCCCATATTCGTTTAAATCATGTTGAGCATTCTAGAAGTGGAAGGCAAAACTACGAAATTTTCAAAAAATTCTAAAATTCTGAATTAATTCCGGTCCCCTTCGAGTTCTCATATCTTCTTATAGTCGATGGGAGAAAAGTAAGACTTCGTCTTAGTCGATATATCTTCATAAAGGTAGATTAATCGAGTTCAATTCATGTATAAGTTTTTTTAGAACAAAATGCACCATTATGACTTTAAAATCCTTTTTTCTTTACTTGCACTCAGCAAACATAAAATTATTCAAATTTAAGTTTTATTACAAAATACTATCATTAGTACGTACAACGGCGGGCGCATTATATAAACATTCTAAAATCTAGAAGCTAAAAAAAATTATGTATATTTTAATTTAGTATGACTATGTCTTGTTCCAAAATTTAAAATTCCTGTAATATTACCGAAATTATATGTTATTTATATATTTGTAACCAAATATTAAAACATAAGTTTAACTATACAGATTGTAATGAAAAATTATTCGGTTAACTGAAAATAAAAATAGTTTTACAAAATAAAATATTATTGCCATCTTATATACTATATAAAGTAATACTAACCATTCAAAGTTATGTTTTATTTGCTTCTCTTAAAAATTTAAATTCCATAGCGAAAATAAGCCAAACCTACGAAGAAACTGCTCATGAATATGAATAAATGTAAATAATGTTAGAAGTTAAAAATAAAATCTCATATGAAGTAAATTTTGCTGCATTTCGCTTCCAAAAATTAGGGAAATTTATTCTGAATTCAGAATACAAATACAGAGAAAATGGAACATTCAGCTTTTTTGAACACTGCATAATCGCTCAAAATTACAACAAGCATCACGTTTATCAAAAAATCTCTAAAAAACTTTGAAAAAAGAAACATATATTTTTTTTTTTTTCAGAATGTATGTAATGTGAAAATTCATTTTAATTATTAATTATATACAAACCTACTAATCAATTTATTTTAAATGTCTTCTAAAGCTTTTTATGAAGACATGCAAAACATGCCTGATAAAATATATTCTACTCTTTTGCTAAAATTTCAAATTATATGAATGTCCTTAAGTTATTTTTTGTTCGCTTGGACTTTTTTAATTCATAAGAAATATGGGAACATCCATTTTTACACAATTGTGATCATCGAGCAAATTTTCGAATCCCAATTGTTTTATTAAAAAATATGATTAAGAGAGTAATTTTTATTATCTATGTAAAAAATTGTAGTCACCTCTAATAAAATATAGCTAATTTGTAAGAAAATGTATTTTGTTTGTCTATAAAATAAATCAAAATTGTGTTACTCATGAGAATTTAGTGTCGCAAAAGTAACAAAATTTTCATTTAATATAACACAAGTAAAATGTTTTTGTTACAATTTAGATGCGTGTTTTCAACGCTGTAAAAATATCTCGAAAGTTGAGACTGTCCTGGCTAGACCACCATGTGCAAATGACGTCGCAAATTTAACATTTAAATGCATTTATGTTAGCTGTAATTGCAGTGGGGGAGTGAAGCTAGATTCGAAAATTTAGAATTGACATCAAACTGATAACACATAATTACTATAAAGAAGAACGATCTTTTACTCACAATCTTCTTTCAATACTTCTACGGTTCTTTCCTTGGCCTGCAGCAAAACGTGAGAGATTGTTTTATCTATCTTTAGAAATGCCCGTGGCTCTTATTGATCTCTTTATTAACAAAAAACAAACAAATTTAAAGGTACCTTACTATGGTTCTCTTTACTGTTCCTCTACACTTCACATCCACGTGAACTAGAACTAGAATACTTAACTATAGTCAAAGTGCTTCAAAACTTCAGCACTAAGCTCAAACTGGTCTAAAACACCTGAGGTCGGAGAACGACCACAATCTGTCACTTGCACAGGCGCTCACAATTTTTATAATTAGCAGACTGAAGAGACTGGAATGGAAATTTGCATGAAACTCGTGAACCACAGATAACTGTAGATATGGAGCACTACACATATTCGAAAAGTTAAAGTTGCATAGATTTCGCTTTTGTGCCATAAAAGTTACATCAATGGCATCACGAACTATTCAAAATACAAGCGAATACAAGAGTTAATTTACTACAAAGTGATACTCCCTTATAAAGTTACTAAAATTTTTATAGGAAACTGGGATTCCTAGTTTTTTTTATGTAACAGCAACAGCAAATATTATGTAACAGAATCGGTTACAGACTTTTTGCTTTTACAGTTACATCAAATGATCTAGAAATCCGAGTTTTCTAGAAAAATAGGTTAATAACTTCACTTTTTTTAAATTATTACAGTGTAAGTAAAACGAGGTGGTATTTAACTTGTTTTATCAATTTTTAGCTTAAATATATTTTTCAATAAAGCAATTGGAACTATTTATGAAAATTTGCTCAAATTGTCACAAAAATTCGGAATAGAACTTATGATATCTTAATATGCATAAAAGAAACTCAATTATATTTGGTGATAATAACTTTAAAACGCTACTTATTCCAAACTGAATATTTCGTGTTAATTTATAAGAACAATATTTAAATATTATTATTTATTTCTAAAAAAATTTGCTTGATTTATTTGTAACAGAATGAATACAACAAAATATCTCGAAACAAAGCTAGAAGACTGAAAAACTAATGAAAATTTATTTAAAAAAAATATTTTAATCATATGGAATTTTTTTTTAATTGTACATATTTCTTAAGTTTGAAATACACAAGAAATATGAATGAGTAATGAACTATTATCTTATTTCGCTTAACAAAAGTAAATTTTTAATTCTGGTTAGCATCTGCTTTTTTCGAAAATTCATCCTAAAAGTTAATTTATTATAGAACAAAAATTAAAAACACATACTGGAACATACTGGAACAGACACCGAATCAATACATAAAGAGCAGTGTCATACAAAAATAGAAGTGAAAATTGCTATGATTTATTTCCGATAATTATATTTGATCTCCAGCGGAATAATTAGTTATTTTCAACGACTCAGCAACAACGTAAACTATCTTAATACCTGTATCTTACCGAATGCGTTAACTTTACAATAAACAAATATTTTTTCTGCCTTTTTTGTACTGCTGTTCTTTTTAAATATTAGTAAGATTCTTTTTTTTTTTTTTTTTTTAAGGATTACGTTCCGCTGTCTGTCTGTCTGTTTGTCTGTCTCTTACAGAGTCCGTACACAAAAATTATATAAGTCAGAGTGTTCAAATTCTGTGTACTTTTAGCTGAACACCTCATGTCCCACAACAAAGTATAAATTTTTGAAAAAGACTATTATTTTAATTAATATATTTTTTTTAGTATCACAGTCCATTTTTTGAAGTTTTTTTTTCTTCTCATTGTTGCATGAAAGTTTAAATAGATGTAAAAATTATTTCGTTTTTTACGCTTTAAAAGTAAATTCAATACTTATGTAGCCACAAATACAAAATTGGTATTAGAAACTACAAAAAATAAAAAAATAAAATAAAATGAAATAGAATAAAATAAATAAATCACAAAAAAAATCAAGAACAGTTATTGCACAAATTGCATTTAAAAGTACTTTTTTCCCTATACGATGGAGTAAAAAGTGAAAATGTGCGATATTTAGAAGTTTAAAAGTTTGCAGTAGCGTAAATTCCAATATATTAAATTTCATTTCTTCTAATTGTTGAACGCAAGTTTAAATAAAATTATTATGCATGGAACATAAATAATTGGATTAAACCATCACGTGAAAAAGTTTTTATTTCATCATATTATATCTTATTTATACTCTATTTTGATATGCGAAGTGAAATATATATTTTTTAATTTAATACCTATTCATTTAAATTATTATCCACCTCTATATTCTAAGCTTTGTAACATTTTACTTTAACACATAATTTTATTTACTTGCGTACCTTCAATAAATCTGTGTATACTGATAGAGAAATCAAAAAAACTATGCGATCATGGTAGCATTTAGGGAGAAAACTCAGTATTCTGTTCTGGTTGGCACGATTGGCGAATAAATCTGAAATAGTTCCGAGAAACCACTTTTCGTTTGCTAATTTAATGATAAAATGTTTCGAAGACGATATTAAACGAAATCCTCTGTGCAATCTGCAATCACACTTACCAACTTGTTTTTTTTTTTTTTTTTTTTTTAATTTTTTAAGAAATAAAAACTTCTCAATACTTTACGATACTTATTTTACATGAGAGTAATTTAAAATTGCTTCTTAACATTATTTATATCAAAAATTATTTGATTATTATGCAATATTTTATTAAACCGTGTAAATGCTTATATTTATAAGAAATGTAAAAATGTTGGCACCCATCTTTACATTTTTTCCTTACAATCGTTTTAGAGTTCCACATTTGTAAAAAATGCAACCTTTAGCGAGTTCTACAATGCTCAATTTACTTCTATCATTACACATTACTATCCTAGATCATATTTTTTAAAATTAAAAAAAGTCCTGTCGACTTGGCCTATAGGTGGATATAGATTTTGTGTTCTCATTTCAAGAACAAAAATAAAATATATCCAGCAATAATAAAAATAAACCCAGTTTTATAATTTTATTTGGCCGTTTTTGTAGATTTTTTTTTTCATTTTTCTATCAGACCTGGTTTTATCAGATACATCGCAAGCAAAATTTGGCTCAAAAAGCCCGTTTTGACAGCATTTTTTGAAATTTATGCTGACATCATAAAACAATCGACATATATGGCTGAGTATATAGTTATAATAAGAAAAATTGTCAATTGAATGTGTTTGAGAGCAAAATTAAAATTAAAAATGAGTTGAAAAATAAGCAATTCCTTATTTGAAAACATTCTAAACTCTTCAATCACGTTCGCTTCTTGAAATTGTTTAAAATGGCCGCTTTGACTGATTTTTTTAAAAAACTATTTTGCCTTTATCAAAAAATTGGCCAATAGCACCTATATAAGAGAGCCTTTCAACTGAATGTGTTTGAGAGCAAAGATGGATTTAAAAATGAGTCAGAAAATAAACAATTTGTTTTTGAATGCTTCAACAATTTTCAATCACGATCGCTTCGGTAAATTCTGTTAAAAATGCCAAATTTCATACTATATTTTGTCTTACTTAAACTCCGCCCTTTTTTAAAAAAAGGGCTAATACATAAAATTATATAGTTCCCAGAAAAGTGAACCTGTCATTTAGTTGCGTTTAACATCAAAATTGAATTTAAAAATTTGTCAGAATATAAGGAATTTAGATTTTAGAATTTTTTCTTCAACTCCTATTTTTGTTTATTTTTTTTGCGATAATTTTTGGTCATAAGAAAAAGATGTAAGCGTAAAAATTGTACATATTATTAAAGAGATTTAAAATAAATTTAATCAGATTTGATATCATTGACGATTTGATAATTGACGAAGTTATGGATGTGTTTTTTTTTTTTTCCACTCTCCTTTTTGATTTCACTTTTATTTTATTTTTATTTTTATTTTTATTTTTATTTTTTTCAGTAAGCGTTGGTCCTATCGAAAACTTGTACATGCAAAAGTTTTAGATATCGTTAAGAACATTTATAAAAAAATTTAATTGGATTTGGTATCTTGTGAATGGACGAAATTATGATTTTTTTTTCTCCTAAAATCCTTATTGTTTTGCCCTTTGAGCCCATTTCTAAATTTATCAAATATTTATCAAGCACACAAAATTTTGGCACATTTTTTAAAGTAATATAAACTTTAAACTGATTTTATATCTATTTTCTTTAAGAAGCTATGCATTTTTTCTGTTTTCACAAATTCCTCCCTATTTCCTTCCCCCTGGTGGAAACATCCACTGCAAACTTATGTGTCAAAAATGTAGATTTAAAAAAGCAATGTAAATGTTCCTCATAAAATATAATGTAATGTCTCTCCTTTATACATTTGCTTGAAAAAAGTTTTTGATACAAAGCCTTCAAAATCATATGTCATGAACATGGAGTGATGGGGATTTTTTTATATATTAAACAATTCATTCTGTATTATATTTTCAATAGTATTTCGTAAAATATCCTGAAACATAGATTTATTTAGCAAATGAAAAAAAAAATACAGTAAAAAATTATAAGTTCTGAAATCGAAGAATGAAGGTTTTTCAATTCTCCAAAATTCTAAAATAATGATAGCATATAGAAAAGAATATCCTTAAAGAGGCTACTGATTTAATGATATGTCGAAGTTAAAAAAAAATAAATAAATAATTGGTTGATTGGGAGTATTACTATCGTTCAGAAGTTTCCATATAATAAATTTATTTGAATATGAAGTATTATTCACAAATTAAGTATTATACACAAATAATAAAATATGAATAACGATATTATGAATTGTTATCATTATCACATACAAACAAAAAAATCGTTTCTCTAAGAATAATAAAGCTTCTTAAAAAATATACAAGATACATTTGGATACAGCTGTAGTATTTTTAAAAATTGAGTGATATACAAAAAAAGTTCAGAGAGATGGGAAGCCTAATGAAAAATATTGCTGTTCTGTTTCATTTTAATTTTAATCTCATCCTAATCCATTTATGATAATAATTCGGTACTGACAATAATGGAAGGAAATATTTAAACTTCATTTGGTATTTAATGAAACTAAATTAAGCGCATTTTCTTTGCAGTAGCTAAAATAAAACTGTTATTGTTCACAGTTTAAAATTGACTAAGTGCGCTTTGAAATTAGATCATAATATTTCAGCGCCTACGCGTTTCTCAGATAGGTTTTTAGTTAACATAAAAAGTCGCGTGATGCGTAATGACTGCAGCTTATTGCGTATTGTGTACTACATATCAACTACTAACAGAAAACTAGTCATGAATCTCATAGTATTTATGTGATAAAAGCTAAAACAATGCTAAAACAAAAAGACTACCTTTGGTATATCTCCCTTTCTTTAAATTTGTGATAATTTTATATGGAATATTTTCTGTAGAAATCCATAGGCTTACTTTTTGAAATTCGGTGAATATAGGAAACATTTAGTAGATAATATCTGGAAATAACACACTGTAGAACATAAAATATTATCTATACGTCCTAAAAATTATATACAGGGTGATTCAGAAAAACGTTGACAAATTGATATGACAAATCAGGCATACGACAAGGATAAAAAATCACATAGGAACATAGGGCCGCAAACCACTTATTGAGTCACAAATACAGGGTGTTTCATCCTAACTCAATTTGGGTTGACGGTAATAAATTTCAGAAGACTGAAGTATATTATAATAAAACATTTAACATACACTCTCACCTTTGTTTCAAATGTGATAAAAGGAAAAAAATAGTGGCAGAAGTTTGCATTATGCGCACCAGCAACATGCACTTCGCGCCTCACATTTTGGACTGTGATGATCAATTTATACCGTACCATCGATTGCTTGAGCAATATGTTTTTCCAGATTTTTTCGCAACGTTATTCACATTTCACACAAAATAAGGTACATATCGTTGCATTTTCATTACAATATTTTTACTTTCCTCGAAATTATTACTTTCAAACTGAGTGTGGCTAGAATAAAACACCCTGTATTTGTGACTCAATAAGTAGTTTGCGATCCTATATTCCTATGTGATTTTTTATTCTTATTGTATGCTATCATTTTGTCCACTCTTTTTGAATCACCCTGTATATATATATATATATATATATATATATATATATATATATATATATATATACAGTGGCGGTCAACAGTTTCCGGCCAGCAAAAATTTTTCAGTTAAATTGTAAATAAACCCATATGAAGAGGAATCTTAAAGTGATATTTATACATTTTATTGACATAATAGTTAGGAACTTACTTATAGAAGAACATGTAAATATCAATAAATTTAACTGACAAAATTAAGTATAAAGGAAAACGCATGTTCTCAAAAGTTTCCGGCCACCTTCAGAACTTTGTAAAAAAGTGGTATTGTAATAAAAAATTACAGTGATCAACATTATTTACAATTAGTATTTTATCGTATTACTATTTTATAAGCTTTAGTAATAAGTACTGCGGCGCAGCAAAGTGACATTCATACAATCAACGGTTAAAGATCGTCTATGGTACGTTTTTCCCACATTTCTTGCAATTTTGGCGAAAATTCGGCTGAGTTGCAATATTTATAGTTCCGCAGACTTTTGTCAAATTCTTTTCAAAGATTTTCTATTGGATTCATGTTGGGTGCTTGGGCTGATCATTTCAACAACGAAATTTTATGTGCGAAAGCCATTGCTTATCGAGGTTTGCAAACATTATTTATGTCGTTATCATGTTAATAAAAATAGTTGCGACCAAATTTTTATCTCTAATAAGGCAGAAAATATTCTTGAAAGATAACCTTATCATTATATCATTCACCTGGCTGTGGATTTCAAATAACGGACCGACACTTTTTTAATGAAATACTCCCCACGGCATAACGTGTCCTCCACCATGCTTCATTGTAGGAATAACATAAGTCGAATCATATCTTTTGTTGTTAGGTCATCGGACGTTGTGTCTGCCATCACTTCCAAAACGGTTTCGAATTAGATTGATGGGAAAATATAATTTTTTTTTCCAGTTTTCACTTGGAAAACGCCAGTCGGGTACGTTTGTATTTTTTTTTAACTCTGAAAAAATTTTAACACTGACTCTTCTATAAAGTTATGCATCACGTCAGCATGTTGATATGGTATACGGACTTATTTCAGCAATATTTTCATTCCGTAAATCGCAGTATATTGCAGCGGAATTTTTATGCGGATTATCAATTGTTTTTCTCCTGATAATTCTGTCCACAGGAATAGTAATTTTTCGGGATCTCCCGGACTTCTGAAAGTCCTGAAAGCCACAGCCATCTTTATATAAGTTTAAATATCGCTTACGGTCGATTTACCAATCGATAACTTTGCCGCAATATCGCGAGAAGACTGGCCTTTTAGCGAAAAACTAATCACTTATTTATGAACAATAATTGTTGAACTTTTCAATTTTGAATTCACATTATGCTATACACATTGATTCATTCATAAACACAACCAAAAAACAGTTTACCGATAGATAAAAACTAAAGAATGATAAGTGGCCGGAAACTTTTGCACAAGCGAACTTCGAATTTTATCTCTTTGCATGAAGCATCTTCAGTATCTAATCAAAATGACCACGTGGTCAGAGGTCATTCACATATTCCTAACTTTTGAAGCAATTGTGCTTCTTCTTTGCTGAAACATTTTGGTAAATAAATCGAAGAAACTAACTGGCCGGAAACTTTTGACTGCCACTATATATATACAAAAAATTAAAAACAACAATTATATATACACTATGTTCCTATCATCCATTTATCTGAATATTTCCAAATAATTAAAAAAATGTATCCAACAAAATTTAAAACAAGAAAGGATATTCTGGATGCAAGCGACATATTTTTAAAGTTATAATAAATTAACCTCTAACCAAAGTTGATCCATAATTGGAGCGCTCGTGGAATTTCGTGGTCTGGCGAATTTCACTGCTTATTATATCCATTAAATAGACTCACATGTTTTTCAAAACATGGCATATACTTAAAACAAACACTAATTCAATAATTATGCCTTTTTGGAAAGAACAAAACATTTCAAAATACATGATGAAGAAATATTTTTTATCAAAAAGACTTTGGAATAAAAATACTTGGTATCAAACTTAAGTGTACAGTGAACATGATAAATTCAAAAAATATTTAATATTAAATAATTTTAGAAAAATACTTACCGGTTGTCGTGCCAGTTACCTTAAACTGTAGAGCATTAACGTTGTAAGCCAAGTATCTGGGCTCAATTCCGGGCCTGGGTAATTTTTCGATCAGTTGGAAATATTTAATTCGTATAGTGCAACATTAGTAATGTAACCCAAGGTTCTGAATTGGGCATTTTTAAGCATATTTGGAGATACTTAGTTCATAAATCATTGGCTTCTTTTCAAATAGTCGAACCAATTTCAGTAAATGAAGCATTTGAGGGTTAAAAAAAGAACCAAAGAACCCCTTTAGTGGTGTAAAATGACAAGATGATAATGCGTTTTTGTTCACAAAAACTAAAACAATATTAGTGGCAGATTTCCAAAATTACATGATATTCGTTTCAGAAGTAAATGTTTAAATATTTTAGGCATCAAACTCAATGCTAGAGTAATACAAGATCGTTGAAATTTGCATCGCGCCATCAAATTTGAGCAATAAAAATACAATGTAAATTACGTCATTTTGATTTAATTGGAAGAATTTTTTTTCTTTTCGATGAAAATGTTTATTATCTGGCGAAACCGATTTAACCCTTTTAATAAATGAATGTATGAAATAGGATAATAATATAAAGCAATTATTTTAAATGTTATACTATTTCTACTATCTCAATTCTGAGAAATAACATTACTGAGTTGCAGTATTTAGAATTAACATTCGAAAATATAATTTATCTTACATTCAAATAGATCTGTTCTAAAACTAAGTATCATGCTTATTTATGTATTGCAAATATTTTTTTTAAATGTAAAACCTAATATTTACTAGAATATTACCTATGTATTTTTTAATAAAACAAAAAAATCTCATATATGAGGTAATCTTTATCAAAAAATCTCGTATTGTAGAATTATATGATAAACGAATACTTTTGTAATATCTTTTTTTCTTATATAAGGGATATAAATAATGATTTGTATTATAGCATTCTTTTTTTTAAGTAAGGATTTTTTTTATCTAAGAAAAAAAGTACAAATGAATCACACCTACATATCTGCTAACACTTCGATAAAAATAAAATCAGAGAAGATTCAAGCCACAAATTACTCATCTCACTGCGATTATTCTATTTCAATATATAAATAAAAATAAATAAATTACAAATATTTTGCTATAGAAGAAGTGGTAGAGTATTTCTTAAGAAAAATGAGAAAAAAAAACTAAAGTTTATTAAACAAAAATCTTCACACCGATTGAATGCGTGACGAATTTCAATTATTTTGCTTATGGTACATTTCTGAACATTCAAAGGAAAATACAGTTTTCCAGAAAATTTAAAAGTAATATCAAAGAAAGTTATTTCAAATATATGTCTATAATGGTTTCTGAGGTAAAAAACTGAAATGGAAAACTGAAAATAGAAACAAATATTTCTACTTTTCTGCTTGATAATCATGTTTCCTTTTCTTGAAATAAAAGATGGAAATTTATTCTAACATGTCATCCGTCGAGATTTTTTCTCATTTTTTGTATATTCGTAGTGTTTCATTTTAATATTTTTCTGCAAGAAAGAAATTCACAAACATAGATTGACTTGAAATTATACAAAAATGGTACTTCTCCAATATTTGTTTTTTTAGCTATATCGGTAGTTCTTAATATGTTTAGAAGGTAAAAGAATTTTTAATCACAATTTCGTCGCGAATTTTCCGAGCAAAGAAGCCAGGTATTACAGCTCATAGTCAAAAATTTTAGAATAGTTATAATTATTTTTGTTACAAATAAAAAATATCGTTTGGTAAATTAATGACTATTAATGCAAATGTGGAAACGATAGTTTTATTATGACTTTTTGTTGATTAAACTAATGTATTATCTTAAAATTATTATCAATTTTGAAAAATTTAATTGAAAAAATATTTTGAAATGTCAAAATATTAGAATATATATTCAAGTGGATCAAAATATTAGAATATTTCATATAATTTCTCCTTTCATTACCATTAACTCATAACTGATTGCATCATACATTAAATTCAGACAATTTAATTTAAAATCAGAATTTCCTTTTTGCAGTTTACTTTTTCATCTGAAAATGGATCGTATGAGTGTTATTCTTGAATCAATTGAACTTCGTATCGATGATTTGTATCGGCACGATAAAAATCATTGTTATAAAACTAAATATTTACATTTTTCGTAATCAAGGGATGGTAAATTATAAATGCAGTATTTAAAAAGTAGAAAATTTCAAAATGATCCCTGAAATGGCATCTGCTAAAGATGACAGGTAACTGAAGTATATAGTTAACAATAAACATTCCAAATATTTTGGATGCTTCATTAAAAAAGAAAATAAGGAGTTGAAGTTTCTACATGGACAACATTTAGACATCTCCATACATTTAAGTTCGAATCTCGTGTACCGAAAACAAAATTACTCATGACTGCAAAACAAAAGCGTATAAGATTTAATTGGTGTAAATCAAAACTTTTATGGAGCGAAGGAGATCGGAAAAATATGTTATTTAGTGATGAATGTATGTGTTTCATATGTTAATCAAGGTATTTGAGTTTGGAGATTAAATCAAGAATTATTTGGTAAAGATAGCTTAAAAAGTCAGGAAAATGTTGCTTCTAGTTTCTTGGTTTGTGTTTGCATGAGCGTAGAAGGATCTGGAAAGTTATGTATCGTCTACCATAAGGTTAACTCTCAGATGTATCCAGAAATTTTGGATTCTGTCATCATCTAAAGATTTATTTGAGGATGATTTCATCTTTCATCAAGATTTAGCGCCACCGCATACCTGGTGTCAATTAACAATTGGTTTCGCCTGTGAATTCGTATAGAAATCCTAAGGGGTATTGAACACTATCTATTTAAATTACAGTCTATGGCTTTGTGTGATGGCTATTACAATCTTTAGGATATTTTATTATTATTTCGTGGTTGTAATTTAACTTAGAAACTTTTAGTACATGATGAAAAACTAAGTAAATTTTAAAATATTTTTTAATTTTAAAATAATAATGTGGTTATTGTGCCTTTATGGCAATATTTCATTCGTGGACAATATGTTTATCACATGTTTAGGATTTTATCATATCATAAATTTTTGTGATGTTATATGCTATTATATATGAGGAGCCCAGAAGCCAAGGAATACAAGTGACAAAATGTTGATTTGGAGTAAATTGAGTTTAAAGATAATTGATGTTAAATTGGAACATCAATAACAATTGACTAAATTGAAATAGAAAATGTCTGCTTGTTGCATTTTAATCTTTGAACTCTCATTTAAATAACTGTTAAAAAATAGAGTTCAATTTTCTTTAAATGTAATTAATCAATATTGTTTGTTTTTCGAAAAAGTGGTTTATCTTTATAACTCCCAAAATAAACAGAAAATTACCTATATTTATTTACCTGAAATGAAAAAAGCATATTTCCAGATACCCTGTGCACTTAACTCAATTTTTTCAATTTTGTCATTTATACCCCTTGGTTTTGGGGGTCCTTATATAACATTGTAAATTCGCTGCAAAATATTTTTTTCAAATTTAATTTTTTTCTCCAAATTAAAAACAAGTTTTTATATAATAATTTAGACCCGAATGATTGTTTGCTACAATTTAGTTAAATTTTACTGCATATCAAACTCTTACATTCAAAATATTTTTATAGTATATTATGCACCGTGTCATGTTATATTATACCATGTCTTTCTTATCAATATCTATTTTAGATTAATAAAAAATGCTGAATATAGTTCTTGAAATATGTAAAGACAATTATAAGTTATTTAATTTATAATACCGTAAAATTTATCCGACACTTACATTATTGAAATACTGCATAAGGTTAATATTCGCAATTCTAAAATAGCTAAATTTTGAGATTTTAGATTATAACAGGCACAATATCTATAATGAGACATAATTTGCCAGAGATTTATCGAGAGAAAGGCATATTCGATACATACCACGCAGACATTCAACCACATTATATGAAAATTTGAGGAGATGATTAACTTAATATTGTGTAGTATATCGCATAATTTACTAAATACGTCACTTAATCGCAGCACAGAAAATTAAACTTAGCTGAATATTAAATGAAATGAAATTATTTGAAAACAATTGTCATATATCTGGATACAGGACAGTTCTTAAATTATTCAGAAATTGTACTTTTAACTGTCATTTCTCTAATTTCAAATTTGGAAAATGTGATTTTATTGAAATAAAATTTATATTCTTCATAATACATTTAATAATAGCCAAAAAAATTAACGTCTGACAGATCAGAATACAAAAGAAGTAGTTTTTATCCATAAAAGATTGACATAAGAAGAGTTTATACATTTCGAACAGCTATTTTTATTTTATTTTTAAACGTACCCACAACTTTATAATATTTACAAGTTTTTTTTTTCAAAATTATTGGATCTATGTTTTTAAGTTTTCAAATTTTCATATTCACATAGTTTCATCATTTCACATTAGGAAATCTTACTTTATCGTTTTTTGATACAACTTTTTTATTTAATATTTTAAGTGTAGGAAATTGATACTGCATTCGTTACACATTTTGTTTTCAATTCAATTGTTTCATTATCATATTTATTAAATATTACTTCTTTTTTATTGTTTTTTTCTTTTTACTGAATACATTGCTGATTTATAGTTTTTATTTCACAAACGATCAGTGATTGAGATCTAGTGTGCCAGAGATTTTCTATATACGAACATGATCACGAATGTATGTACGTTTTTATGCATCTATGTCCGTAACAAGAAATCTCTTGACAGAAATGTATGATTGGTTTAGCATTTTGTAAATAAATTTATTCTGATAGGAATCTGTCCTTATTAGTTTTGGAAATTCAGTGGTAAAGTACAAAAGGCTGGAAACGTTAAGACTAATTGTAAAGTTAATTTAGATAAAGGTGTTTTCATGAAGAATTATCCGATTTGCTCTAATTCGTCTTGGGGGTTCATTGGCTAAGTATAAAAAAGGAGACGGTAGACCAATCCCCTCTTATGTAGACAAATGTGTTTTTATGCAGGATAATCCGATTTTTTTCATTTTGGTATAATGATTTATTTTTGATTAAAAGATTTCCAGATTAGATTTGGGAGTTCATTGGTTAATTATAAAGGAGGAGACGGGTGGAAACCTCTCTCATGTAGAGAAATGGGTTTTTATACAGGTTCATCCGATTTATTTCATATTTGGTATAACGATTTATTCTGATAAGGAACATTCCAGATTAGATTTGGGGGCTCACTGGTTACGTATAACTGAATTTAAAGAGAGTGATACACACTCCTTAATTTATTATCTATTTTGATCAAAAATAGTTACTATTTCATAAATAATATACAGAAATAAGACTAAGCATAGAATTAATGTGAATAGCCTGTAAGCGCAATGCTATGAGTTTAACTAGGTTGGTTTTTTTAATAAATCATTTATTAAAAAATCATTTACACTCCAAAAGGAGGCAAATGTTTTTTAATGCCAGAAAACATACGAACGCAAATATAGATTAACATTTTACGAGTTTTACGGAATATTAAAATTAATCTTTATTATTATAATAATGAAAAAATATTTCACTTTGAAAGTTTAAACAATTATTTAAAAACTCTATTGCAGTGTTTGATATTCGTTAACGGTTTTGAGTATTTAAATCATATTAATATATTTGCCTTAGAGAAATATCAGCTTTTAAAATGTTAAATTCTATGTTATCTCAATTAAACATTTTTAATCTTGTAACTGATTTTATGCATGAAATAGTATGTAATTATGGAATTAGAATGAATTTTACTGTTAATATTAATGTTGCTCATTTTTTAAGACTCTATTCTAAACATGGTCATTTAACAGAGTTCACGTGAAATTTTTAACTAAAGAAAAAACATTTATACTAGATAGTGATAACGAATTAATACACTCTTTTATCAATTCATAAAAAACATTAAAATTTTACTAGAAAATAAACCTTCCTTTAATAAATTATTTTTCAAATTAAATAAAAAATTTGGATTCTAGATAACAGTGATAATTGAGAAAAATTTGAAAGCGGCTATTATCATTATTATTATTATTATTATTATTATTATTATTATTATTATTATTATTATTATTATTGTTGCCTTGATGCTATATTTTAGCAGATTAAGAAATATTTGTCATTCTTATGTGTAGATAATGCTTTTTTTTACCGTATTTCTTATGAAATACAATAATTTAGTTACACATTTATTAAATATCTCGTTTTTGAAGAAGTAGTTTATTCTAAATACTTTTCCATTTATAAATATTAACGTAACTTTAAACATAGACAATGGAAATAAAATTAACTGTAGTGTCTAAATAAACATAAAATGTCTTCTAACATATTTGGCAAGAAATGTCCCTTTTGTACGTTATATTTTACGTATATATATGTACGCATTTACACGTTTTATAGTATACTAATGTATAACAGTCATATACAGTGGGTTGGCAAATTATTAGGGACAATAATGGAATGTAGTTTTTTTTTTACAATATTACGATATAATTTGAAAATAAACACTGTTTTTAAGTAAGAAAAAAAGCTTTATTATTATAGTTTGAGTATTCACGTATTATTATATAAAAAACTCAACAAAAAAATAATATTGTCAATTTACCAACGTAAAGTAAAGACTATTAATATTTGGTGACATTTCCTTTAGCTTCAAGGCGTGCTTCTATGCGTCTTTGCATATTCTCTTCGTAATTTCTGGCACTTCCTTTTATTTTAGGGTTGTCATACCATACATTTATTAGATTTTCGATGAGTTGTACCTTGGTGGTAACCATATTTTTGGCGATTTCGCCTTGGTGATTTTCCATAAGCTTTATGTGGTGTTCATGTCAGGAGAATTGCCAGGCCAAGGTAAAACTGGTATATTGTGATCTTCCCAAAACTTTGTGATGCTTCTAGCTTTATAACAAGGCACTGATTCATGCATAAACATAAACTTTTCACCACTTGGGAACCATTCTTCAATTTGTGCAAGCAACCGAGTTTCAAGAACATGCCTATACTGGTCTTGTCTCATGATTTCCAAGACATTGTAGAGTCGTCCAACTCTTTTAGCGCTTATGACAGACCACACCATTACTTTATCAGGGTATTTAACACTATCCACGATGCAATGATGGCGGTATTTTTCGCCTGGGCATCGACTGACATAGCTGCTTTTATCGGCTAAATCTCAAAGGCTGACTCATCTGAGAAAAGCACCTGAAAATTTTTTTATATCTTAATAATTTAGAATTAAATGACTTGAAATGGCATAAATAATAATTATCTTAACAACTCACCTTATTCCCGTAGTCAAATATCTTTTGGCGGTGTTCACGTCACAGGCAATTAATGGTGATGGCACCCATGTGGAAAATGTGCAATCAAAATAAAAGTTTTAATTTCTCCGATCTGTATTGTAATCAGAGATTAGTGTACTGACTCTGTGTCATATGCAAATTTCCTCCTTGCGCCCCAATCGAGTTTTTTATGGGGGAAGGATTCGCAGAACGTTTTTTTGTGCGTGCATAACATGTCCGTTTCTTGCGATACACGTACGGTTCCAACGCTCTTTAGGTTTTTCGTATGCGCTGAGAATTTTGCGATGAAAAAAATGGGTATTGCCATTGGAAATTTTCGAGTTTCTGTAACTATAACCGTAACCGTGAGCGCCATTTTTTTGCCGTTCACAGAATCTCGAGCTCATACCTCTGAATAGCTATAGGGGAAACTGGGACACATTGATACGGCTTTTTTCTAAGAATTTTTTCGGTGTAAAGATAGCAGAAATCTCAAGTTATTTTTTCATGTGGTGTCAGCAAAACGTGTGTGGTGTGTTATAAAGATATATAATCGTTGTTTTATATATTATTTTTGCATGTAATTAAAAAAATAAAAAAAGTCATTTGTATCAATGTTATAATAAATTAACCAGTAATCAGAGTTAATCCATAATTGGAATGCTCCTAGAATTTCGTGGTCTGACAGATGCTGCTTATTACATGCATTAAATAAACTCACATGCTTTTCTAAACATGGAGTAAATTTAAAAAAAACACTAATTACATAATTATGCCTTTTTGCAAAGAACAAAATATTTCAAAATCGATTTTTTTGCATAAAAAAAATTCTGTGAAAAGTGGTAAACTTTCAAATATAGATGAAAAAATATATTTTGTCAAAAACTCTTTTGAATAAAAACGTTTGGTATCAAACTTGAGTGGGCAGTAGGGTGAGTCGATTGCCTATGGCGAAAAAAAAATTATCATTCATCAAAACCTACCTATGCGGAAAAGATGTTTTATTGTATGGAGATTAAGGGAAAAATAATAAAAAATTTAATTTTAAAATTTAATGCTGCCACAAAAAAGTTGAATTTTAGAAAAAATTGAAAAAAGACCGAATTTTGGTTAGATGATTTTTGTCAAAAAGTAAATATTTTAATAATTTTTAAAACCTAATAATGCGGAAAAGATGTTATATCGTATGGAGTTTAAGTAAAAAATTATAATAAAAAATAAATGTAAAAATTAATTCTGCCATAAAATTGGAAAATTCGATAAAATTTGGAAAAAATGTAAAAAAATCTAATTTTGGTTAGATTTTTTTGACGCAAAATAATAATTTTAATATCAATCAAAACCTATATACCTAAGAGATATTATACTATAAGAGATATTATACCTATAACTTAAGAGTTATTATACTGCATGGAGATAAAGTGAAAAAAAATAATTTCGAAGTTTCTTCAATGAAGGATTTGTTTGCTTGTGTATTGTGTAGCTTAGTGTACTTTGAATATTACTGTAGCATGACGTTGTTAAAAAATGAATTACCCCCCTTTTTGGGTCTGGCTTTGATATGCCAGTAAATATGCTCCCTATTACAAAAACGTTATAAAATTTATATATTGGTACTTAAAAAGTAACTGAAGTAAAGAATCCGTCTACATCTATTTATTTCCTGCCATTGAGAATGAGTTGCTAATAAGTTAGGAGTGACCTGTAAATGAGATTCAAACACAATAATTTACCACTGCAGCATTCTAAGAAAAATTAGCTTCACGACAAATACTGCGCACTTCTTAATTCTTATAAAACAAAATAAGATATTGAAATCTATTACAGTCTTGTGGACCATTTCCGAAAACACTGCCTATTTTTTTCAGTTCAATAGATTTGAATATGAATATTCGGTGTAAACTAAACCGACGTAGTGTGAGCAAACTCACTTTTCTGCGTCATCAGCTATCATTGTAAAGCCAAAATGCTGACGAGATAGGTGTCACACCACTTGTAGTGACGAAAATTGGTATCACCCAAAATATTGGACATTTTGGGCATTTCCGACCAAACAGGTGCTGCCATCGTGTCGGGTACACTTCAAGATGTGGGCATTATCTCACAAAACTATGAATCGAATGCTATTAACAGAAAAAAATTCGGCATGACAAAACAAACCGAAGGCCACTCTATCGTTTTAGTCATTCGCTTTACTCATTTGTAAAAGATCATGATCATGGCCATTTTCTTTTAACTTTGATAGGTGTAAAGACAAGACTACATCACTAGAAGACAACAGAAGAAAAATCATAATCGAATGATCTTGTAAAAAGAACTTGGTTCGAATATATCGGCCACATATATGAAAATTCTTGGAGAGTCCCAAACAATTTGAAAACATGATGTACATTTTTTGTCATGTGTTAACAATAATATACATGTCGCAAAGTTGGTTTAAGAATATCTGTTAACATAGATGTTAAGGGATGTGTTATTCGAAATATGGAACTGATCTTCAAGCGTCCACTACAATGTTTTTTGTGCTAGTTACATTCCAATTTGGTTCCACTATGTCATCTTTCCGCAACGTGGATTGAACCGCACAAAAGTTTCACTGGTGAGATAAAAAAATTATTCTCTGCATGTGAGAAGCTTTTTGTATTTTCATTTAAGTCAGTAGATTAATTCTAACAGCGCGCGAGTGAAATCAAACGGTCTGGTGTAATCCTAATCATTACATAAAATAATATCTATATTTTCCATTTACCAGCCTTTGACGTTTTGCGACGGATTACATAGATTTAATTAAATAGGAAAATGTGTCGAACCTCCAATAACTGAGGGATTCAGTAACGACATGATTTCAGAAGCAATAGTAAATCCAGCAATCATTCCAGTGGCAATCACATCTACTATCAATAATATGTATTCACGAGACGCTCATTCTACAAAACTAATAATCAAAATAATCACAGAAGCATTTTCTGTTGTGTATGGACCATATATAAGAGACGGTTTTATAAAAATCGAATTATATTTCAAAATCTTATGCTGATTTTCAATACCAAACGTCATTATCGTCACTTGTTATGTTGACGATTTTTCTTGATTTAATAATAAAGAAGCTGTTAAATAAGAGACTAAAGTTTTAATCTTGTAATCAAATAAATATCCCCTCATTGTAATAAATGTTAAAAATTCTAAAATTCATATTTTATTTTACAAATCATATTGATTTTTTACTGTAAAAACGTTCAAATACATAAATTTGAGCCACTTTGCGGCAGATTTAAATTTTGAAATTAATTTTTTTTATTATTTTTCTCATACTCATTATACAATATAACATCTTTAAAGCATAAGTAGATTTTGGATAATTTTTTTTATTATTTTGAATCAAAAACCAGCTAGCCAAAATTAGGTCTTTTTTCATTTTTTTTTTCGAAATTCAACCTTATTGTGGCAGTAGTAAAATTTAAAATTAATTTTTTTAATTATTTTTCTCTTAATCTCTATCCAAGGGAACATCTTTTCCGCATAGGTAGGTTTTGACACTGTGAAAAAAAAAAAAAAAAAAAAAAAAAAAAAAAAAAAATCGATCCACCCTAGTGGACAGTGAACATAATGAATGCAAAAACTATTTAGTAATTAAGTAATTTTAGAATTGAATTACTTGAACTTAAAATTTTTTAATCTCATTTTTAGATTATTGGCAAATATGGTAGAACACATTTGAGACATTAGTTTGGACTCTTCCATAGTCTACAAAAAACAAACTGTCTTTTTTAGTAGTCTAGTCTTTTTTAGAGTAACATGTTTTTCGGACTATCAAGCGCTCTATCGAGATTTTTTATTCATATATATTCAAAACAATATCATTATCTGTATTTCAGTTTCATAGTCACTAGTGTGTTATCTTATAGTACCCAAATTCTTTTCAGAATCATAAATAACACGCTCAACCATTATTTAACCATTGCCATAATGTTTCTTTAAAGCCAGGAAAACAAGATATTTTTTATTCGAAAAATTATCGGTCACACAACCGAATTGAGAGGTCTGGTAGACCGCCCAGAAATTTTGACGGTCTGTAATTCATTGGCAAAATATCCAAAAGTGTTTTGCACGTGATCACGAATGGCATTCAGTGTCATTTGAATGTACGGAAAGCCACTTGCCCTAACAATAAAGGAGTTATACAATATTTACAATAAAGGATTAAAGGGTGTGTTACAGACTGCAAAACTCCGATACGGGTTAAGGAATGTTCCGTGTTCATTCAAATAATCTAACACTTTCTTTTTCAAATTAATTTAATATTGTATAACTGAAAAAAAAATACTTTCCAATATTTGAATGTAAATCGTATTTATTAGAAAATCCATTTAAGATTTTTTACCCTAACAATTCACTTTATTCGTATGTCAACATAATGCACCATATATACAAATAAGAATATCGAGAGTAAAGTTAATTTTCATTTTGAGTTAACGCAATATACTAAAGTTTATTCCAATCCTGTATTAAATGTTTCAACGTTTATATGAAAAAAAGGATGCGTTTTAATCATGGTAATTGATCCTTAATTTTTGTAGTCATACAATTGCATATTTTCTAATAATTTATTTTAGTAATATTCATTTTTTAATTTTAATTTCTTATGATGTATTCTATAAAAATATTTTTTTTTAACAATTAATGATCTTTTGTTCAAAATTACTGTCTGTAAACTAAATAAATTTATTATAAAAGGAAAAACCATATTTATATTGGAAAAGCATTCTTTATGTCATATAGACATTCTATACATACAAGACTAAGAATATAAATAACATTTGTATGCATGAATACAAGATTTTATTAAGTATAGAACGGTACTTACGCATTGACGTCACCGCAGCAGAAGTTGTGCTAATGCGCTAATAAAGAGCAATCTTGTTGTTTGCAAGTGGACGCAGTTATCTTTTGGATTCCTTGTTGCCATGTTGTTTGCTGGTTGTTGAAGCCATTTTCAGTGCTTTTTTTAGTTTTTTTAAATGCTTTTTAGTGCGTTTTTTGCTCATTTTTGACGCCATTTATTTTGTATATGTGCGAACAACAAGATTGCTATTTCTTGGAACATTAGCTCAACTTCTACTGCGGTCGCGTTAATACGTAAATACCTATGAAATTTTAATGGACGAAGAAAGCAATATATTAAAAAATAATGCATGATACATTATTATGCGTTATTGGGAGCTCTGTGGGGAAAAAACATAAATGATTTTAAAAACATAAATTAAAAAGACAGCAAGTATATGTGCATTATTTTCTTTGTAAGGTAGTTATTACTGAAATTTTTGTTGCGAATAAAAGCATTTTCGATCATTGTTAGCTAATATTTCGCTTTAAAGATTTTGGGAATTGCTTTTTTTCATTACAAGTAAACAAAATTTGGTGCTGCATAGTTATTCCGTCAGTCAAAAAACTATCGCAAACTGTAAGATTACATGCTAATATTTGATGATTATAAATATCACATTCACTTTATATTAACTACGATACACATGTTTGTTACGTCATCAAGTAAGTTTTAATTCATTTGTATTTTTTATTATATTTTACTAATTAATTTGTTCTTCTATTATTTTTTTAAAAATGATGTCAGTTTATATAATTTGGCGAATTACCATGTTTGACGATTTGTATAATTTGGCGAAATTGGTCAATGGGATAAACCAAGAAGTACCCTAATCTTTATAAAACTGGCGAATAGTATCTCAGTTTGAACCTTTTCCTTAGTGAAACAAAACAGGTTTAAGTGTATGACGTAATAAATATAAATATATTTGATTAATAATTTCAATGCCAGCTTGAACCAATATTAATATTAATTAATTACTTTGAGTAGCATTTTCTACGTACAAAATATCGTTATTTCATATTTAAATGGTAAAAAGACGTAATAAGTGAACATTTGTAAAAATTTAATTATTTCTAAATTTATTAATTATATTATTATGCTTTACAATTTCTCTTTTTTTTCTAATATGTTATGTATAATTTTATAATAAACATTCTACATCGTGATATAATTTGCGAAATAAAATCATTTAATCCAAGTTTAATTTGATTTTAATATCTTTAAATTTTTGAAATAAATGTCTAGGAAAAAAATATCTTTTATTAAATGATTTTCTCTATGACTTTAAATATATGTTTTTAAAAGAGTAAAATTCATATTTCAAATATTACGTTATCATAAAAGAAAACAGAGAAAGTGAATCGAAGATAGTTGTAGTTATGTTTTTGTAAAATTTGTGTTATAAAGTATGATTTAACAAGTTACTTGAATGATGTAACGAGTTTTTGTTCTTAAAATAAAGACTATCTTATTTTGAAAATAAATACAATTTACTGTTCTTCCGTTTCTATAAAACTTTTATATCAGAAAATAATTCAGAGTTATGCATCAATGAAAAATATTATTTGACCGTATGCGAAAATTGCATTCTAAATGAAATTTTGTGACGAGGGAATTGTCCTCAGCAAAATATATGTGTATATTTCTTTTTCTTGAAAAAAGCTATATTTCTGAATTATAATAAATATAATATTTCGAAACTTTAATTTTACCTCGAGTTGGGTGCGTGATACATTTCATTTCTTTTACTTTTAGTGCAATGCAATTCTTAATATCGCAAGTGAAGATATTTTCGAGGAAATTTAAATGCAATATCAACTAATATTTTATATGAAATTTAATTCTGCCCAATTTTTCGAGTGATAAAATGACATGTGATATTAAAGTTAAATCTGTTTTTATCATTTTTTCCTTATGAATAGATATTATTTTATAGAATATTAAAATAGGAGCATCATATAATATATAACACAAGTACATTACATAATATTTGTCTGACACAAGCAGGATCTTGTTTGCTTCGTGCCCATATTTGGTTAATTTATTTTAAAATCGCCACTAAGAAATTTTTATTGAAAACATTTTTAATTATCATGACTAATTTGGCTTTGCTGTCTCAATCCCATTTCTAGCAGAATTTATATTTAGAAAATTCAGAAAATTTGACACATTCGCTGAGAAAAATTTCGGTTCTATAAATGCAAATCTTAAACGTAACGTAGTAATGTAATGACCTGGGCATTTGTTTAGCTCGATTGGAAGTATTCAATTTGTATGGTATTTTTACCAGTCAGTTTGATTGTATTAAAATAATAGTTGAAATACGTACCCGTCTTTTATATGGAGTTTCTTTATCTCCGGTTTTTTCTATTCAGTTGTCTACATAACAGACCAGATGGTATCAGCAAAAAGAATGTCGAGCTGAACATTCTTGACGGTTGTTGGCCAGTTAGTTTAAACGGTATAGCATTGACCCTTTAAGCCACGGATCTATGTTCAAATAGCGACAAAGGTATTGGTTTATGCGGGCGGAAATATTTGATTCCTAAATCATTGGTTCTATTTAAATATTGCGCCAATTTAAAATACCGGAGCTTTTAGGTGTTAAAAACACAACGTATGAACGCTTTTAGTCATGTAAATTGGCAGGATTATAATTCATTCTTATTCACAAAAGGTAAAACAGTTTTAGTGGAAGATTGTTAAAATTGGTTAATATTCATTGCAGAAATATATGTTTAAATACATATGACATCAAACTCAATGCTATAGTAATACGAAATCTTTGAAAGTTATATCGAGCCTTTCGGGCTTCAACTATGATGTTTGAGAAATAATAATTCAATGTAAATCATGTCATTTTGACACATTTAAAACTTTTATTTATTTATTTATTTATTTATTTATTTTTGATGAAAATTTTATTATCTTCCGAAATTGATTTACATTCTTAAAACGAAAGAGCTGATTTGGCTTCTCATGAAAGAGCTGTAATTTTTTCGATCATAAAAGAGTTGTTTTTCAAACGATTAAATCTTCGTGATCTAAATTGGTTATTTAAATAGCTCAACATCATTTAAATTGGTTAAAACTCGAGTTATTTCAACTCTTTTTTGAGAAGCTGCCTTTCAACATTGAGATGAGTGGATTTCAGCTCAACTTGAGCTATTTTGTGGCTGACTTTTTAAGAGAGTAACCCTTTAAAAAAATTTATGAAATATTGTAATAATATAAGGCAACTATTATAAGTGTTATAATATTTTACTCTCTGAATTTTGAGAAATAACATTACGGAATTACATTATTTGGTGTTAGCGTTTGAAAACATAATTTATGCTACATTAAAGTAGAAGTTTCATACTTATTTATGTATTGCAAGTATTTTTTATAAATGTAAAATATAGCATTTACTGTGATATTATGTATGTATTTTTTTAAATAAAACAAACAAATCTCAGATATGAAATAAATTTTATCAACAATTTTCACATTGCAGAAGTATATGATAAATGACAATTTTTTAATATCTTTTTTTTCCATATATCTGGGATGTAAATAATGATTTACATTATAACACAGTATACACACATTATTTACATTATTGTTATTAAAATAAGGATTTCTTAATAGAATCAGTGCAAACGGTTTACACCAGCATATTTGATAACACTTCGATACAAATATAATCAGAGAGGATTCAAAGCTATAAATTAGTTATCTTCATTCGATTATTTCAATAAATAAATAAATCACGTAAGACAAATGTTTTGCTATCGAAAAAGGGGTAGAGTGTATCTTAAGAAAAAAAGAGATAAAACTAAAGTTTATTAAAAAAAAATTTTCATACTTATACAATTATTTCAATTCTTCTGCTTATGGTACATTTCTGAACATACAAAGGAAAATACAGTTCTCAACAAAATTTAAAAGTAATATCAAAGAAAGTTATTTCAAATATATGTTTATAATGGTTTCTAAAGTAATAAACTGGAATGGAAAACGGAAAATAAAAACAAATATTTCTACTTTTCTGCTTGATAGTCATGTTTCCCTTTCTTGAAATAAAAGATAGAAATATCATTCGTCGGTTTTATTTATTCATTTATTTTTTGTACATTCCCAGTGATTCATTTTAATACTTTTTTGAATGAAGGAAATTTACAAAATAGATTGACTTGCAATTATATAGCAATGGTATTTCTTCAATATTTGTTATTATTATTATTTCTTCAATAATTTTCTTCTCACTATATTGGAAGTAAATTAATATGATTACAAGGTAAAAGAATTTGTAATCACGAACTCAACGCAAATTTTCCGGGCAAACACGCGAGGTATTACAGCTCGTATTCAAAATTTTAGAATAGTTATTTTACTTATTTATTTATTTACAAACTGAAAATACCGTTTGATAATTTAATGTCTGTTAATGCAAATATGGAAACGATATTTTTATTATGAACATTTTGTTGACTAAATTTATTTATTATCTTCAAATTAATATCATTTTTAAAAAGATTAATTGAAAAAAAAGTATTTTGAAAAGTCAAAATATTTGAATATTTATTCAAGTGGCTCAAAATATTAGAATATTTCATATAAATTCTACGTTTATAACTATGAATTCATAACTTGTTGCATCATTGATTAAATTCAGACAATTTTAAATCGTAATTTTCTTTTTGCAGTTAGTTTACTTTTTCGGACTGGAAAGTTATGCATCGTCTACCATAAGGTTAACTCTCAGATATATCCAGAAATTTTTATAATATTGCATGATTCCATCATCAGAAGATTTTTTTGAAGAGGATTTCATCTATCATCAAGATTTATCGTCACCGCATACCTGGTGCCAACTAACAATTTGTTTCGCCTGTAAATTCGTACAGAAATACTAAGGGGTATCAAACACTATCCATTTAAGTTACAGTCTATGCCTCAGTTTACAGTCTATTTGTGATGATTATTACATTCTTTAGAGTATTTTATTATTATTTCGTGGTACCAATTTAACCTAGAAAATTTACTACATAATTGAAAGGAAAGTAAATTTTAAAATATTTTAATATTTTTAAACAATAACGCGGTTATTACACCTTTATAATTACAATTACCTTTGCGGTTATTACACCTACTGTCCACATGTCATTTGTGGACAGTAATATTTTTATCACATATTTGTGATTCTATCATATCATAAATTTTTGTGATGTTATATGCTATTATAAGATAATATTGTAAATTTGCTGTCAAATATTTTTTCAAATTTCATTTTTTTCTACAAATCAAAAACAAGTTTTAATATAAAATTTTAAGGGCGAATGACTGTTTGTTATAATATATTTTTATTTTCCGCATATCAAACTCTAACATTCAAAATACCTTTATAGTATATGATACCGTGTCATTTTTTATTATACCATGCCTCTCTTATCAATATCCATTTCTGATTGATAAAAAATGCAAAATGTAGTTCTTGTTCAATTTAAATATATAAAAAAATAATAAGTTATTTAATTTGTAATATCGTAAAATTTATCCGACGCTTACATTATTGAAGTACTGCATGTAGTTAGTATTCACAATTCTAAGCTGAATTTTGAGATTTTAGATTATAACAGGCACAATATCTATAATGAGACATAATTTGCCAGAAATTTATCAAGAGAAATGCACATTCGATATATATCACGCAGACATTAGACCACATTGTGTGAAAATTTAAACAGATGATTATCTTAATATTGTGTGGAATATCGCTTATTTTACTAAATACTAGCTGACCTGCCCGGCGTTGCCCGGGCCCGGGATGTTATTCAGTTTTCAAATGTGTTATTTGTTTTCTAAATGACTCTTAAATTAAACTCAAATTTCTATCATTTTATATCTTTAAGTGCATTTTGTCAAAATTTATATTTTTAAATGGAAAAATCGCGAAAAGTTATTGAATTTAAAGCTCATGCTGTTTGGTATTTTATTCTCCATGTAATTTAATTCTTTGGAAACTATGCTTACCGAAAGCGAAAGAAACCGCGACGGAACATTCAGGTTTTACTGAATTCGTAAAAAATTTCATACATTTTATTTTGTAAAAAAAGAATTCTATCCATACGAAAGTTGTGGATAAGTAATGTAAATAATGTGGATAAGTAATGTTTTTGTAAGTAATGTAAATCTGGTTTATTGAAAGCCTCTAAAAAGATTGTGCTAAAATACAGACATTTAGTTACTTTTAGCGTAGGAAAATTGTATTCTCCATAAGCCGGTATGTGATTCGTGCTTGTGGTGTCTTTGAACGGGTTAACTCACGTATTTTATTTAAACAAATTGCACCATAGATTATAAAAGTGTTTTAGCTTTAAGAAAATATTTTTGGTTTTTCAGGACGTATACAATTTCGCCATGAAAAGGCAAAACCGCAATGAAACGATCTGGTTTTTATTGATTTCGTCAATTTTTTCTCACTTTTTATATTGTAAAAAAATATTTCTACGCGTCGTATATTTTAATTTTTTTAAAAGGGTGTAAATTTGGTCTATTGAGATGCTTTTAAAAGATTGTGCTGAAATATGTACGCTTAGATACTTTAAGCGTAGAAAAAATATTCTATCCGTGAGTTGCAAAGTGACCTCCTTTTGCCGGTGTTTTAAAGGGTTAAATATTATTTTCAAAAATCGATTGCATCATGGATTATAACAATGTTTTTAAGCTTTCAGTATATGTTTTTTGTTTGCCGGTACTTATAGGATTGCGCTTAGTTAAGGCAAAACCGCAATGAAAACGATCTGTTTTTATTGATTTCATCAAAATTTTCGCTCATTTTATTTTGTAAAAAATATTTCTATCGGTCCGAACGCTTTGAATTTTCTGTAGGGAGTATAAATTTGTTCTCTTGAGAAGATTTTAAAAGATTAAGTTGTAATATGTACGTTAAGATAATATTAACATTGAAAAATACCCTCTCTGCGAGTCGCAAAATGACCTTCATTTACCAGTATATTTGAAAGGGTTAAAATACAAATATTTTAAAACCAATTACACCATCAGATAGAAGAAAGTTTCAGCTTAATATCTGTTTTTTGGTTTGTTTATATCTTAAAAGTTACGCCATGGAGGGGCATTGACAAAAAGGAGAAAAATAGCTTTGGAAAAAAACACCATTTTTTAAATATTTGTTTTCAAACGGTTGACTGCAACACTTTTTCAAATTGATTATTGCATTTAAGACCTAAAAATATGATCTTTCAAGATATGTCTCTTAAGTTTAACTGCGTCGAGCAGTTTGTTTGATTTGGATTTAAACAAAATCATCCAAAAACAGAAATAAACGTCGATAAATGCTTCTTCTTTCCTTTAGGTGCGTAAAAGGGTTTGTGCGCATAAGCAAAGGATTTCTTTCCCCGAACTTAAAAAAATGACTTTTTGAACAGAGTGAGTTCCGCTTCATAATTAATATCTATGAAACTAATCAAAAAATTAAAATTCTGAGCTTCAGGTGTATCAGGAGAGATATTGTGCTACTCTCAAAAAAATTTTAGCCTCGTAAGTCCCTATTTTGCTAGCCATCGCAGTCACACACACACAGACAGACAGAGCGTTTTGTTTTTTTATTAGTAAACTAGCTGTCCTGCCCGGCGTTGACTGGGCCCATGATATTATTCAGTTTTCAAATGTGTTATTTGCTTTCTAAATGACCCTTAAATTGAACTCAAATTTCTATGATTTTATATCTTTAAGTCCATTTTGTCAAAATTTATATTTTTAAACGGAAAAATCGCGAAAAGATATTGAATTGAAAGCACATGCTGTGTAGTATTTTGTTTTCTATGTAATTTGATTTTTTGGAAAATATGCGAACCGAAAGGGAACGAATATAGATGTTGCATAATCGCAGTACTGAAAATTTAGCTTAGCTGAATATTCAATGAGTTGAAATTCTTAGCAAATAATTGTCATAAATCTGGATACATAATTCTTAAATTATACAGAAATTTCATTTTAAGGTATCATTTCTCTAATTGGAAATGTGAAAAATGTGTTTTATTAAAATAATATTTATATTATTAATAATAGATTTAATAATAGCCAAAAAAATAATGTATAACAGATCAGTATACAAAGTATGTAGTTTTTATTCATAGAAGATTGAAATAAGCAGAGTTTGTACTTTTCCAACAACTATTTTTATCTCGATTTCTAAACGTACCTAAATACAATTAGTTCTCTCACCAGTTTATCTTTTAAGAGTCTATAAGTATTTTATGTTTTAGTTTAACACCTATCAATGTCAATTTATTTAAATACTTTTTCCGGTATTTTTTACAGAATCACTTTATTGTTATACCACTCAATTTTATAATGTTTACAAGTTTTTTTTCATTGGTGGATTATTTTCATATTTATTTTTCTTTTTTCTTCAAAAAAAGTTTTATTTTGTTGTTCTTTGATACAACTTCAAATTTTAGTATTTGATTAAGCTTTAATTGTGGGAGATCTATGTCTAAAAAGTGGGGAGTTTTTTAAAATTATAAAATGGATACATTATTCTTTACTCATTTTTTCCCCTCAATTCATTAATTTCATTAGTATATTTATTAAATATTACGTCTTTTTTATCGTTTTTTCTTTTTACTGCATACATTTCTGAGTTATAGTTTTTCACACACTATCAATGACTGCGAGCTAATGTGCCCGCGGTTTGTCTATATGTGCACGTATGTATGTATGTTTTTATGTATGTATGTCCATAACACGAAAACTCTTGATAAAAAAGTATGATTTGTTCAGCATTTTGTAAATATGTTTACTATGATAGGGATCTATCTTCATAAGTTTTGGGGATTCAATTGTAAAGTAAGAAGGGCAGGAAACGTTGGGGATAATTATTCTGTTAATTTACATAAAGGGGTTTTCATGAAGAATAATTAGATTTACTTTGATTCATTTTGGGGTTTCATTGGCTAAATATAAAGGAGGAAAAAGGGTGGACAATCCACTCTCATGTAGATAAATAAGTCTTTATGCAGGATCATCCGATTTGTTTCATATTTGGTATAACGATTTATTCTCAAAAGCGGGTGATACTCTCGCCTTAATTTATTAACTATTTTGATCATAAATAGTGACTTCTATTTTATGAATAATTTAGATAAATAGGACTAAGCATAGAATTAAGGAGAACAGCCTGGTAGGTCAATTCTGTGTGTTTAACTAGATTGCCTTTTTTAATAAAATATTTATGACACTGTAACTATATTATAAAACGAGGCAAAAGTTGTTTAATGTTGGAAGACATAACTACGAACGCAAATATAGATTAACATTTTACGAGTTTTACTTGATATTAAAATTAATCTTTAATATTAGGAAAACCAAAAATTAATTTATTTTACAAATTAAAAATATATATATATTTCAAAAACTCTAGTTCAGTGTCTGATATTCGTTATCGTTTTTGATTATTTTTTAAATGGTATTAATATAATTTATTTAGAAAATTTTCAGTTTTTAAGATATTAAATTCTACATTATCCCAATTAAGCATTTTTAACTTTGTTACTGATATTAAGCATGAAATAGTATTAAATTTGAATGAATTTTACTGTTAATATTAATGCTGTTAATTTTTTATAACTGTATACTGAACATTACGGTGGAGTGAAAAATCGAAATTTGGAATTTTGATTTTGGATAGCAGCCAAAAGTTGCATTTTACTACCTCTAATACACGCAAACTCTTACAGGACCCTACCAGGTCATTTGTATTTTCATTGATTTACACGATAAATTCTTACCATAAATTGTACATTAACAGAATTTAATGGTAATCGCGTTTGACATTTATATATATAGAATGTTTAGTGTAATTCCTTTCATCATTTTCAAACTTTAAGTCTTTATTTTTAAATATTTGAAATGGTTTATTGAGTTTTAAAAATTGTACGTTGTCATCTTTACAGTTAAAATGAGTGCGTTTATAAGCGAATTGAATTTTACCATTACTAGGAGTGCAATGGAATATCCTATATTTGGTGATTCTTCAAAACTAAATGAAGCTGTTTTAACAACAATAGCAGAATTATATAAAATATTATTATTTTACAAGACAATAAATAAAACACAACAGTAATTGTAAAATCAGAATTTAAAAGAAATTCTAAGAGAAAACAAAGAAGAAACCAATTATTGAAGTTTCCCAGAGACATATTGATCAAATGATAGACAGCAATTTTTCTGAATATCAGAAGCTTTTTCAATTCACCAAATTCAAAGGAAATAAAGGTAAATTGGAAATAGATTACATAAAATAACGTTACAGAAAAACGTATACCTCTGATTTGAAGAAACAGTATTTAGGACACATTACACCATCTTTTGGAAAAGAAAAGATCATTGAAGGAGCTATTAAAATACTGTACTGAAAAAAATAAACCTTGATAAATTTATGGAAATAGGTTGTGACGGAAGAACTGTAAACAGTTAATAAAAATTCATGCTAATATATTTTTTGAAACTAAGATTAAATCGTTCGTTGAGTGGTTAATACGCCAGCTTTCTGCAAACGAATTGCCACTAAGTAATTGAACTTGATAAACAAAAAAAGGATAACGACCTTTTTCTGTTCTCTTTGGAAAGTCGTTTGATCAATGCGAATAATAGACAGTTATGGAAATGAAAAAAATATCTGCTCCTGTCACCAAAATATGAACTCTGGAGAGTTAAGTGCAGACCAAAAATATTTTTTGACATGTGTCAAACATTTGCATCTCGTTAATGTTCCTCAAATCTCGTAAATCGTAATTCAGCAAGAATGTTGCACTCTAAGTGATTGGCAACTGCCAATTGACTACTTCATTTTCAATTCTCCAAAATCAAAGGAAATAAAGGCAAATTGGAAATAGATTACTTAAAATACTTGTAAGTGAAAAACGTATACCTCTGATTTGAAGAAACAGTATTTAGGACACATTACACCATCTTTTGGAAAAGAAAAGATCATTGAAGGAGCTATTAAAATACTATACTGAAAAACATAAACCTTTAAATTTATGGAAATAGGTTGTGACGGAAGAACTGTAAACAGTTAGTAAAAATTCATGCTAATATATTTTTTGAAACTAAGATTTAATCGTTCGTTGAGTGGTTAATAAGCCAACTTTCTGCAAACGAATTGCCACTAAGTAATTGAACTTGGTAAACAAAAAAAGGCTAACGACCTTTTCCTGTTCTCTTTGGAAAGTCGTTTGATCAATGCGAATAATAGACAGTTATAGAAATGAAAAAAATATCTGCTCCTGTAACCAAAATATGAACTCTGGAGAGTTAAGTGCAGACCAAAATTATTTTTATGACATGTGTCAAACATTTGCATTTGGTTAATGTTCCTCGAATCTCGTAAATCGTAATCCTGCAAGAACGTTGCACTCTAAGTGATTGACAACTGCCAATTGACTACTTCATTTGCAAATTGGAAGTCAGAATCAACGCAAAATCTGTAGATTATGGCTGAATCAGTAATAAAATACATTTGTCTATGTTGTTTCACTTCAAGAAAGGTGCTTCTTGCAAAAATGGAGTTCGAAATGTTTTTTTTCTAAACAATTAGTAAGTTGTTTCGTTATTTGAAGTAATATTTAAAGAAAATTGCTATTCAACAAAACGTATACTTCTGTCATTGAGATAGAAATTTACAGGAATGATATCTGATTAAAAAAATCATGTTGGAGAATTTGGATTCCAAAGAATATTGAAGATAAAGGATATCGTATGTTCTACAATTAGACAGTTTCATTTTGCAATATTGAAATTCAGTGTTACAAATTATATAAACACTATTGACTGGCATGAAATTGAAATTACCCCACATTTTTAATAGTGTACCAAGAGAAGAGCTGGAAATTCTCAAAAAAAAAATATCCGAAATCCCATCTTTTCACTTGAAAAACTTCCATGTTAGGTTCAAGCATTCGAAAGTTGCGTAAACATAGTTACTGAAGCGCCATTAGCTGCTGTATGAGCAAAGATCAAATCACAAAAGATAATACCTAATTTTTATAACAAAAACCAATATAAATTAGAGTGACATTAACGATCGTTTTACAATACATCGTATATATTATCTTCATTGCATTACTATATATTCAAAAAACTGCATTTCCTTTATATTTAGAAAACTATCTTTCATGTGCATTTGAAAAATAAAAGGGAACTGCATGCTAATTATTGTGTTTTATCTTCTCTGCGACAATACAATACACATTTTAGGGGTATATTCGCGAATTAAATAGCTAAAACACACTACTTAGATCGTTCACAAGTAATATTTTAAGGAGTCATCTTTTGTGGGTTACTTTATTAAAACCAGAAATTTAATAAAAATAATAATAAGTAAAAGAAAAAAATGTTGAATAATTTACACTACGTAGTGAAATCTAGGATCTCATATAGAGGACATAATCTTTAAAAGCTGGTAGGGAACTAAAATTGAATTCCAAATGAAATGAGATTCTATCTTTATATTCAGTGTTGACAGCAACTTTTAGAAATATCCAAAAGGAAAAATTCCGAAATTTTTTTTTTCGTTGGTCATTTACACGACATAGTGAAATCTTGGATTTCACATATAAAGAGCTTAATCTGTGCTGGTAGGGAACTAAAGATGAGTTTCAAACGAAATGAAATTTTAACTTTATATTCAGTGTGCCAAAAGGCAACTTTTTAGCCTATCCAAAGAAAAAAAAATGAAAAAAATTCTTTTGATCATTTTCACTCTACCTTACTGGACATTCTCGTTGAACAGAATTTACGTGAAAAGGAAAAACCTGTATGCCAGATAATGATAATGAATTAATGTACTATATTATCATTTCATAAAGATTTTATTAAAAACACTTTAGTCGATAATAAATATTCCTTTAATAAATTCTTTTTCAAATAAAAAACAATTTGTAAAATGCACGTGAAGCGTAGCAAATGAAATGCGTTCGTACGATAACGAAATTTTAAAAAATCACTGTCATATATCAATCTCAAAAAATTAAAAATAGTTAATTACAAATAAAATGCGCACCGAACAATGTTCTCCCTATACCATTATGTATTGGAATACTTTTGCGTGGCCTTGTAAATCAATAACAAATTCTTTGCACCACAGATTATGCAAAATATATATTATAATATGCACTTTATAGATGCATATACATTTTATTAAGTTCGAATGAGAGTAACATCATTAAAATGCATTTAAAACATTTTTCTCCATTGACCGCGATGTAACGGAATACTTTTGATTATCCCCGTAATATATCTATGCATCCGATTTTCCTAAAATTTGACATGACTGGACAAATTTATATAGTTGTTATGTACTTTAAATTTCAAACAATTAAAATGCCTTTGAAACTTTTTCCCCCATTGACGGTAATGTAATAGAGTCATTTTGATTGTACCTGTAATTGATCTATAAATCCGATTTTCATAAAATTTGAAAAGACTCGACAAAATTATGTAATAATAATATATTTTAAGTTTAAAGCGATTCGGTTGGGTGGTTTTTAAATGTTATGTGCGGACGGACGGACTGAGCGACAACTATAGGTGCTACGTATTTACACAATTACGAATGCACCTAAAAAGAATCTGGCTAATAACAATAATCGTGAAAAATTTGGAAGCGATATATATATATATATATATATATATATATATATATAAATATATATGTCTTTCGTGATGTTAGATTTTAATAGATTAAGAAATATTTGTCTTTTATATGTGTGCATATAGTGCTTTTTTCCGTATGTCTTATGAAAAACAATAATTTGGTTACTGATTTACTCAATATTTTTTTTTCGGAGAAGCAGTTTTTTCTAAAGATATTCCCACATTATAGATTTAAAAATATTAAAGGAAGTTAAACATACACACTGGACATTAAAATTAATCGTAGTATGTGAATTAACAAAAATGTTTTCTGAAATATGAGGGGGGGGGGAATGTGTCTTTTGTATGCTATTTTTTATGTACAACACATATACATATCTACACATTTTATATTATACCACTATGTAACCATAATATAGTTTAGTTTATAAAATAGAATAATATGATATTATAATACTTTCTAGGTAGGTCACAAAATAGATGGGAAAAATATTTTAATCTTATCTTCGAGTTCCCAAATAGCTGAAAAAAAATTTGGAATTCGAAAAGTTTCAGATAAATTGTATAACATTAACCAATTTGTGATTTTTATCAAAAAAATGCAGTTTTATCTTTCATTAAGGGAAAGCTATTTATCTTAGAAACCTGATTCGTATTTTATTTCATAAAAATGTTGTTGTCTTCAAATTTTACGCCCATCAAAACTTATACTTAATGACATTTAGTATTTTTCATTTCAGCTCGTTTTGTTTCTCAAGTTTTGTATTTCTTAAAATAAGTTTAAATGAATAAATTATACAAATATAAATAGTGACAAATAAATAATTTTTATTACACTTGGTATATTTTTTGTATACAGTCAAAAATTTGAAACATTTTGCTACATCGTCACGCCATTGTTTTTATAGAATATCACTATTTGACCAATGAGAATATCCCTTACTATCATTTTCTATAAAAGCAGTGGAGCGATGATGCATTAAAAGTTTCAAATTTTTAACAGTGTATCATTCACTTTAAAAAGCGAGCATTTTTTGTAATTTTTAAAATAATGCATGGATTATAGATTATTATTTATCTAGTTCTGTGACTGGAAAGGAAGAAATTCTTAATTTGTATTGCAGTTAAAAAGCATATAAAACAACGATCGAATTTCTCTCTTTATTACAAAAATGGTTTTCTTACCTTCTAGCATTAACTATTTATAAAACTGACGAAAAATTAACACTCATTTAAATATTTATCACAACACATTTGTTTTAATTATCAAGACAAAATTGCTAAAAGTACTGCTATCACCATATACATTTAGTGTTATTTTTACATTCTTAAATTATTTGTAACATAAATATTGAAAATGTTTATCCCATGTTTTTGTCCCAAGAGTATTCAATCTTTACGCTTAAAATTAAACATTAAACTCGTCAAGATATTAATATCTTGCAAGCCTCTATATCGATAGACGTGTAGTTAACTTAATTTCGAATTTTTGAAACTTAAAATAAACCATACACAGTATTTAAAATTTTAACAGATTTAGAGTAAGCGAGAACATAAGAGTAAAGTATTCTTCAATCTTGTGTAACATTAATTTTCACGTTTAAATTCTGGCGCCGTTTACATTAGCATAATCCTTAGTAGGAATGAAATACTCAAAAGTTAAGAACTTAATATTAAGTAATATATTTGGACGTATTTGAAGGCGCTTACATTAGCTGAACTTCCGAAATGAGTTTCAGGGAATATTTAAAAAAATATTTTTAACTTATAAGAGTATTCGTAATAAAAAACATCTGCATATTTTACAAAAAACATTATATATACATACATACATATATATATATATATATATATATATATATATATATATATATATATATATATATATATATATATATATATATATATATATATATATATATATATATATATATATATATATATATATATATATATATATGTGACGATTTAAGGAGAACTCGAATTATTTCCACTGGTTAAAAAGAAACACACAGTCATGGCAAGCGAGGGAAAAAACAAAATAAATAAATAAATGTAGAAGATCCAATAATTAGTCATGGGCTGCTGTAAATTCATTTATTAAATTCGTAATAATGAGGAAGGAAAAGCTCCTTTTGCAAAATTTCAGCGAGCTGTCCTCATCAAAGAAGCAACCCAAGAAAAAATCTTCTTTTTCATCTCGAGACTTCCACCTTTTTAAACTAAAAAGAAAGTTCTGGAACATTCTGTAACCTCGAACCATCATTCTTTTATGTAAACAGAATTCTTGTCCCGCTACGAGATTATTTTCCACAAACGATAAATTTATTTTAAAAAAATATTATTTAACCAATTTATAATTGACTCAGAATTTTAAATATCTTAGGCAGACGATTTTTATAAATGATTAATTTTAAGAGAAAAAGAAAAGAAATGAATTTATTAATATGCACACATCAAAGGTTGACGTAGGAAAAATAAATAAATAGATAAAATAAAATAATGATATTTTTTGAAAGGTATGGTTTTGGAATAAATTTAATAAGACTTTCTTAAAAAGGGTTGATAAAAACATAGAAGAAATCAGTTTTATTTGGAATATTAAGAAATAAAGTTTTAATTAAGAATATTTTTAATTTAGAGCCATCTTTTTAAATTTACGCTTACTCGAATAATGTTTTTTAAGGCAAATTAAGAATTTATATCGTCTGCATAAGGATTAACAGATTAGATTTAGAAACAAGATTTTAATTTAATAATTTGAAGTAAGTACGGAATATTATTATAAGAAAATTAAGATAGTATAAAGGTTAGTTTTGGCGAAAAAATTTTAAATTTGTAATATTAATTATCCCCCCTCCCCAAGACTTTGTATGAAATTGATAGTTAAATAAAACTACAAGTTCAGACAACAGAAATATAATAATTTAGAAAAGTTAAATTTTGGAATAAAACTGTCAAACTCAGGAAGCCAAGAGATGGAAGAAAAGAAAATTAACGCAATATAAAAAATATTAGCGATTAAAATAAAATAGTTAAGAAAAAATAATTCTGAATTAAATTTAGGTAGGAGCATTTCCCTGAAAGAAATACAATAATGTTACAACATCACTTACCATTTGTAAGTGCATAGGAGATAATACATATAATAACAGTAAATAAGTTATAAATATTAATAAGCAAGAGATAAAAATATAATAAAAACAATAAAAATTCGTTCTCATGGAAGTTTAAATAATTACAATGACTTAATGCATAGCTTATTTTAAATAAGTCCTTTAAATGAAACAAGTCTTTCAATAGTATATATAAAAGAGTCCTTTCCAATGTTCTCTGAATACAGTCTCTTTAATTAAAAATCTTCAAACCTAGTTTAATCTTTGGTTTTAATGTTATGTTGGATCCAACATCTTTCAATAATATATCAATTTTTCAATAACAAATAGCATCACTCTCAATATCAATAATAAATAATATAGAAAAATTTAAATAATAACAATAACAACAATAATAAGTAATAGTATAATAAGACTCCATATCCTAATATTTTTCAATAAGAGTATAATTAATACTAAACTTCATTATAGAAATCATAATAATAATAATAATAGTAAAACAAGAGTATAATCAAAAGAAAATATCACTATTTGTTTATTATTGATAGGGAAAATATTGGTTGAGGATAAAAATAATTACATAGCAACTAAATAATTTTCTTATCTTCTAATAGCATAAGAAAGTATTTTTTGCTAGCCGAAAGTATAAATAAAAAAATCATAATAATTCCAAAATCCAAATAAAATTAAATCTAACTATTTAGAAAATGGACTCTCAACCAGTATTTCCTTACAATAATTCCTCTCTGATACTGTTTTACAAAATTGTCAAATTTGGTTATAAGTTTTCAAATGCCAAATGTAGAATAATGCTTTATCTACACACGGTTTATAAACTTTAATAATAAAATACAATAGGAATAAAAGGTGTCATTCTTAATTGAGAAATGGAAATAAAAATAGTGTGCTTTTTTGAAAAACTTTTAATATCTGTAGTTTTCACAATCACTGGAAATCACATATTATGTTATAGGTTTGAGTAGAGTCATCAAATTTTATAACTGTTATCACATAATATCTGCTGAATAAATAGAGTAATATTAATGTCAATAAATGAGTAAATATAGTTAGACTTATATATACATAAAATTAATTTATCAACATCAATTTGAAAGCTTTTACAATCAAAGTGTTCACCTTATGCCTGCATAACTAGCCCAATTTAACCCCAAAAACTCCCAAAAACAAGTAATATTCTTGTAGGCCTCCAAGAACATACCTGCTAATGTTGAAAATTATGGTGATAAACTATTTAAAGAATAAGAATTAAAACTTAATCTACTGTCTTGACTTTAGTTTGATCTAGTGATTGTGATTGTATCTGAGGTTTTGTTTGTTTTTTGGGTTGCTCTTGAAACAGTTTAAAATCTTCTGGTGAAAAATAGGGTTTTAATTTAGAAACATGCACAATAACGGAATTCTGTCCTGTCTCATAATTAAATTTATCTATTTCATAAGTTACATCAGAAAGTTTATTTATAATTTTGTATGGTCCAGAGAAAGTAGGTTCTAATTTTCGAGTGTTAGGGTATTTAAATTCTTCATAAATTACAGAGTCTTGTATTTTTAATGGGCATTTGACAAAATTTCGATCATAGAGTCTTTTACTTTTAAGGTGAAATTCATGAGTTCGCGCTTTCGCAATTTTGAGGGCTTTGTCTACTGGAGGGTAATAGTTTTGTTTTAAAGAAGATTCATAAGGCAATTGACCATAAAATAAATAGGCAGGTGGGAACTTGGTGATAGAATGGGGCGTATTATTGTATTCTTCGATGACTTGGTTTAATAATCTAGTACAAGGTATTTTAGAAGAAGTGGAATTAACTTTACATTTAAGCCTGGTAACTATAGTCTGATTAACGCGCTATACCTTTCCATTGGTCTGAGGATGATGTGCGGATGTAAAACGCTGTTGAACATGATGATTTCTAAGGAATTTCTTAAATCTTGGAGATCTGAAAGATTTATGCCTGTCACTAAGTATTTTTTGAGGTGCTTTGATATTGAAAATTTGTTTTAAACAGTTAGTGTATGTTTCAGTGGTAACATTTTTGGAGGGAAAAGCCCAAACAAATCTAGTTGCATGATCTATTATTATGTGTAAGATTTTTTTTGTTGAGTTGTAATAGTTAAATCCACCAACAGTATCAATAGAAAGACATTCAAAAGGTTGATCTCTTGTCTCTTAAGTTTTTAACACTCTTTAACCATACTAGAGATGCGTGGTCCGTATGAATTGTAAACTTGACACCATGAAAGTAATGATAGAATTTGTCAAGAGTATCTATAATAGCTAAACATTCTAGTTCAGTTATGAAATAATTTTGCTCATAACTCTTCAAAATTCTTAAATGATAAGCAATAGGATGTAAGAAATTTTCTTTATCAGGTTGTTTTAGAACGGCACCTACTGCTATCTGAGAGGCATCTACAAACATATGTAAAGGTAATTTAGGATCATAAATTTTGAGGATGGGTTTTGCAATTAAAGAATTTTTTAATTTTTCAAAAGATTCCTGGCACTCTGAGTTCCATTCCCATATTGTATCTTTTTTAAGTAATCGGTTCAGAGCATATCTAATTTCAGCATATTTATTTATGAATTAATGGTAAACATTAATGGAACCTAGAAATCGTTGTAACTCTTTCACATTTGAAGGAGGTTTTAAATTTTTGATATTTTCAATATTGGCATTTGCTGGTGTTATAGTTCCATTAGTGATTTCATAACCTAAGAAATTGATTTTATTTTGGCCTAATTTACATTTAGAAAGTTTAAGTTTAATGTTTTCTTATGCAAAAATACCGTGTCAATGTCTGCTAAAGTCTATCGAAGGATACCGCGCCGAAGTCTGCCAAACTCAAACGTCGTTATCCGGAGTGTTAGGATTTTCTCGTTACGGAATTCCTAGATTCGGCCGCCGCGCTCAAATCCCACAATAATAGCTATGCAATAGCTTAATAAATTACCAAACAAAATTTGGTCGCGCTACGAAAATTAGATCGCGAATTATAAGCATTTTAAGTTTTTCTACCCTCACCGTAGGGGTCTCCTGTCACAAAAAATTAACAATATCTCATAATAAATTACCAAACAAAATTTGGCCGCGCTACGAAAATTAGATCGCGAGTTATAAGCATTTTAAATTTTTCGACCCCCACCGTGGGGGGGGGGGTCTCTTGTCACCAAAAATTAATACTGACTCATAATAAATTACAAAACAAAATTTGGCCGCGCTACGAAAATTAGATCGCGAGTTATAAGCATTTTAAATTTTTCGGCCCTCACCGTGGGGGGGGGTCTCTTGTCACCAAAAATTAACACTGACTCATAATAAATTACAAAACAAAATTTGGCCGAGCTACGAAAATTAGATCGCGAGTTATAAGCCTTTTAAATTTTTCGACCCTCACCGTGGGGGGTCTCCTGTCACCAAAAATTAACAGTCTCACATTAAATTACCAAACAAAATTTGGCCGCGCTACGAAAATTAGATCGTGAGTTATACGCATTTTAAATTTTTCGACCCTCACCGTGGGGGGTCTAATGTCCCCCAAAATTAACATTGTCTCATAATAAATTACCAAACAAAATTTGGCCGCGCTACGAAAATTAGATCGCGAGTTATAAGCATTTCAAATTTTTCGACCCTCACCATGGGGGGTCTCCTGTCACCAAAAATTAACAGTCTCATATTAAATTACCAAACAAAATTTGGCCGCGCTACGAAAATTAGATCGTGAGTTATAAGCATTTTAAATTTTTCGACCCTCACCGTGGGGGGGTCTAATGTCCCCAAAAATTAACACTGCCTCATAATAAATTAACAAACAAAATTTGGCCGCGCTACGAAAATTAGATCGCGAGTTATAAGCATTTTTAATTTTTCGACCTTCACCGTGGGGTGTCTTCTGTCACCAACAATTAACACTGTCTCATGATAAATTACCAAACAAAGTTTGGCCGCGCTACGAAAATTAGATCGTGAGTTATAAGCATTTTTAATTTTTCGACCCTCACCGTGGGGTCTCTTGTCACCAAAAATTAACACTGTCTTATAATAAATTACCAAACAATATTTTGACAAGTACCAAAATTAGATCGCGAGTTATAAGCATTTTTAATTTTTCGACCCTCACCGTGGGGTGTCTTCTGTCACCAACAATTAACAATGTCTCATAATAAATTACCAAACAAAATTTGGCGGCGCTACGAAAATTAGATCGCGAGTTATGAGCATTTTAAATTTTTCGATCCTCACCGTGTGGGGTCTCCTGTCACCAAAAATTAACACTGTCTCATAATAAATTACCAAACAAATTTGGCCGCGCTACGAAAATTAGATCGCGAGTTATAAGCATTTAAAATTTTTCGACCCTCACGGTGGGGGGGGGTCTCCTGTCACCAAAATAAATAAGACCACCAAAATAAACATTGTCTCATAATAAATTACCAAACAAAATTTGGCCGCGCTATGAAAATTAGATCATAAGAAACATAAGTTTGAGACTTGATATCCTAATATCTAATAAACACCACGTCAATGTCTGCCGAAGTCTACCGAAGGATACCGTCCCGAAGTTTTCCGAACGGAAACGACGTTAGCCGAGTGTTAGGTTTTTTCGTTACGGATGTGTTAGGATTTTTCGCGTTACGGAATTTTTGGATTCGGTCACCGCGCTCAAAGCCCGTGATAAAAGCTATGCAATAGCTTAATAAAATAATGATATTTTTTGAAAGGTATGGTTTTGGAATAAATTTAATAAGACTTTCTTAAAAAGGGTTGATAAAAACATAGAAGAAATCAGTTTTATTTGGAATATTAAGAAATAAAGTTTTAATTAAGAATATTTTTTATTTAGAGCCATCTTTTTAAATTTACGCATACTGGAATAATGTTTTTTAAGGCAAATTAAGAATTTATATCGTCTGCATAAGGATTAACAGATTAGATTTAGAAACAAGATTTTAATTTAATAATTTGAAGTAAGTACGGAATATTATTATAAGAAAATTAAGATAGTATAAAGGTTAGTTTTGGCGAAAAAAATTTTAATTTGTAATATATATATATATATATATATATATATATATTAATTCTACCAAAAAATCTAATAAAGCATTTTCCAAAGCTGTAATTTTGTTAACTTAATTTATTTTTGTTTTAAATATTGATAATATCCAATTTACAGATATGAAAATCATAATATTTTAAGCAGCATCATGCGTATGAGTTTAAAATGTATAGACTGTTTTTCTAATAAGCATTTTCAATGTAATAGTAAGTACATTCATAGACTTTAAGTATAATAAAAAAAAGGAATTCGCAACATAAATTTTTTATAAACGTAAATAGAAGTACCACACATTAGTAACCATGTAAGGACATTTACTATATTTGTTTTTTATTGAAGATTTAAATCTAATCTGAGTTTCTAATAATCTAAAGCTTAAAATCTAATCATTTTTATTTTGTCTACATAACAAATGATTATTTCACAAGAAATATCTAAGTTAGTTTACGTATATGTGTATTATATAGAATAATAATACAAAAAAAATTGTTTTACAATTTGTTTCTTAATAAAGTTCAAAGTGCAGTTAATATAAGATAAAGGCAATTTTTAACAAAAACAGCAAGTGTTGTTACTTATGATCATCGAATTAGTGCCCAATCAGACCTAAGAAAGCTATCGAAAGAGCTAATTGAACAACTGCGTTTGGAGTTTTTCCTTATAAATGGACAACTAGTTGCGATTTCTACATTTGCCTTTTATCTTCTTTAAGTGTGTAGTTCATTTAATTGTCTACTAAATTTGTATTTTATTAAAAATACTAAACATATTATAAAAATATATTATAAAAAAATAATTATAAAAAAAGTATTAATTTGATACTATATATTAGCCTAAAGCAAATACTGGCTCTTTATATTGTTTCAAGGGAAAGCGGATAAATCTTTCAAAATTAAGATAAAAGCGATAAACTTTAAAATAAATTTTAAAATATTCCACGCTTAAAAAATAAAAAATAACTTAACTAGTTAACTGAGATAGAGTTTTCAAACGAAATATTTTTCAAATTATTCTTTTTTTTTCTACAACACGTAAAATTTGCGTTTTTTATAAATCATTCTTTTATCGATTTATAGTTGCAGCTTAATATCAGTATGAAGAAATATGCGGAAAAATAGTTATTGATTTATCTGCAAATTGTTCATTATTAATTCTTAATGAAGATACATTTTTTGTAAATCATTATAAACTGCATTTGAAAGTACATTTTTTTCTGTACAAAGTTTAAATATTATAAAGTTGAAAATGTACGATATTAAGAAAAATGAAAATTTGATTTACGGTATCAAAAATTTTTCGCTGAGTAAAATTTTAAATTGTTCGTTGTATATTCAATCTTCTTTGCATATTCAATAAGTTACAATTTTTATTTGAAAAGACTAAAGTATTTCAGTATTTTAAGTACAAACTTAATATTGTTATGAAAAACGTAGCAGGAACAATATTTATATGCATCGTACTAATTCTTTATTATTAATTTTTAAAGAAAACCCGCATTTTCGAAAAAAAAACCCTTTAAAATTACACAGTGTAAAATTTTAAATTGATCTTTGTGTTAGATTTGAGTTTTCAATAACTTAAATATTTTTTAATTGATATGTTAATGATGTTTTAATTTGTGATAGAAAATTAGCCAGAGAAAAAATGTTAAAGTACAGTGTTTTAAATGCAAATTTAATTCTCAAGTAATAGAGCCGACACACGCTACAGACAAATTTAAAAAAAAAATCATATCTGAATTTTGCTTTAAAAAGATAAGTAATCAATCAATTAAGATAAAGTAAAAAAAATCATTTACAATTCTATATGTATATATATATATATATATATATATATATATGTATATATATATATTGTTATACGAGGGTGTAAGAAATTGAATTTACGGTTACAGTTAAAATAAATACAGTTAACAGTTAAAATAAATTGCATTATCGAAAATTACAATACTGAAATTTCAGCGGAAAACGTTGCCATTCACAAAATGACGTCTGTATTACGCACAAATATTGTTGTATTTTTTAATAGAGATATAAAAAAATACGAAAACATAATTTTCAGAAAATTACTGTTGATTGGATTATGCCTTCCAGAAATCGAGAAAAAAATAGGTTTTTGGATCTCAGCATATTTTTTTATAAATTATGCATTATAAGAATAGTATTTATGATTAAATGACTATTCTCCGATGAAGTGTATTTCGAATTATTAGGAATGTAAACTTAGATTTCATATACAGGGTTGTCATAAAAAACTTCACTTTAAAAGACACCCCTACGACCTAAATACCCAATTAATCAAAAGGATATTTCTGATTTAGTTATTTGAAAGTACGCGCTCGAGATACAATTTATTTAAAAATAATAATAATTACGAATACAGTAAAAATCTTTCGAAATTTTAGAAAGGCAACACCCTTTTTTCCTGCGTAAATTCATCACCATATTGAAATACCATAAATGGTTTTGGAGCGATACACGTAATTGCGACAACGTTAAACGATTGTCGGTGTAATACCGTGGGACTCGCTCCTAATCCGTTTCTATCTAATATAGTATTCAGCACTTTAATACAAATAATTATATTTTTATTTCACTGTGTCTGCACAAACACAGCTGAAAAAAAAAAACATTTAAAAAATGTTTCAATTTTGCAATTTTATATTGTTCACAAGTGGAAAAAAGGTTACTGAAAAAGGATTGTCATTGTCCCTTTCCAATGGTCTTTTTTGCAAACGTTTTACACCATCAATTTCCGTAATGCGTGTATAGTTCAAACGCCAAATACGATTTTTAAATACGATGTTGAATTTGCGCATAAATTCTAATTTTTTTTCACTGTAAACGTATTCGTGAGAGCTCTTATGTTTTAACCCATAGGGACGAGCGACAGGTATACCTATCTCAAAAAGGCTTAAGAATCCTTGTTTTTCTCCACCAAAAAACTTTTTCTGTAAAATTTGCCTAATTTATTCGGAGCATATTCTCAATTTAACAAGGCACAAACTTCTGATTTTAAAAACCGCTAACAAAACATTAAAAATTTTGGAAAAGGCCTCCGTCGCGAAGGGGTTAAATCATCAAGATCTGAAACGCGTACGTTCATATAAGAAGCCTAAAATTTTTTATTGAATGGTTGAGTGGTTAGGCCGCTAGGGGTTCATATATCGTTGAAGATTTTTTTGGAAACCCTGTATATATATGTTTCTATGAAAGTAATTCAAAGATGGATCAGGTTTACACGATTCTGTGTGACAATACCACAATTTTTCAGGGTTTAATAATACTCACCTGAATTGATAGAAGCAGTTTTGTGTTTAAGTCCAAAAATCAGTCTCTTTTTGAAAATCTTCGTAATGAAACTTCTAAATTACCATGAAGCATACAAAACTTGCTAAAAAACTTAATAAAATAAATATATTTAATGAATTAATCGTTAAAGATAAACGTAATAATAATAACGCTTAATTCCATGGAATTTATAATTTATAGCCAATGGTTGAGTAATTTACTAGAGAATTTATTAGGAATAATGTTATATCGTTCTCCAACCTTAATGATTCATGAATGAAATATGAGTCTTACATGATTTTGTGATAGAAGTTTGAAGTTCTGATGACACGTTTCTCAGTGATCTGATGTTAGAAAAATGATGGTGAAATAAATACACCTGTTTAGAAATTTTTTTTCCTATAACTGGATATCATTACCAAGTTGAAAATTTAACTGGTGGTATTTTTCCAAAGTGTAATGGTTTTTACTTTAATTTTTCTCTAACCTTGATATGTTAGAGGGCAGTAAAAAGCTATAAAATGAAAACTAGTCCTAAATAAATATTAGTCCTATTGTCCGAATTGACCTAGAGAAAAAAAAACATTTTCGTGTTAGCTAAACGTTTCAGCAGGTTGAGCTATAATATCAAGTAAGAAAATAATTTGTGGCAAATATAAACATGTTATGTACCAGTTAAAATGCTAGAAAACATAATACAATTATTAGAAAATTAATAAAATAATATTTCTCTATCTTAATGACACATATTATATAAATGTTTTATTTCACTAACTATTTTTATACTGTTTACAAAAATCTTAATTAATTTAAATCAATGTAGTTAAGAAAAGAAAAAAAATCTTAAATTTATCCACTCTCATATTAATAGCTTTTCTTTGTCCGATTTCTTTTAAAATATGAAAATGCAATATCACTGTATATTATGGTACAACAACAACAGTGCCATTAGAAAATAATTAACATTATAAAATCGGTCACTATTACTTAAATTTTATTTTTCTTGGAATATTTATACATATAAAACGGAAATAGATATGTACTAGGATTTTTTTTAAGTGAGAAGTATACGCTAAATTTAATTAGTAAGTACTTAGAATTGAATAACCATATTCTTTAAGGCATAGGATTGTTAATGTGTATAGCGTTTTAAAATAAGGTTTTAACTTAAAAGTATGTGCTAAGAGCTTATATGCAAGGCCTAAACTGTAATAACTGATATTGTTTCTTGATAGAATGAAATTTTTTTATTTAATCAGTAATTTTCTTATAAAACAATCATATACCATACCTTTATAAAACTATGTAAATAGGCTGTACAATAAATCTATACATATTAATATATTTATATAGATATAAATATTTTGAACATAACTGTACATTCCAACTGAAATGCAGATATAAAAAATTATAAGCATAACTCTTTTCATTTACAATTGAAACACAATAAAACTATGTAAACAAACTGTATGTAACAAACTGTTATTTACATATATAGAATTATTTGAAACGTTAATATGCATTCCAATTGAAATGCAGATATGCAACATTAAAAGCATATCTCATTTCATTGACAACCGAAGCGCCATAAAACTGTTTAAAAAGGCTGTACTATAATTCCATCAATATTAATTTATTTACATAGACATAATTATTTTAAACATTAATATACATTCCAATTTAAATGGAGATAGGGAACCGCCTTTCATTTACAACCAAAACATCATAAAACAACATGAATTTAACTTGAACATTTTATATATAAGATAAAAATATATTATAAATAGAATTGAATACAAAATATTAATTTCACTGTAGCCCTTCATGTTTTATTTTTTTGAATTTTAAGAATATGTTGTTAATTTAAAATCATTCAATGACAGCTTTGTTTCAACTGCTTGCTAATACATCACACAATTGGAAATTTTTATTGTCTTATATCTGGATAATTATTCTTAGTAATTATCGTTACAACTTTGGCTGAAACATTCATAGCAAAACTTTCTCAGTAATAGTTTTCACTAGGTTAATGACTTCCGATCTCAAACAATAAAATCATTCAGCAGTATCAAATATTTCTTAAAGTTAATTTGAAATAATACAAGATTCAGTCGAATATCTCGTTTTGAATAACTTAGACATTATGCCTCTGTAGAGAAAATTGTGATTTGATTATTTAAAGGAATGTAAAAAAGATATATTTTAAAGATAAAACAACTATGAATTCTAATGCAAAACGTACTTATTTTTTTAAAGCTAACACGAAATTATTTATGTGACATCTAATTCCTACGAATTGCTAATGAAATGTTTTTTTATTCATTAAATACCATTAAATAATCGTAAGCCTAAAAGCAGATAATCTTACATCTAAAACGCAAAAGTGCACTATATGGGCATTAATTACAGTACAAATTCAATTTTAGACTATATGTAGATTTCTTACAAATGTACTAGTCAGATTCTTCTGTAGTTTGAGGTTTTTAAAACACACGTTTGACGTCAAATTTATGAACGTTGATTTGATAAGATGGATAGTAATGGTTCCAAAAAAATATCAAATAAAAATAGAATTTGGGATCACCCATACATTTAAATGCATTAAATGACCTATCGCTGCAGTACAACGTAATAATTTGTACGGCATATTTATGGCAGCAAATTAGGGATCGCTCACAAATTTACTAGTAATATAGTTTATATATTACAAAACGCTCGCGAGTTAAACTTGCATTTCGATATAAATTTCAAATCTTTACTCATTCTAACATATTTATGAAAACTATACAGTTCTTAATAAACATATAAGAAGGAGAAATAAAACACGAAATTTTTGCTAAATAAAATGAAGAAAAATAACTGTATCAATTCTATACAAAATGATACATTATTAAAATGTTATTAGAATACATCAACTTTCATAAATTGGATTGTGTCATAAATTTTAGCTCTTTATAAGTGATTTTGTACTGCATTATGTGCTGCCGAATCTGAAATCGATCTTCATTTTGCTTTAACATTTATAGCATTGTAGCATTATAACATTATATATATATATATATATATATATATATATATATATATATAAATACATAAATACCGGGTGTCCCAAAAATGACTGATGGATTTTAAAATCCAATAACTTGCAAACGGTGACAGCTATTTAAAACATTTTTGCAGGAGGGTTATGTATAACTAGCTGACCCGCCCGGCGTTGCCCGGGTCCGTTATAATAATGTTAAACGAACTTGAAATTTTTATGATTTTATCTTCAACTCAAAATATGTGTTAATACACTGTTAAGAATTTGACCCTTTTGCTGCATCGTCACTCCACCGCTTTTATAGAAAATGATTACTTCAGCCTATTTTGGAGCATTGTCATAGGTCAAAAGAGATATATTCTATAAAAGCGGGGGAGTGATGATACAGCAAAAGGGTCCAATTTTTTACAGTGTACATTATATTAAATACGTGCCCCCTGACTGTGTCAAAAATTGGTTTTTAAAAAAAACTAATATTTAGCTGCAAAAATACCTAAAATGACTGCAATGGGAAACGCAGGAGGGAATATGTGTCCAACGATTTCGTGTTGATATTTATCCTTAAAATTACTGTTAAGTGACTTAATTAAATACTTTTTTCACATAGATATCCCAAGTGAAATATTTTGAAATTCAAACTAATTATATATCACTCTTAAATCTGACTATACCGTGAATGAAATCGATTCTCGATGATTCGCTAAAAGGTTAGTATATAATATTATAAATTCAGAGCCATTTTACAAAAATAGGTGTATATTTTTTATCAAACATGCGTAATGTTCATTCTATGAACAAAATCCTAACCGTAACCTAATTGTATCGGAATCATAACTTGTCTGTAACTTAGCTGTATCTTAACAGTAACCTAACTGCAAGTTAAATATACCATAAATGTAACTTGGCCGTCACCTAATCATAACCTACCCATAATCTAACCACAACATAACCGCAACTTAACCTTAACCTAACTGTAACTTAACCATGACCTAACTGTAACCTAACCGGAAAATAAAATAACAAAAGGGTCACCGGAACGTAATTGCAACCTAACTGTTATCTAACCGTAACCAAGTTCTAATTTAACATTAACTATAAACGAAATATTTTAACCATCTCGCGCTAAGTACTTAGTTTCACTTTCCACCGCTACGGAGCGCATTATGTTTTGTAGAACATCCGAATTTTAGGTTCGGATTGGATTCATGTTCATGGAAATTATTTTGTCTTCTTCGGATACGGTTATGATTGTTTGGAATATTTGTGTTCAGTTTAGATTCGGTATAATTCAGATTTCGTGGGGTTTTTTTTTTTTCCCCTTCAAATGGGATTTTTAAGTTCGGGTCGGGTTGTACTTATATGGAAATTATTTTACCTAGTTCCAATGAGGTTATACTTCACTGAAATATTTTTGTTAGGTTCAGATTAAGTTTGGTTCAAATTTCGGGATTTTTTTTTTCTTTTATTTATAAATTTTTTGGTTTGGAATGGGGATTATGTCCATGGAAATTATATTGTCTTGTTCGTATCCGGTTATAGTTATTTGGACTATTTTCGTCGGATTCAGATTTGGTTCGATTCAGATTTCAGGTATTTTTTTTAAATTGATTTTTAAGGTTCTGGCTGGATTCATGTCCAGGGAAATTATTTTGTCTTGCTCGGATCGGGTTTTGGTTCTTTGGAATATTTTTTTCGGGTTCAGATGTCGTTCAATTCAGATTTCGACTTTTTAATGGAATTTTTAGGTTCAGGTTTGGTTGCGCATCAACAGAAATTATTCTGCATTGTTCGAATAAGGATATGCTTCTCTGGAATATTTTTGTCAGATTCAGATTTAGTTCATTTTTTAGGTTCGGATTGGGTTCATGTTCATGGAAATTTTTTTGTCTTGTTCAGGTCCGGGTTTGGTTCTGTGGAATATTTTTGTCGATTCAAATTTCAGGTATTTTTTTCAAATGGAATTTTAGGTTCCGATCGGTTTCATGTCTACGAAAATTATTTTCTCTTATTCGAATCCGGTTATGGTTCTTTCGAATATTTTGATCGGATTCAGATGTAGTTTGCATAAAACTTCAGGCTTTTTTTCAAATGGAATTTTTTAGGTTCGAGTCAGGTTTATGTCATGGAAGTTCTTTTGTCTTGCTCTTATCAGGTTATAGTTCTTTGGAATATTTTTATCGATTTCAGGTTTCGTTCTGGTCATTTTTTGGGTTTTTTCAGAGAAAAATTTTAGGTTCGGGTCGGGTTGCATATACACGAACATTATTTTTCTTTAATCGAATTGGGGTATGCTTCATTTGAATATTTTTGTGGGATTCAGATTTGATTCGGGTCAAATATCAAATCCATAGTTTTTTTTTCAAATGGAATTTTTAGGTTCGGGTCGCGTTTATGCTCATGAAATTTTTGTCTTGCTTGGATCGGAGTATAGTCTGTTTTTTTCTGGTTGGGATCGGGTTATGTGTTAATACGCCTAAACATTATGTTTTGCTACTATTCTTTTAGTGACTATTTTTTATATATAATTTATTTTGCTATTTGATAATTTATTACTGTGTATGAATCGTGTGCCTATTCGAACAATTGTACGTCAAAGAGCCATTTCATTTTTGTTTTAAAAACAAATTAAAGTCTTAATAAAATTTTAACTTAAAGAAATGCATTCAAATTTAATAAATGATTTAAAAAAACTGCTAAAAAAGCCTCATATATACATATACATATATTAACTGCAACATAGCCAACCACAAATGCATTCTAATGTACGAAGTACCAACGATCTGACGTAATAGCTATGTTCAAAAATCCTAAGTTAAACTGACATTTTGCCAGTCTATGAATTTTAAAGGTCTTTGGGAAAAAAACAGTCACTTTTGAAATGTCAAAATCTCAAATTGGTTTCTTTTATAGAGTAAAAAGAAATTAATAGAGTGGAGGTATTATCTCTGGAGATGATGCTTAAGATGTAACCCTACATTAAGTCCAATTAAGTACCAACAAAAGCACGTGCTTTGACACGCCTATCAATGGACAGTATTCTCGTGACGTCACAGTGGGAATCATGTGGGTAAAAAAGCGGCTGCTAGCGAGTTTGTTTCGTTTTTTCATCATTTGATGAAGCCTAAAAAACAGATAAATGCATGTGTAAAATAATGCAAATTTATTCTGTACGAATAATTTTCGATAAATATTTATATACATACTAATAAAAATCAATATTTGCTTATTAATTAAAATTTAAAATTTTTATTTTATAAATAAAATGAAAAAGATGAATGCAATTGCTTTAAAATAGAGAAAAAAATTCATATATAACTCATACATGTCCCTGAAAAAGTCTAAAACTTCATATAAAAATAAAATATAAGCATAAATTTTCTAATCACAATGCTTTTAAATGGCGCGATTAAGAATGTTATTCCCAAACAGACGAATTCTTGTAGCCTCGAACCAAAAGGGAGAATATGGTCCATTGGCGAAATTTTAAAATGAAGGGCCAAAATCACAGTCAAGTGAAATCCAGCCACCCCATTGGTCGTGTGGTAAGGGTGAAAATCACGAACTTGTTTCTCCATTTGAAAAAAGTGAGGGGGAAAGTATTTTTTAAGCGATTGTTACCGCCTGTTCTTATTTAAGATAAACCATCGAAATTAACTCAATTAAGATATTTTGATGCCATTTTATAAAATGAGAGTGAAAAATTTAGATTATAAATGAAAAGACATAAGATTTGCTTCAAAACTGCCGCTACGATTTTTTCTCGGAAAAAGGAGTATGACAACATTTACCCAACTGCTAAGAGATTGTTCCCTGAAAAGGACGCGGCTCAATGACCAATGAGGTATTTGGATTTCACCGGACTGTGATTTTGGCCCTCCATTTTAAAATTTCGCTATCAATTGAAACAGGTTTAAACCTGTATTTTTTTTTTTTTCTCTCGTTTTTAAAAAAAGAACTAATTTATCGCTTCACCGGTAAAAATTTATTAATTATTTTATCATATGTGTTTTAAATATCAATATAGAAAATTATTTTAACGTTTTGCTTGAAAATATAACATTATTTTGTTAGTACATTAAAATCGTCTGCAGTCAGAAATTTATATTTTAGATTAATATTTATTACTTAAGTTTTCATACATGATTTTAAAAGAATGTTTTCATCATTATATTTTAAATATTTATTTACATGCAATTATTAAGTCATAAACATTTTTTATCTACGTTATAAAGTATTGAAAATTACATTAATGAAGGAAACTTTTAGTTATACAATTTTTAATTCGTATCAAATGTTTTCAATATCTTATTTAATTTTAATTTGATATATAATTATTGCTAATTTTCCAATTTCCTTCATTTTAAAAGCGAATATTTATTCTAATAAATAATAATAGAACGAAGACTATTTTAAAAATTTGCTATTTCCTCTTGAAATATGCTTCAACTGTAATTCATTTCTTTCAATTCGTCTTATAATACAAAATCTCTTCCACGTCCTTTTGTTTGCCACATTAAATTTGAGCGATAAATGGTTTCATATCGCAAACCTTTTTTGAGTTTACTTCACCTCCACTTATCTTATTCCTCCATGGGATTCTTTAATTCTGTCTCAGCTTTCTTATTACTTCTGCGAAAATTTTTACACAACCAACCAACCGTAAACAAATGAAAGAGAAAAAAATTGGGAAAAAGATGATTTTTTATGAGAGTGACCTCTTGATTTTAATTAATTACTCAGTTAATAATTGGAATTTTGAAATTCTGAAGCTCAGGTGCATCAGGAGAGATATTGGGCTACTCTCAAAAAATTTTTGAGCTTTGTACGTGCTGTAGATTTTGCTAGCCATCGCAGACACACACACAGACACACACACAGACAGAGCGTTTTGTTCTCTTATTAGTATAGATTCCATATCACAACATGTATTGCGAATCCCCGCATTTGTCTGTAATCAGTTACATAATTTCCTGCCCACTTTGGATAAGGGACTTTTTAAAGTATTTGATCCTTTGCATGTTCCTTTTATTTATTTATTTATTTACTAGCTGACCCGCCCGGCGTTGCCCGGGTCCGTTATAATAATGTTAAACGAACTTGAAATTTTTATGATTTTATCTTCAACTCAAAATATGTGTTAATACACTGTTAAGAATTTGACCCTTTTGCTGCATCGTCACTCCACCGCTTTTATAGAAAATGATTACTTCAGCCTATTTTGGAGCATTGTCATAGGTCAAAAGAGATATATTCTATAAAAGCGGGGGAGTGATGATACAGCAAAAGGGTCCAATTTTTTACAGTGTACATTATATTAAATACGTGCCCCCTGACTGTGTCAAAAATTGGTTTTTAAAAAAAACTAATATTTAGCTGCAAAAATACCTAAAATGACTGCAATGGGAAACGCAGGAGGGAATATGTGTCCAACGATTTCGTGTTGATATTTATCCTTAAAATTACTGTTAAGTGACTTAATTAAATACTTTTTTCACATAGATATCCCAAGTGAAATATTTTGAATTTCAAACTAATTATATATCACTCTTAAATCTGACTATACCGTGAATGAAATCGATTCTCGATGATTCGCTAAAAGGTTAGTATATAATATTATAAATTCAGAGCCATTTTACAAAAATAGGTGTATATTTTTTATCAAACATGCGTAATGTTCATTCTATGAACAAAATCCTAACCGTAACCTAATTGTATCGGAATCATAACTTGTCTGTAACTTAGCTGTATCTTAACAGTAACCTAACTGCAAGTTAAATATACCATAAATGTAACTTGGCCGTCACCTAATCATAACCTACCCATAATCTAACCACAACCTAACCGCAACTTAACCTTAACCTAACTGTAACTTAACCATGACCTAACTGTAACCTAACCGGAAAATAAAATAACAAAAGGGTCACCGGAACGTAATTGCAACCTAACTGTTATCTAACCGTTACCAAGTTCTAATTCAACATTAACTATAAACGAAATATTTTAACCATCTCGCGCTAAGTACTTAGTTTCACTTTCCACCGCTACGGAGCGCATTATGTTTTGTAGAACATCCGAATTTTAGGTTCGGATTGGATTCATGTTCATGGAAATTATTTTGTCTTCTTCGGATACGGTTATGATTGTTTGGAATATTTGTGTTCAGTTTAGATTCGGTTCAATTCAGATTTCGTGGGGTTTTTTTTTTTCCCTTCAAATGGGATTTTTAAGTTCGGGTCGGGTTGTACTTATATGGAAATTATTTTACCTAGTTCCAATGAGGTTATACTTCACTGAAATATTTTTGTTAGGTTCAGATTAAGTTTGGTTCAAATTTCGGGATTTTTTTTTCTTTTATTTATAAATTTTTTGGTTTGGAATGGGGATTATGTCCATGGAAATTATATTGTCTTGTTCGTATCCGGTTATAGTTATTTGGACTATTTTCGTCGGATTCAGATTTGGTTCGATTCAGATTTCAGGTATTTTTTTTTAAATTGATTTTTAAGGTTCTGGTTGGATTCATGTCCAGGGAAATTATTTTGTCTTGCTCGGATCGGGTTTTGGTTCTTTGGAATATTTTTTTCGGGTTCAGATGTCGTTCAATTCAGATTTCGACTTTTTAATGGAATTTTTAGGTTCAGGTTTGGTTGCGCATCAACAGAAATTATTCTGCATTGTTCGAATAAGGATATGCTTCTCTGGAATATTTTTGTCAGATTCAGATTTAGTTCATTTTTTAGGTTCGGATTGGGTTCATGTTCATGGAAATTTTTTTGTCTTGTTCAGGTCCGGGTATGGTTCTGTGGAATATTTTTGTCGATTCAAATTTCAGGTATTTTTTTCAAATGGAATTTTAGGTTCCGATCGGTTTCATGTCTACGAAAATTATTTTCTCTTATTCGAATCCGGTTATGGTTCTTTCGAATATTTTGATCGGATTCAGATGTAGTTTGCATAAAACTTCAGGCTTTTTTTCAAATGGAATTTTTTAGGTTCGAGTCAGGTTTATGTCATGGAAGTTTTTTTGTCTTGCTCTTATCAGGTTATAGTTCTTTGGAATATTTTTATCGATTTCAGGTTTCGTTCTGGTCATTTTTTGGGTTTTTTCAGAGAAAAATTTTAGGTTCGGGTCGGGTTGCATATACACGAACATTATTTTTCTTTGATCGAATTGGGGTATGCTTCATTTGAATGTTTTTGTGGGATTCAGATTTGATTCGGGTCAAATATCAAATCCATAGTTTTTTTTTCAAATGGAATTTTTAGGTTCGGGTCGCGTTTATGCTCATGAAATTTTTGTCTTGCTTGGATCGGAGTATAGTCTGTTTTTTTCTGGTTGGGATCGGGTTATGTGTTAATACGCCTAAACATTATGTTTTGCTACTATTCTTTTAGTGACTATTTTTTATATATAATTTATTTTGCTATTTGATAATTTATTACTGTGTATGAATCGTGTGCCTATTCGAACAATTGTACGTCAAAGAGCCATTTCATTTTTGTTTTAAAAACAAATTAAAGTCTTAATAAAATTTTAACTTAAATAAATGCATTCAAATTTAATAAATGATTTAAAAAAACTGCTAAAAAAGCCTCATATATACATATACATATATTAACTGCAACATAGCCAACCACAAATACATTCTAATGTACGAAGTACCAACGATCTGACGTAATAGCTATGTTCAAAAATCCTAAGTTAAACTGACATTTTGCCAGTCTATGAATTTTAAAGGTCTTTGGGAAAAAAACAGTCACTTTTGAAATGTCAAAATCTCAAATTGGTTTCTTTTATAGAGTAAAAAGAAATTAACCCGTCAGTAGTCGCGTGTCGGTCTTTTCGCCGCCCGTTTAACTTATTTTCTCCTAACTTGTATCACATTAGAAATACAACGGTGATTTACCATGTAGCTGATTTTGAAGGTTTCTCGGTCACCTTAGTGAAGTAATAGGACACCTCTGTTTTTCTTTCAGGTACATTTTTAGAAACAAAGTTGAAATTCGCGAAAAAGTCTACATAACAATCACTAATGTCAGTTCATTGTTACTTTTTTCAATTACTCCAGATCTTATGAATAAAATGCATAATTTAAGAAAACTTCTAATTTATATCTTCATTGAAATGTTATTTTCGTATATGAGGTGAAATATATTTCTTATTTTACATATTTGGTATGCGGGGGGACAGCGGCGAAAAGACCGAGCGCGACTAATGACGTTGTGAAAAAAGTCGCGACTACTCGCAGGTTAATAGAGTGGAAGTATTATCTCTGGAGATGATGCTTAAGATGTAATCCTACATTAAGTCCAATTAAGTACCAACAAAAGCACGTGCTTTGACACGCCTATCAATGGACAGTATTCTCGTGACGTCACAGTGGGAATCATGTGGGTAAAAAAGCGGCTGCTAGCGAGTTTGTTTCGTTTTTTCATCATTTGATGAAGCCTAAAAAACAGATAAATGCATGTGTAAAATAATGCAAATTTATTCTGTACGAATAATTTTCGATAAATATTTATATACATACTAATAAAAATCAATATTTGCTTATTAATTAAAATTTAAAATTTTTATTTTATAAATAAAATGAAAAAGATGAATGCAATTGCTTTAAAATAGAGAAAAAAATTCATATATAACTCATACATGTCCCTGAAAAAGTCTAAAACTTCATATAAAAATAAAATATAAGCATAAATTTTCTAATCACAATGCTTTTAAATGGCGCGATTAAGAATGTTATTCCCAAACAGACGAATTCTTGTAGCCTCGAACCAAAAGGGAGAATATGGTCCATTGGCGAAATTTTAAAATGAAGGGCCAAAATCACAGTCAAGTGAAATCCAGCCACCCCATTGGTCGTGTGGTAAGGGTGAAAATCACGAACTTGTTTCTCCATTTGAAAAAGGTGAGGGGGAAAGTATTTTTTAAGCGATTGTTACCGTCTGTTCTTATTTAAGATAAACCATCGAAATTAACTCAATTAAGATATTTTGATGCCATTTTATAAAATGAGAGTGAAAAATTTAGATTATAAATGAAAAGACATAAGATTTACTTCAAAACTGCCGCTACGATTTTTTCTCGGAAAAAGGAGTATGACAACATTTACCCAACTGCTAAGAGATTGTTCCCTGAAAAGGACGCGGCTCAATGACCAATGAGGTATTTGGATTTCACCGGACTGTGATTTTGGCCCTCCATTTTAAAATTTCGCTATCAATTGAAACAGGTTTAAACCTGTATTTTTTTTTTCTCTCGTTTTTAAAAAAAGAACTAATTTATCGCTTCACCGGTAAAAATTTATTAATTATTTTATCATATGTGTTTTAAATATCAATATAGAAAATTATTTTAACGTTTTGCTTGAAAATATAACATTATTTTGTTAGTACATTAAAATCGTCTGCAGTCAGAAATTTATATTTTAGATTAATATTTATTACTTAAGTTTTCATACATGATTTTAAAAGAATGTTTTCATCATTATATTTTAAATATTTATTTACATGCAATTATTAAGTCATAAACATTTTTTATCTACGTTATAAAGTATTGAAAATTACATTAATGAAGGAAACTTTTAGTTATACAATTTTTAATTCGTATCAAATGTTTTCAATATCTTATTTAATTTTAATTTGATATATAATTATTGCTAATTTTCCAATTTCCTTCATTTTAAAAGCGAATATTTATTCTAATAAATAATAATAGAACGAAGACTATTTTAAAAATTTGCTATTTCCTCTTGAAATATGCTTCAACTGTAATTCATTTCTTTCAATTCGTCTTATAATACAAAATCTCTTCCACGTCCTTTTGTTTGCCACATTAAATTTGAGCGATAAATGGTTTCATATCGCAAACCTTTTTTGAGCTTACTTCACCTCCACTTATCTTATTCCTCCATGGGATTCTTTAATTCTGTCTCAGCTTTCTTATTACTTCTGCGAAAATTTTTACACAACCAACCAACCGTAAACAAATGAAAGAGAAAAAAATTGGGAAAAAGATGATTTTTTATGAGAGTGACCTCTTGATTTTAATTAATTACTCAGTTAATAATTGGAATTTTGAAATTCTGAAGCTCAGGTGCATCAGGAGAGATATTGGGCTACTCTCAAAAAATTTTTGAGCTTTGTACGTGCTGTAGATTTTGCTAGCCATCGCAGACACACACACAGACAGAGCGTTTTGTTCTCTTATTAGTATAGATTCCATATCACAACATGTATTGCGAATCCCCGCATTTGTCTGTAATCAGTTACATAATTTCCTGCCCACTTTGGATAAGGGACTTTTTAAAGTATTTGATCCTTTGCATGTTCCTTTTATTTATTTATTTATTTACTAGCTGACCCGCCCGGCGTTGCCCGGGTCCGTTATAATAATGTTAAACGAACTTGAAATTTTTATGATTTTATCTTCAACTCAAAATATGTGTTAATACACTGTTAAGAATTTGACCCTTTTGCTGCATCGTCACTCCACCGCTTTTATAGAAAATGATTACTTCAGCCTATTTTGGAGCATTGTCATAGGTCAAAAGAGATATATTCTATAAAAGCGGGGCAGTGATGATACAGCAAAAGGGTCCAATTTTTTACAGTGTACATTATATTAAATACGTGCCCCCTGACTGTGTCAAAAATTGGTTTTTAAAAAAAACTAATATTTAGCTGCAAAAATACCTAAAATGACTGCAATGGGAAACGCAGGAGGGAATATGTGTCCAACGATTTCGTGTTGATATTTATCCTTAAAATTACTGTTAAGTGACTTAATTAAATACTTTTTTCACATAGATATCCCAAGTGAAATATTTTGAATTTCAAACTAATTATATATCACTCTTAAATCTGACTATACCGTGAATGAAATCGATTCTCGATGATTCGCTAAAAGGTTAGTATATAATATTATAAATTCAGAGCCATTTTACAAAAATAGGTGTATATTTTTTATCAAACATGCGTAATGTTCATTCTATGAACAAAATCCTAACCGTAACCTAATTGTATCGGAATCATAACTTGTCTGTAACTTAGCTGTATCTTAACAGTAACCTAACTGCAAGTTAAATATACCATAAATGTAACTTGGCCGTCACCTAATCATAACCTACCCATAATCTAACCACAACCTAACCGCAACTTAACCTTAACCTAACTGTAACTTAACCATGACCTAACTGTAACCTAACCGGAAAATAAAATAACAAAAGGGTCACCGGAACGTAATTGCAACCTAACTGTTATCTAACCGTAACCAAGTTCTAATTCAACATTAACTATAAACGAAATATTTTAACCATCTCGCGCTAAGTACTTAGTTTCACTTTCCACCGCTACGGAGCGCATTATGTTTTGTAGAACATCCGAATTTTAGGTTCGGATTGGATTCATGTTCATGGAAATTATTTTGTCTTCTTCGGATACGGTTATGATTGTTTGGAATATTTGTGTTCAGTTTAGATTCGGTTCAATTCAGATTTCGTGGGGTTTTTTTTCCCTTCAAATGGGATTTTTAAGTTCGGGTCGGGTTGTACTTATATGGAAATTATTTTACCTAGTTCCAATGAGGTTATACTTCACTGAAATATTTTTGTTAGGTTCAGATTAAGTTTGGTTCAAATTTCGGGATTTTTTTTTCTTTTATTTATAAATTTTTTGGTTTGGAATGGGGATTATGTCCATGGAAATTATATTGTCTTGTTCGTATCCGGTTATAGTTATTTGGACTATTTTCGTCGGATTCAGATTTGGTTCGATTCAGATTTCAGGTATTTTTTTTAAATTGATTTCTAAGGTTCTGGTTGGATTCATGTCCAGGGAAATTATTTTGTCTTGCTCGGATCGGGTTTCGGTTCTTTGGAATATTTTTTTCGGGTTCAGATGTCGTTCAATTCAGATTTCGACTTTTTAATGGAATTTTTAGGTTCAGGTTTGGTTGCGCATCAACGGAAATTATTCTGCATTGTTCGAATAAGGATATGCTTCTCTAGAATATTTTTGTCAGATTCAGATTTAGTTCATTTTTTAGGTTCGGATTGGGTTCATGTTCATGGAAATTTTTTTGTCTTGTTCAGGTCCGGGTTTGGTTCTGTGGAATATTTTTGTCGATTCAAATTTCAGGTATTTTTTTCAAATGGAATTTTAGGTTCCGATCGGTTTCATGTCTACGAAAATTATTTTCTCTTATTCGAATCCGGTTATGGTTCTTTCGAATATTTTGATCGGATTCAGATGTAGTTTGCATAAAACTTCAGGCTTTTTTTCAAATGGAATTTTTTAGGTTCGAGTCAGGTTTATGTCATGGAAGTTTTTTTGTCTTGCTCTTATCAGGTTATAGTTCTTTGGAATATTTTTATCGATTTCAGGTTTCGTTCTGGTCATTTTTGGGGTTTTTTCAGAGAAAAATTTTAGGTTCGGGTCGGGTTGCATATACACGAACATTATTTTTCTTTGATCGAATTGGGGTATGCTTCATTTGAATATTTTTGTGGGATTCAGATTTGATTCGGGTCAAATATCAAATCCATAGTTTTTTTTTTCAAATGGAATTTTTAGGTTCGGGTCGCGTTTATGCTCATGAAATTTTTGTCTTGCTTGGATCGGAGTATAGTCTGTTTTTTTCTGGTTGGGATCGGGTTATGTGTTAGTACGCCTAAACATTATGTTTTGCTACTATTCTTTTAGTGACTATTTTTTATATATAATTTATTTTGCTATTTGATAATTTATTACTGTGTATGAATCGTCTGCCTATTCGAACAATTGTACGTCAAAGAGCCATTTCATTTTTCTTTTAAAAACAAATTAAAGTCTTAATAAAATTTTAACTTAAATAAATGCATTCAAATTTAATCAATGTGTTTAAAAAAACTGCTAAAAAAGCCTCATATATACATATATTAACTGCAACATAGCCAACCACAAATACATTCTAATGTACGAAGTACCAACGATCTGACGTAATAGCTATGTTCAAAAATCCTAAGTTAAACTGACATTTTGCCAGTCTATGAATTTTAAAGGTCTTTGGGAAAAAAACAGTCACTTTTGAAATGTCAAAATCTCAAATTGGTTTCTTTTATAGAGTAAAAAGAAATTAATTGAGTGGAGGTATTATCTCTGGAGATGATGCTTAAGATGTAACCCTACATTAAGTCCAATTAAGTACCAACAAAAGCACGTGCTTTGACACGCCTATCAATGGACAGTATTCTCGTGACGTCACAGTGGGAATCATGTGGGTAAAAAGCGGCTGCTAGCGAGTTTGTTTCGTTTTTTCATCATTTGATGAAGCCTAAAAAACAGATAAATGCATGTGTAAAATAATGCAAATTTATTCCGTACGAATAATTTTCGATAAATATTTATATACATACTAATAAAAATCAATATTTGCTTATTAATTAAAATTTAAAATTTTTATTTTATAAATAAAATGAAAAAGATGAATGCAATTGCTTTAAAATAGAGAAAAAAATTCATATATAACTCATACATGTCCCTGAAAAAGTCTAAAACTTCATATAAAAATAAAATATAAGCATAAATTTTCTAATCACAATGCTTTTAAATGGCGCGATTAAGAATGTTATTCCCAAACAGACGAATTCTTGTAGCCTCGAACCAAAAGGGAGAATATGGTCCATTAGCGAAATTTTAAAATGAAGGGCCAAAATCACAGTCAAGTGAAATCCAGCCACCCCATTGGTCGTGTGGTAAGGGTGAAAATCACGAACTTGTTTCTCCATTTGAAAAAGGTGAGGGGGAAAGTATTTTTTAAGCGATTGTTACCGTCTGTTCTTATTTAAGATAAACCATCGAAATTAACTCAATTAAGATATTTTGATGCCATTTTATAAAATGAGAGTGAAAAATTTATATTATAAATGAAAACACATAAGATTTACTTCAAAACTGCCGCTACGATTTTTTCTCGGAAAAAGGAGTATGACAACATTTACCCAACATCTAAGAGATTGTTCCCTGAAAAGGACGCGGCTCAATGACCAATGAGGTAATTGGATTTCACCGGACTGTGATTTTGGCCCTCCATTTTAAAATTTCGCTATCAATTGAAACAGGTTTAAACCTGTATTTTTTTTTCTCTCGTTTTTAAAAAAAGAACTAATTTATCGCTTCACCGGTAAAAATTTATTAATTAATTTATCATATGTGTTTTAAATATCAATATAGAAAATTATTTTAACGTTTTGCTTGAAAATATAACATTATTTTGTTAGTACATTAAAATCGTCTGCAGTCAGAAATTTATATTTTAGATTAATATTTATTACTTAAGTTTTCATACATGATTTTAAAAGAATGTTTTCATCATTATATTTTAAATATTTATTTACATGCAATTATTAAGTCATAAACATTTTTTATCTACGTTATAAAGTATTGAAAATTACATTAATGAAGGAAACTTTTAGTTATACAATTTTTAATTCGTATCAAATGTTTTCAATATCTTATTTAATTTTAATTTGATATGTAATTATTGCTAATTTTCCAATTTCCTTCATTTTAAAAGCGAATATTTATTCTAATAAATAATAATAGAACGAAGACTATTTTAAAAATTTGCTATTTCCTCTTGAAATATGCTTCAACTGTAATTCATTTCTTTCAATTCGTCTTATAATACAAAATCTCTTCCACGTCCTTTAGTTTGGCACATTAAATTTGAGCGATAAATGGTTTCATATCGCAAACCTTTTTTGAGCTTACTTCACCTCCACTTATCTTATTCCTCCATGGGATTCTTTAATTCTGTCTCAGCTTTCTTATTACTTCTGCGAAAATTTTTACACAACCAACCAACCGTAAACAAATGAAAGAGAAAAAAATTGGGAAAAAGATGATTTTTTATGAGAGTGACCTCTTGATTTTAATTAATTACTCAGTTAATAATTGGAATTTTGAAATTCTGAAGCTCAGGTGCATCAGGAGAGATATTGGGCTACTCTCAAAAAAATTTTGAGCTTTGTACATGCTGTAGATTTTGCTAGCCATCGCAGACACACACACAGACACACACACAGACAGAGCGTTTTGTTCTTTTATTAGTATAGATGTCATTAGTTTTTTTTTTTCAACCTTGATTTTTTTATTTTAGTTCGCATCTCAAACAGTAGGTGATGCTGACGGCGACTGAAGACCAGGTCGACGCTCCACTCAGCACTGATCACCTGGCCTTCAATCGCCGTCAGCGCCAACTATTGTTTGAGATGCGAACTAAAATAAAACTTGATTTTTGACGACTACTACCAAAATTTAAAAAGAAAAACTATTTGATATTTTTTTTTGCATGCATGCATATAACACCATTATCTAGAGAATGAATTAAGGATATAAGTATCATCTAAAAAACAATATTAAAAAATCTCGCAAAATTGAAAATTTAGGAAAACCCTAAAACCCTAAACTTTTTTTTTCCATTAAAAATACTCAAAATATTAATCTATCGAAACTATATTAATTCATTCTCTAGATAATGATATTTTACACATGCAAAAAAAATTAAGGCATTCCATCAAATAATTCTTTTTAAATATTGGTGTTAGTCATCAAAAATAAAGTTTTGAGAAAAGTTGAAATTATATGAATGCGGCTATGAAAGTGTTGATACATAAATGCTTATAACTCCGTTAAAAATCCAAATATTTTTATGCGGTTTTTTGCATTGAGTTAAGAATTAATTGAATAATCAAATTAAAACATAAAAAAATCCATAATTTGAATTATTTTCAACCCCTGAGCCCTCTTAATGATAAAAAACTACATAGTTATATGATTTAGTTTTGTAAGTTATTGCTTAGTAATTTATTTATATAGTAAAATACTGCAAAAGCAAAACATGCTTAAAAACAATCATTCTAATCCAATTGTAAAAAAAACCCTGTTTTTTTTTTTTTTTTTTTTTTTTTTTTTTTACACTATTTGAAAAATAGTTGTTCTTCTAGGTAAAGAAGAGGCAAATCTGAAGTATATCTGAATCTTTTTATTGTTCGAATTCCGCAGCTAGTTTCATTAATTCGTTTTCTTATTAATCCATGTTTAATCTCCAAAAATGGAATACTCTTTCTTTATTTTATTCGTTTTCAGATTGGTTCGTGTTTAATGTCCAAAAATTAAATTTTCCTCTGTTAAGTCTGTTTATTCTGTTTCTCTGTTAAATAATTCTGTTCCTATGATGACAAGAGTATTAAAAGAACTTCAGAAAATTAAAAACAAACTTAGATGCAGTTTTCAAACAAATTTCATTGAAAGTAAATTTTTTTTCTCTATACGATGGTGTAAAAATTTAAAATGTGTGGTGTTTATAAGTTTAAAAATTTGCAGTATCGAAAATTTCAAAATTAAAATATCATATAAAATTTGTATATCATTGGTACAGGAATATTAATATTTAATTCATGGCTTACGTAATATTGAATCTGATATTACGTAAACCACGTTTTGATCATAATAAAAATAATATTTTTTATTTTTTATTTAGAAATTTTGTCAATAATTTGTTTAATTGCAATTTTATTTCTTTTTTATTTTATTTTATTTTATTTTATTTTATTATTTTATAGCTAGCATATTGCAACATTTCCAGCCAAAAAATGCATTTATTAAGTTATATTAGGATAACAAAAAATAAACGACCATCTTGTTGAATTTCTATTTCCATGTGTTAGTTCTATAAGCTATTGGATACATATTTTTGAAATATTATTTGTTGAAATTGCATTTAAATTCTCCGGAAAACTATTTTCAATTCTATAATACTCAGGAGCAAAATTTAAGAAAAAATATTCAAATTTAATGTTCATTCAATTGATTTCAAAATTATGTTTCAAAATCTTACATTTATCTATTTATATTAAATATCACATGGATCTTTTTTCCCCAGAAATTTTATGGAGAATAAATATAATATTTACATGCAAACAAATGCTATTTTACTTAATCTCGTAACTTGAAATAAGTATTTTTATTTGAATTTGTACCAGATATTTTGGAGTTACTCGTTTATATATTTTTTATAAGTCGATATACATTGTAAACTTTATTTTAAATTCGAATTTTCTATCATATTTAATCGAAATTTTTTTTATCTACAATTATAACATGAATCCATTCTACGACTTCTTATGTTAATATTATTTTTCGTACATAAATTTAATATTCTACTGGCGAGAGTATCCTGTAAAAAAATATGTAAAATTTACGGCAAAAACTGCTATCTGCAATGTTGCCTGCAGTTTTTTCTAAAATGGCTGTAAAATTACATGTAATTTTTTTATTTCATATAATTTTACTGTAATTTATGCGGCAAGAACTTCTGGCAACAGTTTTTGCCGTAATTTTAGCAGATTTTTTTATGGTGTAGTTCGGCAAAGCGTTAAAATAAATGTAGTTATATATACATATATTTCAGATAAATTTCAAGATTAAAAATATATAATATTTATGTACTATGTATATGTTCAGAAGAAAAATTCTAGTATAAATACTATAAAATATCTTCGATATTACATATTTGTGTATTTGTGTATCACCAACTTTTAGGTACTAGGGGAAAGTGAAGGTACCGGGTTCGATGCTTGACATGACCAAAGACCCACAAAGTGTAAGGAGTGTACGCACTCGTTAAAAAAGGGAGTTCTAAAAATCCTGTGGTCGGTCGTAGCAGTTACCATGGGTAATGATCTCTGGAAAATTTTTCAAGCCCCTTCAGAGACATACTAAAATTGAGGAGGTGGCGATGTTTGGTGCGTCCGTCTATTGAGGCTTTGTCGAACGTCTTCCGCTTCAGAAGTCTGTCTTCCTACCCCATGGATGCAGTTCAAAGGAAGCTCCAGCAACCCTCCTGCCTTTTGAGCACACGTCAACAACAACAACAAGGGAAAGTGAACCAACACTTACAAATATATTGCGGAGATAGCATTATTTTGAACTGTAACTAACTATTCCAGCTTAGAAGGATTTAATTGGAAAAACCAGTAAAATTAGACTTGTAAAGTAAACTGGCAATTCGAACACTAAATCTGGAATTCCTGATTTCTAATCAGAAATGTAAGGTGTAGAAAACTAAATATAAAATATGTTTTAAGCAGGGATTACTAGAGGACAAATTTGACATATACAGTGGCGGTCAAAAGTTTCCGGCCAGCAAAAATTTTTCAGTTAATTTGTAAATATACCCATATGAAGAGGAATCTCAAAGGGATATTTATACACTTTATTGACATTATAGTTAGAAACTTATTTATAGAAGAACATATAAATATTAATAAATTTAACTGACAAAATTATGTATAAAGGAAAACGCATGTTCTGAAACGTTTCCGGCCACCTTCACAAGCTTGTAAAAAAGTAGTATTGTAAGAGAAAATTACAGTGATCAACAACGTTTACGATTAGTATTTTATCGTATTACTATTTTATTAGCTTTAGCAATAAGTACTGCGGCGCAGCAACGTGATATTCATACAATCAACAGTTAAAGATCATCTATGGTACGTTTTCCCCAAATTTCTTGCTATTTTGGCGAAATTTCGACTGAGTTGGAATATTTATAGTTACGCAGACTTTTGTCAACTTCTTTTCAAATATTTTCTATTAGATTTATGCTGTGCGTTTGGGCTGATCATTTCAGTAACGAAATTTTTTGTGCTAAAACCATTGCCTATTGACGACGTTTGCAAACATTATTTCTGTCGTTATCATGTTAAGAAAATAGAAGCGACCAATTTTTTTTTCTAATAAGGCAGAAAATAATCTTGCAAGATATCCTTGTACATTTTATAATTCGCCTGGCTGTAAATTTTAAATAACGGACCGATTTTTTTTTTTAGGAAAATACTCCCCACGGCATGACGTGTCCTCTGCCATGCTTCATTGTAAGAATAACATAGGTCGAACATATCTTTTGTTGTTAGGTCATCGGACGTTGTATCTGCCATCACTTCTAAAACTGTTTCGAATTCGATTGATGGAAAAATAGAACTTTTTTACAGTTTTCACTTGACCAGACTTTGTGTTCCTTGGAAAATGAAAGTACGGTACGTCGGTATTTTTTTTTACCTCTGAAAATTTTTTAACACCGACTAATCCATAAAGTTCTGTATCACGTCAGTATCATAACACGGGAGACTAACTTATTTCAGCAATATTTTCATTCCGTAAATCGCAGTATATTGCAAGGGAATTTTCATGCGGATTATCAATGGTTTTTCTCCTGATAATTCCGTCCTCAGGAATAGTAATTTTCCGGGGTCTCCCGGACTTCTGAAAGTCCTAAAAGCCATAACCATCTTTATATAATCTTGTAAATATTGTTTACAGTCGATTTACCGATCGATAACTTAGTTGCAATATCTCGAGAAGATTGGCCTTTTAGCGACAAACTAATCACTTATTTATGAAGAATAATTGTTGAACTTTTCAAATTTGAATTCAAACTATTCTATACACATTGATTCATTCATAAACACAACCAAAAACTCTTTATGGGTAGAAAAAAAAACTAAAGAATGATAAGTGGTCGGAAACTTTTGAGAACATGCGTTTTCTTTTATATTTAATTTTGTCAATAAAATTTATTGATATTTACACGTTCTTCTATAAGTAAGTTTCTAACTAATATGTCAATATAATGTATAAGTATAGATTTGAGATTCCTCTTCATATGGGTATATTTACAAATTAACTGAAAAATTTTTGCTGGCCGGAAATTTTTGACCGCCACTATATTTAGCTAATACTTGTTAAATTTTAGTAGAAAATTATACCGAAAAAAAACTCGACCAGAAACAATAAAGCTATATCGGATATAAAGAAATAAACCGGAAAAATTAGAAAGGTAAGGATGAAAAAATAGCTATTTTAAATAACATTAAAGCTTTCGTGAGGATTTTTCTGTTATTTATTTACTTTAATTATTTTGTGAAGACTTGTTTCCTTTTTTTCCTATATACAAAGAGATCAAATAAAAGCATTTTGTTGCCGATGTGTTTAGTTCATGTTTCAAAATAAATTGATTAAATAATGCACTTAGCTCAAAAATTATACTATTATTTTTTATTGTAAATTAAAAAGTATATATTTTGTATTGTGCAAATACCCTGGTGTGCAAAATTTAAGGACGAAGGGATTTTCAAGCGATGATTTTCACGCGAATACTCAACAGGAAGTAATATGACTCGTATAATAACTATCCCTGCATAACAGCTAGTCCATATAACATCTCATTCAGGTCACCCATGGTCACAAGAGTCGCAGTCACTACGGCGAAACAAAAAATAGGAAATTCCATGCGTCTCATTTATTAGTCTCAAATGACTACTATATGTCACTCCACTGACAGGTCACTGCAACTGCGGCTTTGTGACGAGTCACCAAGTGAATTTACAGTGTCGTTTTATTGAAACTCTCGTGTGAATGTCATTTAGAGGCTCAATTTCAAAGTCATTGTGAATGTTGAATTATTATAAATAACCAAATATTGACACATTAAAGTGATATTGACACATGATGACTGTCTGTCACAAGACTTTGTCAAATTGTAACAGCGACCCTACTGTGAAGTAACCACTGTGAAACGTGGTGAAAGCACACCATGTGACTTTAATGGGACATTGTTTGGTGATTTATCATAATGCAACATTCAAAATGACTTTGAAATTGAGCCTCCAAATGACAGTCACACGAGAGTCTTAATAAAACGACACTTTAAAGTCACCTGGTAACTCGTCACAAAGCAGCAGTAGCAGTGACCTGACAGTGGAGCCACATATAGCAGTCATTTCAGTCTCATAAAAGAGACGTATGAAATTTCCTATTTTTTTTGTTCACCGTACTGACTGTGACTCTTGTGACCATGTGTGAACTGAATAAGATGTTATATGGACTAGCTGTTATACAGGGATAGTAATTATTCGAGTTTTATTATTTCTTTTTGGATATTCGCGTGACAGTTATCACGTGAAAATCCCTTGAAAATTGGCATTTTGGGACTCGTCCTTAAATTTTGCACACCAGTGTACATATTTGTTGAAAAGAAAGATTCAAAAGTATCAAAATCAAGTCAATAAAGTTTGAAAATGTTAAAAACGTAGCGTTCACCATAACACCTTTCTTTTGAAAATAAAAACAAATGTAATATATGGAATAAAACATTAAAAGTAAAGCCCTGTGAAACTTACATATAAGATAATTGAAGCGAATTTCCATTTGCAATTTAATTGTTAAATAACACATTATATAAATAAGGATGTGAGCTAAAACAAATTTATAATATTTAGGTCCTTACTTTTTGTAGCATAAAGAAATCTATTTATATATTACGCTACCGTATGTGGGACATAAATCGCGATTATTTGTTAATTGTCCAATGGCAACGCCCGAATGAAACTCATCTTACTGGTTATTGTATAAAAATCCTTTGGCACAATTTAGACCGTGGTAAATTAGGTGTGTTTACATTTTTTTTCTTTCGTTGCTCTTATGAAGCTTCAAAATATCATCATTTTTGTTTTTATGTGTACTTTTTACTTAAAAAAATAAATAAAAGTCGGGAATTTTAAATGTTTCAACTTCAAATTAAAGTTATGTATTATAAAGGAAATAATTAAAAAGGTTATGTTATTATATTTTAATTAAAATACGAAACAATGCCACGGTTACAATATTTGGAAATTTATTGCCTGCGCCGGGCTAACATAAAAATACCGAGTTCTTAATTTCTCGGCGCAGATGTCATGTTCGTACCACATTAGGATTTTTTTTTTCTGAGTGAATTTGACGGAAGTTTCGATTTCAAATATCAGTTGCATATATATTTTAACTATTTTCTATCATTTTAAAATAAAATATAATAATAATAAAATAATTATAATTAATTAAAGTTTAGTTAATAATTATAAAAAACAATTTAAATCATTTAAAAAAGAAAGTAAAAATAAATAATCAGTTTTTAATATATAAACAGTACAATAGCCGGGATACTATATAAGTCATATAATTGCTATTTTGTTGCAATTACGCCAATGTGGTGCTTATATAACATCTATTCTTATTTCTCTGGTAAAATCTTCTAATTCGGCAAAAGATTAAGCAATTAAAATAAATTATGAGTAAAAGAAATATGGTTTAATGCTTAGTATAGATTTAAGGGAGACAAAAGTGGTCACCAAGGGCGGCAAGTAGAACAAATAAAATATTTCTGCATGCTTTCTAACACTGAAGTAGAAAACAAATGTGAGCAGCACTTGTTAGAAAAATTATTCAGAAGTAGCAATACCAAAACTTTCTTTAATCTAATGTTTAAAATTTCAACATTTGCTATCACTGTTCCGAAATTGAGTGGCAAGCCCATCATGAAGGTTCTAAAGTTCGGTGCATTAGTTCTTAAGATATGACTATCGCTATAATTGTGTAAATCCTACAAAATGCAGAAGACAAGCATCGCATTTAGGACGACTAACACCATAAATTATAAACAAAACCAATTCACGTCAGGGATTTACCAAATGTGAAACTTGAAGAAAATCAGTGCATTAGTTCTTGACATAAAGCGATTGTGGAAATCTTAAAAATGACACATTATCAACGCCACGTGTTGAGCGTGAAAATACATGAAATATAACAAAACGTCTATTCATGTCAAGAAATAACTTAATCTGAAGTTTGGTGAAATTCAGTGCATTAATTCTGGAGATACAGCTACTGCGGAAGTCGCACAAAATAAATCACAGAATGCCACCTGTTGAGATATTCACACCCAAATAAAGCAAATGTGAATTAATGTAAAGAAATTTGTGAATTTGAAGTTTGATAGTCATCTGTACATTGTTACTTCTGGAGGTTGAGAGATTGCAAAAATCTGGAGAATTGCTGCAAAGTAGTTGTTAAGCAATTTACACCTAAATATATCACCTACTAACTAAATATATGCTTTTATCAAACTTTGTGCTTTTGTTCTTCAGATAGAGTCACATACAGACACACAGAGTTTCATACATATATTTATGAAGTATATTTTTTGTGATTCCTGCCCTCAAAAACGTAGAAATCTGTCGAAAATCTTTCAAGAATCCAACAACTTCTTCTTATAAAGATAGGAGAAATTTAAAAATTGCTTCACTAAACACCATTGTTCATTTTTTTTAAAGTAAAATACCTAGGATAATGATTTTCTTATTGAACAAGGGATACCATATATCTTAAGAAAAAGGAAATAAAGGTAAATATAATAAAGGAAAAAAATACAGAACTTGATTGTTATTCCAATTGAGTGCGTGCCAAATTCTAATTCTTTTACTTCTTGTTCATTTCTGTAAAACTAAAGTAAAACGCTGTTTTCCGGAGAATTCAAATAAAAAATCAAAATAATGTTATTTTGGATATATGTTTATGATGGTTTCCAAAGTAATAAACAGAAATATAAGCATATATATATATATATATATACATATATATATTCCTGCTACATAAACAGTTTTTTTTTATATTTATATATAAATAAATCTTGAAATTTATTTCAACATAAAATTTATCGAGTTTATTTTTATAAATGCATTTTTATTTTATATTTATTCTACTTTGAAAAAACTTTCATAGCTACCCTTATGTAAAAACATATAGCAATAATATTTTATGAATGAATAACATATGTTTTAATTCTCATTATCTGACATTATATTCACACTTTAAATTAACTCGAAATTAACGCGAAATTGGCAGTAATATTTTCATCAGAAAAAAGGGTACGATATATTATAAATAGGTAAAAAAGGTATATATAATAAGGCATATATATATATGTATATCTATCTATAGATAGATAGATATATAGATAGATAGATAGATAGATAGATAGATAAATGTATGGTTCATATAGTACAATAAATTTAATGGTTATGTGTTAAATATATATATATTATATATATAAATAAATTATATATAAATTAAATACAATTAAATAATATAATATAATATAATAATTAAATAATATTTAAATATATTAAATATAATTATATATATAATATAATATAATTTATATACATTAAATATATATATATATATATATATATACGCACATATAAATTGAAATGCATTCCAATGTAAAACTTCTTGAGTTTGTTTTTAGATGTGCATAATATTTAATTTTATATTTATTATTTAACTGAAAACTCCATAGATCTAACTTAAAGTAAAACAGCAATATTACATTATCATTAAATAAAACTATATTTTAGTTTTCCCTATTAGGTAGCTTTCATTACAAAAAGTTTGAAGTTACCTATTGCAGCCGTCCGGAGTAAAGTACTTACAAAAAATTTTGGTGTATTTTCATCGATCATGACACCCAGACCCCAAAACGATACTTCTTTCAAATGTTGACACACACATATATATATATATATATATATATATATATATATATATATATATATACATATATATATATATATATATATATATATATATATATATATATATATATACATATATATATATATATATATATATATATATATATATATATATATATATACAGGGTGTCCCTAAACAAATGGTATATACGCTAGGGGGTAATAGAACACATCAAGACGAGTAATAGTAAATAGGAAACCAAGGGACTCAAACGTTTTCCAAAGATGATAGCCGCCATTAGAGTTTGGGGTCCAAAATTTCAAATACACATAAAAAACGGAAAAATTCGTCGATTGATTTGCGGTTTTAACTAAAATTGTTCTTTATGTTGGCTTTTTCTTGAAAATAAATTATAAAGATAAATTTCGAAAAATGCCGATAGAGAGCGCTTTAAACATTGGATTAACGAAATAATTCATCATAATACTATTTTTTGCCGTTATCTTTTGCATCTCATTAAATGGTTTCTTAGGCTTAGATTTAAACTTAAATTTTGAGCTCAAAGTCTGAATAGTTGGGAGTGGTTAAGTGGTACAAACTGAACTGTGTTCAGAGGGTTTAAATTTCAAACGAAACGGAAAACTATAAAAAAAACGGAAAAATTAGTCTATTCGTTTGCGGTTTTTGCAAAAAACTACTCTTTAAATCAGTGTTTACTTGAAAATAAATTTTAAAGATAAATTTCACAAAATGCCGATAGAGGGCGCCTTATACATTGGAGTAGCGTACAACTATTTTTAACCGTTATTTTTTTAAATCTCATTAAATGCTTTCAAATGCTTAGATTTAAATTTTGAGATCAAATTCTGAGTCGTTGCGAGTGTTTAAATAGCGCAAAAGTGAACTGTGTTAGAGGGGGGGGGGGGGTAAATTTCAATTCCTGAACACACTTCAGTTTGCGCTTCTTAGCCACTTCCAACAATTCAGAATTTGAGTTCAAAAAATATGTTTAAATCTAAGATTTCGGAAATATTTAACAAGTTTTGGAAAGCATTTAATTAGATACAAAAAATAACGGTTAAAATTTGTTGTTGGTTACTCTGAAGTTTAAGGCGCCCTCTAACGGAATTTTTCGAAATTTATCTTTAAAATTCATTTTCATGAAGATACTGACTTAAAGAAAAGTTTTATTTTAAACCGCAGACGAATCGACCAATTTTTCCGTTTGTTTTTATCATTTGAAATTTGAACCCTCTGAACACAATTCAGTTTGTGCTACTTAACCACACTCAACTATTCAGATTTTGAGCTCAAAATTTAAGTTTAAGTCTAAGTTTACGAAAACATTTAATCAGATGAAAAAAAAAGTAGTTGTTCGTTACTCCAAAGTTTAAAGCGCCCTCTATCGGCATTTTTTGAAATTTATCTTTATAGTTCATTTTCAATAAAATACCGACATAAAGAATAGTTTTAGTGAAAACCGCAAATCAATCGACCAATTTTTCCGTTTTTTATAATCATTTCAAATTTAAACCCTCTGAACACAGAAGTTTGTGCTACTTAACCGCTTCCAACTATTCAGATTTTGAGCTCAAAATTTATGTTTAAGTCTAAGCTTACGAAACCATTTAATGAGATGCAAAAAATCACGGCAAAAAATAGTTTTTCATTACTTCAAAGTCTAAAGCGCCCTCTATCGGCATTTTTCGAAATTTATCTTTATAATTTATTTTCAAGAAAATACCAACATAAAGAACAATTTTAGTGAAAACCGCAAATCAATCGACCAATTTTTCCGTTTTTATGTGTATTTGAAATTTTGGACCCCAAACTTTAATGGCGGTTATCTTCTTTGGAAAACGTTTGGGACCCTTGGTTTCCCATTTACTGTTGCTCGTCTTGATGTGTTCTATCACCCCCTAGAGTATATACCATTTGTTTAGGGACACCCTGTATATGATTTTTGTCATGCTGTAACTATCGTATTTATGAACCGATTTGAATGAAACTTGGTATGCACATAGTGCATACAAATGTCTCGATCGAGTTCGTTGAACAGCATCATCCGCCATCTTGTTTCAAAATGGCGGCCATTTAAAATATTTTTAATGTAAAATTTAAAATTAATTGCGAAAAATTTAAAAGTTGAAAAATATTTTTCTTTGGTGTGCTAGAACTTATAACAACGATTCCACAACACTTATTATTTTGTCTATATCTTAAAAAATGTATGAGCTATAGCACTTTGATTTTTTCTTATGGCTGAAATTTTGAAACTATTCGATTTTTGTCACGAAATAACACGCATATTTATGAATCTATTTGGATGTAACTTGGTGTGTACATAGTACATAATGACGTCAGGACCTAGCTCGTTAGTCAGTTCCATTCGCCATCTTGTTTCAAAATGAGGACCATTTAATTTTTTTTTATTTAAAATTTAAAATTAGTTAAAAAAAGCGAAAAATTGAAAAAGGTTTTTCTATTATGCATTTAACCTTGATACAAAGATTCCATATCATTTTAAGTTTCGTATGTATCTTGAAAAATGTCTGAGTTATAACATTTTTGAGTTCTAGTGTTGCTCAGATTTTGACATGATTTGGCTTTCGTCGCGTGATAACAAACCTATTTATAAACCGATTTGGATGAAAATTGGTGCGTACATAGTACATACCGATATCTGGACCGAGTTTGTTGGCCACTTCCATCGGCCATCTTGTTTCAAAATGGCGGAATATTATTTTTTTAAATTAAATTTTAAAATTAGATGCAAAAAAGTAAGAAATTGAAAAAGATTTTTCTTTTACGTGTTTGACCTTGATATAAAGATTCCAGAGCATTTTTTGTTTCATCAGTATCTTGAAAAATGGCTGAGTTTTAGCACTTTTAATTTCCAGTGTGGTTGACATTTTGAAACGGTCTGAAATGTGTCACGCGACAATATGCATATTTATAAACTGATTTGGATATAACTTCGTGCATACATACACTGTAAAAAAATTCAAGAGGTTACTAAAAATTTTTTAGTAAATTTGTATTCCACAGAATTTTTTAGTAACCATTACAAACTTTTTCCTGCAAATGAAACAAATATTTTTTTGTAAACTGAACAAAAAAAATTTTTGTATAACTAACTTAAAACTTTTTAGTATGAACCACCAAGGAAATTTTTGTAATAGCTCCAAAATTATTTTTAATAACCATTACGTGTGCCTGAAGGGCAAGAGCTTCCTTCGAGCTGCATCCAGTGGGTAAAAAGACAGACGTCTGAAGCGGAAGATTTTCGGCAAAGCCGCATTAGGTGGGAGCACCAAACATTGCTACCTGCTCTATTTTGACATGTTTCTAAAGGGGAGGGAAAGTCCAGAGATCATTACCCATGGTAGCTGCTACGACTGGATTTTCATACTTCCTTTATTTAACGAGTATTTAAATTCGGTGCATATCTGGTGGCGTCCAGTATCGAACCCGGGTTCTTTCAGCCTGGAGTTCGGTGCTATGACCACTAGACTAGCACGGCCACACCAAGTGTGTTTTAGTAAAAGCTATTAAAAATGTAAAACTATTAACTCTATTCCTTGCTAGTTTTTTTCTAGTTATTCGTACAGATTCCTTGTAACCGAGTAAGGTTACATTTTTTTTTTTGGTAATTACAAGGATCACTAAAATTTTTTTAATAGATCGACCCTTTTTTTTACAGTGTGGTACATACCAATGTCTTAACCGATTTCGCTGGCCAATTTCATACGCCATCTTGAAACAAGATGGCGACCATTTAAATTTGTCGAAAATCTTTTAAATGTATAATGATGTACAAACAAAGAATTAGAAATAGAAAAAAAAAGGTTCTTTCTAAAGTATTTATCTTAATCATGAATTCGGGAGTATGTTTTGCTTTGTCTTTACATTAAAATACGCCCGAAATGCAACAATTTGAATTTCTAATGTGGGTGATATTTTTTTAAAATCGATTTGCTCGCCACAGCATTCGTATATATTAATCGACTTCGATGTGAGTGTACATGTGCACATCAGTTAAGATTTCAACCAAACTCATTGGTTTGTTTTATCCACGTTGCTTTAAAATGGCATACACTTCATAATATCGTGGAATTTGGCGACACTATTAATCGCTTACAATAAAACGAGGTTGAATGAAGATATATGTATGAAGATATCCCGACGATTCATTCAGCTGCACTCAACTAGTGGAAGCGATATTCTAATTATTCCATTCGATTATGACACTAGGATGGATATTTCGTACTACAGCTGAGAATTTTTATTATTATTTCATATTTACCTATTTGATGTAGAAAAATAGAACACCAAACATAGAAATAAAAACAAATCTTAAGTTAATTTACACACTTAAATATGGATTTTGGGCACTATATTAGCTTTTCAATAATGCTTTTTTATACTTTCCCTTAATGCATTTGTGCTAACAAACACATATATTTAAATTATGCTAATATAATTTTATAGAACTGCGATAGAATATTATTCAGATGACATTAAAAAGATATTATTTATTTTTTTTTTATTATAATCTGCTCTCTATTAACCCCCTTCGATACGGTAGCCTTTTACGAAATTTTTAAAGTTTTGTCACCGTTTAAATATATATATATATATATATATATATATATATATATATATATATATATATATATATATATATATATATATATATATATATATATATATATATATATATATATATATATATATATATATATATATATATATATATATACTTGTGACTTTTTAAATCGAGAAAATGTTCCGATTAAATAAGGCAAATTTTACAGTAAATTTTTACTGGTGGGAATAAACAGGGATTCGCAAGCCTTTTTGCGGCACCTATACATGTCGCCGGTCCCCAAGGGGTTAACACTTTCATGTCCACAATAATGTGTAATACTCGCCATAACTTATTTTTATTTTTTCGGTATGCTATACTAAAATAAATCAAAATATTCTTAGTAAATATTAAACTATTTCATTTTTTTCGGCGAATCCATTTGTGCTAACCAACACTTATATATTTAAATTATGCAAAAATAATTGTATACAGTTGCGGTGAAATATTATTCAAATGACAATGAAAATATATTACTTATACTTATATAGTAAAATCTGCTCTCGATTAAAAGATTTCAAGACCTCAATAATTTATAATAATCGCCATAATTTTTTTTCAGTATACTATATTAAAAAAATCAAAATAATCTTATTAAATGTTATTTTATTTTCTATAGCATAATTGATATTTATATCTGACCAATATTAAAATTTGTGGTAAAATAATTTGTCGAATATATTAACTATTTAACGCATATTATCATAACACCAAACCGACATATACTTTATAGAAATACTTCACAGAGTTAATCTTCGGAATCCCAAGCTTAAATTTTAGGTTTAAGATTATAACAGGCACTTCATCTAATGAATCATAACTTTACTTAGGATTTATCAAAATAAATATATATTCGAGAAATTCGACGCAAACGGTACTACAAATTATATGAAAACTGGACAAGTTGTTTATTTCGATACAAAGTAATTGAAAACTTACTTTAACTAATTTATATGCTCTTTTAAAATTTTTCTTTTACATGAATATTAAATAAATTGAAACTCGTCGGAATTAGTTATCATATATCTGTACAATGAAACTTATTTATTGATTGCTCTTTTAGATACATTCTCTGTAAGTGTGAATATAGAAAAATTGAGGTTATTTTAATAAAATTAATAACGTTAACAGAAAAAGATTGGACGATTCAAAATATATATTTTAGATAAAAGTATGTTTTATTTTACATTTTTATTTACTATGATCATATAATAATAAGAAAATTTAGTATATATTCACATTTATGATGAAAAAAGAACTGAAGCGATGAATATGTAAATACTCGATGTAGATATACGTAGATATATAAGTAAATACTTAAACATTAAAAAAAAAAAAAAAAAAAAAAAAAAAAGACTTCACTGCTTCAAATCCGTAAAAGAATACAAATTGGACAGCGAGAAATCGTGAAAACAAAAGTGCACATCCCCATGGGAAAAAACAGAAAGGTGTTTTATTTATTTATTTATTTATTTTTATTTATTTATTTTAAAACTTATGAAAATTATGTCTAAAAATAATTATTTGTATGTTATTTGCTCACAGAGTTGCCCATTTTATTCCATTATATTTTATATTTTGCGGAATAAAAAATTTAAGTGTTTTGTGCCTAAAATTTATGTTTCCATGGCTTTTGAAACTTAAAATGTTCCAAGTGAGCCAATTTTTTGGACTCTTTATAAAAAATGGAAAATCTGTTCTTACTGTTTGTTAGAGTAAAATAATTTATGTTTAAAGTTTCAAAACTTATAATTTGTAGAGTTTGCTAATATATGTGTATTTTTTTCCTCTCAAAATTATTTTTTGTCCTATAATTATAAATAATAATAAGAAGAAATGGCTGCCAACATTTGTTATAACTTTATAATGTTAGACAAAAAGTAATCATTAATTAATAAAATTTAATTAATGTCTTAATTTATCACATTTTGTATTTTTCGATAAAAAAATAAAACTATTCCGATTTAAAAGAACCACATTAATTTAAATGGGTTCAATTCAATCTACTTATATATATATATATATATATATATATATATATATATATATATATATATATATATATATATATATATATATATATATATATATATATATATATATATATGTGTGTGTGTGTGTGTGTGTGTGTGTGTGTGTGTGTGTTATTTTTTATTAATCTATATATTTAAAACACCTGCCTGTTTTTTGTTAGTCATCAGCCCTGAGCTTTCTACTGGCCCGATTTTAATAATTATTTTTTTAAATGAAAGCTGTTTATGTATAGATGTGCCCATTTTGACTAAATTTTAATTTATTTCCATTTTTATATTTTTATTTTTCTTTATTATTTTCCACCAATCAGGAGCTTGATCTCATCGGTGAATGTGTAATCGCATTTCAAAGAAAAAAAAAAAAAAAAAAAGGTTTTCGTAAAATTTAATCCTAATAAAATGATTACACATAATTATTCACTAATCGCGGTACAATATACAGATTATTTACTGAGAAATATTATTAAGTATTATGTAAATAAAATTACAGAAAATAAACTTTAATAAAAAATAATATCTAAAGCAAAATTGTGTCAATGGAAAAAATGTAGTCAAACAGAAACCAGATAAATTTGTTCCATGAACATAATATACATTGCTATAGCTATGTCCGTGATGATATCATATTCTCCGACTTTTATTCCTGCATCCAAATGAACGGAACTTTTATTTATTTAAAGGTCGTAGTGTGAACGAATGAAATTATTTCTGTAAATTGCGCCATTTTTATTTAATTATAATAAATATTTTATGAAACTAAAGAATTTTTAAATAACTGTATAAATCGGAATAAGTGCAGTATTTCGGAAAAGATGAGTGTTTCTGTAGGTACAAATGATGTCACATTACAAAAAGAAAAAAGAATAAAATCTGTGATATGCCGGTCTTACGATATTTCTATTTTACATAGTATCAAAAAATAATTAAAATCATTTCATTGTATTAAATTATTATTTAAAATAAAAATAAATTAAATGTTTTCTGCATATCAGCAACAAACACAAAAATTCTATTCTTTTTGGTAACAAAGATGTCGTTTTTCTTTCCGTTGCCATAACAATAAAATTAATTTTGACAAGTTCATGGAGGCTACAAAACAATAAATAAATTAAATTTATTGCAAGTGCTGTAAATGTGTAGTGGGTTCGTTATGCAGTTTAGTGAGTTTAGTAACTCCGTGTTTCTATTATAATTTAAATTTTTTATTTTTATATTATAATTATTGTACAGTTACCAAGCGATAGTTAAACAGAGAAAATATAAACTATGCAGATATTTTTGAATTCGTCTTCTGAGGTATTATATTAACTTACTAAATAATTTTGCATTTAAATAATTCTTAAGGTTTAGAAACCTCATTAAAAAAAGATTTGTAGCTTAGGTCCAACACAATAATTTATGAATTATTTTCCTTATGTTTTGTTATTTTCTGAAGTTTGTGTATCTTCATCATGAAAAGTTAAGTTATCCCTATTTTAAGAGGTGGCAATTGTTTCTTTCGTTCACTATCTTATTGTGTATATAAGAATGATATATGTCATATCTAATATATATATATATTTTGTCGAATTTTGACGGGTGCAGCTAGTACAAATATAAATAATTTTAAAATCTTTCCATTAACATGCAAAATATATGTACATATTCATGCATGTTAAGAGATTTCTGTATTTACACATGAAATCCCAAGCGTCAATTCCTTTTATATTTGCTTCCCCCCCCCCCAAAAAAAATAAATAAAAAATAAAATAAAAATAAAATAAAAAATAAGTAAAAAATAAATAAAAAATAAATAAAAAATAAAAAATACTGAATTCTAAAAAAATGTATATAAAATCTATTAAATTTTTTTTATTAAATGTTATGTTATGTTTCACTTTTTAATAAAATTTAGCACAGAATTAAAACAAAACTGTATAGGACTAACAATCAATATATTTAAAGAGCAAAGCTGTCTATTTTAGAGATCTTGCCAGTGATTTCTACTGAACCAATTTTAACAATTCTATTTTTAGATACTGTTTCTTTGTATATGTACTCTCCACAGCAATTTTTTAAATTATTTTTACATTTATAATTTTATTTTTAAAATTTTCCATATCATTTTTTTAAATGGTGACATTTGTTTTGTTTTTTTCAATTCTTAGAAAGGAAAAAGAAATATTCGATTTATGTATTTTTATTCAAAATATTTTAATCAAAAACATATATTTAGTGGAATAATCAGATAACTACTTGTGAAATATGAACAAAAAGGTGTCGCGCTTTTCAGAAACCTCATTGTCCCGCTTAAAGCTGCTAAATATAACTTATCTATTTTCCCTATGAACAATGACCTTTAGATGCTAGGCGAAATATTTAGTAAATAAAAATGATATATTAAATTTTTTTTCAATAAAGTTAAATATCTTATTATGGATATGTCTAGAACTCACAATTCTGGATTTGTGTATTAACTTATAAACTTACATATTTGGTTTGGTTTGGTTTATTTTATGTCGGCCGATTATCTAAACGTGGTATATAGGCCCGAAGGGTATGAAATGCCCTCCATGGGGGTCTTTCTAAGGAACCTAACCCGTATTTACGCAAGGAAATCCAAGGTTCGAAGAAAACCACGGAAAACTCCGAACAGTTAGGCCGACGGCCGCGATTGGATTCGAACCCAGCATCTGCCGTCAACCAGTTGAGAGGTCAGAACCTCTCGGACACTGGTGGGGCTCTTACATGTTTGGAAAATACTTGTTATTAAACTACTATGCATTAAAATATTTTTAAATGGGAATATATATATGAAAGATTATGTAAAGAAGTTTATGTAAATTTTAATACGGTGAAAATGATGTTAGGTTTGGATTTGAAGGAAAGGAGGAATTGCTGATTTGCTGATTTTCAATTTTCTTATTTATATATAAATATTTCTTAATGTATTTTATATATTTCCATAAGAACCTCATTTGATAACTTAATTATAATTATTTATCACGAATTTTCGTTAATTACCTTAAATAATGCACCGATTTACTGGTTATCTTTAAAAGAAAAATTGCAATAAAAATTGCGTATTTGGTGCACTTGGATTTTTCAACATATTTTCAGAATAATGTTGGGTTCTCTGTGGAAAAAAAATAAGCTAATTAATAATTAAGCAATTTAATTTTGAGATAAAGATTAAGATAATTTCACTTCTACACTTTAAACAGGTGTATGTTATTTTCTTTTCTTTTTTTAAACCAAATTTGAATCAAAAGAAATAAATCGGTGAACAGGACGACATTTTACAATATTTATCTATAACTAGAATGTCTTGCGTATTACTACATAAGATGCAAACGCCATGGGTATAGCGTTAAAAAATGTCAAAAAATAAAGCTTCTTAAAGACACTATTTCAGTTTATTATGGAAAAGATCCGTAATAATGAAGTAGAGAAATAATGTTAAAGCGAGACTTACTGATTTATTATTTTTTCAGTTTCTAATTTTTGAGTTTCGTGTCATAGGTGAGATCGGTAATTTGAATGCTACTTAAATCGGTCATGTTAAAAATATTCCAAGTCTGCGTCCGCAGTATTTAACTTCCAGGAGAAATAATCACAAAATGTCATCGCAATAAATTATCTTGTACTCACAAAAATCTGAAGCATCAGGAATATACACAAAATATATATTAATATTTATCATTAAAAAAAGTTTCCTCGGAAAAATACTTTCTTACTGTTGTAGTGAAAGTAAAATTTTGTGAAATTTTATTTTGTGTAAAAAAAAATGTAACTAATTTTGTTTACAGAGATGTATGATTTTCTGTATAATTAATTGTTGAGCAGTCATGAGGCGCCAAGCTGGGGAGCCCATACAATGGGGCTGACAGTATACGTCGGCTATAGTTTATAGTCAGTCACAAAAATATTTATGACAGTCCGCAGGACTGCGCCCCTGTTCTCACCCCCTTGAAGGGGCCACTTCTGGGAAAATGTTGGAGGCAAGGGACGTCGGGGCAAGGGTCAGCTCAGCCGGACCAGGGGAGGAGCATGTAGGACCCTTGTGCAAATAGTTTTGTTCATGATACTAATCAGATGTGGGGCTAATCACAGATTGGCTAAGGGGCTTTCCGAAGGCCAGAATGATGCCCCAAAAAAAATCTGAATATGATAATTAGAAGTCCGCCTCCAGTTTTTTCCCAGAGAAGTTAGTCAGTTTTCTTGTTGGAAGAAGAATGAGAGTGTTGGTGAGTTCTACACGTAAAAAAATGGTCAGTGATAAAAAAAAAAAAGTTAGTGTATGTTCCATCTATGCTGATGTAAAAAAAGAGAACAGGTAATGCTTAATATATATTGTTGTTCCCATATTTATATTACATGTTTTGTGATTAGGGATTTTTGTACCCAGATGAGGACATGGGAAAGTGAATAATGTATAACTTTAATAAATGTAGATTCTGTTTCTAGATTAGTAAATGATGCTTAAAATAAATTATGTAACATTTAAAGGTATTGTAAATTGTATGTAATTAATAGAATTGCAAATAAATTAATTAATTTAAAATTCCCTTTTATCATTCTTCCTAGTAAAATGAGTGTAGTTATTCTTTATATTTTGATGATTGAACCCTAATGATTTTAAGGAAATCCTATAAGCTAGAATGTCTACTAAAAATTCACAACGCTTTGGCGATGATTAAGTAAAAATATCGCTCCTTAAAGTCCAGCATAGGACCTATCATTCTAGCTAGGGATTATATATACGATCACGTAAAGTTACTCAGCTAAGAAAAAAATATATATTTAGAGTTAGAATATGAGTGGTTTGTGGAAAAGCAACTGCTGGTCTATTTCACTCCAACATCTTATATAATAATTAATGTGGTGCCAAGTTCCCTCACGGATATCTCCTTGGGTTAATTAAAATATATTATAACTATGTTTAGAGTATTTATGAAATTTCTCTTCATTCATATGTATATTCCGTTAACTTCATATCATTTTTCTCTTTTTACCCTCTTTTCGGATTCTAAATTGTAATGGACATTTGCTATGGTATATAATAAATTAACTATTCACAACTCGTGGTGACTTTTAGTATAAAATCATCTTACATAATTTAATATCTAATCATAATAACAACTATTCCCACCTCACTGGGTACACAAAAGTAAACCTCTGGCAAAATTAATTTTTGAGAATGGCATTTTCAAGTTTGATATGTATATCTATATATAGGTGTTTCAGATATTAACTAGGGTTGTATATTTATAGCTATATAGTAAAGATAGCACATACTATGATATTTTATGCATTTGTAATTTGTTTCGATATTAATATTATAAAAATATTCTGGTAATCATGCTGTTAATTTTAAACTGTTATTCTTAGAAATGGTGTATGTTATCGATTTTGAATTGGTTTCTATATGTATAAAATTAAATTAAAAAAAAAAAATACATAACAATAGCAAAATGCAAATTATAAAAAAATAATAATAATAAATGAATAAAGAAACGAATAAAATAAAATAAAAATAATGATAATAAGTGTAATTAAGGAAATATAATTATTTTAAAATTTATCACACTATGTGGTAAAGCAAAGAAAATTTAAATAATGGTATTATGTATTGTATAATAATATTCATACATACATATTTCTTTTCTTGTTATTGTGATAATTGTACATTTATGTGTATTGATTGGTGTGTAGCATATGTCGCGTGGGAGAAAACGAAAATCCGTTAATAGAGATAACTCAGGGGTACAAACAAGGAAGCAATTGCAGGAAGCATCAAACAAATTAACTGATAACATTATGGCGGAAGCTAAACCAGATCTAGCGAATATTTTGACATTAATACTACCCTTTGATGGGAAAAAAGTAAAAAATGTCGTCTTTTATTTGAAAGAGTTTGATACTCTAACAGACCAAGTAAAAGTCTCAGAAGACTTCAAATTGCAAATTTTAAAAGCAAAATTTATAGGTGACGCTCGCGATAAACTTGCTTCAGATGATAGTCTAAATAATGAAACTGATTACAAACAATTTAAAACAAAAATGACTAAAATTTTTCAAAAAAAGGATTCATTTGCAGATTCGCAAACAAAATTTAATTCTATTAAACAGAAACCAAATCAGTCTATTACTGATTTTATAAGTGAATTTGAAAGAGCAGCATCGGACTATCTGAATGCTTCTGGGCATGCAACAGAGGATGGAGCTAAAAAACTTTTTGATTTAATTAAAATTAATAAGTTTCTGGAAGCAATTTCCCCAAATATTTCTTTAGAATTGCGAAAATCGGAAAATAAAGATTTTTCGCGTCTATGCGAAAAGGCTAAAACTATTGAAAATGCTTTCAATTCAACAACATTAGAACAAATAAATGCAGTTTCAGCTATAGCGAGTACAGAAAAAAATGAATTTTACGAAAATTTATTAAAAATAAATGCGAATCAATCGACTGCCATATCGGAGCTTAAAATGGAAATAAATAATTTGAAATTGACTAATAAAGAAAACACAACTGAAGGAAATAAATCACAGAAATTTTGTCAAATTTGCAATGATGGTAGGCATGACATTAGCTATTGTTGGTACAATTTAAAGAGTAATAGAGGTTTTAGACAGGATATTTTTAACACAGGTATGCAGCAAAATTACACTCAAAATGAAAATGGTTTGACCCAAAATTATGGTCATGGAAACACGAGATTTCCAGGTTCCTACTCGACGCAAAATTACACTCCGTTCAATAATCATGGTTATAACAATTATCATGGGTATCCGAGGGATAATTTTAGCAGCCAAAACGCTCCTAATCAAAATTTTATATTCCCTAATAATGAGTATTACGCCGAACACAATAATACAAATCGGCAACAACCTTTTCGGAGAGGTAATACGAGAGGGTGGCGTGGTCAAAACAACCATAACAGACGAAACACCATGCAAGACAATAGAAGTAAAGGAAATAATTCGAAAACAGATAATAATAGAAATAATCGATCGGAAAACAAATAAGGGGGTCTACAATTCAAAATAAAGAAAGGATGTACCCGGGTAGATCCCTTAGGAAGGGGTACAATTTACAAGAGAAAAAACAACCGAAATGGGATGAACAAAGGAATAAAACAGCTCTGATTTCAAGTGTAAATTCTACTAAAGAAGATAGTTTACCTATCATACAATTAGATATTTATGGGATTTCAGTGAAAATACTCTTCGATTCAGGGGCAGCTGTCAGCCTATTATCACCGGACATTTTTGAATCTCTAAAAGAAACTGAAGCAGAAATAAAATATTTAGGTAATCGTATAACTATACAATCTTTTGATAACTCCAAAATATCCTTCAGACACTGCATAAAATTAACGTTTAAAATAAATAACATTTTCACAACCGGTACATTTTATGTAACATCAAAAAGTTTTCAGGGCGATTATGATATGTTATTAGGATATGATTATCTGAAAATAAATAGAATGATTTTAGACTTTAATGAAAAAGCATTGCGGTTTAAAAATACTAGGTTGTCTTTGGAACCACAGAAGGACAAGGACTACAACAGTCAAATTAATGTACTGCATAAAAATAATGATAATACGGTAGTCACAAATAAATCAAATAAAGGAAACACGAAGAAAGTTAAACGAGTTAATACAGAAATTTTCGCAACAAGTGTGAAAGATATTCACATTCAGCCAGGGGAAGTAAAAATTATGCCATTGAACTGTCCATGTTCCATTCAACCAAATCAATTGATTTTACTTGAACCTTTGGAAGATTTTAGGGATTGGATTTCTGAACATTCAGTTCATGAGGTTAAGAGTACAAACAGAATTAATATTATTATAACAAATAACAGCGGAGAAAAGAAAATAATTAAACAAAATGCGAAGGTAGGACACATTATCACAAATTTTGATAGCAAAAGTAATTTAAACGAAAATGATATCGAGGACGGGAAAATTTATCAAATCAATAATCTGAGTTTAGAGGAAACTAGAGCATTGAGAGAAGCAGAATTTGATATCAAGGATTTTAAAATTGATCATTTATCGGGGGATCTTAAAGAGGAAGTAGCGAATTTATTACTAAAACATGCCCACGCATTTTCTAAATCTTACCAAACTTTGGGTCAAACAGATTTAGTCATTCCAAAAGTGACACTTAGCCATAATTTCCCCATTCAGCATAAGCCTTACAAGACTCAACAAGCGGCGAAAGATTATGCACAACAAGAGATTCGCAAACTTTTGGAGGCTAAGATAATAGAAAAATCGGATTCCGATTATGCATTCCCCGTACTTTTTGTTAAAAAAAAGAGTACTGACAAGGAGAAAATTCGATACCGCATGGCTGTAGATTATAGAACTTTAAATGAGATATTGGAAGGGTTTCCTTACCCGGTACCCGACGCAAAGACAATTTTACAGGCACTGAGTGGAAAAAAACTGTATTCGGTTTTAGATCTTCACTCAGCTTTTTTTCAAATAAATTTGAGGCCACAGGACAGACATAAATTAGCATTTGTTACAGAATATGGCGTTTTTTCACCATGTCGTTTAAATTTTGGATTGAAGATCAGTAGCACCAGGTTCGCAGAATTAATGGATAAAGTGTTAGGACATTTCCCCAAAGACAAAGTAAATTACTATCTGGATGACGTTATAATGGCTGCCGAAAATCCGCAGGAAATGCTTAAACTTTTACAGGAGGTCCTGCAAACATTTATAAATAATAATATAACTGTGGAGCCTTCTAAAGCTCAGATTTGTAAAGAGGAGATAGAGTTTCTAGGATTTAAGGTTAATAAAAATGGGTATGCACCTTCTGACAGAAATGTGGGGAAAATTCAGCGTTTAGTGCGTCCCAAAAACAAGAGAGGGGTTAAATCTTTGCTTGGATTAGCCAATTATTTCAGAACCCACATTCATAATTATGCGGAGATAGTTAACCCTATGGTAGAAATGACAAAAGACAGTGCGAGATTTAAATGGACTAAGAAAGCAGATCAGGCATTTTTGAACATACAAGCAGCCATTATAAATAATCCTACGTTAAAACCACCAAATTTTAACAAGGAATTTTTCTTAATCACAGATGGATCAAAAGTTGCAATCTCAGCCATTTTGGCTCAAGAGGATAATGGGTTTTTATTCCCAATAGAATTTTTTGGACGCAAACTTAAACAAACTGAATCTGTGTATCCGAGTTTAAAATTTGAGCTGTTAGCTATTCATGAGGCTGTCATGCACTTCAAATCAATTCTCATTGGTAGAAAATTCACTATCCTAACGGATAGCAAAGCCTTAACTTATCCTCTAAAACTAGAAAATCAATCGGACATTGTTGCTAGATGGATATTAAACCTTAGTGACTTTGATTACACTATTGAATTTTTAGAAGGGAAAATTAATCCTGCAGATTACGTAAGTAGGAACATATGCAATATTACTACTCAAACTGAATTACAAAACAATTTATTTAAAGTTAATCCCCAACTTTCTGATGAAAATATAAAAATACATCAGTACCAAGATGAAAAATTATCAATTATCATTAAAAAGATTGAATCAGGCAAAAACAAGAAACTTAATAAAAAATTTGCGTTAAATGATAAGAAACTATTAATATTAAAACAAAATGCAAAACACCCTGAACTAATTATAGTTCCAGATGATTTAAAGTTAACAATTATACAAGAAGCACATGGACCGCACTTTGGATTTGCAAAAACTTATGCAACAATAAAATCACGGTTGTTTTGGTATGGCATGTACCAACATATCAAAAACTATTGCAGTAATTGTGTAAGATGCAATAAAAGTAAACAACATCCGACAATTAAAGTGCCGATTCAGGAAATGGATAGAAATCTACAAATTGGGGCAACTATACATATCGATGTGATTGGGCGATTACCTCTGACACTACGTAAAAATTGTTTCATATTTACAATTGTAGATGCGGGTTCACGATTTTTAGAGGCAGTTGCGGTACGGAATGTGGAATCGCAAACATTGTTAAATATTTTAAATAAATACTTTGCTTCTTATGGATTGGTGTCGGAAATTGTCGCGGATAATGGGAAATATTTTAGGTCGGCGGTTTTTACGGAATATATGCGTGCTCTTAAAATAAATTTAAATTTTACGAGCCTGTATAAAGCTTGCGCAAACGGTTTAGTAGAGATCACGAACAAAATATTGAAATCATCTTTGGTGGCTATGAGCAATTCGACATTAGAATGGGACACGCGTCTCGACTATTTTAAATTGCATTACAATACGTCACTACACAGGGCTACCGGATTTTCACCAGCTAAACTATTTTTCGGTCGAGAGATAAGAAATCAGTTTACGATTTATAATTCTCCCGACGAAATGTGCACACTAACATATGTTAAGAATAGGCTAGAACATATGCAGGAAGTGTACAAACAAGCATTAGCAAATCAACAAAAAATGCTGCGTGAATACATTAAAGAAGATGATTTCCAGAAGACTACAAGTTTAAGTCTGGGTCAAAGAGTATTTATGAAAGTTATTGGCAAACCCAGAGCACTTCACCCGCGATTCGAAGGGCCATTTATAGTAGTAAAAGTAGTGCGTAACAATAATTATGTATTACAGGATGAATTCAATAAAAATGCGCCTACGATTAGAAGACACATACAGCATCTGTATGCGCCTAAAATGACAAGGAATGTCGAAAAACTTTTAGAAGATTCGGATAAAACGGGTTCAGTGCAGTAAAAACACTTAAGTACACGATGGGTTATCAACTTATAGGCCGAACATTGAATAAATATGTATATATATATATTTTTTTCTCCCTTTGTAAATAAATGATTACTGTTTCGAAGATCTTACTAGAGGTACTAAGAAAAAAAAAAGTTAATTAGGTATAAATTACTCTGTTATTTGAAGTAGCAGAGGTCAGCATTGACAATAAAAGCGATTTGTTGGGACAGCTTTTTTTTTTCTTCGGCGGAGAAAGCGGTTTTTTTCCCCGTAACCCATTCGGAGGCGAGGGCTTTTCTTTCTACCGGAACACACGCTCTCTCTCCCCGATGAGAAATAGGAATGTTTTTTTATGCAAATGAGCTACGAGTGTCGGAGCGCCGTTTCCCCCTCCCTTTTCGCTTTTCGTGGAGAGAGGAGAAATGCGCTGTTGGTGACGTCATACTATGTCGCTCTCCGGGGTCAGTGTATACAGGCGTAAAAGCCAGTTCGTGTATGCTGTTCTCGAGAGAGAATTTCTTTTTACGCTAGCCACATGAGGAAACTGGTTGCTAAAGTTTCATTTAAGTACTTTGAGCGATAACACATAGAGAGAATTTATTAATACGGGACAAATCATAGGGAATCGTGTTTTGCAGGCATGCAAGCATATAGCTAAATTAAGTAAGCGCTTATTTGGGTCAGTAATGATAATAATATGAATAATACAGGTTTTTTCACTTTAACGTGATTCACACACACATATGGACAATGTTAATAAAAAAAATGGTCGGATTAAGATAAGCAACAAAAAAAAAAAAAAAAAAAAAAGAAAAATATAGACATAATAAATTTTTAGGTTTTCCCTGTCCCCAGACGAAGTTTTGATAAGCTCACTAGGCATGGAGGTTATCGGCAGTCACGGTTTATAAATTTAACAAATTAAATATTAGTTATTTACAAATTTTGAAACACGCTTCAGTTCATTACAGTACGAACACAATATATTTAAACTTTGTGCTAACAATATAAATAATTAAACAATCAGCTGGCACACTATATAAGTAGGAGCAGTGATACAATAATCACAATATATACTTGAAATATAAATAAATAAATTAAAATAATGCATATTATAACAATGAAACACAGTTTATACAGGGTAAATTTCCACGAATAAATATATAAAGATGCATACAATATAGTAAAACATAATAATTAAATAAATTTCTTTGTGACATACAGCTTCTTCTTCTGTCCTGAAAACATGTTATAATGACAGATAAAATTCATAAAAAAAGAAATAATAATATCATGCGATCTCGCTTTATAGCTTACAATAAGATTCTCATATTAAAAAAAAAATAAATAAATAAAATAAGTAAATAATAAAAAAAAAAAAAAGAAAGACTGCGTGCAAACGCATGCTTGAATGACAATTCTTCATGCTTCTTCATGCAATTAAAAAGAGGGGAGTGTCAATGTTGGAATTGATGGTTTTCTGTTCTTCTTATGAAGAGATGTGTGTGTATCATGATCAAATTACAGGATAATTGAAACATAGATATTAAACATAATAAAGAAATATATGGTTGGGATCTAAAAAAAAAAAAAAATTATTGTTGTTGGTATCTAGTTTATTTTCTTTTCACTGAGTTATAATAATAACTTTGACTTAGAAAGACTTGATGCGGGGGTCTCGCTTAGGGATTCGTCATGTAATGCATTAAAAGAAGGACTCAGAGTGAAACGATTACTCGTGATATTACGACACTTCTGGTCCCCTCACTGACTAGGTGTTGGTAAACAAACGGAGATATGTTTCAGTGGGATTGGTTGGGTCAGTTGAGTCGCTAGAATGAGGGGATGGGGGGCGTCATGCAAGGAAGATTGGAGGTCATGCTTACAAGAGAGACTTACCTCGTTTTAGCTGAGGAGCCTGCTTCGATTTCCGATCTAGCTGAAGGGTCAGGCTTCGCCTTCCAGGAAGTACACAGTTGGAGAAAGGCCATGGCTGGGCAGTTATATCTTCAGTGGGCGCTGAAATAAACCAAACAGATTAGATCTCAGGAATAGTGTAATAAAAATAAGATATATGATTATTGCTAGTACTTAAAATTCCCATATAAGTTGTAAAAAAAAAAAAAAAAAATCACTAAAGGTACGATGGCAAAATTGGCCAAAACAGCACTTTGCGAGTAATTCTGTGGATCTATCATTGAAACTGTTTTTTTTTTTTTAAAAAGGGGTATTATAAGTTTAAAATTAAATAAAACATAAATTCGTTAAGAGTGGGAATGTTCAGTTTCTTAAAAGTGCAAGGGAAGTAACGTCGTTTAATTTCCTATGGAGACAGGATTAAGTGTTACATGGTAGGGCTAAAATAGTAATAATGATAATAAAAAAATAATAATAATGAAATAATAATAATAAAAATAATAATGTTATCTTATTAACTCTCTTAAAACATAATAACAACAATAAGCTTCAATTCCATGTCAAAATTTTAAAATACAAAAAAAATGCAAATACCAAGCTCCAGGTTCCATATAGAATTGGTTTTTCTGCTTAAATTTAAAAAAATAATTATTAGGCATTAAATACGTAAATTTTTCAGTTTTGTTTAAAAAAAAAACATAAATAAATAAATTAAGATATAAAAGCAAGGATGAGTAATGAATCATTATAATAAGATGGTACATACTTTTAACATAAAAGAGGGGTTGTCTCGATGCGTCTGATGTGCAGACAGCTTCGCAGGCGAAGGTCTCTGCTTCCGGCCGGCATCAGATCATGGAGTCTCAGCTTTTCTGTTATTCACCTGTTAAAAAAAAAGGGGGGGAAGAACCGAGCTATTGTTAGTATAGTGAATTTACAATATATATAGATTTAAGAAAATAAAGAAATAAACATATACATAAAATGTATGCATAGAAGAGCGTAGTTAGATTTCGGCTTATTTTGAAAATTTCATTTTAGATGTTTTAAAATTTTAATACTATTTGGAGCTGCAGTTAGAAAATAAATAAATAAATAAATGGATAAAACATAATTATCAGGACTAAGTTTAAACTATTATTCATTGTTAGCCTTATAACCCTAAGCTGCATTAAAATTACATGGCAGTAGCATGATTAAATAAATAATTAAAAAACTGTTCTATACTAGCACGATGAGTCGCTAACTAACCTGATTGCGTCGTGAACCGGCCGTTTAGGCAGATAATAGGTTCATCTTAGGCAGAGCTACTCTGTACGCAATGTAGCGTAAAAAAAAAAAAAAAAAAAAAAAAAAAAAAAAAAAGAGAAAAAAATTAATAGGGTGCTTACAAAGCAGGCTAGTTGATTTATGTTTCACTGAGGATTTAATAGATCAAAATAATTGGGTGTATAAAGTTTATAGACATAAGATAGCATCAAACACTCTACAGCAAGACGGTGTGTCATGTCTGGCTCTCTGGATAAAAGTGAGAGGCCAATGATTACGGCTATCAATCATGTTGTCTAAAGTATATAGTAAATAATTCAACTTTTACGAGACACATAAAGCAATTAATATACGGGAATGACTACTGTCTCTCTCTTATAGGCTAAGATTAAAAGAATAAAGCACACTGTTTCACTTAAGTTATACAACATATACAGAGATATATATGTACTTACTTTGTATGAGTAATCCTTCCGATGACGCTTTGAGTGGTCAGACGCGTTGTATTTCTCCCGCGTCGGCAAAAGTATAGGGTCAGCTCATTTGTGGTCTTTTTAAAGGGGTGTGAAGTACTAATGACACTTTAATCCTGGGAAACTGGATTCCCGTCCCTGGCTGTCAGTGTTGGGGCGAAAAGAGGAATATATTTTGTTTCTCTTTTCACGATTTCGTCTTCACATAAATTCAGTTGTCTTGAGCGGGTGGTAAAAAAAAAAAAAAAATTTTTTTTTTTCTCTCACGATGACTAGGTTTTGAAAGGGAATTGAACGAATGTAGGGATCAATATAATTGGTATAGATTTTTATATATAGTCTAGAATGATTTTGCTGCATACGCGTGAACTTTGTTCTGTCCGCTGTAAATATTTTTTCTGGCGTATGTGTTAGTATAATATATATATATATTTTTTTGCATACATTGATTCCTCTTCAGGATGTTATATATATATATAATTGAAGATATATTGTCATAGTGTGGGTATGAACAAATATAGAATTGATTTTGAATCGGACTCTTGCATATTGAAGTGTGTTATTCTTGTTTTGTTTCTTTATATACTATTGTCATACATCAATTTTATAAGTTGTGTGTACATTATATGTGAAAATATTAATTATATATTAAAATGCCATTTTTCAGTACAATGATGTAAATTTAGCCAGAGTTTTACTTTCTATACTAGATGCTATCAGAGTTTGGTTTAACATTTGGTCTAGAAATCTGAGCCTATGTTTACAGGGCTCATCTACCAAAATATTCAAAATTCTGGGAACAATGATAATAATCATTACCATAGTAGTTGAAGCAAGAGTGACTTCGAAGTTATATTACACGAAAAGTTCTTTGAAGAGGCCATTGCTTGAACTAGAACAAAAATTTGCTAATACCCAGTCTCTAGTAAGCCTGTGAAGGACCGGGCGAGGTCGGGACAAAGTAAAAAGTCTCAATTACGGCATAGCAGCTAAGCATTTCTTTCTCTGCTGTCTGAAGAGCTGTATCAAAGAGGTTGGCTTCACGAATTCCAAGGCTGAAAATCGGATTGGGACACAGCAAAAGGACACTTATACTTGTGCCACAGACTGTTGCAATACAGTAAGATAGACTGGAATACAGCTGAAGGACACTCAAAAAGGTGTCACAGACTCTTGCACCACACTGTAATGGACGGTAAAACTCTTCAGAGACACTGATGACTGTGCCACTATGATCAATGAACTGGATTCTTCAGCGGTGCGTTGCAATAAAAAGCAGCACAGAACTCATTTTTTTAACATTTCACACACAACAGAACTTGTTTTTTTTTTCATTTATCCAAGGGGGGGAAGATGTTGTAGTGAAAGTAAAATTTTGTGAAATTTTATTTTGTGTAAAAAAAAAATGTAACTAATTTTGTTTACAGAGATGTATGATTTTCTGTATAATTAATTGTTGAGCAGTCATGAGGCGCCAAGCTGGGGAGCCCATACAATGGGGCTGACAGTATACGTCGGCTATAGTTTATAGTCAGTCACAAAAATATTTATGACAGTCCGCAGGACTGCGCCCCTGTTCTCACCCCCTTGAAGGGGCCACTTCTGGGAAAATGTTGGAGGCAAGGGACGTCGGGGCAAGGGTCAGCTCAGCCGGACCAGGGGAGGAGCATGTAGGACCCTTGTGCAAATAGTTTTGTTCATGATACTAATCAGATGTGGGGCTAATCACAGATTGGCTAAGGGGCTTTCCGAAGGCCAGAATGATGCCCCAAAAAAAATCTGAATATGATAATTAGAAGTCCGCCTCCAGTTTTTTTCCCAGAGAAGTTAGTCAGTTTTCTTGTTGGAAGAAGAATGAGAGTGTTGGTGAGTTCTACACGTAAAAAAATGGTCAGTGATAAAAAAAAAGTTAGTGTATGTTCCATCTATGCTGATGTAAAAAAAGAGAACAGGTAATGCTTAATATATAATAATTAATTTAAAATTCCCTTTTATCATTCTTCCTAGTAAAATGAGTGTAGTTATTCTTTATATTTTGATGATTGAACCCTAATGATTTTAAGGAAATCCTATAAGCTAGAATGTCTACTAAAAATTCACAACGCTTTGGCAATGATTAAGTAAAAATATCGCTCCTTAAAGTCCAGCATAGGACCTATCATTCTAGCTAGGGATTATATATACGATCACGTAAAGTTACTCAGCTAAGAAAAAAATATATATTTAGAGTTAGAATATGAGTGGTTTGTGGAAAAGCAACTGCTGGTCTATTTCACTCCAACACTTACTAAAATAAAAGAAAAAAAACTTAACCTAAAAACCGTTGCATAAAAAAAGAGATTGTTTCATGTGAACGAGAAATGAACCAAGTATGCATTTCATAATCATATATATATATTTCTTCATTTGTTAAACTCTACTCCCCATAATGCGGTTATTGTATTAAAATCTACCAAACAAAACATTAGATGAGTCAAAGGAATAAATTTCTTTTTTTTTTTTAATTCTCAATACCAAAATGTAAAGCATGCCTATTGGATGGATAGATTTCCCAGCACTGATTCAAAAACTAACTGCCTGTTTATCAACTCTGATACCCCCGTCCCCCAAAAAAAGTATATATACCTGTATTAATCATAAATCAATCAACTATAATATTTCACCCTGTTAACAAACAAGAAACAAGTTTGGACAGTAGTTACACGGCTTTGCCTCCTGTCTTATGCTTTTGACGACTTGTAAACTCTGTGTGTGATATGATTAAGACCTTTTAAAGCCACTGAACACAGCTAAAGTTGTAAACAACCGGAATTAAAAAGGGCTGCGGAATATATTACATTACATTACAAGACATTAACATATAAGTCACATGCACCTTATGGTTGAATTTCCTTCCATGGCTGGAAAAAAAGAATGCCATGTTTAATATTAAAACAATATATCTAATAAATTTTGCAAATCTCATCAAAATCTGTCTAATAGAAAATTTTAAAATAAAGTTCCATTGATCTGGAATTCCCAATTTTTAGAGCTTTCCCTCAGCTCTGTCAATTTGCAGCGTAAAGTTATATGTAATATATTAAAATCTTTCCAAAAACAAATGGTCCATTCATAGTGTAAGATTTATAAAATATGGTATTATTTACTTCTGAGTTATACTGATTCAGAAGGAATTTGCGTACTTGCAATAGAAGATGATATTATTTTCTGTTATCTAATTCGATGTCCAGCTTTGCGCCCTTAAGAACAACGCAGAAGATCTGCAGCTATAAAAATATCAACCATACTGAAATATTCAATTAGGCTCTAAAAATTTATTTGAGGAAACGGAGTAGACTCATAATATTTAAAAATATACATTTTTGGCTTTCTCTTCACCTTGTGTATGGCTTAATCTTTCTGAAAATACATTACCAATATTTTTTTTAAATCTTTAAGTCCGGCAACAGAATTTTTGAAATTTTTACGTTTTTATTCCTTCTTTACTTTAAAAAAATTACATTTATACAATCATTTTTATTCTAAGCGCTTGCTTACAAGTGCAGCTTTTACACAGAAAAAAGAAAGAAAAAAAACTAAACTCCTGTATCTCCTGTCCTATCTGTCACCTCCTGTAAAATTTTATGTTTTATGTGCGAAATTTCGTTAATCTAACAGCAAAATCCATTAATCTAGAAGCAAATTCATTTTTTAGTGGCATTGTCTGGAATCTCTGTAGCAATAAAATTACTGCGGTAATTTTTATAATATGTAAAATTTAAATTAACGGCTTTACCTTTTTAACACTTTCCAACAAAGTTGAAAAGTGTTAAAAAGGTAAAGCCGTTAATTTAAATTTTACATATTATAAAAATTACCGCAGTTGGAAAGATCCCTTTCCAACAAAGTTGAAAAGTGCTTATGGTTTCGGTTTGTATGTCCGTCTGTCCGTCTGTCCGCGCTCTAACTCTCGTAAATAAAATCGGATTGCCATGAAATTTTAGGACATTATTGACGTTTGCCCTATCACAAACACTACTGAAAATGAAGTTTCTACCATGATTAGTTTATCTATACGAAGAGTCAAAATTTTACGATTACATTACGGCCTAATCATGGGGAAAAATCATTTCAAAGGATTTTTAAAGATGTTATACTGTATAAAACATAGTAAAATTTATATGCTTTTACGAGTTGCTCTGGTATATGTATTTTTTAACAATTTCCAGCAAAGTTGAAAAGTGTTTGTGCATTCGGTTTGTCTGGCCGTCTGGCCATGTGGCCGCGCTCTAACTCCCGTAAATATACTCGGATTGCTCTGAAAATTTGTATATTTTATTGATGTTTACCCTAGCACGAACCCTATTGAAAATGAAGTTTCTACTATGATTTGTTTATGTGCAGGGATAGTCAAACGTTTTCCGATACATTACGGCCAATGAAAAAAAACGTTTCAAATGAATTTTAAAGGCGTTATACCTTGTTAAACTTATTCAAATTTACATGAATTCGCAAGTACACTAAAATACGCATTCTGTAAAATATGCTGACAAAATAATAGTTAATATTCATTTACAGGGTCAATCAAAAGAATTCCATTACACAATAATAAAGATGGGAATTGTTTGCGACATATTTTAAAAATTTTAAATGGTTTCAAGTATCAAAAAATTGATATACGCTGTTGAGACTCAATATTTAACGCATAATATGAAATACATAGCTTTTACAGGGACATTCAAAATATTTCAAATCTTACATTTTTAAGCGAAGTACTGTGTATTATCAATGATAGCCTGACGGATAGTTGAAATGCATTTTTAATTATATGGGCTTTTAAGTTTTACAAAATGTCTGCAAATTATATGCTGTATATAAATGTTTTAGTTGATATACAGGGTTACACAAAAGAGCTCATAAAGGTTACTGAATATGAGAGTAATTAACTTAAAGGTGGTAGTTATGAATTTTTACTGCTTTCAGTTTACTAAGACATGTTTGTAGAATATTGATAAAATGATACACAGAGTCACGCAAAGAATTATCTACATGGTCACCCATATGTGATAATTTCTGTAAATGTGATTTAAGTAGCTATAAGAATGTGTTTGTTTGAACCAAATTTTAACAAAATACTGGCGTTTAGTAAAGATACAGGATAAATTACAGGGTTGAACAAAAGTATTGAAGTATTTTCCATTTATTAGAATAAAGTGCTGCAAGATAATTTTCAGCCAGTTAGGCATTTTTTTGCTGTACTAAATTTTCCCAATATTATTGCATGTATGTATATCAACCGACGGATCAAATACAGGGCTGATCAAAAGTATTTCTACACATGTTTGGTTATGGACAGTAGCATCTTATTTCCCTAAATAACAAAGTTTTGTTAAAGATTTCAGAATTGTTGGAAAGTGTTTCATAATCTATGCTTAATGCATGATTTTTCTTACTTGTTTTATCTGATTTGCAAACTCTATTATAAAAAATGAATATCCTATATTTTTGGCTCTAGTTTTGTATAATAAACATGCTGAATTTTAACACTAGAAATATGGAAAATTTTACTCAAGTTTTATAAAAATTATTTCGCACCAGAGTATTTATTTAAAATTTTTTGATTATTTTACATTTTTATTACTTTACATTATTTAATCTTATTTTTTAAATACATTTTTAGTTGGAATTAAAGCCGATTCATTTGAAAGCGTTCAAAATGACCGTTCACAGTCTTTCTAGTGTTAAACTAAATATTAAATATTTAATTTGTCTTCCTCCCAATCTTGTGTAATATTCAATTCTCGAGTTTAATTTGCAGCGCCGTTTCCATTACCATAATTCTTTCCAGGAGTGAAAGTCTTAGCGGTTAAGAAATTTATTCTAACTCTTCTGTTCAGTTACATTTGACTGCACATATAACCACTTAACTTCTAAAATACGTTTCGGGGTTTACTTTAGAAATTACTCTCTTCTTACAGAGCTACTAATAGAGAACTACAACGTGAAAAAAAGTGTATACATAAAAGTGCATATTATTATTATTATATTAACTAAAAAAAATCTGATAATGCATTTTCAAATGCTTCAACTTTGTTAATTTCCTTATTTGTAGTTTTAAATATAAATTCTTCAATATTTTGATACAAAAATCACAATGTTTAACCAGAATCATGCCCATGTTTCGTCTGTCGAGCTAAATTCTAAATGTGATAAGAAATACATTTATAGATTTTGTGTTTAATAAAGACGTGTACCACATGGGAAAAATATGAAAAAATGCAAATATGTATATCACAATTTGTGTAAGATTAAGGTAATATTTTTATTAATTTTTTGTTGACGCTTATACGATTAATACTTTTTATTTATTTTTATCAGCTAAAAATGAATGCCAGAAATTTTGAGCCGTTTTTTACCTTCCTTTTAACAATTTAGTATTGCAGAGTCGTTTTTCTTACACAATGAAATTTATTGTCATTATGTACAATTGAAAAACAAGTGGGATGTGCCAGCTAAAAATTTGTTTCTATCTCATTAATGTTAATATTTCTTGAAAAATGAAGTATAGCAGCATCACCACTTAGGTGATGCTGCTATACTTCATTATACTTATTACTTCATTATTACATTCCACCTAGGTTATATACACCAAATTGTAATTAGCAACAATTTAAGTCAAGATCGAATGGAGTCTAAAGTTTGAGGAAAATTCGTGCATTAGTTTTTGAGATAGATCTAGAAAAATAATCATGAGTAATGTCGTATAACAGCATCAATCAGTTGCATGAGTTGGGCAATTACTTTCAAAGTTAAAGAATGCTAATTTATATTACGTACTAATTGAATCTAAGGTTTGATGAAAATTCGTCATTAGTTCCTATGATAGAGATAGAACGATAATCATGAATAATGCCTTATATTAACGTCACCAGTTGGAGGATTTACACGAAAACGCAATCAGATTTATGATATACAAAGTGCTAGTAGTATCTGATTTTTTTTTTTTTAATTTCGTGCATTAGTTCTTAAGATACAGGGCTCACAATTTTTTTGTCACATAAAGAGTGAAAGAGTGACAGCCAGTCTCACAGACAGTCATTTTGTAAAACCATGTTTTTCGGTGTTCTGTGACATCCAAAACATGTAAATCAGTCGAAAACTGAATCTCGCGAATCAAATACTTTTTTTTTTGCAAAGATGGAGAAAAGTAGTAATTTTTTTCTTTTTCTCTCTGATTTGTATTTCAAATAATAAAAATATTTATCTCATGTTTTTGGCCGAAATTTTGTTCCAATATCTTTTATAATTAAAATCTAAATATTAAGACTTAAACTCTTCAAATCATTAATAATTTATATGTGTCTATCAAAATACACATAGTTATTTAGTTTCCAGTTGTTGAAACTAGAAATAAACTCTTCGCTTCTTTTAAAACTTTAAAGGATTAAATATGAGCGAGAATGTACAATTGAAGTTTCCTTCAATCTTGTGTATTATTTAATTTTCATGTTTAAACTGTGGCTTCGTTTACATTAGCATAATCCTTTCCAGGAGTGAATCTCCCGTCGGATAAGAATTTGATTTTAAATCTTCCATTGATTTGCATTTCACGGCACTTATAACCGCTTAACATTTAAAATACTTTTAAGAAATTACTTCAAAAGTTATATTCTTTGTAGAAATGTAATATATGAAAGCAGCTGAATAATTTTCACACGCCTAAAATAAAGAAAAAAAAGAAAAGAAAAGAAACTGATTTCGTTATTTTTAACGAAACATTTTATGACGTATTTTCAAAAGTTTCCCTTTTAATACTTGCTTTTTTTTTACATTTAAGTACACACTTCAATATGTAGATACAGAAATCCCAATCTTTAATCATTATCATTCATCTGTGATTAAAGTATATTTATTATATGTACGACGCACAATTCTAAATGTGATTGCACATGCATTTATTAACGTTATTAAGTTAAATAAAGAAGTGCAACACTTGTAAAAGTATATACATATATATTTAAATATAAATATCAGACCTTGATTAAGATCTAGGTAAAATATTTGTTTTAATTATTGCAGTACTGTTTATTTTTCTTTATCTTTATAAGTCAAAACTGAATTTCTTAAATCATGAGCCTTTTCTTTCTTTCTATTTATTATTTTAAAATTTCCCAATATTTTTGCTTATTTAAGATAATTTATTTACTTTTGAAAAATAGTTGCTATATTTTCATTTTCTTATCTGTTTTTAATTCGAAAGATAAAAATACTTGCTTAATGTTTAAGGCTCAAATTTTGTTCGTAGGTTTTTCTTAATTGTACGCTATATATTAAACATCAAATTATTCAAGACATTACTAATTTATATGTATTAACCGAAACATTCACAGTTTAATTTAGTTTTAAAATTTTGGAGCAGGAAATAAACTTGTCGGTATCTTTTACAATTTTAAAGGATTTAGGATAAGCGAAAATCTACACAAGACGAATCCTTCAATCTTATGTAATATTTAATATTCATGTTTGAACTGTGGCTTCGTTAGCATCAGCAGAATCCTTTCCAGGAGTGAAATTCCCGTCGGCTAAGAATTCGATTATAAATCTTCCATTGAGTTGCATTTGGCGGCACTTATAACCGCTTAACTTTTAAAATACAATTAAGAGATTACTTGAAAAATATATTCTTCGTGCAAATATAATAACTGAATACAGCTGAATAATTTTCACATACACACACACAAAAGAAAATCAAACCGTTATTTTTTACGAAAAATTTGATAATAAATTTTCAGATGCTTTCCTTTTAATTTTCTTTTTTATGATTTTAAATGCACAATGTTCAATACATAAGGTATTTGTACCATATATGGACAGGGCTCTCAATATGGACACCCCTAATATTTTTAAAGGTAATAATTTTGATCAAGAGATGGCTCAACATTTTTGCGAAGAAAAACAGTTGAAAAGATAATTAAGGCTAGAAAGTGTAAAAAAGCGTGCTGTTCGCCATTTAGGAGGAAATTTGTTGTTTCAAGATGTGCTGATTTTAATTACTTGTAAGCTTAAATTCTTATTAGATATGGTAAAATTGCATTAAATGTTGAAAAGTGGAGCATTTTAGAAAGCTAATGAAACATATTTCCAATTGCTATTGCATATTTTGCTTTAATATATTTTTCTTATTCATTTGTTACAAAATTTATTAAAACTACGCCCAGTTCCAAATATGGACAGCTTATGTCCCCAGTGACTACAACTGTAAGAAAGAAGAAAATTTAACGTCGTCAATCAATAAATTTAAAAGGCATCAAAGTGGTAAAATCTTTGTTCAACAAGATGCCATTTAACAATCCCCCTAAAACCTTCATACAAAAAACCCTTGTACTTGCAGAAAAATAAAAAGAAGCCCCCCTAATAGGATATCTGTTGGCGAAATCTTAGGTACCGATGGTATGACTTCCTCAAAAAAGGAGAGCTGGTACTGCTTCTTTTGCAGTATTGATGCTTTTTCAAACATGCAGCCATGCATCACATGTAGCACATATGTTCATGAGGATTATGTGGGACTTACTGCTCATGGTAAAAAAGTTTGCATTTGTCCAGGCTGTGAGGACTGAGTAATAACAGATGTAAATTCGCAGACAGATGCAATAAAGCTAAGCAAAACCAACAACATTATTTCATAATATTTATTAGTAACTAAGGGGCTTTGCATGGGTTTTCGATGGGTAAAAGCCGAAAATTACCCCCCCCCCCTTTCTAAAATGCATGTTCTGAAGATATTTACTGTCTCCTCTCCTCCTCTGAATACTTTAAGATATATTTTTTTATTCCTTCTCCTCTAAAATCCTTTGGAAAAGTGGCTCTTCCATACACACTGTGTAGAAAGTCACTTAGAAAACACCTGTCCATAATAGGGACAGATAGTTCCTTATATGGACACTTGTAAACATTTTTTCTTTTTATCATTTAAATTAAACAAGAATAATTACAAGGTCGCTAATTTTAATAATGATAGTCAATAATCCAAAAATATTAGTCACATATTTTTGGAATCCTATGACTTGAAAATGGGGGTGAAAAAAATACATTTTCCTTAGGATGTCCATATTGGGTACAGGTACCTTAGGAAAAACAATTTGCAGCATACATTTGCGACTAAAATATATTTATTATGTGTATGACGCATAATTTTAAATGTGATAGTAGTAACACGTTTATAAACATCAAGTTAAATAATGAAAGCAATGTGTAACATATGTAAATGTATAATTTTAGATATAGATTTAAATATAATTATCAACCTTGTGTAAGATCTACGTAACATTTAAAGAAAGTTGATTCCAATAGGATTGATTTGCCTATATTTATAATTACGTGTCAATATTGTATTTATTATCTAGATATATTATTATCTTTATTAGTTTTAAATCTTTTTGTTCCTTTCCTTTTAACATTTTAAATGATAAGATAAGATAATTTATTAGAATTTAAGATAGTTTATTAGAAATGGAAAATAATTGCTCTATTTGAATTTTCTTATCTCATCTTAATTTGAAAGATAAAAATACTTGTCCTATATTTACAACTCAAATTTCGTCCCAACGTTATTCTTAAATGTACGCTATATATTAAGAATTAAATCCTTTAAGACATAACCAATTTGCATGTTTTAGCCGAAACATAAATTGCTAATTTAGTTTTTAATTTCGGAATGGAAATAAACTTTTCACAGCTTTCAAAATTTTAAAGGATTTAGAGAAAGCGGGAATAGGAGTGTACATTATTCTTCAATCTCGTGTAATGTTTAATTATTTGAGCGTAGTAAACGCTGATACACAAAGATATATTACTTTCAGGGCATATACAGAAACGATTGATTTTAAAATCTTGTTTGAAGCATAATATTTGTCGACATTCGTTTCCGATTGTTAGTATTCGTGGCATAAACTGACAATAAGTACTATTAGGTAAATTACTGAACGCGTCTATTATGTAGAATAAGTTTTAAATCTTTTTAAAAATATATAGAAGAGGGATAAAAAAAGTACAAATTGCATATGACACATACGGAACTGAAATTTGGTGTGTGTTACTGTCAACGGATGAATGTTTTCTTAGACAACCGGATTTGAGTACATAGAGGAAAGATAGAAATACGCACTTAGCAATCAAACATATTTAAGGTTAATCAAATAGGAGAAAATTTTTATTTTTATTTTCTATTTAAAAGAAAAAAAACCCCCAAAAAACAAAGTTTTTAAAACTTTGATTTTGAAATTTTGCGATAAACTCCCTAAAGAATTTCTTATATACCAAAGAAACTTCTGTGTTTCGGGTATGAAATTTCAGAAAAATAATATGATATTTCAGTAAAATATTTTCATTTAAAGAATAATTAATTATTATCATTTTTATTTTATTAGATGCTTAAAAAAATATTAAAACTGTGTTTTGTGCTTGGCATCCAAATCTTGTGATTTTTTTTTTTTTCACTCACTTCCTGTTGACATAATGCTTTGGAATTTTGAATACACATGTATTTCTTAAAGCAATGCACGATTTGAATATTGATTTTCTTAAAACATCGATCCCTAAGGGGGCAAAGAACGGAAATCCAATAAACTTAATTTTACGTTTCATTTACTATGGAGGTATCTGCGTTAGCTTTAAAAATGCCAATTTTAAAAAGGGTCTAATGACAGGATTAACACAATACCGACAAAATTTAGCCAACTTCTCGAAAAATCTTCACATTTTTGCCGACATGGTGAGACAAAATGTTAAAAAAGTAATAAAAAATAATAAAAAATAAAACAATAATAAAACAAAAGGTAATAAAAATTTTACATCTACTTTTACTGCAATTTTTACGGCAAAAACTGCTGGCAACAGTTTTTGCCGTGGGACATTTGAAATTTTATAATTGTATAATATTTTCAATTTAGAGAGAATACTGATTAGCGTGTAAAGTACGCATATATATTTAAAATTATATTTATCAAGTTAAATATGGTACACGAATCAATTATCTTTTACTATAAGCATTAAAATATATCAAAATATATACTAGACTTCGTAAAAATTGCAAAACGCGTCTTTTTAAGGGAATAATGTTTTTTAATGTCCACTGTCATCGTATATTCCTCTAATTATTATGAAATATATCTATTACATCTCATTATATCCTATAAATATCCATAGAATTACTTTCACTAGTTATTTTAAGTATAAATAAAATAATTGAATTCAATCATTCTATCCTAACCCAGTTTTTTTTAAATTTCTTTATAATCCAACCAAACGGTCCATTAAGTTTTAAGCTTAAACAGCAATGTTGTAATTAGAAAGTAATAAATAGCAACGTAAAGTTGTTTATTATTTTAATTTTATATTTTGTAAAAAAAAGCTATATATAGGGTGTTCAAAAAATAAGACTCATGATTTCAAAATTAAATTTCTCAAAAAAATAATAAATAAATAAAATAAATAAATAAATAAATAAAGATCGGAGAATTATACCGTGAACGTTTTGTTTATTTAGTAAGCTGTAAAAACGTTATATAGAAGTTTCGATCAGCGAATATTTTGAAAAGAATGAATTCTGGTTGCAAAGATTACTTCACTTGACATTTTTCTCGTTTTAGATTGCTTGCAGAGAACGAGTTTTTTGGCAACAGTGCCATATTTTAACGATTTTTCGAATTTCGAAATTTCAAAAATTTAATTCCAAAAATCGTTAAAGTATAATATTGTACGCCGAAAAACTTATTCTCTGAAAGCAATGAAGAAAAGCAAAGCAAGAAAAGTATCAAATCAGGCATTGTGTTCTCAATCAAAATACAATCTTTTCAAAATATTCACCGTTCAAAACTCTGTATAACATTTTTACAGTTTACTTAATAAACAAACCGTTTACCGTATAATTCTATCCATCTTTATTTTGGGGATATTTAATTTTGAAATCACTCTCTTATGTACTGTACATCCTATATAAAGAAGAAAATAAGATCATTGTTTTGGTAGATTTATTTTCTAAAAAGCAACTATATAGATTCATAAGAATATAGAAAAAAATGCATGTATAAGGAACTAAAATATCCTTTATTTTTTCACGACTATCATTAATAGTATGTACGATTTTTTAAAACGCTTCTTTACCTGGAATCTATGATTATATTGATAATACATATATTGAAAGAAAATATTTTAACTAAACAGATATCAGTTATGGAATCGTTAATTCGAATAAACAAAAGATATATATATAAGAGAGGACTATAAAAAATTGCTTAAATAGGTGGCCGACAAAAACGTCTACATTAATTTATGCACATAAGTATATCAATGTTTTTTATGACAATTAATTTATAAACTTTGAAATAAAAATATACTATTCCAATTCTATGAGATGCCCATTACTGTCATATTTCCTGTCCAAATCTATAGTAATATACGTATCTAATATTAAACTGTTATCTAATATTTTCTTGTTAATAAATAGAATTCAAAATTGAATTTTATTTATTAATAATTGAATTCAACACTTTAAATCTAATTCAGAATTGTCCATGCTATTTGAAATTATTATGAGAAAATATTTTTAGTTTCATATTATTCGAACACAAATTTGCTTTCATTTCTTACTCATATGTCACACAATTGGAAACTTTTATTGTCTTATTTCTAGTTTAATGTTTATTATAACATTTGTTACGAAATAAATTGAAACATTCTAAGCAAAACTTTCTGAGTAATAACGTTCTCTACATTAATGACTTCCGTAATTCAAACAATTGATTGAATAGTGTAAAATTTGTGATAAAGTTTATATAAAATAATGAAAAATATACTGCAGATAAATATCCAGCTAATGTAAACTTTAGACATTATGAATCTAAAACGAAATTTGTAATTAGAGTATTCGAAAAATTTTGAAAAAGATGTAACTTTGAGACGAAAACCTTAACGACCGCTATAGAATGTATTCAAACGTGTTAATCTGAGTTAAATATAATTTTGCTTAGCAACTTCCTATAACTTACAGATGGACTTTTGTTTTGGTTAGTTCTTCTATAGATTAAAATGCATTAAATAAATATAATAAAAGTCTGACTAAACTTTTTTCTAAAATTCTTAAATGTACTTTTATATACATTATATAGTCTTTTATCACCGGTCACTTTCAATTTTAGCCTTTTTGTCAATATTTAAAGAAATATTGTCTAATCTTTATAGAACTACAAAACGAAGTCATAATTTACTTCTGATCATAGTTTTTCATAGGTATCATTTACTTCTTTAAAGAGACAGAGTACCATGAAACTGAACATAATATCGATTTTCTTTTTTTTTTCATACAGGCATAAACTAGCTTTTTTAACTGTGAATATTTTGGTACCGTTTTAAGTATAAGAAGATTGCATCGCGAGATACTGTAAATTTGTTAATAGATCCAGCGCATTTACCCCTAGAAAGGAAAAATTTTAACTGATTTTACTCCCTGTTTATATTTGTGTAACTTGCTTGTTCGAAAAATACTAAGGCTTCTTTGCTACTTGAGTTTGAGATAGAGGTTTGATTAGTATTTTTACTTGTTCTCCGTGGTGTACTTAATATTTTTGGGTTTGGATTTAACATTCAAGTTTATAGTTATATTTTTTAAATATTTAAATTGAGAGTTTATTGAATTGCCTTAATTTTCTGATATGCAGGTGAAGAAAAAAGCATATATAATGTAAAATTTAATAGAAACCCGTATTCAGTTTTATGTAGTATATTCTTGTGAATGTTAATGAAAAATCGAAGTAAAAATATTCATATTTAATAAAGTAGTATGGTTTAACAAAAATAATAATTCTTGGAGGAACTACAAAACGAAAGAATCGACTTATTGGGTTCAGAACGCCTAAATCACCGAATATTGGACGTAGGGTTTCTACAATTTTCTACCAGAAGGTGCAATATCTGTCTGACACGAGTACCCCTTGACTAAGGTATAGAAAACGTCCGTTGCAAAAATACGTAAAAATAACCTAAAAATAACTTTAAAATAATAATAGCATATCAGTAACTTAGCGTTACCTAAATTTAATCTATTAATTAGTTAACTGTAAACTAGCTGGAACATAGCTATAACATAACCTTAACTTGACTATCACCTATCGCAATTTAACTGTAATTTAATGGTAAGTGAATGATTTGGCAGAGTGGTCAAATGGCTTTGAAATGATATATAATATGAAGGATGTCGGAAAAAGTTTGAAGAGTGTCCCCATGTAGTGTCAAATTGGAGGAGAGCAAAAGGAACGGTATAATAGGAAAAAATGGTCTAAGAGCTATCCACTGATACATCATATGACAGATTTTGGAAAAAAATAGAAAATCGCCCGAGCTATATAAGAATAATCGAGCTTGAAAATTATTTTAAAAAATTATAAAAGATGAATTGTGATATCTTTTTAAAAAAAATGCATTTGTAAGTACACTTTTTTGTTTGATGGTATTAAATTTGATAATATATGATGCTTAGAAGTGAAAAAAAGTTATTATTAAACTGAAGTTTAACCTTTTTATTTTGCCAATATCAAAATTACATCAGTATTACAGATGTAAACTTTTCTTTTTTATAATATAGATACCTAGATATTTAGTAAGTAAATTAATCGAGAATTAGCAATACAAATTTTTCTAATATGTTCTTGAAATTTCTGAACTAGCCATATGAAAACTAGCCCTATTTGTTCACACAGTTTGTGACTGATAAAGTGTTCAATGTAAACTGATATTTTAATGAAAGTGTGATCGTTCCTGAAAAAGATCAAAAGTAAAAATATGTTTTTGTTGTAAATATTGCTATATTTCTTTCGAACAAAAAAGCATTTTTTCATAAATTAATTTTTATATAATAAATGTTACTTAAAAAGTACGGCTTTGTTTCATTAATACCGTGCATATAAAAAAATCTTAAGTTGAAAGGCGTCGGAAATAAATTTCCAATTGATAATGTTTGCGTCTTACATTCAAAATAGATTTTTATAACAGTTGTACTCTATTTGAGTGAAGTCGAATGCAGTAGTAAATGCCTGACTGCCTCGATGTGTATGTTGCTGCAGCTTGAAGTATGCGTTAGATGTTGTTTAGAAAATATGTGTGTGCCTATTTGCATCTTCAATAAGTATAAGTAAACATATGTTAAAATAAATTTATTACATCAAGTTATTTTAATCGAAAAAAATAATTTATAAAAAAGTGTAATAATATAATAAGCAATTATTTTAAATAATTGCTTTAATATATTTACTCTCTGAATTCTTAGAAATAACATTACTGAATTACTTTTTGATGTTTAATGTTTGGAAATGTATATTGTATTACATTAATATAGCAGATTTTTAAAACTAAGTTTCACACATATTTATGTATTGTAAATATTTTATTTGTCAAAAATGTAAAACGAAGCATTTACTATTATTTTATCTGCATTTGCTTTTAGTTTATTATATTTATTTATTTATTTGAAAATGAAAGAATCAAACCATACAAATTGAATAATTTTTTTTCAAAAAATCTCTTATAATGAAAACATATGATAAATGAAGTAAACTTTTGTGATACTCTCATTCTTAATATAAGATATGGGTTACAAATAATGATTTACATTATTCAAATTTTTCGCTCTTTAAATAAAGATTTTAATATTATATTAAAAGTGCAAGCCAAAGCTCAAGAAATCTCCAGAAGGAGTAGCAGAAAACTCCACATTATCTGCTAACATTCTGATAAATAAAATATCAGAGACCCTTCAAAGCCACAAATTACCGTAAAACCAATTATTGTATTTCAAATAAATACATAAATAATATACACAAGACAAATATTTTACGAAAGGGATGTGTATATTAAGAAGAAATAGATAAAACTAAATGATAATAAACAAAAATCTTCACACCAATTGAGAGCGTGACAAATTTCAATTCTTTTGCTTATGGTACATTTCTGAACATCTAAAGGAAGATAGAGTTTTCTAGGAAAATTTAAAAGTAATATCAAAGAAAGTTATTTCAAATGTATGTTTATAATGGTTTCTGAAGTAATAAACGGGAATGGGAAACTCGAAATAAAAACAAATATTTCTACTTTTCTGCTTGATAGTCATGTTTTCTTTACTTGAAAAGAAAGATGGAAATTTATTCTAACATATTATTTGTCGAGGTTATTTTTTTGCGTTTACAGTGTTTCATTTTAATATTTTTCTGCATGATAGAAATTCACAGACATAGATTGATTTAAAATTATACAGCAGTGGTATTTCTAAAATATTTGTCTAATTTTTTGCATCGGAAGTAAATTAATATGTTTAAAAGTTAAAATTGTTTGTAGTCACGATTTTGACGTAAATTTTCCGAGTAAATAAACCAGGTATTAGATTAGGTTTGTCGAAATTATTTATCTGGTAAACAAATCATATGAGTTGTAACTTTCAAGTGGATGATTTTTTCTTCGGCCTGGCTTAGGACCAAAAAACACTTGGTAAAAAGCCACCAACTTTTTGCCCGAGTCTTTTTTGCTCAAAGAGTTTAAGATAAAAAAAGGTTTTAGTTCTAAAATACTGTTAATAAAAATCGTAGCAATTTGCGTCTATGTGATTACAATTCAAACACGTGGTTTCCACTCCCGAACCGACCTCTTTGGTGCGGAAGAACAGACATGGAACCTGGAAATATTCGTAATATGAATGCTAGTTGGGGACCGGAAGGGGGCGTAGGATGGACATGGTATGGAAAACGAATTGACGTCGGGGGCTTGATGAGGTGTTTGGCACATTTATGTGTCCGGTGGCCATGGGTAAGGGATGTCGTGCACGTGTATCATGGTAAGACGCTGAAGCAGATACCCCATAACGCCACGATTTTCGTAGTATGTTGAATAGTAAAATCAGCGATGCTTATAGTCATATCTCAATGTTAACCACCGAACAGGATTCTGACTCAGTGCAATTAATAATTTCAGTGGTAGGACCCCATCCAAACTTTTGATCAAAATTTAGCCTGAGATAACAATGCGGGACCTATAAATCGAGATGCAGTGACTGTAGTGTCGATGGATCTTGCGGGATTGACAAGCATTATCTCCCTAAGTTGTCGTCGGGAGAGGTTTTGGAGAGCATTTGCCATGCTTGCTCAACGCCGGATGACTCATCCCCATTTGTCTGCTGCAGCTGAGGCAACTGGGAGCCAACACCAATGTGGGTGGTAAATGGAGTTACCGCCGTCGACTAGCAAGCGTTCGCGGGCGGCCAGTAGGATGCTAAATTTGTGTAAGAGAGACGGCCGGTAGGTCTGCTTCCAGGATCCGCCTCCGCAGGAAACTGGACCAGAGGATCTCCAGCTAATGTGGTGGCACATTAAGCCTCGTTCGAGCTCACGGTCTGATCATGGTCTTGTGTGTCTGAGCATTACTACAGTTTAATGCGCATAATGATAAAGACTTATATATGTTTCCATCTAGTATTCCCTGTAGTATTCGGCTACTAATTCACGAGCCGAAAAGGCTTTTGGCTCTTTTGGAAGGGGTTTCCTCGTCTAGCTGTTGTGGTAAAATATACCTTCTTTTTTCCGATAGTGACCCCAATTTCACGGGAAAGGAGAACTTGTGTTCAGGAATGACAGGGACCATAAGGTAACGGGAGTGGTTGGTGCTACCTTGTTTCGCGACGCAATCTCTCTTAGCTGAAAAGCAGGAGGCCGCTGCTGAGTACGAGATGTTCCGGACGCTCCGGATCCCTTGCAGAAAATGGGATCTATCCTGTCTTGGTGGAGATTTCTGTGTCCACCTGGGGACATTAAAGGGATCTTGTCTGATTTCTTGAACCCCCTCCCAAATGTGAGCTGCGAAGTTCCGTGAGTGCGGGCTGGCAGATTTGTTGGAAGAACCTGATCAACCAGATCGTTTCTCTGCCGTCAAGATGGGTTTTACATATATCTCTAGTCTCAGCTACAAGTAGCTTGTTAAATTCTTTTGTCGATAAGCAAAAAATGGACTTTGAAAGAATTTATGTCAGAAGTGAGGGTTGAATCTTTCTAAGCGACGCTATGGCATTTCTTTCCTCTTGTGTCAGTGGTTCTTTTCCTCTTCCTTCTTCTTAAAAAATGCCTTCTTTCGTTGAAGTTGACCTTGAAGGTCTTCCATGAAGCAATTCCTCTTAGGCATATGGCTCTTTGGTGCAATGTCTTTGTAGATGTTCGATTCCTGTGAATCGTCGTGGTGACCTAGAGACCTCCAATCGTAGGATCGCTTTGCTCTTTGAGTACTATGTATTTAGAACTTTAGTATTCGTCTTTTCGTCTCTTGTATCGGAATAGGGCTGCGGTATGTGTGCTCGTCAGTGCGTAGCCTTAAGACCAAGACATTTCATGAAAATTAACTTGAATTACTATCTTAATGTAAGCTGGCATGATCCACGAACCACTTATTCAAATCTTTGCGTGGTTCTGTACATAATTCTATTTATATTCTACAAGCGTTTGTTAGTAAACTGAAAGCAGATCAGCGTACAAAGTCATAACTCATTTAAAAACCACCTTTAATTAAATTGAGCTCATAATCTGTAAACTTTACGTAGTATTTTAAGCAGTCCTGTTTACCAACTATACTTATTACCGGAAGACAAATAGAAAATATATGTCACTATATTATTTAAATTAAATTAAAGAAAATTATATCCCACCCAACTCCTTCCCCCCCCCCAAAAAAAAAGTTTTACAAACAAGCTGGCAAACAAGCAAAATATGTCGCCTAAAAATAAAAAGAGAAGTAAGGATCGAAAAAATGATAATTTAAAATATGATAAGGGTTTTTGTGATGTTAAGATCTGAAATTCAATGGCTTAATTACTTTGTGAATATATATATATTTTTCAAGTGCAATGTATTTATTAAATGTGTCAAAATAAATTCATTTAATAAGGCACTTAGTTCAAATATTATAAAATCTATTTTTCTTTGTGAGTTTTCAAGAATATAGTTTGTATTATGCACTATATATTTGTAGAAAAGAAAGTTCTTATTTGTTTTTCATGTATTTTTTTTAATATAAAAAAAGTATTCACTATGACGCCTTTCTTTAAAAAATAAAACAAATCTAATATAATAAATAAAGCATTCGAAAAAAGCCCCGCAAAATAGAAAAGTATATAAGCGAAGTGTATTTTCATTATGTTGAATTTTTAGATAACACAATATGTAAATACAGATCTGCGCTAAAGTAAATTGATACATTTTAGGTCATTGCTCTTTTGGTATAATAAAGTAGCACAAATGAATGCCGTTTGCGTAGTTGTAAGATTCAAATAGAAAAATAATTTTGAGCTGTGCTTCAAAGAAAAACTAGTCAGATGTAGCAATCCCAAAATTTTTTTCTATCATATACATGTTAAAATTTTGAAATTCACAATCGCAATGCAAAAATTAAATGGCAATCTATGCTCATCATGAGGATTTGAAAGATATGAAATTGCTTGCATTGGTACTGGAGGTTTCACTATCACGATAATCGTGTGAATCCAACAAAATTCAGCATAGAAGAAGCTTCTGTAGGGCGATGGACACCAAAGTGTAACCAAATCCAATTCTTGTTATATCAAGGATTAACAGAATATAAAATTTGATGGAAATCCGTGTATCAATTCTTGAGATAGAGCTGTTGCGGATATCAACAGCAAAATGCAGCATAGCAGCAACACATATTGAGAGTATTACTCACACACAAAAAAAATCTATTTATTTGAAGCAATAACTGAATCTGAAGTTTGGTGAAATTCTGTGCAATAAAACTGGCGATAGATCTATTGCAAAAATCACACAAATGAATCTTAGCAGTACCACCTGTTGATATATCTACAGTTAAAAAAATTATTTCATACTAAGTGAGAGGTAGTGAAGGCAAAATTCTAAGGTCTGGCTGAATCTGAAGTTTCATGAAAATCCGCGCTTTAGTTCTGGAAATTTCTAAAACCATGAAAAATGCAGCATAGCAGTGTCACTTGTAAAGCGATCACATGAAAAATCCATGAGCTCCAGTTTATATCAAGCACTAAAAGAATATAAATTTTTATCAAATTCCGTGCATTAATTTTCAAGATAGTGCGTCCGCAATATTTATGTCACATACAGACACATAGACTCACAGACAACATACTCACGGAACCACAGATTTACGCAAACATTTTGTGAAAGCGTGTTTTTCATTATCCTCTAAAACGTGTAAATCCGTGCAAAACCGCAATTCAAAAATTTCCACGAATCCAATGCTTTATTTTTGTAAATATATAAGAAAGTAAAAAATTGTTTCTCTAAATCAGATTATTTTATTTTTTCAAGTAAAACGCGTAAGATAATGATTTTGTTATCGAAAAAATAATATCATATATCTTAAGAAAACAAGATAGAGGTAAATGATAATAAAGGCAAAATTCCAGAACTTGATATTCATTCCAATTGAGTGCGTGCCAAATTCTAAATCTTTTACTTCTCGTACATTTCTGAAAATCCAAAGTAAAATGTAATTTGCTTGTGATTTTAAACAAAATATCAAAATAATGTTATTTCGAATATATGTTTATGGTGGTTTCCAAAGTAAAAAAAATGAAATGTACGCATATATATATATTGAAATTTATTTAAATATAAAATTTATTGAATTTGGTTTTATATATGTATAATATTTATTTCAATATTTATTCTGCATAGAAAAATTTATATATCTAACTTTATAACTTTATACTTTATAACTTACTAACTATTTTATATATTAAAACAATATAGCAGTAACATTTTATGAATGAATAACCAATGTTTTAACTTTCACTATATAATTATACAATCACACTGGAAAATGACTTGAAGGAATGAATTTGGAATAAATCTCCCGAATTAAGAAGATATGAATTTGCTGTTCTACGAAAGAAACCAGGAAATGAAAAATCTGTTTAACAAACACAACTTCATTACTTCCTTATTTAGAAATAGATTTTTTTCCTTAATAATTTATAATTTTATATATTCAGAAAATTAAAAATTTTTTCTTCAGTTGATTGTATATAAAATGTTAACATAGTGTATAATTTCATATTTTGGCAAATAAGCTTATTTTTAATCAACAGCGTTTAAAGTACGCTGATTGTGGAAAAAGGTTTATGGCTGCTTAACAAATATTGTTGTGAAAAATCACATCCTGTAACCCATATATAGTACTTTTTCCATCAACGTCTATTTTTAGACTTTTAAAATCATCACTTTTTATATCTATATACTTTTTGTGTGTCCCTTAGTGACACCTAAATACAGACAGGAATTTCGTTTAAAGAAGTTTTTCGTTATCTATGTCCTTCTAAATCATGTAAATCCAATGAAAAGTGCAATTCAAAAATTTTCATGAATCCAATATTTTCTTCCTTTAAATATATATATATATATATATATATATGAGAAAAATATGACAATGATGAAAAGATGAACAAGTTGGAAATTGCACGTGAAGCGTAGCAAATTAGGTGCGTTCGAACGATAACGAAGTTTTAAAAATATTACTTTCATATATCAATCTCATAACATTGTAAATAGTGAATTACAATTAAAACGCTCATCAAACAATGTTCTCCCTATACCATTATGTAATGGAATACTTTTGTGTGGCCTTGTAAATCAATAACAAATGTTCTTTGCACCACAAATTATGTAAGATGTATAGTATAATATGTACTTTATAGTTGCATATAAATTTTATTAAGTTCGCATGAGTGTAACACGATTAAAATGCATTTGAAACATTTTTTCCCATTGACCGTAATGTAATGGAATACTTTTGATTTTCCCTGTAATTGATCTATGCATCCTATTTTCATAAAATTTGAAATAACTCGAAAAAATTATGTAATAATTATGTGTTTTAAATTTCAAACGTATAGAATATATTTGAAACTTTTTCCCCATTGACCATAATGTAATTGAATACTTTTGATTGTCCCTGTAATTGATCTGTGCACACGATTATCAAAAAATTTGAAATAACACGACAGAATTATGTAATAATTGCGTATTTTAAATTTGAAACGATTAAAATGCATTTAAAACTTTTTTCCCCATTGACCGTAATGTAATGGAATACTTTTGATCGTCCCTGTAATTGATCTATCCATCCGATTCTCATAAAATTTGAAATGACTCGACAAAATTATGTAATAATTATGTATTTTAAATTTCAAACGATTCGGTTGGGTAGTTTTTGCGTTGTTATATGCGGACAGACGGACGGACGGACAGACGGACGGACAGACGGACGGACTGAACGATCACTATAGGTGCTACGTATTATATAATTACGAACGCACCTAAAAAATGGGTACAACGACAATGAATTATAAAAGAACAATACTAAAAACATCACAAGATCCACTCCCTGCTCTTCAGAAGGTGTGCAGAGTAACAGGCATCAAAAAGTTATTAAAAAATATATCCTCACAGGTTTCGCAAGGCATCACAAAACCGCATACTCCACTTATATAAAGAATATAAAACAAAATAACATTGAATACGGAATTTAATAAATAAAGATTATAAAACAGAATAACATTTAATACTGAATTTAATAAATAACCAACAACAAAATAACTCATATCATAAATTATTCTAAAATTTCAAAAAACAAGTTAAAACTGTAAGAAGTCTCAATAACTAAACAATAAACTATATAGACATGCAGCAATGTGATGCCCCCACCTTAACCTGTGAAGAAAAAAGAAAAAGATACCTGTTAAAAATCATCACATTACACATCCATACTTGCATGAGCAGGAAACTATTAGGCCTAGGATGGTAGTAGGCCAGCATCAAAAATTTTAACTCTTTTGTGGACATTGTTTTTCATCAATCTCATCTTTTAGAATGATTAGCTGTATGGCTATTGCATCTCGATGGATTGATATGTTTATTTATTCTGCTCGTTGATAATGAGTTTGAATAGTCTCATCACTTCTTGTGTTTCACAAAGGACGCTTATAGTTAAGTTTATGCCATGTGATATTTTTGAGCCCGATTTTTCTGTCATGGGATTTATTAAGATTAAATATGAGACAAGTTAATTTTTTTATTTTATTTTTGTTTTATTAGTGAATATATTTTAAGTTTGTTTGTATATTGTTATTTTATTGTAAATTTATTTAGTTGTTCTAAATTGTCGTCAGCATTTTTAGTCCACCATAGTAATTTATTTCTTAATTTAAACTTAATTTATTCCAATGAATCAATATTTAAATTATCGGGGTTTAAAATCCAGCAAATAGCGTTTCCTAATCTGCATTAAGGAACTCTGCTAATTTCTTTTAACCCCTAGGAGATAGGTTTGCAGATTTCTCCTAATACAAACGAGCGGAAGCATCAATTGTGCATAATTTTAGAATCCACCATACCTAATGTATGATAAACATGTCCTCTTATAACATAACTTCTTTCCGGCATTTCCTTGTGTAATCTAAAGAGATTTTTTTTTTTTGCACTGTAAATTTAAATTAAGAATAGTCGACGATTCCATCAATGGATTCCAGGTATCTGGAGCGAGTTCCTAATTATGCCACTGGTCTGTGCCTCTGGAAAGAATATTTCGTGTTATAGGTAAGAATCTTTGTTATTATGTCATATTATCTATTTCATTTAAAAACGTAAAAAAACCAAAAGTTGCAATAAAAATAATTATTAAAGTATTTTTTCAGATTTAAAAATGTAATATTTTGTAATAAACTTTTTCGTAGTTTTGGCGAAGGTATTTTTATTAATTTATATATATTTAAAATGGCCAAAGTAATTCTATAAAATTGCGGTAAAATATTATTCGAATGTTGTTGAAAAAATAATATTCATTCATATAGAGTAAAATCTGTTCTCTATTAAAAGATTTCAAGGTCTTAATAATCTGTAATAATCTGTAATATCTTTCATTTTTCTCATTGTACAACATTCAAATAGTCAAAATATCCTTATTAAATATTAAAATACTACTTCTTACATAAAGTTCGGTGAATGAATTGAGAACGACCGATCTGGCAATACTGGTGAAAAAAAGCGCTGCACCTGCATAGAGGAAAGTTTAGACAATCTTCTCCCTCCGTTGTTCAGTTGAGCGTCGTTTATGTTCTGTGTATGACGTGCTTTACTAAGTGCTTGTTCAGTGTGTTGGTTCTTAGGAGGTGGAAACTGAATGAACAGGGAAATGAATGAATAAAAGATCAGTTTAAACTTTGGTTTTAAGCACCGAATCTCCAAAAGATCCCTACCGATCTTTGCAAGACACCGAAAGAAATTCATGAGGGAAGGTGCAAATTGAACACCTACCATACTCGCGAGATCTCAACCCTTCAGACTTCTTCCTATTTTCACGACTCAAATCCTCTTTGAAAAAGATTCGACCACATTGATGAAATCTAACGAAACGTGACGAAGCTTTTGAACTACATCCCAAAAGAAGACTTCTTGCGAATTTTCCAGGACATACATAGCAGATCTCAGCGGTGCATAGTTATAGGAAATGATTATTTCGAAGGATGGTATGGTAACCTTCGTTAATATTTCATCTACATTAATGCTATAGAACTATTCACCGAACTTTATTGTCAGAGGTAGTATTTTATTTTGTATGCTAAAATCTTACCTAGAGAGTATGAAAATCTGTAATATAACATTTGTAGAATATATTAATTTATTTGATCGTGATATCATAAAATCAAACCAATTTGTACTGTTTTTAGAAGTACATCATGGAGTTAATCTTTTGAATTCTAAGCTTAAATTTGAGAATAGAAATTTACAGATACTATACGTAATGAGTCATAACATTCCGTAAGATTTATCTAATATTCCGTTAGAAGAAATGCATTCGAGAAGTATCGCTCAGGCATTAATCGAAATTATATGAAATTTAGAAGAGTTAATTATTTTATACTATTTTAGAGTAGTTGATTATTAATGAGTAAAATTTACTTTTTTAAAAAATGTGTCACTTATTTCCTTTGTTTAATTTTTTCCTTTTGCTGAATATTAAATAAATTGAATATCGCCGGAAATAGTTATTATATATCTCTAAGACGAAACTGTTAAATTATTCTTTTAGGTACCTTTTCTGTAATATAGAAATAGAAAGAACATTTTAGGCTATTTGAATAAAATTTATAACTTTTACAAGAAAGATTTAAAGATTTAATAACACAAAATATTTTTAGGTTAGAAATACATGTTTTGTTTTTTGTGAAATAAAACATTTAAGTAACTCAAAATTTATGTTTCCGTGGTTTTTGAAATTTAAAACGTTCCAGCTGAAACTTTTTTATTTTTTTTTTATAAGAAAATGGAAAATCCGTTCTATAAGTATGTTAGAATAAAAGGTTTAAAATAATTTATATTTTAACTTTTAAACCTTACAAGATTGAAAGATTTGTTTTAAAAAAACTGTTTTATCTGGAAATAATTTTTCTCCTGTGATTACGAATGTTAAAAAGAAATTATTGCTAATATTTTTTAATAACTCCAAAGTATTCAATTATAGGAAATCATTAATTAATAGAATTTTGTTGATATCTTAATTTGTTACATTTTGAAATTTTTTAAATAAAATTAAAATAATACCCAATAAAAGAAGTATATTAATATATACGACACATGCATTCACTGCGATTGACTTATAAAAAAAGTTTGTTATTTTTCATTTATGCGAATTTCAGAAATTTTAAAATATTTTCCATAAACGTAAAATATATGTACATACATGTGACATTTTGAAGTTAGGGGATAGGAACATCATCGCCAGGTTTCCCTTGTTCCGCACAGAAGTCATGGCCAGCGAGAAAAAAAAAGCAGAATAAATAAAGTAGAAGGTCGAAATAATCACTCCTTGGCTGCTGCAAGTTCATTTTATTAAACTGTAGCTATATTAGAGAGAAAAGCTCCTGTTGCAGACGATATTTTACCGAAACATCCAAAAATATTCCATGCTTTACTGCATCAAGTCGTACTCATGCAAAAGCGCACCTAAGAATCCTTCTTCCTCCTCTCCTTACCTTACCACCTCTCGAGCTTCCTATTTTAAATCTAAAAAGAAAATTCTAGAACATTCTCTAACCTCAAACCATCATTCCTTTATGTAAACAGAATTCTTGTCCAGTTACGAGACTATTTTCCACAGGCGATAATTTTATTTAAAAAATATTATTTAACCAATTTACAATTGACTCAGAATTTCTTAGGCAGACGATTTTTATAGATGATTAATTTTAAGAGAAGAAGAAAAGAAATTAATTTATTGATATGCACACTATCAAAGGTTGACGGAGGGAAAATAAATAAATATATAAACTAAAATAATGATATTTTTGGAAAGGTATGGTTTTGAAATAAATTTAATAAGAATTTCTGAAAAAGGGTTGATAAAAACATAGAAGAAATCAGTTTTATTTGGAATATTAAGAAATAAAGTTTAATTAAGAATATTTTTAATTTAGAGCCATCTTTTTAAATTCATGCATACTGGAATAATGTTTTTTAAGGCAAATTAAGAATTTATATCGTCTCCATTAAGATTAACAGATTAGATCTAGAAACAAGATTTTAATTTAATAATTTGAAGTAAGTACGGAATATGATTATAAGAGAATTAAGATAGTATAAAGGTTAGTTTTGGCGAAAAAATTTTAAATTTGTAATATATATATGTATGTTTTAATTTTTTGTTCTCATTAAAATACATAAGGCACACATAAGGCATGCTTAATTTATTTCATAAATTCTAAATGTCAAATCATTTTATATTTATTTTTATTAAACAATATCCTTGAGACACTGTTATGAACTGCATTTACAAAAAAAAAAATTGTGAGATATAATGGTATTTTGTATTTTTTTTATGAAACTTAATACAAAATTAAAACGAAACTGTATAGAGGTAAAAATATATTACTTAAATGACAATACTGTATCGAAGCACATCTCTTCCAAGTGCACTTTTCACCACACAATGTGAAAAAAAATAAGCTGTGCATTTTCAGTACTTTACAGTGAATTACTCCAATAAATTTTTAAAAACGACACTTTTTCTAAATAAGCGTGCAACTCCCGTAAAGATCTTAGTTTTACGGACAAAATCAGATTATGTAAAGACAAAGTCTGTTAACCTAGGAACAAAGCCCATTTTTAGTAATATAGTCTGGAAATTAACTGTCAGTAAATTTACCGAGACATTAGTTTTAACACTGTATAAAATTAAAAATAACTGCTTAATTTTATTCCGTTAAGTGATATGCAATTCGTATCATAAAAATGTTTATCTTTTATTATTTTTTTGCCCAATTTTTGTCACTAAAAAATTTTTTATTTATAAGCTAAACATTAAGTATTTTATCGTTTCATCCTTTCAGTCTTTAATTTTCGCGTAATTTTTCGCGTACCGGCGTTTGCATTAGCATAATCCGTTTCACTAAAACATTCTTATAAGCGAGAAATAAAGCAGCTATTTTTAATTTTATACAGTGTTAAAACATATGTCTCAGTAATTTTACTGGCAGTTAATTTAAAGACAATGTTACTAAAAGTGGTCTTTGTTTCTAGATTAACACACTTTGTCTTTACATAAACGGATTTTGTCCGTAAAACTAAGATCTTTACGGACGCTTATTCAGAATCGTTATTTATTATCGAACGCTTAATTATTATCGTTGCACGCTTATTTAGAAAAAAGTATCGTTTTTAAAAATTTATTGGGGTAATTCACTGTAAAGTACTGAAAATATACACCTTATTTTTTCACATTGTGTGGTGAAAACTGCACTTTGAAGAGATGTGCTTCGAAAAAGAAATAGCACTGTCATTTAAGTAAATATATTTTTACCCCTATACAGTTTCGTTTTAATTTTGTATTAAATTTTGTCACTAAAACATTCTTATAAGCTAAACATTAAGTATTTTATCTTGTCATCCTTTCAGTCTTTAATTTTCAGTTTTAACTCTTTAATTTTCTCGTTTTTTGTAGCGGCGTTTGTATTAGCATAATCCTTTTCACTAGTTTAATTTTTAACCGTTAAAAAAATTATGTTAGTTGTTCTGTTCAGTTGCATTTGGTGACACGTATAACTGCTTAATTTCTAAAACGTCTTTTGGAGATTACAAAGCTACTAACAGAAAACAAAGAAGTAACTAGAGTAAAAAATATGCGTATATTTATTATTATAATTATTATTTTTAATAAAGGTTGATAGTATTGTATTTTCGAATGCTTTATTTTGTTAATTGCTTTATTTGTGATTTTAAATTGAAATTCTTCAATATTTTGATACATAATTTATAATGTTTAACCTGGCCCATGCGCATGTTTTGTTTGTGACGCTTAGTTTTAAATTTGATAAAAAGGACATTTATAGACGCTGTGTTTGATGAAGAAAATAGATATATCTATGGGGTATATATATATACCCCATGGACAAGTATGTATTAATGTAAATATTAAGATCGCAATTCCCTAAGATCTATGTAATTTTATTATTATTATTATTATTATTATTATTTTTTGATGCCTATATGATTGATATTTTATTATTTGTCTTTATCAACTGTGGATGAATATGTGAAATATTGAGCTGTTTCTTACTTTCATTGCAACATTTGAACTATATAAAGTCATTTATATTATCCAATCAAAAATTTAAGTACCGCTGTCATCAAATAAAATTGAATAAAATTGAATCAAATAAAATTGAAAAACGAGTAACATGAGGATCCTAAAACTTTCTATTATTTATACATGTTAATACTTCCAGTATAACGCAACATAGCAGCATCACTGCTTAGGTTTTTTACACTCAAATCTAAGCGGAAATAATTTATACTAAATTCGAGTTTAATCTGAAGTTTCAGGAAAAATCCGCGAAATAGTTTTTGAGATAGAGCAAGAGAGATAAGTACAGTCAGAAAAAAAGTAATAATTGCTTTTTATTTATTTATTTTTTATTTTATTTTGTTTGCAATTCAAAAAAAATATTTCTGCATTATTTTTGGCCGAAATTTTGTTCCAAGATCACTTGGATCACTTTCATTTATAATTATAAAATAAATATTAAGCATTAAACTCTTCAATACATTAATAACTTACATTTTTCTACCGAATTATGCAAATTTATATTAGTTTTCAATTTTTGAAACTGGAAATAAACTCTTCACTACTTTTACAGTTTTAAAGGATTAAGGGTAAGCGAAAATGTACAGGTGATGTTTCCTTCAATCTTGTGTAATATTTAATTTTCACGTTTAAACTGCGGCTTTGTTTACATTAGCATAATTGTTTCCAAGAGTGAAATTCTCGTCGCTAAGAATTTGATTTTAAATCTTCTATTGAGGCGCGTTTGTCGGCGCTTATAGCTGCTCAGCTTCTAAAAGGCATTTAAGAGATTACTTCAAAAATTATATTCTTCACACAAAGGTAATAACAGAGAACATCTGCATAATTTTCACACACATACAGAAAAATAAAAGAAAAACAGTACATTATTTTCCACGAAAAATTTTGTAATGCGTTTTCAAATAGTTCCCTTTAAGTGATTGCCTTTCTAAGAATTTTAAAAACATACTTCAATATGTTGATATAAAAACCACTATGTTTAATTTGCATCATACGACCGTGACTACAATACATTTATTACTTATATGATGTATAATTTTAAATGTGATTGTAATTAAGTTTAGAAAAGTTAAGTTCAATAAAGAAAGAAATTTGTAACGTGTGTAAAAGAACATATATATATATAGATAAAGGCAGAGATACTGGGTGAATCTAAACACTTGAGCAAAAATTTAAGGGGTGAAGGGATGATAGCACACATCAAGACAAGCAATAATAAATAGGAGCCTAAAGGTCTCAAACGTCTTCCGTCGGAGTTAGGCGCCATTATAACATAAAATCATGAATGAATGTATATTATTCGACAAAAAACATTTATGTTAAGACGACTATTTATACAACAACCAAAAAAAAAGGGGGGGTCAACAGTCCGCAACTTTTACAAAGGCAAGATTGGCGTCAAACCAGTGTAACACTAAGAACAGAATTGTTTTAACTGTCTGGGAGACATAAAATAATTATGAAAGTGGCTATAGAAAACAACCACACAAGTAGTATTTTACATAGGTTCTGAATGAAACGCAATCATCTAGATAATAGTTACAGTTACAAACAATAATTATAAAAACAAAAGTTTAAATCCGAATGTAAATATATAGAATTTTACAAAGCCTTCTTCCCCCCTCAGAAAGAAAAATACAATTATGAAATTAAACTAGCTCTAAGCTTTTTTTTAAATAATACATCCGTCGGAAACCAGATTAAAGTCTATTTTATAATATTATAATAAACCACGATACTTTTAGTTTAAACGGGTTTTAATTTAGTTTAAATCGTGTTTTTTCCCCAAAAAGCAGTTTTTTCAACATGCGTATTTTTATGCATATATTTGATGTGGTAATAAAATGTTTTGACTCGGGATATTTTCTCTAACTATTATATTTATTCATTTCTATTTTAAATGAGATGCGTGAAAGATGTGTTTTTTAAATGTAATTAATATACGTAATTTAAATTTATATGTTTTATGTGAAAAAAATGCATTTCGAAAGATTGCGATAAGAACAATATTTTGAATCACTATATTCAGCTAAGTGCCTTATTACCACCATTTATTAATTGTAATGGTATTTCACTGAAATATGGACTTTAGCAATTTTATAGAAGGCTTGATAGAATTCGGCTTTAAGAAAGCGATATTTTTTGCCAATTGATATATATGTTAATAAAAGTTAAACATAAGAAGTATTATATTTGTTTATGCATATCTATATTTATAAATGCAACTGCTGATAAACTTAGATAAATTAATTTAGCTTATATATAGTAACAGAAAAATGGCTCTATACAGCTATAACATTATTATAAAGCGGTAAATTTTGTGTGTTTGTTAGGTGCTATCGCTAAAACTACCTATCCGATAAAAAAAAAAAAAAAAAAAAAAAAAAAAAAAAAAAAAGATTTGTTGCAAAATAATGTTGAACTGAAATAATGCTCCGAATAAATAATGCTCCAAAAGTGACTATATTTTCTGCCGGTACAACTTCCACGGTGCAGAAGCAAACACATTCTAAAATAGCGATATCTGTGATATTGATTGGTCTATCTTCTAAAAGGCTCGAAAAATTAAACTGGCGCTATAATGTAACACATAAATAACGTAAATAAATGTAAAATATTTATAAAGATTCCAAAACACGATTTATGGGAATATTGCAATTTTTAGGATGCAGTTGGGATTAGCAACTGGAATTTTGACATAGGTAGTAACTTATAAAATGGTGGTTAAAATTTTGTGTAATAATAATAGTATGGTATATAAGTAATAGCACAAAATGTTTTTAGTTTTAATAGGTTAATTGTATTAAATTAGTCTGTTTTTAAAATTTTGACGTTTATTGCTTTTGTATTGCTATTGCTTTTATACTAGGCTTTAAAAAAACAATGGTACATAGAGTATGTCGCCCTAGCATTATGTATGTCCAAACCCTTCGTGTTTTTAAAATTAATATCGCGCTATTTGTGATATATTTTTTTAATTATAAGTAACAATGCTTTTACAATTCAGGATAGGTATTTCCAGTGTATCTCAACACCTTTGATGAAAGCTTGTAAATCGAAATTTCTGTGTAACGGGAAAATGCTCTTTTTTCAAAAACTATGCAACCTAGGATAATCATTAAAGTTTAGCTAATTAAATTAATAATTAATTAATTAATCGCTAACTAATGCCTGCTACCTCTATTTTTTTCATAATTTTAGTTTCAGTAGATTCAGAAATACATAGAGAGTGACATATTTTTGTTCTAAAATTTCTATCATATTTCTAAAAGTATAATACCTAAAATTAAAAGAAATGTGCTTTTGAGTTTAGCGTTTCAAATGCTGTGACATGATACCCCACACGGTATATAGAGAAATATATTTTTCACAGGTAACTTAATAAGCCTTTTTACATTTTCATTAATAAGTTTGCGAAAATTTAAAAATCTTTAATTATATAAGTCAATAGTCATTACTACGACTCCCCATTCCACGTTCCATAGTTTACAAGTAAAATTGCTGTGACAGACTCTGTGTCTGTCACAGCATGATTGGGGTCACACAGGAATGATTTCATAACGGTTCCATTTCTACATTTTAATTACGGAATCCTAGAAATGTAAAATAAATATTTATTTATGAAAATTATCGTCATTTATTACAAATAAAATCTCAGATATTTTAAAAACTAAAGTTAAATTTCGTATAAACATTGTAAAATAAATTTATTCAATCTAATAAATATTTACAAATGTACATAAAAACTTACTTAGTTACGTGGAAAATAATTTCATAGCCAACGTTTGGTCAATTTAATTGAGAATTTATTGTACATAATGTTATGCAGTTCTTCAAACTTGATGATTCAGAATGATATATGAATCTTACATGATTTATGACAGAAGTTTGTAGTTTTGAGGGAACTCACCTAACTGACCTAAAGTTAGAAAAATTATGGCAAAGTAAATACACATTTCTAATGTATTAGTTTATTTAAAAAAAGCTACATATCATTTTAATTTTGCTAATTTAACTGATGTCAGTTTCATATGAAATAATTATTTTAACCTGCTTTTTAATGTCAAATCATACTTTCTAGTGCATGTTTTTGTAGTATTTTTTTAAAAATTATTTTAAGGATTTTTGCATAAATTGATTCATAAAATATTTATGATGTAAATAATCTATCAAGTTTACAGTATTTTATGGAGTTAGACTATAACGTAAAAAGTAACAAATCCTATAAAGAAAATATTAAATATTTTTAAGCCCATTAAAAAACTGTTTATTACAATACTTATAAAATTTACCCATTCAAATATCCCTCTAATTATCATGAAATATATATATTAAATCCCCAGGGTTTGCACAGTTCTACCACTAAATTTTAAGAATATTTTCAAAGTGTTTCACAGCAGAAAAATATCGTAAAATCTGTGAATGAAGGTGTGGATTACGAATGTTGTGGTTTAAAAATTAAATATAAATTTTCATATTTTTAATAGTGGTGCCAGAGTCCTTGGAAATTCCAAGGAGTGTGCGAACTTTGCATTCCTTTACACACCATACATATTAATTCAATTTTGTCACTAGCTTTTTAAAATATAAATATCATAATTGAAGTCAATAATTCTATCCTAGTAAAGAGAAAATTAGGCATTAGGGACCACGGTCCATGATGGATATGCATAAATATACCGGCAACTAATTGTTCAATCAACATATTTCGTTGTAAACAATTTATTCTTTTTATGTGTTTTACAACCACTAATACTTAAAAAAAATCGATTTTTTCATTAGGACGAAATTTTAGTCCAAACAAAAAGTTCGAGTTGTTATAGGCTTCCTTCTATTATTACATACTATAAGTACACATCAAGTTTCAAGTATCTATCTCAATTTGGTCGGGAGATAGAGTGTTCGCAGACAGGTAGACAGACTGACACACACACAGACAGACGGACAGCAATTTGTTTTTATATAAAAACTTGTTTTTTTAAATCTCCTGTGTCTGAAAAGTGGAAATCCATCAATTCGATTTTTAAAACGATTACAAAACGTGTCCTATAATACATATGAAGGGTAAGTAAAAATATTAAATATATTAAATCAGCTATTTGTAGTTTCCTTTTACCCAGTTTCATTTAATCTCGTCGTAATCCAACACAACGGTTCAATCAGTATGATGCTTAAACGACAAGGGTGCCGTTAGATACCAATTCCTAACAACATAAAACCTTTGACTATTATTTAAATTTTGTATTTTCTAAAAATTACATATGAAGAAGTAAACAAGATCATTGTTTTGATAGATTTATTTTGTAAAAAGCATCTACTCAAATAGATAAGAATTTAGAAAAAATAAATATACGTTGTAAGATTAAAAATTCGGAACTGCGGCCATTTTTGACAACGAAAGCAAGTGCCTGTAGTAAAACTACCTTAAATGTTTTATACCAACCCTCTTATACTTGTTTATGTTGGTTTAGTTCATGTCGAGTGATCGAACTGCACACACAACAGTTATCGTCCGAAATTAGTTATCTTTGCTCTGAGACGTAAGAAAAATGGCTTTTCTTGGACAGCGTTGCAGCATTAAATTTTGTCAACGATTTGGTAAACTAGCAATAATTCCTAAATAAACTAGCAACTAATTCTTCGAAGACTGTAATTACAATTTTCGCTTTAAATGGATAATGTCTGGAATTAGTTGCTAGCAATTTTAAAATGCTAAGAAATGTGTACAATGAATCTACCATGGCAGTACAAAAGGTTTATGTATGACATCGAGGTTTTAAAAGAAGACCGAGAAAACATTGAAGACGATAAACGCGTTTGTCAACCTTTGCTGAGGCCACACACTGATACTTTCTGCTTGAGACTGCACCAGCACATCGATATTAACTGTTACAATAATTCCTCGTCAAAATTCGCACTAATATGCTTCGCACATCCCCCTATCGACTGCACATACCCCCATGCGAATTTTACTTGTTCCCATCAATGAAAAAAATCTACAGGAACGCCGTTTTTACTGATCAGATGCGGGGAAAACAATATCGCACGTTGGCTTATGGGATATTGCCAAAAAATGGCTTCCAGAAATTATAGGAACCCTGCCAGAAGTTTATCGTCCCCTAAGGGGACTACTTAGAAGGTGAATATGCTTCGGTGCTGTGAACTATTCAGGGAAATGTTTTTTTTCATCTTTTCCCCGAACTTTTGAATCGTACTACGTATATAGTGAACTTCAATGCTCTTTAATTTTTCATGAATTTTATTAATAATAAGTATGATTTTTTTAAAACACTGTTTTACTGAAATGTATGGTTATGTTAATAATATATATATTTAAAGAAAATATTTTAATTAATAAGCCATCGCTTGGTAAATCTATTAAAAATGGTATGGAATCGTTATTTTTTTTTAATGGCAGATATCTTTCTAAAATTGTATAAAGATGTTGTCGAAAAAACAACCACATTAATTTTTGCACTTAAGTATATAAATGTCTTCATGGAGCTTAATTTTTAAACTTTATTAAATAAAATACTAATTTTATTAAACAAAATGAGATTAAATTATAAATGTATATAAAGAGATTGTCGACAAAAAAGCTCACATTAATTTATGTATATAAGCATTTAAATACCTTATTGTATTTAATTTGTTAACTTTATAAAATAAAAGTAACTATTCCAGTTTTATGAAATGTCGATCAAAAATGGAAAAAGATATCTTCTGTGATTTACCATTATAAACTCTATAATAAGATACGCATCTAATACTAAACTGTTAAATAAAATTCTCATGTAAACAAACAGAATTGAATTCAATACTTAAATTTAAATTCAGAAATGTTTGTTCTATTTGTATTTATTTTAAGAAATTATTGTTAGTTAAATGTTATTCAATGATTGTTTTCTTCAACTGCTTATTCATATGCATGTAGTTGGAAACTTTTATTGTCTTATTTCTAGTTTAATGTTCATAATAACATCGGCTACCAAATCCATTGAAATATTGTAAGCAAAATTTTCTCAGTAATAACTTTCTCTAAATTAATGACTTCCGTACTTCAAACAATTGACAGAATAGTATAAAATTTGAGATAATGTTTACATCAAACAATGCAAAATATCCTGCAGGCAAATATTCTGTTGTTGTAAACATCAGACATTATGTATCTAAAGCGAAAATTGTAATCACAGTCTTTAAGAATTTTGAAAAAAAAATGTACTTTTAAGATTAAGCCATTTTTGAATACCGTTATAGAATATATTCAATCATGTCCAGTTCCAATATGTTAAGCTAAGATAAACATATTTATGCTTAGATAATTTTTTAACTTTACAGATAATATTTTTATTTAGATCTTCTATGCATTAAAATGTATTAAATTATCATAATAAAAACACTAAATTTATTTAAAATCATACAGTAAAAGAAAACAATTAAACAAAAGCAGATTAATTTAATAAACATAAAAAAAGATTATCGACCACAAAGCTCACATTAATTTATTCACATAAGTATATAAATGTTTTTTTCTGGCACTTAATTTATAAACATTATAAAATAAAAATAACAATTTGAGTCTCATGAAATATTGATTAAAAATGAAAAGAATATCTCCTGTCATTTACCATTATAAATTCTATAAAAATATACGCATCGAATAACAAACTGTCGTATAAAATTTTCTTGTAAATAAATAGAATTGAATTCAAAACTTAAATTTCAATTCGTTCTATTTGTAGTTATTTTGAAAAAATATTGTTTAAATGTTATTCAATTATTGTTTTCTTCAACTGCTTATTCATATGTCATGCAAGTGGAAACGTATATTGTCTTATTTCCAATTTAATGTTCATAATAGCATTTGTTACTAAATCCACCGAAATTTTCTAAACAAAATTTCTCAGTAGTAATCTTCTCTACATTAATAATTTCCGTACTTCAAACAATTGACAGAATAGCATAAAATTTGTAAACTTCAAACATTATGAATCTAAAGAAAAAATTGTAATTAAAGTACTTCGAAGAATTTTGAAAAATATGTACTTTAAAGATTAAAACAAATTCGAATACCAGTATAGAATATATTCAATCATGTTTAATTTCAGTGTTTAGCTAAGTTCAGTTAATGTGTTTAGCAATTTCGTAAAATTTACAGGTCTTATTTTTATTTAGATCTTCCTTTCATTAAAATGTATTAAATAATCATAATAAAAACACACCATTCTGAAATAGATAACTATACTATTATATACATTATATAACCATTAATTATCGGAGGCTTGTAATTTTAGATATTCTATCGAATATTTGAACATTTATTTGTAGGGTCGTTATAGAAATAGAGAATTATGAAGAATGTATTTGACTTCAAATTTATTAATGTTGATTTGACCAGAAAGACAATTAGGGGGAGGAAAAAAATTATAAGAAAAATAGTACTGTTTGGAATCACTCAGTATAATTAAAGGCTTGAGTCACTTTACGAATACGTGGATATTGTACAATATCTGAATATACTAGTGTGGAAGAATAGCGCATATATTCATGGAAATATATCACTACTAGCTTTTGCCCGCGGCTTCGCTCGCGGTAAATACAACAAACTGAGTATTCGACCTTTTAAAAACTCATAGAATTATTGAGGGATAAGTGTAAAAAAATTACTTATTATTTTTATATATATTTACTTTATACAGAAAACAACAAAACCAATTCACGAAGCAAAATTAAATCCAAAACCAAAGCGATGTCCTATTCTTTAAAAGACACAACTTTTGCTTTAAAGTTTTAGGGGACTTCCGAGGGGGGGGGGGTGGATAATTCAAATCATTCCATTTTGACATACATTAATAATACCAACGAATATGCATTGTTATTATTTACAATATGACATTCCAGTTAATAATTTATAAGGCCTTATGGCAACCAAATTAACATTTTTACATTGAAAGATATTTAAGACAATATTGAAACTAATTTACATACAATGCTTAAATGAGAACATTAAATAATTAATATGCAAGAAAATGTTGGATGCAAGTAATATTTTTCATGACTTCCATTATTTTATTGCTTTGGATCATAAATCGCTGTCATTGACATGCATTAGATATAATTACATTATATATAAGGCACAATGCTACATTATGAGCATTAAAATATTGATCTAGTAATAATGATCTTAACATCAGTAATTTTCCCATATTTCATATAGATCAAGATTATCAATTGAAATTATGTTTTATGTTAATCAATATTTACAGATAGCTATATAATAAACTGTAGAATAAACTATATTAGCTAATGAATCAGTAATTATTTGACTCTTCTTAAAAATACTCAGAAAACATGTAAGTGGGGGGGGGGGGGAATTAAGATCTTGGTAAAGAAAAATATAGATCCGATGAGCACAGGATAAATTAGAATGAAATATAAAGAGAAAAACCAAATGTCCCATTCTCTTCCACTATATCCTTTTTATTGTACGGAACACTGAGAGCACACAGCGTTATCTTGTTTCAAAAACCTATCAGCGCCATCTATTAGAATCCATGAGTAACACTTTAGCTATCTACCTTGAAGTTTCGGAACGCTCCATACAAACTTCCACCCCCCCCCCCATTTTAGGGAATTGGGGTTAGAAAGAGACAAAAAGTAGCCTATGTCACTCTCCATCCTTTCAAATAGCTCCACTTAAAAAAATCCCGTCAATTCGTCGCTCTGTTTTTAGGGGTGCAGTCATAAAAATAAAAGAGAATATACGTTTTAAGCAGAGGGTATACGCTCAAGGCACAGAGTATATCTTAGAATACGTATACTATAAGCTTTCATGAAAAACAGAGGGTACACTTTGCTCCCATAAAAATTCCAGAGTGTATACGGCGTATACCCCCGTATACCTACCACTACATCCCTGTCCGTTTTGCCGTGAAAGACGGACAAACAGACACAAACACACACTTTCCCATTTATAGTATTAGTATGGATTGATAAAGAAAAATATATATCGAAAGAACACAGAATAAATTAGAATGAAGCATAAAGAAAAAAACCAAGTGTACCATTCTATCCCACTCTCTCTTTTTTATTGTTCGGAAAACTGAGAGCACACAACGTTATCTTGTTGTAGAAACCTATCAGCGCCATCTATTGGAATCCATGAGTAACACTTTAGCTTTTTACCTTGAAGTTTCGGAACGCTCCATGCAAATCCCACCCCCCCCCCAGATTAAAAAGGGGGAGTTAGAAAGTGACAAAAAGTAGCTTATAACACTCTCCATCCCTTCAAATATCTCCACTTAAAAAATCACGTCAATTCGTCACTCCGTTTTGCCGTGAAAGACGGACAAACATACACACTTTCCCTTTTATAATATTTATAAGGATTTTTTAAAAGATAAAATATTTTTATGCTTATATCTTGAAAGTTTTTTTAAGAAATTTAATAAGCTTTTTAGAAAATTTTATAAAATATAGTAGAAATGGTATAATGCAATAAGAATGTAATTGTATTAAATATTTGATGAAATATTATCATTTGTTTGAAATTTTTTAAGTATCAAGGAAAGTTCTTTTTGTGTTTCATATTTTTTTAAAAGTTTCTATTATTTCACTTCTTATAATGAAGCTCTTTCCTGCATTTTTCTGAATCAAATTATCTAATTTCATAATTTTTACTTTGTTTACAAAATCTTCATAAAATAAAAAGAATATTTAATTAAAGTTTTGACTGAAACTTAAATGTATTCTTTATCTAAGTTTTATCTTATTTATCTAAATTTAAGTTATTTTGTTATTCTGCCGTAACTTTTTTAATATTTCTTAACGAAAAGAATATTTTTCTTTATAATTTATGCGTAATAAATTAATATTAAATGTTAAGATTAGTTTTTAAAATTTGTTTTCTTTAGATGAAAAAACAATATTGATTGTTGAAAAATACTAAAATGAAAATAAAAATGAAAAAATATTTTCATTTATATTAAGTGATATCTATCATAAACACTGTTTGTACATAGAATATTTTATCTTTTTTTTTCAACGAAGTTTCTAGTTATCAATAAGGAGAATTCACAAAACAAGTAGATTATATATATATGTTTTCATATGCTACATTTCCTAAATTTTAATTTTAGTTATATATTGTATTTAATATACATGTACAAACCTGTCAGCACACGCGCTGGGACGAAAAGTACCCCCATTAACATTTCTTTATCTTTTTAAAATGATAACGTTTTAAAACCCGCTTATCATTTGCCTTGTACCTTTCGAGCTCAAGTCAAAGTCCTGAAAGGATTTGTGAAGCAATGTCTTTCCCTTATTCGCTAGGAGGAGAGAAATATACCTTTTTAGGACTACATAATCAATTGCGCGTACAAACATTTCATTTTAGTACTTTGATTTCTTGTGAGATAACATGAACACACATAATTTAAATCAAAGTCTAGTATAAAATGTTTTTATATACTCAAGAAAAGGTATTTAATGTAATTAATATACATTTTGTGAATTAATTTTTGTTTTAATGTGCAAAAGCAGTCATTAACATATTATTTCTTTCTCTCTGTCTGTATATATATATACAGGGTGATTCCAAATTTATGTGGACAGACTGATATGAAAAATCAGGTATACGACAAAGATAAAAAATCCCATAGGAACATAGGGCTCCAAACCACTTATTGAGACACAAATACAGGATGTTTCATTCTAACTACACCCATTTTGAAAGTAATAATTTCGGAAAAATTAAAAATATTGTAATGAAAATGGAACGATATGTACCTTATTTTGTGCGAAATGAGATAACGTTACGAAAACCTCGGGAAACACATATTTCTCAAGCAATCGATGATTCCGTATAAACTGATCATCACAGTCCATAATGTGAGGTGCCAAGTGCATATTTCTGGCGCGCATAATCCACACTTCTACCACTTTTTTTCGGTGTTATCACATTTTAAACAAAGGTGAGAATGTCTGTTAAATGTTTTATTTAAATATATATATATATATATATATATATATATATATATATATATATATATATATATATATACAGTGAAACCGCCTTCAGAAACAAAACCTAATCTATAAGGAAACCACTTGTCATAAAGACAGTTCATTTATGTTGTATATTTTTGCAATTAGGTTCAGCGTTTATTTTCATCCATTAAAGTACTATTCCCTATCATCCTATCTGAAAGACCATTTTCAACTTTTCAGTCGAAGCGTACGATTACTTTTCTTTGCAAGGAAAAATTCCACTTCTCTCTGGAGAATACTCTCAACTAAGGTTACATACTGAGACTTGGTGAATCAAGATTATCTCCTTGCCTCCCAATTATTCATTATTTCAAGTTGCAATAAATTTTATTTGATGTTGACATTGCTTTGAGGCCTATAGCAGCTATGGCTTTTGCCTGGATTGATTCATTATACGCAGAAACAGAGACAATTCAGAACAATTTTATTATATCATTAGTGCGCTTTGATAATAATATACAGGGTGTTTTAGTTAAACGTTTCAGAACTCCAGGGGTACAGTGCATCCTGAAGACTCGAAATCATACAGCATTGCGGGGATACAAAATGCTTTCCCGAGGCGCTAGATGGCGTTGTGCAAAGGTTCCGAGCTTTCATGCAGCGAATCGTCTCCCGACCTATCATGTTTTGATTTTTATGTCTGGGGTCATATGAAAACACTGGTTTAAGACACCCCTGTTGACAATGCCGAGGAGCTGGTTGCAAGAATTGTAGTAGCTGATGGTGAAATTCTAGATAAACCTGGAGTATTCGAGAATGTTCGGATTTCTATGCGCCGGAGATGTGAGGTGTGCATTGTTGTCGATGTCAAAAATTTCGAACACTTACTTTGACCCATGTACCTTTTGCTTTTTTACATGTATTAATAAAACAATTTTTCACTTACGGTATATTTTTTATGCTGCTTCTATGTACATCACCGCTTCAGGAAAGCATTTCCGACCTCACATTGTTATGTGATTTCGAGCCATCAGGATGCACAGTGCCTCTATTAGGAGTTTTGAAACGTTTAACTGAAACACCCTGTATATTTGTAATATTTATCAAGGTAGTAACTGTTTTGTATTGATGTGACTTTATATAAGGAAATATATTTACATGAATATCATTAGTGCGCTTTGATAATAATATATTATCATATTGAAGAACTTACTCTATTATCTCAAAATATCTTGATTAAAAAGCAAACCTTTGTTCTATTTAAGTCATCTGTAAGCTAAAATCTCTTAAGTTAAAAAAAAAATTAACAATGAAACCATTTACATAAGCAGAATAAAGAATAGAAATTTAATTATTCAACATACAAAGAAAAAAACTTTTATAATATATTTTTATTCCCATTGTGAGAATTTTTTTTTTTGAAAAATAATGTAGTTAAAAGTAGTTTTTTTTAGCATCCGATGCTATTTCTTTCAGACAAGCTAAAAATGTCGTGTCATCAGCCCTGAATTTTCTAGTCAACCGATTTTGATAATTATTTTTTTAAATGAAAGCTATTTATTTGTAGTTGTGCCCATTTTAATTATTTTTTAATTTATTTCCATTTTTATATTTTATTTTTAATTTTAAAAGCTTTTTCATGACATTTCTTCAAAATGGTGGCAACACAGTTTAGCTTTTCTCTCGATAATAAAAATTTATTTTCTAAAATGATTGCGTATAATTATGCACTAATTGAGTTAAAAAAAATATATATATTTACTGAGAAATAATATTAATAATGTAAATAAAATGACAAAAAATAATTTATGATAAAAATTAATGTCTAAATCAAAATAAGAGAAATTTCAAATGAGGAAAATTATGTCATTCAGCAACCAGATAAAAGGGAATTACAATATTATTATGGATGCCTTTTTCATAAACAGTAACTTTTAAAGAACATTTGAAGAGAAAATGACGTCACTATTTAAAACATCGTATTTTTACTCATAACGATATTAGGTACTACTCTGTTATCCCGTCGACCAATTTCGCCAAATTATACAAATCGCCACATTAATAGCCAAATTATACATATTGACATAATTTGTATTTTAAATAACGAAAAAATAAATAATTAGTAGAATATTAATAAAAAGTCGAAATAAAAATCACTTAATGACATTTTAAACACATGAATCGTATTTAATGTCATTGAATGTGACATTCACGATCATCCATTATTGGCATTTAATCTTATAGTTTGGCGATAATTTTTTGGTCGATGGGATAACCTAGTAGTACCCGATATTACTTTTTTTTTCTTTTTTCTTTTTTTTTTCTTTTTTTTTTTTAAATAAAGCTATTTTTCTGTGACTGCATATAAAATAAAATTTTTGGATTTCGTCGGCACTCATATTACAATTTTAACTGTAGATGTGCGAATATTTGAATGCAAAATTGTAACTGGCAAATTTGACATTTACTTTGTAAATATATTTATTATATATTGATTCAATAATGTAATTACTTTTGCTTTTTTTTAAAACCAAATCGATCGGGTCTTTTAAACATTTCATTCGTCGAATTCGATGGGATTCCATTCGTTTTATTGTTAAATTGCATTTCCTTTTACTCAGAGTCTATAAAAAAGCGTTTAAACTAAAGAAAAAATCCGTTTTTGATGAATCTAGTCAATGAAGAAGTAGCACGTCAAATTGTATCTCTTTATTATTCCGCAATTCCAATGTCTCAGAGAGAAATTGCTATTCAATTGGATATTTCCCGCCGTTCTGTTTGCTATAAAATTGATAAACACAAGAAAAATGAAGTTAGTTCATTGCAATCTAAACGGGGTCACCCTTCTAAAAAACCTCTATCGGATTTTTTTTTTTCTTTTTTTTTTATTCTCTAATCGGAGGCGAAACTGAATTCTGCAATGGCAGAATCTACATTCAACTTGTTTTTTTTTTTTTTTTTTTTTTTTTTTTTTTTTTTTTTTTTTTTAAGAAAATTAATTTATTGCTTAAAGAAAATTACATTAGAATATTTTATTGATAATTCATAAGTTCATTTAATTGTATATTTATACAGAGAAATTACTGATATAGAACGAAACTTTCATATACTTATAAATATATTCATGTTATTCAAGAAGTTAAAAATTGAGATTTTTATAAGTAATTATTTTCAATGTCATGAAAGTAGAGTTTTAACTTAAAAATTTTAAGTTATATCGTAAATTTGATCGTTTCAACATGTTTTATAACATTTATCAAAATTATACGTATAATATATGTAATCTGTAAAAAAATATGTAAACAAACCAGTTACAGAGTCATTATGAATTCAATGTATCTTATCTGTAAAAATATACTAATACAGATTATTCTTTAATGCTAGGAACATTTATTATATTTATTATTTGAACATTACAAAACTGTTAAAATTACTTATTTTAAGAATTAAACTAATGCAAGGTAAATTTTTTATTATAATTTTTTTAGGTTTATTATGAATTCAATGTAGCAGCTCTTTATCTTACAATTTCTTTTGTCGAAAATCAACGGGTTTGACCTCGTAAAATTTAAACTTTGCATACATTCGTTTATAATAATTCAAAAAATACTATTTAAAAATGCGTATGCTTTAATTAATTTAATACATTTAAAGCAATAAATATGATATTTAATAACATTGTCTAAAAATAATAATAAAAACATTTAATAACGCAATTTTAAAAATAAATAAATATTTACAACAATTTGCCAAAATTTTAAACTTTTTACTTTGTTTATTCCCAAGGTTCACATATGTTGAACACCATTTTCTAGAACCCTGCTACAACAATTTCTAAAATTATTTTATTATTATCATTTTTAATATCAAAATATTTAGGAAATACTATTCCAATGTTTATTAAAACATATTTTTTCTTTCAATAGCGAAAAGGATAAGGTTGATAATTTCTCTTTTTTTGTGACATAAAAGACGTTGGAGTTATTTTATTTTATCATTTTAATAGCTTCCATAAAATATTAATATTTTACTGGAATAACAAATAAAAAAATATTTAAGAAAAAAAAATAGTTCAAATTATAAATATTTATATATTGCTTAACAGCTCTTCCAGCAACTAACAACAACAGTGACTAAGAAAAAAAAAATAAAAAATCCCATATCTATTTTTACTGAATATAATATATTAGTCCTGTATTGATTCATTACATGAGAAAGAGAAAAAAAAAAGATAAAAATTAAAAGGGTTCCCACAAAAGTAATTTCAACTTTCATTTAAGTTTATGTGTTGCATATATACATAAAGTTTAACAAAGAGATATTTTTTCCATGGTGTTTTATGACTTCGAAAAAACACTGTGTTCAAGAAACAGCTGCTGCTAATGAAACGACCAAATTCCACTATTTAAGATAAAATAAAAAGGAATAATAAGACTAATGCAAGAACATGATAGACTTTTATCGTGAAAGGTAATAACGTTAGTTTTTTTTAGGTTACTCTCTTAAGGGATAAAATGTATTTCGAATTATTATGTGTTTCCAAATTACGTTCATAGATGTTGAAGCAATGTTTCATTTTAAAACACATGTAGAATTTCTGATTGTAGATCAGGCTAGGAAATAGAGCATTATTTTGTAGAAAAAAAATCACAGTTTCAGGCAAAAATGAAAATACATAGACTAATATAATCATTCCTAGAAATGTGGATACACACAAACTTAACACATATATTCTTGAAACTTACGTTTATTATTTATAAGATAGTTTATATGGAATATACATAAGAGGGATTCATAACTAGCGTAGACCAAGTTCATTTCGAAAACAATATGAAATAGCCCATTTAAAAGGTTCATAAAATATATTTAATCTACTTAAACAGTAAAACTAGTTTGTAAACAGATGGGACATATAAAAAAATATGTGAAAACAGATTTTGCTCATTGGGTAAATACAAAACAGATGTTATACATACTCTTAAGGGACAAATATTTTTTAAATCAAAATAGACTGGAACTTTTATGATTGCGAGATCATCAGATATAGATGTATAAGGATAGTAGGTAAGAAAAAATAAATACAGTTACCAGTATTTTCGCATAAGCCGCCATTGTTGATAATAACCGCTGCCCCCGCTTGGCATAGAATCAGAGAGGTTTAGATGCCTCCTTGAAGTACAGCAGTCCATGAGGCTTTTACGTATTTCAAAAGTTGATCTGGCGTAGCAGCGGATAGTGTATTCTTAGCCAGTCGTTGTGCAATCATGGACCACATGATTCAGTTGGCAATAAATCGGGAGAATAAACAGATCAAGAAAGCAATTCAATCTGATGGGTAAGAAGTGCTCTTGAACATTGCGTGCCACATGTGGTCGCAGATTATCCTGTTGGAATATGCTGATGGCAAGCGCTGATTGTATAAAAGTACCACGGCCTACAATATCTCAGAGGTGAAACACTGGCTGTTCAGTGTACCGTCAGTGCTTCCTAAATGGGTGTGTAAACTGAAATCCAATACCACCCCCAAATATGATACCGAGTGCAGAACCAGGGTGGCAGTTCATAACACAACCTCTTCAGCAGCCTCTCACCATGATGTCTCCAAACTCGAATGCGACCATCGTGATACTGCAGGCAGAAGTGGGATATGTCAGTAAACACAATGTTATTCTATTCCGTTGTCTATGTGAGCTATTCCTCGCACCATCGTCGGCCCAAAAGCCTTTGGTTTCCATTCAAGGGTAAACTAAGAAATAGATGCATTGCGGACGTCACATTCTGCTGCACACGGCGTCGAATGATACGAGCGAAAATCGAATAATGCGTAGAATAAGTTGAAATTCCGTTATTCCCAAAATGAAGCAAAAACAAGAGGGATTTTACCCAAATTTAGTAGTACGTCCAATATTGTGTATTCTATAGTGACACTAATCAAAGAATATATGGATACAACCTCTCTTGTTTTTGCTTCATTTTAGGAATAACGGATTTTCAACTTATTCTATTGACGATTATTTTCAGAATTTTCAAGCTATGATTTCGCGATTTTCTCAAAAGTTGCTCTATATATTTAGATAGCATAATATGCAAATAGAATTTTGATATCGTTGACGCATGCGCAGTGAAAAATTATTCAATATACCTACTCATTTTTCATACAATTTTTATTGTTTTTTAATTCTAATTATAGGATATTGTGTATATTATTATTTATCATATTTTCAAAAAAGAATGTTGCTTTATATTAAAAACACTGCAAATTATAAGCAAAAAAGTTGGCAGAATTTGGGACCATTTTTATAAAAAAAAAAAAAAAAAAAAAAAAAAAAAAACTTAATTTTTCAAGCCCTCTAAGCTTTTGGAACGTAATATTCCGTATACTATGCTCCAGGTTTCACTGCAATGTAATCAATATTTAAAATGCTTTAACACTATAGATTTAAGAAATTTTCAATACATCAAAGATTGATTCATATTCTGGAGATTACATTCATGATAATAATAAAGTTTTTTTTTTTTTATATAATGTTGAAAGAATCATATTTTCTTCACATTTAAAACAAAATTTTGAAAAAACAACATTACAATTTTACCCTTTTGCAAGACGCTTGGAGGACTAGAAGCACACATGCTATTCGCATAAAAATGAACACAGTTTATCACAATAATCCACTTAATCATAATATAGTGTTTGAACGCTTTTGATACATTAGTCTTGACAGGGTTATCCAAAATATATTCATTATTTTTTACTTTGTTGACGGTTCCCTATGGAATTTCGGGAATTTTTTTTCACGGACATGTAGGACATGTACTATTATATTTATACACTAAGAGTTTCGGGATAATTCCTCATGTATTTTCTAGATATTTAACAAACTGTCTAAAATCGCAAATGGACACACATCAAAGACCATGTAGTGTAATTTCTTTTGATGACTATTCTATGCAATAAATAATCTTTCATTCATCATAAATTATGAGATATATAGTACCTTTATCTAGAGCACTTATCATTATTGCTGCAAAAAAAATAATAATAAAAGAAAGAACTGAACACCAATTAGCGGCAAAATCCCACTTTTTTTTAAAGATTCAGTCATAAGATTGAATTGAAATACATTAAGATTTCATTTAGGAAAGTGGAATAAAATTATGTAATTAAACATAGGAGATCAAATAAAAAAGTTTAAACTTCTTTTAAAGATTTTAATTGCATTTAAATGTACATCCGATTAGTGGTCGTTAATTGCTGCGCAGGTGAGTTAAATTTAAATAAAGGGACTTTTCTCTCTTTCATTGAAACTTTTTTTCTTTCCTTTTCAGAAACAATTAAACATTAGATAATAGAAAAATTATACAGAGTGGATAAATTCCTATCTATATGTGGTGCATTTGAATTTTTTGTTTTAGTATTTTAAAAGGAGGGAAAAAACAATATTATATCTTTGTCCTCTTAATTGAAAAATTTATAACTGTCCACTTTCTTTTAATTTACAAAAAAAAAGTTTTAGCATAACTTTTGCATGACTTATTTAAATAACACATAAAACGTTAACTATGGGGTTTTTTATTTAAAATTCTGTGATATATATATGTTTTTTATTGTTTATTTTCAAAATCAACCCATACAAATGTCTTATCTATATATATATTTCGTTTTAAGTTATCATATGCTTTGCTTAATGATTGTGTCTTTTTAAAGTACATAAAATATATTATTTCACGAATCTTTACCATGTGTAAAACTGCTTCTCAAAGTACATTAATTCTAAGTATTTTAGAATTGCATAATTTGATATCTGCCTAAGTCATGCATTTAAATGTTTTCTTTTTTTCAATTCCTCAGCCATAGCAAAAAAATTAGGGTGTTACATTTTCTGTGGCTTGTAGTGTATATGTGACACACATGAGAAAAATGTTTTTGACCAATTTCTTGTTTGGTTTAATACGCTGGTTGCGTATTATGATGGTACATGTTCAAATTTTAAGCAGGAATGCAAGTTTTAAATGTGTCAGATCCGACCCGTACTCAACCAACATATTTAGTTATCTCAAACGTCTTTTGTACTATTGTTAAACTGATTTTTTCGTCAATAACTAATCAACCTTTATTATATGAATCTTTACAAGCGTGTACACTACTTGGCCATTAATGACCGTCTACTAGCGATTTTAGGCATTTTGTTAAATATATAGAAAAATGCATCAGAAATTATCCCGAAACTCAGTGTATAAATATAATAGTACAAGTCAGATATAATTCCGTGAATTTTTTTTCCGAAACTTCATAGGGGACCGTCAACAAATTAAAAGAAAATGAATATCTTTTGGATAAAACTGTCAAAACTAATGTAGCAAAAACGCTCAAACTGTAGATTATGATTAAGTGGCTTATTGTAATAAACTGTGTTCATTTATATGCGAATAGCATGTATACTTGTAGAGAAATTAAGATTTTTATAAAAATGGTCCCAAATTTTGCCAAGTTTTTTGCTTATAATTTACAGAGTTCTTAATATTAAGTAACATTTTTTTCTGAAAACACGACTAATAATATTACACACAATACCCTGTATTTAGAATTTAAAAATAATAATAAATGTATGGTAAAAGAGTAGATTTACTAAACAATTTTTCACTGCGCATTTTTGTGAAAATTTCGAAATCATAGCTTGAAAAGTCTAAAAATAATCGTCTATAGAATAAGCACAAACTCTGTTGCTCCTAAAAAGAAGCAAAAAAAAAAAAAAAAAAAAAAAAAAAAAAAAAACTGAGGGATTTTATCCAAATGTAGTAGTACGTCCTATATTGTGTATTCTATACCTAATCAAGGAATATATGGATACAACCTCTTTTGTTTTTGCTTCATTTTGGGAAAAACGGATTTTCAACTTATTCTACTGACGATTATTTTCAGAGTTTTTAAGCTATGATTTTGCGACTTTCACAAAATTTGCTGTATAGATTTAGCTAACATATTATGCAAATGAAATTTTGATATCGTTGACGCATGCGCAGCGAAAAATTATTTTGTAAAACCACTCATTTTTCAAACAATTTTTATTAATTTTTAATTCTGATAACAGGCTGTTGCGTGCAATATTATTTGCCATATTTTCAGAAAAAAGAATGTTACTTTATATTAAGAACTCTGTAAATTATAACCAAAAAACATGGCAATATTTGGGAACATTTTTATAAAAACCTTAATTTCTCTATAAGTATAGATGCTATTCGCATAAAAATGAACACAGTTTATTAAAATTGGCCACTTAATCATAATCTAGAGTTTGAGTGCTTTTAATACATTACTTTTGACAGGGTTAACCAAAAGATATTCATTCTTGTTTAATTTTTTGACAGCCCCACTTGGAGTTTCGAAAAAAAAATCTTCACAGAAATTTATGATTTGTACTGTTATACTTATACATTAAGTGTTTCGGGATTATTCCTCATGTATTTTTCTAGATATTTAACAAACACGGTCATCAATGTCCATGTAGTGTATGTACGCAATGGAAAAAATTTACAGTACAATTATTTGTGAAGTTAAGTTGCAAAATAATGTATATATTCACTCTCAAAAAAACTTCCGTCTTTTCATAGAAAAAGTACTGGCAGCACTGCTGCCAGACATTGTCTGTACATTGACGATTTTCCGTTTATTTTTTTCTCCGTCAAAAGAGGAAAAATATCCGTCACTTGAAAAAAGTTTGGAAAAAATCAACGCGGAAGAGGTGGGGATCGAACTGAAGACCCCAGGATTACAAGGCCAACACTAATCCACAGCGCCACGATTGCTCAGGAAGATTTTGCTTTAAAATAGAAGCGTTGATTTCATATGGGTGTGGTTTGATGTATTTAGTTAAAAAGTTTTTAATTTTGCAGTTAATCTCGGAAAGTTTTCATCTTTAATGAAACTGTGGCTGTTTTTTTTTTCTTTACGTTTAGTATTAATATAGTATAAAAAATGTGAATTTTAAATATATAACGTAGATTGTCAGAGAAAAAACATGGATGTTTTATTTTTATTCGATAAGATTTTTTTAAATAATATCATTTTTTTTTTTTTTTTTTTTTTTTTTTTTTTTTTGCATTTTATTTTTTAATTAAAATATTTTTTAAATGTCTTCACTTAAAGTATATTTTATATGCGAATATTTATCATAGAAATAACTTAGTATATTGAACTTTATTCAACTTATCCAACTTTGAATAACAGATTGTGAGAATTTTTGAACGAATAAAGAAAATAATTGTTATTTATTTTTAAATTCGAAAACATTTTTGCCTTTTAAAACTAAATTAGACATTTTAATCGATAGAATATTTTTGTTTTTCATTTTAAAAATAAACTCGAATTTATTACTAACAGACCCAATGCGCATGCGTGCTAGATATAAACGGAATCGTTTCCTCATTTTTCGACTTTCGGAATGAACTCACAGAACAAATACGTTTTCTGGGAGAACAGAAGTTATTTGTGAAAAAATAACGATAACTTAGTGTATATTGACGAATTTTTCTGACAGTGTTCACAATTGTAAAAAAATTGCAATGTAGACAGACATTGCAGACACAATCTGGTATACGCGAGAGAATTTTTCGTGCAAATTACACTAAGTCAACTTTTGCTACTCTCCGTTTTCCTTTCTTTTTCTGTTCATATTTTTTTTTTTTTTTGTATTTTTTTCTAAAGCATCAAATCTTACTTTATATATGGAATAAGTTGGTACAGGTGGCACTCTACAGGTAATTTGTTTTCATGACTATTCTATGCAAGGATTATTCTTATATTCCTCCTATATTATCAGATTTATGGTAAGTTTATCTACAGCACTTATCATTATAGCTGAAAATCCAGCTCATAAAGGAAAAAAAAAAAAAAAAGAAAAATAACACCAATTAGTGGCAAATTCCCCCTTTTTTTAAGATTCAGTAATGCGATTGAATTGAAATACATTAAGATTTCATTTAGAAAAGTGCAATAAAATTATATATTTAAGCATACAGGGTGTTTCAAAAATGACCGGTATATTTGAAAAAACAACAAAAAGTAAACGGGCCGCGATAGAAATACACCGTTTGTTGCAATATGCTTGGGTCAACAGTAAATTTTCCGGCAGACAAACTTCAAAATTAGTTAAAATTTCCAACAACAGATGGCGCTGCAGTCTGGAAAAATCTAAAGTACGATATTTTTCACATTGTTCTAAGGAATAAATCATTTTTTTCACAGCAAACTTTCAATCTGTGAACAGTACATACTTACAGCAGAAACTATTAATCATTAGATAATGTAAAAACTACATAAAGAGGTAAAATTCTTTTATATATGAGGTACATTTGGAAATTTTTTCTTTTAGCAGTTTAAAAGGAGTGGCAAAAAATAATTTTTTACCTTTGTCCTCTTAATTGGAAAATATATAACTGCTCACTTCCTTTTACATTGAAAAAAAAAAAAAAAAAAAAAAAAAAAAAAATTAAGAAGTTTTAGTATAGCCTTTGCATGATTTATTTAAATAACACATAAAACGTAAGTTGTAGAGCATTTTTTATTTAAAATTTAGTTACATAATTTTCTTCTTTCGCGTTTTATATTCAAAATCAACTAATACAAATGTCTTTTATATTTTATTGGTTTTAAATTATCTGATATCTTGCTCATTGATTTATAGACAGAGACTGCATACACAATATTGTATAAGCGCGGGGAATGTTTGGGCAAATTACACTAAGTGAACGTTTGATATTCCTGTAATCAAATGCTAATAATTCCTTTTTTTGTGTGTTATTTCTAAAGCGTAACACAAACCTTACTTTATATCTAAAGTAAGTTGGGATTGGTGGCACATTAAATATAACACATTTTGATGACCATTCTATGCAAGAAAGATTCTTCATACATAATCAGATATATAGTACATTTATCTGGATTACTTGTCATTATTGCTGCAAATATAGCACATAAAATGAAAAAAAGGAAAAAAAGAATACTAATTAGGGGCAAATCCCCCCTTTTTTTTAAAGATTCAGTAATACGATAGAATTAAATACATTAAGATTTCATTTAGGAAAGTGCAATAAAAATCTAAAACTAAACACAGGGGGTCGAATAAGAAGTTTAAACTTCTTTTAAAGATTTTAATTGGGTGGTTTTCAAATGTATTGCCGTATTATGTGAAACAAAATTTGAAAAAATAAATTGTTTTGAATTTAAAAATTTACTCAGGTATGAGTTGCTTATAGTTTACAACATTCTAAGCAGTAGATTATTTGCGAGTTTTTTTATTTATATTTCAGAAATTTCAAGAAATGTCTTGCCCAGTCACTATTTTTCTCATAAGTGTACTCTATAAAACATTCTGATTTTTTTTGCATCAATAATTAATTAAAAAATTGCTAAAGGTTCTTTCATACATATTAATAAATCAAAAATGTATTAGTATTTATTTATTTCATAAATTTAAAGCATTTTAATAGTTATTTTGCCATGAGTGTTACTTTGCTTCTTAAAAATAAAGGGTATAAATTCTGATTAAAAACAAATTCAATTAAAAATTAATTATTTTCATTGCAGTTATAATAAAGAATTTGAAAGTTCTAATAGACAAAACAATTAATTTAAGTGAAGTAACAAATTCATTAATAAAATTCTGATTCTTAGTTACAGTAACGTTCATGAAAAGTGGTAACACTCGTGACAAGCGATAAGACTCATCTTGCAGCAAACAGTTTTTTTTTTTTTGTAACAATATATATAAAAAAGATTTTTAAAAGTTTAAACTATGATTTGTGTAAAATAGATAGTCCTTTGAAAATTATTTATTAAGAATTAAAATTTGAATCTTAAATAGCACTTACAAAACACGTGTGCAGACACGAAAATCCTGTTACAATTTTTAAATAATTATAAATATATATAATATGGCAAAATATATCCCTGAATCATGAATCTATTATAATCATAACTTAAATATTACACATGATTTATAGTTTTAGAATTACTTAACTTCTTTTCTCATGAGTGTTACTTTTTCTAAGTAACACTCATGTAAGGTAACACTCATGTACGGTAACACTCATGACATTTATTAAGGAATTCTTCACTAAAATAAATTCTAACTGTTTTATTGAAATTTTAGTTGGGCCTATTGATTCCTGAACAAAAAATACAGCATTCCCTAACTTAACATTTTTATACGTTACAAAATAATAATAAATAAATGGGTAACACTCCTGTAAGAAAATAAAAATACTCACCATGTTGAAATGAACATTCTGATAAATAGCAATTATAGAACAAAATTATCGCGTTCTAAATAAGCGCACTGTAAAGAAGAAACAACATTGTTTTCTCACTACCGTTGCCAACTGCAATATACAAATATTTTGAAAACAAATAATATTAACTTCCCTAAAGTAACACTCATGTTCTGCATATGCGGACACAAACTACATTTAAATTTTTAACTCTTAGATACTAATTTTAAACATATAAACTATCTATTTGTTTAATTAACACGGGATATTTTACTTTTAATCCATATATAAAAATTTTAAAATGTTTGGAAGCATAAAAAAAGATTGAAATTTTGCGAATTTTTTATTCAGGACAAGTAAATTTCCATTACTTGCTAACTAAAGTACAAAAAAAAGTTCACTATTTCACAACTCTGAAAAAATCTAATGAATGCATTGAATTAAGCATAAAAAGATGTGCTACTACCTGATTTTAGAATATCAAAAAATAAATTTATTAATATGAAATTTAGATTTAAACATCAGGACATCAAACTGGCAGTTCATGTGAAATTCACCCAATTGCATTTAACTGTACATCCGATTAGTGGTCGTTAATTGCTGCGCAGGTGATTTATATTTGAATAAAAGGATTTTCTCCTTTCAATAAAACATTTTTTTCTTTTCTTTTCAGAATCTAGCAAGCATTAGATAATGTAAAAACTAGATCCAATGGAAAAATTCTTTATATATGGGGTACATTTGAATTTTTTTCTTTTAGCATTTTAAAAGGAGTGAAAAAATAATTTTATACCCTTTTCCTCTTAATTGGAAAATATATAACTGTCCACTTCCTTTAACATTACAAAAGAAGGAAAAAAGTTTTAAGAAGTTTAAACTTTGCATGATTCATTTGATTAACACATAAAACGTTAATTATAGAAGTTTTTTTAATTTAAAATACTCAATAAAAAATACGGCAAATTCTCCCCTTTTTTTAAAGATTCAGTAATACAATAGAATTAAAATACATTAAGATTTCATTTAGGAAAGTGCAATAAAAATATAAAATTAAGCACAAGGGGTCAAATGAAAAGTTTAAACTTCTTTTAAAGATTTTAATTGCATTTAACTGTACATCCGATTAGTGGTCGTTAATTACTGCACAGGTGAATTAAATTTGAATAAAGGGATTTTTCTCTCTGTCATTAAAACACTTTTCTTTTCAGAAATTATCAGTCATTAGATAATATAAAAAATACAAAGAGTGGAAAAATTCTTAACTATATGGGGTATATGTGATTTTTTTATTATTTTCAAAGGAGTGGAAAAATAATTTTATATTTTTGTCCTCTTAATTGGAAAATATATAGCTGTCCATTTATTTTATTTAAAAAAAACGAAGAAGAAGAAGTTTTAGAATAACGTTTGCATGATTTATTTAAATAGCACATAAAACATCAATTATGATTTTTTTTAAAATTTAAAACTGTGATATATTTTTTCTTCCCTTCCATTTCATGTGAAAATCAACCCATACAAATGTCTTTTATATTTTGTTGGTTTTAAAGTATCTAATATTTTCGTTATTGATAGTCTCTGTTTAAACTACATAAAACATATTATTGCGCGAATTTTTTTCCTTTTAAGGATTATTTAAAGTCTCTAAGGATCTTAAACTTGATATCTTTTTTAGTTATGCTTTTAAATTTTTAATTTTTTCAGATCATCAGCCATACCAAAAACATATTTAAAATTAAAATTATTAAAATTGTTATATTGTATTATAAATTTTTAGGGCAATATTTAACGCACCAAAGAGTCCATCTTTGTATATCTACACTGAAAAAAATAAAATCAAGAGGTTACTAAAAATTTCTTAGTAAATTTGTATTCCACAGAATTTTTTAGTAACCATTACAAACATTTTTTTTGCAAGCGAAACAAGCATTTCTTTTGTAAACTGAACAAAAGAATTTTTTGTATAACTAACTTAAAAATTTCTAGTATGAGCCAACAAGCAAATTTTAGTAATAGCTCCAAAATTATTTTTAATAACCATTACGTGCGCCCGAAGGGCAAGGAGCCTTCCTTCGAGCCGCATCCAGACTTCTGAAGCGGAAAATTTTCGGCAAAGCCGCAATAGATGGCAGCACCAAACATCACTACCTGCTCCGATAGGATTTTCATAATCCCTTTATTAACGAGACACTACATACATTCGGGGCGTATTTGGCGGTGGCAAGTTCCGAACCCGGGACCTTTCAGCCTGGAGTGCGTTACTATAACCACTATGCTATGGTGCAATGGTTCGTGATGTGGCTGCGCCACCCTTCATTGCCATGTTCTCAATCTGCTTGTCCTTATGAAAAGTGTTTTTTTTTTATGCGTTGTATCTAAAGCATTATCACAAATCTCACTTTATTTATGGAATAAGCTGGTTTATTTGGCCCCCGCGATATAACGCGTTTTGATGACTATTCTATGCAAGAAAGATTATTTCCTCATAAATTATCAGATATATTGTGCCTTTATCGGGAGCACTTATCATTATTGTCGCAAACACAGCACATAAAAGAAAAGAAAGAACACCAATTAGCGGCAACTTTCCCCTGTTTTAAGATTCCGTAATAAGATAGAATTGAAATATATTAAGATTTCATTTATTAAAGGGCAATAAATTATATAATTGAACATTTGGGATCAAATAAAAAGTTTAAATTACTTTTAAAGATTTTAATTGCATTTAACTGCATATCCGATTAGTGGTAGTAAATTACTGCACGGGTAAATTAAATTTGAATATAGGGCTTTTACTCTCCTTCATTAAAACTTTTTTTTTTGCGTTACGGAAACTATCAAGCATTAGATAATATAAAAACAATATTGATTGGAAATTTTCTTATCTATATGAGGTACATTTGAAAAAAAAAGCAGCATTATAAATGGAGCAGTAAAATAATTTTACATCTTTGTCCTCTTAGTTAGAAAAACAAAAAATGAAGAAATTAAAAAAGTTTCAGCATAGTTTTTGCACATATATATATACATTTAATAACGCATAAAGCATTTATTGTAGATTTATTTTTTTAATTTAAAATTCTGCGATAAATTTTTCTTCTTTTCTGTTTTATGTGCAAAATCAATCAATAAAACAGTCTTGCACATCTATTTTGTTTGTTTCAAGTGCATAAAAAATATTATTTCAGGAAATTTTATCATGTTTAAGATTGCTCCTCAGAGATTTTAGCCATCTTTAACGTGATATCTTCTATAGTTTTAAATTTGTGCTTTAAAATTTTTAGTATTTTCAGATTCTCAGCCACAGCAAAAACATAAAGAAAATTAAAACTACTAAAATGGTTTTGCATCGTTAATTTTCAAAGCAGAATTTAGCGTATAACAATCTTTGAATTTCTAAAAGGACATTTTGCAAAAATCGACCAACTACGGAGGGATACTATAACTTATAAATAATGAAAAACTTACAAGCATATAATTATTTTTTGTTCAGATAATTTTTAGCAGTGAAGTTTACAAATGTAATGGATATTAAATGCGTTGATTTTCTAACTATAAGTAAACAAAGACATAAAAATTTCAAAATCGTAATTTTAGAATATCGTAAATTTAGAATAACACCTCAATGCTCTATAAAAGCTACATAAATGTTTGTAAATCTGGAAATGCAACAGAAGATGGATATATCTTAATAAACAGATAATTTCTGCGGAAAAAGCGAAAAAAATAAAAATCAGCAAAGGTGAGTACGTGTAAATATACAAGTATTTTTTAAGTTAAAATTTAAAAGCAGCTACCTTCTCAAAAATTAATGCATGGAAATTCACAAAACTTTAGACACTTTTAGACTTTCATATAGAAATGATTTGATTACTTTTTGGTGTATATCGCTCAACAGGTATCTTGCTATGTTTATTTTTTATAATTTTTAATAGCCATATCTCAAGTACTAGTGTATAGATTTTAATAAATCTTTAAATTTAGTTAGTACTTGATGTAAAGTTTTATGTACATCCTTATTTTATTTATTCCTTAAATTACTTTATTCCATTATTTATTCCTTATTTATTATTTTATATGAAATTCCTGGAAATTTATGAGATATGGTGCTGGTTACGTTTTGGTGAGAATTGCTCAACATCGTTTGCGCTGACATGACACATTTTTCATGAATATCGCAATAGCTCTATCTCACAATTGAAATTTTTTTCAACTTCCAATTCAGTTAGTGCTTGATTTAAGTGAGTGTTGTTTAGTTTTTTGTGTAAATCACCCTTCATATGGCGCTGCTATGCTGCATTTCCCACTATTTTGCAAAATATGTATCTCTAGAACTAATGCATGGATTTTCACCAAACTTCAGATTCACTTAGTACCTGATAAAAAATTGATTCTGTTTAGTTTTCAGTGTACACTATCTAACACTTGGGCTCTATTGTTAACAGTTTTTAAGATTTTGTAAAAGTTCTATCTCAATAGCTAATGCTCGGTTTTTCATCAGACTGCAGATTCAGTTACAAATTAACATAAATTGTTGTTGACTAGATTTGTTTAAACCATTTACCCGGTGGCACTGCTATGCGACATTTTTCTGGAAGTATTAACATGCATAAAATAGAAGAGAGTTTTGGTATTGCCACGTGTGATTAGTTTTATTTTGATTTAATTTTTCAGTAAATTTTCAGGAGTGAAACTACAGTGTTTAACTAAACATAAAACACAACATGTGAAAGAAAATCCAAGCTGGAAATTGATCCTAGAACCCTTGGAATCTACTAAGCGCTCTACAATTTTACCTTCAAAGACAATACCCAGCTTAGCATTTCTCATTCACATATGATGGATATTCCGATGTGTTATTTATATATATATATATATATATATATGTATATATATATATATATATATGTTTTCACCGATTTTCGATTTATTTGTATCTCATGTTACGCCGTAAGATTTTGTGCTAATTAAGATTAGTCCATATTTTAATTTAGTTTCTGCCTTTCTAACATATATGAGTGAGAATTGCAAAGCTGGACACCATCTTTAAAGGGTAGAGCACATGCGCACTATTCCCAGTGTTCCAGGTTCTATTTCTGGCATAGAAAAATGTCGTTCTGTTGAGTACTTTTGATATGCTTTAGTTAGGATTATGATAATTCACTTATTAAATATTCATAATTTTTTTTTATTTAGATAAATTTCAAAATTTAAAATTTTTATTTGGATGCTGCTTCATTTGTACCATTTTAATTTTCATCATGCGGACAAGTTTGTCATGCATAAATTTCACAAAGGAAAGCTAGCGTGAGCATAAATGAAAACTTTATACATATTATTCATACTTATTAATTTAATTTACTCAAATAATGTTAATTTGTTCCCAAAATTTCATAGAATATATGTTGGATAAAATATCAAAATTAAAGTATTTTATTGTTGGTTAAAACTAATAATTCAGTCTTTTACTAATTTAATTAATAAAAAGTTATGATCTTTACAAAGAAATTTTTTAAGCCATTAAGAAAGAACTTCAAATAATCAGATCTTCTCTTTCATAGCTTAAAGTTTATATCTTTCGAGTACACAGGTTAATACAAAACATATTTTGATTTATTTTTATACCATTCCGACAGAATATTTTTCTCGACAATCAGGCTTAGTCTAAACCAATTTAAAATGTTAGGAAAATTCGTATGGCTAATATTTCTGCCGTTTAAGGATTTAATTTCAAAAATTCAAATAAAATAGCAGATTAATTTTATCACAGAAATATTAACCTTATTTCAAAGGAGAATAACTAATCTAAAATTATTCTGGCGTCTTTTAAAATTATATTAAACTTTAGTTCTTTACATAATTTTAAATTTAAAACATGCGAGGATATCTGAAAAATAATATAACATGAATCAAATCGTCAAAATTACACTTTAAAACTTTTTTTAAAAAAATATTGCATTGTTAATTTTTTTATTATTTATTTTGTGGTAAGAAACAATGCATTTTTTTTTTTTTTTTATATTGATTCCTTATACTGCTTCATATTATTTTTTATTCTAAATTTTACATTGGTCGATATTCTTTACACTTGTTTCAATAAATAATAATAAAATATGAATTAAACAAACTTAAAAACCGAAAAAAGCATTATATTGGGTTGGAGAAGAAGTAATTTATTCAAATTACTAACAAGGGGACCACCATACATGGTGCTCACAGATTTTGATGAAATCAAAATATATTGTAGGGGTCATAACATTAATTATTCGGCTGAAAGGGTTCTTTCAAATGGGCCTTAGTTTTTGAGAAATTCGGGATCAAAGTTCAGCGTATGTTTTAAATACTCATTAGTAAAGCTGTTTGTCAACAGCTTCATGACTTCGTGGTAACGTGCGAGATTCCAGACACGGGCGTGGCGGGTTCAACTCCAAGTTGGAGCCCTTTTTTTTCTTCTTTATATATGGTATGTATAAAGAACGTATATGTTAATTTTTTAAGCAGAATTTGAAATTCTACAGCTTTCAACTTATTAATATTTTCTTATGGGGGTAGTTCACTTTTTTCGTTTTTTTTTTCTTATTTAAAAAAGTATGGTTCAAATGATAAACTAATTGCACTTCAAAATTAATAAAATAAATACAAATAAATAAAATACGCATATATAATTAAAAGTTTCAAAAGTATAAAAATTTTGAATATTTTAAAATCCCTTCTACTTTAAATATTAATAATTTTGCTCAATTACATTTATATATATTGCTAAGTAAAAAAAAAATCCAAGTTGGCGCTTTTTTTTCTTTCTTTATATACCTTTTACATATTACATATTTTAAGCACAATTGGGAATTCTACAGCTTTGAACTTTTTGATATTTCTTCTGATATTTTTCCTAATAAAGTAAATTTATATTTTCGAATGTATTTCATGAAAATTTCTTTTTATCTGCAATTTTTAAACTAATATTTTTATTGACAAAACTGCATAACGAATATGCCTTTAACCGTTTTTTTATTAATTATTATGTAATTTCTTTTCTAAGCACAATTCTGAAATAATAATTTTTCTTTTTTCTATCGCTTTTTTTTTGTGGAATATTTTAAATGAAAATTTATCCTTTTTTCTATAAATTGTACAAAATAATTTTCAGAAGCAATTTCTCAAACATTTATGGGATTAGTTACTTCCAATAATGCATACCTTCGAAAGTGCAATAAAATATTAATGCAGTAGTGCTAAAATATTATCCAAATTTTTTACTGATCTTTAAATACATTTATTTGTAACGTTCAACCTCAACATTATTTATCGTTTGCACAAATAAGAAATGAAAGATTATATTTAAATATGTATATATTCACAATCTCATTAGTACATTTAGCTACAATTTCATTAGTTCTTCACAACAGATAGTTGAATTAATGGTTTGACCAGGTTCGTTAATCCCTTTCCATTCCCACCAAACACTCAACATCACCTTCTTTGGCTTCAATCTGGGATTTGTCACCGTTTAAGAAGCTTCTACGGGCTTCAACCACATTTTTTTCACACATTGTTGTCGTACGTTATCCACTTTTTATCACTCGTAATCATTGTTTCAAAAGTGGCTATATTTCGTTCCGTTTCAGTAATGATTCACAAATGAAAACATTGACCATTAAAATTTTCAATGTAAGTTAATGCTGACCCCAAGAATCGAGTTTCTTTTGGTATCCAATCTTTTGTAAATGGATCAAAATTGTTTTATAGTCAAAGTTTAGCTCCGTAGCAATATCGCTGGAAGAAACATGTCGGCTTAGCTCGATTTTTTTTATTTCATAGACCTTTCAACGATTAACCGGCCAGGATGAGGTTCAACTTTAACATCGAAATTTCCAAAACGAAAACGAACAAACCAATTTAAACACTGGCGTTCATTTAAGCACTGATCACCATAACACCACACAATTTTCGATGAGCCTACGCCGCATGTTTTTCCTTTCGGAAGTAAAAAAGCAAAATGTGACGAAAATTATCTTCTGGAATCTCCATTTTCAAAACGCAATAATTTTTGACTGATTAAACAGATTACGCTACCATTATATCTAGAATTTGCTAGAGACTGTTACCTTTCAAATGCTTTATAGTATGGCGTAGGTAAGCATTACTCGAGATATGCGACTTTAAAGTTTTCTGTTGGGTGAAAACGAAATTACCTTTTTCACAGCCCAATAAAGCCACTCATAAAATTTCAATCACATTCACAAATTAAAAAAATATTATAATTACTGATATCTTACCCATTTTTTAAATCGCATCATTCAACATTTGTACGGACGGTGTGTAAATATCACGATTTGTTTCGAGAAAACTCAAACATATCTGATATTTTCATACATATTAGATAATATCGTATGTATCTTATATTTTCAAAATGTCAAGTTATTGAAATTTATAAATATTTTAATACTTGACATAAATTAGAACTCAAAACGTATAGCATTTAATATGAAATGTATCAGTGCTCAATTCATCACAAAGAAAAAAATATATAAAATATGCATAATATTAATGCATAATATATGCACAATATTAGATGCATAATATTAATGCATAATATATGCATAATATTAGATACATAATATTAATACATGATAATAGATTTAACATACGTAAGTTGCATATTTTGTATATACTTTAAAAAATTAAATAAATAAAAAATACCAAATACTTAAAATTAAAATTCAATATGTAGTTAAAATTATTTACGAATCGCTTGGCAAACAAACGTAAGTCAATTTCAATTGAGTAAGATTTGCTCATTAAATCTTGTTTCGATTTAGTTTTTTGCCAAGAAAAGAAAATCAAAAGAAATTTTAAGAGATTTATTTTTATTATTGTGTTGATAAACTTCGCTAATCATAAGAAAATAGCAAATTATTTATCAACAATTTTATTTTAACTATTCTTAGATATGTACATCTTCTTTAGATAAATACTTTCCAGCAGATTTCTTAATATGTTTGTACACAGAAAATAGCATTTTTGCATTACGAACAACAATCCACTATTCCCAATATTAATAACTTTTCTTTAAATCACTACATTTTTACTTTATAATTGTAGGCTTGTTCGATGCACTAACACGCGTCAGAAGATAAAATATCTGAAAACAGAGAAAATTTGATTTTTTGTTGATTTATTCGATTTGCATTAAATTCAATTATGTAATTTATACATAAAAATTCAAAACAGACCGCTATAAAAGAAGTTATATTTGTACTTCAATTTAAATTTATCTGCCTTTCTTAAGAGATACAAAGATAAATAAGCACAGCATTTCTGTTTATTTATTTATGATTTTTCAAATATGATAGTCAAGTATTTCTGATTTGGTTGACAGATGTTTCGAAAAAAAATGTATTTTCTTTGTAAAAAGGATTTTAATTTAACGATCGAAAACATTATTCGTTTTCTTTAAGTTAATGAAATTATATTTTCAATTTTACTGTTAGAATATATTAGAAAAAGGATTCGTAAAAAGATTTTGATTTTGTCCTAAGTATTGACATTTCGTAATTACCTAAACTCACGCAGTTTTTACAATAATTAAATTACATTGCTTTATTTGTCATTTATTTGGATGACAGAAATAATATTTAATAGTGATAAATTGAATTTGTCAATATTTATTCAAAATTTTGAATAATTAAATTACGTATAAAAGCTCAGAATAATTATATCTTTATCATATAAATGAACAAGTTCAAGAAACATCTAGATCATTAACCTCTTTTGGACGAGCGTCTTTTAAAGAATTTTTAAATATCTACCACTGTTTTTTCAAAACATAAATTTTCGAATTTATAGAATCAGGAAAGCGCTGAGATTAAATGGTGCAACATTCAGCCTAAAATTTTACTGGTGAGAATAATCAAGTATTCTGCGCACCTTATGCGTCATGTATGCAGGTTGATCGTCTTCAAGAGGTTAAGACTTGTTGAACGCATGTAATTATATTAGTTGCATGTAGCATAAAAAAGCAATTCATGTAATAATAGAAAATTTTTATACATTCCCTTTCAAAAACGCAGTAGATAAAAAAATAGTGTGGGAAAATTACTACTTTCATACGCTGTGAATAAAAAAATAATTGCTTCTTAAACTATGAAAATTCACTGTAAAAAGAAGAGAAATATCCGATGATTGCTTCTGATTCGATAACTGATTCGACGGGAAGAAAAGACATCTGAATCACTGCATAAAAAAAAGTTGCATAGTGGAGTTGTAATTATTAAAATGCATTGCAAGGTAGAATACGGCGTAGAATTTGCGTAGAATACGGCGTTATGTTTCGAATAAAATGAAGAAATCCTCACAGGTATGTGTTGAAATTCGATAGAGACAGGATTGTTGCCGAGTGAGAGGTAGATTATCGTTACATGATGTTGCGCGTCGCACTGTTGTAAACCCTTCCATGACTAACGTCCAAGAGGACAGACCTATTCTGACGTTAATTCTGCAAAACCATACAAATACATCACGGACCATTTACCAGGGTACGGTCATGCTTGCAGCAGTATTAGCTTGTTTGGTGAGATGAAATTCAGCAGAGTGGACTGTCAGCACAACCACCAATGCTGCAGCTTTACTTGACAAAGCAGCATAGAGAGAATAGCTAACTCTAATGCGTGAAATGACAAAGTTTAATACTAAAGTGGCACGATGTCGTCGTTTCAGACTACTCCCGATTTTGCATACAGCATTTTGATCACCGTATCCGTGTTTGGACGCTCCGAGTTGAACACATGCTTTGAATATTGTGGCATTGAAAAATATTGCATTAACCCAAAAGAACGTGCCAATTTTGGAAAAAAAAATGAAACGCATCAGATTTAAATTTTAGTATGCATTTATTAAATTATGTTTATGTAATTCGATTCTACTATCTTTTCTTATCTTTCAGGCATCTTAAAAATTTCGTCCTTTCACAATTTATCTGATTTTTCCGCGATAAACTTTTTTGCGTGATCCTTTATCTCGACCAAAAAGTTTAAATTTTTTTCATTATTGGAATTTTGGAATGTTCGGTATAAGTAGAAATCATATGTCTTGAGGTCTGTAAATATGGTGGCCATAGATCAACATTCTAACTGAGCTCAAATAACTTTTTTCGTGTTTTCAAAGTAGTCACATGATGCGGTGCGCTGCTCCGAATAAACACGAGGCTTTTTTCGATTTAGAAGTATTTATTCAATTGCTGTTTTTAATTCGGCTAATTTAGACATGTGTTTCTCTACATCTATTATTTCGTTGTTTTGTAGAAGATCAGGATCTCTTTTCAATCCCACTAGGCGCACATCAGGAGTATCTTTGGATGAAAATTGGCTTTTAGGGTGGCTAAAAATTGTCCATTTTTCACGCCCCGTCAATACTTGAATAAAAAGCTTTGTCGTACGATTGCGTTTATAGAGCTTGTTACAAAAAGAACACATATTTTTACAACAAAACAACAGATATTTTTTATAAATTACGTGGAAGTCGTATATAGTGTACCTAGTGCATGTAGCCAAAACTCAAAGTTCTCGTAGATGGTGGATAATTTTTCTTATGTAACATATCTATTAATTAACATGACATACAGCCAAGAATGTTCTCAGTAAGTGATTTAATATGATCTGTATCTCTGATGGAGGATATATTCACGTGCTGGTTGAAATCACCAGCTATTAACTTAGCAAACCATCTTCGTACAGCCTTTTTATTCAAAGAATATTCCACTACATATAGCGCGTCTCTTGTTTGCCGCTTGTGTACCCTTTTTGCATATACACAAAACAAAATCCTAAATAGCACTTTATTTCTTCCATATTCAAAGCCATAAACAACTGGCAAAATGTTACGTATCGGAACCGTTTTTCCTTTTCCAACTATGATTGATGTACCGTCTTTTACGATCTGTACGAATGTAAATAGTTTACAATCGTTCTGATATATTCAGATCTGTCTTTATATCAGTTACCAAAATCGACATAAATTTATCCGACTACCCAGTGCAAGAAACTAACCATTTGATTTGCACTTTCCATTCATTTTTATGTTATAATTAAGAAATATTAATTTTGTTATTTCTTAAAAGCAATATATTGCAAAATAGTAATAAAATAGAAAACTAGTATTACATGGCCAACCCAACTCCTATTAATATTACTGAATAACAAGATAAAAAATTTGATATTTAATCTTTCAAAACAATCTGTTACTGCAAATTCATTATTATAAGAACTTATGTTAGTGAAACAAAAAGAAATTAATAAATTTTAAATATTTCTGCTGAATAAAATATATACGAAGAAAGAAAAATAACAGTATTTTTTATAAGAACTCTTTTATTTTCTTTTTTTACTCTTGATTTTTTCTATATCTTATGAAACAAATTATAGTTTCTCATACCTGAAAACTTTTTAAGTACAGTAATCGAGAATTAAATAAAGATTTTCTTTCTTAAAAAATTAATGAATCTCGGACTAATATATTTTTAATCCAAATATTAATATTAGAACTATAAATCATTATCCATAAAATAAATAAAATAAAAAATGTTACATAAGGAAAACATTTATTTCTTTTGAAATTAATCAATTTATTTTCGCCAAAGAAATAATGCGTGTTTATTTAATTTACAAAAAATATTGAATCTCTAACATTAAGAAATTAAATTTATCGGCAAAATTTTAAAGTACTTTTATATCGTCTAAAGCTAATAAAATTACATATTATTATTATTACGATTTTAAATTTCTTGTCATAATTTTTGAAGGAATGCTTTAACTTTAATTAAACATGCCTAGAAAGTAAATTTTGTGTGCCACTTAATGATTAAAAAATATATTTATATAAAATAATTCCCTTTTTATCATTTTACGTATACTTTGATATTATTATTCTGAAACAATTAAAGAATCCACATTATATAAGATGGTCAAAAGGTCGATCATAAGATCGTTTACATAGTTAACACGCTGGTCTGTAAATCATGATAAAAACATTTACATAGAAACTTGTTTTCGAAAGTACAAACTGTGATGACGCTGGAACGCGATGAATGCAGCTTAAGAGAGAGTGTAAAGCGTAGTCATTTCAGATTAGGAAATTGCAGTAGAAGAATGGTTTAGTAACGCAAAATTGGGTGATATGCATTGCCTATATGGCGAAGTGGATGAAAATGCCGAGATACCAATGTATCTTGAACACTTCCCAAGCAGACTTCAGGCAAGTCATATTTTGTTTGGACAATTGCACCGCAGACGGCATGGAGCAGGATCTTTAAAAGTACGCGACAAAAACGGCCGAGAATGCACAATACGTATGTTTGCCGTTGAGGAATCCGTGATACAGAAATTTGACAAGAATCCGCAAACAAATCCGAGAAGTGAACACGTTTTGGGTGTACATCGTTCCAGCATTAAGCTCATACTGAATACGGCGCAACACCCCTACCACTTACAAAGAGTACAGGAATTGTGTGTTGGCGATTAACCTCAAAGCTTTGCATTCGCAAGCTGGTATTTCTAACAACGGGTCACAAAGAAGGATTTTCCAACGAGGATTTTGTTTTCGGATAAATCCTGTTTGAAATAGGACTGTGTCCTGAACCTGCTAGCATATGACACGACACCACAAGGTCTGTACTCAGCCCATGCACGTCAACAATTTTTGTCTTAAACGTTTGAGCTGGTATTGCCGGTGTCTGCTAATTGGCTTTTGCCTTTCTACCTCAACGCCTCTTCGGGAATACCTATCGCTTGTTCTTAGAAAGAGACTTTTCGGATGTAATGGGTAACGTTTCAGCCGCTACATACCGAAAAATCTGGTTTCAGTGCGATTGAGTGCCTATTCATTTTAGCTACACTGTAGAAGAAAACATCGACTGGACATATTCTAATCGCTGGATTATCAGAGGCGGACCAGTAGCTTGAACATCGTGATTACCCGACATGAGTACACTAGTCTGCAAGGTCACATAAAGGCATAGTGTACGAGGCGCCTGTGATGTAACACATATTCTATTTTTTATATCTTTATTAATATTTCAAATGTTAGGCCCCCCTCTTTTAAAATTTAATTTTAAAAGAAAGGCGTTTTTAATTGGTATTTTTATTGAGTGTTCGTCTTTAATTTGCATATAAAATAATAATAATAAATTGAAAACAAATAATAAATTAGTTTTAAAATATCCCTTCCATTTCTAGATTTTTCTTTCTTGTTTTTCTGTTGATTAAATATCAAACGAATTAAATATTTTTTTCTGTTTTAAAAAACTCCTTTTTTATTTCCGACCATTTCAGTTTGTCTTGTTAAAGAACTTAATTTTTACCGATTGTTTAATTTTGTTTTAGGGTTACTGTGCTTAGCGTGGTTTTTCGCCGAGGTCGATAACTGTTGGTTTCTTGACAACACTCATTTAACCCGCGAGTAGTCGCGACTATTTTCACAACGTCATTAGTCCCGCTCGGTCTTTTCGCCGCTGCCCCCCCCCCCGGATACTAAAAAAGTAAAATAAAAAATATTTTTCACTTAATATATAAATATAACATTTCAGTGAAGTTATAAATATGCAATTTTCTTAAGTTGTGCATTTCAATCATGAGATTTGGAGTAATGGGAAAAAGTAAAAATTAACTGCCATTGGGAATTGTTCGATAGAATTTTTCGTGAATTTCAGCTTTGTTTCAAAAATGTAATTGAAGGAAAAACAGAGATGTCCTGTTACTTCAATAAGGTGATACAGATATCTTAAAAGTCAGTTACATGGTAGATATTTTTTGTATTTGTAATTGGCATTTGAATTAGGAGAAGATAAGTTATACGGGTGGCGAAAAGACCGACACGCGACTACTGACGGGTTAATTTTTTTCCTTCAGTAGTCGCGTGTCCCCATTGCTTATTAGATAACGGTCCTTTTTACCTGCACGTTTTTTAGATTGGATTGGGAATCTATTGTATTCCAAGACATTTTCTCTTGGCGTTTGTGAAATGTGAAAATTTATTCAGATTACGATTTTTCATGGTGATGTAACCCGCACGCTCTCAGTTGTCAAAAATGAAAAATATTTCTTTTTTATGTTTGAAAGCATTTAATTTAGCGTACTGCATTCTTGCTGTTTATAAGTGCTCAGTTTCTTGTGTTTTGGAAAATAAAAGAATTAGTCAAGAATATTTCTGAGAACTGATTTCCTTGATGTAATGTCTTCATTGTTTTATTCCAGAAGAAAATGTAAAAGAGCACCTGATGTACCATATAATAATTGAACAGCGATCACGGTCAATTCACAAAAGATGTATTATTTTATTATACTATTTTTTGCCACCACAGCGCCCGTAACGTAGGACATGGATCTTGTCTCCAGGATCGTGTAAGCGGCGGCGACCATGCGTCGACTTTGTGATGCATCCATTGCGGCTAATGTGAAGGAATTTTCACCAAACTCTGTCAATGTCGACCATGTTCTTTGGTAAAAGTTATATTAATATCTCTTTCGAAATCCGTTCTTCTTTTCTCTTTACACAAGTGATCATCGCCCATTACACAGCAGTTTGCATTTTCGAATACAAGTTACTGTGTAACTAATGCTAATCATGATAAGCTGACTAGCATGCTAAGTTTGTAAATGACCCTTTGAGTTTACCTCTATATTCGTTGGTTATTAATCTAAGTTGGTGCTGATAAGGATAACATATGAAATACGCGGAACGTTCTCTTGCAAGGAACTATTGTGGTTTTGATTTTTGAATTATGTATTCTAATGTTATAAAGAAGTACAGTTGTTTGTTAGTTTATTTGTAGGAGACAATCTCTGGAACTACAGAACCCATTTCAAATTTGATGATAACAAAATGTTGTTGTAAGTTGTTGTTCCAATATAAGCTACATCATATGTCGATGTTACGAACCGAAAAGGAATCGAGGAAAACATAATAATCTAAAAATATATTTTTTAATTGACTTCAAGGAGGAGTTTATGATTTCGTACTGTATGTATTTCTTGTTCACTCATAAATTCTTTTAAAAATGATTCGATTTTGATAATTCTTTTTTTTTTGTTTAAATGTATAAGATACCCATGTGGTCCCATTTTAATTTCATTAAATTCTAAAGGTTAGAATTTTTTAAATAGAAAATGTGGATTTGATAAAAAAATAATGATTTGACGCAAATCATCTTTAATTGCTTCAATCGTTTTCAAATCATAAGGATATTGAAACTATAGAAGTGGACTATGTACTTATTCCAAGCTTGATTCGTTTTTTTTGAAGTCCGTTGGTATTTTTTTAAAGCATACTTTATTACATTTTTGTGTACTGAAGGGCTTCGGAAAATGAATTTTTTATGGTAATTAATTATAAGATATAAATAATCTCTAAGATTATTTTATAAAAAGATCGAAATTTAAAAATGGTAAAAATGCTCAAAAAGCATCATAAACATATTTTAAATTGTGATTTTCACGCAATATGAGGCGTTCCCGAACCGAATTCAAAAGTAATGGTATCAAAATACACACAATATTTTATGTAGGTTGAACTACATTATGGAACGCTCGAAGAAAAAGCTTTAAAAATGCGATTTTTATATTTATTGAATGACCTACAAAGATGAATTTGTCGTAACATTTAATTATTTTTTAAAAATATTTCTTAAAAATTCAAAATTTAAAAGATATGAAAATGCGAAAAAGAAAGATTTAAAAGCGTTTTAAATGGCGATTTCTACTTAATCTCATTAAGTATCAATACCGATTTTAAATTTTTCAAACGTAATATTTGGAAATTGATGAAAATAGCCTTTGATGTAACATAGTCTCAATTTTATGTCGGTGTTATTACCCTCGGGGTTTCGCAAAAGTGTAAAATATTCTAAACTGCGTTTTTTATGTGATACTGAAATGTTAATTATTTGAAATTCGGCATTGTAATTATTTAAATGTAAATGCTTTATAAGAACATATGAAAGAAAACCTCAAATTTAACTGGATGCAGTGAGCGAAAAGCCTTCTAAAGTTTTTCTGGATTACGATTTTTACAATCTTATGAAATGCCAAATCGATAAAAGAAAAATGATTCTTGCAAACTGCTAATGATAGAGTATGATTGAACATAATCTATAATTTATATCGGTGTCATTAATTATTTTGTGTCACTATTATCTGTGTTACTAATTAAACATGGTAATTATTTAAATGCAAATGATTTATAAGAACCTGTGAAAGAAAACTCCAAATTTAACAGGATGCAGTGAGTGAAAAGCCTTCTTACGTCTTTCTAAATTACGATTTTTACAAGCTTATGAAATGCCAGATCGATAGAAGAAAAACAATTCTTGCAAATTGCTAATGATAGGGTGCAATTGAATATAATCTATAATTTATATCGGTGTAACTAACACAAGATGTTTCGAAGAGCAAAAAACTTTCGAAATTGCGAATTCTTTGAAATTAAAGATCCTAGAAAATATTGGATGGTAGTGAATTATGAAATATAAATGTCTTCTATGTACAGTCGAAAACAAATTCGGAATTTAAAGGAAAAGAAGCAACGAAAAGAGTGATAAGCGTTGTAAAGATGTCCTAAATTATGCCTTCTGTGCCATCTTTGAAAAAAAAACAATAATAATAAAATGAATTATATATATATTAGTCTCTGATTCTACATATGTTTTACCATATGCTGGTGCCAACATCTGACCGAAACAACAGATTTCTGTAAAATGCGATTAATATCTTTCGAATTTACTGTCCATGCGGACTATTAAGAAATATTGAACCAATTTCAAACTAATATTGGCAAAATTTTAGTGATAATATCTATGCCAGCATAAGTACTTTATCTTGGTGCCTTTACAAATACTGAGATAGTAAAACAAGGAGCTACAAAATTGGCATGTACGTTAAATTTAATCTGTAAATACGTATTAAGATGATTGTTTTTAAAAAGGCATAAACTTCAAATGAATACAGAAATAAGCATATAAAATTAACATAAAAACTTCAACATGCATTCTAAATTAAGATTTATTTAGAATTAGTTTTAATTCTTATTAATATCAGTCTTAACTTTGATATCATTTTTAAAATAAACATTACACATACAAATATCATTATTTCAAGTATTTCGCGAAAAAGGACAATGTATTAGCTAGAAGCAATACATTGACATTTATGGTCTATAATTGAACGAAATTTTATTTGTAAATCTTTTTTTCTAAATTATTGATAAAGGCTTCATCCAATCTTGTCTTGATTTACATTACAAATAATTTTATTGTACATTTTTCATATAGACATTAATTACCACAGTAACTGAATTTAAAATTGATGAAAATTCTCCAAAATGTTTTATTTGAAGTTATTTAATGGAAAATTATTCAGGTGTAACTTTTAATTAAACATCTAGAAACCAGTAAAATTATTTTTATTCGCCGCTATTTTATTCACTGATCAATGCAAGTCAATGTTAAATTCGAAAAAATAGGGTATGTTCCATAGGTATCGGTGGTGTTGTTTATTGCAGTGCTATTACCTTATTAAAATGATATACAAAGACGTTTGTGATGGTCATTCTATACATTAAAAAATGTTACTTTTTATTGGAATATGCTTCCGTGTAATTAACGAAAAAATACATATATCAGAATCTGTTTAAAGATCTATGTCTAATATTTAAAAACAAAACTTTAAATTTTAATTTCTGCTCGAATCAATTGACATATATTAGGAGTGTGAATTAAGAATTTTTCAGAAAGGTACTTAAAGGCGTATAATAATTGGAAAAAAAGTTCATTTAAACTAATTAATGTTAAAAAGTATATGTCGAAGATTATCTTAATTACATGTAATTTATAATTAATAACCAACGGTTAAATAATTTAGTGTGGAATATATTAAAAATGTTATTTCTCTATCCAGCTATGATGACTCAAGAAAGATATACGACTTTGATATGATTTTGTGGGCGAGTTTATACTTCTGATGGGGCACATCTCACTGACCTAAAGCTATAAATACGATATTGAAATACATTTATAATGTTTATATCTATTTAAAAATATCTAGATTTATTTTCTAACTTCTGAATAAAACTGATGTCAAATTCAGACGTAGTAGTTTTTTTACTCTGATTTTTCATTGTAAATTTGACGTTTTTCGAGTGTAAAAATTTTAATTCCTGATAGAATCTTTTGATATAAATTAGGAATGTTAATCGAGGACTTATTTAGATAGGTATTTTCTTTTTTTACCCAAAAATGGAAGAAAGCGTATAAAAACTGGAAAATAAATTCATTGAAACTGATTAATATTTACAAGTAGGCATAGAAGATTTGCTTAATTACATGTAATTTATAATTCTCAGCCAACGGTTGGGTAATTTAGTAAGGCATTTATTATGCATAATTTTTTCCCTATCTAGCATTGATGACAAACGAATAATATACGACTTTGATATGATTTGTGGCCGAAGATTATACTTCTGATGGGACACATCTCACTGACATAAAGTTAAAAATACGAAAGTGAAATATATTTATAATGTTTATATCTATTTAAAAATATCTGGATTTCTTATAAACTTACCTTAATTTCGGGTGTAACAGTTTTTTTACCCTGGTTTTTCATTATAAATTTTACCTTTTACGAGTACAAAATTTTAATTCCTAATCGAATCTTTTGACACATATTAGGAATGTCAATCGAGACTTTTTTAGAAAGGCCTTTTCTTTTTTTTCCCAAAAAAGAAAACCATATAAAAGCTACGAAATTAATTCATTGAAACTAATTAATAATAACAAGTACACATCGAAGATTTCCTTAATTACAAGTAATTTATAAGTTTATAGTCAACGGTTGACTAATTTTGTAGGGAATTTAATATGACTAATGTTATTTCCCTATCCAGCATTGATGATCCGCGAATGATATACGACTTTGCCTGATAATTTATGGCTAAAGTTTATACTTCTGATAGGACACATCTCACTGATATAAAGTTAAAAATATGATAATGAAATAAATTATCAACGTATTTAAGTATTTTTAAATAACTGTAATTATTCTCTAATTATTTAATTAAATTAATGCCTATTTCGTACGTAGTAATAATTTTTATCCGGATTTTTTATTGTAAATTTAAACTTTTTCGAGTATATATTTGTAATGTTTATTTTAATTAAAATAATAAGCCTAACAAAATTTATTTGATTCCATTTATTTATGATTATTAGTCAGTTTATTAGTTAGCTAATCTTCCCATCGAATCACCTCTTAAATAAAAATTGGGAAAACAGTTGACACATTTAAAAATATTTTAAATGTGCATTAATATTTTTATATGGCCAAATGTCCATAAAATCCTTTTGTTCATTTATATGTCCTTCACTCCGTATTACATTTTTAAAATAATAATAATAATAAAAATAATAATAACACTCTTAGAATTATCTTTAATATTCATAAGTCATTTCACCAGATAGATTTTTTTGTTATTTTATTTTACCGACTAACAACATAAATGAAATAAATCATTTCAATGCAGAAATCATTCCTGTATTTATTTCGATGTTTATTTCTGCTTTGAGTCCAATTACATTGAATTTCTTTCAAAATAACTATCCATTAACTATAGTAGTTTAATTATAACACTGTAATTAGAAAAGAAATTCTAACGTTATTAAGTCATTGATTACTATTACAATTTCCTATTGCTATGAAACATTTGGTTTAATATAAACAGATAATTGCAACTGGAGTAGAAACTTAGTAAACATTATAAAAAATATTATACGATAAAGGACAAAAAATTTAAAGGAACTGAGAAATTGTAAATCACATTTTTTTTTCAGTTAAGTTTCAATTAAGTTTTTTCATGACATTATTAAACCCTGTTTTGCGTTAAAATTGGCACGAGAAAACTACTGGGATGAGTAACAAAAGTTTCGATTAGTGGGTCATTTTTGGATCATTATGGGTCAAGCCATTTTTATCTAAATAACGGCTCTAACGATTTTGACCAAATTTCATATTTTATCGTTTTGGATTAGAAGAGGACCATTGAGTTAGGTAACATGTTCGAAAAAATTCGGTTAGTGGGTCATGCTATTTTTATCTAGAGATTTTCTCACGCAATTTTGACTAAAAATTGCATTCTATGATTTTTGGATACGAGAAAAACATTAGGCTAGGATACATGTTCGAGAAAAAGTTTTAATGGGTCATATTGGGTCATATTGGATCTGGGTCAAGCTATTTTCATTTAAACGACGACGTGATCGATTTTAACGAAATTTTGTATATAACACTTTTTTGACTTGAGAAAATAAATGGGCTAAGTCACACGATCGAAAGATTGCGATTAAAAGTGTAATTTGTGGTTCATGATGAGTCATAATGGGTCATGGTCAAGCTATATCTAAAGAACCGATGGATCGATTTTAATGAAATTTTGTATAAAACATTTTTTTTGGCACGAGAAAACTATTGGGCTAGGTCTCATGTTCGAGAAATTTCGATTACTGTGTCATTTTGGGTCATAAATGGTCTGGATCAAGCTATTTATATTTAAAAAACGGCAGGATCGATTTTAACGAAATTTTGTATACAACATTTTTTTGGCACGATAAAACTATTGGACTGGGTCACATGTTTGAAAAATTCAGATAAGTGTTTTTTTTTTTTTGTTGGTTCAAACCAATTTTATCTAAAAAAAGGCTCTAACGATTACTACAAACTAAAATTTCCAAATTTTGTACTCCACAGTTTTGGATTACAAGAACACCATTCGTTTAGTGGTTCATTTTTGGGTCATTGTGGGTCACGCTAATTGTATATAGAAAGTGATTTGCTCAATTTTGACTAAATGTTGTATTCTATAGTTTTCGGACATGAGAAAATCATTGGATTAGGTCACATGTTCGAGAAAATTCGAGTAATGGGTCATTTTGGATTATAATGGCTTTGTAATAACATTATCAAGGCCAAAATAATTACAAGCGAGAATTTCGACCGCATAGTTCACATTCCAAGAATAACACTGGACTCAAGAAAGGTCCATCTCGGATGCACTATGGAGACCTATCAATTTCCTGTGAGAACGGCTTTTGCCGTCACTGTCCATAAAGCTCAAGGGTAAACATTCGATTTCGTGGGCCTGGATTTAAGCGTCTCCGTCTTTATGACGGGATGTCATGTGTTGCTTTCTCACGTGTAAAAAAGCGTTCAAGTCTAAACGTTCTGATTCCAAAAGAAAGACATCAAAAAACTAAAAATGTAATATGGAAGGATGTTCTTTCGTTGTAAATATTTAACTAATGTAAAATTTAGAAATATATTCATATTATTGACATTTATAGTTTCTGTATAAAAGAATATCATAATATAAATTAATAATAGCAATAATAGAGCGAGAATTTTATTTTATATAAAATTTAATACAGGGTTTACTTTAACCGAGTATGGCTCGGTGTCCCCGCTAGTGTTTTTATTATATTGCTGGCATCTATTCAAATCATGACGATGTTTTGTAGAAATAGCAAACCTAGTTAAGCAATCTCTATTTTTCTCTTGCAAAATAGACCATTTTCTGCACTTTATAAAACTATATAAACGTGTCATTTCATAATTAAATTTACACTGTCTAATTTTCAATTATTTACCTATCTCTATGATAATAAATTAATAACATAAAAAAACATATGTTTTAAATTTACAAGATACAAAGAAGAATTATTAAAGTCTTAACTCCTGTAAATTTTCTAATTTAAACGTTGCTGTAAAATATGCATATAAGGCAAAAACTTTATACATTAATAAAACTTCTGTAAAAAATCTGTGCCATTAATTTGAAAACTTTATTGTCAATACAAGCATAATAATTGCAAATAAATTGATTATAAGGAAAAGTTTCTTGGGTTTAATTTTTCGTAATGACAAATGAATTTCAATTATTTAATAATATGTCAGGCAGTGGCAAGCATTTACTGTCTATAGTAACATTTATTCCAAATTGAACTGTAATATTCAAAGTAAAACATATAAAAAAAAATATTTTTTCATATATTAATGACTTTTGATTTCCAAATAAACCACAAAATAATACCAAATATTTGGTACAACATACGTGAATTGCAGAAGTGTTACTTAATTTAAAATAAAATGAAATTTGAAAAGTGCAATCCTGCGTGGCCACAGTAATGAAAGAGGTGCTAGAGGTTCAAGTGATTTCCGATGACACCTCATATGATATGATATATCATATGAGGTGTTTAGGCCAAATTTAGAAAGTTGTTCCCCATAGTTCCAACCATCAACGCCCCCACTTATACAACATTCCTCTCTTTTTAAATTTTTCATATATTATTAAAAAAATTAGCAAAGGGTCCCGTATAAAAACCCAAACTGTAAAGATAAAACGCTAAAATTTCAAAACAAAAATCGAAAACTGCCTCTACCGTGAGGGGGATGAGAAATTAGGGTTAGAGAATAAATGTTTATGATATAAAAGAGCGATCCGAGGATTTCCTGATGACATCTAACATGGCGGGTCTAAAAAAATAATAATTTTTAGACCCCCATTGTAACGTCAGGGCTGGAAACTTGAAATTTCTGAAACAAGTCTTTAATTAGCTTTTAATAATTTTTTTGTGCCGTTTCACGCTTCCATGCTCTGTTGAAGTGACTGTTGAAATGTGCAAAGTGTTCAAACTTGTTCGACATTCCCCCCTTTTAACCCCTTCTGGGGATCTAAATTCGCTGAAATATTTGTTAGTAGTGTTTAGTAGATTTATTTTCTGGAATTTCCGCTCTTACCTTAAACAGCTGCTGAGATATAGGAAGATGCTTCCAGAATTTCCGACACCCTGTTTGCTCTTCTTAGGTTGCAAAATTTTTAAAATTTCCATCATAATCGCGCTTACATCATAAGAAGTATATTTTCTCCAATTTTCTTGTTCCTACGTTCAATAATTTGGACTATGCGTTGATTATCAGTCAGTCAGGACAAACTATTTTATATACGTGTAAAAATGCCAATCAAACATTTTATTCGGGGTTTCCTCCATGATAGTTCGGTACTTATTATGTATTCGCCTTTCTTTCTTTTAATTATATTTCTTAATCACGTTTTATTGTTCTTTGTGAAATAACTAGAATTAAAAAGAAAATAAACGCACATTTCAGATGCCATAACACTTAATAATACTTATTTTTTAATCACTTATATTTTGGAAAGTGATGTAAAAGGATTAGTTGTGGTAAAAATAAGTTTTTGTTAATTTTCTAAAAGACCAGTTGTTGTAAAAGGATTAGTTTTATTGAAAGTAAGTTGTTAATTTATTAAAAGCCTTTGGTCTTAATAATTTATTCTAAATGGTTTTAAATTTGAAATCTAGTTCCCTAATGTTTAGTAATACATCGTAAAGTAGCACTCTATTGCAGATGTTCTTTTTTTTAAATAATGAGTAATTTGTTCTATTGTAACAAAGTATAAATAATAGTTTAAAACAAAAATAAAAAATAAAATATTTAAGAGCTATCTTTCCAATTAGACTGAACTGACCCATTATCACCCACAGGTTCAACATTTTAATAATTCTAAAAGATGAGAAAAATATTTTCAATCTCTAGAAGAATAAAATCTCACCAGTATACATCTTCAAAGTAACGTTTATAACTCGTACAAACAAAGTAACAGTTCATTAATAAATAAAAAAACTTAGATGCCGAATGATTAAACAAATTTTTCTACACATAAAAACTTTATTTTTTATAAATCAATCACAGAAAACATTTTTTATTACAGAAAAGACTATCTTTTAAATAATCATAATATATTAAAAGAAAAATGTGCATACATACAGTATAGTCATAAAAAAACTTAGCTCTAGTGGCCGGTCGGTTCAACCTGATCGAAGTGAAAATTCAAATATAGCTATTCAGATGTATGAGCTCGAGATTCTGTGAACGGCAACAAAATGGCGCGCACGATTATCGTTATAGTTACAGAAACTCGAAATTTTCACATAGCAACACATTTTTTTCCCCGCAAAATGTTCAGTACATGCAAAAACCCTAAAGAGCGTTGGAATGGTATGGCAATACCATTCCAATTACAATAAACGGCAATTAGAATGGTATTGCAATTTATATTGCAATAAACGGACGCGTTATGCTCCCACAAAATCAGCTCTAGGAACGGCCCCAAATGACTTTGTTCGTGGTCAGTAGGTAAAAGTATTATCAAGACAAGATGAATGCTGCGAACCGTCGAAACCATCGCCAAATACGTGGCCTCTGCATTTCACAAGCTCATCGTGATTTACTAATGAAATTCGAAGAAACTGGCTGCACCTGAGATAGTCCGTCATCCAGACGACCAACTGTTCCTGAGAATACTGTTATGCAAATGCATCACATAGTGACCAGAAGACGCATGCAAACTACGAAAGGTGCATCTCGTGTATTTGATATACCAAATTCAATATTCTTAAAGTTACTGCGCTCTGTAATCCGCATGTTTCCTTACAGGTACCAGCGCGCCCAGATGTTGGAAGTGAAAGACCATCGTCAACATATAGACTTTGTTAATGAACTTCTTATCCAATATCATGGAGATAACGGTCGGCCTCTTTGCATACTATGAACGGACGAGGCACATTTCACCTTAACTGGTAACGTCAATGGCCTTCGCGATCCCCTGACCTCACTGCTATGGATTTCAGTTTCTGGGTATATCTAAAATCTAGAGTGTACATATGCAATCTTCAAACTTTGCCAGATTTGGAAGATTCTATCAAACGTGAGATTGCAAACATCCCTCATGCGATGTAACGTTCGGCTGTATTGTCCACAGTCGCCCGCATGCAATGTGTAATTGACTGTTATGGCACCCATGTGGAAAATGTGTAATCAAAATAATTTTTTTATTATCTCCGATCCGTGTTGTAATCAGAGATTAACGTACTGACTCTGTGTCATATGCAAGTTTACTCGTTGCGCTAAAATAGTGTTTTTTGCGGGGGGGGGGGGGGTGGTATTCGCAGAACAGCTTTTTGTGCGTGCATAACGTGTCTGTTTCTTGCTATAATAGTATGGTTCGAACGCTCTTTAGTGTTTTGGCATGCGCTGAGCATTTTGCGATGGAAAAAAGGGTGTTGCCATTGGAAAATTTCGAGTTTCTGTAACTATAACCGTAACGATGAGCGTCATTTTGTTGCTGTTCACAGAATCTTAAGCTCATACCTCTGAATAGCTATAGGGGAAACTGGGGCATATTGATACAGCTTTTTGTGTATTTTTTGGTGTAAAGAAAGCAGAAATCTTTTCATGTGGTGTCAGCAAAACTTGTGTGGTGTGTTACAAAAATATACAATCGTTGTCTTATATATTATTTTTGCATGTAATTAAAAAATAAAAAAATAAGTTATTTGTATCAATGTGCCCCAACCCCAGTGCAGATTGATACACCTCATCTGGCACTTTGATAAGACTGGAAAAAATAGAGACAAAATAACACCAATGCATATTTTTCATAGATAAATAGTTAGCAAACCATTTTATATTTATTTAAAGAAATTCAAATCGCACACAATTTATTTGTAAGTAATATTAAAGCAATTAAAATTAAATGAATAATGACTTGATGTTCTGGCTGTTCCTTGTCTGATTATTGGCTGTGGTAACATTGTTATATCTGGCATTTCAACCCCAGCATTATCTTCTTTGTTAGGTAAGATGAAAAGCTTACCAGGTTCCCTGTTTATAAATTGGTTTATAAACAGAAAATAAAGGATAATTATATTAAAAATTCTGTTATAATTATCCTTTGCTGTTCTGCAGCTTGTTTCTCTTACTTAACAATTATCATCTGGAAAGTACTTTTTTCTCTGCAAAATCGATATTGTTCCGAGATTTGTCAAGCTTCCGTTCTTTTCATTTGTTAGTTCTACTAGCACTAGATGTTGGATAAATTCGTAGGTCTTCTGTTTTCAAAAATACTATAAAACGCTCTAACTTTTTTAATAAAATAGAGCTATTTCACTTCAATAAAAACTAATATTAGAAATTTTTAGCAAAAAATGGTTGGATTAAGGAGAGTATGGTAAAAATAATAATAATAAAAGGTTTAAAAAATAAACTAGAAAAAGATTTACGTTGTATCAATGTCCCCCGACATATATTCTGCATCAGAGGGCCCCATACAGACATTTTGAATAAGATGAGTCTCAAATCCAACACTTAATAATTTATCTAACAATAATAAATAAGGAACTGATAAAGGGTAGCTTTACTTGAAAGGAGAGTATTCGTTTTGGTTGAAAGTACTGGAGCAGTTGTATAATACCATTTCAATTGTACAACTCAAATTTATATTTGACCTACAAAAACAATAAATCACCCGTCCCATTTCATCAAACTACTGAATCATCCCAAGACTTTCTGTATGTAGTTGAGTGCACTAGCATCACCTTTTGGAGCTGTTGTGAACCTTGCTGTAATGACCCTGTGAGCAGTAGAGGGGGTGTATCAATGTACCCCATGTATCAATGTGCCCCAGTTCTCCCTATCTGAAATTTTACCTCGATCGATTGAACTGACTGGCTACTGGAGCTCCATATGCCGTTTTTTATGACCACCTTGTATATATAAAAGAAATAATTATCATTATGTAGAAACACGTGTACAGTTCTAAACAATTCATAATAAACAAATACCACTTTTTTGATAAATAAAAACATTCAAATAAGTTGTAAATATCATTTTGAGGTCAGGATCTTAAAATATAAACTATCAAGTATTTTTTAGAAGATCCGGATAAAAATAATAAAGGTTCCTCCCATGGTAATTTAAGTTACATTTAGAACAATTTAATGCAGCAATTTTAGTAATATTAAACTGAAAAGTATTCAAATGTAAAATTAACATGATTTGTAAATGAAACCTGTCTAAGAATAAATTTGGATGAAAATTACCTAGAAAATGATGATGAAAATTATATTTTATATGATAACTTATATCACTTCTTTTTCAGCAATAGCCTTTACCACAGTAAACAAAATTACCAAAATTTAAAAAAATAAAATAAAATTAGATTTTCATCTAAATTGTATTTTGAAAAAGTTTAAGTAGCAATCTATGTCAAATTTACTTTTTAAAAAATTTTTTGTGTGTTATAATACTAAAATTACTGTAAATGGTTCAAAATGTAGTGTAAGTTACCATGGAATGACCATAAACACGACCGTCTTTATGGGCAGAATCATAAATAGCATTTTCTGATTTAAACAAAAAAGAAAAGTTTTTGCATCATATCATAACAACCAACTCACACAGTCTATTGCCAAACTTTGAAGGCAAAAAGAGACGATTAAAATGTGGTAAAATTTTGCGAGAAAAAAAAACAAAAATGCCAAACATGGAAGGAATTGAAATGACTCAGAACCATCATGATCATAAACCGGTGTGTAAGAGAAAAAAAAATATTACAGTCAAACCTCGTTAGCATGAACACGCTGAACATGAATTGTTTTCACAGTCCCCTATAAAAAGGAACACAAAAAATTTACACTGAACATGAACGTAATTTTGATTCCTATTGAGGTTCATGTTAATGAGGTTCGACTTTATAATAATGCAACAGACTGCCAAAAGGAATAATAAAAACAATTTATAAAATTTCCTCTCAAGTATTTAAAATCTGTTTTGATACGGAATATCGTGACGTTACGTAAAAATTCAAATAAATAAATTGGAATGATTTTTTTAATCCACCAGCTAAGTAAAATTATTGACATATAATTAAATAAATTTAAGAAAAATATTAATGGGATGGGAGGTAAAACAGTTAACAAGGAGGTACCTGAAAAAGGAAGTAGGAAAATAATAAAAAATATATTATCTAAATAAAAGAGAAAAATAAATTAAAATGAGGTAATATTATCACAGAAATAAAGAATAAAAATTGCTTATAGAAAAATCCCCATGACAAGTGGCTACGAAACACCTTCCCACATTTTTTATTTATTTATTTATTTATTTTGCATAAATTTCTATTAATTTACGCATTTTAAATTTTTAACAAAAAACTTAACTAAATAAAAATAATGATACATTAACTCCTTCTCGTACATTTATACGTGTATATCTCGATAATATAAATTAAATTATTATTCACATTCTTTCAAAAATTTTTTATGCAACTGAATAAAAGTTGAAATTTTTTAAAAAAAGGTACGACAACAGGTTCGAAACACAAAATTCTTGAAATTTCTAAAAACAAAATTATCGCATTTAAGATTTTGCAGTTTTTTAGCTTACAGGCTATCAAATCTTGGGAGCTTATGTGCCCGTCTGTTCTGTATGTGCGTAGCGCGATAACTCATGATAAAAATATCCGATTCACTTGAAATTTTGTATGTATGTATATTCTGATAAGGCGCTTCCCTGATTAGTTTTTGGAGTTCATTCGATATGTATAACAGGGTGAACAGGGGATAATGCCCCTCCCCTTAGCTTATATAAATGTTTTTTTATGCAGAATTATCAGTTTTCGTTCGAAATTTAGATGAGGCGCCTCCGTGATTAGTATTATTCAAGCAGGTTTTTTATATGATAAATGCTTCAAACTTTGGACAGGTTTTTTGGTACTTACGTATTAACGCCACCGCAGGAGAACTTTGCGCCATTGCGCCAATAAAGAGAAATCTTGTTGTTCGCACGTGCTTAAAAAAATGGCCTCAAAAATGAGCAAAAAATGCATTAAAAGGCACTAAAGGCAATAAAAAGCTTTAAAAAAGCACTAAAACACAAAAAATGGCGTCAAAAATAAGCAAAAAACAAGGCATCAAGGAATCCAAATTATAACTGCGGTGGCGCTTCATACGTAAGCACAAGTCTTTTTTGTTGTTTTAAAGTAGTTTTTATTCATAAAAAAAATTATCTATTTATTTATTTATTTTTGAGGATTTGATTTTCTTACTAAAAGTTACATATTTTTTTTCTAAATTTTACTTCAAATATTTTTAGTTAAAAAAAATTAAAATTTTATAATTGCTGAATTAAAATTAAAATTGAGACATTTGTGTTGAAAAAATTGAAAAAATGAATTTCTGTTTGTAATGTTTTCAAATATAGTGATTTAATTTACCCCATTTTTTCTAATAAATTTTAATTTTTAGCACTTTCCAACAAAGTTGAAAAGTGCTTATGCATTCGTTTGTCTGGCCGTCTGTCCATGCTCTAATATACTCGGAGTGATATGAAATTTTAGGACGTTATTCACGTTTACCCTAGCACGAACCCTATTGCAAATGAAGTTTCTACCATGATTAGTTTATCTACAGGGAGAATCAAAAGTTTCGCACTACTTACGGCGTAAGGGGGAATATTAATTCAAAGAAATGTTAACGATGTTATACCCTGTTAAACATATTAAAACTTATATGCTTTTACGACGTGCATTAAAATATGCATTCTATAAAATGTAAGGTGAAAATGTAGCTATTATTCATTCACAGGGCCATACAAAAGTATTCCATTAGATTATGGTAAAGGGGGAATTGTGTGTGTCATATTTTAAATATATTAAACTGTTTCATGAATGATAAAATTGATGTATGTCAATGAGGCTTAGTACAAATTATACGATACCGCCTTCCCTAATACCGTGTAAATAGTATTTACAGGGACACACAAAAGATTTCAAATAGTACATTCTTTCTGAAGTACTGTATATATATGCGATGATAGCTGATGGATGGATGAAATGCATTTTAATTATGACATGTGCTATATGTTTCACTAAATTTATGCATATTATATGGTGTGCATAAATGGTATAGTTAATATACAGCGCTACCCAAAAGAGCTCGCCAACGTTACAAATATGAGCATAAATTATTAAAAAGTAATTCTTAAATAAATTATGCATTTTTACGCTAAACTGCGTTAAATTTACTAAGAAATGTTTTCAGAATATAGATAAAATGATATACAGGGCCACGCAAAGATTTGGGTACATGGAGTCTATGAATAATAATTTATGAGAAAGTGATTTCAGTTGTTTTAAGAAAGTTTTAGTTTAAAATAAATTTTATTTTAACACTGATGTGTAATAAAGGTGCCAGGCAAACTAGAAGGCTGAACAAACTATTTAAGTAAATTTCCATCTATTAGTAATAAATAGCTGAAAGAGAAATTTCAAGCTCCTAGGCATATTTTGCTAAACAAAATTTCCCCATTATATAGTATGTATATTAGTTGACAGATAAAATACGGGACTGTTTAATAGTACTGGAATACATATTTGGCTATATTTGACTTTATATACATATTTACCTAAATAACGAAGTTTTATTAAATATTTCATGAAGCGTTAGAAAGTACTTCATAATCTATGCTTAATGCATGGTTTTTCTTACTTGTTTTTTATTGTGAGAGGTTTAATCATGTGAATTTACAAATAATATAATTAACCATGACAAAAAATTCAAAACCTTAACTCATTAAATAGTACTACATATAATATATATAATATAATAATACAAATATATATATATATATATGTATATTCTATGTGTCCCGGGCCCTCTTAAACATAAAAAAAAATATTTTAAATAATTTTCTGTTAATTGTGAAATTTTCAAAACTATATCTTTTGGACTTAAGAAAACACTAATAATTATAAGAAATTAAGAAATGCAGGAAGATAAAATGTTAAAATTACTTAGGAGGTTTTAACATAATTAAGTGATATCTACGATATGCACTCCTCTCAAATGGCTACAAGTTAATGGCTTCCATATAAAAACTACTTTTATCATAATGAAACTTTTCTCTTTCTTTCAAAATAAATTTCTGGCTATTTTCAAGTTTTCTTTTCATGGAGTATATTTAAAAATTTAAGCATCAGTTGTTATCACAAAGATTTTTTTTTTCATGCACAATTTGGTTAAAATACTTTATGTATAAAACCATTTTCCATTATTATGCTTATGGATGAAGAACTAATACTTTTTCCAGGAATATTAATTAAGATTAATTCAAAACAGAATATTTATTAGCTTTTAACATAACATCAAAATTAATTAAAAGTGCACTGCATTTGTGGGCATACTTCAGCACATTCCTTATTTTAGGAACAATTATTTGCACTGAGGTTAAAACATGAGAGAAAAACGCATATTTAGTTGGCTCATAGCTTATTTTAAAAAAATAGGTTACTTGACTGAATGTATGTTACATTTGAACTGTGGGTATCTATATCTATATTATAAAGAGATAAAGTTTGTTTATATGTAATGACTAATCTCTGGAACTACCGAACCGATTTCAAAAGTAATGGTACCAATATGATGGTGTTTGCCCCAATTCGAACATAGGTTACACCTTATGTCGATGCCTCTAACCCAAAATGAGTACAGGAGCAAAACATGCTCTAAAAACGCAATTTTTGTACTACTGAAGGAAATAAAAACATAAGATTTGCCGTGTTAATTACTTATAAGATATAAATGAATCACTAAGAACATTTGCTAAAAGTTACGAAATTTACAAAGAAGTGAAAATGCTCGAAAAGCGTTCTAAATAGCAACTTTTAAACAATCTCGGGAAGTAAGACCCTGATTTAAAAATAATGATGTAAAAATGATGGTGATAGTCCTTTTTCCAATAAAAGTTGTATCTTATGCTGGTGTCACTACTTCATAGGGGGTACAAAAGCAAAAAAAAAAAAAAAAAAAGTTCTAAAAAGGAAATTTTCGTGCTAATGAAAGACTTTGAAACATAAAATTTGGAGTGTTAATTATTTATAAGATATAAATGATATCAAAGAGCATGTCCCAAAAAATAGTGAATGTAAAAAGGGTGAAAATGAGTAAAAACCGTTCTAAATTGCGATTATTAAGCAATATCATCAAATAACGAACCTATTTCAAAAGTAGTGATGTCAAAATGATGGTGACCAAAAAACTTTCTAAAATGCAACTTTTGTGTTACTGAAAGACTTAGACGCGTGAGCTTTGGTCTTCATAATTACTCAAAAGATATAAATGATTTATAAGAACATTTTCGAAAAAAATAATACATATAAATGGGGTGAAGTGCGTGAATAGCGATCTAAAATCTTGAAGTAAAAAAGGGATTTTTAAAATAATTATTCAAAATGATGGTGACAGTCCTTGCTCCAACATTGATTTATATCGTTTGTTGGTGCCACTACTTCAAAGGGAGTACAAGATAAAGAAAAAACCTTTAAAAATGAGATTTTTGTGTTATTGAATGACCAGATACGTGAAATTTAACATGGTAGTTACTTGTAAGATATAAATCATCTCTAACAACATTTCCTTCAAAATTCGGAATTAGGTGGGATTAAAAGGGGTGAAATGCACGAAAAGTGCTGTAAAAACGTTCTCAATGGAGATTTGGAAGCAATCTCAGCAAATATCAAACCGATTTCAAAAGTAAATAAATGGTGATAAAACTTGTTAAATATTCATAAGCTACATATTATATCAGTGGAACTACCGACAGAGGGTTACAGTAGCGAAAAACATTCAAAATGACGATTTCTATTATGCTACAGAATCTAGAAACTTTAAATATGGCATGGTAGTTTCTTATATAATATAAGTGTCCTCTATGAACAGTCGGAAGTAAATTAGGTATTTAAAAGCTGTGAAACGAAGGGAGGGAGCGAAAAGCGTTCTAAAATAATCTTAAATTAAGATTTCTATCCAAACTCAGGAAATAATTAAAGAATTATCAAAGAAATCGTTACTAATCAATAGCAAAACTTTCTAATTCTACATGATCCACATTCTATGTCGGTACCCCTAACACTTGCGGTAGGCAAGATTATCAAATGTTTTAAATAGGACTTTAAACTTTTCCTAAATTACGTTTCTATGGAATATTAGGAAATACCAAACCGATTAACAAACAAATGGTGACAGTCCCTTTTTCAACATAGACATTTTATGTTAGTGTCACTATCCTTTGAGAGATAGTACCCTTAGAAAAGAATTTCGACATGATGGTTAATTTTAAGATGGAAATGCACACTAAGAAGCACACTAGGAAATGCACACTAAAACATTAAAGGGGCTAAAGGCTTCATCGATACGGAAAAATATGTAAACAGAGCTCTCGCTTCTAGACTAAATAAAAACAGATGTATTCAATGTAATTAATTTAAACTTTCTGGTATCTTTAAAGTATGTTTGTAGTCTTATAAAATTGTAAAATGAAGCATTTCAATGAAATATAATAAACATATAGCAAAAATTATATAACACAATTTTTGAAAAATGAAAAACATGCGTTATATCACCATCCGTAAAATACCTTAATGTTGATTTGACATAAGAACGTAATTTTTGCAATGATCAATTAAAATGATCAGGACACTTTACTCTATAGAATGAATTAAGAACATAACTATCACTCGAAAAAAATTATTAAAAAGACTCTCAAATTTAAAAATTAAAAAAAACCCTTAAAAATACAATTTCTTTTTCATTAAAAATACTCAAAATACTAAACTTTCTAAAATATATTAATTCATTTTATAGATTATCATGTTATATGCATGCAAAAAAATTAAGCCATTCTATGAATTTTTTAACTTTACGGATAGTCGTCAAAAACCAAGTTTTGAGAAAACGCGACTTAAAGTTTAAATTATATGAGTTCGGCTTTCAAAATGTTAATACATAAATGCTTACAACTCCGTGAAAAATGCAAATTTTCTTATGTGGATTTTTGCACTGAGTACAGAATTAATTGAATAATCAAAATAGAGTATTAAAATTCAATTTTTTAGAAAGTTTTCAAGCCCTGAGCCCTCTTAAACACTTCAAATGAATACCGAAATGCGCGTATAAATTGAGCATAAATGTTTTAAAATATTTCCTAAAATATCATTTATTTAGAATTGGCTTTAGTTCTTCTTAGAAAGTCTTATTTCGTATTAATGCATTTAAGTTATGAAATTTAGTAAATTGTGACTTAAATGTACAATTTTGATTTTTTCTAAATTTATTATTATTTCTAATACAAATCAGTCACTTGGCATATTTCAACTATTACACGAACAAAGCCGCGAGGTTTGCTAGAATCTTATAAAAATACACAATTAATTAGAAGTTTTGGAAATAACTATTAACATTTTTTAGTAGATTTGTATCTGAAAATAATCAAAGGGGATGAATATTATTTGAATATGTCTCGTTCTTCACTCATGAAGGTTTTTCATCAATACAGATCATAAAAGATTCTGTTTATATTTTTGCAGAAACCAAATTTATTTGCAGACAAAAGCAAACACGATGTTTACCACCTGTGTTATGAATACGAAAAATCATATTATCATACTTCAGGCGATGCCGGAACTCGATAAAGTTGAATTTTATAGAAATTATATATCCTTTTTTATGTTACTTTTTAATATAAACAAATATGTAATTAATAAAGAACTACTAGAATTGTTGTAATATAAAAATATCCTCAACAATTTTAGGTTCTGCAAATTTCGGAAATGACGATTTTTACCGATTTGACAAATTTATTACTTTTGTGCAATATATTGTAACATATAAATAAAAGTTGTGAGAAACTAAAAATAATATATGTATTTTAATATACTTTGTTTTTAAGTTAAAAATTTAATTTTAGATGATCCTGACATATAGAATTCATCATGTTGTATATTATATACAACATATACATTTTTTTTCTTCTTGGTCTTTAAAAATTTTCTCTGTTAATTATTTTTTCTTTATTAAATTATTTATGGAATAGCGCTCCAAGAACTCTATCATTTAAGCTATGAGTATTACCCCTGCTTGCCATTTCTTACTCGCTTATGTTGGTAAGACTGCAACTGCTTCACAATATGGAAACTTCTGCATGAGAACACGAACCTGTGACGTAACATGATACAAAAATGCACACAGAACCATTTCCCATCATCCAGTGTTGCAGTTCCAGACCAACTTATGTGAGTGACAAATGACAAGCTAGGAATCGTCAAGGTTGCTTAAAAGGTAGAGAAGTAGGAGCATTATTTTAAGGGTTCGGGGTTCAATCCCCGGCTTGAACATTTTTCACTCTGTTGGTTTTAAGCTTTACTATGATAATTCAAATATTAAACATTCAATAATTTCATGTATATTTTAGCTGCTGATATTTAATTGGAAAATTTATTAAAACTATATAAAAATTAAAAATTACTTTTAAAATACATTAAGATACGTGTAGTTGATAACTAAGAATTGATATTCCCCATGAGTACGTAAAATAATGGTGTTCTATGTTCTGAAATGAAGCGTACTAGCGTAGCAGATAGCACACCGATTTATCAAGATGCAGGAGAGAACTGGACTTTGTTTCCACAGGGTTTAGTTAACCTTTTATCCCTTCGGTCCCAAACTGTCCATCTAACCGGCCATATGCTGTGACTTTAGGGACCATGATTAAAAAAACAGAGGTCGCCACTGTAGAATATAGTCGTTAATGGATCATAGTACTGAAGGCTTTTTTTAGATAGTGAAAAATGTAGTGAAAACTTACCTCTTTTTTAAGGCTATATATTTTCTGAGAAAGGACAACGCTTCATTGCTATTTATTCAGCATATCAGTATTCTGAAAATAGATAGCCTTTAAAAAACACATGTTAATTCCACGTTATTTTCAACAGCATAACTTGTGTGTATAACATTTATAATAAAATAATAAAGCATTTTATGTGTAGTGACTAGTTTTAAAGCTTTTATTTATTAATTTATTTTTATTTACTTAAATATTTTGTATTTTGTATTACTTCATTTTATTTTATGTGTTTTCAGTGTGTATTTTGTGTTTTTTGTATTTGTGTCTGCTTTCCTTTAAATAAAATTTATTTTGTTATTTAAATAGCATGCATCTATTTAGTTTACATTTGATTCTTCATTCCCATGCTACTCTGTGTTATTTTTTTTATTATACTCTTTTGTGATTGGCTGCTGTATTGTAGTTTCCTATTGGCTGTTGATTTATACTTTCTTATTGATTTTTTCTTCCGTTTGTTTCATTTTCTTTACTTTCCATTTCAACCTTCCTGCGGCTTGTATAGTTGAAACAAGTCTTCTGTAACTTAACTTAGAAGGTGTAAGATTTTTTTAAAGGCCTTACATATTTAAAAAAATTATTAAGTTTTAAGATGGTTATTTCGTTTTAAATCCTATATGAATTTGATATAGTGTAAAAAAAGAAAAGAAAAAAAGAAATCCGTTAAGTTTACGACAAAAACTGCCGACAGCTATGTTGCCAGCAGTTTTACTAAAAATTGCAGAAAAATTAAATGTAATAAATAAATTTACACCTAATTTTACAGCATTTTTTATGGCAAAAGTTGTTGGCAACATTACTGCCAGCATTTTCTGCCGTAAATTTAACGGATATTTTTTCAGTGTATTTACGTACATGTAATGCGCTCGATTTTTATGATCATAACAACTGAGGAAAAAATTGAGTATAAATATGTATCGAGATTCTAAATCGTTGAAAGGGTAATATAAAACTCAACTAACAAATTATCAAGCTTTACAGCTGAAGATTCGGACGGAATTGATAAAATTGATATTCAGAATAAAATAGAAAATTTGTTAAAGTTGAAAGATAAACTCGATGAATTAAAGATTGAATATTACAAAATTCTGAAAGATGAAGATGTAGATAAATGTTAATCCGAGTTTGACGTAAGCGACCACTAACTCCAAAGGCTTAAGTTAAGCTTTGAAAGTTTTCTAGATCTTAAAATAATGGTAAAATATTGGTATAATAAATAGAAATTATACTGTTGACCAAAATATTCAAAAATTAACTAATTAATTACACGAATATCTTTTACCAAAATTTGATGGTTCTTACAATAATTAGAATAATTTAAAGACTCAATATAGCAGTATTATGAGATTCTAATTAAATGTTATCGGATGATCAAAAGCACTTTTATTTGCAGTCTTCTCTTGTGGGTACAGCAAAGCATATAATAAGTGCGGATGACACTTATGAGTCATTATTTGACTCACTTAAATTTAGTTTTGATAATAAAAGTTTAATCGTTAATAGTCATATAAGATGAAATTAGTGTTAGAAAATATTTCTGTCGAATCAACTGAAAAATTAAGAATTCTGCTGGATTGTATTTTAAAGCATGTAAGAGATTTCAAGGTTTTAAATGTTGAAATGAATAATTTTATTGAAAATTTATTGATTAACATTATTTTGATGAAATTGGATAGGACAACATGCAAAGAATTTGAAATGAGTCTATTGATAACTTCTACAATGACTTCTAAATAACTTCTACTGATTTAACTAAATGATACACTTTCATTGCAAAATCGTGTTCAAATCCAGGAAAATTTATAGGGAACCCAAATAAATTCCCAAAAATTTAAAGTTCAAAGGAAAAATAAAACCTTCATTCTAAAATCTAATCAATGTGCAAATTGTAAAAATCGCACGCTATACATTCTTGTTCAGTTTTCATAAAATTGATTCCAATTCAAAGATATAATGAAGTAAAAAAACATAAAATTTGCGTAAACTGTTTTTGTAATTTACACCTTCTGTCAAATTGCGTTTATAAATATAACTGACAATTTAGTAACTTGAAATATAACGCAATGCTCCATAGAGATAAAAAATATAATTTCCAAACTTCTGATAAAATAATATCAAAAACGCCAAATTGCGAAACTGATTTTTCTTCAAAAGCGACGAACAGTCTCGATAAAGAACAGTGCGTTTCAAATGATTTTGATAAGCAAAATTCGGAAACATCCCACAATTTTTTTGCTCATAGCAATGAAAATAAAAAAGCAGTTTTATTATCTACTGATTTTGTTTTTATGTATAGTCCGAAATACAAGGATTGCATTCAAGTTCGTGCAATCCTTGACAGCGATTCCCAGTCTGATTATATTACTTCAAAAATGGCTTCCGAATTGGGTTTGAAAAAAGAAAAAAATAAGCATTCCTGTCTCGGGATTAGGAGGTAATTCATTCAATGTAAAATCGAAAGTTTCTGCCATTTTTCGAAATAAGAATTCTTCATTTTCGTCAACTACCGATTTCTTCATAGTTCCAAAAATTACAGATTGTGTACCTTTCAAAGACATTAAAATAAACAAGAACATTTTACTTAATCGTTCCTTGTTAGCATATCCTACTTTTGACAAACCAGGAAAAATTCATTTAATTATAAGAGCTGAGCACTTTTATGAAATAATAAAAGAAGGAAAAACTCGTATTTCGCGAAATATAATGCTTCAAAATTTGGTATTTGGATTAGTGGCTACTGGTACCTCTTCAATAAACAATTATATGTCCTTTTGCATGTTGACATTTAACTCGGAATAAGAAAATATTTATGAAACTAGTCAAAATGTTTGGAAGTTAGAAAATATTTCTCCCCATTGTCTTCTAAGTAAAGAAGAAGAGTTTTGTGAAGCACATTTTCAAAAAACGCATAAGCGTGATGAAGCCGGAAGATTTGTTCTCGATATGCTTATTAAAATAGAACAATTAGTTATCTAGAGAGATTCAAGATCATTAGCCGAAAAACGTTTGCGTCAAACTGTAAAATGTTTAGAAAACAATTTAGAAATTATCCAATTTTATTGAGAATTTTTGAATGAATAAAAATATTTAAATCACCTGGAAAGAGAACCAGTCGAAAACCCCAACTCAGTTGTTTATTACATGCCTCATCATGGTATTTTTACGCCTGATAAATCTTCTACCAAATTAAGGGTGGTTTTTAATGCCTCTGCTCCTACCACCACTGGAATAAGTTTGAATGACATATTGCTTTCCAGTGGAGTAAAAGAAGATCTTTTTGATATTGTTATTACATTAAAAAATATAGGGTCGCTTTAACTGCAGATATAACAGCAATGTTTCGCCAGATATTAATAGATCCTTCACAAAGAGATCTCTTACGTATCGTTTAGAAAAATTGTGAAAATAATTCAATTATTACATTTAGAATGAATACGGTCACCTATGGTTTAAAATGTGCTCCCATTTCAGCAATTAGATGCTTAAAACAACTAGCATAGATGAAAAAGTTAAATTTTCATTAGCTGCAAAGGCTATCTTGTCTGACACTTACAAGGATGACATAGTTACTGGATCCCATGATTATGAATTAGCTATTGAACTAAAAAATCAGTTAATCAATATATTTAGCTTTTGTGGAATGACCTTGCACAAGTGGAATTCAAAATTAAATGAGCTTCTAGACTGTAAAGAATTTGAAGATGTTCATTTTGTTCTTAAGCTGAAACCTCAGTTAAAACATTGGGTATGGTTTGGCAATTTAGTAAAGATAATTCGTGTTTAAAGTTTCTGTGGAAAAAGAAGACTCGAATACCAAAAGACAAGTTATTTTTCTCATTGCAAAATTGTATGATCCCCTAGGATCATTGGCCCTATTACTTGCAAAGCCAATTGTTTTATTCAAAGTTTGTGGCTGTCTAAACTTGGATGGGACGAGAACATTCCAGTACCTCTTGCTACTTATTGGTGTAATTCGTAAATCAAATAAAGAATATTGTGAATATAAAAAATAGTAGATATATTTTATCAACTTTCACTAAAGCAATCTTTCTTCTAGGATTTGCAGATGCCTCTATAATAGACTACGGTGCTGCTATCTATGTATGTACTGTGACGTGACATGGCGTGGCATTTGCGACGTGTCGGTCGAATGAGGACATATTCTAAGTACAGTTAAAATGTAAAACTTTTATTTACTGTAGTTGGGAAATGGGGAGTGGAGCGAAATTCAGTGTTTCTGACTACTACCAGGAGATTAAACTTTAGTTCATGCCCACATTTACGCCTAATTCCGGCTCAAAGCACTAACCAGGCTCTTCTCTTCAGGTCGCGGTCTACTTTTACTCTAACCTGTAAGTAAACAGTCCGTGGCTGCACATATATCTTTATTCTCAAACAATCACATTGTTGAACTAACTCTTACCCAATCCGATTGCGGAGGCTCTCTACCTTCACACGGCCGCTCTGCTATACTTTGCTGGAGGCTCTCCCGGATCACCACGCCACACACTACGCAACACACACACCCCAACTCACAACTTACAGCTTTTATACTTTGCAAACTGAAGATGGAACTAGAAATTTGCATAAAACTCATAACCGCAGTTAACTGTAGATCGATGGTGCCACACACACTCCGGAAAATTAGAGTTGCATAAAGGATGGATGTCGCTTTCGAGCCACACATGCTAGAACATTGACGTCACGATCTCACTCAAAACACCAGAGTGCCTTTATTACAAAGGGACACTCCCTCACACACCATTGTCGAACTTTGTAGCAAGTAAATGTCAAATTGCACCTAATTGCAAATGTCAATTGCAAATGTCAATTGCAAAAGACTATTTCAGTTCTCAGGCTAGAACTATGTTCATGTTTACTTTTGTCGCAACTTTTATCAAAGATTCTTCCTTCGTTGAAGGAATATTCAAGGAGTAATTTTGTTTTCAGACTCAACAATATATCTGGCTTGGATAAACACTCCAGCTCATCTATTAAAGATATTGACAGGAAATCGTGTTTAAAAATTTATTCTTTCACTGAACATTATAAGTAAAGATATATTTCGTCCATTTGTAAACCTGCTAACATTATATCTCATGGAACAAACCCTCTGGAACTATTAAATTTGAAACTCTGGTGGCATGGCCCAGAAATGCCTGATATTCTTCATGATTCACCAGAAAATAATAAAACTGATTAACAAAATAATGAAGTATATTTGGATGAACTCAAGAATATTTTGAATATTAATTACCTTAATGTACATAAGGATTTTACCAGTTAGTTTTGTAATTTTATTAACAGTTATTTTAAGTTTATTTGTATTTTTTATTATGCTTATAGGTTTCTCAATAATTGTAGAGGTAAAGAAAAAATTGCAGGGCCTCTTTCAAAAGATGAATTTGATCATGGAAAAACTAGATTGATTAAATTAGTTCATATAATGTATTTTACTAAGGAAATCGATGCACTTAAAGAAAGTAAACAAGCAAATTACAGTCGTGTAGGTAATTTAAACCCATTTCTTTATAAATATGAAATTCTGAGAGTAGGTAGTCGTTTAGACCAATCAAACTTATCTTAACCCGCGAGTAGTCGCAACTTTTTCCACAACGTCGTTAGTCGCGCTCGGTCTTTTCGCCGTTGGCCCCACGCATACCAAATATGTAAAATAAGAAATATTTTTCACCTAATATATGAAGATAACATTCCATTGAATATATAAATTTGCAATATTCTTAAATTATGCATTTTATTCATGAGATATGGAGTAATTCGAAAAAGTAAAAATGAACTGACATTAGTGATTGTTACGTAGACTTTTTCGCCAATATCAACTTTGTTTCTAAAAATGTACCTGAAAGAAAAACAGAGGTGTCATGTTACTTCACTAAGTTGTTCAAGAAATCTTCAAAGTCAGCTACATGGTAGATCTCCGTTGTATTTGTAATCTGATACAACTTAGGAGATGATAAGTTATACGGGCGGCGAAAAGACCGACACGCGACTACTGACGGGTTAAAATAGAAAGTTTCCCTTTATTCTCCCTTAAACCACCGTATTATCATCTTGCTATGTCAGTATTTTTACTTAAAAAACTTACATGTGTTTCTGAAACATTGCTTCATTTTATGAGGCAGAAATTCTGGCCTTTAAATGGCAGATATAGAGCTAGAAAAATTGTGCATAACTGTATGTGTGCTTTAAAAATAAACCTAGAAATGTAGAACAATTAATCGCTTCGCTACCTTAGGAAAGGGTCAATATCAACCCCCCCCCCCCCATTTTTAAATTCAGGCGTCGATCTGTGCGGCCCATTCTTCATAAGATATAAACACCGACGTAAAGAAATTTTTAACAAAATTTATGTCGCAATTTTTGTTTGATTTGCTACCAGGGTTGTTTACTTGGAAGTATTAACAGATTTAGGTTCTGAAGCCATAATAGCTACCTTAAAGAGATTTGTAGCTATTCCCGGAATTCGCTCGACAATCTTCTCTGATAATGCATCTGATTTTGTCGGTGCAAATTCGGAATTGAAAAAATCTCATAATCTTTTAAAAAATCAATCCGATGAATTGATTGCTTACTTATTAGATAATTACATTTCTTGGAAATTCTTGCCTCCTAGATATCCAAATTTTGGCGGCTCATGCGAGGCAGGAATCAAAATCTTTAAGCATCATTGGAAAAGAACGACTGAAGATGCAAAACTAACTTTTGAAGAGTTTCTTCATGTTATTAATCAGGTTGACGGTATTTCAAATAGCAGGCCTTTATCTTTCCTAACAATTATAAAACTTGAACCCCAGGTCATTTTTTCATTGGCCGACCTGTAAATAGCATTTGTGAAACAAGTTTAATTGACCTTGCAGAGAATAAACTTAGCCAGTGGCAAAGAGTTTCAAAAATTAATCAATTAATTTGGAAAAAATGGAGTCGAGATTATCTAAATAGTTTACAACATGCGGTAAATGATTAGTTAAGAAGAAAAACTTTAAACTTGTCAAAAATACGATGCTGAAATAAATATTTCAGAGGTGGCCGGTATGTTGAGGCCAGCATCGCATAATCATTGTACCTTGTTTTTTTGTTTTTGTTTTTTAATCGGCTGCTTGAAAAGAATTTAATTGTTGTTGTTTGTTTTCGCTTCTTATTTGGAACGATTCACTAGGGTAAGCTTCGTAAAAATTCTTGTTGATGTGAAATAAAACAAGTTTATTTTTTTTTTAATTCGTTCAATTATGCTTATTATATTTAACATATAGTCATACAGCCCATTAATTTAAGCCATCCAACACTATCATATCGAATTTATTATTAAGTTAATATTAATGTCAGAAAAATGTCTAAAATTAGGTAAACAGAAGTGTTAGATGCCGTAAAACAGAAGATCAATATTTTTAAGTACCATATAAACAACATGAACGTTTCTAGTACAGGTAAAACAGAACAAGAACAACATGATCGTTTTGTAAACATTTTCAAGTAAAATTTCCAGCTAAACCAATTTATTTAAGTTTGCAGTATTTACAAATAAATGACAATTATATTGAAATAACACAAACATTTAAAATTAAAACATCATAGAAATATTTATCATATGTTTGAAATATTTGACCATTTATGTAATATTTTAGAAGTTGTAAGGTTTTGGGGTTTGTCACGATGCACTACTCTCTGAAACCCTCAGCCACAAGAGTTGTTTCTAAAAATATGAATCAAGATTTTCAGTTTAAATAAGGAATATAAACCAAGATGAATAAAACTTTTTAAAAAGATCTCATTCACGATCCAATAAATTTTAACTCTTTCCTAAGAAACCAAATCCACGTTTTAAGAGTATATAATTCTGCATGCTTGCCACAACTATTATCCAAAGTTATGGGTAGATGTTTAAACTCAATTTTATATTATTGTACATATCTTAAACATTAGGCAATAAGTTTTGTCTATGTATTCCACTATTTTTTCTATCAGTAAACATATCAACTTTCTTTACATTTACAATTGTTTATTCTTCTTTCCGTTCCATAATAGAAACTAAAAAGGTATTTTTAAAATAAATATGCTAAACATATAAGAATGATAATTTTCTTTCTCATCACATAAAGGATCATGAATTTATTTTATTTTATCATTTTTATCTCTTGTGCAAATTGTTATTTCTTTACTTCAATAGAAATTACTTCTTTTACTAAAATAATTCTGGTTAAAATCTTTATATAATTCTTATTAGCTTTGTCAGAAAAATAAATCTTAGAATTATTTTTCGCGAAAAATATAAATTACTTCTATAATAACTTAGTTACACAATGTATATAACTTAGTTACAGAAATATAAGTAATATAAAGAATGATAAAAAAAATAAAAAGGTCCAACAAAAGTAATTTCAAGTTTCATTACAGTTTATGTGCTGCTTACATACATAAACTCTAACATAAAGTTATTTTTCTCTGATGTTTAAAGATTTAGAAATGCGTACTGTATTTGAGGAGCAGCTGCTATTAATGAAACGCCCAAATTCTACTATTTAAGAAAAAATAAAATAAAGAAATGAGAACTACTAAAAGAATGAGGTAAAATTTTATCGAGAAAGCATAAAATTAATTTTCTTCTGAATTAGTCCTTAAATAACAAAGTATGAAACCTATGGGTTACCCTAATGCATTTAAACGTGAAAAAACAATTTGGTTTCAGATACAAGTAAGTTTTTTACTTATAAATTAACCAAGAAAAACAACACAGTGTGCATAAATATACTTTTTTATAAATCAAAATGAAAAATACTCGAAAATAACCATTTGATTGTCTAAGAGCATACCGAGTTAAAAAATAAACTATGATTTCCATATTTATTGTAAAATAGCCGTCTAACACATTCTACACATGAAAGTTAACTTTTTTAACTCTAAAAAGAAAAGAATCAGTACAAACAAACTAAAGTTCATGAGTATAAAATTTTTTATGTATTTTTAAACCAATATTTACATACCGAATATAAAAAAAATAAATAAAAAAATCAGTTATGTGTGAAATAAATAAATAAAAGAAGTCTTAATGAATAGAACTGAAGTTTGAGTACATAAAATCAGTGTTAATGTCATTATTTACACAACCAAAAATATTTTTGTTTAAAAAATGAAATGTAAGTCGTCATTAAAAAAAATGGAAAACTTTATTTGGAATTGAAAAATCATTGTATTATTTTTCATATAATAAAAGACGTAAATTATAGTAGAGTGGTTTATTTTAGTCAGTATTTACATAATCAAATTAAAGTTTAGGAACTTAATAATAAAGAAAATACTGCATATACCCGGTAATAAGATCAATAATAAAATCTACTAGTGATTTTAAATATACTGTCAAATGTGATAAATCATTATTTTATACTTTTAAAAAGTTTATTTTAAAAATTACAAACTAAATTTCTTTGCGTTGCTTAGATAGAATGTATTATTAAACATATGTGAATAGAAAGTGTTAGTGTGCAAATATTAAAATATTCTGCAATGAATTATAGGTTAAAGACATTTATTTTAAAAAAATATCTTGATATATCTTTTGTTTCTTTGCAGCATTTTGATTATGATAGAGCGGCTGTTTTTTTATGTCCAGAATGGCAATTTATTCTCTATAAGTAAAGACATGACTGGATGCAGTCCTATGGATAATATGCAAAATTTTGTACCCCCTTGATGAAGTTAATATGGATCAATTATGAATTCCGATTTTAAATAAATTTGTATCCATATTCACTGGATTAAGCTTAAAACTTAAGTCAGATAGTCCTTCTTCTGCAACAAAACCTTTTTATTTAAGAACAATGGCATTTTTTCAGAATTTTTTCTATTTCCCGAAAAACATGAAACTAATTTTTATTTTTCTAAACTTGTCTACCACAAATAATTTTATACTATCTCTGACAATAAAGTTCGGTGAATAGTCCTGTAACATTAATGTAGATGATATATTAACGAAAGTTACCCTACCATCCTTTGAAATAGTAATCTCCCATAATTATGCACTGCTGAAGTCTGTTATACATGTTCTAGGAAACTCGCAGGAAGTCTTCTTTTGGGATGGAGTTCAAAAGCTTCGTCACATTTCGTTGGATGTCAGCAATATGGTCGAATTTCTCTCAAAGAGAGTTTGAGTCATGGAAATAGGAAGAAGTCTAGGGGATTGAGTTCTGGCGAGTATGGTGGATGTTCAATTTGCACCACTGCTCATGAACTTCTTTCGGTATCTTGCAAAACTTAAAACCAAACTTTAAACTGTTCTTTTGTTCGTTCATTTTCGTGCTCTCAGTCAAGAGCCAACACACTGAACAACACGTCTTAGACAGAACATAAACGACGCTCAGCTGAACAAAGGTGGAGGAACATGGTCAACACTTGCCTCTATGCAGGTGTAGCTTTTTGTTTCCCAAGTGTTGCCAGATCGGTCGTTCTGAATTCATTCACTGAACTTTATTGTCAGAGGTAGTATTTTTACTCTACTACCTAGAATTTTCTTTATCGAAATTGCTAAAGTACAATTAAATTTACTGGAATTTTCATCTGAAAAGTGCAATTTTTCGGAGAACTAAAAAACATAGACACACCTAACATGCGTCAAGTTTTTACATATTTATATAAAATACATAAATTAAAGTATATATAAATACTTAGAGAAAATTTAATTATATATAATAAAGGAGTATAAAACGTTAGAATAAAATTAAAGTGGGTGGGCATAGAAAACCAGTCGTGATTTTCATTAAACCTTTCGCAAAAGTTAATCTTTTAATTATTTTATTCTTTTGCGTAGATGATGATATACAAATTCACTTCAGAATGAATAATTACATCATTTCGGTATACTTTTTTTAAAAATATAGCCGTGAAAAAATCGTAATATTTTGTAAAAACATCCCGTTTACTATTAGAGAAAAGAAGTTACGTCATGATTTAAAGTTTTTCATAACATTCTAATAATGATATTAAAACACAGCTTTTATTGGAAATACTGCTACTACAGTTTCAATATTGTTTCGAAAATTCAAAATTTAATCACCACAGCGAGTTACTTGGTTACAGTGTTAAATACCTCTCTGTTTTCAAAGATGTGAAACAATCAAGATTTTGCAGAGGGCCAGGCGTTTCAAACAAAATCTTGTATAATCATGAGAAAAATTTCGTCATCAATGTATTTTCACGAAAATTATATGGGTTGTTCTAAAAAGATATGTACTGGAAAAAATTATAGTCTTATAAATAAATCTGATCATAGAATGTTCTGCACAATACATGAACATTAATTAAAGATTCAATGCGGTTTTCCAAAAGTATGATCAATGTACCGAGTGGTTTATCGAAACGAAATCCGATATTCTAACTCAAAGAAGCTATTGTACATCGAAAAGCAATGCCGATAAAAATCGGACGCTTGAAGTAAATGCGCTAAAATATCCGTGAATTTAATTTGAATATTGTATTTATATACTTTGTGCTATGAAAAGATTTCATGTTTAAGTTATCTTAAACAGCAGTAAAATCTTTTTGAGTTATTACATCTATTGTTTTAACTAGATTCTCTGTACTACTAGAACTTTTAGGAATATTTTGCGGACACCCTGAACATCAATTTTCAAACTGAACGTTAGCGTTTACTTATTCCTTCTCATAATATTCTTAAATAATTAATATTTAACATACCTCACCTATGGAGTAACTTGGCCTAGTTTTAATATCTTTTATAACTTATTTTGAGGAGTATTCCATGCAAGAAAAAATTATGCATTTATAATGCATTAGGCTATATAGCACCATCTTTCACAATGCTATATTTTGGCTGCAATTAATAGCACAACTAATAGAAAAAAATATACATAAAAGTACTAATTATTCCAAGTTTCCCGTTATATATTTTTTCAAAAATACGATTAAGTTGAACTTCATTAAGATTTCATTACTGTGGTAAAGAAATATGTACATTTAATTGGAAAAAATTAAGGAATCAAAAGAAAAGTTTAAACTTCCTTAAAATTTTTTAATTGCATTTAACTGCACATCCCATTAGTGTCTCTAAATTGCTCTACAAGTGAATTAAATTTGAATAAAGAAAATTTTCTTTCATTAAAATCGTTTTCTTTTAAACTTGTTAAATTTTGAAACCTTTGATAGTAGAAAAAATACCCAGAAAAGAGAAAAACTCTTAACTACATGGGTACATTTAAAAAAAAAAATCTTTTAAATGTGCTGAACGAAAAATTTTATATTTTTATCCTCATTAATACAAACTATAATAGAGATTAAAGGCTGTTAAAAACCGAACGCTTCCTTTTAGTTAGTCAAAAAATTTAAGAATTTGTAAGAAAATTTAAAATAATTGCTGCAAGATTTTATTCAAATAACAAATGTATAAAGTGTCCATTTTAAATTTCTATGTAATAATTTAATTAAAATTGTATGTTATTCATGATTTTGTTTCTCTCTATTTAAGGTTAAAATCAACCGATAAATTTTGTTGCTGTAATTTTCAATTGCCTATTTTTTGTTCCTTTATTTTATGTAAAGGAAATATAAACAAATTAAGTTACAGATTTTTTAGCTATCATGTTTATATGCTCTTATATTTCAAAATATCCGAATTTCACTTCGTATTGCCATATATAAAAAAAATCCATCATAGAAAGTTGTAATTTTTCTTTGTATAATTTTCATAAACTATTACTTTTCATTTATCTGAAAATAAAATGTATGTACTCTACATTACTTGACAAATTGTATTCAAAATTCATTATATAATTGTTCAAAATGAATAATAAGCTGTCTCTCTATATATCTATCTTTCTTCCTTTCTCTCTCTCTATGTATACATATCTGTAACAATAAAGGTTTTGCAATTTCTATATTATTTAAATTATTCCAAATTTGCACAATACATATCTTATTGTTTCTCTTTAATAATAATATCGTAAATATCAATTATATTTATTAATATCACCTTTTATATTTTCCGCTGCCACTCCCCTGACCTCGCCCAGCTTCCTATTAACTTGAGTTTCATAGTCTTTCTCGTAAAATACATCAGCTTATTCTTCGATACTTTCCTGTATCCACACATGTTATTCTAGCCTGAAACGGAAAAAGTGTTTTTTAAATAAATTCTTGTCACTTTTTTTAATATTCGATACATATCTCTAATAAGCTGATATTAATTATGTTCTGAAAGATGTAACAAGGACTAATTATGGATCCAAAACTGGACAACTTGAATTGTTCGTTTCCACTTGAAGTCTAATAATTTTACCGAATGTAAATTAATCTTCTTTTGCATCTACTAGAAAATTTGCTACGTAATGACAATGTACTGTCCCCTGGACTGTAAAAAGAAAAGTCCATTAAATTTGCGGCAGAAAATGAGGGCAGCAATGTTGACAGCAGTTTTTGCCGTAAAAAAATGCAGTAAAATTAGAAGTATTTTTTTATTACATCTAATTTAACTGCAATTTTATCTGCAAAAACTGCTGGCAACATTGCTGCTACCAGTTTTTGCCGTAAATTTAACGGATTTTTTTACAGCGTGGATTACTCAATCTTCATTCACTCTCAAAGAATTTGAATTTTTCCAGTAAATTTGAATAGCTGTATGATTTATTTTTTACGCTATTATTTTCTTGCTGTTCTGGGGCTTGAACACGTGACCTCTTGACACAGCAAGAATACCTTACTAACTGAGCTATAAAACAGGTTGTTATCTTGAACAAAGTTTGTCTTTTAAGATTCATGATCAACTCATAATTGTCTTTGTGCTTTTATGAATATAAGGCAGAAGATTCCTAAATCATTAATTTCCGCTCTCTTGATCAGAACTTTATCGGCTTCATAAGCTGCAGGTGTTGGCAACTACTGTTTTTATTGTTTGTCTTTCAACATTTTAAATGAGTGTATCACTATACTGTCAATGGTTTTACTTGCGAATACTGTACCAAAATTATCTTTATAAAAATATATATGACAGTGAAAGTAACGATCATTTTTCATAGAAACATAGGTGTACCATATAAGAACAAAAAGCCGTGGTTAATAAATTTTGCCAATTTTGTGACTGAAACGCTTTTTGTATGAAGCAAATCAAATGTGGAATTGTTCAGCGGATACGAATGAAGTTATTTCATATAAAATAAAAATTTAATAAAAATTATCATTAAAAATAAAACGTGTTTGTTATTATCTATATTTAACTATATATATATAAAAACCATTCTTTTTGTGCGTATTCCTTGTACAAATTTCATGAAACGATATTCATGAAACTTGAAATACATATGTTTTATTAAAGGGAAACAATCACTGGCAAATTAAAAAAAAATCATCAGACCACTAATTGTACCTTACTCATTTTACTCATTTTACTAATTTTACATATTTTTTATTTTATTTCTAAATTGCTCCATCATTTTGATTAAATTATTTTATTTATTGTGAATTCGAAGGTTTTTTAAAGAGATATTTCTTTTTTATTATTTTAATTTATTTTTATGCGAAAAGTTCTTTCCACCATCAAATTTCATGTTTAATCCACATTTTTAGCTCATTCGTGTTTCTGGCAGGACTCTTTGTAGAATCATTTCCATTGGACCTTTTCGTGACGTTCTTGTTCTTTTTCAAATCAGAAAAGTGCGACTCATGTAATGTATCCTTGCGACTTAAGAAATAGGCAAGATGATTTAGCGAGACGCAGAATTTATAGAGATTTTGTACGATTTTCAGCTTGTTAACATCTCACGCTGCCTGGAGCTCCCATATGACGCTAGTTTTTTGCATCTGAATATCGTCAAACATTCAGTATGATTTGAAACAGTAAAATTCGACCTTCAGTATTTAAGTGGGAACTGTTGCAATTAATTTGTGGTCAATAAAAGATTAAACTAACACATGCTTTTTTATTCTAGAGAGTAATTCCAAATTTTTGAATTCATCCGATTGTTTTTGCCACTCCACGATCTGTAACAACCACATTGCAACAACCAAAATTCGGTAACACTTCAAGAATTTACGCAACGAATGAGTGCTTACTTTTAGATTTGGTAAAATAACACATATATACACACTTAGACTTTTAATTATCCAAATTCCATATTTTGGCAGGATTTATCTGCATGATATTCCTAGGTAAAATTAAATATAAATTATTTTTACGGTAATTTCCTACATATTATAGGTGTTCTATCATTTGTTTGCAAAAATAATCAGTTGAAATGGTATCTAAATGAGAATATTAACATAATGAATTGATAGGAATTGCAGGGATAAATAACTTTCAAATAACTAAACTTGTGGGGGGGATGGAAATTTTATCCTAGGCTGAAACGTATATTATATTTGACTGAATTTTTCAATTAGATGGTTTGACTAATATACAGATGAATTAAAAATGATTAAAAAGTTGTTCTTTACTATCTTTTTTTTTTCTTTACGCCGGATTCTTTACGTACTTTGATATTTTAAAAAAGTCAAGAAAAAAATATTACTCAATATTGAATATCGAAATCTGTTCAGTTATGTATTAATTTTAAATTTCATTATAATTTCATTATGATGAATTCATTTTAAATTTCAGTTCTTTATCGCAAAGAAGTTACTCACTTTCTTTTACGTCATTATTAAGAAAGTAATGGAGATGAAGTGCTATATTTAAAATTTTCTCAGTATTAACATTACTTAAATTTACACCAGCTATTTTATTAATGGAAAGTCAAGTTATATTTAACAATAAATGTTGTAAAAATAAAACTATTCTTTCCATTATTTTCTACTCCAAAAGTCGTTAGTAAATGCTTTACATAAACAGTAAACGTTGTTTTTTTTTTCAAGCAAGGATATATGATAGGAAAACCTCCTTAATCATTAGAAAGACATGTGTTACAAATGTATCTAAGATATGTAATATGTATAGTCAAGATAATACGTCAAGATAAATTCTTTAAATAACTTGTAATTTTTTTCTACACATAATTCAAATCTCTTGTAAGAACATTGGGGAATTTTTTATTTTTCTTAACAAGTTTAATATTTACGAAATTACATTTTATCGTATTACTAATACGAAACATGATAAACTACCTCAATTGTAAGCATTATACCTTACTTAAACCTTCTAAATGAGCATTAAATTATAATGTTCCATTTTAAACTCTTTTAGTACCTATTTTCTAAAAAAATCAATTATGTAAATATTTTTAAATTTTGCATATTTATAGTTTTTTTTAAACAAATAAAAGTACACGAAATGTTTTCAATTTCAAAAAATATTTTTATTGAATGAATATACTTATGCGTTACCATATTAATATATAATAAATATTACATTTTAAAGAATATAATGCAAATTAAATGATAAATTAACATATTTTCCTTGCTTTTGCAGATTAACGTTTTATTGAAATTTATGTATTATTTATCCTGAGCAATTTAAATTCCATTTAAAAGGAGGAAAGATATTTTTAACCCTCTGACAGTCTTGCAAAAGGGCAAAATTGTAATGTTGTTTTCTCAGCATTTTGTTTTAATTGCTAAAAAAATATGATTCTTTCAAAATTATAGAAAAATCTTATTTACGAATATGAATGTTATCCTTGAGTGTGTTAATCATTGCACAATGTATTAAAAATCCATTAAATCAACTGAGTTATATCATTTTAATTATTGCTTGCATTGCAGTAAAACCTGGAGCTTAGGGAACGTCTATAGACGGGCTTGTCAGTGAGAGGGTTTTAAGAAAAGAAAAAGGTAGACTTTTAAGTTTATAACTCCATGCAGATAATTTATTTATAAACTGATAATTATTTTGTAAAATAAGATTAATAAATAAAATTAGCCCTATAATGAGATGGATTTTTTCCTTATTAAAAAATCATTCGGAAAATAGGAAATGGTTTTAAGTTTTGTGGTGGAAATCTTCTAAACAGAGGGAATGGTCAGTTACTTCCAAAAAATGATTACTTTTTGTAAATACAGTAAAAAGTAAAAATAAAAGCATTTGAGTTTTTTCTGTAACGTCAGAATTTGATTAATGTTAGACATATACCTACAATTGTGCTTAGTATTTCATAATTCAAAGGGGTTTTTCAAAAGTGAAATTAATAAGCGTAATATTATTATGTTACTTACACATGAATAAATATCCGGATACATTTTTAATCAATTATAACTGTATTAAAATTTGATGCTGAATGTTTTTTATCCTATATTACCCCAAAGTGCGTTATATTATTCCATTTCTTTTTCAATTTGAGGGTTTATGTATCATAGCATATATAAAATGGATAATTAATATGCAAGATGGCGTATTACTAAATCTTGATTTAATTTTTCTTTTCATAACCTAGCATATGACTGTGTTATAATAAGCATTTTGTAATGAATATGTGATGAATATAATAATATCTTCGTTATTAATATTAAATATATCTTCGTTTTAAATAATTGGAAAGATACAAACGACTATGCTTCACTTGACACTAATAAATATGCCTGTAATTTCAATTTAATGTTTAATACCATTATTTAATGTTTAATACCACCTATCATAAAATTTTCAGTAAAATTACAGAGAATCTGCGTGTAATCCATTATATTAATTCTCATGTAAAATTACATAGATTAGAGAAACAGACATTCTGTTAAATAAAAAAAAAATTGATAAATTTACAACAGACTCTGTTAATTCGCATCGTTAGAAAACACATGATTGTGTAAATTTAAATTTAATGATAATGATTTAATTCAGTTTTCAAAACCAGTAAATTATTCAATCTTTAGTGAGCCTGAAAAATTTGGATTTTTTGAGAAATTTTGAATTTCCAAATCATTTATTTGTTACACAATTTGTTTCCAGCCATCCTGCGATTTGAACCCGAGACCTTGTGACAGTATTAGAGCAAGCTACTTACTGAGCTATATGAACTTTTAATAACACCGAGGAGATGATTTTTCCCTTTTTAAATTATTCTAACGTAAAAAGAAATAAAAAAATAAACTAAAATTTCTTTTTTAATTATTTCTAATAAAATTTCCAGATAATTTTATAAGTGTGTATTTTTAATTATAAGTTTTAACAAAGATAAAAAGATCTTTAAATAAACACGAAACCCCTACAAAGAATTAGGTAAATTTTCTCATTATTTTACTGCAATACTACTTTAACAATCCTTTTCTAATTCTATCTTAACATATATATGGACTCGATTATTAATTTTTGGACAAAACATAACTCCAAAAATAATTTCAAAAAAGTATGCAACTCATAGGTATTTGTATAAATACTAAGTATGTAATAATTGCAAAATGTGAGTCGCAATAAAAATACATAAATGTTTTTATTGTAATTTAATAAATAGTTATTTAATAAAATAAATGCATATTTCATTGTATTTTTTCATTTAATCTCATTGCATTTATTGGTTGTAATATCCATAACTATGCATATTACATTTATATCAAAAACGACTACTCATAATATTTTACAAAGCAATATGTATTTCTTTTAGATTCCAATTCTAGTTTGTATAAGTTTATAGAAAGATTGCTTAGTAAACTCTGATTATAACATACTGATAAACATTAAAACTTGCAAAACCTACCCACAACTGCTTCTGATATGTCAAAGGTGCATTTTTGTGTACATATGTTAAGTTGTGTGCATCATCTCTCGTAAATGTAACTAAGGTACCCTGGGGTAATAACGTCACGTTATGGTTCTACCAATTTTCACGGTTCAGTTTTAGATTGTATTTTTCAAACAAATATACGATTTGATACAGCAACTCATTGACTCTCTATATAAAAAAATAATTTATCAGATATGTATTCATAAAATGTAATGACGTGATTTCTTGACCTATGTTATTTGGTGTTTTTACCCACCTATATGGGTAATAACGCCATGCAAACAAATCTATGAAAGGAGATGGAATAATTGCATGTAGATTGCCCAATTCTAAAAATACAAACTCTAGAAATTGCATTCTAGGCAATTTTTTTGTGAAAGTGTAAGAAAAATAAAGGTTTGGTGTGTGTGGCTGGGGAGTGAGGCAAAAGAATATCAGACCGTGAGCTTCTTTTTGCTTAAAAAGGACCGCTTAAATAGAATTATTAGAAACATTGCACAGTTTTAACTGTGTTTATTTGAATCAGTATTTTGGGTGTAGCTTGGCCACTGTAGGTAATCAACTGGGAAATTAATGCCAAGGATTGGCGTTATTACCCCGTTATAGTTATTCCGCTGTACATTTTAAATTACAAATTATCTCGAGAAGATATCCAAAATCTTCAACAACATTTTGAAAGTCCATGAATTGTACTACAAACTTATGTAATTAACAAAGTATTTCCGGATAAAAAAAATAGTTTTCACATCACAAAACGTATGTCGCAAATTTTAGATCAAGCGTTAATCTTAGTTGCTTATAAAAACAATAAGAAAAAAAAATGAAACAAATTAACTTGAAGCTGTTTTTTGCGATTTGTATGACTCAAAACCCTTCTGTGCAGAGCACATGGGTGTCATTTACCAGATTATTTCATAATTATCCATAATATTAGCACCTGTCGTTATTACCCCGCCTGGCGTTATTACACTAGGTCACCTTATTTCATTTAAAGATTCTAACTCCAAAGCAACATTAACCACCATAAATTCTAATAAATTCATACATATTCGATCCATTCTTCCGAATCTTCAGGCCAGTTTAGAGTTTTAAATTCGTGGTCCTATCAATAATTATTTTTTTCTCCTTAATATTTTAATTTGAAACAAAACTCCCAAGCAAATAAAGCATTATATGAGTTATGTATTAAACGTAGATGGTGCAAGAAGTCTGTGAGGAATAGGTCGAGGAATAAAGACAATAAACAAATAAAGGGTGACAGATTCTAGGATTTAGTAAAAACACCACGGCATAGCCACCTGAAATAAGAGTAAGGAATTAAAAATAAATCTTAAATGTGACATTCAAGTAAAGAAAATAATTTTTTTGCAGATCTCTTTTCTGTTTTGAGCCATTTTTTACAGTTATTGTATAGTGTTTCAAATATATGTACCAGAAGACACTTGTTACTGCAATTCATGTGATTATAGAACAAAAAAGAAACTTTTTAAAAATACAAGACTACTGTATTTTAATTTCTAGTTTGGAAGCATATTTGCATAAAATGAACGGATAATGTTTTTCATAATATAAAGATTTTCAAATCATGAATTGGATCAGATGAGGCACAGTGTTATGTAAATATATATATTAAAAAAAAAAAAATATATATATATATATATATATATATATATATACATAATTAAGCACTGTGCCTCCATCTAAAATCACATATTTTTTAGACATATTTGCTTTTTTTTTAGTTTAACTAAAAATTGAGTTTTAGTTTAACAAAGTTTCTGCTTCAGCCTTGTCTGCTCATTTAGTGCTGTTGTTGTAATGCTCATATACAATTAAAAGTATGTTTTTGTACCTACTTAAATTCTTACAGTGAAACTTCAATGAGAATTCTCATGCATAACCTACAAATATGTATGTCAAATTCTGTGGTAGTACTGAACACATGTCAAGCAATATTGCTTATTTTGCATCGAGATATTTTGATATGGAAAACTCCACTATGGATGTTTGAAAGTGTTAGAATTCAATTTCATAATGAAAACATACTATAACAAATGCAATTAATATAAGTATTAGTATACAAAATGTTACGTAAAATATGTTCGGAATGCTGCTGAAAAACCATTAGTAAAAAAAGTGCAAAAAATTGTACAGTTACAAATACATTTTGATAAGTGCAAATAAAGTATTTTAAATACAATACTTTGAAATCAGTAGCAAATTTACTGTAGTAACTGTTGTACTGTTGCAAAGAACTTTCTGCTGAGAATACAAAAGCTGGTTTATATAGAATACTAAAAAATTATTGGTATTTTTTCTGGCGGTATCTCATTAATGTTATATTTTTTGATAAAGTACATAAAAAGTTTAATGTGTAAGCCTAACAAACTCATAGTAAATGTTCCATAAAGCCCCTTGTAAATGTACAACAAAATTCGCAGTAAATGTAGTACAAAATGTTTTGTAAGAATGCTAAAAATAATTAGAAAACTCACAAAATATTGTTCAGAAAACTCATTAGTACTTTTACCAAAAAAGCCTCAGTAAATTTTCCAAAATATATTTAGTAATCATCCTAAAATATCGCTTGTAAGCTTACTAAACAATACTTAGTACATTTATAATAACTAATTTCAGAATCTTCCTTAAAAATCATTAGTAAATTTACTATATAATATGTAGTAAGTTTATATAAAGTTCTTTAGAAAACACCCTAACAAATCGTGACTGCATTTACAACATAACCATTGGTAAATTTACTAAATATTTCTTACTAAGCTCCCTGAACTATCATTAGTAAGTTTAAATAATATTTAGTAAAATTACAGTCGATTCTTTGGAAAACTCACTAAAAAGTCGTTAGTATGTTTATTAAAGAATATTTAGTAACATTTACTAAATACACTTTTGTGGTTTTACATACTTTTCTTCTGTTCCAGTTACATAAAAGGTTTTAGGCATCCCACTTTCCTAGAATATTCGTAGTAACTTTACAGAATTGTTTTTTACAGTGTAAATAAAATATTTTAACCCTCGGAGCGTCTTGCAATGGGTAATATTGTAATTTTTTTTTAATCTTCACTTTTTTTAAATGTTCAAAAATATCATTATTTCAACATTATAAACATATTTAATTACAAATATGAATGCAATCCTTATGTCTACTAATATCTAAAATATATTGAAAATTTTTAATTAATTTTTAATTTGATTGTGCATACATGTGAAGTTTAAATCCTATCGAATCATGCTTCGAGATTTTTTCGAATAGTAAAAAATAGTAATAAGAATAATAAATTTGTTTTTATGATTCTGTCAATAAGTTTGACTACCAAAAGAAGAGTGCATTAATTATTGACTAAAAGCTGTTTTAAATATTTTTCGATACATGCTTTAAGGAGACTTCCTTGTTGTTTAATTTATCTTTAATTATTTAATCTCTGTTCGTGAATAAAAAAAATTCTTTCCATTCAGAAAAAAAAACCACGTAGTCGTTTAATATGGTACACCCTACATTTTAAAATTATTATTGAATCACAATAATTTCACTTTACAACCGTAACGCTGCATTGACACAGATTAAAATATAAAATATCGAAAAACTGGGAAAATGGAATATATTCTTTCTTTATTTAATTGACTTTAAATTCAATAATTAATATTATACATTTAAATAAAATCATGTCAACTTTAAAAGGAGTTTCATTTGAATTTCAATTTTAATTTATCTTCCATTCGTCAGAGATGTAAAATCAAATGAGCATTACATTTTTATTTATTTAATATATTTTTCAAAATACGATAATTAAGTAAACTTTTTTCTGCTTTGTTTGACAGGCTTTTAGGAAATAAATTGTAATTTTCATGGATAAGGGATTTTAATTTATTGATTGTAATGAAACTTTTCTTTTTCGAAGTTAATCAAATTATAGATTCAGTTTTATTGGTAGAATAAATTTGAAAAGGGAATTGCAAAAATCCTTAATCTATGTTTTAAATATTGCCTTTTCGTAATAATTTAAAAACTCACAGTGTATTGACTTTTTCGTAATTAGTTAAAAGCACTTAGTTTTTAATGATTAACTTATATTGTTCTGCTTGTCATTTTATCGGCTGATAAAGGGAATATTTATTCAAGTTAAACTGGTTCATTTGTTTAAATATTTGTATAATGTTTTTAGTAATTAAATGTAAGAAAAGGAAAACATGTCTCAGAATAATGATATTTCATTATGAAATTGCGCAGCAATTTTAAATGCATAGGCCAAAGGAGACATCTGGAATGCATACAAATACATTTGTTGCATGTATTACAGGAAAACATTTCATGTAAATATAGATTTTTTAAATTCAACTCAAAAGCAAAAAAAAAAAAAAAAAAAAAAAAAAAAAAAAAAAAAAAAAAAAATTTGAGCGAATATTTTTAGTTTTACAGCATTTTAAATGAATGTGGTTAACGTTTTAACCGTCCTAATCGTGTTTTTCCGTCACATGGCTGTTGCTTTAACACGAAATCGATATTAAAGATAATTTTTTGGAATTAATAAGATAAATAAATATATGTAAGTATATGAAATAAATATTCTCATGCCAATTTACTTATAGTTACGGTTTTATAAATCGTTTAACATAAATACGAATTTTTTCGAAACGCTTAAAGGCTTTAACAACGAAACTTAGAAGACATATTTTAAATAAGATTTTAAAGTATCGTATATTTTTGTAATTGCATTTTGTAACAAATAAGAATGTGAGGGAGGGATGGAACATGATTCTAAAATGAAAATCCATCCTTAATATTCAAAAATGTGGTGATAAAAATGACAAAGACAGTGTAACATTTCATTAAAGTCCTATTATTTATCGTAAATCACAACCTTTATTTTATGTTATATTATAATTCGCTGAATCAAATCAAAGGAAGAAATATGTGTCCGAATATTGCCGCAAAATTATTTTGGTGGATGTAGCTTTATAGTTACGTCTTGTTACACATAATGGAAAAGTCAGTTTCTTGGGGCAGATAAAGTGTATCTCGTAAAAAGTGTATTGTCATGTAAAAATAAATGTTTTCAGTTTTCATTGAACAATTGATTTCAAACAGAAATATTTTATGTTAAAATCTAGGAAAATTCATGAGATAGAAATAAATATAAATATAAATATTAATAATTATTTCTGATAAATAATGCATGAGTAAGAAAAGCAAAATTTGCTTGCTTTCATTTTTCAATGCATATCTGTTTTCAAAATAAAACATGAAGATAGTTAAAACACCTTTTAAACTTCAAAAATAAGTTTTGTTTTTTACACTAATAAATTCCAAAATAAAGTAATATTGTAAATACAAAATACTAAAATATCGCTCTAAAAATTTCTAATTGGCGAATTCTAATCCAAACTGATTTTTTTAAATAATGGTTTTAACCCTTTCCGGCGCACTACTGTTTAAAGTTGTATTTTAAAGAAAGGGAAAATTAGGTAGACTATTTATGCCTAGAGGAGTACAAATTTATAATTTTGCAAAGATTGCACAAACCATTTTAATTTTACAGCTGTTGCTGAAGTGGTAACCTCCCATTAGTAAAGCATTGATAATCGCAGTGAGAAGAGCATTGTTGTGAAGCGCGTGTTAGAGTAAAAAAATTATCTATTATTTAAAACCAGTCGAATTTCGCCTGTGTGGTGCTGTGATCTAGAACTCACAAGAAAGGTTTAAAGTAGCCATTAGAGTAGTTTCTAATGGCTACTTTAAACCTTTATTCACGGAATTTTCATGTCTCTAAACAGGGGGAAATTTAGGTGTTGCCGACCCAGCAACACTGCGCCGGAAAGGGTTAAAGTGATAGTGACAATTTTTGCTCCATTATAGGTTCAATTTCATGTGGGTGTAACTGCAACCTGGGGTTTAAAAAAGCGCAAACGTTCTAAATTATGTATATTTTTGTTGTTGTTGTTGTTATGTTAATGTCTAGAAACATGGAATTTAGCATGCTAAATAATTATATGATTAAAACTATCTCAAAATTGTTTCAAATTGATGGTGACAATTACAGCTGCATAACAGGCTCTATTTTATGTCGGTGTCATTATAACCGGTGGGTTGAAAAAAAGGTATTCTATGTTACTTTTTTTTGTTACAAAAATGTCTAGGAATTTCGAACTTTGCACGATAAAGATTGACACGATCGCAAATAATGTTTCTTAAAAAAAATCAAAATTTTAAATGAGAGAGTGTGAGAAATGTATTCTAAAAATGCTCAAAAATGGAAATTTCAAAGCAAAAAGAGGAACTATCAAACCGATTTAAAAATTAATGTTCCGTAAACAATGGTGACAACTTTTGTTTCAATATAGGTTATATGTTATGTCGGTTGTTATTACTGCACATGGGGCTCAGGTGTAACATGTATATATATATATATATATATATTTAGAACATTTCATGTATGTTCATTTCACAACATGTATATATATATATATATATATATATATATATATATACATACATCTATATATATATATATATATATATATATATATATATATATACAGGGTGTATCTAAACTACTGGGCAAAACTTTAGAGGGTGATAGTACACATCAAGACAAGTAATATTAAATGGAAACTAGGGGTCCCAAACGTCTTCCGAAGGAAATAGGCGACATCAAGGTTTAAGGTCCGAAATTTGAAATAATTATAAAAAAAAAGAAAAATCGGTCGATTCATTTGCGGTTTTCAGGAAAACTATTATTTATGTCAGTATTTTCTTGAAAATAAATTATAAGATAAATTTCAAGAAGATAAATTTCATTATAACATAAATTATAAGATAATATTATTATAAGATACATTTCAAAAAATGCCTTTAGATGGTGCTTTAGACTTTGGAGTAACAAACAACTATTTTTTTATCGTTATTTTTGCATCTCATTAACTTTTTTTAGAATTTTAGACATAAACTTAAATTTTGAGCACAAAATCTGTGGTTAAGTAGCGCAAACTGAACTGTGTTTAATGGGAGTGGGTAGGTTCAAATTTCAAATGATTATAAAAAAACAGAAAAACTCATCGATTGATTTGCGGTTTTCATTAAAATTATTCTTTATTTCAGTATTGTCTTAAAAATAAATTTAAAAGATAATTTTTTTAAAAAGGCCGATAGAGGGCGCTTTAGACTTTTGAGTAACGAACAACTATTTTTTACCGTTATTTTTTGCGTCTCATTAATTTTTTTTTAGAAGTTTAGACATAAACTTAAATTTTGAGCTGAAAATCTGAATCGTTGAGAGTGGTTTGGTAGTGCAAACTTAACTGTGTTCAATGGGGATGGGGAGGTTCAAATTTCAAATGATAAAAAAAACGGAAAAATTGGTCGATTTGGTTGTGGTTTTCTCTAAAACCATTCTTTATGTCAGTATGTTGTTAAAAATAAATTTTAAAGATAAATTAAAAAAAAAAATTCGTTAGAGGGCGCCTTAATCTTTAGAGTAACCAATAACTATTTTTAACCGTTATTATTTTTTTTATCTAAGTAAATGTTTTAATAGCTTAGGCTTAAATTTTGAGCTCAAAATCTGAATCGTTGTGAATAATTAAGTAGCGAAAATTTGATCTGTGATTGTAGGGTGGGCAGGGTAACATTTTAACTCCTGAACACAGTTCAGTTTGTGCTTCTTAACCCCTCCCAATGATTCAGAATTTGAGCTCAAAATTTAAGTCTAAGCTTCTGAAAGCTTTAATTAGATACGAAATATAACAGTTAAAAAATGTTGTTGGTTACTCTAAAGTTTAATGCGTCCTTTAACGGAATTTTTTGAAATTTATCTTTAACGTTTATTTTCGAGGAAATACTGGCATAAAGAATGGTTTTAGAAAAAACCGCAAACGAATCGACGAACTTTCCGTTTTGTAAAATCATTTGAAATTTGAACCTTCCCACCTCCATTGAACACAGTTCAGTTATCGCTACTTAACCACTCTCAACGATTCAGATTTTCAGCAGAAAATTAAAGTTTATGTCTAAGCTTCAAAACAGTTTAATAACAAAATAACGGTAAAAAAATAGTTGTACGTTACGACAAAGTCTAAAGCGAGCTCTATCGACATTTTTTGAAATCTATGTTTATAATTTATTTTCAAGACAATACTCACATAAAGAATAGCATTAGTGAAAACCGCAATTCATCAGAGACCAATTATTCTGTTTTTTATAATCATTTGGAATTTGAACCTACCTACTCCCTTTGAACACATTTCAGTGTGCGCTGCTTAACCACAGATTTTGAGCTAAAAATTTAAGTTTATGTCTAAACTTCTAAAAAAAATTATGAGATCCAAAAAATAATGGTAAAAAATAGTTGTTCGTTACTCCAAAGTCTAAACGCCTTCTATCGGAGTTTTTTGAAATTTAATCTTTATAATTTATTTTCAAAACAATACTGACATAAAGAATAATTTTCGTGAAAACTGCAAACGAATCGACCAATTTTTCGGTTTTTTATATACATTTCACATTTTGGACCGTAAATTTTGATGGCGCCTAGCTCCTTCGGAAGACGTTTGGGATCCTTAGCTTCCTATTTAATATTATTTGTGTTTATGTGTACTATCACCCCTTAAAGTTTTGCCCAGTAGTTTAGATACACCCTGTATATATATATATATACACTATATTGCCATTGATTATGGGACACTTGCGATTTTAGACATTTTACTAAATATCTAGAAAAATACATGAGGAATCATCTCGAAACTCTTAGTGTATAAATATAATAGCATATGTCATACATCTCCGTGAAGATTTTTTCCCGAAACTCCAAAGGGGACCGTCAACAAATTAAAAAAGAATGAATACTTTTTGAATAACCCTGTCAAAACTAATGTAGCAAAAGCGCTCAAACTCTAGATTGTGATTGAATGCCTTATTGTAATAAGCCTTGTTCATTTTTATGCAAATAGCATGCATACTCGCAGAGTAATTAAGGTTTTTGTAAAAATGATCCCAAATTTTTCCAAGTTTTTTCCTTATAATTTTCAGAGTTCTTAATATAAAATATTATTTTTTTCAGAAAATATGACAAACAACATTGCACACAGTACCCTGTAATCAGAATTAAAAAATAATGAAAATTGTATGAAAAATGTCTAGGTTTACTAAATAATTTTTCGTTGCGCATGCGTCAACGATATCAAAATTTCATTTGCATATTATGTTAGCTAAATGTATAGAGCAACTTTTGTGAAAGTCACAAAATCATAACTTGAAAATTCTGACAATAATCGTCAATTGAATAAGTCGAAAATCCGTTATTCTCAAAATGAAGCAAAAACAAGAGGGGTTGTATCCATATATTCATTGATTAGTGTCAATATAGAATACACAATATGGGATGTACTACTGCATTTGGATAAAATCCCTCATTTTTTTGCTTCATTTTGGAAACAACGGATTTTGTCCTTTTTCTATAGACGATTACTTTCAGAATTTTCAAGCTATGATTTTGAGACTTTTACAAAAGTTGCTCTATACATTTAGCTAACATAATATGCAAATGAAATTTTGATATCTTTGACGCATGCGCAGTAAAAAATTATATAGTAAACCTACTCATTTTTCTTACAATTTGTGTTATTTTTTAATTCTGATTACAGGTTACTGTGTGCAATGTTGTTTTTCATATTTTCTGAAAAAAATATTATTTTATATTAAGAACTCTGAAAATTATAATGGAAAAACTTGGAAAAATTTGGGACCATTTTTATAAAAACCTTAATTACTCTGCGAGTGTGCATGCTATTTGCATAAAAATGAACACAGTGTATTACAATAAGGCATGCAATCATAATCTAGAGTTTGAGCGCTTTTGCTATATTAGTTTTGACAGGGTTATTCAAAAGATATTCATTCTTTTTTAATTTGTTGACGGTCCCCTATGGCGTTTCGGTAAAAAATCTTCACGAAGGTGTATGGCGTATACTATTATATTTATACACTAAGAGTTTCGAGATGATTCCTCATGTATTTTTCTAGATATTTAGTAAAATGTCTAAAATCGCAAGTGTCCCATAATCAATGGCAATATAGTGTATATATGTACATATATATATATATATATATATATATATACAGGGTGATTCCAAATTTTTTTTACAATAAAAGAGGGGTGATAGTACACATAAAGACAAGCAATAATAAATAGGAGACCAAGGGTCCAAAACGTTTTCCAAGGGAGATAGCCGCCATTAAAGTTTTGGGACCAAAATTTCAAATAAACATAAAAAACGGAAAAATCTGTCGATTGATTTGCGGTTTTCACTAAAATTATTCTTTATGTCGGCATTTTCTTGAAATTAAATAATAATGATAAATTTCAAAAAATGCCGATAGAGGGAGCTTTAAAGTTTGGAGTAAAGAACAACTATTTTTTGCCGGTATTTTTTGCATCTCATTAAATGTTTTCGTAAGCTTAGAGTCAAACTTAAATTTTGAGCTCAAAATCTGAAAGTGGGAGTGGTTAAGTAGAACAAACTGAGCTGTGTTCAGAGGGTTCAAATTTCAAATGATTAAAAAAAACGGAAAAATTGGTTCATTGATTTGAATTTTTCATTAAAACTATTCTTTATGTCGGTATTTTCTTAAAAATAAATTATAAAGATAAATTTCAAAAAATGCCGATAGAGGGAGCTTTAGACTTTGGAGTAAAGAACAACTCTTTTTTGGCGTTATTTTTTGCATCTTATTAAATACTTTCGTAAGCGTAGACTTAAACTTAAATTTTGAGCTCAAAATCTGAATAGTTGGGAGTGGTTAAGTAGACAAACTGAACTGTGTTCAGAGGGTTCAAATTTCAAATGATTATAAAAAACGGAAAAATTGGTCGATTCGTTTGCGTTTTTCGCTAGAACTAATTTTTAAATGAGCATTTTCTTGGAAATAAATTTTAAAGATAAATTTCACAAAATGCCGATAGAGGGCGCCTTAGACTTTGGAGTAGCGTTCAACTATTTTTAACTATTATTTTTTAATCTCATTAAATGCTTTCAAATGCATAAAATTAAATTTTAGGCTCAAATTCTGAATCATTGGGAGTGTTTAATAGCAAAAAATTGAATTGTGTTCGTAGAGGGGGGAGGTTTAAATTTCAACTCCTAAAGACACTTCAATTTGTGCTACTTAATTACTCCTAATTATTCAGATTTTGAACTCAAAATTTAAGTTTAAATCTAACCTTCCGAAAACATTTAATAATTTTTTGCAAGCATTTAATTAGAACAAAAAAATAATGGTTAAAATTAATTATTGGTTACTCTGAAGTTTAAGGCGCCCTCTAATGGAATTTTTTTTTAAATTTATCTTTAAAATTTAATTTCAAGAAGATAATGACTTAAAGAATAGTTTTATTTTAAACCGCAAACAAATCGACAAAATTTCCTATTTTCTAAAATTATTTTAAATTTGAACAGCCCTCCCCCCCCTTAAACACAGTTCATTTTGTGCTACTTAACTACTCCCTACTATTCAGATTTTGAGCTCAAAATTTAAGTTTAAGTCTAAGCTTCCGAAAACATTTAATGAGATGCAAAAAAATAACGGCAAAAAATAGTTGTTCGTTACTCCAAAGTCTAAAGCGCCCTCTATCGACATTTTTTGAAATTTATCTTTATAATTTATTTTTAAGAAAATACCGACATAAAGAATAGTTTTAGTAAAAACCGCAAATCAATGAACCAATTTTTCCGTTTTTTTATAATCATTTGAAATTTGAACCCTCTGAACACAGTTCAGTTTCTGCTACTTAACCACTCCCACTTTCAGATTTTGAGCTCAAAATTTAAGTTTGACTCTAAGCTTACGAAAACATTTAATTAGATGCATATAATACCGGCAAAAAATAGTTGTCCGTTACTACAAAGTCTAAAGCGCCCTCTATCGGTATTTTTTGAAATTTATCTTTATAATTTAATTTTAAGAAAATGCCGACATAAAGGTTAATTTTAGTGAAAATCGCAAATCAATCGAACGATTTTTCCATTTTTTATGTTTATTTGAAATTTTGGTCCCTAAATTTTAATGGCGGCTATCTCCTTTGGAAAACGTTTTGGACCCTTGGTCTCCTATTTAATATTGTTTGTCTTAATGTGTACTATCACCCCTCTTTTATTGTAAAAAAAATTTGGAATCACCCTGTATATATATATATATATATATATGGGAAAAAATGGGAAAAAAAGAAAAAAAACTAGAAACCAAGAAAGTACACTGTAAAAAAAAAAAAGGTCGATCTACTAAAAAAACTTTAGTGATCCTCGTAATTACTAAAAAATTTTTAGTAATCTTAGTCGGTTACTAGAAAATCTGTAAGAATTACTAGAAAAAAGTTAGCAATGAATAGAGTTAATAGTTTTAAATATTTTAATAGCTATTACTAAAACTCACTTGGCGTGGCCTTGACAGCATAGTGGTTATAGTAACGGACTCCAGTCTGAAAGGTCCCGAGTTCGATACTGGACAGAGCAAATATGCCCCGAATGTATGTAGTGTAAATATCCGTTAATAAATGATTATGAAAATCCTGTCGGATCAGTTAGAAATGTTTGGTGCTGCCATCTATTGCAGTTTTGCCGAAAATCTTCCGCTTCGGAAGTCTGGATGCAGCTCGAAGGAACCTCCTGCCCTTCGGGCGCACTTAATGGTTATTAAAAATAATTTTGGAGCTATTACAAAAATTTGCTTGGTGGCTCATACTAAAAATTTTTAAGTTAGTTATACAAAGAATTCTTTTGTTCAGTTTACAAAAGAAATGCTTGTTTCACTTGCAAAAAAAAAAAAGTTTGTAATGGTTACTAAGAAATTCTGTGGAATACAAATTTACTAAAGAATTTTTAGTAACCTCTTGAATTTTTTTTTACAGTGTATGGTTACGACTTCTCCTTTAATTTTTTAATCTAAAACATAAATCTCTCCTTTCTCCTAATATCTCCTTTAATCTAAAACATAGCTTTTTGGTGCGTTAGTAATTACATAAATACTTAGCACATATACTCGTTATTTGGAGAGTCCGAACTGTGTTTTCGTTTATCAGCATACAACAGCGAAAAAACTTCCCAACCTAATCGTTTAATATTAAATATATAAAACAGTGCAAAATGTTTTCACGTCATTTCAACCTTTATGTAAATCCAATATAAAATTTTGAAGATAATTAATAAAAGTTTTCTTCATTCCATTAAATGCTATCATACATAAATATTTTAATATTATCATTGATATTTATTACTTCTAGGTTCCATTTAGCATTATTCTATTAAATTCTATCATACGTAATCAATGCAAAGAAGTCCTATAATAGGTATTATTATTATATTTCCATGGTTACTATGTCATACTTAAGATCAAATCACATTATTTCCGTGTTGTTGAATTTAATAGACTGAGATGAAAAAAGTCACGGGATAGCTATCTGGAAATATGCATACAGTGCTTGGGCATAACTTTCATTTTTTTCTTCAACTGAGTCGTTTGAGAAGTTTCATTATGTGACTATGAACATATCACGAGAATTAACAGATTTCGAACGCGGCTTGCTAGTAGGTGCTAAACGCATGGGATATTCCATTTCGGAAATCTTAACGGAATTCAACATTCCTCGATCAGCAGTGTCAAGTGTGTGCCGGCAATACCCTAACTCAGGCATAACCTCCCATCATGATCAACACACTGGCTGACCCCGGCACTTAATGACCACGACTTGTCAATGTGAACAGATGAGCATCATTGCGTGAAATAACAGCTTGAATGTATATGGAACATCCGGCAAGCGTGTCCGTTATGACAGTCCGGCGAAATTTAGTCTTAATTAATGGGATAGAGCAGTAAAAGTCTTACCCGGGTGCCATAGCTAACAGCATGACATTACAACACCGACACTCCTGGGCTCGTGACCATATCAAATGAACCATAGACGAGTACAAAAAAAGTAGCTTGGTCAAATGAGTCACAATTTTTATTTCCAAGAGCTTATGGAATGGCACAGACCCCATGAAGGCATGAACCCAAGTTGTCAACAAGTCACTGTGAAAGCTGGTGGTGGCTTCACAATTTCGTGGTCAGCATTCACATGGAATGGACAGGGTCCGCTCGTCAAACTGAAAGAAACGTTAACTGGAAATGATTGCGTTCAGCTACTAGGAGACCACTTGCAAACATTCATGGAAATCCTGTTCCCAAACCAAGATGTATTTTTTTTCAAATGCGTCATGTAACCGGGCCATAAGTGTTCGCTATTGGATTTAACAACATTCTGTAAAAATCCAGGAGACGGATTCACCACCACGTGCCCAACATGAATTCCATTGAACGTTTATAGGACATAATCGAGAGATTGGTTCGTACACAAAATCCTCCACTGGTAAATCTTTCGGAATTATGGACGTCTACAGAGGGTGCATGACTCAATATTTTTCCAAATAACTTCCAACGAGTCGTAGAATCCATGCCACGTCGTGTTGCTGCACTTCACCAGGCAAATGGAGGACTGACACGTTATTAGCAGGATATCCCAAAACTTTCAATTTCTCAGTGAATATGTAATCGTTAAAAACTTTGTAATCATGCATTTTTTTTCATATAATTTCAGTAGCTTATTGCACCAAGATAGGAATGTCTATCAAGCTAATTATAATACAAACGCACCTCTTTTATTATATTTGTTGTACAATTTCTGACTTCTTGCTAACTGTCACAGAACAATATATTCCAAAATTTATACTAAAATGAAATGACTTTTTGTAATATTGACATAATATATTATTATTACAATCATAAAATCCAATCATAAAATTAAATAAATATATTCTTTTTAACCATCTATTATAATTACTTCTACCTGCAAAATAAAAAAAAATCTTACGTTAAAATCAATAACTTTTTTTCAGGAAACATAAAAGACAAATTAATAACAGAAAAAAATGTTTCTTCTCTGAAAAAATGATTGATAATGAAAAAAAAAGTAATTTTATAAGAAATCATTTTTTTACACTTAACTTTCGATTCCTTCTGCTTCTTATCAAACTAATTATAGTTGCTTTCACCTGAAAACTTTTTAAGTAGAGTAATCTGGGATTAAACATAACTTTTTTTTAAGAAAAGTATTATTGCTTCAATCTAATTCATTTTTCATTCAAATATGGGTATTAAGAAAATAATTCATTAATAACCATGATAAAAAATGAAAACTGAATTTATTATAAATATATTGCCTTCTTATTAATATATTTATTTTCACTAATGCAAAATATGTTTTTATTTTTAATTATTGAAAATATTTTTAACTCAAATATTATGAAAGTCACTTTAGCGATAAAATATTACATAACTTTTATTCACTTCAAAACTAATATCGTTGTTAATTAAATATATTTAATTTTTTTGGTGTAATGCGAGGGAATATTTTTGCTTTAACTGATTATTCCTAGAAATCCACATTTGAAAATGTATTTTAATAAATTTAATTTTTCTTGCAGATTTTTGAAAATTCATTGATATTTTATTTGTTTTATTAGAAATGAGCCTATTTTTTATGTATCTGTTCGTTATTAAATGCATTGAAAAAGTTACTTGCAGAAGTAAAAATATTATAGAAGAAGTGTAGAATGGTACCACAGGTTGTTCACAAAAATGGTACTATATATAAATAATCTAATAACCAAATGCAGTATAGGATGCGTCAGATATTTTAGAACAAATCTTTGACTGCTTTAAAAGAGGAATAAGCATTATAAGTACAGCATTTTTTTTTTGTAAAATTGACTGATTTTTACACATTACAGCAAAGGAACTGGATGACATCATTTATTAAAACCAGTGTCAGCCGCAATAACTGTCTTTACTGGTTGTAAAAATTGACTGCAGGTGATTATCCAATAATTTTGAGACATTTGAAACTGTTTACGCTTCAGTTGCTTTGACAGTTGGGACAATGCTATGTGGAACACTATTGAAGTTCGTCTAAACTATGTCACGTATGTAATAGTCCTATCAGTAAATATCAGTAGAAGGTGGCTGCTGGAATGGGGGGCGCAACAAGTTGAGGTCGAAATTGTTGCCAATGCTTTGGTCATCAATTTTTTATTTGTATCGTATGTATGGGATAATTACTATTTTTAATTCAGAGTATTTTTAATAATTCTATGGCTTTCTACTATAGGTTTTGATTTCCAAATATTTTAAGCCACTGGCTCTTATCCTCATATATTCCAGTCGCAATCACATCTTATTTTCTAAGTAAATTTAAAAAACAACGCAAACCAACGAAGAAACAACGTGAATTTCGTTAAATGATTTTAGACAAAAAGGTAATTCTACCAAAGGATAAAAAAAAAGCTGCGTCTTTCGTCAAAGTATCGCCGAAAAATTGCTATATTGCTTACATGATCATTAAAAAATATACTATTTTCATCAGGATAACGAAATAGCGGGGATTGAACATAGTGTTAGACATATTAAAGGGGCTACGATACTTGACATAAATTTTGAAGAATGCATATTATTTTTTTGTTTAATTTATTTTGTATTTTCAAATATTTTTTGCAGTGTTAATTACAATGACCTTATAGTGAACCTGTTATCGTAATACGGTGAATTAATACTTTTTCAAAATCTAAGTATTTTACTTTATCTACTTATATTATTTACATAAATATACACATATAAAAGGTATTTAGTTGTTCTTAACTTTCAATAACAATTTTTTAAAGAAATGTCCCGCATTATTTCATTGCAAGTTTATTGAATAAAATAAGACAATTAGTATTATTTGAAAAGACTGGTATTCAAGAGTATTCATCCACCAATATAGGACAATTTATAATATTGTTTGGAATATAGGAAAAGATACAATATTACGCAATATAGGCCAACGTATATTCTGGTAGAATATATATATATGTTCATAAATGTAGAGTAATTATCTGAAGATTTATTTTTACATCTTGTTAATTTAATGTGAACAATGCATTCCTTTTACTGAATACTATATTGCTACATTTCAACCGTGAATAATCTATATTTGGTGTGAATAAAATAAATCTACTATTATTCAAAAAACATGCTTTTAAATTATTTCCATGAGAAAAAGGCCGACTCGTATATTCATGGGTAACTTAAATATATAAACAGTTATCAGAAAAATTCCAGCAACTTGCTTAAAAAAAAATAACAAAAAAAAAATTAAAAAAACTTTAATATTGCATAAGACATGAAGTTTCCCTAAAAGCAATATATTATATTCATTTCATATGGTCATTTCATGAAATGTTTTGTTCAAAAATTTGCCTTATATTCAAGGAATATATTTTAAATGTAATATTTTTACATAATTTATATTTCAACGATTATGTAAGCCTATGTCTGTAGATATTTAAATGCGTTGAAATGTTTTATTACATTATACTTTTTATTTTAAGAAATATTATATTTTACTAATAAGAATTTATATATCTAATAAATGCTATGTGAAATTTTGCGTAGAAGTTTAAAAAAAGTTTATTTATTTATTTTTTATTTTTTTGTTTTTCATTTTATATCAAAAATTACATCATACATTTTAAACCAGGGAATTTATATATTCTGTCATTCTGTCCTCATGCAGGTTATTAAATTAAATTTCAATTCATCCGGTATAAACTTAGATGCCATTACAATATTTCGTAAAAGTAGCCTTTAGAAATTCTGCGGAGACATTTATTGAATGTCTTGTATTATAAACTAGAAATAATTTTTATACATTTGTTAAATAGAAATTCATGATTTTCTTAGAAACGAGCTTTGAAGGATAATAGCTTCTAAGGATATTTATGTAAATGAAATATGTATTAATAATCCATACGTAAACTAAAAGTGATAAAATTAAATTATCATTATTAAATATCGAATGTCCTTATACAATACTGCGGTGCAATTATAACATTTTTAAATACATTAGGAATGATCATGAATATTCTGAACGTTATATTATTAATTTTCTATAATGTGGAAAAAAATATATATATAGTAAAAAAAAAATTAGTTATTTTTCGGCATTTTTTAATAGTGACAAGTATTGTTAAAAAAATTATTAACCATCATTTGTTTATTTTTGTTTAACTCTCCGACAGTCTTCCAAAAAGATAGAAATGTAATCCTCTTTTCTCTGCATTTTCTTTTCAATGCTAAGAAAGATAATTCTTTCAACATTATCAAAAAAAAAAAAAAAATAAATAAATAAATAAATAAATAAAAATAAATAAGATCTTAATTACAAATATTAAAGCAATGCTGGAGTGTATTATTCATTGTACAGTATTTTAAAAATCCATTAAATCAAGTTAATTATATTACAGTAAAACCTCTAAATAACGGACACCTCGGGAACGTAGAAATTGTCCGTTATTCGGAGGTGTCCGCTATTAAGAAAACCTCAGAGATTAAAAAGCCACTAAGAAATGCTTAATGTTTCATTAATTTACTTTTACATGTCCTAAAATTTCTATTTTATAATTAATCAGAAATTAAAATTATTTTCTTAAAGCAATAAAACTGAAATAAAATTGTGCGCACTTTTATTCATTGTTTATTATATTATTGTGAAAAAAATCTGTTGCAAAAGTTTATTTTTGCTTGCGATTACATGTAATTTGTTTTTCTGTTTGATGTTATTGGACATTGTAGAGTTCCGGGCCAGGAGGGAGGAATAGCACTTTTTCATATTTAAAAGCAATCTCAAAATGCTCTTGAATGACATTTCAATAATCCGGGAGATTATTTCTCCCGGGCAACCCTCTAAATTTAGCACTGAAAATTGGTGGGGGGGGGGGGGATTTTTCCTAGCTCTTTATCTACATTTAACTGTGATCACAAAATTTGTGACACGTCGTCCTGATAAACTCAGAGGTTTTTTTACTTTTTCTTCTGCTTAAAAAATACTTTTTTATCCTTTATCGCTGTATAAAGTGTCCGCTATTCGGAATGTCCGTTATTCAGAAATTAAACATACAAAAATTTTAGTTTTATGAGTGGGGATAGGAAAACTGTCCGTTAAATAGAGATGTCCGCTATTCGGGAGTGTCCGTTATGGAGGTTTTACTGTATTAACAGACTTCAAGGAGGAGGTTATGATTTCGACCTGTATGTATTCCTTGTTCACTCATAACTTCCCTGAATGTGAACCGATTTACCTCTATATTCGTTGGTCATTCCGCTAAGTTGATGCTGATAAGGATAACATATGAAATACGGGAAACGTTCACTTGCAATGAACTGTTGCATTTTTGATTTTTGAATTCTGTATTCTCATGTTATAAAGAAGTACAGTTTGTTTTTTAGTTTATTTGTAGGAGATAATCTCTGGAACTACAGAACTCATTTCAAATTTCATGGTAACAAAATGATGTTGTTAGTCGTTGTTCCAATATAAGCTACATCATATTTCGATGTCACGAACCGAAAGGGAATGGAGGAAAAAATAATAATCTAAAAATACATTTTTAACCGACTTCAGGAGGAGGTTATGATTTCAACTTGAATGTTTTTTTTTTTTTTGTTTTTTGTTTTTTGTTTTTTTTTTTTACTCCCTCATATATTCTGTAAATATCAATCGATTTTGATAGTTCTTTTTTTTTGTTTGAAAGTATAAGATACCCATGTGGTCCCATTTTAATTTCATTAAATTCCGAAGATTAGATTTTTTTAATAAAAAATGTGGATTTGATTTAAATAAATATCAATAAAAATCATCTTTCATTGTTGCAACCGTTTTCAAATCATAAGTGTATTAAAACTATGCATTCATATGCGTTAACACTAACTTGTCGCCAATCTTGATTCTTTTTTTGAAGTCGGTTAGTATTTGTTTTTTAAAGCATATTTTATTTTAAGTATTGCTTATATTGCAACGAAATCTGGAACTTAGTGAACGTATTAACATGGACTTGTGAGTGAGGGGGTTTTAAAAGGATGTAATTTTTAACTTGCTACCAAATTCAAAATGTTCCTTTTACGTATGTTTCTTTCAAATGAAGTAGAATAATGAATTTTTTGGAAAGGACCTGCCCATTGTCTATTTTTTATGGTGTTACTAAAAAGTTGTTTTTCTCTCATTGGTTCAGACCATTTTGTTCAATATTTTAATTCAAAAGTATTATTTATAACAGTAATGCTTAGAAATGTCATTTATCATATTTTACACAAGACTTTTTCTGTAGTAAAAAATTTATATGTCTGTAAAAATAGAAACAAATAATGTTCTAATGTACTTTTTGCTTCATTAAATGAATTCAAACCTTTTTTTTTTCGGTTTAAATTATAAAATGTATCTCATGATTTAAAGCTATAAGTAAATATACCCGTAAGGCATGGTGATGTCACTGCGACGTCTTTGTGAAGTCACACTGTGACTTTCTGACCATCAAATGTCGATACATAATCACAGTGACTAAAATGTGAAGTCGTTATGGCCGTTTTAGAGCTCGTTTGTGACGTCACATTGTGAAGTCACGGTGTGACAAATTTGTGAAAAATGTATCATTTGTGACTACTTTGACATTAACATCGTGACGAAGCTGTGACAAAAGCGCCGTTGTGACAAGAGTTTTTAAATAACGTGTAAATAAAGTGTATTGAAGAATTTTTGTAATTTTCTAAGGATTTGTAAGAAAGTCACATGATTGGTGGCATTTTGGTCACAGATGTGATGTGACCACAGTGACTCACAATGACATCATTGTGACGTCACTGTGACCATGCATGCTATGAGGGCATAAAATTTAAGAGATAATTTTCATAAAAGTGACAAAAATAAATGGAAAATTATATTACATAACACACTTGAGAAAATATTTTAGGGTGATTTTTATTTATATATAAAATTGTCTCATAATGATGATGTCAAAGTAAATTTCCATGCTTACAATAATTATAACTATTTTAGATATTCACTGTAATAGAGAGCGTAAAATAAAAATTGTATCATTAATTTACTCAAAAGAAAATATATTTTATAGTTGTATTGACATTTATGAATATGTAATTATATCTGTTTATTAATTATTATATATAAACTTTTATATTATTTAATTCATGATAATTATTGTAGATCTGTCCGATAATGCGCTTTTGGTGTATATTTTGTTGTTATTTCCTCGATTTTGTTTTTATTTTTCCTTCCTATCTTTATAAATTATCAAACTGAGTGTAGTCCAAATTATTTCATTAAATTAATTAGGTTTAGAGAATAAGAATGGATACGAACACACATTTAAACTTAAACTATATATATTTAACCACTTTCCCGGCGAAGGGTATGGGGGGAACAGGGCTTTTATCCCCGATTTATCTCGGGGCGTTAGGTGAAGTGACGAGCGAAGGGAATGGGGAAGCAGTGCTTTTATCCTTCAATTAAGTCGGGACAGACGGTGAAGTGGTTAATGCCGGGCGACGGATTACAGTAAAAATAAACCGGAAATAATTGTGTTACAATCAATTATATTTCAAAGAAACTGTTCGCATATTTCTAAATAATGTGTGTGGTATATTAGTTATGTATTTTCTAGAAAAAAAAGAATGGTTACTCTTGAAAATGCATGCATTTTTATAACTAATATTCTATATTTTGTGTCAGAAAATATTATTTCATAAAAAATAGAAATGGAAAATTGTTAGAAAAATAAACAAACTGTAATAATCAACAGTTCAAAATACAATGGTTCCTAGTAAATTTCACAATTCCTTGTTTGAAAATTGGTTTTTCGAATTCTGTCAATTTTTATGTAAACTTTTTCACCTGCATATTTCAATTTATACATGCAGTTACAACAAAATTATGATAATTTTCATATTAATCTTAATGTTGTTTATATTGTATATTGTTTGTTACAAATGTATTCTGAATAACGACTTATTTACCTCAGATTTAACAGCATCCGAAAAAGTGATATTCCAAATTAAGATAATCTGATTATTGGTGTGGAAAAATTACACAAAAACGATTTCGAAAATCACATGCAGTAATTAAAAATTTATTTTCATAAATTGTTTTTTAAATTAAAAAAAAGTAATATGGGGTTTTTTAAAGTATAGAAAAACAATTCTGAATCTTTTGTGACTTGGAAGGGATTTATGAAATTTTCAGTCTTGATTATAGTACTTTTTTGGATTAAGAAACATGCGTTATTTTTTACAATGTAGTAATTATTATACGTATTAAAAGACTGAAAAAGTATAAAAAAATACATAAAAGAATTAATCTACTAATACAGTAAAAACCCACATTTTATTAAAGCATAAAAATCTGTATCTGGTGGGAAAATATAAATGTTAAGCTTTTTGTTTAACTCTCTGTTAAATATTATTATTTTAAAAATAATTGAAACCTATTTTATAAATAGAATTTGTGGATATTACATTTAAATTTCCCCAAAACCTGCCCTTTTTAATAATATTCTGAAATTGAACATGAGAAAAATGATTCAAAATTGATACTCACCCAATTGAACTGAAAATTAAATTTTAGAATTATACATTTATCTCTTTATACGAAAGAACATCAATGTTACATTAAAAAAAAAAAAAAAAAAAAAAAAAAAAAAAAAAAAAAAAACTCTTTCTTACATGTTTTTATTTTAAAAGAAATGTAATATTTGCAAACACGAAAATGCTATTTTGCATTGAAGCGTTACTTAAAATTGGTTTCTATTTGAATATTTCGTAGATATTTAGGAATAACTTACTTATATATTTTTTTTGAAAATGAAATAAGACGCTATATAAACAAAGAAAACGATATACTGTAAAATTCTATTTATATACTTAGTTTCATTTTCTGCATGGAAGAAAATAAATGTGCTTTTCAATTGTGACGGGCTCGTATTAAGTGTAGTATTAAACTAATATTTTCTTCATAGGTAGATTTGGATTTCTACAGGTAGTGATAATTGATATATATATATATATTAATATTTCGCTAATTTTAAGATTAAAAATATTTAAACGATAAATTCAGTGCAAAAGTAAACATACGAATGGTAATAATATTAAGAATAAAAAGAAAAATATAAACTTTATATATAAACTACGGTTAGTTTATGCATTGTTCTCATTAATGTACTGCTTGCAATTTTATAAAATATCTCCATTTGACGCAAAATTTCTAATGTGAAGTTTAAAATGTTCGGGTTTATTTAAAAAGTGATTAAAGTAATGAAGTATATATGTTATTAGTATTTTTTATTTAAAAACATCTTAGTACTTTCAAGCATTTAATCAGGCTTTTCCTCAGAGAATATCTCTTTTATTTATAGTAATATAACGTATTTGCTTAAATACAATTAAAGTTGCTTTATATATTTTGTGTTTAAAAAAGGCAAAATTTTCATTAAGTAATATATTTTATATATATCACCATTTGATTTTATTTCTTTTAAATAACAAAAGCATTTCAGCTAAACACAAATTTCAAATTTAATACTAATAAAATTACAAACTTTAAAACTTCCGTATACATATACTATCATTAATGTCATAACTGAACTTTGATTCAGATACATCGTTGGATTTTGCAAAATCCTGCATAATTGTCAAATATATATATTTTTTAATTCTTAAATGCACTAAAGAACAAAAGCAGCCAAATGAACATCTTAATAAAAGATCAAAGTAGATAACATTTAGTATTGAAAGTTTCATTTTAATGATTAGTAATACCTTTATATTATATACCTTTATATAATTATTCATTTAACAAATTACTTACTGTTAAACATTTCTTTAGGAACGCCTCACGTCTTTTACGCATTCAAACTCAATTTAAAATGATTATCATCATTCAGAAATTTTCAACAAAGCTACAAATGATATTTAAAAATTCATTTATCCACTACATGATTAAAAATTACCGGCCACTTGCGATTTTAGACATTTTGTTATACATCTAAAAAATTACATGATAAATTATGCTGAAATTTCAGTTTGTATAAAAAGAATATAATAGATCATATTCTTTCGCAAAGACTTTTTTTTTTCAGAATCCTATAGTGAATCGTCAGCAAATTGAAAAAAACGAAGATCTTTTGGATAACTCTATCAAAACTAATGTAACAAAAGCGTTGATACTCCAGATTTTAAATAATTTATAATCACAGTTTAATTTATGGTTGGAAAATGACTAAAAAAATAGTAATACCAAGATTAATGGTCTATTTAATAAGGTGTTTCCCTAAATAATAAATTAAAAGCAGATGATGAAATAGAGACTCATTATTCACAGAAACTGATGGTTCTGCTTATACAATGCGATAAGAAAGAAATTTTTGGCTTTACTTTTTCCTTTCATATTACAAAAAAATAGGCATACAATAACAATACTTTCATTCAACATTTTATAAAAGCTTTCTAATATTCTTAAATATTTTTTGATTGTTCCTGAAAAATTTTCAAAAATCAATTAAAATGTTTTGCACTCAAGATAATTTTTTATTTTTATTTTCTGTTTATGTTATTTAAATGATAAAATAAATTAAAACAAATAAATGTTCCAACATGATATAACTCCAATAACTTAACACATTTTTCCAACTGAGTCGAGCTCTGGTAATTAGCACCATATTTATCCTCCATCCATTTGTACAGACCTGTAATGCAAATTTGAAATTCATTTAAAAATATCTTTACTGACCACGTCAACGACGGGCGGGGCAGCTGGTATTAGAATAATTTCATCAATATTAAAATTTCGTTTAATTTTAGAGCTTAGAATACCATACATCCAAATATATATTTTCAAGATACTAATATGCACTCGTAAATGATTATTCTAATGAAATTAGTTGTGGCAGAACATGGCAGAAATGTCAAAGGCTATTTCCATGAGTACTTGTAGTGTAAGTCACATGCTACGATTTTTGGCTACCAGTATTATGGAACAAAAAAAATGTGATTAATTTTATTGGCACATTCTCATTAATTGAATAAGGCCAAGCAGACTTTTTGAAAATAACGGTGGCTAACAGGCATATCAATTAATAAGTTATGTGACTTACACTACAGAACCCATGGAATTAGCCCAAAACATTTACTATCATCTTGACATGCTATTAAAATTGAGTATGTTATTTCTATTTTTTTTAACATGGTTTAAATTATATTTATGATTTCCAAACATTTGTTATGTAAAATTATATATTTTAAATGTTTCTAACTTTATTCTTATAAATCGAAAGTTGAATTATACGTTAGTTGAATTTTCAAATTTGACAGAAAACAATCTTCTAAAATATTGCTGCTTTTATGATAATTGTATCTTATTTTATCTTTTTGTATAATACAATCATAAAAAAATATTATTTTTACAGTTTTAGCGTGATATAATGATATATTTTATCGCAGGATTTTTTTTTTCTCTAGGCTATTATTTTCTGACTTATGGTGTTGAAAGAAATGAAAGACAGTAATTTGAAGTTTTCAAAACCTATAAATTTTCATTGTGTTTTTCCAATTTAAAACCTATTCACATTTTGTATGATTTTCAAGAAAAAAGTGGTTGAAGACCTAATACATAATGTGATTTTTAAGAAAGAATTGGATAGAGATCTAATACACGATATATTTTTTGTATTATACAGCATACCCACTGATATTTTTGAAGTTTTAGATGAAAAAAAAGCAAAACGAAAAATAAAGCTATATTATTAAAAAATTTATTTTTTGAAAAAAAAGTTAAAAACATAAACGTAGATTTTGTCTTTAAATTTATTTTAATAAAGTACGAAAGCAATTCCTTGACATTGTTTTTTAAATGTATTTGTTGTCCTTGTCCGTAATACAATGTTGTATGTGGGTGTTTAATAAATTTATTAGGTTCTTTTTATATTCTTAATTGAGATAAATTGGATTTTTATTGTTACGGAATAACAATAATCAAAATCTACATTAGTGTGAAGTGTAAAATCAAAAGTTAGAATTTTGATTCTAGATACTAGCAAAAAAAATACCTTTTAATATCTATAATTTATAAGCGAAATTTCCTGTATTTTTATTAGTTACTTCCGGGAACTACCAGGACATTTTTATTTTCCTGTTTCACGAAATAGGTTTTTACCACAAAATTGTGGATTCAGTAAAAAAAAAAAAAAAAAAAAAAAAAAAAAAAAAAAAAAAAGGAATAATTTTTTGTATAATTTTTAAATCTTAAGTTTTAATTAAAAAAACGTTTGTAATTTTTTCTTGAATGTTTCAAATTATTTTTTCTTTTTTTAATTTGAAAATGATTGCGAATGGGGACAAACCGAAATTTAGCATAACTAGAGGTGCAGTAGAAAATTCTCTATTTTGGTGCTCTTCCAAAAATAAATGAAATTGTTTTGCCTACAATAGAGAACATTACAAAATATCACTTATATAGAAGAGAACAATTAAAACACAGCACGAATAGTAAATATCCACCGAAGTCAGAGCTAATTACAATGCTAAGAGAAAATATCGAAAAATTTGGAAGAAAGCATCGATTCTTGTTGATTCCCAGATACGTTTCGATCAATTGATAGAAAATATTGTATCTGAATACCAGAAGCTTATTCAATTGCAGAAATCTGAAAGAAATACTAATTATCTTTTTCAAGTCTGAAGCTGTAAATAAACTTTGAGCCATTTCGGCGTGCAAATGCAATCCAGAAAACTTTTTACTAGGAATGATAACCGATAAAAGAAACTATGTTCGAGAACTTGAATTTCGAAGAGTTTTGAAGACAAGGAAAATGAAATGTTGAACAATAAAGCAGTTTCATATTACACACTGTACTTCAGTGCTACAGACTGTGTTGATATTATTGACTGGCAAGAATGTGAAATTATATCACCACCTATTCTTAAAAGCGTATCAACAAATGAGCTATAATTTGTTGTCAACAAAACTTATACTTTTTGATAAAAGAACTCGCTTTAAGTCAATTCTTTGAGATGTAAGAGTGGATATTAAAATACAATGTGAAATTGCACAATAAAATACCTATTAAATGTTATGTAATGCCTTTCATATACTATAATAACATAAATAAAACAATTAAAAAACTTAAAATCTCAACTTTTCAATTTTCCTTGCATGTAACACTGTTATGTGTGCAAAGTAAAAAGTATTTTATTATACTGTATTAATAATTTTAGAGTTCTTTTAATTTTTTAATTAACACCTATACATTATATAGCACGTACATGAGAAAGGTAACAAATTCTGTATTTTACAAATAAATTTTCACAATTAAAGCATTATTGTAAAGCATTATTTTCACTGAAAATTATTATCATTTTCCTGGCCTGCAGAAAAATATTGTGATTCAGAATAATCCTTCATATTTTTGACGTAGCTCATGTCAGAATTAGTGAAATCATAGCTACCATCATGATCTTTTAGATACTTCTTTGAAAAAATGTGATTAAATTCTCAGTAAAAATTGAGAATATTTTTATTGTCATTTTCCAAGATTCCGTAAATTAACAAATATAACTGATCATTACATGGAATTTGAGCTACTATATTTAAAACATGCTCCTATAAAGAAATATAAAATGTTAGACCTAAAAAAATTGAATGTAAAAAATGTTTGAACAAAAATTGTCATTATTCTGGTAAACATATGTCTAGAAATGACATATAATTACATAAAAGTTAATTTATTATTTACGTTCTTCAATATTTATCATTTTTAGATGGTCCTTTATTCTCCACTAGAAAATAAATTTACCTCTTGAAATTCTGAATTGTTTTAAATGAAACTTTCAATATCTCAGATGATCAAAATCTGACATTTTGAGATATTCACATGTAAATTACTAACAATAAACTTACTAATAAAAGGGTGTATATTTTTCTATATTTTAAAAAATGCTTTATGAAATTTATATCTGTCACAAACATTTGTTGTCTAAAATTATACATTTTCTTTTTTTTTCTTAACAATTGATACATTTTGTATTTTGTCTCTCCTGAATTGTCCAATTCAAGAGCAAAATAATTCACTTTTGAATTATTGCTGTTTTTATCATAATTCTACCTTATTTTTTATGTACAATACAATGATAGAAAATGAAAGAAAATTTCTTTGTTTCATAAAATGATATATTTTATATCATGGGTTTCTTTTTTACTGTAGGCTATAATTTCATGTCTTACGGTTTTGAAAGGAAAGAAAGCTGGTATTTTGAAGTTTTCATAACCTATAAATTTTTAATATGTTTTTTCCCTTTCAAAAACATCTAACATTTCCTTTGATTTTAAAGAAAGAGTTTGATGTAAACCTAATACACAATAATTCTTTTGTGTTATTCATTATACCGGCATGATGATTTTGAATCTTCAGAAAAAAGATATGTCGATAAACTGAATGAAAAAAGCAATAAAGCTAATTTTCTTTAGAAAACTTAAAATTACATTTGCTTTTGCATTTATCTCTGATAAAATAAGAATATAGTTCCATTATAATGCATTATTTTGTATTTTCCCGTATTTGTATGTTATATAATATTGAATGAAATTATGCTACTTTTATTTATTTTTTTTCAAATCTAAATTAAGATTTTATTTTTAATAATAACTGAAAAAAATGTGTTCTAATATACAGAAATTTTTTAACAATGCAAAAAATTTGCACACTTCACTAAAACGTATCTTTTTAAGTCCAGTTTTTAGAGACTGTGTTTATAAAATATTATTTTAATGTATTTTCTTCAAAACAATACAGTAAAGATATTTTTAAATAAATGTTAATATTAAATAAAGCCTTTATAAATTGTCACCTGTTTGTATAAAGAAAGAAAAATATTTTTTTCACCATTTTTCATGTTATAATATAAAATGAGTACAAATTAGATAGCATGATAATAAACAGAAATGTCCCATTCACAATTATTTTACTTTAATATTTTCTCATGTAACAGGCACCGTTCCAACACTATTTAAAGATTTGTACTATGCAAATCATATTTGAATAAAATAAAAGGTATTGCGAATTATAACTTTTTAATTTTTGTAAAAGTAAGTGTAACTTTATGGTGTCAATTGCGGCTTCTCTAATGATTCTTGAGCCCATATACTCAGAATTTTCAAATCAAAATTTCTATCAGTTTTTGAGAATAGTGTGATTCTCAGAGACTTACATATCGGGGCATATTTTCTTAAAATACATTGCTATCTATTTAAATTGCAACACAATGAAAGAAAAAGAAATAGATATTTAATGTATGTAAGTAGTATGGAATGAAGACAAAATGATTAAATTTTTAAGCGATTTGGAGGGGTTTGCAGGGTTCGAAATTAATAAAAAGAACCATCACGCCCCCTTCCCCTTCATCAGCTAGAACTGATCTTACCCAGTTAGTTTGTAGAGTTTGTAGAAATGTATTAGGTTTGGCTGAAATAAACGGGCAACTCATTCCATTCTGTTTAAAAAAATATGCCACATTTCAGCAACCACATTAACTGGAGATGAATGACAAATCAGTCTCTTAGCAATCCATGACCAGATGTTTACAATGGGTGACAGACCTAGAGACTGTGTAGACGAAGGCAAAAATAAAATAATCTGTTTATCGATGAAAGTCAAAATACGACGTGAAGTATGTGGTCTTCTTTTATCTTATCGGAAGATGGCGTTTGCCAGACCTCGAAGGCGGGGCACAACCATTGGATATATTTTGTGAGATACATACCGATCTGCGTACGAATTACTGTCAATTCGAATGAGAGATCTGCTTATGGTGTATTCATTAGCTGGTCAATCCATGAAACAATGTGCAGGATCCCTATACCAATGTGGAATGCAAGAAGGCGGCGTGCGTATTTCTGGGAGCGTTCTTCTTAGACATGTAAACAGCCCTCAGATTACTGCATGTAAAATCGAGACGTTTTGCCACTCCTGTATTCAGCTTTACTGTTCGCACGCAGAGTTGCTGTCAGTTTCTATGTTGCATCGACAAGGGAATCCACAGTAATGATCGCCTCGCTGACAGTCCACGCTGATACATATGTCACCGCATCGTACGAGCTGACAATGGACGTTTGCAGCACTCCCAGTGTAATGCTCAAGCAAGCCCGTGATGTGGTTGTACTGTTTTGCAAGGCCGACCTTATGAAGATACTCCTTCCCATATGTTTTTTTAATTAACTTCCTCTTTAAAATAATTAATAATACTTTATTATATGATTAATATTATTATTAACTTTATTATATTATTAATTGTTACTAATAATTGATAGTACTTAAAAATAATTAAATAGTACTTTATTAAATTTTCTAAATTGTAATATCTCTCATAAAACTGAAGTTCAATTTATTTTTCATCGCTTACTGTCTTTATTAGAAATAGGTTCTTTTCTCTCGTTATTTCTTTTAACCGCAGACGATTTTTAGTTAAATACGGCATGCTATTTAAACCGCGTATATTTACCCAATTAGTTTTTTTGCTAGGTGATAACATTTCTCAACCTTTCCATCATATGAATTCTCCTCATACGCATTGTCTTCAAATTTTTAATTACTTTTATTTCCTTATACCGTCATTTTGCAGCTATCCTTTAGTATTATATCTTACCAGACCATTTTTCCGAATCTGTTGTTTCGGCATTCTAGATTTTTATCTTTGGCATATTGGCATTGAATTCAAAAAGTCCTTCTGGCAGTGCCGGGAGGAAGAGGTAGCTTTCATATATTTATTTATTTATTTTAAATTAAGTTATATAAATAAAACATACGAAGCTCAAAATAGTGGAACACGATTATATAAGATTCAATACTAGTTTTTGTCAGTACTGAATATTAATAGGGATTTTTAGAAATTAGTCATCTTTTATTCAACCTGTTTTATTTTAAGCGATTTTTAGAGTCGCCAAATTCCACGATATCCATTTTAAAGCAGCATGATGGATAAAAAAAAACAATAAACTTGATCGACATCTTAATCCATGTGAACATGCGCACTCACATCGAAATCGATTAATACATATGAGTGCTGTCACGGGTAAATTGACTTAAATAAAAAGTCACCCACATTAGAAATTCAAACTGCTATATCCCAGGCTTTTTTGAAGGTAAAGACAAAGCAAAAAATACTCCGGAATTCATTATTAAGATAAATAATTTAGAAAGAATCTTTTTTCAATTTCTAATTTTTTGTTTATACATCATTATATATTTAAAATTTTTCTGACAAATTTGAATGGCCGCCATTTTGAAAAAAGATGGCGGATAAAGGTGTCCCGTGAACTCGGTCAGGACATTGGTATGTACCATGAACACACGGAGTTATATCGAAATCAGTTTATAAATGTGCGTTTTAACGCGTGACGAATTTCAGACCGTTTCAAAATGTTAATCACACTGGAAATTGAAAGTGCTAAAACTCAACCGTTTTTCAAGATATAGATGAAGCAAAAATATGCTCTGGAATCTTTGTATGAAAGTCAAAACGCAAAAGAAAAATCTTTCTCAAATTCTTACTTTTTTGCACCTAATTTTAATATTTAAATTCAAAAAAGAATAATATTCCGCCATTTTGAAACAAGACGGCGGTTGGAATTGGCCAACGAACTCGATCCAGGCATCAGCATGTCCTATCTACGCATCAAGTTTCATCTGAATCGGTGTATAAATATGCTTGTTATCACGTGACGAAAACCAGATCATTTCAAAATGTGAGCAACACTGGAAATTAAAAGCATAACTCAGACATTTTTTAAGACACAGACGAAACAAAAATGCTTTGGAATCTTTGTATCAAGGTCAAATGTAAAAAGAAAAATCTTTTTCGATTTCTCCCTCTTTTATACCTAATTTAAAATTTAAAATTAAAAAAAATTAAGTGGCCCCCATTTTGAAACAAGATGGCGGATGGAACTGGTTAACAAACTCGGCCCAAAATTTATTATGTACTCTGTACACACCAAGTTACATCCAAATCGATTTATAAATACGAGTGTTATCACGTGACAAAAATCAGAACATTTCAAAATGTCAGCCATAAGAAAAATTCAAAGTGTTATAACTCAATCATTTTTTAAGATATAGACAAAGTAAAAAGTGTTCTAGAATTGGTGTTTTAGGATCTAACACATAAAATAAAAATACTCGTCAATTTTTAATTTTTTCACTTTAAATTTTAAATTTTAATTAAAAAAATTAAATGACCGTCCTTTTGAAACAAGATAGCAGATGATGCTGGCCAACGAACTCGGTCGAGATATTTGTATGTACTATATACATACCAAGTTTCATTCAAATCGATTCATAAATACGTTAGTTTCAGCATGGCAAAAATCAGAACGTTTCAAAATGTCAGCCATAAGAAAAATTCAAAGTACTATAACTCAATCATTTTTTTTAGATATAGACAAAGTAAACAGTGTTCTAGAATTGGTGTTTTAGGATCTAACACATAAAATAAAAATACTCTTCAACATTTAATTTTTTCGCTATAAATTTTAAATGTAAATTTAAAAAAAAATTAAATGACCGTCATTTTGAAACCAGATAGCGGATGATGCTGGCCAACGAACTCGGTCGAGATATTTGTATAAACTATGTACATACCAAGTTTCATTCAAATCGATTGATAAATACGTTAGTTTTAGCATGGCAAATATCAGATCGTTTCAAAATGTCAACCATAAGAAAAATTCAAAATGCTATAACTCAAACATTTTTCTAAGGTACAGACAAAGTAAGAAGTGTTCTGGAATTGGTGTCTTAAGATCTAACATATACAATAAAAATGTCTTTCAACTTTTAATTTTTTCGCATTAAATTTTAAATTTCAACTTTTTTTAAAAAAATTTTATATGGCCGCCATTTTGAAACAAGATGGCGGATGATGCTGGCCAACAAACTCGGTCGAGATATTGTATGTACTATGTACATACAAAGTTTCATTCAAATCTGTTCATAAACATGTTACTTATCGCATGACAAAAATCAGATATATATATATATATATATTTGTCAACATTTGAACGGAGGATGGTTTTGGGATCTGGGGGTCATGACTGGTGAAAATATACCAAAATTTTCTGGAAGTGCTTTCCTCCGGACGGCTGCAATAGGTAGCTTCATCCTTTTTAACACGCTTTTATTAACTTCACCTGTATGTGAGCTTGTGGGTTTGTAACTCTCCTTATTATCCAAAGATTTTCCTTATTATCTAAAGATTTTCTGAAGCAATTTTGACTAAAAATTGCATTCTATGGTTTTCGGGCACGAGAAAAATATTGGGCTAGGTTACATGTTCGAGAAAAAATTTTAATGGGTCATATTGGGTCATTAAGGGTCTGGGTCAAGCTATTTATATTTAAAGAACGGCGTGATCGATTATAACGAAATTTTGTATGTAACAGTTTTTTGGCACGAGAAAACTATCGGGCTGGGTCACATATTCGAAAAATTTCGATTAGTGGGTCATTTTTGGGTCATTATGGGTCAAGCCATTTTTATCTAAAAAACGGCTCTAACGATTTTGACCAAATTTTATATTTTATCGTTTTGGATTACAAAAAGACCATTGGGTTAGGTAAAATGTTCAAGAAAATTCGGTTAGTGGGTCATTTTTGGGGTCATTGTGGGTCATGCTATTTTTATCTAAAGATTTTTCTCACGCAGTTTTGACTAAAAATTGCATTCTATGGTTTTCGGGCACGAGAAAAATATTATGCTAGGTTACATGTTCGAATAAAAATTGTAATGGGTCATATTGGGTCATTAAGGGTCTGGGTCAAGCTATTTATATTTAAAGAACGGCATGATCGAAATTTCGTATGAACAGTTTTTTGACACGAGGAAACTAATAGGCTAAATCACATGTTTGAGAGATTTCGACTATAATGATCATTTGTGGGTCATGATAGCCATAATGGATCATGTCAAGCTAAATCTAAAGAACAGGCGGATCGATTTTAACGAAACTTTGTATATAACATTTTTTTCGCACAAGAAAATGATTGGGCTAGGTCACACTTTCGAGAAATTTCGATTAATGGGTCATAAAGGGTCTGGGTCAAGCTATTTATATTTAAAGAACGGCTGGATAGTTTTTAACGAAATTTTGTATGTAACAATTTTTAGAGACGAGGAAACTAATGGGCTAAATCACATGTTCGAGAGATTTTGATTATGAGAGTCATTTGTGGGTCATTGATGGGTCATGCTAATTTTATGTAGCAAATGTCTCTCACCATTTTGACTATATTTTGTATTATGATATTCTCGGGCAAGAGAAAACCATTGGACCAGGGCACATGCTCGCGAAAATTCGATTAATGGGTCATTTTGGGTCATAATGGGTTTGGGTTATTCTAATTACATATAACAACGATTCAATCAATTTTACCTAAATTTTGTAACGAAACGTCTTTTGTCACGAGAAGACTATTGGGCAGAGTTGCAAGTTAAACAAAATTATATTAGTGGGCCATTTCGCTTTATTGATGAATGCTGTCAAGCTAATTTTATCTAAGAAACGGCTTAAACAATTTTGATTCAACTTTATATTCTACTGTTTTTGATTACCTGGAGACCTTTGAGCTAAGTCACATGTTTCATCAAATTTGATTAGGGGTCATTTTGGGTAATACGGGTCAGGGTCATGAGAAAATGGCAGCAACCAATAAGTTGGCAATATTTCACAAAATATTGGAGACATTTGGCCGAAAAGTTGACTATTAAGATTACGAAAGCCACAACACGTATTTGGTGCCAAATGAAAGAATGTCTCCAATTTTGGCTATATCTGGCGAAAAATGTTGTCTTTCATAATGTGAAGAATTTTTTTTATACATTCTTAAAAGGATTCGAGATGCATGGTTAAATTAACCAGAGTCCACCAAAAAAGTGATTTGGATCGATGTCCTTTCGTTGTAAATTTTAAAATAAATATAGTTTAAAAAAACTAAAAACCACGCTTTAAAAGTAATCAAACTAAAAAGTGAAAAATAAATATAGTTTAAAAAACTAAAAACCGCGCTTTTAAAGTAATCAAACTAAAAAGTGGAAAATAAATATAGTTTAAAAAATCTAAAAAACACGCTTTTTAAATATATCAAACTAAAAAGTGAAAAATAATTCGTACTATAAGCTGAAAACAAAAATAGATGAAAAATACTATATTACTATAAAATCATTGTTATTATAAGAATCAATTAATAAGCAATAAATAAAATTATCGTGAAAAAAAAAAGCGTGGGGTGCTTCTTAAGAACTGATAGATGGAGCATGGTAGATGGAGCACCCCACGCTTTTTTTCCACGAAAATTTTATTTATTGCTTATTAATTGATTCTTATAATAACAATGATTTTATAGTAATATAGTATTTTTCATCTATTTTTGTTTTCAGCTTATAGTACGAATTATTTTTCACTTTTTAGTTTGATATATTTAAAAAGCGTGTTTTTTAGATTTTTTAAACTATATTTATTGTAATGAAAGCTATCTAAATTTCTATTCTCAAAAATTCTATCCTTATCTGAAACTGCTGGCTGTGACATTTTTGGTGATTACTTGTACGAAAATTGCTCGGCTATCTGACAATTCTAACTACTCTATCGGCCCTCTGATGTTCTGCATGTAAACACAAAATATGTAGCGGATAACTTTTTCTCTAGTAACTGGTAACTTGTGTGTCGGGGACTCTTGCAGTTTATAGACCTGGTAGAGAATAAAAAATGTGTTACTAAAATATCTTGTCTGCCTGTGGTGAATATTTTGACTGATTTCCCTTTTCAGAACAAAGTGATTATTGTCTATCCTGAAGAACCATAGAAGATCTTACATTGTCTCCCAAACTTCGAAAAACTTTCTACAGACCTCTACAATATATCCAACATCTCTAGCATTAATAGTCGGATGGTTTTGAGACCCTGTATAGCATTCAGTATGGCCCTCATCAACACATTGATTCCATATTCGCATAAACGTAATTAGATTCCGAACAGTTTGATGATCCATCTTCAAACGATCCGTCAATATTCGAAGTTTGATTATCTGTCAATGTGCGTGACTTCTGGATCATGTAGCGTGATGTAGCTATCTGAAAGTCTACAAAGTAGGGAGGATAGTGTACGAATGAAAAAACACGCTGAAAGAAGTCACAGACTTGAAACGAAATAATTTGACTCTAAAACTTTAGAAAGAAATTCGTTTGAGTTTGAAAAATTTTCGTCACTGGTTGGATGTATAATACATTGCTCATACAGTAAGTTTGTCAATTTTTTGTGCTAGATGGTCAGTTTAGTCGAAGGTGGGACATATGTTGCATTTCACTATTATATTTATTTTGGATTTCTTAAATTATCTTTTTTTAAATGGCTTATTATAATTTATTTATAATAGTTTTGGGTAATTTGGTTTTTAACATATAGAAAATATAAATTTAAAATATTTTTCAAAAGTTATTGCTTTGTGTTTTTAACAAGGTTTGTCTCATGATACGAAACCTGCCAAGAGTACTTTATATTTAAATAATGGGGATAATGTATAGAGCCATTCCGCCTGCTGACGAATAATGGCTTATAATTTAATTGGTGACTTGATGTATTGTTTTGTTTTAGTATCTTAATGTTTCTTCATTTTTCTCAATTTTCATACGTTATGCACCTGCTGCTCTTAAAAAAAATATTTTCATGCAATTTTTGAATATTAAATATATATGTTACAGGCCAAACTCGATTTTAGGCCAAACTAGATTGGCCTAGGCTAAACCGGTCTATCCTAACGCCCATCGGATAAATTAGTTTTTCCTAGGCCATACCGGTCTGTCCTAACGCCCATCAGATAAACTAGATTTTCCTAGGCCAAACCGGTTTATCCTAACGTCCATCGGGTAAACTAGTTTTTCCTAGGCCAAACTAGTCTATACTAAGGCCCATAAAACAAACTAGATTTTCCTAGGCCAAATTAGTTTGGCCTAACTCTTTTAGGATAAACTAGTTTAGACTAGTGTTTATTGGTCTGTACTAACTTATCCTAGGCCGATCTAGTATATCCTAGGCCAATTCAATTTGGCGGGATTTTATTGAATTCAATGACCGCCTCAACGCCAACATTCTTGTTTGTTCTAGGCCGATCTAGTTTATCCTAGGCCAATGTAGTTTTACGTGTTTTTAGCTCACGGGCATCAAAGCCAGAGAAATAATGGTCTCACAGGTTCTGTATGTATATATGTACGCATGTATATACGCATGTATGAATGTATGTACGTCTGTGCGTAAAACGATAACTCTTGATAGAAGTAATGTATTTGACGTGTTTTTATCTCATCAGGCTATCAAAGCCTGAGAACTAATGCGCCCGTAGGCTCTGTATCTATGTAAGTACGTAATGCAATAATTCTTGATAGAAACACTCGATTTCTATCAAACTTTCAATGTAGATTTATTCTTATGAGGAGCTTTTCTGATTAATTTTTGGAGGTCATTGGAGAAGAATAAGGGGGGACGAGAGGCTGATTCCCCCCTTCCCTTAATTCAAATAAATGGGTTTCCGTGCATTTTAGCATATTTTATTCAAATTTTAGATATTGGAGCATTCTCTTGAGGCGCCTCCATGATTAGTTGTGGGTGTTCATTGTTTAAGCATAAAGGGAGAGAGGAATAGGGGTAACGCCCCATAATTTATGTAAATGCTTTTTTCAGGCAGAATTTACGGATTTGCTTCAAATTTTATAAATAAATTCATTCTGGTAAACCGCTTTCCTAAATAGTTTTGGGGGTTAATTCAATAAGAACAACGGGAAGAACGGGGAAATCCCACCTAAATATGGCAAATGGGTTTTTCATGCAGAATTAACCGATTTGCTGCAAATCTTGGATTCGTTCATTCTAATGAAGCGCTTTACTGATTAATTTTGGTGGTTTTTCGGTTAAATATAAGGGGGAAACTAACAATTTATTTTCTTCCTTAAATTAGATAAATTTGTTTTAATACAGAATTATCCAAATTGCTAAAAATTTTGGACATGAATTCATTTGATCAGGTGCTTCTTTAATTAATTTGGGTTTTTTTTATTGGTTAAGTATAATATGGTAGTGGACATTTTATCGCCTTCCATAAATTAGATAAATGGGGTTTTATGCAGATTTATCTGATTTGCCATAAATTTAGAAGATAGTTTTTTTTTTCTTTATAAGGCGAATCCCTGAATTGTTTTCAGAGTTTAATGATTTAGTATATAGGGAGGAATAGGGGATTATCCTCCTTAAATCAGATGAATGGTTTTTTGAGCAGAATTATCTGATTTGCTTCAAATTTTGGATAATTGTTTAATTTTATAAAGTGTATCTGTTATTAGTTTTGGGGGTTCAATGGTTAAGTATAATTGGGAGAATGGTTAAGTATAATTGGGAGAAATGGGAAAAAGTAATCCAAATTACTTCATTTTTCGTGGGTGTTATTCTTTAAAAAAATAAGACCGTAATACACAAGTGTAAACAACCTGTGAATGCAAAGCCATCCATTTAATTGGGCAATATTATTTTTAATATTGATCCTGACTACTGCTCAATAGCTAACCTTGTGCAAAGTGATTTTGTCATCACCCTTATGTAATGTATTTTATTCGAAGGGTTGTAGAATACTGTCAGAGGTTTGCACAGGCCGGAATTTCGAGGCCCGGGCCCCGCCCTTCCCGAAGAAAAGTTATTTTGCCGTGACCCGTTGTAAAAATTAAAAATTCAGCCCGAGCCCTGCCTTACAAATATTAGTGAAAAGAGACTCAGTCCGGTTCAATCTGGCCCTACTCAATTTCTTCAAAAAATTGAGATTTTACTTAACATACAATTAGGATTCCTTTAAAAAATACTGCATACTAAAAAAATAATTTGATACATTTACAATGTATTTTTAAATTACGATGCGTTCACAGAATGGTAAATACACAATGTATTATTGATTATTTAGATTTTTAAACCTTTCAATATTCAAATAGGGATTCATTAAATAATTAATGTAGTTCAGAAGAAAAGAAAAAAGGAGAGTTATAAACATCTTAACTATTGAATCTGTTCAGTAAAATTAGATTTGCGAATATGTTTCACTGTCATTCCTTAAGGCTTTTCTTAAATCCTAACACATTTAAGAACTAATCTATTTTCAGAAATGCATAAGTTTAACAGGCACTCTCACTCAGAAAATGTGTAATCGAATGGCGTTATCCATTTTTTTATATAAAAACGATGTACCTTTGAGAAAATACTAACCACGTTTTGAATCTAATTTCTGCTTACGACTTTAAGGAAAGGAAAAACTTGACGCCGTCACAAGAATAGCTTATATGTCGAAAGGTAATTAATTTCTCAAAAATATAAAACGCTGTGCGATTCCAAATTATGTTCAGCTCCAATCTGGCTCGAATATCCAAAAAATATTAATGGTAATAATAACAACAACAACAATAATAATAATAATAAATGAAAGTCTGATCTCAGCACAGCACGTGTATGCAGAAAAAAAAATAAAATAAGCAAACACCATGTAAAATGCATCATGTCTCTACGGTGGAGATGTTAAATTTCTGTATTGATATTATGAGCAATGACTCTTTACACACATTTATACTTATTCTTGCGAAAGACATGCATTTTACCGGCCAAACCCAATTTCGAGCCAAATTATTTTATGCTAACGCCAATTGGATAAACTAGTTTTTCCTACGCCAAATTTGTTTATCTAAATGTCCATAGGATAAACTAGTTTTTCCTAGGTAAGAGGCTAATTTTTCATTTTTTCTCTCATATTTAACCATTAAATCCCCAAAACTATTCAGGGAATCGTTTTATCCGAACGAATCTACATCAAAAAAGTTGAAAAAAATTCATCAATTCTGCGTCAAATACCATTTATTTAAATTATGTTGTGTTACTTCTTATATTCTAGACAAGCAAAAGCCAGATTTTATATAAAAGATTAAAGAATTTAAAAAACAAGGAGCTTAACTGTGTGGTATTACAACCTGGAAATACGTAATGTATTAAAATTGCACCTGTAAAGTGTCTCCAGATCTGAGTGAGTGTCCGATTGAGACTAATTGTACGTCTGAAAAACACAATAAATATCTAGTCATTGAGCATAGATTTATCTACCTCCAGAGAAAGTACGGAACGGGAAAAATTGGTACTATAAATCAAAAGGTGCAAAAAAACTAAATACAAGATTTGGAGGACGAAACTATACATTGAAAGGGCAGCCTTCCAAATCTGTTGAAGCGGAAATCAAAGATCTTGAGCATTTAGATGAAATACAAGAGAGTTTTAATGCTAATGTAGGTGTATGTAAAATCTCATTTTCATCATCGATACAGCCTATCAGATTTAAGTAGAAGAAATTACCATCGCAAATGAATGTGGAGTAACAATCTACATCGTTACATTGCGATCGCAATGGTGTATTTGACCCTGCAGGTGCTGCTACAGCTTTGAGTGTGCTAGAAGTTATTGCTGTAATAACTAAAACAGATGCTTCTCAAGTTATTGGATAGATACAAAACTAGAATGGAAATCAGCCGCACTAGAAAAAATTTACGTCAAAGTCAAATGTATTCAGAAGAACCACATAGCATTTATGTTGATGGAAGAAAGGACGATACTTTATTTATCCTCCTCAGTTCTGAGACCAATATCACGAGGGACAACATATACCTGTTTAGGATTACTATAAAACATCTTCAAACATGTATCATTCTACATATCAATGTCTATTGTATTGACGCATTTATTGAAAAAGTCCAGAAGTGTTTTTAACAATTCTACAAGCATTTAAGTTTATTTAAAGGGTGCTATTCAGTGTCTTCGATATAAAGGCTTACGTATACAGGTCTTAGGTATACAGGCATTATATTCGTGTGTTGGTAAAATATTTGATAGAATATCTCTTGAATGACCGAATATGGGACAATGAAAAGATTGTCTAATAATTTTCTTGGTCAACGATACATGCATATCCGTATCCATGTCACTTGTTAATGTAATTAACCCTTTCCGGCGCAGACAAGTCCTGTTCGTAAAATGAGAAATTGTCGACTGACACCGGAATTTACGAAAGATTTTTTTTAGAAATTAAGATCTCCCTGATTTAAGCTGTCATTGTAAAAGTAAAATTTTACTAAAATATTATTGGTGCCGTTTGTATATTTAGAATTAAAATTAGAGGTTGCCGGGGTGGTAACACTGCGCCGGAAAGGGTTAACTTAACACAATACACCTAATAAACAAACGAAATTCGTTTACGGGCTCACTGATACGAAATGGCGCACTGTGCAAGTGGACGAGGTTGGGGAGAGATGAGTATGTACACATAGGGCGACTTCAGCGCTGTTTCGAAACGTGGTTAACAGGAGTTGCGCAAACTACTAAACCTTTTCGCCCTGCAGCAATCTCGTCATGATAAGATCTCGGTTGTTCAGGAATGGCATAATGTGCTCAATAGTATTAATTTACATTTAAATTTTAACATGAGACCGCAAACTGAACTTATTTAATTTTTTCTTAATACATCAAAATCACTGAAAATTGAATTTTTCCCTGATTTTTAATGAACTTACGCGATCAGAAGATATTCTCTATACGCAATTTATTTTTTTTATTATTATTAAACAGTACAATATGCAAATATTTTTCACTATAGTGATAAAACTTATACATATGTACTAATTTTTAAAAAATTCTGAAAAAATCGAAAATTTTCAATTTTTTTTAATTTTTAGGTGGCTTGCGCGATCGGAAGATATAGTCCGATTTGAAAAATTCTTTTTTTGTTTTGTTTTTTGTATTTACCAATCGCAACTTTTCCGCACTATAGCGATTCGGAAATAAAAACTTTTGTTTTTTCGCACCACCCTAGTGGTCATTGAATTTATTAAAATCACGCCAAATTGAATTGGTCTAGGATAAACTAATTCAGACCAATAAACAGCAGTCTAAACTGGTTTATCCTAAAAGAGTTAGGCCAAACTAGTTTGGCCGAGGAAAATCTAGTTTGTCCTATGGGTCTTAAGATAGACTAGTTTGGCCTAGGAAAAACTAGTTTGTCCGATAGGCATTAGGATAGACTGGTTCGTCCTAGGAAAAACTAGTTTATCCGATGGGGGTTAGGATAGACCGGTTTGGCCTAGAAAAAACTAGTTTATCCGATGGGCGTTAGGATAGACCGGTTTGGCCTAAAATCGGGTTTGGCCTGTAATATATACATTATATATAAACATACAGTCGTCTTTCTATTAAGCGAAATCTAAAGTTCCAGCCAAAAATTTTGTACTTTTATGAATAACATATGAATTCTTATTTAATGTATGCATTTATTTTAGGAAGCATATTTTTGAGGTGTTTAATTAAGTTTTTAAATTATTTAACAATAAATATTAACATGATATTGCATTTTTAAAATAATTTATTTTGTTTCAAAACGAAAAATAAACTTTACTAGCGAGCTACGCCCGCTAGCTGGGCCACTTTTTCCAAACGAACCTCGGTATTAAACAGTATATAATAAACAAAAAAATTCATTTATTAAGCAAGTCTTGGTGTTCGAATCCTCAAGCACAAAAAAAAGTAAATTAAAGAGCCATGGTCCCGTTAAAAATATGTGATTTCTCACTGTGGGCCACGTGCACTTGAAAAAAAAAGATTGTGGATCGGAGCTATGGTCGCTTCGCGCCCATAGTCCCGTTAAAAATATTTGGTTTTGCACGGTGGGCACTACGCACCCATAAGACATTTTTTCGTATTTTTTAGTTCATCAGAAGCAGATTTTTACGCAGATTCTGAATATGTAATCAGTTTTTTTCTACTTTAAAAACTGTCTGTTTGATGGTTTAAGAAAAAACGCGCAAAAATAAAAGTTTCGATAGTCCTGTTTTATTTCTAAGTTCAATATTTTAGCGAAAACTACGGTAAATATTCTACGGCAAGTCAAAAAAATTGATGCGAAAAAAACGCAATTAGCGCCGGTAGAAAAAGCGGTTTTCGGCTGTTTCTTCTTTTAGCCAAAGGGAAAAAGCTCAGGTTCTTCACCGCAAGGTGGCGCAGTGTTCTGCTTCGGAGCTCCGTTTGGGAATTAAAATATTTTCCGTTCCGATTCCCAAGAGGTTTTTAATTCATAACTTTTTTAATTTTGGTCCCACGGTCTCGAAAATGCCCGAAATGACTTCCCCGGAATTTTTCCAATCGAAAGACACCTCTCGCGACTTCCAACTCGCCCGCGTTGTGAACTGTAATCGGCTTCAAGCAGACAGACAGACAGAGGCGCACGGATTTTAATAGTATAGATTTGAAAGCATTTTGAAAAAGGCATAAAGAAAACTTTTAATTTCGAAGATCAGCCTTTGTATTAATTTATGAAATCGCTAGTTTTTAATTTTTTCCTTTTTAACAAGAAATGGTTCATTTTTAACAAGGAATTTTCCTTAATATGACTTGTTCCTTTTTAAATATTTTTTTTGTTTTCACTTTCATATGCATAGTTGTTCTACATCATTTTTCACATCATTATTTAAAAAGTCCCTAATACTAGGATACTGCACAACAATAAGATTATCATTCACTATTAACTGAAACTTTTTCTGTAATTTTTTGTAAAATTTCGTTAAATTTAAATTGACATTAAGTTATATGCAGATAATTTTTAATATAGTTACGGAAAAAGTGACTATTCGAAATAAAAATTTCATTACATAGATAAATTCGTTACATTTCAAGTTCGCTATTGAGGGAATCGAATGTACATGTAGTATAAATTACAATATAAAATGAAATTAAGTTTATAATAAATAAAACTTTTATAATATTTTGAAAAAAAAATATTTAATGCAATTAATTTCGGTTGATCTTTCTTAGGGTTATGTGTCTAATTTCACTAATGTGGGTTTAAATTAAAGAGCCATGGTCCCGTTAAAAATATGTGATTTCTCACTGTGGGCCACGTGCACTTGAAAAAAAAAGATTGTGGACCGGAGCTATGGTCGCTTCGCGCCCATAGTCCCGTTAAAAATATTTGGTTTTGCACGGTGGGCACTACGCACCCATAAGACATTTTTTCGTATTTTTTAGTTCATCAGAAGCAGATTTTTACGCAGATTCTGAATATGTAATCAGTTTTTTCTACTTTAAAAACTGTCTGTTTGATGGTTTAAGAAAAAACGCGCAAAAATAAAAATTTCGATAGTCCTGTTTTATTTCTAAGTTCAATATTTTAGCGAAAACTACGGTAAATATTCTACGGCAAGTCAAAAAAATTGATGCGAAAAAAAACGCAATTAGCGCCGGTAGAAAAAGCGGTTTTCGGCTGTTTCTTCTTTTAGCCAAAGGGGAAAAGTTCAGGTTCTTCACCGCAAGGTGGCACAGTGTTCTGCTTCGGAGCTCCGTTTGGGAATTGAGATATTTTCCGTTCCGATTCCCAAGGGGTTTTTAATTCATAACTTTTTTAATTTTGGTCCCACGGTCCTCCCGGTCGCCTATATTAAGGTCTAAAAATTTAAATTATTCAGACAGGTCTGAAGCCGCCAGATAAGCGACATTTGGCGGTACATGTATAAATAATCCCTAGTACGGCCACACGGTGCAAAAGAGTCCAACTCGACAAAGGGCTGGTTAGAGAATGTAAGCGGAGAAAATAGGAATAATTCTGCCGAGGATCAGATCCCCTATGCGAAAAAACTACTTTGTGACAGGTGGTAACTGAAACTGTTGCATGCCTATGCTACATAGTTATAATTAAAATTTGAAAAAAAAGTAATCAAGGGTGTCTTTTAATTTGTTAAGCAGGAAGGTGCATGTAAGTATATCTGGAGCCAGGCTTGTGGTGGAAAGTTCCTTCTAGTGGATGTTTTATAAGATACAAGAATACCGATTTTAGTAGTTGGTTTTAGTAGTTGGTTAGCAACATTTATGGGTTTTTTATGTGTAAGTAAATTTTATTCAAATTCTTTATTTCATGTGCTTAATAAACCTGTGCAAGAACTTCACATACGGGATATCTCGATTTATCTCTACAAGTTAGAAATGCGAGTGTAAGTACATGTACAGGCATGTACATACATATATATGTCAAAATTATTAGCGCTTAAAAAAATGTACTTCTCAACTAAGAACCCAATTAATAACTAAAGTACTCGAGCAGTTTCAAAAAGAAAAAAAAATGGTGGTAAGTTATAATTATAAAATGATAAAAAATACTAGTATTAGTTTTAGAAAAAAAAAAAAGTTCTCAAAAGTGGACAAAATCGGAAAAAAGCACTGTTTTAAAATAAAAGTTTAAATTCAGAAAACAAACTTTCTACCAAAATTTCTAAGAATAATACAGGGAATATGGATGTTAAATTCCATCACAATTGGTCAGGTAGTTATAAGGAAACAGGTCTTAAAACTCTCATATTTATGTAGAAGCGCACAAATTCTTGTCTTAAAAAGAAAAAAAAGTAAATTGTTCAAATAGTGTATTTTTTTTATTCAGAGTGATTCAAGATATTTATTAAATTAAAATCTATTCGTACTTTTTATCAGCTAGAAAAAATAGAAATTTATTATTTATGAAAAAAATAGAATTTATAAAAATTTTCAATATTTAAATAAATTGTCTTTCCGGCACCTCAAGACAACTTAAGTTTAAAAATAAATAATAATGAAAATTTAAATTTTTTGACAATTTTTAATATTAAATTTAAAGCTAAACGTTATAAAATATTTCCAGAGTATTTCTATATTAAATGTGGAGAAAATTATAGATTTGTTTGCTTAGATTGTGTTGTTAAATTTATACAGCTTTCAGTTAACGGAGAGTTTACTAAAATTTTAAAATACTTCAAGTATAAAGTGATATTCAAACTTTTGTTGATATTTACATATTCAACTTAATTTTCAAATTAACAGAAATAGCTAATTTAACGGATATTCACTTACATTTTTAATATGCAGAGAGTGTAAACAAGTAACTATTAAGAAGAAACTCAGTTACATTATATGTAATATGTATAGTATAATGCAGTTTATAATTCAAAAGTCAATTTTCGGTATATTGCACAAGAAATATTTCCTATTGCGGTCGCCTTTTGTTTTTTAAGCGATTTAGGTGAAAAAAAATATATTAGAAAATACAAAAATTAAATATTAATACGGTCTCCCAGTCCTATAAGTGACATTTAGTAAAATTTTCTAACTACTCTAAGTAAGAGAAAACTGGCCCCATTTATCTAACATTAAAATTAACCCAGTTATAAAATTTTAAATTTCATGACTTAAACCATTTTTCTGTAACTGAAGACGGATGAGTTGCACTGAGCTTTAAGTAACCGTACTCCAACTACTTAAAGTATTGTAAAGAGCGTCCATTTACTGAACGGTCCAATGGCTGTTTTCTAAACCATTTATCACAGACATTTAGTTCCAATTACAAAACTATTTTAAATGAGGTAAATAAATATTTTTAAAGCGATTTAACTGAACGTGTTGCAACCGTTTAAGTTTTATGATAGTGTTAATTTTAATTAATTACCTTCTAGTTTGATTAAAATAAATAAAGAGGAGAGTTTCAAAATTATCTCTATCAAGAAAATTAAATTTTGAGAAATCGCGAAAGATCATGCGTCCATTGGCTTTCATTATAAATTTGGTGATTGTAGAGTTACATTAGTGCAGATTGGTATAGACTGATAGAAAAAAAAAAATAAATGCGATAAGGCGAGTTTTGAAATTTACATTATCAATTATAGTTTTACTTATATTTTATTTTGTAAGGAAATGAAACTGCTTCTTTCCATGATTTAATTTTAAAAGGTGTGTTATTTTAATAAGCTTTTATTTTACTTAAAACGGTCTTATGTATATTTTCATATAGTTCAAAATTTATATTAAAATTTTAATTCACTTTGAAATACCCGATAAGGTTCAATTCGCATACTTATTTATATTCAACGACACTGTAAGAATAATACTATTTTAGGTGCGTACGATTTACTTATTTTATAGCATTACATCAAATTCCATTAGATTAAGTATTCTAATGGAATTTTAAATATGTATCATTTTGTAACGAATTGTGACTGTTCCTTTTCATAATTTAATTTACCAAAATTTGTTATTTTTTCAATTATATTTTTAATACAAGTTGTATATTTTGCTTTAATATGTAAACATTAACATATATTTAAAAATAGTATTGTGAAAATTATTTTACTCTCAAAGTTTAATATTAAATTTTATATCTGACGTTTTTTTTTATTTTCAGTAAATTTGTGACTGACCCCTATTTTGCAGCAAAAAAAGATGCTTCAACTTTAAACAGCTATTATTCGGTCAGTTTAAATCGCAGAGAAATGGGACTTTTTTTTTTTATCTTGATTGTTAGAACAGTGATAAAAATTTACTAAATATCACTGATAGGACCGGAGGACCGTATAAAAATTTAATTTTCGTATTTAAAAAAATGACCTAAATCGCTCAAAAAACAAATTTTTACTTTTTTTTAAAGCATTTTTGGCAATTGGAACTATATGCCTATGACTAACGATTTAGAAATTAGCCTTTGGATACCGTTGAGAGTGGACACCCTGTATATATGTATGTAAATATCACTTTTTTATAGACAGGATAACTGCTGTAATTCTGTTCAAATCTAATCCAAACTGATACATAAAATTAAGGTGCACAAAATCTCGGCCAAGTTCGTTAATAACCAAATCGGGCGAAGAGGGTAGAAATAGGGTAGTATTTGTGAAGACAGGAATAAAATTATTAAAATAGATATCGGAACAGTTTAAATTTTATATTACTTCTAAAAAGTGGTACAAAAGTATATGCAACACAGATTTTTGATAAAATTAAAAATGGTCTAAAGAGGTGAAAAAAAAATGGTTTTTGGGAGAAAATAAAATCGTAACTTTATCAATTTTCAAGGTGTCAAATCCAATTATATTTATTATAAATTTTCTTAATATTATCTAAAACTTTTGTACTTGCAAGTTTTTAATAAGAGCAACTCTTATTGAAAAAGAAATCAAAAATAAAAACGGAAACAGAAAAGCGGGTGGAAGAAGAAAAAAAATCCATAATCTCGTCAATTCTTAAGATATCAAATTCCATATAAAAAATTTATAAAAGAAAAGAAAAGAAAGCAATCGTATTGCATATTGCTTCATTCCAACGCAAATTTTGTTATTTATCTAAATTACACGCATTA